>JARBWK010000008.1:67500552-68771364 GCA_030556195.1 Anolis apletophallus | reverse complement strand
GCGGCGCCAGGAGGGTCCTGACGTCCTGGTGGGGGATCAAGTCTGGTTGTCTACCAGAACCTGCCCACCCAACGCCCGAGCCGCAAATTGGATCGAGATTTTTGGGCCCCTACAAGGTGTTGGAGAAGGTGGGCCCTGTTTCCTTCAAACTACAACTCCCAGCGGACATGAAACTCCACCCGGTGTTTCATCGCTCCTTGCTCCGCCCGCGGGGGTGCGGCCTGACGTGGCGCAGCCGCCTCCTCCCCCGTGATGCGGGAGGGGCGGAGAGGAGGTCAAGGTGCAGGACATCTTGGATGCCCGCCTCCGTTACAGGAAGTTGGAGTACTTCATTGACTGGAAGGGTTTTGGCCCGGAAGAACGTGCTTGGGTCAAGGCTCGAGATGTACACGCACCGGAGTTGGTGGCTCGTTTCCACCGCAAGTATCCTGACAAGCCCAAGCCCTGGGGGGCGGCCCAGGGGCCCTGAGGGGATAGTGTAGCACCCATGGGCTCGTTCGTGCCACTGGGGGTGATCCGCCGGGGTCCGTTGGCATTGGGACCCGCACAGGCTGGAAGGGACTCGGAGGATGAGTTGGAAGGCCCAGAGCAAGATTGGTCAGCCGTGCCTTTGCCCAGTTCACCTGTAGAGAGCTTAGCCTGGGATCTCGAGTGGGAGCATTCTCCAGGGGAAGGAGCGGACCAGGTGGAGATGGGAGGCAGCGAAGCAGATAGCGAAGATAGTTATGAATTCCCAAACGGCCGAGGTTCCCAAGAGCTGGCCGGGCAGCAGATGGAGGCTAGCGGCTGGGAAACTCCGGGGGAGGCTGCTTCTCAGGAAGATAGCGATACTGGACTGGAAGAGCGGGGCCGTTCTCATAACAGGTGCAGGGACATAGAGGAGGGCAGGAGGAGCTGGCATCTGTCCCTAGACCGTCGCCGTTCGGAAAGTAGAGACTGGAGACGCCGGGCCCTAGATCGTCGGGGTTCCAGGCCGAGGGTTGCTCTATTCTATGAACTTTCTAAGTGAATTGCCTTTTTGGATTTGTTTTATTCAATAAACATAGTTAGCCTTTACTACGTCTCCGTGTGTGTGTTAAAGGGGCAGTTCTAAGTCGGCGATTGTGACACCACAAGACATTTACAAGGAGTGACCACGCTGACTGGCCAGCAGCACCTGGGCAGCGTTGGGAGCCTGTGGGGCGGGACTGAGCCTTCCTCCCGCCCTGCCTGCAATCTACCAGGACACCCTACGCGATCTACCAGTAGATCGCGATCTACCTAATGAGCACCCCTGCTTTAAAAGGTACCGGATATTGGATATCATGTGCCACAGAAGAGTAAAATATAGGACCTCTTCACATTATCTGTGGGACGCTACAAAGAGAACACGAGAGGCTTCCCATGTTTTCATTAGATAGAACAGGGGAAGCCAAGCAGCAACACTTTCACCCATGTGATGGGGAAAGTAACACAGTGAGCGGAGCTGATTTTCCCTGCTGCCCCATGGATTCGCCATGCTGCAGCACATTATCAGCAGGATTCCCCCCTCCCCCCTTTAACTGGTCCACTGTGATACGCTGATACACATCTCCATCTCCTTTTGGGATTGCTGTAGTTTGAGACAGGCATGAGCTTTAAAGAGGCTTCTTACCTGTTTCTACTCTAGGGGAAAGACACTCAGTTGCAGGCAGGCATGAGCACTTTCTCTCCCAGTCCTTCATGCTATACACATACTTTTCAAGGCATTTAAGGGAGGCAAGTTCTTAAAGCTGTTTTTTTACTCTAGAGGAGAGGCGGTTAGCTGCAGGCAGGCACACATGCTTTCTCTCCTCGGCCTGCATACCACATGCACTCTTTCCAAGGCATTCCCACTTCCAGGTAACAAAGGGCTCCTGAAAGAGGAGAGGTAACTGGTAGTAGTTTTCAGGGAATTGGAGTTTTCTTTTTGTTTGCTGGGGGATTAATAAAAAGGATTAAACTGTGATGAGGAAAAGCACAGGACAAGCCGAGATCAGCTCTCGCTTGCTTTTGTGTCAGATGGGTTTTTGTACTGGGAGGGCTCTTACTGTTACGGGCTCCAAAAGTACCAAAGGTACCGAAAGAAATGGAGGAGACCGAGGAAACGAATTCCACGCACAAGTCTAATCATTTGCACTTCTAGGAATATTGCCCTGGGCAGTTGCAGCCTGTTTATAATTACTTGTCATTTATCTTTATGAAATTATATGATAAGGTGTTTTGTGAGCCAGTTTGCCACAGAGGTTGTGTTGATTTTAATTAAAGTTAACCCTTTATTTCTGACTTAAATTCTGCTGTTGCCTTCCACTCTAATGGGTTGACACATGTCTGAATCAAACCTGTAATTTCATCTCTAGAATTGCCAAAGTGATAAATGAAAGGGGCTTTTAGATATTTCTCATCTCATGGGCAATCATTCGTGGCTAAGTATGATTGTCTTCCAGAGGTAGAGTTTTGGTGGTGGATTGGTAAATGGCTATGAAGACCTATTCTGGATTCACATGGTCTTTCACAGTGAGAACATAGATTTCCAGGTGGAAGGCGGTCATTATAAGGATTTGCTTGTTGAGTTTTCCATATGGTACATCTATTCCTTTCTCCCTATATTTGTGCCTCTTCAAAATAAAGGAATATAACGTATATACTCGAGTATAAGCCAACCCAAATATAAACTGAGACACCTAATTTTACCACAAAAAACTGAGAAAACAGATTGACTTGAGTATAAGCCAAAAGTGGAAAATGCAGCAGCTACTGGTAAATTTCAAAATAAAAATAGATACCAATAAAATTATATTAATTGAAGTATCAGTAGGTTAAATGTTTCTGAATATTTACATAAAACTGTAATTTAAGATAAGACTGCCTAACTCTGATTAGACCATTAATCTAACCTTCTTCAATGTAAATGTGCTTACATATTATAACATAAATGTAATAATAGAGTAAAATAATGGAAATGTAATAACAGCAGTGGAGCCCCTGGTGGCACACTGGGTTAAACCATTGAGCTGCTAAACTTGTTGACTGAAAGGTCACAGGTTCGATTCCGGGGAGCTGCGTGAGCTCCCGTTATTAGCCCCAGCTTCTGCCAACCTAGCAGTTCAAAAAACATGCAAATGTGAGTAGATCAATAGTACCACTCTGGCGGGAAGGTAATGCCGCTCCATGCAGTCATGCCGGCCACATGACCTTGGAGGTGTCTACGGACAAAGCCAGCTCTTCGGCTTAGAAAGGGAGATGAGCACCAACCCCCAGAGTTGGACACGACTGGACTTAATGTCAGGGGGAAACCTTTACCTTTTCCTTAATAGCAGCAATAATAGAGTAAAATAATAATGAATAATAACAACAATCATAAAGTAAAATGCTAATAATAAATAGAGCAGAATAATAAATGTAATAAAAAATAACAAGAGTAAAATAATAATTTTGACTTGAGAATAAGCCAAGGGGGACGTTTTCAGCCTTTAAAAAGGGCTGAAAAACAGGCTTCTATACTGTAGCTTCTCCAGTTTTTAATCTGATAACCCATATCGTGTAGTAAAAGAAAGTAAAAGAAAGAAAGGTAAGACATGGAGAAGTTATTTTGTAGGAAGGCTGGGCTAAAACCAACTGGTTGGAAAACCAAAAGAGTTAATGGTATTTTGTAACTAGCATGTGGGGAATGTTTGCAGAAAATCATATAGTAGGTCATCCAGAAATAGTTTTTTCAATGAAATCCAAGCAGAAGGATATTGTTCCTTTTTTCTTTTCAGGTTGGTTGGGTTTAAGTACCACAAAAGGGGACTGCAAAAAACCCCAAACCAAAACACTTTTAAGGTGACTGGAAACTAGGGTTGCTACATCAGTGTCTGAAATGACAGTTTTTAACCAAAATGATTTCCCCTTTTAGTGCAATTTAAGGCATATATGTACCAAATGATACTTTGGAAGTTAGCTGAACCAGCAAATGCAAGTGTTCATACATGCACATAACATTTCACATAGAGGTGAACAATTTGAGCACCTTGGTGCCTAATTTAGGAACATGATCCGTTTAATGACGAGTTATTTGGCGTCCTGACAATATATCACCACAAGGCATGTGTATACAGCTCAGGATATATAAGTGACTGCAGACTCACAAAATTTTCTTGGGATCATTGAATGCAAGGGTAGCCATGGAAACTTGTCTCTCAAAGCTCTCACGCTGCCTCTAACAGCCTCAAGTGCTACTATTTGTGTCCAGCAAGGAAAACTTGAGTGAAAAGGGTCAGCTGTGATGACAATCTGTGAACTGCCTTCAGGTGAGAGGAAGTGGAGTGAAGGATGGAGAGGGAGAAGTTATTTTGCAAGAAGGCAGGTTGAAAACTCACTGGCTGGAAAATCCAAAAGACTCGCTGTCACTGTGTAACAGAGACTTCAAACTGGGGTGTATACATGAGTAGAAAATTAAATAACAGGTCTGGCTGGATTCATTATTGAAAATGAAGTATGAACAGTAGGCTATTTTACTTTTTTCATTTCACGTTGGGTGAATAGCTGTACCATAATAGGAAAATTACTGTGAAGAATAATTACTCTGAAACTTTATAAGAACACTGTAATGCTGATTATACTTATCTCCACCAATGTAATTATCATCTTTCAGATACTAACAATGGGTCAGGCTGTGCCTGATTTTTATATAAATTCTGTAAGGCACTGTCATTTTTGTTTCTAATAAATGTGAGTTACTTACATTGTTCAGTATTCTGCGTGAGTGAAAAAATACTGGATATCATTTTTTTCTGGGAAACGTCAATGCCTTGCCCTTCAGAAGACTTAAGGACATTTTCAAGATACATCCTGTGACCTGACATTCTACCCATGCAGTTCAAGAGCTGTTGAAATCATGCCATGCATCCCCTTCTATTCTATTTGTTATAAGGATACACATAAAACATTGCTGTACGCATTTCTAGAATGATTCCCTGATCGATCAAAGGTAGCCCTTTTGAAAATATGATTAAATTGACATGGTCTTTTGCATATTGCAAATGTTCAACATTTTTAAAATATCAGATTTGAAATGTCTGATGAACATCAATTCCTGGAATAACGAATCACATCATGATTGTTTGAATCATTGGTTCCCAACCTGTGGTCCACAGACCACCAATGGTCTGCAAGAACTAAACTATGGTTCGTGGACTCACCGTTACTGTTGTTACTGGAGATTTACAACAGGCTTTTTCTAAGTAACAGGGAGGATCATAACTTTTCTGATACAGCTGCCACAAGTTCATTGGGTGTGTTATCTGTTTCAGCATATAACAAGGCACTAGGTTTGCAAGCTTTAAGCTTTGCATTTGGCTTAGCTTGATGGCTCGTTTGAGCTGAAGAAACTTTTGGCTGTTGCTGGGAGTGGTTACACAGCATCCTGAAGCTGACGACTTAAGCAGTTTGGAGTACCGAGGAAACTTCTTGTTTATGGCAAGATAAGGACATTCTACTGAATAACTAAGTAGAGAGATGTATTATTTTGCTATGTGTTTGCATATCGTTGTGTAAAGAAGAAGATTCACTGGATATATTGTTTGTTGTATATTGATGAGAACAATTCTTCTGTTTTGCTTTGTGTTTTCCCCCTACAGTGAATAGAACTATATTTTTGTTTCTACTTAAAGCAACAAACTCATGTGTATTTTTTGAGTTTTTAATACACTGAGAGTAAAAGGGGCTGAGACATTCTGCGGGCTACTAATGCTACTCTGACAGTTACTACTGTCAGAATATTGAGCTTTTTAGCTGTATGGAAGAAAATACTTCTGCAGACCCAGAATGAGTACAAACAGCTTTACTGGCACAGACATCCAACACTTAACATCAGCCACATGGGAAGGAAGAAGCTGGCTTGGAGCCTCCTACATATACTGGTCACAGAGTCTTGCATCATCTCTCTCTTTAACTCTTTCAGCACCCATACTCCAGCTCTGCACAGTCACTAGTAGGCTAATGAAATCCAGACACATAGATTGCATCATACATACATTGCATCATACATTGCACCTCATTTACATTTCATCTAATACATAAAACATAATACATTCACAACTACACCATTGCAATGAGAGCGACTGGTCTCATAAAACCCTCTTATAGTGCTGAGGCAATGAGGATGTCGGGAGAAGAGAGACTGTTGTCACCCATGAAAGGTGTGACAATAAGCCTCCTGACTGCTGCGTTATAACCCTTTTGGTACGAATGTTGGAGAGTGGTCCCTGGTCAAGTTAGGGGAAAAAGCTTGGAAACCACTGGTTTGAACAATGTATCCTGTATTGTTAGTCAATAGATTTTAAATCAAAGTTTCTGATTTTGAATTTTATCCATGCCTCCATGTTCCTGTGATGTACAGTACTTCAGCCAGGTGCACCAGCAGCAATTCAGAAACTCGTAAAATCAGGACAGTATCATACTAGATTTATATTTCATTGAACAACTTTCAAAATATAACTGTTCTATGACATCTAGAGATGAGAAAAATTAATTTGGTTGGAGGCTGTTAAAAAATTCTAAGTAATAAAAGATAAATGCGGGAATCACTTTCACAATGTTCTCAATTTATTTCATCTTCATTCTTTTTCAATTTTAAATGGATGGTGGGTTCAAGATCCATATGGCATCAAAACATTGGTGTTTTCCTTCACAACATTATAATCCATAAGGTGACAAATTTTCACTTATAATCCGGATTAGACTCACTGTCGGGGAGACGGTATTAAGCCATCCGGTTCGCCGTTTCCGGCTTCTTCGGGACCTGCCACATCCTATCTCTTGTCCATCCACTGGTCCAATATCCAAAACATTCAGTCATAGCATATATGTATGTGGACGCAGCCACTTTTCCATTCGATATTGGACCAGTGGATTGGACAATAGATAGTATGTGGCAGGTCCCGAAGAAGCCGGAAACGGCGAAACGGATGGCTTAATACCGTCGACCCGACATTGAGTGTAATCCGGATTATATTTGAAAATATGTCACCTTATGGATTATAATTTTGTGAAGGAAAACACCAATGTTTTGATGCCATATGGATCTTGAACCCACCATCCACTTAAAATTGAAAAAGAATGAAGATGAAATAAATTGAGAACATTGTGAAAGTGATTCCCGCATTTATCTTTTATTACTTGGAACTGAAACACACCCCACCTTAATTTGTTGCTTGAAAAAATTCTAAGTAGTCAAAATGCTTCATCTATTTTATAATCCAAACTTAGACTCATGAGAAGGGCCAAATACTTTGACTAAATAGAGATGAGTAAAAGGCCATCCCCACATACTTAGTCATCTATACTGCAGAATTAATACAGTGTGACATGACTTTCACTGTCAAGGTTCCATTCTATGGAATCATTTCAGATATAGTTTTACAAGGTCTTTAGCTTTCTCTACCAAAGAGTGCTGGTACCTCACCAAACTACAAACACCGGGATTCAATAGCATTGAGTCATGGCAATTAAAGTGGTGTCAAACTGCATTGTTTCAACAGTGTAGATAGATACATCCTTAGATTTAGATACCTAGACATTTTGGATTTGCCTATTGCTTCACCTCTATTGGACCTGCTCAAGGTGTATGTGTATAAATTAAATATTAAGATTATACAATAATCAAACTTTACATTTTTCAGTAGTTATTCTAAACTTCCCTCTATTTGAGGAGTAGATAAAATGAATAATGACAAATTATACATTCGTTTTGTGGAATTGTAACTATAATTCTTTATAATATGATGTGATCCATCTGTTGTTTTTATAGTTAGTGCAATTACTCACTCTGTTTTCAGGTTTCAGGTTACCTAAATAGCTAGCTTTACCTAGGGGCCAATTTTACATCTTTTCACTAGCAGAATTTCAAAGGCAATTTTGTTGTCACGATCCTGCAACGGTTCTGGGCTTGAGGCCAAAAATCATTCTGAATATCTTGTGCTTTCAATAAGTTTAATGTGAATTGAGCTTGTCCAATAAAGCTGAGTCCTCAGTAATTGATATAGTGCTTTCATAATGAGTTTGTGTTATAAATGTCCTGTAATACTAAGGGAAGAAGGGGCAAGGAAAGCTCTTTTGCTTATCTATGCAGTCTAGATTATTGTTAGCACAGTGATAAAATGCCTCTAAAAGAACGCGATAGGAAAGGAAGGTAGAATGAATATCTGTTCTCACATTGAGGAAGGTGATAATATGATCCCTGAAGGAAAAGACAAAAAGAAATAACGAGTTGAAGGCTGAAAAATAGGACTGCTACACCTCAGTCATAAACATGCTTATTAGATTGAAGCCTCATTTATTCCACATAGTTTCTTCTGAATATATAGCTGAATATATAGCTGACAAGTCTGTGCCCACTTTTCAGACCCTTAGAAGGTAAAGCAAGACATTTTGCTATATATTTTTTTTGCACCCTATGAAGCCTGGACAGACAACCGGTGAATTATCCATTCTCAAATTTGGGACAGTTAATTACTTCGATCTCCCCTACTACCATGGTCAATATTGTGACAAAACCAGTGAAAAGCCAAGATATTTTCTGTCTGAAAAGCAAATGACATCCATATCCTTAGTACTCAAAGGCAGTCAAATTATTTTTGGCCCATGGAGCAAAAGATTCCACAAATCACTATCTCCATTCTCAGCAATACATGCGATACTGTAATAACAAAGCAAGTAATTAGCAGTTTGTTGTTCTTCCATAAGAGCCCATGGCTGCTGCCAGAAGCTACAGTCTACTTTTCCATGATATTAGAACTGGCCAAAATTTTCATTGAAATCTATGCCTGAGGCAGCTTTTGAAATGAATGTTGAAGCCCTAAACTATGTCAGGTTTAAGAAGCCTCATAATATTGTACAACATGTATAATTAAGGGGATATGGAGGTATGTTTTTGTATGCAGAAGCTCCCAATAAACCAAGACACTGTAATTTTCTCGAATTGTGCTCAAACTTGCTCACTCACCCAAAATGCAGAGACTTAGGACCTCATCACATTTTCCTCCATAATTGCCACGGATCGTGATGAATCTGGAGGTGCCCAGCGGGGGGAACCCATCACCCCACATTGCCCAACTTATCCCTAACTTAGTGGTTCTCAACTTGTGGGTCCCCAGATGTTTTGGCCTTCCAGAAATCCTAACAGCTGGTAAACTGGCTGGGATTTCTGGGAGTTGTAGGCCAAAACACCTGGGGACCCACAGGTTGAGAACCATTGCCCTAACTCCAGCCCGCTGCCCAACTTCCCCCCTTTCTTGCTAATACAACACAGAAAGCCTCCTGAGCTGCCACCACTGTGGCATATGCCAGTTCTTCTCCTTTTGCACCACAGAGCTCCATTGGAAGTAGCTCTACATTGTGGGATAGGAGCCAGTAGGCTCTGGGGCAAATGGAGAGGAACCAGCATATGCTGCTGATTTTGTTCAATGTGATGAGGTTGGTAGAAATATTCCTTGTGGGGATATTTGTGCAACAGCCGTTTTGAGTCTCCTTTGTGGAGAGAAAAAAAGAGTATAAATAAATATTACAATTATTACAATACACATCTTTGCAGATAATTGGCTATCCAAGTCACAGTCACCATCTCGGGCTAAATCTACAGTGCTATATAATCCAGTTTCAGATTGCAAATTAACTGCACTGAACTCGATTGTATGAGTCTACACTTCTAAGAATCTGTAACCACTGTGGTTTTTTAACACTGTCGTTTTGATGTTTTTATTGATTATTGTTGTGATCCGCCCTGAGCCTGCAGGGAGGAGCGGAATATAAAACTGAATAATAAATAAATAAATAAATATAATACAGTTCAATGCAGTTAATCTGTATTCTGAAACTGTATTATGTGTCAGCATGGATCCAGTCTCAGCCTAATGTATATCCCTAAAGGATAATGTGGGATAACCCACAGCTCCAGGGGTTTTTGGATGAACCTGACTATCTGGATCCTTCGCAGTCTGGTTTCAGACTGGCATGGAACTGAAACAGTCATGGTTACCTTAGTGGATGATCTCTGCAGCGAGCTCTACAGGGGGAGTATATCCCCGTTGGTTCTCCTGGACCTCTCAGCAGCCTTTGATACCATAGACCAGGGGTTCCTAAACTAAGGCCCGAGGGCCGGATACAGCCCTCCAAGGTCACTTACCCGGCCCTTGCTCTGGGTCAACCTAAGTCTGAAATGACTTGAAAGCACACAACACCAATAAAAACAATCCTATCTCATCAGCCAAAAGCAGGTCCAATTTTAAAAATTGTTCTTCATTTTAATTATTGTTTTGTTTTTAAGTATTTTTTGCATTGCAAATAAGATTTGTGCAGTGTTCATAGGAATTCATTCATGTTTTTCTCAACTGGTCATCGAAGAGAAAGAGGAGGAAAAAGAGGAGAAACTGCAGCAGTGTCCCTTCACTTCTTCTTCCTCTTCCTCCTCCTCGTTGACCAACTGGAGGAAGTGGGGAAAGAAGAGGAGAAGGGGCAGCAGCACCCCATCCAGGCAGGCAGCTGGTGGATCGCAGGAGGGGGCGTCTCCTCCGTGCTTTCATTCCCCTCCCGCGATCCACCAGCTGCCTGGAGTCACCTCTTCCTCTCCCTCCTGCCCCCAGAAGGGAGACCTGCAAAGTGGGGAGGGGAATGGAAGCGTGGAAGGGAGCCCCCTCCTGCAATCAAGCAGTTGCCTCCATGCTTCCTTTCCCCTTCCTGTTTTCCAGGACTCCCTTCTTGGGACAAGGGAGAGAAGAAGGAGGCAACCCCCAGGCTTTGTCTCTCCTTGGCTGAGCCAGATTACACCTTCTGTTTGAGGTAAGTGTGAACGTTTCAACTGGCCACCTTGATTAGCATTTAATGGCCTTGCAGTTTCAAGATTGGCTTCTTACTGCCTGGTTTATATATCTGTGGAATGTCCAGGGTGCAAGAACCACCTCACTGAGGTTCATGGGATACATGGGCTGAGTTTGGTTCATAACTGGGTGGAAAACTGAGAAAAATGAGCACTGATCTGGCCATTTAAATAATGTACCAGTCATCCAGGACCACCCTGAGCAGCCATAGATTGACACATAATTCAACAACATAGACAGACAGCAACAACATCTTTCAACACCACCACCCCACCCCCCACGCAGAAAAAGTTCTACTTAAAATAAACCTCCCGCAAAACCTAGGTAGATCATTTTGACTTGGTTGTTTTATAAGTAGCTCGCATGTTGAAAAAGTGTGAGCACCCCTGCTCTGGAGTCTTCTGCCCTGGTGCAAAGCGAGGGTTATAAACTATCCCAATCTTCTTTCTTGTGAAGCATAAGATGGTCATAAGCTTCTGTTGTCCTTTGGACTGCTGGTATAAAAATACTGCTGAACGTAGGTGCTAAGGATGCCTGTTTTTGGATTGCTTGGGCCTAGAATACCAGGCAATGCCCCAATCCTCTAGTGACTTTAGAAAAAGGAGGAGTCCAGCAAGAGAGCTGTATACAGGCAAATGGAATAGACTAACTAACACTGGCCTCTGGGGGATTTTAAGCTCCACTTCAATACACAAACAGAGCAATCACTGGTAACAACTCACTATACACAAAGCTAAACCACAGGGCATAAAGGTAAAAGTGTTTGAGGTAAAAATCACAGGTATAATCATAAGAACAAATTCAAGTGCTAAAGAGCATAACAATCTCACAAAAAGCACAATGCAATGCAATTCATTCACAGTGTTCCAAATTCACATAATAACAATAGTAGTGCCCCTACAATGGTATAGGGCCAAGTACAATATTCCAATAGAATCTGTGTACCCCTATCAATAGTCAAGAGTATAATAACTCATAGGCTAATGACTGAGTCAGAAAGGGAGCCTTGGTAGGTTGAAGAGCTGGCAAGCTGCTGGATGGGCAGGCGCCAACGGCTGGAGGTAAGCTGGCGACACCAAGATGGCCGTTTCGCGTAAACTCCGCTTCCTCAGGGCGCTCAAAACTTCTGACTGCTCCTCCCCAGTGTTGTAGTAACACAATAAGGACTCAAAGTCGATACAGGAGATTTCGCGTTTCCGCGTTCTAATACATGTCAATGCTGTGAGTCATCTCCCGGTCTGGAATTATGATTATACCTGTGATTTTTACCTCAAACACGTGTCTACACCTTTATTCCCATAGATCTGCCCCTTTATGCCCTGTGGTTTAGCTTTGTGTATAGTGGATTTTAAGCTCCACCCAAAGCTAATATAAAGGAAGTTATCTACACTATTTGGAAAACCTATGAACAGGGGGAACTCAAGCAGAGGAGAGGAAAAGCCAGAGCCAAGACTTCACAAAAGGCCCCTCAGGTTTTTCTAAGCTCTTGCCATTTCTGCTCTAGGTGCACAGGGGACTATTACGAGAAGAGGTTTATGTATTAAACATTCATTTGTACCTTCAAAAGTAGACAATACCAATAAGGTTCAATTGGGGTTGTTTTTTTTACCCATTCAGTAACCTTTCCCACAAAGCTCATTTCTTGAGACGACATTTATATAGCAGGTAGATATTTAATTCGGATAATACACATGACAATGATGCTTGCATTGCTATTGCAAACATCCTGACAATTCGTTTAGAAGAGAAACATGAGTCCAAGGGTGGAAATCACATGACGTTCCAAATCACATAATGTTGTTGGAAAGCAAATCCCAAAAGCCCAAATCCAATTGTGAGGAACGCAGTTCAACAACACCTGGGGCACACATACACTGACCATTTAATGCAGCTTCAAGGCAAATCCAAGCTTTGGTAACTAGAAAACGCACACCACCAAAGTGCACATAAGCATGAATGAAAGAGCTTGAAGCACATTTGGCTAAGTTGGAGGAAAGTCTGAGTTAAAGCCCTTAATGTGCATTGGTGAGCCCCAGATGCAGGGCCGTAGCCAGGATTTTGGTTCGGGGGCTGAGTTTGGTTCGGGGGCTGAGTCTGGGTGGAAGAGGGTTTACCCTAGCAAACCTTTTGCATTGTTATCCCAATAACCCCATGAAGGTGGGATATAATGAGCATGGTGATCAGATCATGATATGAATAAACATAACAGTTTAAATAATGTACCAGTAAGGCCTTCTCACGGACCATCCTGAGAATTTCGGGGGGCTGAAGCCCCCTTAGCCCCCCCCCTGGCTACATGCCTGCCCAGATGTAAACCACATTCTATGGTGAAATTGATTCTACAAAATGGTAACCGCATTGTAGACACGTACCTGCGCTGGAGCGCATTTAAAGTTCTGAAGGCTGGGTAGAGGTGCTGCTGAAAACACAAGATCATGACTGGTGCCATGTTACCTAGAAGTGGAGAAAAATACTCTATATTCTGGAACTGATTGGGGGCCAACTTCTGTGGTTTATGCAATTGCCCATCTGGCCTCAAACTTGATCTAGGCATGTTGATCTAATCAACCACACAGTGAAACTGGTTTCACCCTTACCAGTTCCAAACCAATCTAAATGGTCAATGTAAATGTGCCCTTGGAGGCCAAGATGGTTCCAAGTCCTGCTCTAGGCTTTTAGAATGCATTTACACTGTATAATTAACCCACTTTTAACTGCCATCTATTATGGAATCGTGAGAACTGTAGTTTTACAAGGTCATTAGCCTTCTCTGCCAAAGGGTGCTGTGCCTTACTAAACTATAAATCCTAGGGTTCCATAGCATTGGACCATGGCAATTACAGTGGTGCCAAACTGCATCAGTTTTACAATGTAGCCTCATCCCGTACTCCTTCTGTGTGCTTCTCCTGCTTAAGTGATGCAGGACACTTCCAGATAGTGGCAACATCCATGTTTTAAAAGTGGGTTTAAAAATCCCACAACCTGACAGCAGGTCCACACACAGACCTGTCACTCCTGGGATATGGTCCCCTGCCATCATCACATCTTCATTAGAAGTGGATCAAGATGGAGGGTGGACAGGGGACATCTGGCAGAAGGTTTTCTTTTAAAATCCCCATATTATGCACAGGACCATACATGCACACATGTGAATATCTTAATAAATATATGCAGATTTGCATGTGTGCATAGGAGGTCCAGCGCATAACGGAGGGATTTAAAAAAAATTCATCAGATCGCTCTCTTCCCCCAATTATTAAATCAACCTCTGTTTAAGATTATAAAGTGTATACGATCAGCTGTTTTGGGCTTTTAAAAGGCTTGTGTGCATTGAAGCAATCTGCATAGGGGGGAGGGAAGGAAAGCACATGTTTTGCATGACTGCAGGGATATACAGTCATGCAAAAGTGCGCATGTGTAGAAGGGCCCACAGAAAATGGAGCTGATTCTACATTGACCAAATAATGCAGTTTTAACAGCACTGAACTCTATTATATTTATTTTATTATTTATTTGCCATGCTTCTATACCGCCTCTCTCAGCCCGAAGGTGACTCGAGGCAGTGAACAAGCGGCAACAAGTGCCCATATACAATACATCACAAGATAAAAACAGTCATATAAAAACATATAAAATTAACAGTTAAAAACTACAAAATACAAATCTCAGCTCCACAATCTTAAAATCGGTTTCCGTTCATTGTCATAGTAATCCTTGATCTCGATTAAAGTTATGTGGCTCTATATTGACCATATAATGCACATCAATGCAGTTCAAACTGCATTGTATGATCAGTGTAGAAGCAGCTTTAGACCACTTTATAAATAATGGTGTTTTATCAATATGTAAGCCTTGAATTGAAAGTAAGGTTTATAAATTATCTAAGTACAGTAGGCCAAGGATTAGGTGCTCAGGAACCCTATGAAAGTGTAATATCCATGAATAAAAAAATTACATTTTTTAGACCTGAGAGAACATACGTATCTCCAAGAATCTCTAGGTGTGACTCTACACATCCACTGAAAGTTAAACATAGAATCAGGCTTGATGATCTAAACCAGGGGTGGGCAATTACCAGCCCTCCAGGTGTTTTGGACTTGAACTCCCAGAAATCCTAAGAGCTGGTAAACTGGCTAGGATTTCTGAGAGTTGAAGTCCAAAACACCTAGAGGGCCAGTAATTGCCCACCCCTGATCTAAACATTCCTAGAGATAACATATTAATTAAATCCTCAAATTATCAAATTTGCAAAAATTAAGCCTGTAAATGTGGAAAGCCAACTGTAACAGCAAACGTGAAGCCAGCTGTAGTTTGCTCTGAAGTGCATTCTTAGTTTGACCGATTCATCGACCACATAGTGAACTAATTTAGTTAATTACCAAAAGACTTCTGGAGATGAAATTTACTAACTGCTACTTTTCCCCACTTTTCTTTACTACAAAGTGTGAGGTGCCATCTTGACTCCATGTGTGCCAAATCAAGAAGGTTGCTTCACATATTCTGTTTGATGCTTTTGTTGGTGCTCGGTGGCGTCATCAGCTGCGTTTGTTTATAGTTTCAGAGATGTGTCACAAAGCAGCATGCATGAACATAATACAATGATTTGGAACATGGTGGCCACATGTGGAAAGGGTTCAGAGAAACAGATTGAGCTACTACAGGAGCTAGAAAATGTCGTTTTGGGGGGCACAAGCCACAAGCCACATTGGTTCAAGGACTCTTGGTAGCTGACATTCAAAAAGTCAATTTTTTACAATGTCTATTGCTTTATAGGTCCTTTTATCGTGGAGATGAACAGGCCAACAAAGTTATATCAACTACTAATAACACTCCAATTGGCTGATTTTGGCAGGAATAATCCCAATGCCACTTCACTTTTTCAGCTGCTTTTAAACTGCCACAGGAGAGAATGGAGGGATTTTGTCCTTCCCAAGGGGTTCAGGCAAAAGCAAAGTGCTGCGCCTTCTTCTAGCTTATGTGTTCTTTCCCATTAATAACTTTTGCCATCTTGACCACACCCTGATGTTGCTTGGCCACATATCCCGATTTTCATCTGCAAAACGTTGGAGGATATATTCCCATTTTAAAACAAATGTGTAAGGTTTTTAATTCTTCTCTTTTCACTGTATAATGAAGCAATACAGGGTAGGAGTGGGCAGGACTAAAGGTCAGAGGGTGGATCTATCAAATTTTTGGGAGACACTTATAAGCTCTAAGAGTGCCTTGGACCACAAGAAGATTAAACCAGTCCGTACCCCAGAAAATAATGCTCAACTGCTCACTGGAGGGAAGAATATTAGAGGCAAATAAGTATTTTGGCTACATAATGAGAAGACAGGAAAGCTTGGAGAACAAAACGATGCTGGGGAAAATGGAGGAAAAAAGGAAGAGGGGCCTACCAAGGGTAAGATGGATGGATGGTATCCTTGAAATTATTGGTTTGACCTTGAAAGAGCTGGAGGTGGCGATGGCCAACAGAGAGCTAAAGCATGGGCTGGTTCATGAGGTTACGAAGAGTCGGAAGCCACTGAATGAATAAACAACAACTTGTAGCTCACATGGAATGGTTTTGCAGAACTTGAGACAATGTTATGTAGACTTCTGATTCTTATTCTAATTTTTTCTCTGTTCCAGGTCCCACCCCCACAGTGATTAGACATATAATTAATCATACTTCTCTGCAGGCTTTGAGCACATGCTTTTGGGTTTCCAAAATGGGGATTATCAGGGAAGCCTGGGTAAGGGTTCAAGAGAATTCAGGATTCAAAAGGACCATATTAAAAATCTCCATGGGCTACAAGAGTCTCACCCCTGTCATGGAACAAAAATTATCAAGGTAGTTTATATAGCTATCTTAAAATTAACAGTGAGAAAGAAGAAGAGGAAGAAGAACAAACAATAAAATAACAAAAGCATTAAATTAATGCCAAATTAAAGATACAAAACAAAAAGCTCCGTATTTTTAAAAAATAGACATTACATGTGATTTAAAAGCTCTGATAGTTCACAGTCTTTGGGAAACAAAGACAATTGTTGATTTAGCCAAAGAGTCCTAAAGGTAGATGGCAGTTGTGGCAGTTGGGCTTCCTGGGAGAATATGGTACCAGAAAGCCAATTTTACTTGTAACCATCTATCCCATGTTATCTGGCAGAGACAAATAGAGAAGGAAATTTTAAAACACTCTCACATAAAGAAGAGGGCATCCTTTAACAATCATGCTTCAATGCTGTGAAGAGAGCCGAAAGTCGAAAGTGTCGTAGCTAACAATGTTTTAGAAAACAAAAAAGAAGACAAAGCACTGACGTTCTATGTCTGCAATGCACATCTAATCAGCTTCTGAAGGACACACAGCACAAACTTGCACATAAACCAATAGCCTGGAAAATATTACTTCTCTACACATATCTTTATATTTTATATCCCAAATTTATTATTCATAGCACTTTGATGGTCTGAAAGTGTAGAAAACCAATACTTTCCAGTTTATGCAAGTGGTCAAGTAGAGATAGGGTGCAACTGTGGTCAGCTGCATAAAAAGAGCCTATGAGAGACTGCTCATTGGGAGAAAAGTATCTGTTATACTTGGCCATGGATGCTGGTGGCTTTTCCCCTTGGTTGGTGGATTGTGGTATCTTGACCTATATCATGAACTCTTGTGAACCTTGCACCTTGCTGAACCTTGAACTGTGATGATAATCTTGTTGTTGACTCTGTTGCTCTTGTATCCTGTTGTGGACCTAGATGTACCTTGAATCCCTGGACTGACTCTTGACTATAGATTTTGGATTTCCCTTGAACTCTGCATTATCTGGCTTGACCTTTGGAACTATGATTACGCTTTCTACTCTTGAACCTTGCAACATTACTCAATGAACCAGTGGCATTTGACTCTTGGACTGCAACATTGACTACTGTTTATTCTTAATCATAAACCAGCATTTGTGGTACTCCCAATGTTAATGAATCTTGGTTTTGTGACTACAGCTGTGTGCTATCTTTGTATTTCAGCTTGGACCTGGAACGGCCAAATGTTTACATTACTGTTTTAAGTAAAATGGTTTTGACACAAACCAGCAGAGCCCCGGATCCTGACAGTGACAAGGGAAGGAGGGAGGCCTGGCTGGATAGCTGGGCAAGGAAGAGAAGCCCCTCTGGCACATGGCCAGCCCGGAGAGAGATAAGCAGAGACCACATTCATCACATTGACTCTTTAACATGGGCAGCCCCAGTATTCTGAATTGAGCAGAATTCTAGAAAATGTAGTTTAGGGTGTGGCCTTTTGAATTCTCTGCCACAGGGGTCCTCACCTTCCCAAACTACATTTACCAGAAATCCGTTCACTTCAGAATACTGGGGCTGTCCACATTAAAGCCACCTTGTGTCTTGTTCTCCTCCTTGAGAGTTTTGGTGGGAAAAACCTGTGTTCATTCTCTAAAGGGATTTTGAGATAAAAAGGGATTGTTGGGAATTGAATCAACCCTGTGAGGTAGGCAGAGTTGAGAGGCAGTAACTCCAGAGTTTACCTAGTAGGTTTCCTATTATTATTATTTCAAATTCAAGGAGATCGCTCTTGTTGTGTGTGCGCGCGTGTACACACACACACACACACACTTTTGATAGCATAGGGGTTTGCACCCACCTGAGAAGTTTGTTTTGCTGTATGTGCCTCTGTTAAGAGGATTTCACCTCACTTTCTGTCCCTGTGATAATTTGATTTCGAAAGAAATGGGTTGTTGTGGAAACAAGGATTGGTGAGAAAGCTTCAGTGGAGACACCTTTTCCTCGTGATAACTCTTTCAGGAGTGATTTTCTCTTCCTGAGGATTGGTTTCTCTCACTTCCTGTTGTCTCAACCCCCACCCACCCGCCTACCACTGACCGTTCTTAACTAGGAATTGTTTGTAAGTCAGATGTTTGTAATTCGGGGATTGGCTGTATAGCTTAGATCTGAAAGGCTGTATTCTTTTTCTACAAGGGTCCCTTCCTGTCCCTTCCTTCTTCATCTTTAATCATCCCATCCCCATTTCCCATTCAGAAAGTGTTTGGGCAATGGAAAAACCCACAGCTGAGGTCAACAGGCTCTTTGGGAGAATGGGATGGATCATACAGCTTGCCCTCCAACAGTGGTAAAGTGCAAGGGGCTCAGGAGAACCAGCAAAGTGACTGCCTTTTCAGTGCTATCTGCAGACATCCAAGCATCTACTACTTGAGCAGATAACCAAATATGTACTCAGAAATGTCTCAATGTGTTCAGCAGTCTGCAACCAAAGCCCTGGTTAAATCACCACTACCAAATGCCTTAGTACAGGGCTGTCCAACTTCTACCGGACCGGGGGCCTAAATTCCGGTCACTGATCACCTGGGGGGCCTTAGGGTCTGCCTCCGCCCCCGGCTCCGCCCCTGCCCCTCCCCAGCTCCGCCCCCACTCTGGCCCCGCCCCCTCCGGCTCCGCCCCCTCCCCGGGCTCCAATTTACTTACAATTACTAGTTGCATTATTAATTATAAAATAAATTTTAAAAAATGGAACTGAATGAAATAAATATAAATATAAATAAATATCAGAAGAGAGATGGATTGAAGAAGGGAATATATATGGGAGGGAAATAAATATAAATAATTAACATAAAAGCAAGAATTAAAGCAAGGAAGAAGGAAGAAAGGAGCCCACCTCAGCAAAACAGCCCTCAGTTCCAAATTAAATACATTATTATTATATTTCTGCCCCATATATTCCCATCCCCATGTGCCCTTATTTCCAAATTAAATACATTCATTTCTGTTATTATTATATTTCTGCCCCCTTTATTCCCATCCCCATCTCCCCCTTATTTCCAAATTAAATACATTCATTACTTTTATTATTATATTTCTGCCCCTATATTCCCATCCCCATCTCCCCTTATTACCAAATTAAATACATTAATTACTTTTATTATTATATTTCTGCCCCTATATTCCCATCCCCATCTCTCCCTTATTTCCAAATTAAATACATTCATTACTGTTATTATTATATTTCTGCCCCCTATATTCCCACCCCCAGCAGACCTCACAACTTCTGAGGATGCCTGCCATAGATGTGGGCAAAATATCAGGAGAAAATGCTGGGCTGTTGTAAGTTTTTGGGCTGTATGGCGTCTCATCCTCCTCTTCTAGTTTAGGCAGAGAGGAAAGGGAAGGGGGCGTGGCCAAGGCGGAGGGGACTCAGCCAATAACAGGAACCTTAATTTGCATTCCTTTCAGTGCTTATTTAGAAAGGATTGAAACTGGAAATTTACAAAACTGGAATTTTATTTCTCATGGTAGTTGGTTTTGATTTTTCCCTTTCTCTGCTCAGGTATCAATATTTGCATAATCCAGTTTGAGTCACCATCACTGGAAAGGTTTAGGAAGAAGTGAGGTTTATATACAGATGGGCTTGCAAGTAAAATAGATGTGAGTGTGATCGCTGGAGTGAATGAAGGAAGGAAGGGGGGGCACCCGCGAAAAGGAGCAGGAGGTGGCGCGGCACAGAAAGCCCTCTTCTCGGTTCTCCGCCGTGGCTGTGCGCCATCTCCGGAGCTCCTCCTTCCTGCCCCGCCCTCCCGCCGTGAAAATGGAGGAGGAGGGAGCCTGCTCCTCCTCCTCCCAGCCCCGCCCCTCCCTTCCGCGACAAAAATATTAAAAAATAATATTTAAAAATTCAAAAAAAAAGTTTAAAAATATATTTTTTTATTTTAAACAGCCAATTTCTTTTTTAAAAGGATAGGGGGCCGTAGGGAAGGGGCTGGGGGGCCGTGTACGGCCCCAGGGCCGCCAGTTGGACAGCCCTGCCTTAGTACACAATTTATTTATTATTTATTTATTTACTTTATTTATATTTCGCTCTTCTCACCCCGAAGGGGACTCAGAGCGGATTACAGGCACACATACTAGCAGACAATTCCTGCTGTTTTTCACATACACAACATATAGACGAACAGAGGCAAACTCTGGCCACCAGGGGGAGCTAACACACTCCTCATCTCTCAGCGCCCCTTGTAGCCACAAGGCTATCGGTTATCCCTGGCAATCCTCTAGCTTTAAAAAAATGTTAATAGTATTGACCGAATTGCGGAGCGTTCAAGAATGTACTGAATTCTATTCCTTCCAGAAAGGGACTCTCTGTAAACATATCACACTTCCATTTTCCAGTAGGCTGTCAACTCCAAGGAGTCAATGAAAAAAGTACTCTGAGAACAACTTTTATTTCCCAACATGGTTTCATCGTCTCTGCTCAGCAAATTTTCTGTATCGCCAGAAAGCCCTGTTTATTTATGTTGCTTTATTTATTTTTCTTGTAGCTGCAAGAGATTATAGGCGGGGGAGTGTTTCAATTCCCCTTGACCCTGTGTGACTCCAATTCTAAGGCTTGTAGTAAGGTGATGTTCATTGCCCTCCCCACCTGAGACAAAGACGCTGTGAATAAGTCACCTCTGTCTCCCTACCCACCCCTTTCTTAGGCGCAATACAGCGCGACACAATGCAGGAGTCTTTTTTTAATATCACATCTTTTCTGCTAACTGCATCTCTGTATTCTCTCTGGAGTAGAATAGCCCAGAATGGCAGACAATATGCATTATAAATCCCCAAGAGCTGCGGTGTAAAAGGCCACAGCACAGGGAATAAATTAAAGCATTCAGTCATACAAAGTCAACAAGAGAGAGGGAAGGATTTTTTTTTTTAAAAAAAGGAAAAAGGGAGCAAGAGAAGCAAGGGAGAAAGACTGCAAGAATTCAAGAGATAGGAAATCAGTGAGGTATGCTGTATATACCATTTCCTCCCCCCTCTGCCCTATAAAGGGTGTGTACCAGCACACTGATAAGAGGCCTATAAAGTCTCATAAACTGTGCAGATATGTGATGGAATTCTGTGCTCCAAAGGAGCGTAGGATGAGACACATGTAGTTTTACACCAAGCTTTTTGTGGGGGGCAAACTGTGCAGAAATATGTGAAAAGGCCTGGTATATTATTTAAACTGTTATGTTTATTCATATCATGATCTGATCACCATGCTCATTATATCCCACATTAATGGGGTTATTGGGATAACAATACAAAAGATTTGCTAGGGTAGACCCTCTTCCACCCAGTCTCAGCCCCCCGACCAAACTCAGCCCCCTCCGAAACAAAATCCTGGCTACGGCCCTGGTGGGGGGTAATTATGCCTTAGGGCCAAGGATATGGATGATGCCAGTAAGACTGCACTGAGGAACACAAAATCTCTCCTCCCCAAGTGAAGACCAGCTATCTAGATTAAAGAAATATATCTTTGGTTCCATATGATTACTGCCATTGATGGTTACACATAAAGAGTTGAAGAGAACTGTTCTCTCTTCACACATGCCATTGAAAATAAGCAATGTGTAATTGTGGGAACAAATGGCCATTGTGATAATTTTAAAATTAGAAATGTTAATATTTACATAATTGCATGAATCTCCCAATCAGCTTGAGCAATGAGAACTGTGGTCCAAAAAGTAAGTCTTCCAAGCTCTGGGAGATTCTTCGTAAATAAAGTGTTATGTCTTGGAGCAGGCAGGGGCGGCCCCAGGGATTCCGCGACCTACGCGGTCGCGTAGAGCGCCATCGCCTGGGAGGGGCATCACCGGCTGGGAGGGGCGCCGCCGCGCCGACTCCGCGCCCCCACCGCCGCCACACTGCCCTGCGCCGCCGTCCGCGCGTGCGCAGAAGCACCCTACAGGCGCTATAGCGCCTGTAGACGCTCTGCGCGCGCGCACTCTCCCCTGCGCGGCTGCCGCTTTGGAGCCAGCGCATGCGCAAGACCTGCACTGCACGCATGCGCGCTGGCTCCAAAGCGGCAGGCGCGTGGGAGGAGGCGCGTGCGCAGAGCGCTCTACAGGCGCTATAGCGCCTGTAGGTGCTTCTGCGCACGCGCTGACGGGCGGCGCAGGGCAACGCATGCGCTGGCTCCAAAGCGGCCGGCACTTTGGGAGCGAAGTGCGCGTGCGGCGCGTGCGCATGCGCCGCCGAAAGGTGCACAGCGGAGGTGTGCCGCGGCGATGGGGCCGGGCGGCGGCGGCACCGCTGGAGGCGCGCCGGAGGCGCTGCCGGAGGCGGAGCGCGCGCGGCGCGACGCGGCGGGCGGCGGAGGAGCGCAGCGGCGCGGCAGCGGTGTGGCCGTGGCGGCGGCGGTGAGTGGCGGCGGCGGCGGCGGGGGGGGCGACAACATTTCTTTGCGTACCCCCCCAAATTAGGTCGGGCCGGCCCTGGGAGCAGGCCCGGATCAACACCTTTTGGCGCCCTAGGCCACAGTTTGGAATTACGCCCCCCCGCCTCGCGCTGCCGCATTAGAGAGGCCTATCCCCATTCACACACACACACACACACCCCCGCTCCCCCTCAGCCCTTCCTCCTCTTCTCCCCCGACATCCATCCACTCACCGCTGAGGCTCCTCCCCGCGCCGGGAATGCGCACCCGGCGATCCCAAAGAACTACGGGTCCCAGCATGCTGAGAGGCTGGCACCGCCGCTGCATCCCGGCAGCCCCCGTGGCCTCAAAGGCGGCTCTGCGGCCTCGCGCTGGGTGCACGGAGGGCAGCGGCTGCAGAGAGTCGGGGCCTTCCTCCGCCTCAGGAGCCAATCGCGACCAGCATGGGCTGAAGGAAGAGGCCTCCTCGGATGGCTTTAGACTATAAATGATAACGTTCAACAAAGTTTTGTTGATTTACAACCAGTAAACTGATGGTTCAGTATCTTGCTTAGTTGCTAGAAGTTACAAAAAGTCCTTTTGGGGAGGGGGATGCAATTACTTGCCTCGGAGTTGTGGAGATAGATGCAATTCTCTGGTTCCAAGTTGTCCTTTGCTTTCAATGGCTTCAGGGTCACGAAGTCCCCAAGGCCCCAAATCTACAGTCCCTTTGTTGAAGGCGGACCTTCCTTTATGGCTGCAGGCTTGTAGAAGGCGCTAGGATCACGCAAGGTCACCCAGATTTTGCTGTGTATCTGGATATACTTGAAGTTGATCCCAGATGGGTTTGCTGCTATTATTATTATTATGATTATTAATGAACAAACATGCTTTGTCCAAGCTGAGGCTTATATTTCCAGCTCACGTCCATGCTCTCTTTGTTGGAATGGCCTGGGAGGGGAAAATTCCTCCTCAGGTGACCTCAGAAAGGGGAGGGGTTAAGGTGCTGATGTCATCTTTGGCACCAAAACACAGGCCCCTCCCACCCAATGCACACACACATTTGAAACTATACAAAGGAGCTGCAAAACATGCAGCCCTATAGAATTAAAACAGAACCAAAAGGCCCTTCAGGCCGCGATAAGTGGCTTCAATGATCTGTACGCAAGGGGAAATTGTTTTTCTAGGAACTTGCTAAGTCCATCTGATTCTATGCTAATAATAATAATACACTGTATTTATATTCCGCTCTTCTCACCCCGAAGGGGACTCAGAGCGGATTACAGGTACACATACTTAGCAGACAATCCCTGCCCTTTCCACATACACACATATAGACAAACAGAGGCAAACTCTGGCCACCAGGGGGAGCTGGCGCACTTCTCATCTCTCAGCGTTCCCAGCGCCCCTTGTTGTTCCTTCCACATTCCTCAGCGTTCCTGGAGTTCTTTAATGGCCTCATAATTCAGTCAAAATTTGCCTCCCCACTTAATGTGGTATCTTTATCTCATACTTGACAGATGCAACTGCCTTTCAGGCTGCAAAGGTCAACAGCACGCTACACTTAAAGGTCGAGCACCCACCTCGACCCGGGCAGGCTTCGAACTCATGACCTACTGGTCAGAGAGATCTTATGCAGCTGACACTTAGCCAGCTGTGCCACATTCCCGGTGCTATGCTTTCCCTGTAAGTAACCACTTCCATGGAACCGCTACATCCTCCAACACAGGTAATTTAATGGTCCTCCAACACAGGTATTTCCTGGAGATATGGGGTGCTGAAGGCTCACATGGCTGTTTTGCTTTCTAACTAAAAGTAGAAGTCATTCAGCAACCTTTTCAAACAGAACATGTTTGGTGTCACCCTTCAGAGTAGTATAAATCTCTTTCTACCTGCAGGATAAGAACTTTCCCACAGCTGATTGTAAGAAGTGCAACAGTGCTCAGAATGGAAGAGTCAATCATGCCTTAAAGAGAGGGCAGTTGGAATATGGAATCTGATCCTGGCTCACATGGAGCAATTCTTCTGTTACCAGGTCAGAAGGATCCTAGGTCCTAGAATTTTGGAGCAAAACCCGAGGCCTGATTCATAGCATGAAGCTTCAGTCACATCTTACAGCAGTCGTTCAAATAATAAACAAGAACTCTAATCCAAACTTACTCTGGTTGGAAATGATTTTTTCCAATCTCTGCATTGCACAAATAGACACATATATAGGAGGTCCCTGGGTTACAAACAAGATAGGCTCTGTAGGTTTGTTCTTAAATTGAATTTGCAGGTCAGAACAGGTACATTTTTAAGTGTAAATCCAGCCACATTTAGTTTTGAATAGGATAGGGAAAGGGTTAATGCCCTGTACCATTTATTTATCTCTCTATGCCACTGTCCAGAAGATTTAATTTTATATCCCTGTGACAACTGAATTTTGGAAATTTTGGGTTGTTGTGGTAATAAGGATTGGTGCTAAAACTTCAGTGGAGGCACCTTTATCCCATAAGAACTCTTACAGGAGTGAATTTCGCTTCCTGTGGGTAGATTTCCACTCATTTCTTGTTGTCTCACTTCCGTTTGTAACTAGGAGTCATGTGTAAGTCAGATGTTTGTAACTGTTTTCACTTTTCCCCATTCTGTTTTAACTCATTTTCAAACCCTGATTTTAAGAACCAACCAAAGAAAGTTTTCCAGGCTTTTGTTTAGAATGTAAAAATAGTTGGCAGTTGCTTTTGGGATAGGTGAATCATATCTATTTGGGGGAGAGATTGGAATTTTATTGCCCTGAGATTCCTCCCTCTTGCCCTGAAAACTAGGATTGTCCTAAGACTGTGAATATTAAAGCAACTCTGTGTCCTATTGTCTATTTTATTTATACTTCAGGAATACTTCCCTCTGCCCTGGCCTAAATGTCAGTGTTTCTCTATGAGTAAATAAATAAATGATCACCAGGTATAGGATTGTCATGTTGAAGCTAGGGGATTCCTCATGTGTCATGAACCTCTAAGAGACTTTTCACACATATTGGTATCTTGAACTGACAGCCTCATCAGACAAAGCTTACTTCGGCGGCATATGCCGGTCCAGCCCTAGTTGACCCTGGAGCCCATGGGCTCCCATCTCATGATGCAGATTATCTTCAAGCAGAGCCAGTGTATACCACTGTGGCAGCTACATGGTAGGCTTCCCATGTTGCACATGATGCAATGAGGGAAGATGCACGGTTGACACTTCATCCTGTGGGATCAGCTCCCTTATAACCTGGACGATGTAGGGCATGGGGTGATGGGTTCCCCATGCCCCCTGGACCGTGGTCCCTGGATTTGCCATGACGCATGGTGATTCTGGCAGCCAATATGAAAAGGTCGCAAGAAATCCTTTTTTTTCATGTCAGGAATTACTTGCGAAACTGCAAGTCACTTCTGGTATTGTCTGTTGGCAAAGATGTTGTGCAGGGGATGCCTGGATGTTTTTGATGTTTTACCATTCTTGTGGGAGGCTTCTCTCATGTCCCTGCATGAGGAGCTGGAGCTGACAAAGGGAGCTCAATGCACTCTCCCCAGTTTCAAACTACTGACCTGTTGGTCAGCAGTCCTGCTGGCACAAGGGTTAACCCATTGAACCACCGGGAGCTCCTGGCCCACCAGGGGCTCCTAGCAAGAAATACTGAAATCCTCATGAAAGAAGTGGTCCAGGAAGGGTGCTGGAACCAAAACTAATTCAGCTCCTTCCACACAACTGAATAAAATCCCACATTGTTTGTTCTGAACTGGAATATATGGCAATGTGGACTCAGATAACCCAGTTCAAAGCAGATAATGTGGGATTTTCTGCCTCGATATTCTGGGATATAGGGCCCTCTGACTTCTACAGAAGCAGCTCCATTGCCTCAGAATAATCCAAGTGCGCAGGGTCTTCACACTCTTTAAAAATAGGATATCCCTGCATCTCAAATTCTGCCAGGGGTAAGACATCTGGATCCTCTGTGGCAACACAGCAGCTGTGTATTTATTGTGCAATAAAATCCTCTGAAAGGGGATTTGTTTTTTTACCATTGAAAAACAAAAATGGCCTGATTTATAAAGAGTCAGCATTTCTTCTTCTTCTAGGGATATAAATGTGCACAGGCTTGCAAGGAAGAGGCCACTAGTCAGAAAGGGCTTTGTGGACCAACATGTCTTCAATTGGAAGCAGCTTAATCCACAACACAGATGTGACCTCAGTTACTCTCTTTGGAGTGCCTTTTCTGCTGCATTGACATATCCATATGCTCCAGTTATGCCAGGCCTCATTGCGTCAGTTGGGTTCTGAAGTTAAATCCTCCATCGCTGGGTTCTCAAAATATACAAATAAACTTCAATTACATTTCCAACAAAATCCCACACTAACAGGTTCATTTCACCATGATCAGCAATCCATAACCCCACCCAAAGAAGTGGATTAAACGCCACAAAAGCTTGCATGCATCATGAAATAAACCAGTTAATCTCAAAGGTGATACTAGATTCCTTCTTCCTGCCATAATGTTTTCCATTTTAGGCTAACACAGACTAACATAGTTATCTCTCTGGAAACAATGGTCCCATCGACACTGATCATTTAATGCAGTTTGAAACTGGTATTGAAGAAAGTGGATTTTGCTGTGCAGATAATTACATAGGAATGCTGATTAAAGAAGGTACATTAATAACTTCAAATATATGAATATCTGCATTCAAACACTGATTTTTAAAAAGGTAACACCACATTTACTAGACATAGATGCCTAGATCACTAACCCGCAGGATCTAGATTGTGTAGAACGCGGCCGCCAGGCTTCTCACAAGAACATCGATGAGATGCCACATTACACCATCTCTGCAGCGCCTGCACTGGCTGCCCATTGAGTATAGAGCCTTACATAAGACCTTGACTTTGGCTTTCAAAGCCCTACGGGCCAGGGCCCAACATACTTAAAAGAACGCTTGCTGATGCCTGCCCACTCAAGGACACCGCGGCCAGCAAACAAGAACCTCCTTTATGTCCCGGGCTTGAAAGAGGCCCATCTGGAGGCCACGAGACGGAGATCGTTCTCCGTTGTGGCCCCGTTCTTGGAACTCGATGCCACCAGACCAGAGAGCCTCCTCGACCTGCCTCAGTAAATAACCATCTATCCACCTGTCCGATAAACCAACCACTCCATCCCTAATTCCACTATGGCCCCTTCCACATCTGTATACCTTTATAAAACGGAATGTTTGTGTGTATGTGTGTATGTGTGTACGCGGAGGGCGGAAGGACTGATATGTGGCAGCTATTTGCATAAAGTCCTTTGATTGGACAGCCTCGCCACTCCAAAATTCTAAGGCACCAGACAGAGGGCATTGCTAGCCACTGATTAGCCAGCATCCCAGAATCCAGGCCTCTACATTCAAACAACAGGATTTCTTCCCACTGAGGGGGAATAAGCCAGCAACCCAGAATCCAGGCCTCTACATTCAAACAACAGGATTTCTTCCCACTGAGGGGAAAAAGCCAGCAACCCAGAATCCAGGCCTCTACATTCAAACAACAGGATTTCTTCCCACTGAGGGGAAAAAGCCAGCAACCCAGAATCCAGGCCTCTACATTCAAACAACAGGATTTCTTCCCACTGAGGGGAAAAATGCACCATCAACATTCCCCCCCACTTGGCTCTGTGAAAACAAAATGGATTCCTGTATTCTCCTCCCCTCAGCTTTTAGAAAACGGCTGCCTGCCATTCGGCCTTTTAAAGTTACCAATAGCAGGCCATAACATTACAGGCCCCAAAATAGAGTTTAGGGCAGGATGGCCGACGAATGATGGGATTTGCATCCCAATTCACTTCCCAGAAAACATTGTAGCCCCTACAAATCCCCTTCTCCCAGATAGGCCCAAAAGAGGCATCCATCTTCCCTCTACACAGTGTCAGAGAAAGGCAGCTTCTGACAGGATCTTTAGAACAGGCACTGTCACTCTACAAGGTAAGGCCCTACTTCACTAAAAGACACAAGAGAAAACAATAAATACCTTTCTCTAATGCCTTTAATGCTTATATAAATAATTCTGGCCCAAAGCCCCCTCACCCAGCCTCATTGGACCTTACTGCTAATTCCATGCAGGCCTTTTCCATTTTTTTACTCCTTTCTGTTTTACACCGGTATACTTTCACAGGCCAGGGCGGATATGTGGCAGCCACTTTCACAGGCCACAGCGACCAGCGCGGGTGATGGACCTGCACCAAACTTGGTACACATAACCCCTATGACATGACCCACGTATTATGGGATTTGTAGTACTTTCCAAGACTTTGGTTCCCACAGACCACTGAGGCCACCAAAAAGGACCAATACAGACCACACTCAGCACACACAGCCCCCATGACCCACTCTACGTCCTGGTGCAGTTCGGAGGAGGGTGGGCCATGGATGATGGGACTTGAAGTGCCTCTACTCACTTCCCAAGTCCGCTGCAACCCTCATCCAATCACTGATCGAGACCAAACTTGGCATACATAACCCCCATGACTGCCTTCACCTCCTGGTGAGGTTTCGGGGAGGACTGTCAATGGATGATGGGATTTGTAGTACTTTTTACACCCCTCTGTTCCCACAGACCACTGTGGCCCCCAACAAACACCGAGAAAGTCCACACTTGGCACACAGAGCCCCAGTGACCCACTCTACAGCCTACTGAAGTTTGGAGGGGGACAGAACATGGATGATGGGACTTGCAGTACCTTCCCTCACTTCCCAATCCTGCTACAAACCTAATCCAATGACTGATCAACACCAAATCTGGCACACAGAGCCCTCATGACCCACTCTACAGCCTGGTGCAGTTTACTGTGAGACGGACCACGGATGATGGGACTTGAAGTACCTTCACTCACTTCCGAAAAACAATGCATCCTCATCCATTCACCAATACAGACCAAACTTAGCACACAGAGCCCCCATGACCCAATCTACATCCTACTACACTTTGGGGGACGGGACACACAGAGATGATGGGACTTGCACTACCTTCAGTAATTTCATGATACCACTGCAACTCCCAATAATGATGGATCAAGACTAAACTTGGCACACAGAGCCCCCATGACCCACTCTACATCCTGCTGCACTTCTCAAATGACCCGGGCAGGGCCGGGTCCCCAAGCTAGTAGCTGTATAAAATCCACATTCAACTGGGTTATATGACAGTGTGAACTCAGATAACCCAGTTCAAAGCAGATATTGTGGATTTTTTTGCCTTCTGGGTTCTATGGCTGTGTGGAAGGTCCCTATGATTTCTATCCAGGGCTCACATTTCAAAAACTATTTCCCCCCAGAAACAATGGCATAAAAGGGTTTTTATAGGAAAATGCAGTAAAGCCCTCAGGTTTCTTTAAAAAGTGCTTTCACCTCAAAACCAGGTGCAGTCATGCATTCAAAAATTACTAGGATTGAGGTAAAGACAAATTATTCCAGCGGTGAGGACAGAGCTCTAGTGGTATATAAAAGACTCCAGGTAGTTTAAAGCCATGGGTACCTATAGTTCAACCTGATATAGACATGTGAACAGAAATGTATCCAAAATTTTACATTGAATTTTATATCTTTGGATTTAAATTTGCTAGCTATGATATGGTTCAATTGATAATTCCAGTTCTTGCAGAGCCATTCAAACAATGGTATGTAAGTGTTGACTTGATAGGTGACTTCTAAGGAAAGACGAGAAGGCTTGGAGAAGATGATGGTGCTGGGAGAAATGGAAGGAAAAAGAAAGAGGGGCCAACCAAGAACAAGATGGATGGATGTTATTCTTGAACAGACCAGCTTGACTTTGAAGAAACTAGGGGTGGCAACGGCTGACGGAGAGCTCTGGCGTGGGCTGTTCCATGAGATCATGAAGAGTCAGAAGTGACTGAACGAATAAACAACAACAACAAGGTTCTTTTCACCAGGTGGTCTGCATTGAGTAGCAAATGCATTCCAGGATTTGCATTATGGGCCTTTCAATCTACCTGGAAAAGCCTGGTATTGTCATTGGGACCTTTTGCATGCGAAAGTAGATCTTCTACCATTGCACATTTCTACATATTTCTGTGTTACATCTTCTGTCACCTAAGGTGCTCTGAGCCAGCCATGCTGAAACAATAGCTTAAAAATGGTTACTCGTCACTTTTCCTGTTGCCTAGAAAGTGAGAACAAAAACAATTACTTCGTACAAAACCATTCTAATTGGTTTGTGCTCGTTCTAATTGATTCACAAGGTTCTTCACAGATGATTATCTTCATGCATAGTTGTTATGTTGGTTTCTGCAAGAGTTCCAGACATTTCCCCCCAGGGTCTGTTTATCCAGGGAGGGAAGATCATATCTTCCCAGTACTCTGATTGCAGTACTTAGGATGGAAGAGATGAATGGTTTGCTGAAGGGAAGTCTGTTTCCCTAGCTAACTCTCAGAGTATTTGTTCTACACTACACTATTCTACATTGGGGTCATGGATCTTTGACAGAAACTGAAACATGAAGCTCTCAGTATGGGCAAACCAAAGAAAGGAGAATATATAACAATAGCAGCAACAACACATTTATTGTTGTTGTTGTTGTTGGTGGTGTATATTATCTGTTTTCCTTATAAAGAGAATGGGATGAAATACTATAGTATACGATTCCCCCTGCTCACTCCACCATAGAACGAATCTCTTGGTCCTCCAACACAAACCTATAGTCATCCTCTGACAAATGTTGACTTTAGGTTATGCTGGGGGACCTAGAGATTCTAGAGCAGTGGTTCTTGACCTGTGGGCCATGGATCACCAGTGGGCCGTGAGGACAAAAATCTGGTCTGTGAGCCTCCTTCCACTTTATTTTATTTTATTTCTGCTCCTTTTGCACTGCCTACCACTTCTTTCTTGTCATTGACCAGCCCCAGCCCCTTGGATAGACCACATCAGCTCGAGATTATTAAACCTGGTTTTCTGTGGGCAGGCAGATGGCGACGACTAAACCTGGTTTCTCTGTGGGCAGGCAGATTGCTTCCCCTCACCCCATCTGGCGGCAAACATCAAACAGCATAACAATAAAACCAGACTGGATATGTTCTGTATCAGAAACTAGAGCTAATGTCATCTGTCCAATGCAATTTTCTGAATCAGCACTCCAAATAACCAAACCGAATCTAAAGTTGACCAAAAACTGGTTTGTAACCATTTTGGTACTAATGTTGGAGAATGGTCCCTGGTCAAGTGGTCCCTTGTCAAAAAAAGGTTGGGAATTACTGTTCTAAAGAGACCATATTAATCAAATTCATGAATAATCAAACCCTCAAAAGATAAATCTGTAAATGTGGAGGGATAACTGTAGTTTGCTACAAACCAGGAGTTTCTGAGGAACTTAGAAACATTTGACTTACTGTAATACAACTAGATTTCTATAGCCATCGGAGACAATGGCTTGGTGGCTGGTACCTGCTGGCTTGGGAATTGGGGTAGTTTTAGACCCCTTCTACACTGCCATATAAAATCCAGACTATCCGCTTTGAACTGGACTATATGGCAGTGTAGACTCCTATAATCCAATTCAAAGCAGGTCATGTGGATTACCTGCTTTGATAATCTGGATTATATGGCAGTGTAGAAGAGGCCCACATCTTTCCCCAAAAGTAATATTCCAAGCTCTTCTAGCACTTGATCATGTACAGCAACAGCAATGGATAACAACAAGAAAAAGAACAGCAGCAGCAGCAGTGGCAACAACAGCAACATAAATTAGTGGTTATCAAGCTCTGGTCCTCCATTGGCTTTTGTCTTCAGCTAATTGTCTCCAGCCAATTTAACAAAAAAAATGGATTCTTAGAGGTAGAGTTCAAAACATTTGGAGAGTTAACGACTGAGTACTAATCTATATATTACTGTGTATACCATATTTTTGAGAGCCATCATTTGAGTTAGACACTAGTTGGGAAATAGGAGGCTGTGGAACTGATTAGAGGGATGCCTGGGAGTGAAGCTGCTTAGTCTTTTCTCCATCAACCATTTTATGACTAAAGTATATTTATTTATTTTTAAACCACTTGGGTTTTCTGCTCCTGATTATGACCTCCCACAGCTGTTTTTCAGTTAAAAATATTTCTGGAGATATACATGATACTCAGTTTTTGGCTGAATGGACGGTTAGTCAAACACGACAGTTCTAAGACTCATACTAACAACACATTTAATTCTCAAAACCGTTAAGGCTTCCCCAGCAATGATTATGCTGGCCCAGTCAACAAGCTTCGGTTTAACAAGGAGCACATCTAAGTGTTTGAGTTGGAGGGAGAGGCTTCTACTCAACACAAGAAAGAATAAGTGGAACACATGTATTTCTTTAACGATTGAAGCAGTGATCATTTCCCAAGGATTATGACTCATTTTATTCATTTGCATGTGTGGATCAGAGCCACCGATAATCTCTTCCACGTCCTTGCTACATGTGCTGGGTTGTATTTGAAACAGATGTGAAAGAACAACAAAGAATTAATATTCTTTTGCACGTGAGCAAAGTGGTTTTCATTTGCCATTGATTAACCACAACCAACCCCAAGCATCTGGAATTAGAGGAAACAATTCAGGACAGGGGTCATGGCCTGATGCCCAAGAAAGCTTGATGCCACAGCAGCTTTCATTTTAGGAATTCTCTGTTCATGTGAGTGTGAAATTCTGAAATTTGCCCAACACATTGTAAGGGATAGACTGATACTGAAAGGTCATGCGGTTATATTCCATTTAAGTTTGCAGTCTCACAATCAAATAGATATGCAAGAAAGTAAAGAAGGAAGGGGGAAGGAAGAGGAAAGCAAGTGTTGGAGAAGTAGATAAATGAGGCTGGTCTCCATTTTATTAGGTGTTATTTCCAGAAGTGTGAAGCAAAGCAACCCTCCTACAGCAACTTGTCGATTCCAGTGGATGGTGTCCATCCAAGGCTTGAATCCCCACTCAGCCATAGAAACCCACTGAATGACCTTAGGCAAGTTGTACTTTCTCAGCTTCAGAGCAAGGAAAACCAAATATCTTCTTAACAAATCTTGCTCAAGAAACCCTGTGATAGGTTACAGAGAGCAGTCAACCCCCCTGTTTAAGGAGCTCCATTGGCTGCCATTCATCTTCCGGTCCCAATTCAAGGTGCAGGTTCTTACCTACAAAGCCCTGAATGGTTTGGGACCCGCCTATCTAAGTAACCACATTTCTGTCTATGAACCTAGGCGATCTCTCCGATCATCTGGAGAGGCCCTACTCTCGCTCCCACCATCTTCGCAGGCGCGTTTGGTGGGGACGAGGGAGAGGGCCTTCTCTGTAGTGGCCCCTGACTCTGGAACGCGCTCCTCAAAGATATTAAACAATCCCCCACTTTGGCAGTTTTTAGGAGGAGCCTGAAGACGTGGCTGTTCCAATGTGCCTTCTGTTGCACCTCAGACCCCGAAAAGCCCCCGGATCACACACACCAGGCAGATGCAATAAATGTACTTTTATTTAGAATAAAGAATAGTCCAAAATGGAAAGATGAAAAGGTAATTCAATAGTAAATCCAAAGGTAAATCCAAAAATTGTCCTAAGAGCTGGCAAGTCAAATTGACTTGCATCAAAACAAAACAAAAGTATGAAGGCAAGGCAGACCGCTCCGGCGGTCAACGTGAACTTAGAGTCCTGGAGTCAAGGCAAACCGCTCCTGTGGTCAATGGGGACTAGAGTCCTGGATCTTGAACCTTCAAAGCTGAACGTAGCTTCAGGTCTGACTAGAATCCCTTGGGCACAATCTAATAAAGAGAATTACTTTCTATGAGACCAATGCACCCCCTTTCTCAAATTCCAATCTTTTCTGGAAGATAAGATGCTAGCTCTCCTGTCAAATTCCTCCTCATTAGCGGCCCCAGGTGCAAAGCTTTCATGCTAGGAAACTAGATCCTCCCTAGCCTAGGAATGCTCGCCTGGCAAGTTAGTAGAGAAATTCTTGTGGGAATCAAGGTCGCTATGCCTCTCACTGTCTAATTCAGAACTAAATTCCATGGAGTCATCATTATCCTCATCTGCAGTCACATATCCATGTAACCATCCATCATCCCAGGCTAAGTCTTTTTCTGCAGACCCATATCCATCAGGCCACCCATCATCCCCGATCAGACCCTGATCAGCTGGGGCCCCCGGTCTCTGTCTGTGGCCACTAGGCTGGAACACCACACCTTCCCTGAATAAAATAAATAACACCCAGCTGTGTTCAAACTCTGCAAATGTCTTCAGAAGCACTTTAATTACAGATTGGGTGTCTGCCCCACATTGTCCTTGAAACCTTCCTGTTATATGCAATCTACCTCTGTCTGCATCCTGTGTTTATTTATTTTAAAATGTTAATATTCTCATTTGGTTGTAATCCAATGGGAAATGGAAGGCATGATATGTTGATTTGCCTGCAACTCCTCAGGAGTAATTATTGAATACAATATCCTTTAAGTGAATCCAGTGTTTGGAAATGTTAATATTCTCATTTGGCCTGCCTGAAATGGTTTTAAATTGTATGCTATCACTTATGTTTGAGTTTTATTGATGGTATTGTTTTATAATTGCTGTTGTGTTGTTATTATGAGTTATTGGGCTTGGCCTCATATAAGCCACACCAAGTCCCCTTGGGGAGATAGTTGTGGGGTATAAATGAAGTTAATAAATAATAAATAAAATAAATAGGTTCACCTTGTTGTTGTGTGCCTACAAGTAATTTCTCTTTATGGTAATCCTAAAGTGACCCAATCATTGGTTTCTGAGACTGGGATGGTGTAACTTACCTAATGTGGCTCAATGGATCTCTACAGTTAAGCAGGGAATCAAATCCTGGTCTCCAGAGTTGTAGCACAATGCTCAAACCACAATACTACACTGTCTCCCTGTGTTATCGAACAATGGATTTTAGGGGACCCTTCCCTTAAGGGGACAGGGCCCAGGCCACCCCTAAAACGCGAGGATCAAGGCCCAAAGTAAGGGTGATCTTCCTAAAACTACAAATCCCACTAAGCCCAATAGCAATAGTCTCACCCAAACCGGAAATACGCCAGACCGAGAGAAGAGTCTTATTCAGCTGAATAGGATGAGATGCCACACCAGGTTTCCAAAGGCAAAACATAGTCTTTAATGGGAATACAAGCAAATATATAGAAAACCATTCATTTACATTTGAATTGAGCGCCCTCCCTGCCCACGTGTGGCTCCAGCTGATAGGCTCAGATGTCAAAGTCAGCTGGGCCAGAGGCCAGCTGGCGTGCTTTAACCAATCAGAGAAGGTGCGCCTAGATTTGAATGGGCCAATCCTGGCTAGCTACACAAGGCGGGAAAGGACACAAAGAAAAAAACGGCTGGGTGAGGAGGAAGTAACCTGTGGCTAAAGAATGCTTTGCGGCCGGCGAGCTTCCGATGTGGGGCTCAAGCCTTCCTGTCTATTGTTTGATTTGAATTCCTTAATGGCAGTCTTTTGTCCTGGCCGAAACTCCTTTATTTTGAGAGTTTCAGTCTAGCGGGAAAATATGGTTTCTCAGTTAAAAATGGTCCTGGAAGGTATCCTATTTGGGCTGGCAGAGAGGGTCCAAAGCTCGCAATGAAACAGCCATGTTTTGAATTATGGTTACATGACCAGACACATGTCCCGTCCGTGGCCAAGCTCAGATGGGGACAGAAACATATGCGGGGAATCCTGGGCGAAGAGTGTGGGCCTTTCCCCCACGAAGGAACCCAGCGTCCCTCCCAAAATTATTATTTGTGCAAGGCAAAAGTGGATGGGAAAAGATATTGCATTGTTAATCTCTGGAACTCTCTGGTTGAGGGCATTATCTTAAATGTTACATTGACACAAAAGGGGAACACATAAGGGTTCAATCAGACAAGACAGAGATCCCCAGAAATCATCCCAATAACATTCCCATGCAGCTCTTGTTCCCAGAGAAATGATCTTTAGAACAGGCAGCACAACGCTGCTTTCCTCCTGGGAGTTGTAGTCCTCCTTGATGTAACCACTGTCCTTGGGAACTGCAGAGTCTTTGGGGCTTGGGGTGCAAAGGGGTAGCAAAGTCATTGAGGGTCCATGGTGCAAAGGGGAGAAACAGGGAATGTCCAACTGGAGAAGATCCTTGAGGAAACTATAAGGTCCAAAATGCGAGGGAGAGGGTCCATGTCCACTCCTGCAAGCCCGCTTGTACGGGGCCAACACAAAAGCAATGAAATAAATGAGTCCAGGATCAATGTCCTTGAGCGAACTTCATCTCCCAAAGTCCAAAAGATCTGGGTTCCCTTTGAGTCCCCCTGTGATCTGGGCAAAACCCCTCCGGAAAACATCGGACATGGCTTATCCAGAAAGGGAGTCTCTGTGGGTCCATAATCTATGAGATGTAGCAAGGCTCTCGCTGGAATCAGCTGGGGAGAGCAGTCCAGGAATAATCCGGGGAAATGTAGCATGAAGAAAGGCAAAAGGTGTCATTGTACTTGGGGAAACTAGATCTCCTGTAGCATCAGTCCGAGGCCCTCACCCACCCCCCTGAAGAGATCTCTTCGGGCCAAAATTGCCCCAAAAGCTACCGCTTTTGAGCTTGGATATGCTTCCCCCAGGCCTGAGAAAGGATAGGGAGAGAGGAAGGAGGAAGAGGAAACGATGGGAGAAATGGTAGAGTGTTTGTTTATTGTTTTGTAAGGTGTTTTGATTTGTTTGGAAAAGTTTCTTTGAGGTTGGGGAAAGGAGGGCGTTTTGGGCCTAGTGGCGGTTAGAGGTACTGCAGCGGTGTAGCATAGGCCTAAATGTGGCAGCCTGGCTGTTGTGGCTTGGAGGAAGGGGGAATGTATTTGCTATTGTCATGATGTGGTCTGCTTTTGGGGTTGGAAATATTATTGCAATGTGTGGGGCAGAGGGATGCTGGGGAAAGATGTCCTTTTCTATGGTTTTGTAATGTATTTCTAAAATGTCCATGTGTTGTTTACTGTGTAAAGTATTGTGCAGATTGGGTAATGGGAGGCAATGGTGGCTGGGCTTGCTGGGAGGGACGAAGTTGATGTCAGGATGTATGGAACCAGGTGGGGCAGAAAGAAAAAAAGGTCTGGTGCTGGTGCAACTTGGGCCATGGGCCAAGAGGAATACTGGGGACTCTCTGCTGTTTGATCCTTTGGTTTTGGGACTGCCTGATTCGACCATACCTGGATCACCTTAGGGTCATCACATATCGGAAACTCCATAAAGGAACAAATCAACAAAATGACTGAGTTAATTTGAATTTTAAAAGTTCTATCCAATTTGCTGAATCAATTTGGGAGCATTAGTTTGGCATCTTAGGACTTCATTAGAATGTCGGGCCAGAGTAGGGGGGGGGGGGAAATGTAGGGAAACATCTTCACCCATTCCCTCCCATCTCTTCTGGTCATCTGGGATGGCTATCCATCTCCTGTCCTTTCACTGTCTTCCACCATCTTTCCTTATCAGGAGTGGATTGACACCCAACTCCTGATCGAGGTCTTTGAGCTTAGTTTCCATGCGCTTGGGAAATGGAGCCCCACAGAGTCTGAACGGAAGTGCCCTTGTGTATCTGATGGCCTCTGGGAGATTCTCATGTGGTTCCATTTTGCAAGCACAGGGCTCGAAGACCATGGGATTACATCTTTAGATACTTCCTTTAGAGCAGTGGTTTCCAACCCTTTTTTGGCCTTGCCACATTTAAGCATCTGTAAACTCCTGATGCCCCCATGACACATAATTCTTATTATTCAAAAAAGTGAACTACTATTCATGTGGAGGAAGCCTTTTTTGTTATCTAATGAAAACATTTTATAAAGTTAAGTAATGGAATAGAACAACTATCATGTTGACAGTATTTATTTATTTATTCGAATTTATTCGCCGCCACTTCCAATGGCTCGGGCCGGCTCACATAAGATCACAAAAATACAGCTAAAATACAGCTAAAAATATCACAATTAAGTATCATATTAAAACATCAGATTAAAACATCACATTAAAACAACCACAATAACAGAACGATACAAGATGGCATTTATAACAGGAGGAGAGACCACCACTATTCAGGCCCCGAAAGCCTGCCAAAACAATAGGAGGCTCCGAAGGGCGCGAATGTCAGATGGCAGCGCATTCCAGAGGACTGGAGCTATGATCGAAAATGCCCTTCATTAAGTTGCAGTCAAGTGGTATACCTTAGGACTGGGAATGACCAGGAGGTTTTGCTCTTCGTAGGGATCTAGTGGGACGGTATGGGATAAGGCGGTCCCGTAAGTACACTGGCCCCAGACCATTTAAGGCCTTAAAAGTCAAAACTAACACTTTGAAGGTAATCCGGCATTCTACAGGAAGCTCGCGCAAGATCGGCGTGATATGACAACTCACCGGAACTCCGGCAAGGAGTCGAGCTGCAGCGTTCTGCACTAGCTTAAGTAAGCCAGTAGTGATATTCAATGCACAATTGATTTATCTGCATTGAATCCAGGGTAACTTAAGTGTCCAGCTTCATTGCATGTATTTGGTGAGAATACGCAATAATATTTATTTATTTTATTTATTTAGCACATTTGTATACCGCACCCTCTCAACCCAAAGGCGACTCAGGGCAGTTTACAAGGCAACAAATTGAATGCCAACAGCACTTAAAACAGTGAAAACATTAGCAATAAAATAAAACATGACAATAATAAAAACATTTCATCTCCAAATAAAAACAAAATCCAATATCGTAGTCCAGTAATTCCAATCCTATGTTAGTTACACTGCCTAATATCATGTCACCTGACATTAATGTTATTGAGGCTGATAGTCTTTTTTGTTTTTGCCATGTACATTGTGATCTTAATTTTAAAATGTTATTTATTTATTTACAGTATTTATACCCCACCCCAGTGTTTCCCAACCTTTTTTGAGCCGTGACACACTTTTAATATTAAAAAAATCCGGGGGCACACCACCAACCAAAATGACACAAAATGACACTCTAACACAGTAATACATATAGTTAATTGACCTTGAGTGTTGGAGTTGTAGTTCACCTACATCCAGAGAGCACTGTGGACTCAAAAAGTGATGGATCAGGACCAAACTTGGCATGAATACTCAGGGAGAGCCGCACAGTGCTATGCCGCGGCACGGCTCTTGGGAATGACTGCCCCACCCGTCACAACCCCAAAGGGGACTCAGAGCCACCTTATAAAGGCAACAATTAAATGCCATATACACAACAGACATAAATAAACATATATATTTACACATGAATTTGAAATCATATAAAGATTAAAACACATTATTAAAACCACGCAATCCAAAGTCATAGTCAAAGAGCCATTCCAATTGTCATGTATATGTAAAAATGTGTATATATTTATATACTGTATATGAGGCGCCTAGAAACATAAGAAATGCAAAAAAAACCCCACGTTTAATAACTCATTCTCAAATTGCCCCCTTAAAAATAAAATTTCTCCCCTGTGGAATGTGTTCCCCACATTGGGAACCAGGGCTGTAGAGTCTGAATTAAAATCCTGAGAAAATCCACTATCTACTGATGGCTCCTTCTCAGAACGAGTAGTTCAGATGAGATCAGATTCATATTGGTATTTGATTTTTTTTTAATGCAGAATGAATTCTTGTTATCTGAACTCCTTAGTATCAGCTGGAGCCCTTCTTCTTACAAACCAGCATACATTTTTCTTCATTTTTTGGAAAACAAATGAAATCTGCATTCAGGTGCCATTGCAAATGTCAGCATCCCATGCTGAAAACACTTGTCACACTGACATTTCAAAATGGAGTAGATGCTGATGAGTGTTGTCTTTCCTCCAGCACCAAGACTGGCAAAGTCCTATAAAGATTATACAGAACAAACAATAATAAAATAGCTACAAAATGGGTGACAACCTTACAATGCAGAAAAAAGATGACATGGAAGCCAGAGAGATAATCACATCATGACAATATGACAAAAATGGGAGAAAATCGTTCAGGTATCAGGAAACAGCACTATGGATAATGGAAAAAATAACGTTTCGAAATAAGTGGAGTTCTAATTTCTGGAGCAAAAGGCAGCTGGGTGCTGTACTGTTTTACTGCAAATAGCTCAGAAACTTTTAGCAGCTGAGAGCTGTGCCATTTTACTCTAAATAGCTCAGCCTCTTTCTTATTGAAAAGCTTGTGATTGACATAGTTTATCTCTACTGGGAAAAATGTGCTCTGCATTCATTTTTGAATGTTTTCTTTGGGAACATGAAAATGAAGACGGAGCATGAATAGTATGTTGTTCTGCTACACATTAGAGCATGGGAAAAGTTACCTTTTGGATTAAACCAGCCAAAAGTCCCCAGTCAATTTGGTTGGTAGTCATGTTCTGCTACATGTGCCTTATTGTGATGAATTTCTGGATATTCAAGGTTTTCAAATACACATAACAACATATATCAATGTATAGCCATCTCCACATATAACAAGATATAGGAAATCCAGTAATCTGGCAACCGAATGTCTAGAAATGGGGTTGGTGACAGGGCATAAATTGACAGCCGAAATGGACCATATGGCAGCCGAAAACCAATCGGACCATGTAGTAGCCAACCAGAACAAGAAAGCGGATCATGTGTCTTTTTACTAAGCTGGTCCATATACCAGAGCAAGCTCCTCCATTTTCATGTGGCATCCCAGCTTCTGAGAGACAGAGAGAGGGGGGGGAGGGAGGGGGGGAGGGAGATTGTGTGATAGCTATCTTCGTGTTATAGCTCAGTGCCATCGCTGCTTAGGATCACTTGCTTTTGGACTCAATTCCTGTCTTTTTCTTTGGCAATTTAATTAAATTTTCTTAGCTTAATATCTTTCAGTCCTTTTTTTTTTGCTCTTTTGCTAGGGAAGTGAGAAACTGCAAATTGCTTCTGGTGTGAGAGAATTAGCTGTCTGCAGAGATGTTGCCCAGGGCAGTGTTTCCCAACCTTTTTTGAGCCGCGGCACACTTTTTACATTTACAAAATCCTGGGGCACACCACCAACCAAAATGACACAAAATGACACTCTAACACAGTAATACATGTAGTTATCATTTTTAAATGTATTTATACACTCAGTGTGAAACCCGGGCCTGTTTCGGTGAACACAACATAGATATCCTGGCAGGAATGGCAGAAAGACACACATGAAGGTCTTCCTCAACAGCTGTCAGTCTCTCTCTGTGTTTAGAAAAAATGTGTCCATATAGCTTCAAAGCAGTCCACTAGTACTGTTCTTATGCATCAATACACCTCATGGAACAATAATGAAGGTTCCACCTTCAATATATATGCTCCTGTATCATTCCAGGTGGGCATTAGACGAGTCCCTCGTGTATAACTGGTGAACAGGAGAGTTGTTACACAGTCACTAGAAAGGCTATCACGTCCAGCCAATGCCAAATGTAGTAATGGTTGGTACACATAAACACGAAAATGGCTGAAGGAAACAGCGCCCCAGCCTCTTCTTCGCTGCCGCCGCCCGGCCCTTCCTTCTCCTCCTTCCCCCGCAAGCAGCAGCAGCAGGAGTTCGGCAGGAGGGGGAAGAAAGGAGGGAAGAGAGGTTTTCCCGCGGCACACCAGGTGATCGCTCATGGCACACTAGTGTGCCACGGCACAGTGGTTGGGAAACACTGGCCCAGGGGACACCCGGATGTGTTGCCATCTTTGTGAGAGGCTTCTCTCGTTTCCTCGCATGGAGAGCTAGAGCTGACAGATGGGAGCTCCTCCCATTTCATGCTTTCGAAACGCCGACCTTCAAGTCAGCAGTTCAGCCACCACAGTTCCAGTGGGATTAGCTACAGGTAGTGGTGTCTGCCAGCTTGGACAATTTTAAAGGAAAATTCAGCAAATTTGTGGATTTCATGATTCCACTATCTCCAGTATTAGGAAAATACATATGTCAATCTGAGTTGATGGAGAACTGTGCTATGGAATTTATGTCATGCTTCTGAACTTTCTATGGGGAATCTAACTGGCCACTTTTGGAATAGGATGTTGGAGTAGACATGCTTTTGGTCTGATCTTCTTGTGGTCTTATCTAATGCAACTCAAAATGGTAAGGTTAGGCTTCTTGGAAAGGTATATCAATAAAAATGCACTATATGAAGTCGTAACAGTATGTAGTCCACCATGCTATTTTGTTATTTCTCCTATAATATATCTTTGGAGCCACAACGATATCTTGTGCTTCATGACAGATATAGGACTACTAATCTACTAAAGAACATTTCATCCAAATGGTGTTCACATTGCAACCCCAGTAATGACAACAAACACACTAGCAGCATGAAAACCTGCTCAGTAAACAGTCATTTCACTTACAGTTTTCTCATCTATCTGAGAGTGAAATTCTTTCCAAATGAATTGAAGCCTGCTCTGAATATTTACCACGCAGATATTGTGTCCTGGCACTGATAAACAAGAAGGAATGCATTTGCAAAGTGGATGCATTTGCTATTTTTCCATCATTGTCAAGGCAATATATTCAAAAGGGCGTAGATTGTGGTACTGTATTGTAATGAAAGTGTAGCCTTTGTGCATCTCTTGTTTTAGTATTGAAGATTAATTTGAAACAAGGAGGGACCTGAAGTTCAGACCACTGATGTATAAACAAAAGAGGGCAGAACTATACATTTGTAAAGACCTGCAGTGCTTAATATCATCTAAGTGTCCTTCCATGAAGAATTCATACATTTAGAAGCAAAGAGAGTGGTTGGTAGGGTTACTCCAAAGAGAAATGTAAGTGGTTTGCATTTTACCTGACAAATGAATTAATGGATTGTCAGTCTATTCTAAGAGAACATGTGTAGCTACTGGGGTGAAAACGCTCAATAGCAATTTTTCCCCATAGGAGCTATCTTCTTCACGGCATCTCTATTCATTACAATGATATTTTTTCCCTTTGTGTTCAACATTCTCTTGTCTCTCTTTTCTTCTCTTCCACTCCTTCCTTTCTTTTCCTCTTTCAATTGTATCTTAGTGGAACATTGCTTTGAGCTGCACAATGTACCTGCACTTTGGTTCATGTTCTCATCTTATCCATCAGGCTGAATTTCCCTAAAGCAATCTTTATTCTTTGGTAGCTAAGTTTTAAACCATGGACATTTTGTTCCAATTTCTAGCTGGACAAAGTTTGGCAAAGCATTCACAACCTTGGACCCTGCTTTTAAAGTGTGTCCAGACCCAAGTGTGGCTAAGCTGATTTTATTTTCAACACACAATACTTGGACCATGTATATACTGTGAAGGCGAATGGGATAATTTTTTCAGAGGAAACTCTAACAATACAGACATGATCTTACACAATAGTCTAACAAATCCAGCCAAATCAGCAGTGACATAAAAGATTCTATTTCTATTATCTGTTAAACCTTGAATTACTAAGCATAATTTTCACATAGGTGATTACAAGTGGCTTATTCAACAGCATGCCTAGCAACCTAGCATGGCTCTCAAACACAGAGAGCCTTCTAAAAAGGACAAAGAGGCAAGTAGATCACAGTTTTTCATGTTGGTGACGCACTTTTTAGACATGCATTATTTCAATTCAGTAATTCAGTTCTACTAGCTAAGTGTTTTTCAACCTTTTTTGATCTGTGGCACATTTTTTACATTTACAAAATCCTGGGGCCCACCACCAACCAAAATGACACAAAATGACACTCTTAACACAGTAATACATATAGTTAATATGTTTTAAAATGTATTTATGCACTCAGTGTGAAACCTGGGCCTGTTTCGATGAACACAACATATATATGACTTCTTCTCGCTTCTCTTCTTCAGGCTAAACATGCCCAGCTCTTCAAGCCGCTCCTCATAGGGCTTGTTTATTTTATTATTTATTTATTTCAGGATTTTACCCCGCTCTTCTCAACCCCCGAGGGGGGACTCAGAGCGGCTTACAGTACGGCACAATTCGATGCCCACATCACAACAGCATAAAACCCCAAAACCCCACAACAATTAAAATACATTAAGATACATTAAAATACAGTTTCAACAGCATCATGCACAGTCATTCCAAGTTAAAACAATATTCAATCCATAAAAACATTGACCCTCTTCATCCATTCCATTAAAATCCCCATCTAACATGCTGCCTAGTGCTGGTGTGCAAACGCCTGGTCCCAAAGCCAGGATTTTACCTTTTTCCTGAATGCCAGGAGGGATGAGGTGGACCGTACCTCAATAGGGAGCGCATTCCACAGGCGGGGAGCCACCACCGAGATGCCCTGTCCCTCGTCCCCACCAGCCACAATTGAGAAGTGGGCGGGAGCGAGAGCAGGGCCTCCCCGGATGATCTTAGATTGCGAGGTGGGACGTAGCGGCTGATGCGTTCGGACAAGTAAGCTGGGCCAGAACCTTGTGAAATTTCACCCTGAGTGAAACTTGCTTCCAGATAACTATGGATGTCATGAAGCTGTTATAAACAGTTCCTTGGGGGAGGCAACTCTCAAAAATCCAGTAAAATAGTAAAAAAAAAAATTCCAAGTGGAGAGGCTCAATTTGTTTCTTGGAAACCTGTGAATGCTTCAGCCTCCCGATGCTCCCAGGTTTACTCACTACCCAATTCACCAACGTGGAGCTTCCGGCATTTGGTGGAGCCCTTCCTTTGCCTCGAGGAGGATCTTTGGGGAGGGAAAGAGAGAGAAAGAGTTGCTAGGAGGGGGAAGAGTACCAATTTCCCACGCCACAACTGCTGATCGCTCACGGCACACTGGTTGGGAAACACTGTACTAGCCAACCAGAGGTTAAAACAACCCATTACAAGAGATACAGACACATACATAAATTGCAATAATGGCATTTTGCGGATACTGTTGGGCGAGTGGGCTTATTAGCAAAAGACCCTCCGTATAAATGTATAGCAGAGTAACTTATTTGCAGTAGTGTGACCCAGCAACAGTAGCCAAAAGTGATAAAAAGAACAAAAAACACATAGATCAATGTTATCTCTTCCATATGAGGCTTTTCTTTATAGCAAAATAATATGGTTTTACTATTTACAAGAACAAGGTTTTTATAACACAAATAAAGTTCTTTATATTTTCTTCTTTGTTTCCATGCTGGGCTTCTTTCTCATGCAAATAAACAGTTTTGCTCTTACAGAGACTCCTCTCACACCAAAGTTACACAGGAGCTTCACACAGTAGCTTTACACATAATGGCCTTCAACCTGGGGCTTCTCTTACACTGAGGCATTCTCATACTGAGGCCTACTAACAATGAGGCCTACTTCACAGTGAGGCTTACTAACACTGAGGCAAACTAACACTGGAGCCTTCGAATACTGAGCTCTCTCACACTGAGGCCTCTCTCACACTGAGAAAAACTAACACTGAGGAGTACTAAGCTACAGGCACACCTGCTTATACTGAACTGCAGCTTTTGCTGAGTCATTGCAACCATTTAACCCTTTAAGTGCTTGACTCACATTTTTATAATTAAAAATGCATAGTTAATTTTTAATATTTCTAACAGATACAACATATCACATGAAAATCTTTAATTAATATTTTTAAAAATATATGATTTATTGCTTCTTTTGCATAGACTCAAAGGTTTCTCATTACATTGGCAGGACGCACCTACACACTGCAGCCAACACAGGAATGTGTCATGACACAGTTTGGAAAGCTCTGGTCTAGACCACTGTTTCCCAACCAGTGTGCAGAGGCACACTAGTGTGCCGTGAGTGATCATCAGCTGTGCCGTGGGAAATTGGAACCTCCAATACCCTTTCTACCCCCTCCTGCCGAACACTTTTTCTTCTCCACTCGGGCTCCCTTCTTCCCAGCTTCGCTCTGCTTGATTTGCCTTGCTTTGCTCTGGCGCAAGTCTACGAAGTAGTGCCCGCACGGATCACGTCTTTCTCCCTCCAGCTCCCCTCCTGAACACGCTCACGCTGCTCCCTCGGATTAAAATGACGGCAGAAGTGGCAGTGTAGAAGAAAAAGTAAGTGTTTGGCAGGAGGGGAAAGAAAGGGCGCAAAGGGGAAGGGAGAGGAAGAGGTCTCTGTCGAAAGCTGGCATGGGAAAACTTGGACCTTCCAGGTATTTTGGACTCCAACTCCCACCATTCCTAGCAGCCTCGGGCCCTTTCCTTTTCCCCCCTCAGCCACTTAAGCAGGAAAGGGCCCCAGGGTGTTAGGAATGGTGGGAGTTGAAGTCCAAAGCACCCAGAGGGCCAAAGTTTTCCCATGCCTGTTTTAGGGACCTTAAAGTGGTGAGCCTCCTTCCACATTGTGATTCTGGATAGAAAACAAACAACAACATAACAGAACATTGTTTGAGTCCACAGTGCTCTCTGGGTGTAGGTGAACTACAACTTCCAAACTCAAGGTCAATTCTCAAGCAAACGCTTTCAGTACTTTCTGTTGGTAATGAGAGTTCAATATGCCAAGTTTGGTTCAATTCCATTGTTGCAAGAGTTCAGGATGCTCTTTGATTGTGTGTTAACTATAAATCCCAGAAACTGTAACTCCCAAATGTCAAGGTCTATTTCCCCAAACTCCAACTGTGTTCACATTTGGGCATATTGAGTATTCATGCCAAGTTTGGTCCTGATCCAACATTGTTTGAGTCCACAGTGCTCTCTGGATATAGGTGAACTACAACTCCAAAACCTAAGGTCAATGCCCACCACACTCTTATAGCATTTTCTCTTGGTTATGGGAGTTCTGTGTGGGAAGTTTGTGTCTTTCTGCCATTCCTGCCATAATATCTATGTTGTGTTCATCGAAACAGGTCCAGGTTTCACACTGAGTGTATAAATACCTTCTAAAACATATTAACTATATGTATTACTGTGTTAGAGTGTCATTTTGTGTCATTTTGGTTGGTGGTGTGACCCAGGATTGTGTAAATGTAAAAAAATGTGCTCCGGCTCAAAAAAGGTTGCAAAATACTGGTATAGATCATGCTTTAAAAAGGGCTAGAAGCTGGTGTAGGGGCAAAGGCCAGTTTTTCTATAAACCAAATGGATGAGGTCCACTGTTTTTCTGTTTCTATTTCTTCTTCTTGTTGTTTCTGGGTTTTAAAAGGTTTGTACAAGCTTAAACATATATAAAAGTGAGCTGGTTGTATTATGTATGCAAAAGGAAGGATGGTATCTTGTATTTCAGTTATGGATTCATAAAATAGAGTTTGCTGTTGAGTTTTCAATTCATTTCAACTTATGGCCAACCCTATCATGGGGTTTTCTTGAAGATTTGTTCAGAAGGGACTTGTCTTCCTCTGAGATGGAGAGTGACTTCTCTAAAACTACCCTGTGGGTTTCCCAAGGCTAAGTGGTGATTTCAATTTTGGTCTCCAGAGTCCTAGTACTGACAAGTCACTACAACATGCTGATCCATAACTGCTTCATGTTTAGTTATTATTGTGACACTATTCTAGCTTAAACTCCAGGGAACTGCTCCAATAATAGAGGTCTGTTCTGCTGGTGATTGGGATGCGGCAGAAGGAGGGTTCTAGCCCTCACCTGACAACAAATGATGCCAATACAATCAAAATCATCACAATTCCTCATCACATACAGATCAGTGGGAAAATGGAAATGTCAACCTGCTGTGCTCCAAATGCCAGAAAACATCTCTATCCCTTGGATCTCTATCCTGATTTTACAGGGGAGAAGGGAGGGAGAAGATGTAATTAAGTGGGTGATGTAGCATCTTGACCATTAGAGTTATTTGGAATTCATTTATTTGATTACACATTTTGGTGCCTCAAATGTTAGCTCTGTTTCTGGGTATATTTGACCTGCCGATTCTAAAAATATCGCCAGTTTCCCCCCGTCTCTAGTTTTTGAGATACAGAACCCATGTTGTTAGAAACTCGAGCTGGTGCAGCTACCCAATGCAATTTTCTGAATCAGCACCCCAAATAACCCCCCAGGAACAGGCACCAAGAAAAAAATTGTTGGGCTGTGTTATTCATTATTACAAATTCATTAAAAGTTTCAATCTCACCACTACGACACTTATTAAATATGTATTTATGTATCTGTATAATTAAAGTTACTTAAAATTGATCCAAATATTGTAATGACTATTAAAACTGAACTCAAAGGAACTAAACTGATATTGATGCTCTCACTGACAATAGTAAATTTAGTTCTTTTGCCCATTTGGTTTAAATTTCCATGCATTGTCTTTTTTTACCCAAATTAAACCATGGCTATAGCATATGAATATAGCCAAAGGCCTGAAAACCTGTTTGAGGTTATCTACGCAGGTCTACTTTGTGTGAGCGTATCGGTAGTGCGATGAATTATTCCTTTGGTTACCATTCCTATTCACCAAAATGGTTGCTCAACAAAAGAATTCGCTTCAGTTGTAACACTGTGGATAAAAATGTTATAAACGTATCAGACAACAAACACTAAAACGCAGTCACAGTATAGCAGTTTGCACCATCTCTCCAAGGAGGCATGGACAAAAAGAGTTCAACTGTGAGGTAAACAGTGGAAAACATTTTATAGTTCTGGGGTTTACTGTAGCTACTTGGATTGCATAGCAAGCAGAATGTGTGTTGCACACATGTGCATGCAAAACCAGTTCAAGCTTCTGTTTTGAGGGGTTCAGTGATATAGCATATAACATCTATCCTTTAATACATAAGGTAAAGATAAAGGTTTTTCCCCTGACATTAAGTCCAGTCATGTCTGACTCTGGGGGGTTGGTGCTCATTTCCTTATGCTTGAATCCTTTTCCTTCCAATATAGTTCACACATAATAGTACAGTACTAGCCAACCAGAGGTTAAAACACAACCCATTACAAGAGATACAGACACATACATAAATTGCAATAATGGCATTTTGCGGATACTGTTGGGGCGAGTGGGCTTATTAGCAAAAACCCTCCGTATAAATGTATAGCAGAGTAACTTATTTGCAGTAGTGTGACCAGCAACAGTAGCCAAAAGTGATAAAAGAACAAAAAACACATAGATCAATGTTATCTCTTCCATATGAGGCTTTCTTTATAGCAAATAATATGGTTTTACTATTTACAAGAACAAGGTTTTTATAACACAAATAAAGTTCTTTATATTTTCTTCTTTGTTTCCATGCTGGGCTTCTTTCTCATGCAAATAAACAGTTTTGCTCTTACAGAGACTCCTCTCACACCAAAGTTACACAGGAGCTTCACACAGTAGCTTTACATAATGGCCTTCAACCTGGGGCTTCTCTTACACTGAGGCATTCTCATACTGAGGCCTACTAACAATGAGGCCTACTTCACAGTGAGGCTTACTAACACTGAGGCAAACTAACACTGGAGCCTTGAATACTGAGCTCTCTCACACTGAGGCCTCTCACACTGAGAAAAACTAACACTGAGGAGTACTAAGCTACAGGCACACCTGCTTTTATTGAATTGCACCCATTTAACCCTTTAAGTGCTTGACTCACATTTTTATAATTAAAAATGCATAGTTAATTTTTAATATTTCTAACAGATACAACATATCACATGAAAATCTTTAATTAATATTTTTAAAAATATATGATTTATTGCTTCTTTTGCATAGACTCAAAGGTTTCTCATTACATTGGCAGGACGCACCTACACACTGCAGCCAACACAGGAATGTGTCATGACACAGTTTGGAAAGCTCTGGTCTAGACCACTGTTTCCCAACCAGTGTGCAGAGGCACACTAGTGTGCCGTGAGTGATCATCAGCTGTGCCGTGGGAAATTGGAACCTCCAATACCCTTTCTACCCCCTCCTGCCGAACACTTTTTCTTCTCCCACTCGGCTCCCTTCTTCCCAGCTTCGCTCTGCTTGATTTGCCTTGCTTTGCTCTGGCGCAAGTCTACGAAGTAGTGCCCGCACGGATCACGTCTTTCTCCCTCCAGCTCCCCTCCTGAACACGCTCACGCTGCTCCCTCGGATTAAAATGACGGCAGAAGTGGCAGTGTAGAAGAAAAAGTAAGTGTTTGGCAGGAGGGGAAAGAAAGGGCGCAAAGGGGAAGGGAGAGGAAGAGGTCTCTGTCGAAAGCTGGCATGGGAAAACTTGGACCTTCCAGGTATTTTGGACTCCAACTCCCACCATTCCTAGCAGCCTCGGGCCCTTTTCCTTTTCCCCCCTCAGCCACTTAAGCAGGAAAGGGCCTCAGGCTGTTAGGAATGGTGGGAGTTGAAGTGCAAAGCACCCAGAGGGCAGAAGTTTTCCCATGCCTGTTTTAGGGACCTTAAAGTGGTGAGCCTCCTTCCACATTGTGATTCTGGATAGAAAACAAACAACAACATAACAGAACATTGTTTGAGTCCACAGTGCTCTCTGGGTGTAGGTGAACTACAACTTCCAAACTCAAGGTCAATTCTCAAGCAAACGCTTTCAGTACTTTCTGTTAGTAATGAGAGTTCAATATGCCAAGTTTGGTTCAATTCCATTGTTGCAAGAGTTCAGGATGCTCTTTGATTGTGTGTTAACTATAAATCCCAGAAACTGTAACTCCCAAATGTCAAGGTCTATTTCCCCCAAACTCCAACTGTGTTCACATTTGGGCATATTGAGTATTCATGCCAAGTTTGGTCCTGATCCAACATTGTTTGAGTCCACAGTGCTCTCTGGATATAGGTGAACTACAACTCCAAAACCTAAGGTCAATGCCCACCACACTCTTATAGTATTTTCTCTTGGTTATGGGAGTTCTGTGTGGGAAGTTTGTGTCTTTCTGCCATTCCTGCCATAATATCTATGTTGTGTTCATCGAAACAGGTCCAGGTTTCACACTGAGTGTATAAATACCTTCTAAAACATATTAACTATATGTATTACTGTGTTAGAGTGTCATTTTGTGTCATTTTGGTTGGTGGTGTGACCCAGGATTTTGTAAATGTAAAAAATGTGCTCCGGCTCAAAAAAGGTTGCAAAATACTGGTATAGATCATGCTTTAAAAAGGGCTAGAAGCTGGTGTAGGGGCAAAGGCCAGTTTTTCTATAAACCAAATGGATGAGGTCCACTGTTTTTCTGTTTCTATTTCTTCTTCTTGTTGTTTCTGGGTTTTAAAAGGTTTGTACAAGCTTAAACATATATAAAAGTGAGCTGGTTGTATTATGTATGCAAAAGGAAGGATGGTATCTTGTATTTCAGTTATGGATTCATAAAATAGAGTTTGCTGTTGAGTTTTCAATTCATTTCCAACTTATGGCCAACCCTATCATGGGGTTTTCTTGGCAAGATTTGTTCAGAAGGGACTTGTCTTTGTCTTCCTCTGAGATGGAGAGTGACTTCTCTAAAACTACCCTGTGGGTTTCCCAAGGCTAAGTGGTGATTTCAATTTTGGTCTCCAGAGTCCTAGTACTGGACAAGTCACTACAACATGCTGGATCCATAACTGCTTCATGTTTAGTTATTATTGTGACACTATTCTAGCTTAAACTCCAGGGAACTGCTCCAAGTAATAGAGGTCTGTTCTGCTGGTGATTGGGATGCGACAGAAGGAGGGTTCTAGCCCTCACCTGACAACAAATGATGCCAATACAATCAAAATCATCACAATTCCTCATCACATACAGATCAGTGGGAAATGGAAATGTCAACCTGCTGTGCTCCAAATGCCAGAAAACATCTCTATCCCTTGGATCTCTATCCTGGATTTTACAGGGGAGAGGAGGGAGGGAGGGAGAAGATGTAATTAAGTGGGTGATGTAGCATCTTGACCATTAGAGTTATTTGGAATTCATTTATTTGATTACACATTTTGGTGCCTCAAATGTTAGCTCTGTTTCTGGGTATATTTGACCTGCCGATTCTAAAATATCGCCAGTTTTCCCCCGCCGTCTCTAGTTTTTGAGATACAGAACCCATGTTGTTAGAAACTAGAGCTGGTGCAGTCTACCCAATGCAATTTTCTGAATCAGCACCCCAAATAACCCCAGGAACAGGCACCAAGAAAAAAATTGTTGGGCTGTGTTATTCATTATTACAAATTCATTAAAAGTTTCAATCTCACCACTCATATACGATTAATTATTAAATATGTATTTATGTATCTGTATAATTAAAGTTACTTAAAATTGGATCCAAATATTGTGATAATGACTATTAAAACTGAACTCAAAGGAACTAAACTGATATTGATGCTCTCACTGACAATAGTAAATTTAGTTCTTTTGCCCATTTGGTTTAAATTTCCATGCATTGTCTTTTTTTACCCAAATTAAACCATGGCTATAGCATATGAATATAGCCAAAGGCCTGAAAACCTGTTTGAGGTTATCTATACAGGTCTACTTTGTGTGAGCGTATCAGTAGTGCGATGAATTATTCCTTTGGTTACCATTCCTATTCACCAAAATGGTTGCTCAACAAAAGAATTCGCTTCAGTTGTAACACTGTGGATAAAAATGTTATAAACGTATCAGACAACAAACACTAAAACGCAGTCACAGTATAGCAGTTTGCACCATCTCTCCAAGGAGGCATGTAGGACAAAGAGTTCAACTGTGAGGTAAACAGTGGAAAACATTTTATAGTTCTGGGGCCACTGTAGCTACTTGGATTGCATAGCAAGCAGAATGTGTGTTGCACACATGTGTGCATGCAAAACCAGTTCCAGCTTCTGTTTTGAGGGGTTCGTGATATAGCATATAACATCTATCCTTTAATACATAAGGTAAAGATAAAGGTTTTCCCCTGACATTAAGTCCAGTCATGTCTGACTCTGGGGGTTGGTGCTCATTTCCTTATGCTTGAATCCTTTCCCTTCCAATATAGTTCTACCTGCCATAATAAGTACAGTATTGTCACTCCTTAATCTCTGTAGAAGGTTATATTTTACTACAGATTTGGTAGAAGCTTCCAAGTTGTGGGCTTAATTTGGAAGGAGCTGTCACTACTCCACTGACTTTGAAGACTTGGGTGTTGACAGACTATCTTCAGGGTCATCCCCATGTAGAATGCATTTTAGCCACCCATTCTGGGAATCATCAAGATATGAATGACAATAAATGGTCTCTCATAGTATATTGATTTGCTCATATGCCACAATACACATGCAAATGGATGCAGCTATTCATGGCAGAGTGCTCTTTCCCTCTTTTTAATATCACAGGCTAGGCATATATTAAAACCACTTAAGTAGCACAAACAACAGTCTATGAATATCTGAGGACAGGAAACAATTATTGTACAATAGTCTATATGTATGATTCAGCCTCCTAAGTAGAAAGGCAACAACAAGGGGGGAAACCATTTCTAATAAAATTACTTTTGACTGAAGCACTTAAGAGTCACGTGGGCACTTCCCTTTATCCAGGAAGAAAATTAGCTTTCCGGTCATTTTCCATCTGAAGATTGAAACATATTCGCAGTGCTCTTATACTGTCTGTTTTGTATTTCCACCATTTTATTGTCATGAGGATGAATATTGACAGCCGGTTCAGATGACCACCAGAGCAACTATAAACTATTGTTGTTTCCATCTAAACTATTTTTAATATTAATCAGTTTTCTTGAGTGATAGATGTTTTACCCATTGATCAGGGATGCAAGGTACCTATAGCTAGCTCCTAGGTGTATGTAGCTCCCTATGTTTGGAAGGAGGTATGAAAACTGGAAAAAGGGAATATTGGTAATTTAACCATACTACTAGCAGAAAACACCAAAACTGCAACAATTGCAGAAGAAAGTCAAGAAAGGAATTGCAAAGGCAGGATTAAAATTGAACATTGTGGTCCTCTTGTGTGTGTTTTTATTTACAGTTTTTTCCCACTTTTGTGAGGACCCTATTTCCCTAATCCTAGCAACTATGGAAGAATGACTACAGTTTTTGACTTTCAGTCATGAATTATTATAGAGACTGCAGTCAAGAAATCAGAAGAAGACTAGATATTAGAAGGACAGCTATGAAGGAACTAGTAAAGATTTTGGAGAGAATATATATAAGTTGAGTATTAAATTGGGATTGTCTGTGCCATCATAATGTTTATTTCTATGCATGATATTGAAAAGCAGACTGAAGAAAGCTGTCAGGGATTATTATTATTTCTTACCCACCTCTCCTTGTGGCTCGAGGTGGGTTACAACATTGCTAAAACACATAATCAAAACACAAAATCATTTAAAAACAATCCATAGAATACACACATTAAAACATATTTCCATGAAATATGTATTAAAATACACAAAACAAATGTTAGACATAGAGTGGAAGTTTAAAATTCATCATTAAAGCTATCTGGGTAGGCCCACTTCTGTCATAGATTTCAACAGCTGATGTAACTGTCAGAGCTCTACTGGCAGGTCATTCCACAGGTTACGGATGGCTGATGAAAAGGTCCTCTGGGTGCTGGTTGCCAGTCAGGTTCTGACAAGCTGGAGGACCTCAATGTTTAGGGCAGATTGTATGTGAGAAGGCAATTCTATAGGAAACCTGGACCCAAACCAAGTAGGGAAGAAAATCAACGCAATTGAAATGAGGTGCTAGAGACAAGTTCTATGGATACCATGAACTGCTATAAAGACAAATCAATGGGTCCAAGGTCAGATTAAGACTGACCTCTCCTTAGAAGTCAAGATGACTAAATTGAGGCTGCTCTACTTTGGCCATATCAGGAGAAGACATGACTTGCTGGAAAATACAGCTATGCTTGGTAAGGTAGAAGGTAGTAAGAAAGGGGGGAAACCACATTCTCAATAGGTACTCAATCATGGAATCCTTGGGCCTGAGTCTGCAAGACTAGAGTTGGGCTGTTGATTAAAGGGGGGCTATCCAGACAATGTTTTGGACAATCCCAATTAATTCACCACAAACCAGGAAAACCCTGGTTTGTGGTGAATTAATTAGATAGTGGGTTTATTCTGCACCTTCTTGGAAGGCGCAGGATAAACCCACTACTTGTTGTCTTGGACTGCAGTCCAGACACTATTCCCACAGTGGGAACAGTTCTCCAGCATGACTAGAGGAAGTTAACCATAGAGTCACACTAGAGGACTTAAAGGCAATATTTTTTAATGAATCAAATCCACAAATGTGGAGGCATGATTATAATGAAAATTGGAAGCAGGACATCTGAAAGGCACTAGATTGAGGATTAAAATGAATGGGGCAATAATATCTTTTTTTCTGGCTGCCAGAGAAGAAACACAGAATAAAATGAAAACTGTTCAAGCACATATCCTTGCTGTCCTTCATCACCAACGCTTTCAGTGGCCAAATATTAGTTTCACTGGGAATGTGAACATTTACTCTTTCTGATTATGGCATTAAATAAAGTCTGGTTTAAGGGCCTTAAAACAGATCGAAAACAACCGGTGGTGAGCTTAATGTTGTCCAGGCAAAAAGAAAGAAACCTCTTTAGCCCAACCCTAACTATGTTTACTCAAAGGGAAATCCCACTCCTTACAATGTGACTTATTCCCCAGTAAGTGTGTATAGACTTGTAGACTGGGTTACATTTCTTGAGAATAGTCTAATAAAAACCTTTTTACGATTTTCTTTAAACAAGTCAGCCTTTGATCTATTTTCCTGGATATTCAGAAGTTATTTTTGCCTCTTTTCTTCTTCTGCCCAGAACAAGTCACAACACATGTCATATCAAGCCTACTTGTTGAAGTACCTCTCATCACCCGCACAGGGGAATGAGATTGTATTACAGCTCTCCCTCTCTTTTTAATAAAAGCATACTTCTCAGTCATGGTCTCCAGGATGAAGGAAAAGCGCCCCAGAATAAATACACAACATTATGGAATGCATGCTTTTGAAAAGGAAAGCAATAAATAGATCCTTTTCCCAGCTTTATTTGGAGATTGCAAATGAATGAACTTGGTGACCTTGAGGATTCGGCATGTGCCATTTACCACTAAGCTCTTTTACTTCTATTTTACTCCATATCTTGGAATAATTTTTCACAAAAAGGAGTATCCACTAATTTCCATACTCAGGATCTAGAAAGGTGGGATATAAATATAGTAAATAAATAAATAATGCTAGTTCTATGATTTTGTTTTCTTCTTCACACTTCTGACCAAGAAACAATTCATTTCCTAGGAAATACCAAATTAACCACTTGCTGTACTTTGACCGAAAGTCTATGTACCGTATTAGTCATGTATAAATCCATTTCATGTATGAGTGAAGGATTGGTTTTGGGGGCAAATTTATGGATTTCGATACGACCCATGGATAAGTCAAGGGAAAAGTGCTAGCGCCACTAAGGAGGCCAGTTGCTCCTGCTGTCATTTTCCCTGCCAGGCATTCAAAAAGGCCATGAGCAGCATGAGGGTTGGAAAGAGTCAAAGAGGTCAGTGCTTCTTTTAGGTTTTCTTGGGATGAACTAAGGCCTCACCTTTTGTCATTCATCTCAGAGAAGGAAATGGTTCATTTTTAAAATGAGAGTTAAGGTACAGTACTTACTGGGAAAATCAGCTCCATATTTTTGGGTTGATTTTTTGACTAAAATTTGTAGACTCATACATGAGGATATACAGTAATTCTGCAGTACAGAAGCACCCTTAGTTAAGATACTGGCAACTGAGTCTTCAAACTGATGGAGATATTTTGTAAAGTGTCTTGATATAGTGTGAAGGTGTGTGATGATAGCAGAACCTTGGTAGCAGGGGCGGCTCAAGCAATACGCCAATTAAGCATTTGCTTAGGGCGCAGCATTCCCAGGGGCACTTTGTGTGCAGTGTGCAAGGCAGCCGAAATGCAAGGAGCGCAGGCACACAGCTAGCCCAGGCTCCCAGTGAGAGCGCCAAGCTGCATGTGGGCGCTTGTCGTCCTCTAGGCCCTTGGGCAAGACCTCCCTTGATAAACCACAAAGTCCAGCTAAGGTACAACAGGTTTATTGAGAATATAGTTTATAGGAAAGAAGTTGGAAGCAATACTATAATGCTTCCAATAGCAGCAAATCTCAGGAACAAAGCATTGAGTAAATAGTCCCGTGGTAAGCCAGGAATCAAGCTGGATGCAATCAGGAATAAAGCTGGGTTTAAAAGCAAGGAAACAAAACAGGAACGCAGCAAGGTAACAAGGCTTGCTACGATGGGCCAGATCCTCTATAGGCAGGCAGGAAGCTTAGTAGGACCGGCGGCCTCCTTCAGAGAACCATAGTCCTGAATGCGTCATTGGCACGAGATACGGCTTCGGGCCAACTCCACACGGTTATACTTTTTTAAACCACTTAGGATACAAAAGGCAGGGATCCAGTTTTAAATCCACTTCTTTCCATGGGATCCTAATCTTCTGCACTAAACCTCATAGGATACGAGAGGCAGGGAACCAGTTTTAAACCCACTTCTTTCCATGGGATCTTAATCTTCTGCACTGAGCCCCGTAGGATACATTAGATAGAGAGCCAGTTTTAAAACCACTTCTTTCAGATAACACAGGCCCCTTCCACACAGCTGAATGAAACCACATTATCTTCTTTGAACTGACTTATCTACCACATGCAGATAGTGTGGGATTTCCTACCTTAATGTCATGGGATATAGGGCTGTGTGGAAGGGCTCTATGGTTTTATGACCCTTCCACAGCTCAGATGCCTTGCAAACTCAGGCTGGGGCTCATTGTCAGATTCTTGCATTTGAATAGTAATTCATGAGTCAACACAAGATGTATTTTTGCAGTTTGAGATGACCTGTGGTGTGGCGTGCTTGACACCAGATGGCGCTGTTTCAAGACTGCTGAGTGGAACCTGAGGGGATTTCAGTTGAAAGTGACAGTTGGAATTTGATATCTGAGAGGATTAGACGTTTGTTAAGAGAGGTAGCTGATGGTCGTGTTTTTGATGCTTAGCTGTATAGAATGATAAGCTCCAAGATAGATATTGTATGTGTTCAGTAAGATATTTATAAATACAATTCAATACAAAGTTTTTACTTACCATTTGAACTGAATGAGAGTTTTGTTATTCACACTAACAGAGACTGATGCTTGAGTCTATGGGGGATTATTGTTATATATTTGTTGCCTATCCGCAGTCACACAAACCCCTCGTTAAGAGGTTATGGGCCCAGAATTGCAGTGGCACAGAGATACTACATAACCCATAATCCATAGTAAAAGTTTTTTGTTTTTAAATAACACTGCAAATTGCAGCAGAAGTCGCTGTTTACCTCAGTGTTAGAGTTTTTAAAAAACTGAGGTGAATTTTTGCTAGAAACATCTGTAGTGTGAAGGAAGATGGCACTATTTGGAGCGCAGCATCAATTAGAAAAACTCAGAGGCAGCTCAAATTATTTAATATAGGCTACCAAAGTGCGAGCAGTTTTGGCAAAGGAGGAGCTGCTATCCTGCCTAACACATCGACCTATTTCTGATGCAGAAAGGTTGAAGGATGGCAAGGCAAAGGCTACCATCATCCTGTCAGTCGACGATAGGCACCTCACCTATCTAGCTCTGGAAGAAACAGCCGCTGACTGTTGGAAAAGGCTTGAAAAGCTGTATCAGCAGCCTACTGGAGGCTCAAAAGTTTTATTGACCAGAGAGCTGTTTTCACTGAAGCTTCTGTCAATGGAAGATTGTGCCAGAGAGACTCATTTGAGTAAAATGCTGAGCCTATTTAACGACTTAGCAGCTAGGGGCACCAATTTTACAGAAGATCAGAGAGGCTTAATTCTACTAAGCAGTTTGGGACAGAGCTACAACTCATTCATTGACTCCATGCAATCTGTGAAAGAAGAGGACATCAACTTCAACCTAGTTTCGACTAGACTGGAGAACTGGGCTTGCTACAGGAAAAATGACCAGCAACTTTCAGCGGAGAAGACGGTCAACAAAGGCTTCAATATGAAGAGGAAAGAGACAATCCAGTGTGACATCATCTGTTACATTTGTAAGAAAAAAAGGACACATAGCAAGACAATGTCATCAGAACAGGTTTAAGAAGAGTGAATCAGCACAGAGCAAGAAAGAACAGATCAACAACTCAAGAAAAGACTCTGATTCAAACTGTCTGTTGATGAGTTTACAATGTAACAATGATTTTTTCCTTAGGTACCCTGGATTATTGACTCTTGGTAGTGCAAAAAGTTTTGTTAAGGATAGTAAATTGTTAGCAGAGAAGGAACCTTTATCTGGTTCTATGCAAAGTTGTGTGAGTCTAGCCAATGGTCACAGGTGCAAGGTTTTAGCAAAGGGAGAAGTTGAAATTAATCAACTTGGTCTAAAGTTAGACAATGTTTATTTAGTTCCTGAGCTAGAACACAATGTTTTAGGGGTGAAACAACTTGTAGACCATGGTTTATCCATTGTGTTTGATAGGGAGTCATGTAAGCTGAGTAATGGAAATACAGGTATGTATAAGGAAGTAAAATTTCAAGATGGTTTCTATATAATGAATGCTAGCAATAAAATGTCTACTAATAGTATTCAGAGTTTGGAAGGGAAGCCTCTGCATGGTGACAGATGTCTGCACATGCTACACAGGAAGTTTGGCCACATGAACTATAACATGATTAGAAAGACTGCACAGCTAGTAGGCATTCAAATACCAGAATGCAGAAATTATTTAGAGTGTGCTGTCTGTAACAAAACAAAGTTAAAGGCTTATCCTGTTGCCAAAAGGAGTGATAGAATAACAACTAAGTTACAGTTAGTGCACATGGATCTAGCTGGACCTTTTCCTAAGAGTATTGGAGGGAATGTATTTCTGCTAGTAATAGTAGATGATAGGTCTCGATTTGGCTTCGTTTATCCCCTGAAAGGTAAATTTCAGGTGTATGAAAAATTTATTGAATGGTACAATTTTGTGAAGAACCAATTTCCTGATTTATCTGTTAAACAAATTCAATCTGATAGAGGAGGTGAATTTGTGAATGAAAGACTTAAGAATTTTTTTAAGGATAAAGGAATTTGGCATAGAAAAACAAATCCGTGTGTATCAAAAGAAAATGGAATTGCGGAACGTCGCTTAAGTGTAATTCAAAACATGGAAAAATCAATGCTTGAGGATGCACAAATGTCCAAAGGTTTTTGGGCAGAAGCAGCTAACACTGCTAATTACGTGCGGAATAGGTTATGGACCTCAAGTGTAAATGAAATTCCATTCTATTTGTTTTATGGAAAACATCCAAAGGTGGATCATTTTCAAGTATTTGGTGCGCATGCTAATGTCTTAATTCCTATACAGCAAAGAGACAAAAGAGATCAGCATTGGGTAAAGATGCAATTTATTGGATATGAAGGTGGAACGAAAGGCTATAGATTCTGGAATGGCTATTCTCCAGGGAAGAAGATCACAGTCTCCAGATCTGTAAAGTTCGAAAATAACACTCATTGGGATAGAATCCATGCGAACACTGAAGTGTTTATAACCCCAAGTGTTCCTAGAGTTAAGAATGAATCTGATGTTATAGAGGTCTTAGATGAGGCAAATGTGGAAGAGAGCAGGGAACAATCTGAAGAGATTAATTCTCATGATTTTTGGGCCACAAACTCTGACTTAGTGTCCAAATCTGTAACAGAGGATGAAGGACCTTGTCAGGAGGAGATTGGGGATGTGGAGGAGACTAAGGAAGAGATTCCTAGAAGATCCACACGTATCACTAAAGGGATTCCACCAGCCAAGTATCAAGTCATGCAAATAGGAAGTATAAAGTGGAAAGATCCTACTTCTTACGCTGAAGCATTGCGTAGACCGAAAAATGAACGTGATTGTTGGGTAAAAGCAATGAAGAAGGAATTTGATTCACTTCATTCCTTAAATGTTCTAGAACAAGCAGATGTACCCAAAGATGTAAAGGTAATTGGTTGCAAGTGGGTATTTAAAAGAAAAACACAAGTTGATGGTTCATTATTATACAAAGCAAGATTGGTTGCACAAGGTTTTGGTCAAATTTACAACCAAAATTATGATGAGGTGTATGCTCCAACGATTAGACCTGAAACAATTAGAACTGCTTTGGGCATCAGTGTGCAAAGAAAGTATGTTATAAGGCACTTTGACATTGCCACAGCTTATTTAAACGCAGAGCTGACAGACAATGTATATATGAGAGCAATACCTGGGTTTGAAAAAGATACTCCAACTGGTGTGTATCGACTACGGAAAGCCTTATACGGGCTAAAGCAAGCAGCGAGATGCTGGAACCAGTGTATAGACGAAAAGTTAAAGGGTCTTGGCTTTGAAAGAAGCAGTGTAGATACATGTCTATACAAGAAAGGAAAGGAGTCTAGAAAGCAAACATTTGTTTTGGTGTTTGTCGATGATCTCTTAATACTAGCACCATCTGAAAAGGATGTGGAACAAGTTTTTAAAGGACTAAACTCAAGTATGACAGTCAAAGATCTTGGAGAAGTCCGGAAATACTTAGGCATTAATGTAACTAGGACTGAGAATGATATTTGCCTAGATCAAAAGACAAAGTTTTTGAATTACTTGAGAGAACAAGATTGACTCTGTGTAAAATAGTAGCAACTCCAATGGTACCGGATTTTTTAAAGCTTGAAAAAGGTGAAATGTTTGGCAACCAAACATTGCTTAGATCAGTAGTTGGGAGCCTCTTGTATTTGGCAAATTGGACTAGGCCTGACATCGCCTATGCCACTAATGTACTAAGTAGGAGAGTGAATGAACCAACGTTAACTGATTGGCAAGCTGTTAAACGAGTGTTAAGATACTTGAAAGGAACATGTGACAAAAAGCTAAAAATTTGTCCAAAAGAAAGCGGTATGAAGGGGTTTGCAGACGCAAGTTTTGGCGACAACGAACAAAACTTGTCATGTTCCGGGTATCTAATTAGCTTTAATGGGATACAAGTGACATGGAAATCTCAAAATAAACAGTCACACGTTTGTTTATCCACGGCAGAAGCGGAATTTTCTGCTTTGTCTGACTGTTGTACAGAACTAGAGTGGATAAAGGCTCTTGTAAATGAGTTCCAAAGTTTTAAAGATACGATATCTTTATTTACCGATTCACAATCTTGTATAGCAATATCAAATTGGAAGGATTGAAGCAGAGAACAAAGTATATTGGAGTAAGGTACCAAAATGTTAGGAAGTTAGTACAGGATGGTTTTATTAATCCTGTGTATGTACAGTCAGATGAGAATATGGCGGATATGTTTACTAAAGCATTGACCAATTATAAATTAAATGTATTTTGTAAGAAGATATTGTTAATATAATTAATGTGTGTCCTTGTGTTGCTCATGAAGGAGGAGTGTCAGATTCTTGCATTTGAATAGTAATTCATGAGTCAACACAAGATGTATTTTTGCAGTTTGAGATGACCTGCGGTGTGGCGTGCTTGACACCAGATGGCGCTGTTTCAAGACTGCTGAGTGGAACCTGAGGGGATTTCAGTTGAAAGTGACAGTTGGAATTTGATATCTGAGAGGATTAGACGTTTGCTAAGAGAGGTAGCTGATGGTCGTGTTTTTGATGCTTAGCTGTATAGAATGATAAGCTCCAAGATAGATATTGTATGTGTTCAGTAAGATATTTATAAATACAATTCAATACAAAGTTTTTACTTACCATTTGAACTGAATGAGAGTTTTGTTATTCACACTAGAGACTGATGAGTCTATGGGGGATTATTGTTATATTTTTGTTGCCTATCCGCAGTCACACAAACCCCTCGTTAAGAATGATTCCAGAGCATTGAGTTGTGGTGGTTCAATCAAGCAGTGTCAGGTTAAAGGAGTTTGGTACTTCAACTGCCATGGCTTCATGTTATGAAATCCTGACATTTGTAAAAAGACTACTTGCTTGATTACATATCATTGTGCTATGGCTGTTCAAGTGGTGCCAACTGCATTCATTCTATAGCGTAGATGCACCCTGAAGCCCCTTCTGCACTGCACTTCTCTGTTATTAGCAAGCCTGAAGTCTGAAAAATCTTCTGAAGAGACAGCATGAAGAGGAAACCTTTGTTTGGTACTTGTAGACAAAAATAACAACAAAAACTTTAAATTGTTGCTAAGTTTAATAAAATATTTGCATTCTTTAAAAAAAGTTAATTTGTGTTAATTCTATGTAATGTAACTATATGAACATAATGTTGTAAGTAAACTTCTGGTTTGTAAGGTAACTCTTTTATTCACTTCTACCTTTTCTTTTTATTTTTCAGTAATTGGTTTTTGGGGGGGGGGCAAAATAGTTTTTGCTTACACTTGAAAATTACCTAGGGCCGGCCCTGCTTGGTAGCAATTACATTCAACTCACAAGGAAATTTTGGAAATATCTTTAATGCTAGATTGCTACAATATAGCAAAAAAGAAAAGAAAATGAAGGAAATGTTTCACTTTCAATCTCAAACCCCCACTCCCTCAATTCCTAGATCTTCCTCCATCCAGCATCCAAGCCTTCCATGTCCAGACTGGTACATGTTAACAGGCCTCCTCATGTTTTCATTGCTTGATCTTGGCTATAGAAATCATGGCATGGAGGTGTTCTGGTGTGCCAAACACACCAGATATGGATTCATGGAAGGGTGTACATTCCAACTGAACTATGCTTTGATATCAAAAAGTAGTTGTTATGTACCTTCACATTAGCTCTGACTTATGGTGACCCTATCACAAGGCTTCTTGGTAAAATGTATTCAGAAGATGTATTCTCTCAGCCTCTTAGGCAGAGAGATTATAACATGCCCAAGGTCAACTCCAGGGGCGGTCTGACGTATACGCGAAGTAAGCGGCCGCTTAGGGCGGCAACTTCTGGGAAGGGCGCAGCCAAACCGGCCTCGCCGCCGTAGCAAACCTCCCTGCTGCTGCTTCGGCTTCAGCGCCTGGCTTGCAGGAGCTTCTGGGCAGGCGCAGAGATTTTCGCGCATGCGCAGTGGCTCCGGAACTGAAGTTGAGCTCCGGAGCCCCTGTGGATGCCCAGAAGCTCCTGCTGGCACTGAAGCCGAAGCCTGTAAACACGTCATGTCAGCACTCCTTCCGTATTCGGCACGCAGGGGACGGAGGCAAAGGGAGAGACTTAACGGAGTGCTGACATGACGTGTTTACAGGCTTCGGCTTCTGCGCCTGCAGGAGCTTCTGGGCATGCGCAGAAGCTCCTGCAGGCGCAGAAGCCTGTAAACACGTCACGTGACGCAATTGGGCAGGCAGGGGGCGGAGGCAAAGAGAGAGGGGGCGGAGACAAAGGGGGCACCAAAGTAATGTTCGCTTACCATATAAAATAACCTTAGACCACCCCTGGTCACCTCATGGGTTTTCCTGTCTGAAACAGAGATTTAATCCCTGACCCTTGGAGGACCAGTACAACAGTTCTATCACTACATCACGATGGCTCTCCTATTTAATGGGCTTCTAATAAAAGTTATAAATTAATGGTTACATAGATGCAACAACTTTCCAGATTAATTAAGAGCTTGCAAAAGCTACTTTTAGGACTACGCCTCTCAGAATCTCCAGCCCTTTCCCATGTTCTGAGAAGAGATTGTTGTCCTGGATGTCATTTATCTCCTTGACATTCTCTATAAATTGTATATAAAGTCCATTGCGATTTTATATTTTGTTCTTGCAGAATTCTTTGCAATTTTACATTTAATATTAGGTTCAAAAAGTAGATGCAACATTGCAAAGAATTCTGCATGTTATAACTATTTTCTACTCGGTCTTCACAGCTTTGAGGCATGCATGGAATGGGGTTTTCCAGACTTTTCGCTGATATATTGAGTTAGGAGCCACATCAAAGTGGTGCGCTCAAACCTATTTATTGACATTTGATTGCATCTTTGATAAACATTGACTAGCTTCTCATCTTTTCAGATGGATCATTATCAGTCACCGATCAAACAAATCCCATTTTAACACTCCTTAGAATGACATAATTACTTTAAAAACAATTCTAAATGTGTTTACCCAGAGGTAACACCCATTGTGCTCAGTGGGACTTACACTTAGATATGTAACCACAGAACTAGAGCTGTACACATTTGGCCTCTGGCATTCAAAAATTCTGGAATATTATGGGAACTATAGTCCACAAAAAGAACTTACCCAAGTTCTGTGCATCACAGTACCAGATTTATTTAATGTAGTTTGCAGGTCTCCTGACCAATCACTCACCTAGAAAAATACTCAAGTATTTTTTGGATGAAAGCACTCACTGAGAAAATGATACTATAGCTCTTCTTGCCTACTTTCTCCATTCATTGTATGAAGAGTTTTGGACGTGGAGGTAGTAGCAGTGGCATACAAAAAAATTGGGATGAGTGTAATGGAGAAGAGAGGTTCATGTTATATACAGTGTTTGACCCCCAAAATTGCTGAGGTCCAAGAATGACTGCAAGTTCCCCTGCTCAGCTTCAGAGATTAAGGAGAGCAACCCAAAAGTGACCTCACTGACAACTCTTCATTCCTTTCCCAATAATTAATAAATGCCTAAAAGGGTTCAGCTACAGCCCTTGGCCAAATATACTCTGGGAATGCCACCTCTGCACATAACAGACTTCCTCCTTGAGACTTCAAACCCATCAGGACAGAAATATCACCTATCAGCCTACTGTGGGAATCTTTCCCTTTGACGGTCAACACCAATCAACATGCACCGTCTATCAAGATAATCCCATCCTGAACTACCGTACTCTCTGGGGGCAAAAAGGGGTGGCACAGATATGAGAGATGAACTCCTGTATTCTTTCAATGAAAACAATATTAAGACTCCTACCATACCAATCACAAACTGTAAATTTCCAACTAATAGGATCGTGGATTGTAATTCATACAAATCACAGCAAATATCTATTTTTTCAAATGTCTCTACAATGTTTATAAAATGTCCATGCTTATAACAGATTTATGTCTGATTTGGAGATTTCCCTTGACATCATGCCTTGGCCAATGGAACAATAAATCAACTTCTGATCCTGCCCTCTGTCCCTGCGTACCTCTATTAGAAGTAGTTTGGAGATGGCATGTCGGGAAAAGCAAACCCTGAGATTTGGGACAACATCTACATCAGGGTGGAGGCTGGAAGATATACAGGTACACCAATATAAATTGTCATTTACAAAGATCATACAAATGTCTACATTTGCTAAGCTATTTCTTTATTTATATTTTTAATTCATTCCATTTTAGTTTCCATTTGCTCTCCAAAAACTCAAGGTGATGGGTTTGATTTTCACCTCATGCTTTTTCTCCCAATAACCCAACGAGATAGTTAGATAAGCGAAAGTATCTGGCCCACGGTCACACGGGGTTTCATTATCCATTGAAGATTTAAGCCTAGGCATCCCCAAATACCCCAAAGGCTCCAAATCTTGTCTGATCTTGGAAGTTAAGCCAGATCAGCTGTGGCTAATACTTGAATTGAAGGCCATCAACAAATACCATGCGCTGTAGGCTAAATCCATGTACATACCACCTATCTAGTCCAACAATCTACCCACTATATGCTGTCTATGAGGAAAGTGAGGAGGTCAGAAACACTGGTGTGTTCCTAAAAAGTCAATCTCATGTTGCTCAGAGTATAATGGTGATCTTGATGCAAGACAGTATATAAAGATTTTCTCAAGCCAATGTACACCCATATCAACATCATCATAGGCAACCCCTCATGTCCAAGCATGATTGCCTTCCAAGTGAAGAGCCTTGGCAGTGGGTCCATAGGTGACTGTAGAGACCTATTCTTGATCTGTATGTCCTTTTGCAATGAGGACATCAATTTCCAGATGGCAGATGGTCCTGACAGGAATTGACTTGACGTGCCTTCCTCTTGACACATGTCACCTTCCATTTTTGCCTCCTTGAATTCTACAGCACTGTTGGTAACAGCTGGCCTCCAATTAGAATGCTCGAGAGCCAAGGCTTCCCAGTTGTCAGTTGTCAGTGTCTATACCACAGTTTTTAAGGTTAGCTTTAAGTCCATCTTTAAATCTCTTTTCCTGTTCCCCAAGGAAAGAGTATTTAAAATACCCTGCCAGAGAGTGTTAGTACCACACCAAACTACAAATCCAAGATTCCATAGAACGCAGCCATTCTATGGAATCATAGCGGTGTAATTATGTAGTGCACCGGGAACGTGGCGCATCTGGCTAAGTGTCAGCTGCATAAGATCTCTCTGACCAGACCGTCATGAGTTCGAGGCCTGCCCGGGTTGAGGTGGGTTCTCGACCTTAAGTGTAGCCTGCTGCCGACCTTTGCAGCCTGAAAGACTGTTACATTTGTCAAGTAGGAGATAAAGGTACCACATTAAAGTGGGGAGGCAAATTTAGACTGAATTATGAGGTCATAAAGAATCACTGAGAAATGCGGAAGAAACAACAAGGGACGCTGGAAGGAAACGTTGAGAGAGACGAGGAGTGCGTCAGCTCCCCCTGGTGGCCAGAAAGTTTGCCTCTCTTTGTCAATATATGTATAATATATCAAAATGTATGTACTGTACTGTGATAAATGTCACATGTTATATGTCATATGTTGAACTGCAGGGATTGTCTGCAACTATGTGTACTGTAATCCACTCTGAGTCCGCTTCGGGGTGAGAAGAGCAGAATATAAATAAAGTAAATAAATAAATAATAGTGTGCGAGAGGCCTTGAATAAGTGGACTTCACAGGATTTTTGAGATCTCAGCTGTTTGTGATTGATCTAGGGACTATGCAAATATTACATATTTTATAAATCCATTTTAGGGGAGGTGTATCAATTCAACACCTCTCATAAGAATGTGGTTTGACTATACTGCTACATTTAAGACCTTGATATAGATGACTACTGTGGAGCAGTGTGGACAGAAATAAAGAGCACTGCAAATAATAATTACAAAATCCATTCTGTTTCATTCTGATTTATTGAAGTTTTCCTTTCATCTTGGAAGAAAAGTAAAGTTTTGTTAACCAAGTTTCTTCTTCAAAAGAAAAAGAAAACCTAAGTCTTCAAAGAGTTTGTCACGGCAATCTTTTGGCATCTGCAGCTACAACAGTAGCGAATAGCAACAAGCTCATATCAATATCCTCATTCTATTACAATCTTGGAACATCTCCAAGAACTAATCTTCCATATTTTGTGATTTCTCTTCTGTTGGCTTGTCAAATACTCTTTATCACACAACACATGCCTTGCCTTCACAAACATAACAAGCTCTTGTTCCACAGAACATTTGCGAGATGGGTGCTGCCAAAACACAACTACAGTGCAGCAAACACCTGATCCTTGCAACATGGTTTCTACACACAAATCATTGTTCTAATTCTTGGTTGAAAACTTCTATAACTTCTTAAATGCATATTCTTAATTCCTTCAGGAGTTAAGGACCTTATCACATAGTCATAAAACCCATTTCTGACATCGTTTGCATACTGGTTCCTATGGGTCCTATCACATAACACATCATCCCTTTCATAGGTAACCTGTAGGCAACGAACCTGCCAACAATGCATTTTCTAAAATGCAGAAACTGTTGACTTCACTTGTGCTTTATTTCTCCACACTTGTCTGAAGCAAGGTTTTTGTGATGGTACATCCATCTGCAGGTTGTTGGCAGCTTGCCCTCAATTAACAGATCATGGGGTTTGCATTACCAAAAGTGGATCAACAAGTCCTGGAATTTGCATGACCAGAAGCAGTTTGACAGATCATACGTTTCCCATTGAAAGAAATGGATTAACAGGTTGTGGTGTTTGCATGACCAGAAGTGATTTAACAGATGGGGTTTCCAGTGATAGACGTGAATTAATCTGCTTCTCCATGATTGTTTCCTTTAAAACATGGGTAGGGAACCTATGGCTCGGGAGCCAGATGTGGCTCTTTTCATGACTGCATCTGGCTCTCCAGAGCAGCCCGGGCCTCGGTTTCCTGGCATGCAGCAGGGAGGAGTGACGCAAATGCGCCGCGACTGCTGCTTCTACGCCGCCATCGCCACCTCTTCCTCATCCTGCGCTGCTCTCGGGGGGCTCTCTCTCCCCTTCTTTCTTTCCTTCTTTTCCCTTCATTATTTTACTTTTTCCTCACTCCCTTTCCTTTCTTTTCCCCACCCTTTCCTTTCCTCCATTCCCATTTCCTTCTTTCTTTTCCCCTCCTTATCTCTCTCCTGCTTTTCTTTTCTTCCTTTTCCATAATTTATTCTTCTTTTCTTTCTTCCTCTCCCCCTCCCTCCTTTATTTCCTCTGTCTTTCTATCTTCTCCCCTTCCTTCCATCTTCTCTTCCTTCCCAGAGTCCTGAGCATGCCTTTTGCAGAGCCAGGTCTGAAGTGTCCCGTCATTCTGCCGGGGGAATCCTTTTCTCATAGTATGCACGTATGTACTCACATTTAGTGGAATTCGGTCTTAAAATATATTATATATATTATATGGCTCTCACTGAAATAAATTTCTAAATATTTTGTTTTCATGGCTCTCTGAGTTAAAAAGGTTCCCGACCCCTGCTTTAAAATAAATAAATAACATTTCAGAACTGCCTTTGGATGGGGATCATAAACATGCATGGTTGCGCAAGATCTGCCAAAAAGAAAAGGGAGGAGGGAAGACTGTGATATGGAGGAACATTCCATGGATTGGAAGGAGTCAACCATCTGCCATGTGATAAGTCAAAGGTGCATTATTTTGTTAGATACAGGAAGGGAAGATCTGGATGTGATGGAGTGGGTATGTATCCAGTATATATCAAGTTCTAATGGAGCCTTCTGAAATGATGGGTTGCCTACTTAAAGGGTGTTTCCTCCAGTGTGTGATAAGGTCCTAAGAGGATTACTTTTTATGACAGCTCTCATAATTCCACCTAACCAATGTGAAAGCATGTAACATTTTTAGGAGCATTCAGGGTCTCATGATCCACTACAAACATTTGTTGGGGGTGCCTCAGCACAATAGCTGTGGTTGTGCATTTTTGTCAATTTAAATTTCCCATTATAGCCACGGAGAGTGACAATACCTGCTTAGTTGTTGGTAGGGTGAGTCCTGGCATTTAAAAAATCTGTGAGGATGTAGTGAAATCACAGAAAGATTTTTTTGGCTTTATATTTCTTAAAATAGTTAGAGTTTTGTTTGTTTGTTTGTTTGCATTTAAGACAAGTGATATACTTGTAGACAAAGCAACCACTGATAGTATACAACTTCTGATAGCTATGTAACTCTTCATCCTTTGCCATTTTCATTTAGTCACCTCAGGCCTTGATCTTTATCCATGGGAAGAGTTTGGGGATTTTGTTTTACTATTTTGGGCTACAACTCCCGGCATGGCCAGTTTCTGCCCGTATGTGCTGCATTAACTCTCAGCTACCCAGATCCGTACCTCTTCTTTTAGCCTGCTTACCTTGGTCAGGAAACAAGCCAGTGTTATAAAGTTCCTCTTATACTCTGATCCTAATGACTTTCATCCTGCTAATTTAACTGAGAGCAAGGTAAACATGGGTTTGGCACAGGAAAATGTCTTTTGTCAAATCAGACTGGTTGTCCTTCTAGCACCATCTTCTATATATATAAAAAGAGAGCTGTCATCCTAAGTACCCTATAGACAGCAAAACCACACAAGGCAGACACACCAAATCAGCCCACATACATACAAAACCCCACAAGGTATGTTTACCACCAAAACATATATATAAAAAATTAAACAACACGACCAAAAATACAAAAAAAAACCAATTGGACTACAACTCCCATGATCCCCATGATCCCCAGTTTAGAGTGTCCACCCCAAATACTCCCTCTGGCAGTTTAGAGTGTCGGAATGTTGGTGGTGCTGGCCAATCAGAGGCGTTATGCAAATAATCCCACAGTGGCAACGAAGGCTGATGAAGAGCTAAAAGGAGGCGGAAGGCCCACTGTCTTCGGCGAAGCCGGGGCCTCGCTTGGTGTGGCGGCCCGGCTTCCGGAAGCCTCCACGGCTCCAATACAGGCAGGAGGGAAGGAAGGATGGAAAGAAAGAAGGAAAAGGTCACGCAGGAAGGAGGAACAGAAAACAGACAGGTAATAAAAGGCAATATAAGAGGTAGAAGCTGGTGAAGGGACTAGCAAAAGGAAGGGAAAAAGGTAGGGAGGGAATGGAGGGAGGGAGGCAAGGGGAGCAAGAACTGATACAGAAAGGGGAGGGATGGCAGAAAGGAGGGAAAGGAAAGAAGGAAGGGAGGGAGAAGAGGCAGGAGGACAGAGAGAAGAGAACAGCTGAGGGATGAGGGGGAGAGGGAAGAAAGGAAGTATAAAAGGCAGGAAGGGATGTTACTGTTGGTCTTCACCACATGCACACACATATGTACATATAGACATGCACACATACACACATATATACATGCACTGAAATATACACATGCACACATACATACACACCTCTGTACTTACACACGTCTACACATATACACACATATACATATACAAAAACACACATATACAAAGTACACACACATATACACACACACATATGTACTAGGGTTGGTTTAGAACCCAAAAATCGCGGTTCTAAAAACCAATTGGGGGGGGGATTTTTTTTATACTTAACGTAATGACTTACAAAAAAATTTCTTATTTGATATGTTATTACTTACAAAATTTTGTAATTAGTTCTAAATTGTCCAAAGCAGGGAAACAGGACTGACACTGTTTTAAGCACAGGCAAATCAAGGGGCAACATTTCCCTTCTTCTCTGGAGTGCAATTCACTGGGACCTATTATTATTATTATAAAATGCCTGGGCCTGCTTGGAGGGAAATATAATGAATTAATATTATTATTATTATAAAATATATAATGAATCAATATTATTAATATTATTATTATAATAAAATGCCTGGGTTGGAGGAAATATAATGAATTAATATTATTAATATTATTATTATTATAAAATGCCTGGGTTTTCTTGGAGGGAAATATAATGAATTAATATTATTAATAATATTATTATAATAAAATGCCTGGGTGTCCTTGCAGGGAAATATAATGAATTAATATATAATTATTAATAATATTAATATTATTATTATAAAAGGCCTGGGTGTCCTTTCAGGGAAATATAATGAATTAATATATTATTATTAATATTAATATTATTATAAAAGGCCTGGGTGTTCTTGCAGGAAATATAATGAATTAATATATTATTATTAATATTATTATTATTATAAAAGGCCTGGTTGTCCTTGCAGGAAATATAATGAATTAATATATTATTATTATTATTATTAAAAAAGGCCTGGGTGTTCTTGCAGAGAAATATAATGAATTAATATATTATTATTAATATTATTATTATTATAAAAGGCCTGGGTGTCCTTGCAGGGAAATATAATGAATTAATATATTATTATTATTATTATTACAAAAGGCCTGGGCTTCCTTTCAGGGAAATATAATGAATTAATATATTATTATTAATATTATTATAAAATAGTTGACCACATCTGGTCAAGGCCTGCTTCTCTAGTGCTCTTCTCACTCCAGCTTTTCCCCCTTCAGTTTTCCAAACCTCTGTAGGATCTCCGTTTGTCCTCTATGATTTTTCTTGATTCTGAACTTTTCCTTCTCTCCATGCTCTTTTCACTCCCTGCTCCCCTTCTCTCAGCCTTTCTTATGTCCTTCTCATCTGTCTATCTATCTAGCCTAATTTCCTGGGGGTTTAAACGGCTTTTTTCCTCTCAGTCCTCCAAGCCACTCTAGGAGTCACGCTCTGGCTCTCTATGGTAACAGTTGGTTTTTCACTTCCTAGAGGAAGCCCTTTCAGTTAAATTAGGCTCCGACCATGCAAAGGCTCTGATCTGACTGTGAGTAATGTCTGGAAAGCTATTTTGGAGGGGATAATTTTCCTGTTAGAGGGGCATCCGAAATAATTACAATAATAAAGAACTTTTGGGCCCACGAAGTGCGGAAATCAAAGCCCACTTTGATTGGCGGGAAAAGTGCGGTAAAGCTTAAAATTAGCATTTTGAACGGATCTAATACGAATTATTTTAATTTCTTCATCCGAAAACCCAACCCTAATATGTACACATAGACACAAATCCATTAGAGAATGGTATAGGCTATTAAAATAGAAAAAGAAAGAATTGGAGCAATATGATGAGCTGCATTGGAATAAAATGAGAATGGCAATTAGGCAAAAAATTAGTTCTTGGGGGACAAAGTCAGTGAAACAATTGGCAAGATATTTAAAAAAGAGAAAGGAGAAAACGCATATTGGGGCGTTGAGGGACACAAAGGGAGAGCTGAAGGAAGGTAAGGAGGAAATAGAAAGGATTATGAAAGAATTTTATGAGAAACTATATAAACAGGAAGAGGTGAGCGGGATACCAATAGAGGTTGAGCAAAGGGTAAACGAAGAGGACAAAAACTATTTAAATGCAGAGATCAGGCAAGAAGAGGTGGAGAGGGTTATTAAGCAACTGAAGATGGCAAAGGTGCCAGGTCCAGATGGGTACTCAGGAGAATTTTACAAAACATATCTAAAGGATTTGTTACCATTTCTGACAGAGCTATTTAATGAGGTCTTGACGGAGCAGGTCATCTCACAGACATGGAAGTTATCGGAGATTGTAACTATACCAAAAGTAGATCGTGATGAGACGAACCCGGAGTCCTACCGCCCCATAAGCTTAGCAAACCAAGATTACAAAATATTTGTAAAGGTATTGGCGAATAGGCTGGAGGGGATAATTCCAAAATTATAATGGGGGATCAATTTGGTTTTGTGAAAGGAAGACGGATCAGTGAACCGATTAGGAACGTAATGAATGTGTTACACCATGCTACTGCGGCCAAGAAGAAGCTGGGAATATTAAAACTAGATGTCTATAAGGCATTTGATAAAGTAAACCATAGCTACCTGTATGAGGTGTGCAAGGCACTAAATTTAGGAGAGGTTTTGTGAAGTGATTAGGAGTATATATATGGGGAGCCAGGCATACATACGAGTGAATGGGAACAGGACGGAGAATATCAGAATACGGAACGGGACTAAGCAGGAATGCCCCTTATCTCCAATGCTTTTCGTAATGGCGATAGAAACACTAGTAAACAAGATCAGGGCAGCCAGCACGTGGGAAGGGTATAGGATAGGGGAGATAGAGGTGAAGGTGAATTTGTTTGCGGACGACACAATATTATTAACCCAGACCCCATTGAAAATGGTAAAAGTAATGAAGGAAACTCTGCGAGAGTTTGAGGAACAATCGGGGCTTCAGGTGAATATGGAGAAGTCTGAAATGATGTTTATAAATATAGGTCCGAGGGAACAGTTAGAGGTAAGGAAAGTATCAGGGTTAAAATTAGGGGTAAAAAGAATGAAATATCTGGGGGTGTGGATATATAAGAACATAGAGAGGATAACAGAAGCAAACTATGGAATGATCTGGGAAAAAAGTGTTGAAACAGATGAAAGGCTGAAAACAGAAAAGCCTGAGAAGAATGGCAAAAATAAGAGCAATTAAAATGATGATCTTGCCAAAATTTCTATACCGAGCCCAGGACTTGCCAGGGGTCCTCACAGGTAAAAAGATAAAAGAATGGGATAGGAAATTGAATTATTGGGTGGAGGGAGGAAAGAAACCAAGGATAAGGAAAAAATGGAGGATAGCAAACGAAACGGAGGGAGGATGGGGAATTCCTAGCTTAGAACTGTACGGAAATGCCTTTCAAATTGAGAGATTGATGGAGCTGCAGGAGGACGACAAGAGATGGGTAGCACTGGAAAAAGAAGCGAATGTAGTGGGAAGAGAGGAACTGATATTTAGGAGATGGGAAAAAAGTGAAGTGGAGAAATTGATGGGACCAATGAGGGCCACGGTGGAAGTGTGGAGATCTTGGCAAGGGAAGATAGCGCCGGGAGTCTCAAAAGTAGCTTCCCTGGAGATTATGAACCCCGAGAGGGAGGAAAATCTGAGCAGAACAATAAGGGAACTGAGAGAGAAGGGGGTCACGAGACTGGAGCAACTAGTGGACGAAGGGGGCAGAATCAGGAGAGAGAGGCTGGAGAATTGGCTGGGAGGAAGGCGGTGGTTGCAGATCAGGGCGATATGTGAGTACCTTAGGCAGAGGGAGGTGAGAGAGGCCTTGCAAAGAGAGGACACGGAATTCGAGAAGATAGTCAGGGAAAAGAAGGAAGAGAAAAGGGTCCAGGTCGGAAGGATATACAAAATATTAATATCATTAGGAAGGAGTACAGTAGAAGAGTTAACCACAATGTGGGAGAGGGAGTTGCAGGTCTCAGGAGTAGAGATGGAGAGGATAGTGGGGGATATTGTAAAACTCAAAAACATAAGAGTCAGGGAGACAAGGAGGAAAATACTGCACAAGTGGTACCGCACCCCGGCCCAATTGACCTATTTTTCTCAAAATGTGGGCACTCGGTGCTGGCACGGCTGCCGAGACAAAGGAGTGTATATGCACCTATTATGGGAATGCGAGGTGGCCCAAAGATTCTGGAAAGAGGTAGAAGGGGAGATCAACAGAGTGTTGAATATAAATTGGACCATCACAAAAGAGATGGCGGTGTTGGTAAAAAGAACAAGATGGGGGATCACTCGAAACAAAGGCAGCAATGATAGAAAGCGCCCAGGCGGTGGTGGTTCTAGGCTGGAAGGACTCTACGAAATGGACAATCGAGAACTGGCTGCGGTACTTGGTAGAACACATTCAATTTGAAATTATGGAAAAGAGGGTGAATCAGCTACAGGAGGATAAATTGCGAGAGCTGTTGGGACGATGGGATAGGGTGAAAGGATATATTGTTTGGAGAACCCGGGATCAAACCATTAGAAATAAGTTGGAGTTGTTGTTTAAGATGTAATGAAATGTAAATGTCCGGAATATATGATTGTGTTGTATTCTAAAACATCTGGGGTTCAGACCTTAAGAAGAATTGTTAAAATTAATGGGACTTGTTGGAACTAAATCCCTAGATTTCAATAAGTCTGATCTAGGTAAGATTAACATTGAATTTTGCTCCTGGTCTACACTGAAAGGCTCCCTGCGGTTTCAGGTATGGTTTTATCCTAGCCTTTTCTGTAAAAGCTGGATATTGAACCTGGGATCCTAGCTATGCAGATTTGGCAAAGTCTCCTTCTTTGGTGGTTTTTAAGCAAAGGCTGGCTGTCCATCTATCAGTAATGTTTTGGCTGTGCTTTTCCTGCATGACAGGAGGTAGGACTGGATGGCTCTCATGGTCTCTTTTAACACTATGATTCTGTGTGTCGATAGTTCTACATCTGGAGAGCCACAAATACTTCTTCCAGCTCTATGCAGTGTAGGGAACTGCCTCACATATTCATTCCTACTCTTACTATGATTAATAGGGCTCTCTGAGCACTTTTTAAAAAGTGCCACATAAGTATTGGCCATTATTGTTTATACTTTGTTTGAAGCATCTACAACTCTAGAAAAATAAAATACAAGTATAAATAATGCCCTTCATTTTTTCCCAGGGTATATTTGATTCACATTTTTCTAGTCACTAAAACATGAAATATGTTGGAATGATTCGTGCTTGCTGTTTGTGACAAACTTTCAATGTGGCAAAGAAGGAAATGATAGCTACTAGGCTTGGTTTAGAACCCAAAAATAGGGATTCAAAAATCTAATGGGGGGGGGGGTGATTTTTAAAAAATTAGTAATAGAAAGACTTACAAAAAAAATTCCAAAAATTTCTAAAATGTAACGTAATTACTAACGAAATTTGTTAGTAGTTCGTATGCCAGCGCATGCGCATTCCAGATGGTTTTGGCCTACAACTCCCAGAAATCCAAACAGCTGGTAAACTGAAGGAGGGAGGGAAGGAGGGAGGGAAGGAGGAGGGAGGGGGGTATTCTATTCTTGGAAGCAGCAAAAAAAGGAGGAGGAGCCCCCCCCTCGCTCCTCGCTGCCTCTCTCTCGCCCCGATCCTGAAGGAGTGAGGGCCCAAGTTTGCCCAGGCTGAGGGGAAAAGGAAGAGGCCTGAGGCTGTGAGGAATGGTGAGAGTTGAAGTCCAAAACACCTGGAGGGCTGAAGTTGGCCCGTGAGGTGGGGGAAAGAGAGGAGGCAGAAGAGAAGTGAGGGGGGAAGCCACGAGGAGAGAGAGAGAAAGCAGAGAGAGAAGGAGAGTGGGGAGAGGGAGGAGTGAGTTGAAGTCCAAAACATCTGGAGGGCTGAAGTTGGCCAGTCATGAAGCCTCTTCAAGGCTTGGCATGCTTTAGATCCTGGCAGGCACTAGGGGCAGGGAGGGCCCCGTCTGCTCCTCCTCCTCTGCCAGGATCTAAAGCGCATTAAGCCTTGATGCGCTTTAGATCCTGGCAGGGAGGAGGGGCAGGGAGGGCCCCGTCTGCCCCTCCTCCCTGCCAGGATCTAAAGCGCACTGCTTAATGCGCTTTAAATCCTGGCAGAGGAGGAGGAGCAGACGGGGCCCTCCCTGCCAGGATCTAAAGCGCATCAAGGCTTAATGCGCTTTAGAACCTGGCAGTGGAGGAGGAGCAGACGGGCCCTCCTGCCCCTCCTTCCTGCCAGGATCTAAAGCACATCAAGGCTTAATGCATTTGCTTATGATTTTGGAATTTCTGCTGTGCTTTCTGCAACTGAACTTGCCTATCTCAGATTGGCCTTTTTAGTCATCAACGCGCTTGTAAAAGCGTGGGATGAGCAAGGAAAGGGAGGGGGAAGAATCGCTTCCTTCCTTCCCTCCTTTCCTTGCCAATAAATCGGAGTATTGGCAAGGAAAGGAGGGGAAGGAGGAGGTCGATCACCCTTCACACCTTATATACCCCCTCCTTTCCTTGCCAATAGTCCGGTTTATTGGCAGGGAAAGGAGGGGAGGGCGTGCGAGAGAGGAGGAAGATGCCCATCCGCGCCTCAGCACTGTCTCTCTCTAGCTTCGATCCATGGATCCATGGATCGGGGCTAGAGAGAGGCAGCGAGGGGCGCTGGGCATCCTCCTCCTCTCTCGCCGCCTGCCATAGGCGGGAGAGGAGGAGGAGGCTCGCCCTTCTTTCGCCGCTGATTGACTAAAGGAAAGAAGGTGGTTTTATGGTACCACCTGGTCTCCATTAGCCAATCAGAAACCACGCTCGCTGATTGTAAGGGCAAAGAAGCCATTCAACGGTCCCACGAGCCAATCAGACACCAGATACAAAAATGGCACCAACGCAAAGTGTCGTACAAAGAAAGGGTACTTCCGGGATCGCCACGGTGATGCGTATAAACTAGAAAGTCCCATTACATACGAATCCCTTCCGATTTCATTTAATTTTCATAACTTTTTTCTCATGCCTAATAGCTATTACTTATGCAGGCTCAATGCAGCAGACATCTGAGTATGTTCTGTCATCTAGCTATACTTAAATAGTTAGAGGTGTAGTATGGTGCCTTGAGAAGGCAGAGGTGAAAAGCATACTCTAAGGAGTTGGCAGCATAGTTCCTGCTAATGAAGCAGTCATAGGGTTTCAACGCTGCAAACCCAGGCTCCAGTACACCACTATGCATCCGGCAATGCTATACTTGCATAGGATAGGACCCCATAATGAGGCAGACTGATGGGATTATCTCAGAGTGCAGATGCTGGAGGGAGAGGAGGGAAAATGACAGGTTACATTAGGGCTTAAACATTTTCCACTTACAACCCCTTTCCGCCCAAGTAATTTTTACACCACTTCAGGTATATAGGGATATAAAATAGTTATGAAATAAAACATGTACTCACTGACCAACATACATGTTCAACCTGTTTCTGGGTATATTTAACCTGCTGATTCCAAAAATGGCATCAGTCCCGTTGTCCCGTCCCCCCCCCCCCCCAATTAGCCCCAGTTTTTCTAGACACAGAACATATGTCATATGCCTGTCTTCTTGCACATAGAAAATCATGATAATTATGTCTAAGAAACTAGAACTGATGTGACTATCCAATTAAATTTTCCATTTCCCCCCGTGTTATATAGTGTAATTTTATTGCTACAACATGCTAAAGAAGCCTGAATTTTCCTCGGAATGTTTAATACAGGGACCTTGTTCTATAATAGCTATAGTTGATCACCATTCTTTTTTTAATTGCTCCAATGTATTGTGCTTGTGGCTTGCATCATAATAGAAATAATGTCAAATGCACTCTTACTTGTTCTTTGTCTTGAACCAGGAGCCTTGGATATGATCTTCATGCTTCAAGGAGACCACAGTCTGTTTGTCACTTCCAGAGCCAATCGACTTCTTGCCCATCTGTTCATGTTCTCTGTCCAATCAAAATCCTCTTGCCTGCTCTGCGCAAAGGACTGCGACTGCCTGGCCTGTGCACAGATGATTGCGGCTCACGCCAAGGACTCACTGAAATCCCGCTCCGTTTCCCACATCAAACATTCCTTGAAGCTCCTGAACACAGCCAGGATCCTTGGACAGAAGTCCTCTGGTCACAGATTGTAGCGACTATGGGGTCCCTTTTGACAGAGTGTCCAAGTAAGGCACTTACTGGTGGATCTGTTCCTCAGCATCACAAGGTCAATGTCTACTTTTTTTTTTATTTATTTATTTAATTTTTTAAATTTTAATTTTTTTTTAAAAAAATTTAAATTTAATTTTTTTTTAATGTCTACTTTATCATAAAGTAGACATTGACCAATTTAAAAAAGGTCAATGTCTACTTTATCATTGGAAATGTCTTGACAAGATCCTTGTTATTTTTTAAAACATTTTTTATTATTTATATTACTCTACTTGTGTTAAAATAATGCAATTTGCCAAATAAGTGCCCCCAAATAACCTCAGGAACAGGCCTAATAACCAAGACACCAAGAAAAATCAGGCTTGATAAATAGGCTCATTTCTCCTTTTTATGAAGTACGGATGAAAAATCTTCTGCAGAGTTCACTGTAAACACTGCATGTTGTTGCTAACAGATTTACTGTTGCCAAATTTTTCATGACCCCAACATTTTGCTAAAGGGACCCCATTGTGTTTATTGTGGTTGGGACCCACAGTTTAAGAAGCAATGGGCTAGAGGACCTGAGTTTCATAGACTCTACTCTGCTCTGATCAAAGCTAGCAAGCTGCCCTCAGGTACAACAATGGCAACTAATGTTGAAGAAAAAGTCAAATGCCAAGCTGGTCAACCTTTTTGTATATGGAATGGGGACATAATCTTGCCCTTAACCTCAGGCTACAGAAAAATGTCTTGGGATCACCCCCTGTGTGCACTGGGCTTTAGGCTAAGGGAAGAAAAATGGGAATTCAATCTGGCTTGACAACCTGACTAGCATGATCAGCCCTCACTCTTAGCAGTGAAAAAATAGTTTCTAATCTCAGCATTGCCTTCATGTCTGCAATAGCATAATCACCCCTATGCAATAGATATTTGTGCAGGAACAAGAGTGGAATCTAGGCCCAATGCCCCCAGGTTATGACAAGAAGTGTTGTATTAAAAATTTTAACAACCAGAGCCGATAAAGTTTGAAATTGATGGCAATGGATGGTGACGTATCTTAAATAATATAAAATACCCCTTTGGCTTAAAAGAGCCTGCAGTTGATAGGATGTTAAATTACTGCCTATGGCTTCCCGCCTGCCTTTGGAATGTAAAGGAAGATAAGAGCACAAATGATGATTGCTACATGGACTGGAACTATTTCCAAGAAGCTGATCTTATAAATGAGATGTTATTTATCATGATTAAAAGGGTAGCACTTATGCTTCTGCGTGTCTAACCAACCCATCTCTAAGAAATACTGTATCCTGATTCCAAAACCCGTATCATTGTTTACAATGATGAATTTGTCTCCTTCCAGGGAGAAAAGTGGATGTAATTAAAAACAAGCTCAAAAGAAAAACAGCAGCAGGATTGAAGTATTCCTGATGCTTACATTCTATTATTTTCTTATCCCTGTTCCAAGCTAATATATAGGGACGATTTGTGAGTCGGTTAAAGTGTTGGAATAGGATTGGGAGCTTTAGATTTGAGTCACCACCAATCCATGATGTTCACTCATCTGAACTCATCTGGTAAAGGTGTCATGTAAGACAGAAAATGATCTCTGGGTGAAAAGCAGAAAGGATTTCTGACTCCTACTTGTTTGATAATAACAAAGAGACTTCTCTCCTACTCATGGGCGGATCTTAGTGGAGGCAAATTAAGTGGCCGCCTCAGGGCGCCACGTGGCCAAAGGGCACATCCAGGGCTGGGCGCCACACCCCCAGGGGTGCCGGCAGGGTGGGTGGAAGGCTCGTGTAGGGCGAGAGAGGAGGAGGCGCGCCTTTCTCTTCTCCCTGCCTCGCCCTGCACCCTGCACGCATCTCATCCCTCACCCTGCGCATGCCTCCCCCCCCACCGAGGATGCCTTGCGCAAGGCGAGAGAAAAGGGGGCAGAGGCGCCCGCCTTTCCCATCTCACTTGCCCGCCGCAAGTCTCCACGTGGGTGCCCTTACCTGGGGGCCGAGGGCAGGACTGAGCGGCCAGACGAGCCTGCCATCCAGAGGGCACCTAGCCCAACCCCCAGGCCCTTGCTCCTGAAATTAGCCTAGACCTGATACATTCATATATATATATATATATACATACACACAAAAAGAGAATAGGAAGAGGGGAGGGAAAAGGGTGAGAAGGGAGGAAGGGGAAGGTAAGAAGGGGAAAGAGAATAGGAAGGGGGCAAGGAAAAGGGTGAGGAGGAAGGAAGGATGGGAAATGTACAGACCCACACAAATAGGACGAGGGGAGGGAAAGGGTGAGGGGCCTTCCACACAGCCCTATATCCCACAATATCTGCTCTGAATATCTGAGTCTACACTCAGATAATGTGGGATTTTCTGCCTTGATATTCTGGGGTATACAGCTGAGAAGGAAGGAAGGGGAATAGATATAGACACACACACACACACTCAAAGAGAATAGGAATAGAGCAGGGAAAATGGTAGGAAGGAAGGAAGGAAGGAAGGAAGGAAGGAAGGAAGGAAGGAAGGAAGGAAGGAATATATATATATATATATATATATGGCATGGGCCAACTTCAGCCCTCCATATGTTTTGGACTTCAACTCCCACAATTCCAAACAGCCAGTAGGAAGTCCAAAATACATGGATGGCCAAAATTTGTCAATGCATCCAATACATAGACATAGACACACACACACACACACACATCAGTGATTGGTTGGGGGGCGCCAAAATACTGTTCGCTTACCATTTAAAATTACCTAGGTCCGGCCCTGCTCCTACTCCAAATGATACCGTTGAAAGCAATAATGTTTTGACTCTTATGCAGAAGGAGGCGACACCTGTACCATTTTGGCACTCTGAACAAATTCATGGCCTTTGTACATCCCAATGGAAACACATCATTAAATAATGCAGAAGCAGCAGCAGTAGTAGTAGATTAATGCTTAGCCGAGCTTTAGCACAGCAGGTTAACCGCCAGCTGCAGAAAATCTTTCCATCGAAAGGTTGGCAGTTCGAAACCCAGATTGCGGTGAGTTCCTGGCCCTTAGCCCAGCTTGTGCCTATCTAGCAGTTAGAAACCAAATATGAATAGAGGTAATTGAGGCACCCATAAGGAAAATGCTGGATATTTGATCAAGGAGGAAGTTTATGAACAAAACTCTTTGGCAGAGAAGATAGAGTGACCACCTGTGGCCAGAACCAAGCACAAGGCTCCAAGCTGCCGAAGATGGGAAAGTCTATATATATCTATGTACAGTTGTCTGCCTTGTCAGTGTATAATGGCACTGAATGTTTGCCCGTACATGGGTTCTGTGATCCACCTGAGTCCCCTTTGAGGTGAGAAGGGCGGTATATATACTGTATACTGCAAATAAAATAAATAGTAACTAATAAACAGACTAATGGTTCCCAAACTGTGTTCCATGGAACTCCAGGGTTCTGCAAAAAAGCACCATAGGACTTCCACATACTGTATATCTTTAAAATCAAGTTTAAAACAAATTTTAAAATAAAACCACATGATGCCAACTATTTGATTTGCAGTCTCCATAATAGCTGTTTTGTGCTACAGCTATTGCTATGAGGTATGTGTAGTTACTGGCCATACATTTCATCATTTTACAATAAAAGTGATTTATCCATAGTAGATTTTTCACATTGATTCCACATTTCTCCTTTCTTTCTTTCGTTCTTTTTTCTTTCATTCATTCATTTGATAAAATCCATTTGAGATATTGGGATATTATTCATCAAATCTCAAAGTAAAATTTACTCAAAAGCAAGATGTTATATAGGAAATGGGGAGATATATTAGAATTAGCATAAGATAATCCGTAATATATATATTTTGATTAAATAAATCAAGGATAGAATTGGGGTTCTGTGGAAAATAAATTTCTTCTGATAGATTCCGCAAAATAATAGACATATAGATCTTACATACATATTAAAATCAATACAATTAAAATACATTAGTACACATTAAATAGAAACAATACTAACATTTAGAATAGATAATTTTGGATTAGGTAAGAGCATCTCCTGCAATCAACCACAATCAGTGATACAATATGCCTGTATTTTTATTGCAGCCAAGGCAAAAAGGGAAACCTTGCAAGTTATCTTAGATTCGGTATCACACAGGAGATAGAAAAACTTTTCTGAAACATTATTGGAATGTAGATAACACAGAATAGATCCCATTAACTGGCTGTTACAATATCTTATCTGGGGGATTACATGACTCTACTTACTGTTTCTGCCAAACTGACAATAATTGCTTTCAACTATTGTTGATTTTTTGTAAATTTTTTGATAAATCATTTTATTTTATAATTTCCTCATTTAAACTACACTTTTAATTCTTTTAAAAACTAAAGTCTTAAAACAAAAATGTATTTTTTTATTTTTATGACTTGAATTCTAAATATGCCTTTTGCATCACACCCCAATTCATCTTTTGTACCATTCTCTCTGAAATCTATTTAAAAATGTGAAAGTCATGAAACTGGGCATTCCTTTATTTCATTGATTCTTTGTGCCATTCTGAAAGTTGCCTTTTTTTTAAAGTAACTTTTCCCAGCTCCCTTAAAACATAGACTGGTAGATGTTTGCAACAGCTGGCTATTTACCACAAACACAATGACATTTTATATTGTTTAGTTCCAATACTAAATCAACTAAACACCCACCATAAATTCTTTCAACTCTGTGCCTTTCCCTGCTTCATCTAGTATTTTCTACAGTTTTATGGCAAAAGGAAACTATATTTGTTGGCTATATGATCATCCATCTTGTAGAAAATGTGATAATCCATGTGTATTTGCTGTGTTTAAGCAACTGTAACCAAGCAAGTCATTGTGCTGCACATTTACTGATTGCAAACAATATTTTAAATTAGAACTTGGAAGAATTACTTTTTAGGACTACATCTTCTATACTGTGGTGATTCTGTGGGTTTTCGTCCAATAATAATAATAATAATAATTGTTATATATATTCCATTTTATCTCCCTGGAGGGACTCAGAGCGAATTACAGTATACACATATATGGCAAACATTCAATGTATTCTACACCGTGAACAACAACGACATAAAATACACAGACAAAGGTCATCTCTGGCATCTGGAGCTGATGCTCAACTCCGGCCATGGTGAGGTGCACTTATTCCATTTTCCATGCTGAGGAGCCTGTTGTCCATCGACATCTCCAATCATGTGACCGACATGTCTGCATGACGCCCTTTTAACTTCCCGCCAAGGCAGTACTTATTGATCTACTTTCATTGCATGGTTCCAAACTGCTAGGTTGGCAGAAGCTAGGGCTAACAGCAGGAGCTCACACCAATTCATGGCTTTGAACTGTCAACTATCCAGTCAGCAGATTTTGTGCAGTTAGCGGTTTGACCCACTGTGCTACCACGGCCCCAATGTAAAAATGTAGCCTTTCCATGGAATCCTCATATGGAAACAAAGTAACATGATTTGTGTGTCCCAAATTCGATGTAGATCTCACTATTATCGAACATTGACCTTAAAAAATTGTATCTATAATATTTCATATGCATATGTAGATTAATTCAGAAATGAGACAGAACAGATTTATACATGGACACAGGCAAAGCAGGACACAGGGAAAACTGATATGAACCAGAATATATATGAAACTGGCTGCGGTAGAAAAGAGTTCGATCCATTCATCTGCATTCTTTTGCTCTATTTCATGGGTAGTCAAGTAAAATCTACTTCTCTATATTCTGTTTTATAAATCAGCCCTATCACCTTGAACACCCTCAAACTCAGAAAGCCCCATTGCTTCCCAATTCTGCATGAGAGAGTTTTCACTTGGTTTCCATCAATCCCCTTTCAGTTCCTGCTGATCTTCACCATATGCTAGCTCCTTTCTGGTTTCAACCGATATGAACTGTACTCCTTGGGGAAACTAAGAAGTACGGATCATTTTTTTCAAGGCTGGGAAAAGAAACCAAACAGTCAGATTAATGTCAAACCAAAGACTGATCAGTCCATCAGATCTTATGACAATTCAGAGCCTCTGCTTCATTATTTTCCTTCGTATTTTGACATTCTTTATGCCAATCATTTGCAAACACTAGTAGAACCTGAAGGACATTATGCCCTTAATAACTTGGCAGAGAAAGGAAGCTCTTTCATCTACCGTGATAATAGCTCTGTCCTGGTCAATAACTTCCATTACGGGTGAATTGGGGAGTGAATGGGCCACACAGAGGACATAGAAGAGCTGTCCCCTTGCACCACAACTAATTTTTATCATTAAATATCTGAAGGCCAAAAATGCAATTAAAATATGTTTATATGCTCCTGCTCCCACATATTTACACATCCAAGAGAAGCCTTTTTTAAAGCTAGAAGTCAATCAAAAGTCCACTTTGGTTCCGTTCCTCCTTCTCCCTGACATTGTTGTCACCTTCGCAAATGTCAGTAAAAGTGCCTAGTGATGGCTTGAAGCTCTCCCAGAAGTCTGGGGCCATTTGCTGTAGTGCTGGAGGGGCAACATAGTCCCAATCTGTCTTCTTTTCCCTGCACTGTTGAGCACAGAGAAAAGGGGATGGTGGGGCTAAGTCATGTGGACAGTGGACTGGTTCAGATTGGAAACACAACAAAGACCCAAACGGGTAATAACCACAATATAAGCAATGTTTATATGAAGCCGCTGGGGGAGGTCATCCGGAGTTTCGGAGTGCGGTGTCATCTGTACGCAGATGATGTCCAACTCTGTCACTCCTTCCCACCTGCTACTAAGGAGGCTGTTCAGGTCCTGAACCGGTGCTTGGCCGCTGTGTCGGACTGGATGAGGGTGAACAAATTGAAATTGAATCCAGACAAGACAGAGGCACTCCTGGTCAGTCGACAGGCCGAACAGGGCATAGGGTAACAGCCTGTGTTAGCCGGGGTTACACTCCCTCTGAAGATGCAGGTTCGCAGTTTGGGTGTGATCCTGGACTCATCGCTGAGCCTGGAACCCCAGGTTTTGGCGGTGACCAGGGGAGCATTTGCACAGTTAAAACTTGTGCGCCAGCTGCGCCCATACCTTGAGAAGTCTGACTTGGCCACGGTGGTCCACGCTCTGGTTACATCCCGTATAGATTACTGCAATGCTCTCTACGTGGGGTTGCCTTTGAAGACTGTTCGGAAGCTGCAACTAGTCCAACGGACAGCAGCCAGGTTGATAACAGGAGCGGCATTCAGAGAGCGCACAACTCCTCTGTTGTGCCAGCTCCACTGGCTGCCAGTTTGCTACCGGGCACAATTCAAAGTGCTGGCGTTAGCCTTTAAAGCCCTAAACGGTTCGGGTCCTACTTACCTGTCCGAACGCATCTCTCCCTATGAACCATCGAGATGTTTAAGATCATCTGGAGAGGCCCTGCTCTCGGTCCCGCCTTCTTCGCAGGCGCGACTGGCGGGGACAAGGGACAGGGCCTTTTCAGTGGTGGCTCCTCGGCTTTGGAACGTCCTCCCTAAAGACATCAGATTGGCCCCTTCCCTCCTGACATTTCGCCAGAAAGTCAAGACCTGGCTATTTGAGCAGGCATTTGTTGATGAAATATGAGGCTTAATTGGATATATGGAATGACGACGATGCGATGGAAACTGATTTCAACATGACGCTGAGGCTGCAATTGTATGTTTTTAATTGTCAAATTGTTATTATATGTGTTATGTTTTGGGGGGAAGGGTTTGTCTTGTTGCTGTGTTATATTGAGGGCAGAGACTGCCTGTGTAAACCGTTCCGAGTCGCCTTCGGGCTGAGAGGGGCGGTATAGAAACGTGATAAATAAATAAATGTTATCGATTGAAATAGTAATATTATATTAGAATATCATATATATTCATGAAAATAAAGTCCCGATGCGATGAAAGTAAATATATTGAAGTCAACATGAACAATGAAAATCCGCAGATAAGGTGTGGCCAATGCCCAAGGTTTGCATAGTTCCAAAGATTCTCGATTTGGAGTGCAAATCAAAGTGTGGCCAATGCCAATATTTGTAATGTTCCAAAGACTCTCGATAGGAGTATGTATCAATATTCCACTGGCTCCGGACAGGAGCGGTGTGATGCCACAAGGCTGTAGTCTCAGAAGGACACTGGAGGGTGAAAATCAGACCCTCCCATGGTGTGGGGCTGTAAGCGCCGACGGTCTGTGAATGCAATATTAAAGGCCAGAAAAAAACGTTTCACCGAACACCGGCTTTGTCAAGGCTGAGAATATAATATCACAGGCGTCCTACAATCTAAAGCATAATATAACATAATGGTTAGGTTATAAAACCCATAACTATACCCCATATATAATGCCAAACAATATACAGTATACATACCAGTATTAAGGAATCAATACCTATAACCCTTCCTCCATGGAAATAATGGGTGGCCCTCAGGTGCGGGACATGAGGATATATGTGGCTTATATACATGCATTACAGCAGTAACGAATTAAGGGAAATAGACTCATTAAGTCCTTGAGGCCACTCAGAATCTAACAGGAGGATCCATTTTACTTCAGCATGTTATTACCCGTTTGGGTCTTTGTTGTGTATACTATCCCTGAGAGGTTTGTTTTCAGATTGGAAACAGTCATGGTGTTGTCCACTGAAACTCCAGAACATTCCCTGACTGCTTAATGTGTGTTCAAACTTGTATTAAGGACTGGGCACCCAGGTTCTGGTCCTCTTCGTGGTAAAGGGCTGATGTGGACAAGCCATTAGTTGTGTTTCATTGGATGGTACCCATTGAGGACACCCCATTCTCTTGCCGCCCCCAAGCCAACATCCTTTCCGATACCAGAGAGCTGTCAATCTGCCTCCTTTTATTGTTTCCCTTCCCTAGACTTAAATGAATCCAGTGCCTCCAGCCTGTGGGTTGCCTCCTGTAACTTTTATCATCTTTGCAGTTCCTTTCTGAACGATTGTCAATATCTTTCTGCAACTGACGTATCCAAACATGAACACCTAAGTCTCAATATAGCCAGCAAGACAGACATTATATCACTTGAACTATTGCAAGATGTTATTGAATTTCATACAAGAAAAAAATCAATACTGATAGTTTGGATAACAGACAGTTATTTTTATATACATTTCTTATATTATGTTTTATGTTGGACATACTTTATATGATTGTTTTTACTACCTTTAACTTATAGCCTAAAACAATCATAAAACCTAATCCAAATTCAGATTATTGAGTTAGGGTCATAAAGAAGCCCCTGCCCTCTCCCCAGGTTTGTTGTAGAGTTTGAAAGTTGGTCTGAAATTTTGCTGATCTTATTATTAGATTCACCTTGTCTAATTATAATAATAACATTTTAAAATATGGAGAATCAATTGCCATTAGAGGGAAATATGCCCAGGGAAGTGTCAGAGCTCAGAGAAGCCAAACACAATCAAACTACGGAATTGCTTTTTCAGAAAAATCAAGGAGTCAAAATCTGTCAGAGAAGTCAGCTGTACAAATTAAATTCCTCTCCAGGCAGATGTACCAATAAATGTCTGGCATCTGTGCAGAAGGTAGACCCTGATTTTTACTGATCTCAACCAAGTAACAAGGATAATAGTTTCATTGCTCATGGACAGAAAATAAGAAAAAGAAGGGGGAGGAAATCCTATGTTCAATTTATGTCTTAATTCCCCTTTGTCTTTCACACAGTAACCTGCGGCAGTGATGTGATGGAATGCTGAATCTTGTTCAATATCTATGACAGATTTATGGGATCATCTTTTGAAAGCTCCAGTGTAATAGGCTGACTGTATTGGGGGCTTCTGGGACCATAAATCTAGACAGGCATGGGCTGATGAGCTAAAGAATTCATATATAAACCCAGTTTAAATTTGGGGTTTTTTGCCACAATATGGAGACAGTAATTGGAGAGGAAAATGTGAGGCAAAGTATATAAAACGGAGGTTTAAAGAATGTCAGCCAATATAGGTTCTCTTACCAATTTCTCCACTTCATCCTGGAGAGAAGTATCTAGCTGTGCCACAGGTTTTTGTTCTGAACCTAGTGCTATTAAACATATTTATCAATGAGTTGGATGATAAAATTGTGAGCACACTTATTGAATTTGCAAATGACACCAAATTAGGAGGGATAGCTAATACCCCAGAGGACTGGGTCAAAATCCAAAATGATGTTAACAGATTAGAGAGCTGGGTTGAAATTAACAAAATGTATTTCAACAGGGAGAAATGTAAGGTACTACATTTAGTTGGGCAAAAATAAAATGCAAGATATAGGTGATAATTTGGTTGAAAATAGTACATCTGAAAGGGATCTATGAGTCTTAGTAGACCAAAAGCTGAACATGAGTCAACGGTGTGTTGATTGAGAGAATAGTGTCTAGATCAGAGGTGCTCACACTTTTTCAGCATGCGAGCTACTTATAAAACAACCAAGTCAAAATGATCTACCTACCCACTACAAAAATGTGAAACATATAACACAATATCTGCTTTGAACTGGGTTTTCTGAATCCACACTGCCATATAATCTGATTCAAAGCAGATAACATGGGATTTTATTCAACTGTGTGGAAAGGACCTCAGATAACCCAGGGCCGGCAGCACTTGGACGGCGTTGGGAGCCTGCGGGGCGGGACTGAGCCTTTCTCCCGCCCTGCCTGCGATCTACTAGGACGCCCTACGCAATCTACCAGTAGATCGCGATCTACCTAATGAGCACCCCTGGGCTAGATTGAGAGGATCAAAGGATCAAAGAATCTTAGAGTTGGAAGAGACCAAAGGGGATATTCAGTCCAACCCCCTGCCATGCAAGAACACACAACCAGCAGTAACAATAAGGAAGGAGGAAGAGGAGGAGAAGTAATGATACCACTTTATTCTATTTTGTTCAGATGTCATTGAGTTCTGGGCACCACAATTCAAGAAGGATATTGACAAGTCAGAATGTGTACAGAGAAGGGCGATCAAAGGTTTGGAAGTCAAGCTTAGCGCCTCATCAACCATGTCAATCTGGGGGTCCAGGGAACCTGTTGCCCCATGCCCTGCATTGCCCAACTCACCCTAATCATCATTAGGGAGCTGAGTATGTGTAGCTTGAAGAAAAGATATCTGAGATGGGACATGATAACCATGTTTAAATATTGGAAAGGATACCCTATTGAAGAGGAAGCGAGCTCATTTTCTAGAGACCAGGACACAGAGTAATAAATTCTAGTTGCACGGGAAAAATATTCCAGTTAAACTTTAGAATAACTTCCTGAGGATAGGTAAAACATGCTATTTCAGAGTATGGTGGAGTATACTTCTCTGGAGGATTTTGAAACAGAACCTGAATGACCATCTTTAAGATTGGGGGAGGGGGGCTGGATGGCCCTTGTGATCTCTTCCTATTCTATGATTAAATTATTCTAAATATTTGATTTTTAGGGCAAGGAGATGATTGGCCATTAGCAGAGTTTAGTTATCATAGAAGGCCAACAATTTGTTATTTATTTATTTTTCTATTAATATATTGTATTGCTGTGTATGGGGCGACATGAGTATGGGATTTTCTACATTATGTGCCCAAATAACTTGGCTGAGTCAGGCTTTGTGTATTATGGAATAAATCAGGAATAATTCTAGGCCCTAAAGTTACACACCAACAAAGCTAAGAAGAATGGGAAAACAATGAATACAGATATGCATTCATGTATAACAGATTAAAGAAATTAAAAATGTATTGCCAATACCAGTAAACAACTTCTAAAATAATTATTTGAATTAAACATGCTTCTCAAAAAGCAAACAAACAGAAACCGCTGCACAATTACAAAATCAACAGTCTATCTTCTCTAGTTTGCTTTATAAACAAGTATTTAATTTCATATACCAATGGCAAGATACATTTCAAGAAACATATCTTCCTCCATCGGTAAGGATGTATCATCTGTTTAAAGATGACAAAATAGAAGTCTTACCTCAAGGCTAACAATTTTGGAGATAAACCAATTTATTGAAATTACTGTTTTGAAATAGTTTTGTTTTTGCCCAACATGAGACATTTGAATTTCTTTGGCGTAGTTATACCTATAGAAATATTCATTGCTTTCCAGCTTTCTCTTTCCTTGAGTACTGTGAACATTGATGTGTGTATGTGGTGGGGGAGCACCCCATTTGCCATTCCACCCAGTCAGTACATGTCTTGAGATAAAAAGGCGGTTGGAGAAAATATAACATTATGCCCACATTATAGGGCACCTTTTAAAAATCAGATACCGCTTACATACATCAGGGATGCATTGTGAATTGCCTTTGAGAGATCAGTTCATGAACTGGTGGATAAAAAGATGTTAACATTTTCCATCTTTCTGGGATGAAAGGAGATGGGAAACTCCTTTTGTTTTTGTAATTGCTTAGATCCATATGATGTTTGGCTTCTCTGCAAATATTTTTGTCAGTTCTGAGTATAAAAGACACAAAATGAACCCGATTCTAGGATTAGTTTATTTGAACACTGTACACTAAATACAGTGTAACCCTCGTACCTCTGGCACCAGTACCTCTGATTTCATCTACCCACATCCAATATAGTATGTCTTCTCTAGCAATTTCCAGGCAATTCTATTGTATGTTTCTGCTGGAAGTTACTACAGACTTGCATTGGAGGATCTAGCAAATTCTGATACAGGATACCTCTTGAGGAATTGTCTAGGTCCTCCAGGTGACTGCCTGGTTATTTCCATTGGAAGCCATTGATTTGCATAGTGTTGGCTATTATCTATGAATTTCTGTTTCCGTGGTAAGTTCAGAAACGTTTCCTTCTGTCTCTTCAGTCTCGCTTTCAGCTCCTGAGGCAACCCTCTCATAATGAGGTTTTCAGTGATGTTTGCAAGAGGGGTGTCTTTCTCCATTGCTTCTTAAGACCCAAGCCTGGATGTGAATTGCAGCCAGTGGGGGAAGGAGGAGGAAGGACTGGAGGAAGGGAAAGTATGGAGATCAAGGAAAACTTGTCCACAGACAAGCCAAACACAACCCTCTAAAACAGTGTTTTTCAACCTTTTTTGAGCCGCGGCACATTTTTTACGTTTACAAAATCCTGGGGCACACCACCAACCAAAATGACACAAAATAACACTCTTAACACAGTAATACATATAGTTAATATGTTTTAAAATGTATTTATATACCTGGGCCTTTTTTGATGAACACAACATTTATATGACTTTCTCTCACATACTTATACATGGCTATCATGTCTTCTCTCAGCCTTCTCTTCTTCAGGCTAAACATACCCAGCTCCTCTTTGAGCTTGGTCTCCAGACCATTGTGAAATTTCACCCTGAGTGAAACTTGCTTCCAGATAACTATGGATGTCATGAAGCTGTTATAAACAGTTACTTGGGTGGGGGGGGAGGCAACTCTCAAAATCCAGTAAAATAGTAAAAAAAATAAACATTTCCAAGCGGAGAGACTCAATTTGTTTCTTGGAAACCTGTGAATGCTTCAGCCTCCCGATGCTCCCAGGTTAGCTCACTGCCTAATTCACCGACGTAGAGCTTCCGGCATTCGGCAGAGCCCTTCCTTTGCCTCGGGGAGGATCTTTGGGGAGAGAAAGAAGGAGAAAGAGCTGCTAGGAGGGGGGAGAGTGCCAATTTCCCACGGCACACCTGCAGATTGCTCACATCACACTAGTGTGCCGCGGCACATTGGTAGGGAAACACTGCTCTAAAAAGAACAGGGATGAGACATTAATGTGGGTCTGAGGTTTGAAGGGGTAGAGAATTGAAACACAAAAAACAAGCTATCTCAAAAAACATTTGAAGGTGGAAGGAGATATGCAGTTCAATTTGAAATAAAAGGTCACGGAAAGTCTCAGTGCAGATAGATCCATGTTGTTGTTATTTGTTCAGTTGTTTCCGACTCTTCGTGATCCCATGCCAGAGCTCCCTGTCGGCCATTGCCATCCCCAGCTCCTTCAAGGTCAAGCCAGTCATTTCAAAGATACCATCCATCCATCTTGCCATTGGTTGGCCCCTCTTCCCTTTTCCTTCCATTTTCCCCGGCATAATTATTGTGTCCAAGCTTTCTTGTCTTCTCATTATGTAGCCAAAGTACTTCATCTTTGCCTCTAATATCCTTCCCTCCAGTGAGCAGTCGGGCTTTATTGCCTGATTCATGGACTGGTTTGATCTTCTCACGGTCCAAGACGCTCCGAATTTTCCTCCAACAGGAGGAAGATAGATCCATAGAATGGAGAAACTCTTCTTTATTGAAGCTCTCTGTACTTGGGGCGAGGGAGAGGATGACACTCAGAATTCAGGTTAAACCCTGGAAATAGTATAACCCCAAGAAATGTGTTTAATATTATAAGACACTACCATTTGTTTGGTGGTTGAAGAACCTGGAACTCAAAGCATGAAAAAAGATGGGACAGACAGGAAGAATGGCCAGCTTATAGTCCTGTGGTTAGTAATAGATGCATCACTAGACACCCCACCACCACAAGTCAGACTAAACTGAAGAAGATCCATACTCCAGTCGAGCTACTCCAAACAAAGGAAATCTGTTGGTAGGTTTCTGGAAGTTGTAGTCTTTGGTGGTGTATTTCTTGGGCAGATATTTATCCAAATGACATTTCAGTGGCCCTATGGCCACTGTAATACATCTAAAACACTGTATTACTGCTAAGAGGTGAGTTTAATTTTAATTCCAAAACACATTAAAACAAAAACGGACTCTTCTTCATATCTCGGCTTACAAAAATGTAGAGCTATTGTGTCATTGCAATGGCATTGATGCATTACAGCACTATAAATTGGATATCTGTTTCATTACATGTTGGAAATTTAATTTTCTTTTTAAAAAATGAAATGCTATTTTTCCATTATGACACAATAAGTATAATTTTAAGCAAAAATCAGGAAGGTCAAAATTTGCCCTTCAAATTATACAATCACTAGAGGAAGCCCTACCTTTTTTTTTTAAAAAAAGGAAGAACTTACTATAAACAGCCTCCAAAAGAACAAAATGAGTGAATGCAGAGGTGACAACAACTGTAAAAGCTTAAAAAACAAGATGCTGTATTGCAAGAATTCAGACTTCTTCAGACTGGTCTGGAGAAGGCCAATGGAATCAAAAAGTTCTATAATAGACCAACTTATTGAATTATTGCTGACATGAAATATCCTTGGTTTTATTTATTTATCGTGTCAGAAGCAAATTGGGAATAGAGCTATAATGTATAGAAAAACCACAAACAAAGTTTAAAACTTGGCATTATACTAAATTTCTTTTTTTTTTTTTAAAGATATTTTTATTGCAGTTTTTTTCAGTGATATTGACACAAGATGGTATGTTGTCAAATAGGGTAGGAGTGGAGGGGAGAGGGGACAAGGTTGGGGGAGTGGGGAGTAGGGATATGGGTAGGCTAGGAAAGAAGGGCTTTAAAAAAAAAAAAGACTTCCCAACAGTTATCTCAAGATAAGAGTTCTTTTGTATACATTATGTGTACATTAATTATACAATTTCCTTAATAATCACAGTAATAGTGCGAGGGGAGGGAGTGAGGATCTGGGGAGGGAGTTGCAATATTTCATCCTTGTACATTAAACATCATCTATATTAATCACAAATTGTCTTCCCTTATTTTGCATGTAGCTTTGAAAGTTGGACCAGTCGGTTCTTTTCCTATCTCCGCATAGTTTTTGGGATAAAATGTCCATTTGTATGAAGTCCATTATCTTTATCATCCATTCCTCTATGTCCGGAACACTGTTTTGTTTCCATTTCCTGGCTAACGTCACTCGGGCACATGTGCTGAGGAGGAAGAGCATCTTCTCATGGTGTTTTGTTAATGTTTGTCCAGTCAGGCCGAGGAGATATATTTTGGGTCACTTTTGAATTTTACCTTAATAATTTTTTGTGTTTCCCTATGAATTGATTTCCAATATCTTGTTACTTTTTTACAGTCCCACCATTGGTGTATGTATGTGCCTAATTCCTTGTTGCATTTCCAACATTTGTTGGAAATGCCTTTATTAAATTTAGCGAGCTTATATGGGCTTAGATGCCATCTGTAGTGCATTTTGAACCAATTCTCTTTCACGTCTGTTGCAGTTGTGTATTTAAGTTTCCTATTCCAGACTTCCTCCCATTGATTTAGTAGTATTGTCTGTTTGAGGTCTCTTGCCCACCTGATTTGGCAGTCTTTAACCTGTTCTTCTGCGGTGAACCATTTAAGTAGGTGTTTGTAAATCATACTTATGCCCTTTTTCTGTGTCTTAATTATTTGGTCCCAGAGGCTATTCTTTCCTGAGAAACCTGTTTTGGAGTCCTCTTTGAATATTTGGTAAGCTTGGTGGTATTGAAACCAGCTGATATTGAGATTAGCTTCTTTTATCTCTTCTATAGATTTAATATGCCATTTGTCATTAGAGTCTTTCTTTAATATTTGCCTATAGGTTAGCCACTCTTCCGTGGCTAGTTCCTTCTTGTGTAGTGCCTCCATTGGAGATATCCAAAGTGGGGTTTTGGGGAGTGTTATGTATCTGTATTTTTCCCATGTCTTATATAGGGCTGCCCTGATAATATGATGGCTGAAGTTTTTTCTACGTGCTTCTTTTTGTACCAAAGGTACCCATGCCATCCATATCTTAGGTTATGTCCCTCTAGTGTGAGTAAGTTTTTATTTTGAAGGGTGACCCAGTCTTTGATGGCTAATAAATTTGCAGCCTCGTAATATGTTTTAAGGCTGGGTAATCCTGCCCCCCTGGATTTATCGTCCATGAGTAAACGCAGACCAATTCTAGGGTGCTTGTTTTCCAAATAAATTTTCTAATGTCGGTGTTCCATTTCTTAAATAGGTATTCAGTTCTTATTATCGGCAGGGTTTGGAATAGGTATAGCATTTGGGGCAAAACCTTCATCTTAATGGTTGCTATCCTTCCCAAAAGGGAGATATTTTGGTTGCCCCATTTTTCCAAATCTTTTTGGATTTCCCCCCAGCGATACTCATAGTTGTTTTTAATTAGGTGTGTATTGTTTGCTGTGATGGTAATCCCTAAATACTTCGCCTTCGTTGTTACTTGTATCCCTGTTTTCTTTTCTAGTGCCTGTTTCTCTGTTTGGTTTAGGTGTTTTGTTATCAATTTGGTTTTTTGCTTATTTAGTTTAAATCCTGCCAGGTTGCCAAATTTATTCAGCTTTTCTAGCCAATTCTCTATTTCTTCTATGGGGTTTTCTATGAAGCATACCACGTCATCCGCATATGCCCTTAGTTTATAATTTTGATTTAGGATTCGTGCTCCTTTTAATTGTTTGTCTGTGTTAATGTCCTTGATTAGTGGGTCCATTGCAAGTATGAATAGAAGGGGGGGAGCGGGCAGCCCTGCCTTACCCCCCTTGAGATTGGGAAAGGTTTTCTGCCTTCTTGACCATTGATTATGACAGTCGCCTCCTGTGTCTGATATAGAGCCTCTATTGTATTCTTAAAGTAGTATCCCATATCTAAATCTTGTATCAATATGTTTAAAAATTCCCAACTTATTTTATCGAAGGCCTTCTCTGCATCAATCAGCAAATAGTATTCGAGCAAATTAATGAGTACTCTTGTATTATCTTTAATGTTTCTGTTTGGTAGGAACCCCGTTTGCTCAGGAGATATCCAATTTGATAAAAATGTTTTTAATCTTTCAGCCATTATTGCCGTGAAAATTTTATAGTCCGAATTTAATAGAGATATGGGTCTGTAGTTTTTTGTGTCGGAGGGGTCAGTATTTTCTTTGTGTATGAGCGTTATGTTGGCCCTTTCCCAGGACTTTGGTATTTCTTTCTTAATTCTTACATTGTTAAAAATTTCTTTTAGTAGAGGGGTTAGCTCATCTTTATACGTCTTATAGAATATTGCTGTAAAGCCGTCTGGGCCTGGGGCTTTGTTAGGTTTCAATTTTTCTATCCCTCTCTCTCTGCCATGGTGATTGGGTCATTTAAAATTTTCCTTTGTTCTTCAGTTGTCTTTTGGAGGTTTAAATTACAGATGTATTCCATGATATCATTCTCGTGAACAATTTCCTTTTTATATAATGCTTTATAATATTCCTGGAATGCATCTGTGATTTCCCCATTCTCGGTATATGTTTTCCCTCCATTGATTATCTTTGTAATGTGGGTCATCGCCTTTTTCTTTTTTAATTTGTGGGCTAACCACCTGCCTATCTTATTTGCATTTTGGAAGTATTGTGCCCTGATGTATTTCATCTGGTTTGCAATGTTTTCAGTTTGTAACAATGCTAATTGTTTCTTCAGGACATTGCGGTCATTTAGCGCCCCTTTGTTGTTTGGTTTTTGTTTTAAGGTTTTCTCCGCTGCTTCTATTTTGTCAATCAGTTCTTGCTTTTCTTTTGGGCTTGCTTGTTTTCCTGTTATTTAGTTGTATGTAGTGCCCCTCATTACCGCCTTCATGGCATCCCATTGTGTGGTTTTGCTGGTCTCTTCACCTTTGTTGAAGTCTAAGTATTCCCTCAGGTGTGTGCGGATTGCTTCAATATCCTGTTCTTTCCTGACTAGGTTTTCCTTTAGTCGCCATCTGTAAGAGTGCCTTTTCCCTTTGAACTGCAGTTCTAGTGCACAGTGATCTGAGTGCGTGCTAGGAAGAATGTTTATCTTACTGACCCTCGTTGACATGAATCTGGAGACCCAGATCATGTCAATGCGTGACCATGACTTGTGTCTCCCCGAGAAGAACGTGTAGTCCCTCTCATTTCCTTTATGGTGTCTCCATATATCCAGTAGATTCATCTTTCCAAGAAAGGTTAGGAATTGGTTCGCAACTGGCCCCCATTCTTTTTGGCGCGGGTTGATTTATCTATTTTGGCGTCTACCACCCCATTAAAGTCCCCTGCAACGATCAGTTCATCAAATTGTTGTTCCTCCAAGTGCCCTTTAAGTTCTTTTACAAATTTAGTTTTTGGCCCGTTTGGGCAATAAATATTACACAGTAAGATTTTTTGGTTGTTTATTTCTATAGTTACCCCCAGGTATCTTCCCTGTGGGTCTTTAAAAACAAGGTCAGACTGAATAGATGCGTGTATATACGTGGCTACTCCTTTCTTCTTCTCTTCTGCAGATGCAGCATATAGTTTTCCTAATTTCGGCGCTTCCAAATGTTTAATATGTTTCCTAGCAATATGTGTTTCTTGGAACATCAATACGTCGTATCTCTTTTTCTTAAGGTCCTCTACTATTCGTCGCCTTTTATTGGGGGAGTTGAGACCGTTGGAGTTGTTCGAATATAGCTTAAGGACCTTCATCCTGGAGGTTGCCTTGGGGGTTGTCAATTTCCGCTTCTCCTCTCTGGTCCTGCAACGGCATTAATTGATAATTTTCCGGAGAAAATTTCCTGAGTCTTTTCAAATTCTTTTTCATGGAGAATCCTGGAGAGTCTATGTCCTCAAAGTCCAGTGGTGTTTCCTCCTCATCCAGTTCCCCTTCTTCATTGTCGTTATCTTCTCTGTTCTTTTTCCTCCCTTGTTCCTCTCTTGGAGGCCTGTTGTGATTTGATGTTTCTTTCGTTTGGGTATCCAGGTGTTGGTGGTAGAAAGCTCTGGCCTTATCTACAGAGTTGAGCCAGTATTTAGTTCCATCCCATGTTACAGTTAGGCCTTCCAGTTTTTCCCAACGATATCTGACTTTCCTCTTTTGGAGTTCTTCAGTAAGAAATCTATAGTTCCTTCGCCTTGCCAGCGTCTGTTGTGAGATTTCTTTTAGGAAGATAATCTTATTGTCTTTATAATATAGTGTTCTTCTTGCCTGCCTCTGGAGCACTTCATCTCGAAAACTTTTCCGCGCGAAGGTGGTAATCACGTCTCGAGGGGTCTTATTTTTTTTTGCAAAGCTCGTATTGATTCTATAAGTTCTGTCCACATCGTTCGCTACGATGAGTGGCTCTGTTTCTGTCAATTCTGCGATGATTTCAGTTACAATTAAAGTGTCAGGTTTTCCCCTCCATTTCCGCCAGGTTTCTTATGCGTAACTGGTACTCGAGGGATTTGTTCTCCAGGACTTCAATTTGCTGTTGAAGTTTCTGTGTAGTAGATTCTAATTGTTCAGTTTTGTGTTCTATCTTCGCTTGCGTTTTCAGCATTTTTTGATTGTCATGCTGGACTTTATCAAGGTCCTTCCTCATCATCCTCAAATCTTCCTTAAGATCTTGCTCCATAGTCTTGATTTGGTTTTGTAATTCCAGATGTTGCCTATCTTGTTTTTTGGATATGTTTCTTATTTCTCCCAGTAGTTCTTTGAAGGTGGAATCCTCCGTCATAGAACTTCTCCTATTCTGTATCTTCAGGCTTTGTCCAGAGTTTGTGCCCTGAGTTGGGCCTCTGCTGGGGTTCCCTCTTGTTTGAGACATACTTGTGTGTCTGCGTGGGAGTGGGCAAAGATTCTTTCGTTCTATACTAAATTTCTTTTGACCAGAAACTGGCCGCTTGGAGTGCCTCTGGTGTTGCTGTGAGAAGGTCCTCCATTGTGCATGTGGCAGGGCTCAGGCTGCATTGTAGTAAGTGGTCTGTGTTTTGCTCTTCTCCACACTTGCATGTCATTGACTCTACTTTCTAGACCCATTTTTTAAAGTTGGCTTTGCATCTTGTTATGCCAGAGCGCATATCCTGGGTGAAAATGGGGAAATTATCTAGAACAGTGTTTCGCAACCAGTGTGCCGTGGCACACTAGTGTGCCGTGAGCGATCATCAGGTATGCCGTGGAAAATTGGAACCTCCAATACCATTTCTTCCCCCTCCTGCCGAACACTTTTTCTTCTCCACTCGGGCTCCCTTCTTCCCAGCCTCGCTCTGCTCGCTTTGCCTCGCTTTGCTCTGGGGCGAGTCTGCACAATAGCGCCCACACGGGTCACATCTTCCTCCCTCCCCTTCTGAACACGCTCACGCTGCCCCCTCGGATCAAAATGGCAGCAGAAGCGGCAGTGTAGAGGAAAAGGTAAGTGTTTGGCAGGAGGGGGAAGAAAGGGTGCGAAGGAGAAGGGGAGGAAGAGGTCTCTGTTGAAAGCTGGCATGGGCAAACTTGGACATTCCAGATGTTTTGGACTCCAACTCCCACCATTCCTAGCAGCCTCAGGCTCTTCCCCCTCAGCCATTTAAGCAGGAAAGGGCCTGAGGCTGTTAGGAATGGTGGGAATTGAAGTCCAAAGCACCCAGAGGGCTGAGGTTTTCCCATGCCTGTTTTAGGGACCTTAAAGTGGTGAGCCTCCTTCCAACATTGTGATTCTGGATAGAAAACAAACAACAACATGAAATAACATTGTTTGAGTACACAGTGCTCTCTGGGTGTAGGTGAACTACAACTTCCAAACTCAAGGTCAATTCCCAAGCAAACCCTTTCAGTACTTTCTGTTGGTAATGAGAGTTCAATATGCCAAGTTTGGTTCAATTCCATTGTTGCAAGAGTTCAGGATGCTCTTTGATTGTGTGTTAACTATAAATCCCAGAAACTGTAACTTCCAAATGTCAAGGTCTATTTTCCCCAAACTCCATCTGTGTTCACATTTGAGCATATTGAGTATTTATGCCAAGTTTGGTCCTGATCCAACATTGTTTCAGTCCACAGTGCTCTCTGGATATAGGTGAACTACAACTCCAAAACCCAAGGTCAATGCCTACCAAACTCTTATAGTATTTTTTCTAGGTTATGGGAGTTCTGTGTGGGAAGTTTGTGTCTTTCTGTCATTCCTGCCAGGATATCTATGTTGTGTTCATCGAAACGGGTCCAGGTATCACACTGAGTGTATAAATACATTAAAAAACATATTAACTATATGTATTACTGTGTTAGAGTGCCATTTTGGTTGGTGGTGTGCCCCGGGATTTTGTAGATGTAAAAAATGTGCCGTGGCTCATGAAAGGTTGAAAAACACTGATCTAGAACACCACAATATGATAAGTGTTGCCTGAATTGCCTGTAGGTAGGCTGCACTGTCACTTGCTCAATGGAACTAGAAAGTGAAGTATTTCCTCCCAGATAGCCATCTCACTTCCAAAACAAAACAACTGCATCATTGAAACAATTTTCAAATCCCAGATCTTCAAAGAATATAATTTCACAGCAGATTTCAAGTTTAGCTGCTCTTGCTGAGTCATGTGTGTGTGTTTTAAATTTTGTCTGCCAAGCAGTGAACAAAACAAAGAGCTTAATTAAAACAAAATTAAAACCGACCTAGGGGCTCTTTCCTCACAAACCCATATTCACGTGACTCCAGTGTTGAAGTTTGTTGTTGTTGTTTTTTAATTGACCTTATGCAGAATCTCTCTTTCAAGTGAAGCCAGCAGTACAAATTGTGAAAGTGGACCATCCGTCTTTGTGTGACAAGCTGTGATAATTGGATTGTCTGGGAAAGTGGGGCGGGGGGGGGGGGGATAACAATTGGAGGCAAACCTCCACATAGAATTAAAAGCAAGCCAATCTCCTGGTTAATAGTTTTATATAAAAATATATAACTGGCTAATGATAAGCAAAGGAAATTCAATAAAACCAAAATATGGAAGTGTCTTTACTGAGATGATGGGAATACATTTGGAAGGGATGGCCATTTTTTGTTTACAAAGCTTCTCCAACTTAAGATGCTAGATAGTCAGGGTGTTTTGTGGTCTGGGTGTGGAGGTGGAAAGGTCTGTGTTACTGTTTATGTGTGTGTTTTAAAGGTAACATACAGATAGAAAAACAACAAAAGTTAATCAACTAACAAGATTGCTTTGGGAAGACCATTCTTTTGCAAGGTGTGTATATGTGTGCAGGCATGTAGCCGGGGGGGGGGCTTTGCGGGCTCCCCCCCCCAATTCTCAGGTGATCCGCGATAAGGCCTTACTGGTACATTATTTAAACTGTTATGTGTATTTATAACATGATCTGATCACCATGCTCAATATATCCCATATGCATGGGGGTATTGGGATAACAATACAAAAGGTTTGCTAGGGTAGACCCTCTCCCACTCAGATTCAGCCCCCCCAAATCAAACTCAGCCCTTCCTGAATCAAAATCCTGGCTATGAACCTGTATGTGTGTATGTGTTTTCAAGTCTCCTGTTGACTTTCATAGGGTTTTCTTAGGCGAGGAATATTCACAAGTGGGTTTGCCTATTCCTTCCTCTGAAATACAGCTTGAGCACCTGGTATTTGTTAACAGTCTTCCATCTAAATAATATTCAGAGATAACCCTTCTTAACTTCCAAATTCAGATGAGATCCGATGCCTTTAGGGTATGCAGATCCTTACTTTGTCACATTTAACCTTCAAAAGTTTATTTGGAGTGGGAGAGAGCACAACTAACAATAGCTCTATTAAATAAATGTGTAGGGGGAGAGTTGGCGAGCGGAACTGGGAAGGCAGGCTGTGGGGACCTCTGGTTTGATAATGAGACATCATCATTATAAGATTAGCCAGCAGAGCGAGCAACACCCTCTTAATAATGCACACATTGCTATGACAACCGCAGGATTTGACACCCCAGAACAACTTTATTGTGCCGCAGCCAAAATATGAGACCAGCGGCTGCACCTTCGAGGCAGCGCCTATGGAATTAAGCCGACTTAGCTGCCGTGTTCTTGGCCGACGCTCCTGAAATTGGCTTACAGTCAAGGACTCTGACTTAAGGACTTTCTGGTTCTGAGCTGTAGCCCCCGGACTTAGTTCTGCTCTCATTCTGTCTCTCTCTCCCCCACCACACCTCGACACCCTTGTTTACATGGCAAGATTGGCCAGAGGGTTAATGTGTCTCTCCTAAGATTGCTAAATTGCTGTCAAGTATTAGTGTTGGAGCATGCTGACATAATTATCCCACTGTACCCTATATAATTAGCAGAGCTAAGCCCAGGCTGTATTAATACCCTGATTAATTATGGCGGAAGGCATAAACAAGGGTATTAATTCTCTGAAAGTATTGGGATAGCGCTTTGACAGCCCATATGCTTGTCTGCAGGACCACTAGGGATTGTGTCGAATCGGGAGCTGTGCGGTGCCCTGACTGTAATGAGAAATGAGAAAACTGCTGAAAAATTGATGCCGCCTGCAGATTGCACAATCCGCCGAACAGCAGGGGGTTGGCTTCTTACATCTCCTGCTCTCGGTACAATATGCTAATTTCCCCATGCAGGCCCAAGTGTTGAAAAAGGGAAAGAAGAAAAGATTTCACACAAAAAAAGGAAAGGGGGGGGGGGGAATGCAAATGACAACACAAAGATCACTGAGTAGAAATCCATGAGCTTTATATGGATTAACTGTGTTGGAGCGCCTACTCTCGCTTGCATTTAACCCTCTCTATCCCTGGCCCACAGCCAACATTTGGCTTTCCCGGGGCTTAGGGAAGAGTCAAGGGTGCCCTGTAAAGTTTATTGGGGAGAATGGATAGAATGGAAAAAAGCTTCTCCAAAGTTCTGTTCTCTTTCCAATGACATGCACAGAATATTCCAGAATAAGCCATTGGCAGGGATGTAGCTATGACGGAGAAGGAGGGAATTATCCCTCTCCTTACGAATTTTGCTTCCTCGGTGAACGTTTTCTTCAATGCCCAAATCTCTAGGGTTGCAATCACTTTGAATTTCAGTGGAACATTTAGAAATACAACTTAAGCATTCAAATAAAAAAGGGAATAAAAACTGCCAATGGAATTTGCAAGAGTATTAATTGTGAATAATGTTCAGCATTTCAGTCTCTCCAGTGTTAAAAATAGAGGGGAAATGTCCATACTTGCACCCTGTCCATAGCTACACCCATGGCCTTTGGATCCTTAGTATCAAAAACTGGATGTATGGAGTTTGGGATAGGAGGAATTGTAAACTGCTCATTTGTTGTTATGTTTATTCTTAACTGCTATCAGATTTGACTTATAGCACCCTATGAATGAAAGACCCCCAAGTCATCCTGTTATCAACAGTAATGCTCTGGTCTTGCAAAGGCAGGGCTGTGGTTTCCTTGATTGGGCCAAATCCCTCTAAAAATGACCTTTATCTTTTCCCATTTATCTTTTCTACCTGTCTTCTTATGATATGTCCAAAGTATAGCAGTTTCAGTTTCTGAGGAGGATTCAGACTTCAGTTGCTCTTGGACCCATGTATTTGTCTTTTGAGCAGACAATAGCATCCACAAAACTCTTCTCCAGCACCACATTTCAAATCAGTTATCCCACTCACCCTCATCAGCTTTCTTCATTGTCTAGCTTTTGCAACCATATAGAGACATTAGAAATACATGCTGTTTTACATCCATGATATAGGGATACATAGGTAATTTATTTTACTTGAGAAACTGCAAGTCACTTCTGATGTGAGAGAATTGGCCGTGTGCAAGGACATTGCCTAGGGGTCATCTGGATATGTTACCATCCTGTGGGAGGCATCTCTCATATCCCTGCATGGGAAAGAGGAGCTGACAAACAGGAGCTCACCCTGCTCCCCGGATTCAAACCGCCAACCTTTTGTTCAGTAATCCTGCCAACATAAGGTTTTAAAATATTGCACAACTGGGGGCTCCACAATTGATTAGTAATGACAATTGATCAGTCTTCTTCTGTCCCCAAGGCCTAAAAAGGCTTTAAGTATTGGACAATGCAAGCTTTGGCCCTGGGAATAGAGGTAAGGCCTTCCCACATGCAGGGAAACCCAGGATCTCTATAAGAATGAGCGCTGGACTCGAAAATAGGGTGAGCCAAACAGGATTTATTGCAATAACAACCAGTAAAGGTGCTGGTGGCTCAAAAATGCTTAGTTGGTTACAGGAAAAGTCCTTTTAAGAAAAGGGAGTCTATCACTATGCCTATTTGTGCAAAGTGACGGTACCTCTATTAGATCCCAGATGTCCTGTTGTCCTCTGGCTTGCAGGCTCCCGAAGTCCTGTAGCAGGCCCCAAAATCCACAGCCTCTGGTGAGAGCACATCCTCTATACTGAAGATTTGGTTGAGAACAAAGGTAGACCAGTAGGTGAAATAAGGTTGCTTTTTCCCAGCAACTAGATTCCAACCTTGCTTGTCCTTGATGCCTGTGGAATGAGGAGGAGGGGACGTCCAGCCCCTTAAGTAAACTCCAGAAAAGGGAGGAGTTAAGGGCGGTGATACCAGGTTTGGAGCCAAGATGCACCCTGAGTGACCACATGGCAGAGAGTGACCACATGGCAGAACAAAGGGACTATAGAACAAAGAGCCATGCAGGTGAAATACAGATACAGATGTAAACAGCCCCCTAGGGGGCGTCACAAGTCTCTTAGGTGCATTTGTTGTACACACACATAATACCATGTTAGGTTCCCATCATGTTGTGTTATCATCTGGAAGAGCAGTCCATGTTGTTAAATGAGACTGACTTGATGAAATGCTGGCCGTCCCCTTTATCTTTCTTACCCCTCCATCACCGCCACTACAGTTTTCTCTTGTGAACCCAAGCTGCCAGATGCCTTCTTGTTTGAAATGTTTTCCTATCCTTTCAAGGATCATCCCTGCAAGATGACAGCACTGTGGAATATAATTGATGGACCTTGTTTCAGACACAATGGGCTCTGAACTGCACCTCGCTTTTAAAACTGGAATCAGGCCATCCTGATGGAAGCTTTAAAAACCACTTTGCAGATGCCTGTGATCAATGTCAAGGTAACATTAAAGCAACAGCAACAATGACACACCCAGTCCTTTCTGTTAAGAGAGGGCTTTTCCTTGTCCTTCATTTTCTTGTTTTAGGTGGAAGAAGGAGCAGTAGCATTAGCAATCATCTGAAAAACAGATCTATCTGAGGGACTTCTGGTATATTTGAATTCAAGTAGGGGGGAAATCCAAATGCCTTCCGCCTCAAGGGGGAGAAAATGTTCTTGTCTAATAGCAAAGGATATCTGCTTCTATCTTTCTAGGCAATGCATCAGCAGGCATTTAGACCAGAACTTGGAACCATTATTTTTGGTCTACATTTCCCAGAAGTTCCCAGCATATATATCTGTTGGCTTCTGGGAAATATATTCCAAAAAGGAACTTTCCCAAGTTTCCATGAATAAATCCCATTTCTTTCTGGATCCCATTGAAGCTTAATGTTGTTCAGAAAGTCTTTGTTCCATTCCCTTTCTCTAACAGAATATCCTGTTACAAATGCCTAGGAAAACAGAAGCTACATCATGCCTGTGTTAATTAATAAGGCAGGTCACATTATCCCTTTACATCAAGTATAAATAGAAAGTTGGGGGGGGGGATAGCTCTTAGCTGACCCTTGGCATCTTGGTTCCCGCTTTTATCACCATGGGCCAGAGCAGCTACATTTGACCTTTGTTACCTGTGCAGATAGATTGATCTCAGAAGAGACTGATTTTAACCTAAACAGGAGTAAGTCTCACTGTGTTCAATGGGACTTGATGGTGGACAACGGAGGGCCCCCTTCGTTCAAGCTGATCTGACCTGCAGCTGGGAGTTTCACAGTTCCTGGTTGTCCGATTGGGCCAGCATCGTTGGGAATGTGGCCACAGTAGCAGCTCCAACTGAAAGCTTCCTTTTGCCTTGCTTTCCTCCCCTTACCCTAACATTGTAACAAATCCCCCAATAAAGTATCATCTAATTGTAACTTTTTCCCTCTCCATAGTGATACTTTGTGTCCTTTTACTGTCTCTAACTCTCTCCAGCATGAACCTTCCCTCTCCCGAGCCACAGATCGCTGCCGGCTTGCCTGGGATGCTCTTCCAGCATCGCAGGGAGGCCGAAACTGCGCTCCCCTGAATTGTGAATACAAAGAGCCATGGGATCCCTGTGACCACTTCCAAACCACTGCCATTCTTTTCCTAGACTAATTTTAAGACTACCTACTATTTCGCTTTTTGCATTGTGGACCCCTCTGCTCCCCCTTTCCCCTTTCTTGTTCTGTATGTAGTGTTGGAAGTTTGCGGAGTGAACGCAAACACATGTACACTGTCTGTATTGTTTAAAACAATAAAAACTATTTTTTTAAAAAAAGAGAAAGAAACTTCATGGGGAGACCAGCTGATTGTTGTCCATAGCTCCTCGCTGCAACACCGATCCTGCCGCCATCTCATTGATGTCTAGGAGCCCGCAACCCAGGGAACCTGCTGCAGTCACCCCTTGGGACTCCCAGGAAGCAAGCAGACCACTCTTGCCCCATGGCGAGACGGGATGTATAGTTTTCCTTTCCCGGATGGATAGACCTTGGCTCCTAGCATTCGCAGTGATCCCAATGCAAACCCAATAAGCCCACGGAACTATTTCCCTTTAAACTTATGGACTTCTTGGACTATTATGGGACTCTAGCCTACTTTTGCAAACTCTCTGAATGTTTTTGAAACTCTCTTTCCTTGAACCCCATGGACTCTGATAGGTGGGATGGGTTGATATGAGATGATATGGTTCCCATTTCCCTCCAATATGAATGTATTCCCTATTTACTTTCCCCTTCCCCATGTCTCTATATGAAAATATGAAATGCCAACTCTTCGTGAAACCAGTGTGCCAAGGCTCAGGGAATCTCTCATTTCCTGGGCCAATTAATCTCTTAACGAAAGCACTCCACCAAAACTCTTGCATGAACAATAACAAAAGGCATGTCCCTTCAGACATTGGAGTAAGCCCATCTGAAGGAAGTGTCCCCTGGCATGATCAAATCATCCACCACAAAGGGTGACATCCTGCCCACGAAGGATTTGGGACTCTAGCCTACTTTTGCAAACTCTCTGAATGTTTTTGAAACTCTCTTTCCTTGAACCCTCCTTCCTGGCGCCTCCTCCTTTGTTTCTATCCCTTCGGCCAATACCCAGATCAGATATCATTGCTAGATCAATATCCAGGATTATGAAATTACAAAGGGTTTGGCATTCGTGTCAGACAGGAATGTATATCTCAAACACTCAAGACAATAGAAGAAGCCAGCTTGAGGACTTAAGAAGTTATCGCTGGTGTTTGTACACACCTTGAACCATTAATCAATTCATCTTCTCTTTCTGATTCATTGTTTCCCGCCTGGACCACCTCCTTGCTTCTCATTGGCTGAGAAGCCGAAGCTGCGCTGGCTCGCTGATTGGCTGAGGCACGGCTCAGCTGGCCGCGCCTCCTCTCCAGCTGATGACATCAGCCAATCAGCATCCAGCCAGCAGAGGGGGTGGGGGTGGGAAGTTTGAATCTGACGCTTCTGTTTTCTCTATATAAACTGTATGTTTTGCCCTGTATGACATGTCGCCTCGAGCAAATGATTTAAATAAACAACTCGGTGGCACTTTCTTCAGCTTTGGTGAGATTTATTTGGGAAAAGTCAGGGAAAATCTTCTATTGGGTGCTTCTTTCTCGCCAGAGTACCAAATCCTTTTTGGTGGGTCTGCCGGGCCTCTGCCTTCTCTGGGTGAGCCCCTTTTAAATTCCTGCTAGATATCAGACTCAGCTCCCAAATTGGGAGTTAGATGTCCCAATCAGCTTCCATACACCCTACTGATTTGTTTGCAATCAGAGTTGAGCAATGCCACCCTTGCAAACACCAGCCAACGGCAATTGATTTGTGCCTGGTTTCCTTGCTATGGTATATAATTGATCTAGCAGCATCTGCCAGCTCATCACGACTCAGGCTTATTCCCTGCCTCCAGGGTCTCTCCACCAACACCTCCCCCTTTTCTTCCCTGCAGGCAATTCTTTGAAGAAGAATTCCTTTGACCAGCATGATGAGATCTGCCAATTATCAAGGTCTCTGAGCTCAGTCCTCCCAAGTGATCATGGCATATGCTGACCTTAACACCAACATTTCCAACATGGATCTGGTGGCAGCTCAAAGTTAGTAGAGCCACAGGTCCTTGTTTCAGACACAAGGAAATTGCTCCTTGTATCAGTTCGGAATTAGCTGTGCTCAGTCTATACGGTCTATTTCTATTCAATATTTCTAGGCTTCTTCAGTAAAGTACACTACGTGCAAGCACTCAGAAAACCCAAAAATATGTATGTGTTTGTGTGCACGCATGTATATATGTATGTGGATAATTTCTGAATCAGAAATGATCTACTATAAAGTTAGGTCAAATAATTGAGACAAAGAGTTGGGATCTTCTATACAACTGAAAAACCTCAAAAAAGCAACTGTAGCTCGTTTATATCCATCAAAGCCTGAAAAAATTACTTTTTGGGCTACAAAAAGGTTATAGCAGCTGGGGTATATAGTAACTTTTATAGGCAATGATAGATGTGCAGAGAATAATGTGCCCAGTCATATGATTGACTTTGATGACTTTTATTGTGGAAAGCTTGCCCAGAATTTGTGGTTATACAGATCTCACATTGATTGTGGCATCCAGGTTTGTGTTGTGACTTCTTCCTGGCAATCCTGGTAATGTATTCATGATTCTTGTATCTTATTAATTATATATCTTCTTGCCTTTTACATAAAATGACTGATTTTAAAATAATACCTACATCTCAAGACTAATGTTTTATAATGTTTTATTGTTAGTTTTGTTTACTTGTGTTTGGCTTCTCTAGTTTGCTTTTCTATTGATTTGATGTGTTAATATTTGTTTATTTTATTATGTATTTTACTTTATTTATTCATGTTGTGAGCCACCCAGAGTCAAATAAAGATGATGATGATGATCTCAAACAGGTTCTTTGCGGATTAGTGCTGGTCACCTCCATAGATAAAAGAAAGAAACAATTATAGCCAGTGGGCACAAATATGATACTAACCCTTGGCACGGTGTTGAAAAAAAAATCTGCAGAGCCACTACACCAGGAATACCCAAACTAAGGCTCGCAGGCTGGATGCAGCCCTCCAAGGTCGTTTACCGAGTCCCTGCCCTAAGCTTTAGATTTCAGTTCTCCCTAAGTCTGAAACAAATTTAAGGCACACAAAAACAAGAAGCCCAAATAATTTGATAATCTCAAAAGTCAATAGCAGCCCCTCACTTCCCAGTGAAATACTGGTAAGTTTATGTTGGTTGAAATTGTTCTTCATTTTAAATATTGTATTGTTCTTCCATTATTATTATTTTTTGCACTATAAATAAGATATGTGCAGTGTGCATAGGAATTCGTTCATGTTTATTTTTCAAACTATAGTCTGCCCCTTCCCCTTCTCCACAGTCTGAGAGACGGTGAACCGCCCCTCAGTTTAAAAAGTTTGAGGACTCCTGCCATTCATCATCTCATTTAAGAAGCATTTCCATCTGATGGGATGGTCCATCCTCCGTGACTATTGAAAGACTCTTGATGATAATGCACATGTGAGGACGTCATACTTCATTTACGCTGCCTCTTGTAAAGGACAAAATGGCCTGTTGCCGGCTTCGTAGTGAGCTCCCCGCCGTCAGGCTTGTCCCCGCACAGAACGTCCCCTGGATGACTGCTGTGTAGGGGCTTGAGTTCCCCTTCGCGCCACTCGCATCAGCTGAGCCCGGGCGCTCTTGCTCGTAGGATACCATAGTGAACTACAACTACCGACATCCCTAGTGGCACGTCATTGGGCAGCGCCCGCGCTACAGACCAGCTATACGCTTTGCGTCTTGAGCAAGACCCCAGAAGTAACATTCATTTCGCCACCCGATTACGGGCTTTATTTGGGGCCTATCACTCCCAGGTATTTTCCTCCTCATTAAGGGTTTCTGCCTTACACTTATTCAGGTATTATTTGATTAAGACAGACCCTCACAGCGTCCTTGTAGCCCTTGACCTTATCTTGATTGTTTTGGATTGATTTCAGCGGCTATTAGAACTGTTTACCCTTTTGATGTATATCTATTACTGATTGTATTTACTGTATGAATTGTATGCGATTGCATTGTATATTGTCATGCTCCTTTGATGTGGTTCCCCTATTGTGAGCCTCATTTTGCCTATTTAAACATGTTTTGATATGATATTGCCTATGATAGCTTACTTGCTACCTTTGTAGTTCTTGTGTTGTTCTTCCACATTCCTCAGCGTTTTCTTGAGTTCTTTAATGGCCTCATAATTCAGTCAAAATTTGCCTCTCCACTTAATGTGGTACCTTTATCTCCTACTTGACAGATGCAACTGTCTTTCGGGCTGCAAAGGTCGACAGCAGGTTACACTTAAAAGTCGAGCACCCACCTCAACCCGGGCAGGCCTCAAACTCATGACCTACTGGTCAGAGAGATCTTATGCAGCTGACATAAGCCACCTGCCCCACATTTCCGGTGCATGAGATAAACTGGGATTTGACCAGAAGCCTATCTAGTCCAACATTCTTTCCCCACTGTGGGCTACCAGTTGCCTATGAGAAGCCAACAAGCAGGAGACCTCTGCTTTGTCTGAACTGGGAGTGTACCCAATGTCTATCCTTCAGCCACACATTGCAAAGAAAATCATTCCTGAGGAACAGGCTGTCTTTCAGAGATATTCTTCCTCTGTTCAGTTAAGAACCTCAGACAGCCTGGAAGCAAGCCCAAGGAAATGATTGGCTGCACGGGGGACTGCACTTACACTGTCTTTGAAAACGTGCCATTTATTGCACTACTGTTATATACTTGCACAGATTCCCAACAGTAAGATTCCACCTTTCTGCCAAATGGAGCTGTTCAAACGAGGAGTTCTTCTTCAGTGCTTTATCACAGGCTGCTCATTTCCCTGTCATATGTAAGCTTCGATCTCTTGTAGCAAAGTCTTCGGATAGAAGCAGAGGCAGAAGCAAGTCATTCTGCCTCCAGCAAAATTCTATTTGTTAAAAGCCAGATGTTTCGGTTGAATTTTATTGTCAAGAACATTGGATTTAAATACATGGCCAATTTGAGAAAATGATGGCCAGAGCCTGAAAGAGTAGTTAGCGTTAAAGAGCAATAATAATTCACAGAGGAACACATTTGTAGATGTTCCAAACCAGGGCTGTCCAATAGGCGGCCCGCTGGCCGTACATGGCCCCCCAGCCTGTTGGACATGGCCCGCTACCCTCCTGCAGGAATTTTTAAAATAAAAAAATATTTTTTAATTTTTTTAAAAAAAAAACAATTTTTTAAGGCGGCCGGGGGGATGGGGAGGGAGGGGAGGAGGAGGCGGGGCTGGGAGGAGGAAGGGAGCCAGTGAAGGGCGGCGTGTCATAGGCCTGGCTGTGACACGCCGCCCTTTGTCCCGCCTCCTGCTCCTTCTCCCCGGTTCCCCCTCCTTTTCTTCCTTCACTTCAGTGAAGGAAGGGAGGGAGGGGGGAACCGAGAAGGAGCAGGAGGTGGCGCAAAGGGCGGCGCGTCACAGGTCAGGGTTGTGACGTGACGTGCCGCCCTTCGCGCCGCTCCCGGAGGGCGGGGCATCCCTTCCTGCTTCTCTCTGTGAGAGAAGCAGGAAGGAATGCCCCGATCCCCGGGCTCTACACTTGGCTCCCCCAAGACTTCGTGGTGAAGAGAGGGAGGTGAACTCCCATTGCGGCAGCCACAAACCTGAAGAAGCAGGCAGGCAGGCAAGCGGAGGTGAAGGGAAGAGAGGGGGAAGAAGGGGAGGTGGCAAATAAAGTGTGTGTGTGTTCGCCCTCCTCCTCCCTTCACTTCCTCCTCGTGCGCTCCCCCTCCCTGTTGCCTCGGCACTCTTTCCTGTCTTCTTGTTTCCCTCCCCCCCCCCTCTCTCCCTCCTTCTCTCTCTCTTTCCCCCTTTCATTCCTTCCCCCTTCCACCACCTGAACGAAAGAGGGAGGGAGAGAGAGAGTGCGTGGCCAGAGCAAAAAAGAGAGGGGGCGTGGCCAGAGCAAAAAAGGGGCGGGGCCGAGTTCGGAGCGCGTGGGGGTGCTCATCCATTCCCTTTCCGGCTTCCTCCTCTTCTGAGGATTCGTGCCAAGTTTGGTCGTGATCCATCATTATTTGAGTCTACAGTGCTCTCTGGATGGAGGAGAACTACAACTCCCAAACTCAAGGTTCAGTACTTTCTGTTGCTCTCATGAGAGTTTAATCTGCCAAGTTTGATTCAACATGGCTGAGGAATGCTTTGATTATGTTTTCCCTTATGGCAGAAGGAGGTAGGACTGGATGGCCCTTGGAGGTCTCCTATTCTAGGAACCCATTGTAATTAATATTATTATTATTATCATCATCATCAGAGGCTGAATGGTCATCTGTGAGGAATGCTTTGATTGTGTTTTCCCCTTATAGCAGAAGGAGATTGGACTGGATGGCCCTTGGAGGTCTCCTATTCTAGAAACCCATTGTAATTATTATTATTATTATCATCATCATCATCATCAGAGGCTGAATGGTCATCTGTGATGAATGCTTTGATTGTGTTTTCCCCTTATAGCAGAAGGAGATTGGACTGGATGGCCCTTGGAGGTCTCCTATTCTAGGAACCCATTGTAATTATTATTATTATTATTATTATCATCATCATCAGAGGCTGAATGGTCATCTGTGAGGAATGCTTTGATTGTGTTTTCCCCATATTTCATCATCATCAGAGGCTGAATGGTCATCTGTGAGGAATGCTTTGATTGTGTTTTCCCCTTATGGCAGAAGGAGGTGGACTGGATGGCCTTGGAGGTCTCCTATTCTAGGAACCCATTGTAATTATTATTATTATCATCATCATCATGATCAGAGTCCACACTGCAATATAATCCAGTTCAAAGCAGGTTTTGTGGGGTTTCCTGTCTGGATATTCCGGGTTATATGGCTGTGTGAAGGGCCCTGAGTCCACACTGCAATATAATCCAGTTCAAAGCAGGGACTGGGACTTGAGACTGGGATTTTGGTGTTCATCTCTATCTCCAAGTCAAAGCCCCGGTGTCGTTCACAGACACCTCCAAGGCGGGGAGGGGGCGGAGCCGGGGAGGGGGCGGAGCTGGGGCATGGCGGAGCTGGGGGCGGGCCGAGGGTGGAGCCGGGGAGGGGGTGGAGGCGGGGGCGGAGGCAGACCCTTCGGCCCCCCAGATCATCAGTAACCGGAATTCCGGCCACAGGTCCGGTAGAAGTTGGACAGCCCTGTTCTAAATTGATTTTTCTTTACTCCATAGAGTAGAAGTAGTCTGGGGCCCCATCTACACTGCTATAATAATGCAGATTGAACTGCATTATATGGTCAGTGTAGACTCATATAATCCAGTTCAATACAGTTAAATCTGCATTATACTGCAGAGCAGATGGAACCTGTTATAAATCCATTGATGGTGTGAGTAGTTATTGAATGCTTACTTTTTCTTCTCATTCCATCATTTTTAAATACCTCCATGCAATAGCAAAATAGTTCCTTCAGAAAATTTAGAAAAAGACAAATATGGCAAGTGAGCTTGTCAAGGAGATGGCTTTATAAGCCTAACGTTTACTCTAAAGTGCTAACTTTGAATATGCATGAAGCTTCAACCGACAGAATATCCCTGTATCTTCTCCACCTTTAGGACTTTATCACATAAACTCACTATTCCCCTACAGTTGTGTTATCATTGATAGCAGAATAATAATAATAACAACAACTTTATTTATATCCCAACACCATCTCCCTAAAGGGACTTGGGGCAGCTTACATAGTGAGTTGAGCATCTTCAATATTGTATCTTGCTTCAATTATGCCCATCTACCCCACAATCTTACCTCTGATTTGTGACCCCACAATCTTACCTCTGCACACCTCTGTAAATTTACTTCTTTAATTTTAGTGCAGCATTTACAAACAAAAGAAGACAAATAGCTATAAAATACAAAAGAAAAAGAAAATGGGCAGCTTGGAAATAGTAAGGGGGAGAATCCCACCCCTGATGTTACTTTACTTCTGATGTGCCGATGGAGAGGAGGTGGTGACTGTCAGTGAGAATTTGAACACGGCCTAATCTGTCTTTTCTTATTTTCAGTGGGGTTGTGCTGCAACCATAGGGTGTTTGTTTGTTAGTTTTAAGAAAGCACAGTTCACTTCACTATTGGTTTGATTTTTTGAATACCAAGGGAGATGATGGAAATGTTGTGGGATTGGGAGCTCTTGATGGGTTTTACCTGCTAATAGCTAGGGGGAGGAAAATCACAGTGAGGAGGGAGACCAATAGCCAGATGTACATGGGATAATAAAACAAGTGATGGTTTAACCGCAATGCAGGTTTGCCTGCCTCGTGCAATAAAGTCGCTAGTTCAGCAGTTTCCAAACTTTTTCAGTCATGGAACCTTTCAGAAGGACACCCCCCCCCCCTGCCCAGGAGAACCCTAACTCTGTCCCTAAAAAGTGTGGATGCATAGATAGATAGATAGATAGATAGATAGATAGAGATATAAACAGATTTGGAAATAAAGAGAAAACACTTTAAGTATAACTAGAAACCTTTATTTTGTACAAGAAAATATTGGATATCACCACAAACATTTATTTTGGTACAGGAAAATATTGGATTTATATCTTAAGTGATAAAGGATATTGTTTCATTTTTTTAAAAAACTTAAAATAGTGTTGAAATGGGGCTTTATTTCTGGAAGCTGCATACATAAATCCGGGGCAGCATCCAATTTACTCTTAAACTTGTTTTTCGTTGTAAGCATAAGCTAAAAAGCCTGATTCGCATTAACCAGTGAACATGAAGGAGAGGTCTGCTTGGAGAGCCTTTCATCTATTGACAGTTATTTCTCTATCGATCCTACCCAATTGTCATTCTGTTTCACAGAGTCAAATTGTGTTTTTAAAGTAGAGGTATATTGAATTTCATTAAGATCTTCATATTCCGGCATGAACTTGTTAAAAATATGTGTTTAGAAAATTTGAAAGATTTTTCGTGTAATCCCTACAAATTTTTTTTACAGAACCCTGGTTTTTCATAGAACACAGTTTGGGAATCGCTGCCTTAGTCTAAAGTAGTACAGTCCAGAAGGATTGCAGGACTAAACACACCCAACGCAATTACTAAGAGTGCTTAAGGCAGGGCTTTAGAGGTAAACGTCAATCTTTTTTTCCCTCAATCCCTGCCTCCTCTTTTTTATTGTGCACATCTGTAAAGATGAGCCATATTGAGGACAAGTGCCTGTCTGGTTTGACAAAGCTGGTAGGAGAGTGTTATGATGTTGTAAGCATGCCTCTATGTTCTCACTACTGATATCCAGCTAAACTGAACAGAGTTGCCACACCTTTAGCCTAGCCAATGCTTTCGCCTTCTTCATGTCTTTTAGACAGTTGCTGATGCTCTATGGCTGGTTCTTATGACTCCGGAAGTGGTGTATGTGCAAGGAAATGGTGAATACACAATGCTAGCAAGGCTACATCGAAGACTGTTGGGACTATGAATGCAGTGCTGTTGGAATATAAATAGCAATTCAAAAGTCCTACTAGAGTTCTTACACTTTACAGAGGGAAATGAAAAAGTCCTGTGGGCATCTAGTCCAGCATTACATTGCCATGAATGGCCCATAGGACATCTCCATCAGAACCATACAAAGCTACTAGCTCTCAACAGTTGCACAAATGGGAGGGACAGTTTCCAGAACTGCTCCAGGACCTCAACCACTTTAGTCCACCTTGTCTCTCTGAATATGTGGACCAGCTTTCAATTGGTAGGGCAGACAATAATTCCTGTCATGTCACATAGAAGGAAGAAAGGTGTATATCTTCTTTCCATGCAAAGTGACAGAAATAATTTCCATCCTGTTCTGGGAAATAAATGAGATGAAAATCCATGTTAAATAGATACTATATTTCAGTTAAGATTGCTTATTTTGGACCTCTCTGCTTCCAGAGGCATTCCATGTCCTACCTTGCCCTGCCAATGTACTCAACCTGTTGGCATTTCAGTTTTCTCCTGATTAACCATTCTTTCTTTATGCTGTAAAGAAACTATCCATTTTATGCTGCTTTCCCCAGACTATTCACGTTATGGCAACAGGAAGCAGGTGACGGCACATTTGGCGTCCGTCCTTTGGTCTGGCTGGGCTGCACATGTGACAGATTTGACAGAGATCTGCACTGGACTGTATCAATATCACTGGAGAGCTGCAAGTGGCCCGTTGGCTGCACTTTAGTCACCCTCTGTTGCAGTTTGTGTTGAAAGGAAATGTCAACTGTGCCATTTTATCATGGACTCAAGAACACCCTGTGAAATCTCAAGCTTGCGTTTCATCCAGACAGGCCACTTACGTGGTAGCAGATGCTACTGGCATAACCCGACAGTACTGATGTAACCCCAAAGGCATCTGTCTGCAAATGGCAACTTTCAATGTTTAACAGCTCATTGTCCAGTTCCACAACAAGACACAAGAGAGAAAAGAAGGTTGTAACTCCAAAGTCTGCAAATGGCAAGTTTTAACAGTTCGTTTTCTGGTTCTACAATGAGACACAAGAGAAAAGCAAGATTCATTGCAAAAAGCTGATGGTGTGATACAATGACCCCTCGGGGCTGAAACTACATCAATGTGGAAATACATTCAGCATACTTTTTAACCTGCAGTTTCTTTTCTGCCCTCAAATCTGTTGAGCAAATTAGTATTGTGTTGTGTATGCTCAATATAAAAAACATTTGCAAATTTTGGTAAATTCTTTAGGAACAAACTCAAATTACATTCTTTCCTATTTGCATTGACCAAATTTAATAGGCACAATTTTTCCCAGTATGTAGAGGACATACTGTATCCTCTTGCCATGTAGTTGCTAAAGTTCAAACTCTTTTTGAGGTGGTAATCTTAATTCAGTATTAACATGGGTTAATGTGTGGTGGTCAGTCTTGGATCCTGACCAAATGATTCTTGTCATGTGCATTTGTTCTATATTCACTTTCAAAAATAAATTTGTCATTTCATCATTCTATGTATGAAAAACAATCTGAGGATTTTGGTAAATTCTTTTTTAAAGAACTGAAGCCAAATTTAGTCCACCTCTAATTGTGAGAAAATATAGTGAGAAAGAGCATCTGTGACGATTTGAATAAAAATAGATGAAAATAAATCATATTGCCCACCATTTTGGTATGTTTTGGGATTGCCAGGCTTTGGTTATTTGCAGCTGCTATGATGAGGAGTCTTTATTTATTTATTTATTTATTATTTATTATTTCGGCTTATTAGTCGCCACTCCCGTCAGGCTCGGGGCGACTTACAAATGTTAAAAGCACAATAAAAACACGATAAAGCACAATAAAAACACAATAAAATGACAGGAACTGGCATCCATGATTAAAACTGTATGGTAACGCACACACGTTAAATATTACAATGGCCTACAGCTATGTAATGGAAGCCCCAGAGTTATTCCTGACCAAATGCCCAAATTCCCCCTAGTCACTGGGAAACATGAATATATGGCTATGTGGATAGTGACACCTTAACTTTCTTGTGGTTTAATGGACACACACTTTATTTCCTGTGCAAAACTATTAACACTATTGTATAGAATTAACTTCAGGCTATGTGTATAAGGTTTATATGACGTTTAAATTAATTTTGTGTTTAGAGCTCATCTCCAAGATATCTCTTTATATATTCTATAGCAAATAAAGGTATTTCAAACTCCAAAACACTTCTGGTCCCATGCATTTTGAATAAGGAATACTCAACCTGTCTTTTCATGCACACTGGAAAACATGTAAATCACATTAATGAAGTAGGGTTTTTAAAAAATGGAATAAAAAGCAATGTTTTGATTACAGCAATACAATTGCAATACAGCAATGGAGCATTAAACACAATGCTAAATTAATACATTACACTTGAGTGCAGCGCTTAACCAAATGAAGGGAAAATATTGCTGGTGGTGCCAAACTGTTCATAATCCGTGTTCACATTCTAAGAAACGCCATAAAAATGTGCTTATGGAGATATTTGCAGAAAACACATCTGTAGGAGCAACTGATATAACTTTGGCTAACAGGTGAATTAGCTTGAACCCATTGTACCACTGTAGCGCAGCTCAGAAACGCCATAAAAAGTTTCATCTGGCCAATTTTGTAACTTTTCCACATGACCCCAGTCACTGTAGAGCCCAATAAAGCAAGGACTGTATGTGCCTAGCCACAACAATGATATCCTAGTTGCTGATGCTACCTGTTTAACAAAGGAAGATGTGGGAAAGGAAACCAGAAAAAAAATCACAGAGCCAGAGATACACTAAATTGCTTCCAACTGAGTGTAAAGAGCTTAGTTACTAAAGTGCAGTAATGGGTATGGTTTGATTTCAACAGTGCACAATATGAGTTGTAGTCCCAGTCCATTAAAGTCAATGGGGGATTTGACATTAACGTCGATGGGATTGTGTCTCTAATGAGTACTGTTTTCTTGAGGCTCTTATGAGAACGTGGTGAAAATTCTCTGCTAAAACATTAGAGAGAAAGCCAAGGTGTTGGTTAAAGATATCATACTGATCTTTATCCATCCAATTTCATTTGCACCCTAGCTTTCTGAAGAGTGATCAGATTGGCATCACATCTAAGTTTGTTTTCCTAGGAGAAATTATTTCATGGCCTTAACATTTTATATACTCATATGTATTTGCAAACCATAGATTATGCTGAAAACGTGAAGGAATCTATCATTCTCTTGTCTGACTGAGAGATACTTTGCATTTTCATGTGCCTTTAAAGTACTGCATAAGTGTATATACATGTGTATAAGTCTAGAAATTGTAGTTTAAAAATTGAACCCCAAACCTGGGTTGACTAGGTAAGTACTGTACCTAAACTCTTCCCAAAAAGACATCTGAGTAGACTGATGAAAGTTGAGAGCTTAGTCAGGGTCATCCATCTTAATAGCATTATAGGTCCCCGGGCAAAGCAGTGCGACATCTGCCCCTTCATTTGCAGGAATAAAAATGTAAATGTAAACAGCAAAGGCTCTGCTTCCGGTAATGAAAATGCACACTGTCAGCAATTGTTGTCCCAAACCGTTAATTGCCTACCGCAAATCAGTTACAATATTCTGCTTCCATAACATTAAAAGAAATAAAAACTCTAATATTTCTCTTGCTATGAGTTTTTTTTAAATCTTTCTATCAAGTTAGCAGGAGATTTGAATGTTGAGGTGGATGATCATGAAATTATGTTAAATTCTACTCTGTGTTCACAGTATGGGGTCCCGGTAATCATAGCCCCCCACCCTGGCAATTGCCCACGGTGCCCATGCATTTATTTATTTATTTATTTATTTATTTACTTTATTTATATTCCGCTCTTCTCACACCGCAGGGGACTCAGGGCGGATTACAATGAACACATATAGGCATGCATTTAATGTCTTTTGGACCAACAGACAGACACACATATAGAGGCAAATTTTTAAACATCTGGCCACCAGGGGGAGCTGTCGCACTCCTTCATTTCTCAGCGTCCTCAGCGTGTTTTCCTCAGCGTTCATTCCTGGAGATCTTAGAGCCTTGTAAATAAGTTAAATTTTGCCTCCCCTACTTGACAGATGCAACTGTCTTTCGGGTTGCAAAGGTCAACAACAGGCTACACAAATAGGTCGAGAGCCCACCTCGACCCGGGCAGGCCTCGAACTCATGACCGTCTGGTCAGAGAGATCTTATGCAGCTGACACTCAACCAGCTGCACCACATTCCTGGTGCATTAAGATGGCACTGAGCTTAGTCATTCCTGGAAGAAACTAGGGACCTCATTAGATACGCTGGGGGAAAGCAGAGCAAAGTGGACAGAACAATCTTACACCATTCCCTCCTGTCTTTCCCCATCTTCAGGGATGGCCAGTCATCCCATGGGCATTCCCTGTTTTCTCCCTGCTTTCCCTCATACTTTGCTGCTTGGAGTTGAGTAATACCTGATTCCTAAATATGGCCTTCGGGCTTCGTTTCCATGCTCATAGGAAACGGAGCACCACAGAGCCCCATCGGAAGTGCCATTATGTCGCCTGATGGCCTCTGTGGGACTCCCATGGTGCATGGAACTCCAAGGGACTCCTAAGTGCATGGAAATGGAGTCTGAAGACCATCTGATGTGGTACTAAAAGAAGCACCAACTCTCTGTATTCTCTCTGCCACAGCCCCACTTTTGGCCTTTTGGGATGCCGAAACGGGAACATGGCAGCAGTGATTTATTTATTTATTTTTATTTACTTTATTTATATTTCGCTCTTCTCACCCCGAAGGGGACTCAGAGCGGATTACAGTACACATACTTGCAGACAATCCCTGCAGTTCAACATATGACATATAAACATGTGACATTTATCACAGTACAGTACATACATTTTTGACATATTACACACATCTTACATGAACAGAGGCAAACTTTCTGGCCACCAGGGGGAGCTGACACACTCCTCATCTCTCAGCGTTTCCAGCATCCGTTGTTGTTCTTCCGCATTCCTCAGCAATTCCTAGGTTATTTTTAATGGCCTCATAAATCAGTCAAAATTTGCCTCCCCACTTTAATGTGGTACCTTTATCTCCTACTTGACAAATGTAACTGTCTTTCGGGCTGCAAAGGTCGACAGCAGGCTACACTTAAGGTCGAGAACCCACCTCGACCCGGGCAGGCCTCGAACTCATGACCTACTGGTCAGAGAGATCTTATGCAGCTGACACTTTAGCCAGCTGCGCCATATTGCTGATTCTTTGGCCCTTCCCCTCAAAGGAACACCAAAATAATATATTTTAACAAATAACTTTCCAAGCTCTCACCATAATACCATAATCAAGCATAGCGGCAACTACATCTTTCTTTCTGAAATAACTGAATTATCACAGTGAAGTTTTATCTTAAGAAAATTATCACACCTATCTGTAAACCACGTCGGAGGCTCCATAGACATGAACAAAAACACTCCACAACATCATTCTGATCTCATCCCAAACCAGGTCATCTAAAACTTGTATTTAATGAAAATGGGTTCCCTCTGTCTTTTGACTTCAGAAGCTGAAGATGAAGGGGGAATGGAGGAGGAGAACATTTTAAAAGCAACTGAAAAAGTGGGATGACAGGGAATTGATAAGGAATGCCCAAGGGAAAATCAGGACTGCTGGAAGATATGTCACAGTTGCCCTCAAGACACTGAAATTTTACCATCACAAATGCTTCTCCTTCTATATGGCCTTGTGCAGTTCTTAGTCACTGAACATCAGAAAACTTCAATTATATCCAATTAAATTTTTATTCTTATTATAAGAAAAACACTAAACTGACATGCTTTCCTTGCTTGCTGTTCATTTCTTTTTCTCCCCCTGCCCAGCATTTAATTTATTTGTAGCAGCTGTGATTGTCTGTAGATATAGGAAAGGCACATAAGACAAGCATTCTGTGCCTTGTACAGACATTGTGAATTCCAGGAATATTAGGGGATTATTTTTTAACTCGTTTCCCTGTTGTACGTTAAGGCTCAACATGAGAATTTTTTAAAAAGCAACTTAAAGAGGATTTTCATGCAGTATATTTGTTATTCATTTTGTTGTCGCCGCAGCATGTGGGATTTGTGTGCATTTAAGATATCAACTTAACGGTGTAGCCGTCACTTTTCCCCTGCTGTTGTCTGTTGATGGTATGCCAAAGTGAAACTTCAGAATCAAATGTGATTTAGAAAGAACTGTTTAATACATAAGGAAAGCATAGACATAGAAATGGAGGGGGCGACTATAGCATTAGCAATCTCTTTTTAATGAGGAATGTACCTTCTCATAGAAGAAATCTGTGGAAAAAGAAAAGAAAATCCATAATGCATATCTAACATTCTTTGAATTGCCACTACGTTCTTCTGAAAGAGAAGGCCTACACTAATGGTTTCATATGCTGCGGCTGCCACATTCTTTCCAATTGTCCTACTTTGATAGGGATAGTCCTGATTCATCCTCACTAGTCCCACTTTGTCCGTTACTTTTGAAACTTCCCATAAAACTATGGAAGGGGGAGAAAAAAATGAAAACAAATGTGGCAGTACGTTTCAGATATACTGGTTTTATTTTAGCATGAGTTTTCATGGATATAAACACATCTCTTTGAATGCAGTACTGAGTGCTATTAGGGCCTCAGGTATAAAGCATACTTACACAATTGCAAAAGTAGGAAATTCATTCAAATTGCACTCTTACAGCTGAGTGAGTTTATATCTACTAAAGCTCACACACTTCACAACTGAGTCCAATAGTCAGCTGTCCATATTCACTGGGGTTAGGAGCACATGACCATTGTGAAAGTGAAAAACTACAAATAAAGCAATTCTATTTTTTTACTTGACAAAATGACTCTTGTCTTTAGGTATTTTTAGGTTTTTCAGCATGACTGTTTAGTTAACTTTCTCTGGAAGCGGACCATCGAACTGCATTTGAGGACCTAGGGATCGCTATAGAGAATTCCTAGATATTATCTCTGGGAATCTCTAGGTCCTATATATAGCATGACTGAAAGAGGCTGGCCATAAAGTCACACTGGAGAATCTGGAGAATCTCTCTATATCTGTGGTTTTGATTTTTTTGTAGATTTGATTATTCATGAATTTGATTCCTAATTCAAATTCATGAATAATCAAATCTACAAAAAATCAAAACCACAGATATAGAGGGACAACTGTATGCTTTCTACCTGAAGCCTTAATAAAGAAGTGGATTTATATCTACTACAGTTCATGGGGGGGACAGCCTTCAGGGGGTTGCTACACTTTTTTTTCTTCCTTTCCCTTCCTCATTTTTATACTGCAAGAACCCAGCAGAGCTACAATACTTCCTTAAAATATCCAGGTTTTTCTCCCTCACCCCTGTATTTCCTGTATCTCTGGCTTCTCTCTTTTACATTGTGACTAACTCTGATGCTGAATTCCTGTTTTTCATCTATGAAAGGTCGAAGGTTATGCTGACTGTATATTAGCGATGCATCAGTAGCTGTCTTCTGAAAAGGATTTAGCAAACACATTCTATCCAGATTGGGCTTAATATATCCAAAGCTTGTAAAAATTCCTTTTTTGGGGTCAGGGGCGGTCTAAGGTAATTTTAAATGGTAGGCGAACATTATTTTGGTGCCCCCCCCCAAAAAAAATCATTTTGCCGCCCCCCATGTAAATCAAATATACAATTATAATATCACAATACCATTAGTAGTATTATATTGTATCAATGTATATACAATATATTATACCATACTCATACTATATTATATAGTTATATTATACTACATTACAATATAATTATATTATAATATATTGACATTATAATATAATGTAACATTCTATTATATTATTATTATAAAATAATAACATTATTTATTTAAATAAACTTATCCTCTACTAAATATTTTCATTACTCCTATAAAACTCAAATAACCCAAAATAAAGTAAAATAAAATATTATATATTACTATTTTATACAATACCACTATACTGCAATATTGTTTGTAATATTACATGTAATATAAAATATATCATCATTCTATTGTTATATTGTATTTGTATTATATTGTATGACAATATTAAGCAGAACTGTATAATAATCAACAAGAAATGCAATGTAAATGCATCAAAATCAGAATATATTACCTATCACCCGACTCATAATTCATAGGAGTCACCCATAAGTCCAAAATTAAGATCTCAATGTAAATAGAAAAACAGCCAAAATGTTCAAATGAGGTCGAATACAGGCAGCGCGGCCTGGGCAAACTTGGGCCCGCCCTCCCTCCTTCTAAGTGTTTTGGACTCCAACTCCCACAACTCCTCATAGCCTCAGGCCCCTCAGGTCTAGACAGAAATAGAGCCGAAGAAAGGAAGGAGGGAGAGGAGAGGTCACAGAGGAGGAGGAGGAGGAAAGCCTTCATTCATTCCTTCACTTACACTTCCTTCACTGATTCTTTTCTCCTTCCCTGTAAACGCGCGCGCGCAGCGGAGACAAAAAAACAGGGGAAGCACTCCCTGCCTGCCCGATAGGGAGTGCTTTGCTTACAGGCTTCTGCGCAAGGGAGCTACTGGGCATGCGCGGAGGTTTTTCGCGCATGTGCAGTTGCTCCTGCGCTCAACTTCAGCTCCAGAGCAACTGCGCCTGCGTGAAAACCTCCGCGCGTGCCCAGAAGCGGCGTCGGAGCGCACAAGGCCGGGGTCAAAAAGCAGGCAGCTGCAGCACTGTCTGAGGAACATCGGCAGGGCCAGGATGGCGCCCCATGCGGCCAGGATGGCACCCCCTTCCCAGATGGCGCCCTAGGCGGCCGCCTACTTGGCCTATCTTGTAGGACCGCCCCTGTTTGGGGTACAACTTCCCAAATCCACAGCCAGCATGGACACAACCAGGGTCGTATCTTACATTATGCAAATTATGCGCCCGCATGGGACGCCACATATTCAGGGGCACATCCTGCCGCCAAACCCTCTTCCTCAGTCTCTGGCCCACCTGTGCAGCACCAAATGCGCATGCACAGAACCAGCTGGCTCCGCACATGTGCACCCAGCATGGCACGAGCAAGCCAGAGCTGTCCGCAGCAGCTCCACGAGGCCGGAGACTGAGGAGGAGCACCCGGCAGCCGGAGGCGGAGCCGCCAAACCCTCCTCCTCAGTCTCTGGCCCCATGGAAGGCACCCGCCCGTGCTGCACCAAATGCGCATGCGCGGAGCCACTTAGCTCTGCGCATGCGCACCCTCCACGAGGCTGGAGACCAAGGAGAAGCGCCCGGCAGCCGGATGCGCCCCTGTGAATAATATTCTACCTTTTATTTTTCAGTGATTGGTTGGGGGGGACACCAAAATAATGTTCACTTACCATTTAAAATTACCTTAGTCTGACCCTGGACACAACTCATAGTTTTAAAATGTTCAAGTTCTAAGCACAACGTGTGGCAGGAATAGGCAACATATTGACTCCAGATATTGTAAGATTACAACTGCCATCAATTAGTATAGCCAATGGTGAGAAATGTCATAGAAATTCCCAGATGTCAGTTATATCATTCATTGGTATATGTTTCAAAAAGGGTTGTTGTTTTCAAACTCGACCCTCTGGTGTTTTTTTCAAGGTTTGATTTTTTATTTTTATGGTAGTATTGCAAGTACAGATTCTTTCCTTATCATAAACAGGTCTGTCCAATTGGCTCGTGATCAGATGATTCTGGGATTGTATATCTCCATAATCATAATGCAAGTAAAGAGAAAGGGTTAAGCAGAACAGATAAGTACAGCCTACATGGATAGATTTTTGTATGTAACATTAAAAGAGTTGATCCCCCACATTTGTGGGTTTGACTTTTGCAAATTCGATTATGGAATTTATACAAATGTTCTCTCTAGGTATCTATAGTTCTTCCAATTGGAATCAATGATAAACTAGAAAAACTAGATAATCCTAGAGAGGTGTCCTCTCAGATTTTAAAAAATCAATTTTTATTTGTGTCTTTTCACTTTCATTGGGAGGTTGTCTCAAGATTCCTACAGAGAATACTTCTCTGCAGGGCCGTAGCCAGGATTTTGATTCGGGGGCTGAGTTTGGTTCGGGGGGGGCTGAGACTGGGTGGAAGAGGGTCTACCCTAGCAAACCTTTTGTATTGTTATCCCAATAACCCCATTAATGTGGGATATAATGAGTATGGTGATCAGATCATGATATAAATAAACATAACAGTTTAAATAATGTACCAGTAAGGCCTTTTCACGGACCACCCTGAGAATTTCGGGGGGGGGGGGCTGAAGCCCCCTTAGCCCCCCCCCGGCTACATGCCTGCTTCTCTGGGAATCTTTCGATCCTCCATGGTGATTCTATGGTGAGCTTTCAGTAGAAGTTGACTCTAGAATCATGTTTGGGAACCGAGATAATTCATAGAAAGATGTTCTCAGAGATTTTTTAAAATAGCATTTTAAATTTGTTTTTCACTTTTATGGGGTTCCTGTGACCCTAACACAGCAAATGTGTAGGGCTGCCAGCAGTACTCAATTAAATTTATCATAATCACTGTTGTTATCATGATGTTTTACGTGTCCATATGTTGTATTTAATTGTATTTTTAAATTATTTTCATTTTATGTTCTGTTTTTAGGCATCTTTTAAAATTGTTTTCATTTTATGTTCTGTTTTTAGGCATCTTGTGCCATGTGTAACCCTAACCCTAACCCCAAGTCCCTCCGGGGAGATGGTGGCAGGATACAATAATAAAGTTATGATCATCATCATCATCATCATCATCTATTTGTATAGCAGCATTAACATACATAGTGCTTTAGAAGTAAAACAACTAATAACAATGGGTTCTGCCAAAGGTATACAATTGAAAATGTTTTACCATACTATTGTAAAATTGATTACTCAGATAAAATACAAACAATGCAATACAGTGGAAATAAACTAACTAAAATGGCTACTATGGTCACAGCCACAAAGGAGATCTCCTTGTGATATTTTGAGGGGTGAGGTTGAAAACAGAGATAAAATGTTTATTTATCACCAAAAACTACACCCCTTATCACAGGTAAACATAATATATTTTCCAACAAGCTGTCAACCTGAGTGCAAGAAGCCTACCCTCATTCTGATTTGGTTTCATTATCATATCTCATGATCTATAAGAATTTGTTATGTGATATCAGATGCCACTTCAGAATGAGAGTGGAAAGCATTGTGTTTGTGTAAATCATGCCATCTTATGGGTGATGGAACAAACCCTACTTCTGTCTTACTTTTTTGGAATAGGATCATCAAACAGAAGGAAGAGGCAGCTGTGAGAAATAGGAGGGCGGGTCAATAAGTCCCTGACTTTGAATTTTCCGCCTCTTAACTGCAAGGGCAACACTGCTCCTGTCAACAGGATCTGTCAGTTGACTCCTGTCAAAATTTGAACAAGCTGCGTCATTTAGTTTGTGTTTGACAGCCATTGATAGCAGACTACCGCATGATTTGAGGAGAAAATGAAAAAAAGTGAATTTTGTGTGCTCATTAAGCATTATTTTTTGCAGAAAAAAGCCATCACTCAAACCAAGGCTAAGCGTGATAAATACTATGGGGACTCTGCACCATCAATTTCAATGGTAAAAAAGTGGTTTACTGAATTTTGTTGTGGTCGTACAAGCACGGAAGATGCCGAACGTTCTGGATGCCCAGTTGAGGTCTCTACACCCAAAACAATTGAAAAAATTCACGATATGATGTTGGCCATCTCATATGGCTCAGTGGTTTCAATTTTAAATGATAACTTGGGTATGAGAAAGCTTTCCGCAAGATGGGTGCCACGTTTGCTCACAATCGACCACAAACACAATCGTGTGACCATTTGGCAGGAGTGTTTGGCATTGTTCAACCGCAATATGGACGAGTTTTTGCGCTATTTCATAACCGTGGACGAAGCATGAATCTACCACAACACACCAGAGACCAAACAGCAGTCAAAACAGTGGGTTTCTCGGGGTGAATTGGTGCAACAGAAGGCCAAGGTGGGTTTGTCAGCCAATAAAGTCATGGCGACCGTTTTTTGGGATGCACGAGGTATAATCCACATTGACTACCTTCCAAAGGGTAAAACAATCAATGGTGAATATTATGCCAACTTATTGGGTTGATTTAATGAGGATTTGGGGGGGGGGGGGGACCACATTTGGCCAAGAAAAAAGCACCAGGACAATGCAAGGGTGCACACATGTGCAGTTGCCATGGCAACAATCCATGAATTGGGATATGAATTGCTCCCTCAACCACCGTATTCTCCGGTTTTAGCTCCGAGTGACTATTTCTTGTTTCCAAACCTGAAGAAATGGCTCAGCGGAACGAGATTTGACTTCAACCGTGAAATCATCTCACAAACAAATACCTATTTTGAAGACCTCAATAAATCTTATTTTTGGAAGGGATAAAAAATATGGAGAAACATTGGACAAAGTGTATAGAGCTCAAAGGAGACTATGTTGAAAAATAAAATGTTTTTTTATCCAAAAACCTGTATTTCATTCAAAAAGTCACAGACTTATTGACCTGCCCTTGTATCCAGGCTCTGAAAATTGTCAAATGATATATTGCTATATCATTTATATATACTGTGGCCCACCACTGGATTATGTTAAAAGACAAGAGAAATAACTGGGTAGTATTACTTCAACCTCAGCATTTAGGTGGCTAATATAATGGAAGATTACCAACTGGAGTCGAACAGCGTGCTGTGAAATAAAGTGAAAATGATGCACAGGCAGGCCATAATTACAGCAGTAATATAATAACATTCCATGAAACATTATTAAAGGGGTTGTTTTGCTTTGGACATGCATGCATAGCCCCTATTAATGTTAATCGGAGTTTTGCAGTGAATCAGCAACAGAACAGATCCCTAAATTAATTACAGCTAAATGGTTCTGTTTACTCAACTCACATGGAACCATTTATTCCACAGTCCAACACAATACTATCTTGAGAAGCAAAGCAGAGAGAAAGGAATAAGGAACCAAGTTGAAATCTTGCTTTGAATAATTAGATTGTGACAAATAGTTCTGCATAGGAAAGTGCTGCTGCTATGTTGGCTCTGAGCCACATTTGCTTAAGACTTTCTTCAGTACATTTTTCAGAAAACATGGGGTTTGGTGAGAAATAATCCAAGCAAAGACCAGAAGCTTTCCATAAATACACTTCTCACAGGAACATTCTTCATTAAACAATTATTTAGGCTGCATGCAAGCAGCACATATTCATCCAGCTTGCTACTGATATTTCCAGAATGAAAGGGGTGGAATTCACACTTTATTTGAATTCTTTTTGTTTTTGTATGAGTGTGTGTGTGTGTCCTATTAGTCGATAATTCATGTAAAATCTTGCAGTTGGTAAACAAGGTATAATTGATGATACATCAGTTATACTGACATGCAGTGCTATCCTAAATCAAAGATGCACTGCCTGCAGGAAGTTCAGATTTCTTCTTGGAAATCACAAAATCCATGTGTCCAGAAGACTCCTCTTCTACCAGACTTCCTCTCTTAGCTAATGTTTTCCTGCAGAAGAGCCAAACAAGGGAGGCAGAGAAGGTGTAGAACAGGGGGGAAACCAAGTTCAAACCTCCTCCAACTCAAGGACATTGGATGTATCTATACAGTAGATTTACAGGCAGTCCCGAGTTACAAACATCTGACTTACAAACAACTCCTAGTTAAGAACAGATATGAGACAACAGGAAGAGAGAGAAATCTATCCCTCGGAAGGGAAATTCACTCCTGAAAGAGTTATCATGGGGAAAAGGTGTCTCCACTGAAGCTTTCTCACCAGTCCTTGTTTCCACAATAAGCCATTTGTTTTCAAAATCCAATTATCACAGGGACAGAAAGTGAGGTGACATCTTCTGAGACAGCAAAGCAAGCATCTCAGAAGTGTTAAATATTATGCTATTCAAAGCTCTCTCTCTCTCTCACACACACACACACACACACACACACACACACATATATATATATATATATATATATATATATATATATATATATAAGGCATGGATTAGAGAACCCAAAAATCGCGATTCTGAAATCAAATGGGGGGTTTTTTATTAGTAATAGAAAGACTTACAAAAATTTTTCCAAAAGTTCTAAAATGTAACATAATTACTAACGAAATTCTAAATTGGTTCTAAAGTCTGAAAAGCAGGGAAACAGGACTGACACTGTTTTAAGCACAGGCAAATCAAGGGGCAACATTTCCCTTGGTTTCCTTGCAGGGAGATATAATGCATTAATATATTATTATTATTATTAAATAAAATAGTCAAGGCTTGCTTCTCCAGAGCATTTATTAGAATTAAATAATAAATTCTAATAGTAAGAATGTAGTAAGGGTGATAGTGACCTGGAGGGTATGAGGAACGTGCTCTTGGTAAACTAGAACATGCTCTTAGGTTTATAGTTAGAGCCCTGTCAATTTTACAGTATTTCAATCCATGTCTGTTATCAATTATGTAAGGCCACAAGCACTCTAGTGCCCTCAAGAACAAGCAAACATATTATTACAATTATGTCAGGCCCAAGTTGTTTCTATAATTATTTTAGTATTATTATTACTTCGCTGTCGTCTCCCATTGATTTTGAGAGCTGTTGTTGCTCTTAGACACCTTAAAGTCATATGGCTTGGCATGACTGCATGGATTGCTGTTATTTCCCACCAGAGCAGTACCTATTGATCTACTCACATTTACATTGATCCCAGTGCCATCAATAACAAGTAGTGCCCTTCTTCCAGGAAATTAGAAGGGGTAAATATTATTAATATATTTATATTTTATTATTAGGAAATTAGAAGGGGTAAATATTATTAATATATTTATTTTAGAATAAATAATGCCCAGGGCCCTTCTTCCAGGAAATTAGAAGGGTAAATATTATTAATATATTTATTATTATTAGATTAAAAAATGCCCAGGGCCCTACTTCCAGGAAATTCTCCAAATAGCTCTTTTATTATTAATTATAAAATAGCTCTTCTCCCCATTCACTGCAGCTTTCTCCCCATTCATTTTCCCAGCTCTCTAGGAGGTTTGAACTCTATGGCTTTTCCTTGAATCTGCACTTTTCCTGCTCCTCTCCGGGCTGTTTTCAACCCCTTCTGCCATTGTTTCAGCCTTCCTCATGTCCTTCTCGCCTGCCCTCCTATCTAGGCTCCTTTTCCCTGCAGTTTAAAGCGCTTTTTCCTGAGTCCTCCAGCCGCTCTAGGACTTCTGGTCTGGATCTCTCTATGGTTCTGGCTGGTTTTCTCTTCCTGGAGGAAGGCCTTTCAGTTAAAGTAGGCCTCGAGCATGGAAAGGCCCCATCTGACTGTGAGTAATGTCTGGGATTTTGGATTTTGGATTTTGGAGGGATAATAGGGAGCCTTCTGAAATATTTAGAATACTAACGAAATTTTGGGCTCAGGGGGTGCGAAAAAGAAAGTCCACTTCTGGGATTGGCCTTGCGATCCGTAAAAACTTGAAAGTCCCATTACATACGAATCACTTACGATTTCTTTTAGTTTTCATAACTTTTTTCTCATGCCTAATATATATATATACATATACTAGCTGAACCCGGCACGCGTTGCTGTGCCATCCCTCTCTCTCTCTCTCTCTCTCTCTCTCTCTCTCTCTCTCTCTCTCTGTGTCTCTCTCTCTAAGTCTCTCTCTCTCCCTATCTATCTCTCTATATAACTTCCTGTGTCTGTCTCTCTATCTATCTATCCCTATCCTTATCTATCATTGTCTCTCTCTCTGTATATTATTCTCCATCACACTGTCTCTCTATCACTCGCTCTCTCTGTGTCTCTCTATCTCTCTGTACTCACTCTGTGTGTATCACCCAATCTCTCTCTATCTACCACTCTTTCTCTCTATCCCTATGTATCACCCCTCCCTCTCTCTCACTCCCCCCCTCTTTCTCTCTCCCCTTTCTCTCTATCACTCCCCCTCTCTCTCTTTCTCACTCTCTCTCTATCACTCACCCTCACTCTCTCACTCCCTGCCCCCCTCTCTCACTCTGTCACTCCCCCTGTCTCTTTCTCACTCTCTCTCTATCACTCACCCTCACTCTCTCACTCCCTGCCCCCTCTCTCTCACTCTGTCTCTCCCCCTCTCTCTTTCTCACTCTATCACTCACCCTCACTCTCTCACTCCCTGCCCCCTCTCTCTCACTCTGTCACTCCCTCCTCTCTCTTTCTCACTCTCTCTCTCTATCACTCACCCTCACTCTCTCACTCCCTGCCTCCTCTCTCTCTCTCACTCTGTCTCTCCCCCTCTCTCTTTCTCACTCTATCACTCACCCTCACTCTCTCACTCCCTGCCCCCCTCTCTCTCACTCTGTCACTCCCTCCTCTCTCTTTCTCACTCTCTCTCTATCACTCACCCTCACTCTCTCACTCCCTGCCCCCCTCTCTCTCTCACTCTGTCACTCCCCCTCTCTTTCTCACTCTCTCTCTATCATTCACACCTCACTCTCTCACTCCCTGCCCCCTCTCTCTCACTCTGTCACTCCCCTCTCTCTTTCTCACTCTCTCTCTATCATTCACCCTCACTCTCTCACTCCCTGCCCCTCTCTCTCTCACTCTGTCACTCCCCCTCTCTCTTTCTCACTCTCTCTATCATTCACCCTCACTCTCTCACTCCCTGCCCCCTCTCTCTCTCACTCTGTCACTCCCTCCTCTCTCTTTCTCACTCTCTCTATCATTCACCCTCACTCTCACTCCCTGCCCCCTCTCTCTCTCACTCTGTCACTCCCCCTCTCTCTTTCTCACTCTCTCTCTATCATTCACCCTCACTCTCTCACTCCCTGCCCCCCTCTCTCTCACACTCTGTCACTCCCTCCTCTCTCTTTCTCACTCTCTCTCTATCATTCACCCTCACTCTCTCACTCCCTGCCCCCTCTCTCTCTTTGTCACTCCCCCTCTCTCTTTCTCACTCTCTCTCTATCATTCACCCTCACTCTCTCACTCTCTGTGTCCCCTCCTATCCCCGCCCTCCTTCCTTCACTCGAGGGAGGAGGGCGGGGCGTGCAGGAGAGAGAGGTGCCTGGGATCGGGCCCTGGCGGCAACGGAGGCAGCGTGGAGGAGTAGGCAGAGGAGGAGGAAAGGGTCAGGGAGGGGTGGATTGTAGGCTCTGTGCATGGCTGCGATCCTGCTGTTTTCGCTGCTCTTTCCTCCTCCTCAGGGAGGTGGGCGGGAGGGAAGCAAAGCCGGCGAAGAGGAGGAGAAGCCTGAGGAGGAGGAAAGAGCAGCGAAAACAGCAGGATCGCAGCCATGCACAGAGGGTGCGATCCACACCCCCCGACCCTTTCCTCCTCCTCTGCCTACTCCTCCACGCTGCCTCCGTTGCCGCCAGGGCCCGATCCCGGGAAGCCGGAGGAGGAGGAAAGAGCAGCAAGGAGAGCAGGATCGCAGCCACCGAGGCTATGATCCAGTCCCCCTCGCAGCCCTTTCCTCCTCCTTTGCCTCCTCCTCCACGCCGCCTTGGGAGTTTGTGGAGGAGGCGTTTTTCGTTTGGTGAGAAAGGGGGCGAGGGGGTGTTGTTTTGCGGGGCTTTGGGTTGGCGAGAAAGGGGGTGAGTGTGTGTGTGTGAGAGGGTTTTGGGGGGGTTGTTGTGGCACGCGCATGTGTGGGAAGGTTGGGGGGGTGTTTGTTGCGGCGTGCGCGTGTGTGCATAGGAGCGGTTTTTTGGGCGCCATGTGCAGTGGATCGGTTGTTCTGCCGCCATGTGCGTGGGGAGGGGGGGAGTGTGTGTTGTGTCCAGGTTGTTTTGGGGTCTTGGTTAGGGTTGAGGGTGTGTTGTGTGTGTGTGTGTGGTGGGATGGGGGTGAGGGGATCGTGCGGTTAGGTTTTGAGCGGGGCGCGTGGCTCCCTGTTGAGTTAATGTTGTTCGGGCTGTCTGTGCGAACGTTCGAAACGGTCGCGCTGGCAGCGGAGAGGGCGGTGGGAGGGGGCGCTGTTGGTTTTGAGGGTCGTGTTTGGGGGTGTTGTGAGGATCTAGGTCTGGTTTTTGCACCACGAATGTTCCTGCAAGTATTTTTGTGACTGTTGTCAAGTATCGTGTTTCTGAGGCGTGTAGTTTCTTTGTCTATGAGCGTCAAAAACGGATGCTCTCTTTATATATATATATATATTTATTTATTTATTTATTTATTTATTTATTTCTTCGATTTTATATTCCGCTCCTCCCTGCAGGCTCGGGGCGGGTAACAATGGAGTATACATGGGCAACATGTCCTCAACATGCAGCCCTACAATACATAAAAACAAATTAAAAACGCATCCGACGAATTCCAAATACAAGGGGCATACTGGAAATTTACAGTATGCTGTCCATTGAGCCCTAAGGGAATGCTAGTCCAAAGAGGGCGGTCTTACAGGCCCTTCTGAAGGGTACCAGTTCTAGGATGGCCGGGTACTGTCCGGCAGAGAGTTCCACAGGGCTGGAGCTGCCGCAGAGAAAGCTCTCTGACGAGTCGCGGATAGGTGGCAGGAGCGGACTGGTGGTATAGTCAGTAGGTTCTGTTCCTCTGATCGCAGTGATCTCGGGGCAAATACGGGGTAAGGCGATCCCTCAGGTACGCAGGCCCTAGACCGTGCAAGGCCTTAAAGGTTAATACCAACACCTTGAAGACAATTCGGTACTCAATAGGAAGCCAGTGCAGCTGCCGGAGGATGGGCGTGATGTGCTCTCTCACCGGCCCCGTCAGCAGCGAGCAGCGGCATTCTGCACTAGCTTGAGTTTCCGGATTGTCGACAAGGGAAGGCCGGCGTAGAGGCGTTACAGTAGTCTAGTCTCGAGATGACCGTCGCTTGGATCACCGTAGCCAGGTCGTTCCTGGACAGGTAGGGTGCCAGTCGCCTAGCCTGTCGTAGGTGATAGAAGGACCCCCTGCAGACCGCGGCGACCTGAGCCTCCATGGTCAGCAGGGAGTCAACTGCACACCCAAGCTCTTAACCGAAGATGACGGGCTAAGTTGCCCGCCGTCCAGGGTAGGCAACCGGCACCCACCCAGCCCAGGGCGACCGGGCCATAGGATCTCCGTCTTGACGGGTTCACCTTCAGCCGGCTGGCGCAGCCAACCAGTCACGGCTTCTAGGCATCGATGGAAACAATCGGATGCGGTATCCGGCCTGCCGTCCATTCTCAGCAGAAGCTGGGTGTCATCCGCATACTGATAACACTCCAGACCAAAGTCGCGGGCCAGCTGGGCCAGGGGTCGCATATAAGCGTTGAATAATAAGGGGAGAGGATGGCCCCTGGGGACCCGCAGTTAGCGGGGATCTCCCGGAGACCTCCCCACCCCCTCCACATGTTGTCCCGGCCCCGGAGGAAGGCCACCCATTGAAGTGCGGTCCCCCACTCCGGCGCCGGCTAAACGGTGGGTCAACAGTGCATGATCTACCGTATCAAACGCTGCTGTCAGATCTAACAAGACAAGCAGGGCTGACCCGCCCTGGTCCAGCTGGCGGCGAAGTTGGTCTGTAATGGCGACAAGCACGGTCTCCGTCCCATGCCCAATACGGAAGCCGGACTGGTAGGGATCAAGTCCAGCTGTGTCATCTAAGAACCGCTGCAGCTGATCCGCTGCTGCCCTCTCAATTACTTTGCCCAAAAGGGCAGGTTGGACACAGGCCTGTAATTGGAGGGAGCCGAAGGGTCTAAATTCGGCTTCTTCAGCAGCGGTCTTACCATAGCCTCTTTCAATCCCCCCGGGAAGACTCCTTGCTCAAGGGAGCTATTTATGATCGTGCCCAGGGGGCCTCGTAGCCCCTCCCGGCAAGATCTAATAAGCCAGGAGGGGCACGGGTCGAGGGAGCAAGTAGTTGGCCTAGCTGCAGACAGGCAGCTAGGCCTGTCTGGAGTTGCACTTAAAAATGCACTCATTCTGATTTACATACTAATTCAACTTTAGAACAAGCCTACAGAACTTATCTTGTTCATAACTTGGGGACTGCCTGTACTGCACTTTGACACACTTTCATTGCCATAACTCAATACTATGCAATCTAGGGATTTGTAGTTTGATGAGACACCAATAATGTTTAGCAGAGAAGGCTAAAGATTTTATAAAATTGCAACCCCCAGGATCTCATAACATTGAGCCATAGTGGTTAAAGTGGCATCATACTGCATTAATCCTGGCCACACACTTTACTACTGCTGTAAAGTAGTGGCCCCATGTAAGCTGCCCCGAGTCCCTTCAGGGAGATGGAGGTGGGGTATAAAAATAAAGTTGTTGTTGTTGTTGTTAATAATTCTATAGTGTAGATGCACCTCTAGTTGAGATGACTTTTGGTCAGTTAGTATTACGATACATCTTGTAATGTCACTCTTACTGTTTTCACTGGGGGATATGGACACCTATTAACATAAACAAACTGGTTGTTTTGTTCTGTTAGCAAAAGCCCCAAATCCATCACTCAACAGTGATTTTAAAAACTTTATTTAGAAAAAAAGAAAAGAAAAATGGTTAAAACAGAAAGAAATTGTAGAAGCTTGAGATTCATTATGTGCAAAATGTGCATGTACATTTTTGTACAAAAACACTTTCTGTGCAAGAAATAACATTATCGCATTATCGCATACTGTGTAAAAATATCATTTTCTGCATGGAATATTCTCTTTCCCGTGGGAAAAAATCTGTTTTTTATAAAATAAAATAAAAAGTGCAGATTTTGTGCAAAATCAGTACCAAACCAAAAATACCCTTTGAAGGCTGTATAGTTTTTGAAGACTTTCCTTCAGTGAGAAAACTGATAAAGTTATTTGTTGCATTCTTCGAGAATGAAATTATCTAGCACTTACATTCCTGCATCACATTTTTGAAGTGCAAAATATATCTGCCAATTCACTTGTCCCAATATATTTCTGAATTGCTCATTCATTCAATGAGTGCTCAAGGTAATTTACAATAAAACCATAAAAACAATAAAGTGAAACAATTCCAAGTAAAGCTAATAAAGGCATGGATTAGAATAAAATCAGAGAAATCTTATAAAATCAGAAGAGTATAGTTTTTAGCACCATTTAAAGGCCAAGGGCAACATAGCTTGATAATCTTCCTTAAAAGAGCTCTGCTGTATAACTGGGACGCTGCTACAGAGAAGGCACAGAGAAGTCTCCATCAGCCTTAGCTTTATAGGAGGCAGGACATGTAAAGGGGCCTTAGAATAAGAATATAGGCTCTGAGCTGGTTCATGGGAGAAGCCGCAGCCATGGTTTCTTACATATCTGTCTGAAAGTCATAAGTCTTAGAAGTAAGAACTGGAACCTTGAACAGACTTGAAAACAAAGAGGAAAAGTGTGAAGCTGTTTCAAGTCTTGTGCTGCATGGTCTGTAAAATGTACACACCAGATAATATCCTCCTGGTGAGTTTTGAGTATACTTTAGTTTTAAAACTTCTCAAGAGCAGTCCCACATTGTTGTTGGGTGCCTTCAGGTTGTTTCCAACTTATGGTAACTCTAAGGCTTTTCTTATCAAGATTTGTTCTGAGACTGATGTACAGTAGCCTCAAGATGAGGTAATTGTGGCATAAATCTAGCTAGCTAGATCAGGCCTAGGCAAACTTCAGCCCTCCAGTTGTTTTGGATTTCAACTTCCACCATTCCTAACGTTAGGAATTGTGGGAGTTGAATTCCAAAACACTTGGACGGATGAAGTTTGCTCATGCCTGAGCTAGATCAAACTTTTACAAGAAGACACCCAGCTAGTGTACCAACAGAAAGTGAGTAGAAGTATTCCTTGACGTTTCCACATATTCACCAGGAGCATCTCAGTGGTTTTCAACTACTTATTCCCCCTTTTCAGCACTATGGATAAAACAATTGAAATCTTGCTGAATTCAAAACCAGAAAGGCTACTAAAACCATATTGTCTCCCAACTCTGTTATATGCCTGCGAAACATGAACTGTCTACAGATGTCACACTCAACTTCTGGAATGATTCCATCAGTGTTTCCTCTGAAAAATCCTGAAAATCTCTTGGGAAGACAGGCGGACAAATGTCATCATGGTGGAAGAAGCAAAGACCACCAGCACTGAAGCGATGATCCTTCACCATCACTGGACTGACCGTGTTGTCCAAATGCCTGATCACCATCTCCCAAAGGAGTTACTGTACTCCCAACTCAAGAACAGAAAATGGAACGTTGGTGGACAGAAAAAGAGATCTAAAGATTGGTTTAAAGCTAATCTTAAATACGATGGTATAGACCAGTGTTTTTCAACCTTTTTTGAGCCGCAGCACATTTTTTTACATTTACAATATCCTGGGGCACACCACCAACCAAAATGACACAAAATGACACTCTAACACAGTAATACATATAATTAATATGTTTTTAAATGTATTTATACACTCAGTGTGAAACCTGGGCCTGTTTCGATGAACACAGCATAGATATCCTGGCAGGAATGGCAGAAAGACACACACGAAGGTCTTGCTCAATTTATAGTTAACACACAATCAAAGAGCATCCTGAACTCTTGCAACCATGGAATAGAACCAAACTTTGCATATTGAACTCTCATTACCAACAGAAAGTACTTAAAGGGTTTGCTTGGGAATTGACCTTGAGTTTGGAAATTGTAGTTCACCTACACCCAGAGAGCACTGTGGACTCAAACAATGTTATGTTATATTGTTGTTTGTTTTCTATCCAGAATCACAATGTTGGAAGGAAGTTCACCACTTTAAGGTCCCTAAAACAGGCATGGGAAAACTTCGGCCCTCTGGGTGCTTTGAACTTCAACTCCCACCATTCCTAACAGCCTGAGGCCCTTTCCTGCTTTTCTTCTCCACTCGGGCTTCCTTCTTCAGGAGGGGAAGGAGGAAGATGTGACCCATGCGGGCGCTACTGCGCAGACTCGCCCCACGTCTTCCTCACTCCCCCCTCCCCTCCTGAACATGCTCACGCTGCCCCCTCAGATCAAAATGGCGGCAGTGTGAGCAAAGCAAGGCAAAGTGAGCAGAGCGAGGCTGGGAAGAAGGGAGCCCAAGTGGAGAAGAAAAAGTGTTCGGCAGGAGGGGGAAGAAAGGGTATTGGAGTTTCCAATTTCCCACGGCACACCTGATGATCACTCACGGCACACTAGTGTGCCGCGGCACACTGGTTGGGAAACACTGGCATAGACAACAAGAACTGGGAAGTCCTGCCCTCAAGCACTCTAACTGGAGGTGAGCTCTGACCAACAGAGCTGTGGAATTCAAAGAGGCATGAATGGAGGGCAAAAGAGATAAATGTGTCAAGTGGAAGGCGTGTCAAGCCAATCCAACCCAACCGGGATCGCCTTCCATCTGGAAACTGATGTCCTCACAGCAAAAGAACATGCAGATCAAGAATAGTTCTCTATAGTCACCTACAGACCCACCGACAAGACCCTACATTTGGAAGGCAATCATACTCAGACACAAGGGATCATTTGAGAGAGAGGTCACCAAATCCAGTTCACTCCTGATGCAGGAAATCAATTGAAAGTCTAGCATCCTTGAGTAGGTGGCCATGTAGCTGGGACTTACTGTAGATATCTTGAATTGGCATGCCTTGCTAATTATTTGCTATCATATGCTTCTGTAATATCGCCAATTCAGTTTTTTCTAGCTCCTGTGTCGGCTAGATGCACTACAGTCATTAAGAGCTATACAAACAATGGAATGATGCTGCTATTGACATCCCTGTGCTGTGTCAAATTAGATGTTAAGGATAATTTGTACGCTGATTTCATAGAATCATTGAGTTGGAAGAGACCTCATGGGCCATCTAATACAAACTCCAGCTATGCAGGAAAAACATTATCAAATTATACCTGGCAGATTTTATGTTTTCTTTCCTTCAATGGGATTTCCTCAGAGACACATGCCCCAGCAATAAGACTGGCAAAATTTAGCATGTGCTTACTTTCAAATGTCCAATCACAAAACAAGGCATGTCAAATGGAAGATACCTGGTAGAAGACAATAATGTATTATGATAGACATCTTTCACTTCTTGAGGAAACATCTTTGAAAAAAATGCTTAGTGTGTATTCTTTAGCTCAGGGCTGTCCAACTGCCGGCCCTGCAGGTGTTTTGGACTTCAACTCCCAGAAATCCTAGCCAGTTTACCAGCTGTTAGGATTTCTGGGATTTGAAGGCCAAAACACCTGCAGGGCCGGCAGTTGGACAGCCCTGCTTTAGCTTAACTCTTTCGCTTTACCCATCAGGTACAATCACAAATGTAAACAAGAAAGATTAATCCGTTTTAATTAGGAAAAACTAAACTATAACCTCAAAATGCTGCAATGTGTAATGTACCGCCCTGAAAATGGGAGCTAATGTGTTCCCATTTTCATTTGGAACAATCTGTTTAGCATAAGGCTGTCTCAACTGTTCCTTGACACCAAAGTTGAGAATTCAATAATTTGAGATCAAAAAAATTTCAGACAACCATGGGACAGTCTATAGGATAGGGTTAGCTTATTTCAGCTGCTCTTTATCAGTACTATCCAGAATTTTCAATGGTGAGGAATGATAGGACTTGCAGTCCAACCATATTTGGAAGGTGGTATGTTTCATACCTGTTTAATGCTTTTCCTCAGTGGACCTTTGGCTTCAACTGCTTTTAAGCAATTCATTCTCATTCCCTAGTTTTTGTGTCTAGCAAAACCTTCGTGTGATTTAATAGAGAGTTAAATCTTGAGAAACCTATCATTTTCAGTCAGTCTCAGGGAAATAACTTGTTTCTTTGTTTACTGCTCTACCACCCCAACCATTCTCTGGGTACATCCAGACTTCCCACCTGAAATTCATACCTAGCTATTCTGTTTTTAAGGTACAAAAATGGAATGTGGAAATCTGCTATCTGTATGTATAATCTCCATTGCTACCAACTCAGGATGACAAAAATGCATGCTGTCCACTGGCTTTTCTGCGAACACGCTGAAGTGTAATAATCAACTATCTTTTTATCAAATGCCTGGTGGTTAGCAATTTAACTTTGTAATTTTACAAATATTGATTCATTGATCTGAACTCCATTGCTCTTTTTGATACATACTATACATCAAATTTCGGTAGATCTTTGCCTTTTGCATTAGTAAAAGCCCTCCTGCTAGGGCTTTAATTATTTAACTCTTGCTGTTACTTAATGTCAGTGTGGGGGGTTCTTAAAGCAGAGGAGAACAATTGCCTGGGGCACTGCCACAGTACACAGTTATGATGCAATGATTCTCCTTTACCTGCCATTTTGCATCCTATGGAATCTGATGATTTGCAGATTTAGGAAGGGTATTTAGACTTTGCTTTCATGAAATTCTAACACATTCTCAAATTACAGACTTCAGGATTCCATTGCACCTTGCCAAAAGAGTTAAAGTTGAATCTTATTACCGTCAACGCTGACTGGGGTTAGGCCTGCAGGACCCGCCTCTATCTGAGAGAACATTTCCCTAAGAATTCCTAGGTCTTCCAGCATGCCACACTGGGCATCTTCCACAAGAAGTTGATAATAAAGTTGCTCTGGAAAATCTTGGACTTCATCACACGGGGCTCTTTCCCCATTCTAGGACACTGTTGAGATGCAGCCAAGGTGGAGCCTGATGGAGCCCACAACATCTGGTGAGGCTCTGTCCTGGCTGCATCTTGGCAGTATGCTCAAAGGCAGCCCTGAGAACATAGGGGACTATCCGTGTTCTCATTCACTAAGCTGGGGACAGTGCGGGAGGAAGCCAGCAGCAGCCGGAAAATGTTGTGTGATGGTAAGGGGACGAAGTTACGTGTTACTGCATGGATTCCCCTGCTGCCCCACGGATTCACTTGCTGTCCCCCAGATTATAAGGTCCCTAAGGTACACATATCAATCCAATCTGTAATTAATCAAAAGTGAAAACCTGCCGATGTGGGGTGCTAACTGTAGTATAATTGTGTAGTCTGAAAGGGTCCAAGGTGGCTGAATTATCTCCCCTCCCTGCAGCCCAGGATCTTGGAGAGCTGTTTGCTTTTCTGGAAACTCCAGGGAATATGGATTTTTTTTGCATTTCCTCCTCCCTTGGGATGTTTTAGGCAAACGAGAAACTAAATCAGAATCAAGTCATGTGGGTGACTCATGTAAAACCCAAAAAGAGTCTATATATCTGTGTGTGTCCCACTGATAGTATTTTTCCTACTCCATCATAGCAATTAGGGGTGGCTCCTTCTCCAAAATATAACCCTACCAAAAAATCTGATTGCTTGTACATCCATCTTAAGACTTAGACGAGAATGTTCTAAGAAATACTAGGATCACTTGGACTTGGATGGAGGCATCTCTAATTGGGGACTTGGTCAGTTGTAACGATGAAGCCAAAGCAGGGCCACAGAAAAACAACGAGGAAATATCAGCATGCCTGGAGAAATCATCTGGCATAAAATTGAACATACCGTTCTTAGTAGCCACATAATACAGAGCATGATTTGGAGTACTGGAAAACTTTTCTCCTGGGGTTTTGTAAAATATTTAGTGCAGTTATAGAGCAAAGGTTTGGCTAGTAGAAGGTCCCACATTTTAATCCCTCGCATTTACAGACTGGGCTAGGAAAATCTCTTGCCTAAAATCCTGGAGAGCAGTTGTCAGGCAGTGTCAACCGTACTGGTTGCCTGTGGCAGATGGTAGTTGTTATTTCAATTGGGAAAATGATTATGTTCTTCATTTTAAGTAACAAACAGAGCTAGGGTTAAGTACACAACAACAACACACTGACCAGAGTTTCTTAGAAAATATATATGCTTTTAGAGAATTAGATGTCAAGAAACTGTAGCTGCCAGAGGCCAATAACCATAAACACATATACAAGGATAAAACACCGAGCGCGTATACTCTACCCTGTTTCGGGTTGAGGAAGGAGTCCCATATATCCACAATTCATATACAAAATAATCCTTGAATAGACCTTTGGGTCACCTTACTATCAGAGTAAGGTTATGCTTTGTTTGTATCCAGTGATGAAGGGACATTGAGATTTTGAATTAAAACCTTGAGAAAGCTCCATGGGGAGCAAAACGGATTTTTGGTGGCCAATATATACTTGTGGATGTAACACCCCGTCGGCTTCCAACTATTTATACCGAAGGGCTCATTATTTGCCTTTGTATGTCCGATCCTCATTGTGGATATGTTACTGTTGCTGCCTTATTATACGAATTGGAATCTCTTGGATCTACACCTTCCAGCGCCGTAAGGATCTGGAACTTCCATATTGACTTTGTGGACCTTACCTTATTCAATGATTATTTTGTATATGAATTGTGGATATATGGGACTCCTTCCTCAACCCGAAACAGGGTAGAGTATAAGCGATTGGTGTTTTATCCTTGTATATGTGTTTATGGTTATCGGCCTCTGGCAGCTACGGTTTCTTGACATCTAATTCTCTAAAAGCATATATATTTTCTAAGAAACTCTGGTCAGTGTGTGTTGTTGTTATGTTCTTCATTTTAGCATGAACATTGGATAAGCTATCCAAAGTGAAGGATCTCATCCCTTAAAAAAAAACAACTACAACTTAGTTTCAGTCCCTCAGCCGCCTTTGACTTTGAATGAAATCTTGGAGCGGATTTGCCACTCTGCCCAACGGTAAATTGCCGGTCACCACTGTGCTGACTTAAATGAACCAGATTTGAAAAGTTCCTTTTCACCAGGCATACCACCTGAAAGAGTTATTTAAAATAAAATAAAAATTTCCCCAAGCTTTCAGAAGAACTAGTAACCTTATGCATAAGGCAGCTTTCAATATTGTTTAACAGTACAGTATCTCCAATATTCTTTAACAGGATCTCTTGCTTTGTCTCGGTGAATGGTTCCTTTTTTTCCCCTTTCTCTTTTTGTCACATCTTTTCTTTCCATCCTGTCCATGTTTAATCTACCACGGGGCCTCGATTTAACTTAGAAGCATCAAGCTGTCTGGCTCAGGTTGAGAATCAATTAAGCAGTTCTAATATTGCATTGTGCCCGCTCAATACCACAAGGGCAATGGTTGAGCTGTAGGAAAGCTCTATTGTCTGGGGTTTTTGTGGAAGCTACCCTATTGTTGGGAAATGACAAAGCTCAACCAACTCGAGTTCCTTCTTCTCTGTCTCTTTTTATGGGAAAAAGAAGAGGTACCCCTACCACCCCATATGGCTCGCAACGTGTTGTAACATATGTTGGTGTTTAAGAACAATCTGACAGGAAAAGGACACAGCGGGCAATCTCAGTGGTACAAGGCATTCCATTTTGTCAAGTCGGAAGAGAAAAATAATAATAAAAATAACACTTTTTTTAAAAAAAACCATATCCCCATAAAGCTGGCGTTTTTATCTTACCACTCTCATTACATTATTCCGTATGCCTCTCAAATGAAATTTTTAAAAATCCTAACCAGCAGGTGCTACAACAGATATGTGTATGGGGTGGGGTGGGGGGAATTATGTACCCTGCACCACTCTTAGGCTGAAACACCAAATGAAAAATACACTGCATTTCCAGAAGCCTCTTTCTTGTCCGACCCCCTGCTGAGATGAAAGGTCAGGAAAAGAAAGCGAGGGAGAAAAAAAAGGTATTTGACTGGGAAGACAAACGCAAATTTAATACAAGCCAATACCGGCACTGATAGTCCGGAGTGATTATATTCTTTGAATGCCAGATGTTAGACGCTTTCATAAAAGAAGCCCAGATATAATCCATTTAAAAACAAATAGAGCCCAGCTAGATTTTCCTAGCTGCAGAGGAGAAGTTTTGAAAGCTTTGCAGTGGAGGATTCTTTTTGAGTGGAAATGGAGAAGGGTGGGGTGATGGTGGAGAGACAGAGGGCCAGATGCTCCAGTGACGTATTACTGCCCCCTGCAGTTTCACGGTTTCACAGCAAGACAGGAGACGAGAGAAGAAAAACAATTGTCGGGATGGCAGCTGGGGCTAAAGCTGTGAACAGCTCAAAGTGGTGATCTCGAAAGAATTTATGCTATCGGTGGAATTTTCCTTCCTCTGAATCTGTCCACCTTGGCCTGGAAAGAAATTGCAGTCACTTTCTTTTCAAGTTTAATATCCAGTGCTCCTAGCACTAGCGATTCATGGTCTCAGTGGGGATGTGGGTTCTTTAAACTACTATTTTAAGGGGAACTTCCACCATTCCTCAGAAAATGGGTTGCCGCTCACTGTCAGATGTGAACATTTACCGTGAACCAGAAAGTTCCATTGTGAAACCAGCACGACCACTGCCCTGCTTTCCTGCACAATGTAGACAACAATGCCGTAAGACAACCTAAGTCAGAGCTTTCCAAATTGACACATGAGTGTGTCGGCTGCAGTGTGTAGGTGTGTCAAACAAATGTAACGAGGAGCCTCTGAGTCTATGTGAAATAAGTGATAAATCATGAATCATATAAATATATGATTTATGATTTATCACTTATGAAAGGTTTTAATGACAGGTTGTGTCCCCATCAATTCCATTATTGCACTTTTATGTACATGCCCATGTTTCTTACAACGGATTTGATTTAACCTCTGGTTTGCTAGTAAAATTGAATTACTGATGCATGTCTAAAATATGTGTCACCAACATGAAATGTTTGGCAATCTCTGAGATAAGGGCAAGAAGGAGACAGACATTGTTATAGTTGTGTTGGAGTGGCAGGTAAACATGAAAATAAGTTCTTAACAGGAGGGTCTGCTATCGTATTTATATTCTGAAACTGAGCAACAATTGGAACCTTCCATCCAAACAAGATAAAACTCTAATTCAGGGCTGTGTCAAATGATTTGAGCACCTGAAGCAGAAAATACAATCATCCTTCCACATTTGAAGACTAAGAATGTGAGGATTTGAATATTTGCAATTGCTGTATTTGCCACCAGCTCGACTACTGCCCTACAAACAACCAAATAACACATTATCTCTAGTCATTATCCAGGTCTTCCACTTCTATGGTCAGCTGCTATGGTCTAGAGATGACTAGGAAAGTGTTTTCAGGTAAATATATTAGCCTTTGTGATTTCTATTATATTTGCAGAACAACAAATAAAGAAATAAAAAAATGCATTTTCATAACTCTCCAAAATAAGATGGCTAAGTTAACCACTTCATTCAGTAGAGCTGGTTCTGCAACGATACCAGGGACTTCTCGGCTGGAGCTACACTGCCATATAAGGTAGTTTCAGAATGCAAATTAATTGTTTTTAATTGGATAATATGGGTCTATACTGCCATATAATCCAGTTCAATGCAGTTAATCTGCATTCTGAAACTGCATTATATGGCAGTGTAGATCCAGACTTCCACACTAAGCAGTTTATAGCACTATTATTCTGCTTTAACTGCCAATCAGATTCTGAGATTTACCATTTGGGAAGGAACATTAAAAATTCTTATCTGATCTAATCTGCTTGAGAAACTGTTTGCTCTATTTTTAAATACACTAAAATAATGAGAAATAAATAAAACATGACTTTACATTATAAAGTCATACCCTTGTCATTTTATTTATTTTCTATGTAGCAGCATCCCATTTGAGCAGTGCTGTTTCGTTTCCACTTATGGTTCTTGTTTCTTTTTTAATATTCAAAGCTCTAAGGAATGAGTACAAATCTCTATAAGATGGTGGAATTTAGAGATAGCAAAACAAACAAACAAACATTTGCACAGTCTTATTGAAATTAACTGGTTGCACGGAACTGAAAAATAGTATTGTCTGACAGTTCAGAAAAGGAGAGTGCGATCAAAATGTAATTCTGTCTTTCTAACTCAATCACACCTCATGCTGGGGTGTCGAGCGGATCTGCAATACGGTGAATCCACCCAAGTCCAATCCAGGTGAAACGCAAATCAGATAATATGGATATTTTTTTTAATCACACAAAAGAATCTCATCCCCTGCAGAGTAAACAAAGTGGGCAATTGCATTTCTCAAAATGACCTTCACAAACCATGCATTGTGTGCTCGTGTGGGTCATGCATCCACCCATTTTCTTTTCAGATGGTGGCATCAGCTCGGCTCTCCTGCATAAAGACAAACAAGAAATCCAGCATCCAGCCTAAGCATCTCAGCAGGTGACGAGGGAAATCCCAGAAGACACAATCGGAAGATTCCTTTCCTGACGCTGCAAGAGAGTTGCTAAAGCACTTTGTGCAATTGCATCTGCAGGGGGTCCTGGCAAACACCCAGCGATGTTGACAGCATGCTGCTTTATTCTTTATTCCAGCTGTGTATATTTTCTTGGCAATCATTGCTACTTTCCTTCAGACATTTTTTGCTATTTGCCCAATAAAATGATTAGGGTTGAGTAAACATAAGGTCATATCTCCATATCAACTTCCAGATCAGATGGCCATGTGCTCTACTTTACATAGATCCTTTGTTTGGAGGGCTACCTCTTCCCAGGTCTGCAGAGCCCTTGAAATTTCCCATCCACAAAAAAAGCACTTGGAGGAAGGTGGAATCATCAGAGTCTTTGATGTAGAGAGTGTGTGTGCCGTGCATAGCAATTCTGATCAAGGTGTAAAGACATTGAGCGGCTAAAGAATCAAACTAAAAGCTTTTTTGTGTTGAACTATGTAGAAAGGTTGTAAGAGTGCTAAAATGAACTAAGCTTGTTTTGACTGAACTGAACTAATGAGGCAAGAAGAGAAGATGTGGTATGATTCCAAACAATATCAGTCTACGTCACAAAGAGGTTGTGGTAGGTGGATAACAGATCAGATTTCGGATCAATGAAAAATGACTGAGCCCTATCATTGCTGCTTTCTCTAACATACCTTTAACCTTTTTTTACCATACTGTGCATTTTGCATTTCTAACCATTCATACTGTATTTTTTATATTGTTGTTTCTCACATATGGGCAGCCTAAGGTTTTCTTGCCAAGATTTCTTCAATGGGACTGTTTTCCTTTAAGGCCAAGGGAGTGTGACTTGCCCAAGGTGAACCATCTCAGAGACTAAGATCATCCGGGGAGGCCCTGCTCTCAATCCCACCCCCTTCACAGACGCGAATGGTGGGGATGAGAGAAGGGGACTTCTCGGTAGTGCCCCCTCAGCTATGGAACTCCCTCCCCAGGGAAATTAGATCAGCTTCCTCCCTCATGTCCTTCAGGAAGAAAGCTATGGGACCAAGTGTTTGCACAGTGATATGGGACCAAGTTATGGGACCAAGTGTTTGCACAGCAACCAATGATATCTCAGTGTAATAATGAACAGTTACAGATCATTGTTGAAGGCTTTCATAGCCTGAATCACTGGATTATTGTAGGTTTTTCGGGCTATATGGCCATGTTCTAGAAGCATTCTCTCCAAGATGCGAATATGTGTAATATGGTAAGGTTATTAGGTTGTGGTATATGTTATTGTCTAGAAATTATGTTTTGGTTTTCACATGTATATATGGCATTGAATTTTTCTACTATTGTGTTGGAAACAACTTTGAGACCCCTCAGGGGTGAGAAAAGCGGTATATATATGCAGCAAATAAATAAATAAATAAATAAGGTCACTCAGTGTGTTTCCACGGCTGAACAGAGATTTGAACCCTGTTCTGCAGTGTTATAGTCCCACATTCAAACCACTGTGTTACACTGGGTCTCATATATATATATATATATATATATATATATATATATATATATATATATAAAATCCACTTTATCTCAGACTATCTGTGGGTAGTGCACTATTACAATCAAATTGAAATATATAATTTAAAAATAATTTAAGTAGACTAAAAGCATATTTAAAATTCATAAATTAATTCAGGACATTTTAAAACTAGTTAAAATAGTTTTAGGATCATTAAACATGCACATGTGCAGGTTTTGATGGAATCAGACCACAAATGTTTCAATTTAAAAAGCCATCATTTTTACTTGGCACCTGCATGAATCTAAGATTGCTATTATACATAATAAGTTAGGTTTCTGTTTAATTTTAAAGCTGCTATTTCTAAATTTGCATTTAGAAGTTCAATTAAATTAGCATATGGAAATACTATGTAAATCAATACCGTCTTTTGTCCCCCATTTTGAAAAAGGCTTAATTTTTTTTCCTGAAAATGTGCAAGCAGTCATCCTTTTGGCAGGTGCGACAGAGTTTTTCTGCAGCCAAACTGTAATCCATGATAGGCTATGCCTTTAAATGTACATATTACTGCATGCATGATAACAAGCATGCAGAATTCCGATCAGTTAAACAGTTCACAAATCCACTTTTCTTCAAGTTACAGAGATGTGGAACCATTTTTTCCAAGGCTTCGGTTAGTTATTGAGAATTTATGTTGTGCTTCTCAGGAAAACTATTGAGTGATAAATGTAGACACCCTAGTATGCCGCAATCTATATCATTAGCTTGGTTCTGTTTTGCCTGTTGCCACATAAATCTTGTTAGAGAAACCGAACCAAAGAGGCAGTTGGCTGAAATGGGCATTGTGACAAATTCTGTTCTAACTTAACTTGGACACGCTTCCAGGCAAACCCGAGTCTTGTTCAAAACAAACAAGAGTTCTCTGTGAGACCTCTGGGTCAGATGTGTGAAGGGAAATTTCAGTGACAGATGAGAAAGTGAAAGAATGCAAGCTCCTTTTGGTTTTATTAAAGATCTACCACTGCTTTGCTGGATATACTCTCCGTCTGTGCCCTCCACTCACTTGCTCTGCCCTCCACATAAAATTCCTTCTGTTTACACTGTCTTAAATTCAGAATTAGTGTGACTTCATTTGTAAAATTGAATATTACTGCTTGTCCAGTCTACACGTTGCAGTAATCTAATTTTTCCCTTCTTTTTCAGCTGCACAAACCCCAATGTGTGATCTTGCCCTAGTAACTGTACAATTTTTTTGTTTAAAAAAATCCTTCTAAGCAGGTTTCCTGCTGTGCTTTTCTGTTGCATGGAGCTTATTCAGGTAGCAGTCAGAATATTGCTTCCTGGTTTTGGAAATTCAGATCATGTTTCACCGCACACCCGGTGTTCTTGATGCAGTTTACATTTAGAGCAAGGGGTTACATGTCATTAGCAGTCACTGTTGGGCATTTGGACCCACAGAACAAGACTGCCTGTGTGTTCAAGGTCTCTTCCTAGAGTCCTGACTCGACGGCAGAGGCACGCGCAGACACCACCTGCTATTTGGGAATCTCCCTGTCGCGCCTGAAGCCAGCAGGTGATTGGGACTTTGAGTATTTTCCTCTCCCCTCCCTTCAAATCCATGTCTCTTTTCATATTTATCCATTTCTAAAACAGTGGATCTTTCTTTTAAAAGTTTTTTTTTAATTCAAAGTTTTATTGGTTAAAATGCATCAACTGACAGGAAATACACATAGCACTCATTCCACATGACATACCGACAGGGATGGGGTTAAGGGCAAGGGGGAGGGGGATAACAATAGGTGCTAGTTGAGAAAGCCAAACAATAGACAAAAGGTTAAAAAAGAAACAAAAACAGATGTGAGACAACACGCAGGTTGACTTCACCCGCCGGTAACGAGCCATAGGAATTATATTTGGGCTTATACTTTAACTTAACTTGTAAACCTAGATCCAGAAACCTCTTAAATCTTCCTTTTTCTTTGTTTTAATATAAACAATGAAAGGTTTCCATGACTCCTCAAAATATTTTTTAGAGCCTCTTCTCAATAGAACTGTCAGCTTGTCCATTTCTGCAGTATCAAGGAGTTTTAAAATGATTTCATCAATGTCTGGTGTTATATTCTCTCTCCAGTGCTTGGCCCAGATGATCCTAGCCGCCATTATTATGTGGGTAAGAAGTCTTTCTGTGCCTTTGCCCATCTTTTTTGAATCTATAATATTCAACAAGAATAACTCTGGTTTGAATTCTATTTTCATTTGTAAGACCTCCTCTATCCATATATGCACCTTTTTCCAATATTTCACGGCCTCCCCACATGACCACCATTGGTGGTAGAATGTCCCTCTATTTAGTAGGCATTTCCAGCATCGGTCCTCCCCTGTCTTATATATATTATTTAGTTGGGCCGGGGTGATATATCACCTATAGTCTAGTTTCAGGAGATTCTCTCTCAGAGAGTACGCACAAGTAAATTTTACATTATTCTTCCATGCTTTTTCCCAAGATTGCTGTGGGATTCTGTAGCCTAAGTTGGTTCTCCACTTTTCCATATAGTCTTTTATTGGCTTCTTCTCATGTTTTTTTGTTAGAAGCAGTTTATATAGTTTACTAACTCTCTTACTCTCTGAATGTAATATTATTTTCGCTCCTTCAGTTAACTTCTCTTCCCAACCAGTCTCTCTATCTTTCACAAATCTGGCCCTTAATTGGTTATATTAGAACCAGTTTATTTTATGTTCCCTCAATTCTTCCTGGGACTTCAAAATAAAAATACTATTCTCCTTTTTAAGTATTTCCTTGTAGGTTGGCCAAGTCTCTCTTCCTGCTTTATATAGTGCAAATGCCTCTACTGGTGATGCCCATAGAGGGAGCTTTTTACACATCGTTTCTTTATGTTTTGCCCAGACCTTCATTAGAGGCGCTTTTAAATTTTTTATCCTGCTTTAGCTTGTCATAAAATAAATAGGCGTGCCATCCGGCTTTGTTCTCCCATCCTTCTGCCAGTAATAACTCTTTGTCTTTTACGTCAATCCAATCTTTCAGATGTTCTACACAATTTGCTTCGTAGTATGTCTATAAATCTGGGAGGCCAAAGCCCTTTCTTTTAAAAGAAATATGGGACAACCACCATATCCATAAAACCAATATCTGCAGTTGTATTTATCCATAGTGTTATTTATTCACTTAGGATCCTCTGTATATGCAACACCCTCCTTTCAAGACCACAGTCATTTGTCCTATTTGCATTGTAGTTTTTTATTTGTGTTTTTTTCTGTTAAAATTTAATTAAAATATTGAAAAAAGAAAATAATCATGATAATGTCTATTTATATCATGCTTCCTCTCTCTACGAAAGAGACTCAAAGTGGCCTACAGCAAAACCAAATCCAATACAATTTAAAACCTAAAAATATACAAACTTTAAAATAGCATTAAATATTAATGGTATTTGGAATAAACTGTTAAAGTCTTTAAAAACTAATGTAAAACATAATCAAAGCTTAAACCACTGCAGTAGTTTTGCTATTAAACTCAGCCCTCTACATTGGGTTCACATATGTGATTATTCACGAATTTGCACTCTCAAGCCTCAATCTTTCTGCTGTTGCACCTACCCACCTTCCTATTGAAACCTCATCCAGATTTTAAACTCTGATCTCCACCACTCCTTCCCATCAAAGCTACATCAAGATTTTAAACCCCTTCCTTAGGGCACTTTCAGACAGGGGTAAAACCTGTGCCGAAACAGGTTTTAAAAACCTGCTTTGGTGTGGGTTTTTGGCCCCACAAGCTACCCAAAACCTGGGCTTTCCCAGGCAGTGTCTAGACATCATCGCAGTAATTACCGGGATGGCACCCAGCCACACAGAAGCCCCCAAAACAAGCTTTACTTTTAAAAAAAAAACCTTAGCGAGCCGCCATTACAGTGGTTTTTTTGTCCTCCTGGAGTATAGAAATTAAATGCCAGGAGGGGGGGGGGAGCAATTTTGTGCCAGGAGGATGGAAGGACCACTGTAAGGGTTTTTTTAAATTTAAAGCTGGTTTGGGGGACTTGAGGACAGTGGGTGGGTGGGTGGCCTCCTGGTTTTTCAGGTTCCATGGCTGCCTGGATTGGGTCTAGGGATCATGTGATATGGTCCTCGGGCCCAATCCACACAGGGCCCACACTTCGTAAGGCCTGGATCTGACATAAGATCCAGGTCTTACCAAGTGTCTAATTAACTCTGCTTTGTTCCAAATCAATTTGCTTTTACTTGAGGCTTCGTTTGGATGCATTTTTGGGCCTGTCTGGAAGGACCCTCAGACTCTCACTTCCTTGCACTTCATTGCCTATCATCCCACCACAAGCCTCACCCTGAATTTAAAGCCCTTCCCCTCTGACCTGCCTTTTCCTCTGCTCATGCCTCTGTCTCACCACAACCACCTTAAATTCAGGCTACGGCTTGTGATGGGATGATGGGCAATGGAGTCTGGGGTGTTCTGGTGGGCAAGATGGGGAGAAAGAGTGGGTGCAGAAGAAGCAAATAGCGTACGTATTAAAAATACAGTTCAAAATTTTACAGAGTGTTCTCTTGCAGGCAGGCATCTACAATGCACTTTGCATACTGCAGAAACAATTTCCCTGTGCAATGCGGTTTACATGTGGGGCTTGCTGAAGGACATTAAAGGGCTTCTTTCAGACTTTCCCCCAATTTTGCTTGATGTGCTTTAAAGGCTTTAATTTGCACTGTATCGTGCTTTGGCCACTGCAGTTTGTAGCCACTGCAGTTTCGATTATACAGTCAGTGTAGATGTGCCCCGAGAGGCACATTTTGTTTTGTGATAGATTCTTATGTTAAAGAAAAACATTGCATGGGGAATGGATGAAACCTGAGGAAACCATTCACAACTGTGCAGATGGCAATGCTGGAGAAAATCTAAGTTGTAGGTCTGGTTCTATATTGATTCTGCAACTATACAGACTTTACTGCACAGAGGTGGAAGCTGGTACAGAATATCCATTGCTGGTCCATCTCCTCCCCATGATAAAACTGTCAGGGTCCTGAGACTTATCTTGAACAATGCGTTGCTTCTTTGGCAGCATCATGTCCTCTCTCCTTGTTGTTGTTGTTGATGATGATGCTGATGATCATTTAAAAAACTAGAGGGGGCAGTGGGATGGCAAAGTTCCACCACACACCCAGAAGTACTGCTTTGCATTGCTGAGGAATGGCAGTTGTGTGACAGGAGTTATTATAATGCCGAAAAGTAGCTGTTATCCCAGATCTTGAGAATGCCACAATATAGCAGCACACCATGTGGTAATGTCCTACATAATTCTGGGAAATTTAAGTATGGGGTGGAAAATGAAAAGGAAACACATTTGGAGTTTTATCACAAGTTCTTATTGAACTATAATTTCCAGAACTCCATTGGACTTACCTTGGACTTGCATCCTAGCTCCCCTTATCGTAGCTGGAGGTACCTCTGTTGTGGCGGTTTTTCTGTTATGACTTTGATCCACAATATGAATTATTTGTAATTACTTTTGTCTATTTTGCACTGCTATATCCATCTATATATATAAAGGAAGACCTGTCATCGAACGACTGCCAGAGGCAGAGAAACCATCCAAGGCAGAGACACCAAACTTGCCAACAAAAATAGGCCTCAGGCAAGGAAGGTTTTTAGCAAAGAAACTCCCCCCCCAAACCTAGAAGGCCCCCAAAACAACACTTAAAAAACTACATTTCCCAGCGTCCTCTGCGGCCGCCAGAGAATCCCATTGGCCAACATCGGCCCACACAAAATGCAGGGAGGTTGAGTTCCCATAGTAACGGTGGGAGGAGCCAGCCAAGGCTAGGTTAGAATGCTGAGTGATTTAAGTTTAGTCAGTTGGTGTTTGTGGGTTAAACTGTCAAGGCCAAGCTCTAGGAGGGAGCAGGTTCCCACACTCGAGAAACACAATCCAAAAGACCAAGCCAGCACAAAATACCACACATGACAGCCACACAACTCGCGATGCCTACCTCTACAGACCCACAACACACACACAACACACACAACGCATACATACCACTGCCAAACAGAAACCTACACAGTACAACCAACTAACACAGGAGGACGTAACAACTACCAGGAGGACATAACACTAACACAAATAGGGCACCAGGGACACAGGCACCACTGACAAACACATCCCGCCGGAATAACACAAACTTGCAAAACCCAAAAAAACCCCCAATACTGCAACACAAAAACCCACCCCAACCAAAATTCACAACAAACACCACTGGCAAAAGCAACACCCCCTCCACATCACAACCAGCACAAAGCCAGACTGAGACAACTATGTCACCACAACACACACAAAAATACACCCCACAAATACCTGACAACTTCCCCAACACAAAACCCAGGACTGCACTCACTACTCACCACCACACACACCTCCAAATACACACACGTCCCAGGCACAATACTCCAGCAATTCCTACCCACACAACACAACACAACTTCCCATCACAACACATCCTCCCAACCTTACGGGACCCTGCACACACAACACCTACCACCACCACAAACAAAAACCAACTCCACCTATACTCCAACCACAACACAACACAACACTGCACTGAAACTCTACAAACACACACAATTACCCAAAACACCACACCCACACAAGCATTCCACAACATACTACCACCCACAATGCCACCACACACCCACTAACTCATCAAAAAAGTAATACCTACATACAACACAATACGCACATAACACAACCTTGCGTCTACTGCTCAACCCATTTGTATGCCATTCCTTCCTTCAACACCACACACCGACAACTCCACAGGACTTCAACATCCCACCCACCAGAACAACCCACAACAACACAGTCATGACCCCACTAAGACCATAACTAACATCAATTCCAACCCTTACATACTCAGACTTTCTCGCATCTCCTAAATAGGGCACAGCAACGCGTGCCGGGTACAGCTAGTTGTATATATACTGGTTCCCCTCCATAGGGGGCTGCCTTATTGGTGACTACCACATAATATACAGTATTTTTATACAATGATTTGTGACTTACGAGTTTAACTCTAGTTCTCTGTGTGTCCAAAAGAGTTAGCTATCCCATCATCCTGCTAAAAAGAACAGGCAGCTACAGCTAGCAGTTGGTTTGAGGATGCAAAAGAGAAACAAATTATTCTCTAAGGCTGGGTGAACCTATTAGTTTTCCCTTCTGTCATATCCAATGTTTACGCAAACATGTATATAACTTATGAGGACATTTTCCAATTTGATAAATGTAAAAGATTGTATCAAAAACAAACATAACAACATTCCCATCAGAATTGGTGAAATGCAATGAAATAGTTTTTTCCCCAGTTAGGAGAAGAACATTTTATTCTTTCCTGCCATATAGCCCTGAAAAACAAGGAACATTTCAAGAAAAAAATGTGAAGCAACCTAGAAGTATGGATGAATATGATCCAAAGCTAAACTTTGGAGAGCTAAATACATTATTCTGCCTGGATGTGTCACTTTCACTTACTTCCATATTTTGTTTTTAGATCAAGTTCTTTCCACTAAATTTATGAAAAACTAGCAAAGTTTGGACAGTTGGTTAAAAATGGAACCACTTTTTAGCCATTCCTGTTCTGGTTCCATCCATCAGTCAAAAGAACAAGCACTGCTAATTGCTATTCAGGCAAGAACTTCAAGATCAGGCTGGCCTAAATAAAATATAGCTGCCCATTTATAGCTCACAACTGTGTACTAGCCTTGAAGAATTGATCTTTCTCCTCTATCTCTCCCCTAGGCTCCCTCTCCCTTGTATGCTTTATCTATTTTGGTTTGTGAACCTAATTGTGGGGCTTCTGCATTTTTATTTATGTGAACTACCTTTGGAGATAACAGATCAAGAAGTAAAAGCAGAACTTCAGAAAACAGTAAGGACATAAATAAAATGTATTTCTAATTCAATATTACTGAATATTATTCAGTGTAGAATATTTCTTTATTATAAGGTACAAGTCAGCTAAATTGAGCAATATTTTATTCCAGTGTTTTCTATGTTGAGTACCCTCTCAACTGACACGTTACTGACTTAAAGGCACATAAAAACAAAGAAGGCACTAAAAGAAATGGGTTTGTACCTTTACATTTTACTCTTTGTCTATCTGTCATTTTTTTTGCTCCTCCATAAAATTATCTATCTACATACAGATAAACAAACAGATGTGATATTATATTTCCAATATGGAACAATTTCCAATATGAGTGATATCAACTGACTTGAAATATCTACCTAGGCTACAGAAGTTCACAAGTTCTTTGTCCTTATGAAAATATGAGGAGTTTCAAAAAGATGGCCCCAATTTTGAAATCACTACGGACCAAGCTGGTGAAAATGGGGAAATGAGGAAAAGTGGGAGAAATCGTCTTCTTTGAGTAGAGTTCTGTCTTTAAAGAAAATGGAGAATTTACTTACCCCATCACACAGGATCATCTTCTCCTGTCTCTAGCTCAACCATCCATAGAGGAGACAGATAGCATCGTTCTTAAGGTTGACACCCATCCTCTAGGCTCCTCTCCTTTCCCTCCCAATCTCTTTACTCTCAATCGTAGAAATCCAAAACGTACTAGGCATTAGAACTCATTGTAATTGGTTAGAAAAAGGGAAAACACAGACAAGTTTGACAGATCCCATCCCACATGATTTTCCCCACTTAAGTGCATTTGGTGGGAACATGGGAGAGGGCCTTTTCGATGGCTGCTCCCAGACTGTGGAACTTCCTCCCAAGAGAAATCACATTGGCCCCTTCCCTGTTGGCCTTCCACAAGCAGGTTAAGACCTTTCTCTGCCAGTAGGCATTTGGGGAAGGACTTGGGAGGTTGGGATTTGAGTGTGTGTGTGTTTTAAATGCATTATAAATTTTATTTTAACCTAACATATGTAGTACTATTGAATTGTTTGTATTAGCTATGTTTCAAGTTGATCTGAGTGTGTGGTTTTTAGCTGCCTTCAGTCCCCTTGTGGAGAAAGACAGGGTATAAATAAAATAAATAACAACAACAACAATAATAATTGTGCATTCTTCCTGATAAGTACATAGGAACATAAGAAGAGCCATAAGAACATAAGAACATAAGAAGAGCCATGCTGAATCGGACCTCAGCCCATCTAGTCCAGCATTCTGTATCACAAAGTGGCCCCCAGTTGTACACGGGGATCTCGAGCAGAAGGGAGGGCAAAACCTAACCTGCTCCCGACCCCCACAACCAGTACCCAGGGAAATCCTGCCTACCTCAACCAACTCCGAGGTGGCACTTGAATGTCCTTTTCAGTAACTACCGATACACTTGGTATCCATGAATCTGTCTAATCCTGCCTTGAAGTTGTTCAGGCTGACAGCTGTCACAACCTCTTCTGGAAGTGAGTTCCATAACCCAATGACCCTCTGGGTGAAGTAATATTTCCCTTTATTAGTCCTAATTTTCCTACCTTGGAGCTTCAGGGAGTGCCCTCTAGTCCTAGTGTTTTGTGACAAAGAAAATAGTTTTTCTTTATTCACCTTTTCTATCCCATGCATGATTTTATACATTTCGATCAAGTCACCTCTTAAACACCGTCTTTCAAGGCTGAAAAGACCAAGGCGTTGCAACCTGGTTTCATAAAGGGAGCCGCTCCATCCCTTGGATCATTCTTGTTGCCCTTTTCTGTACCTTTTCCAGTTCCGTTATATCCTTCTTAAGATGCGGAGACCAGAATTGTACACAGTACTCCAAATGTGGCCGTACCATCGATTTGTAGAGAGGTAATACAACATTTGCTGACCTATTTTCGATTCCCTTCCTGATCATGCCAAGCATAGAATTTGCTTTTTTCACTGCTGCTGCGCACTGGGTTGACATCTTCATTGAGCTGTCCACAAAACCCCAAGATCCCTTTCCTGGTTTGTCTCGGAAAGCTTTGACCCCATCAATTTGTAGGTGTAGTTGGGGTTCTTTGCCCCGATGTGCATGACTTTACACTTGTTTAGATTAAAATGCATTTGCCACTTTGTTGCCCATTCACTCAATTTCGAGAGATCTTTCTGGAGCTCTTTACAATCAGTTTCATTTTTAACTACCTGAACAATTTAGTGTCGTCTGCAAACTTTGCTACCTCAGAATTCACTCCTACATCCAGATCATTAATGAATAAATTAAAAAGTAACGGACCCAAAACTGAACCTTGGGGTACGCCACTTCTCACCTCTTTCCACCCAGAGAAATGTCCGTTTATTACCACCCTTTGTTTCCTACAGTTTAGCCAGGTTCCAATCCAGAACAAGACCTGTCCTCTGATTCCATGGCTGAAGAGCTTATTTAGGAGCCTTTGGTGAGGGACTTTGTCAAAAGCCTTTTGAAAGTCAAGGTAAACAATATCGACTGGGTCCCCTTTATCTATGTGTTTATTTACACCCTCAAAGAATTCTAACAAGTTAGTAAGACATGATTTGCCTTTGCAGAAACCATGTTGATTTTCTTTCGGCAATGCCTGTTCTTCTATGTGCCTAGTAATTTTTTCTTTAATAATGGTTTCCATCACTTTGCCTGGAACTGAGGTTAAACTGACTGGTTTATAATTTCCTGGATCACCTCTGGATCCTTTCTTGAAGATCGGTGTTACATTTGCCTCCCTCCAGTCCTCGGGTACAGTGCCTGATCTTAGAGAAAGGTTATATATCTTAGCTAGAAGTTCAGCAATTTCACACTTCAGTTCCTTAAGAACTCTGGGGTGGATGCCGTCTGGACCTGGTGATTTGTTGACATTTAGTTTAGTAAGGCATGTGAGAACATCCTCCTTGTTTATCTCTATCTGTTTTAATTCTTTTAATTCCCTCCCTGAAAAAACTGACTCAGCTGCAGGCATATGTTGTCTGTCCTCCTGTGTGAAAAACGGAGGCAAAGAAGTCATTTAGCCGCTCAGCAATCTCCTTGTCTTCGCTGATTTTCCCTTTCTGACCATTGTCGTCGAGTGGCCCAACTGCTTTTCTAGTTGGGTTCCTGCTTCTGATGTACTTAAAGAAGTTTTTGTTGTTTTTTTAAAATATTCTTTGCTATGTGTGCCTCAAAATCTCTCTTGGCTTTCCTGACTGTTGCTTTGCATTTAGTTTGCCAGAGCTTGTGTTCCTTTCTGTACATCTAGGCTGGACTATTGCAATGCCTTGTACATTGGTCTCCCTGGGTCAACGACCCGGAAAATTTGGATCATCCTGAATGCAGCAGCCAGACTACTCGCTAAATCACAGATGAAATGCCATATAACTCCTATGCTGCGACATCTCCATTGGCTCCCAACGGAATATCAGGCCCTGTACAAGATGCTGGTCCTAACTTTTAAAGCCTTGTATGGCCAGGGGCCAGCGTACCTCAGAGACTGCCTCTCTTCTCTCCACCATCAACGGTCGCCTCGCCCCACTCAATGAAATCTTTTATATGTACCAGGTCCCAGAGAAGTATGTCTTGATAGTACAAGCCGCAGGGCCTTTTCTATTACTGCTCCTGTTCTATGGAACTCTCTGCCCCCTTATCTGAGAGCCATGCACTATCTGCGATCCTTTGCGCAGGCACTTAAGACCTGGCTTTTTAATAGAGCTTTTTTTTTATAATTCTGATTTTAATACTTGTCTGTTTTAATGCTATATCTTTATGTAAATCGCCCAGAGCATTTGGGATGGAGGGTGATTAACAAATATTAAATTGAATGAATGAATGAATGAATGAAGACTCCCCACTCCAAAACAGCTGCCATCATTTCAAAAGGGCTCAAACAATATACTGAGGCTCTGATGGGCTGAAAATGGAGCTGTGCTTTTGAAACATTTTGGATAAATAAAATACTCATCTTTGTTAGTAACAGCAATAGAAGAAAATGAGCACACGTGGAACAAAATTTAATCTGTCCATTAAAAACAGATGCTCTCTGTGTGATGTGTTCCTGAACAAATTTGTTAGTGTGTTGAAAATAATACATTTTACATGATGATATTGAAAGCTGCATATAACTTCCTAGGATCACTGTAGACAGCTATTCCCATAAACACTGGTCCATACATACCAGTAAATATAAACAAACAAACAAACAAATAAATGGTCCTATGCTATCAGACAAAACCTGTTTGGCAGCCAGTGATCTCATTATGTCTTCCTTGACCTGCCAAGTCTACATAACAAAGAACCGAAACATATCATAATAATGACAATTTTATATCGCAAATTCTACATCAAGTTTATGGAGTCATATGAAAAGCATAAATCACTTCTACGGTTTTCATAAATAACCCAGGACAGATTATCTGTGGGTGGCAAGCCAGTATGTTTAAATTGTTTTTCCAGCAATCATTCCAACAATCACTTCATAAATTCAAACATAAAGTTCAACCAGAGTTAGACTATCAGCCTCATCAGAGTGTGTTTCCTTTTTTTAAAAAAAACACAAACATTTATTAGAAATAGACAATCTGTTAAAAGAGCATAACATCGGGTTAAAATGCATACATATTACAAACAATCCATAATTTGAAAACTCATGATTTAAGAACCACCTGGACAGGCCTGCTGAAAGTGATTGGTCCTTAATGCTGTTCAAAATGAAGATGTGAAATCTGGCTGTCAGACCTGCATTTGGCTACATATTCTTTTTTTAAAGTTATTTTTATTTATCTTATTATAATGCAATTTGTTATACATCATTTGTTTTACAGCAGACACATAATATTCAATATAATCTCCCATACATTAATATTGTATATTATATTATATTATAGAGGGGCCTTCTCAGTGGCGGCCCCTCACCTGTGGAACTCTCTACCCTGTGACATTAGATTGGCCCCCTCCCTCTTGTCCTTTAGAATGAAACACAAAACCTGGTTATGGGACCAAGCATTCGAACAGTAGAGGCAGAAATTTAGAATGAGACCCAATTTGTGCGAATGACAATAGACTGACCTGGACTATGTTTTTGAACCTGCGTGACTTAAACAATGTTTTAATAATTTTATGTTTTAATTGCTTTTATCATTTATTACTGTTGTTGGCATTGAATGAATGCCTGTTGTGAAGCCGCCCTGAGTCCCCTCTCGGTTTGAAAAGGACAAGATACAAATATGCAAAATAAATAAATAAATAATACAAATCAAGGCGCAGGTTATCACTTCCAAAGCCCTAAACGGTTGGGGACCTGCCTATCTTCGCGATCGCATCTTCCCCTACGAACCAGCGCGAGCTCTAAAATCTTCTAGGGAGGCCTTTATCTCGCTTCCTGTCCAGTTTAATGCCAGAAGCAGAAGTGAAAGCAAATAAAAAGAGCTTTACTTCAGCCAAAATAAGTTAATATATAGTCTTATTGTGAGGAGTTCATTTTATTTTTGATCATTTTTTATTTTATTTTATTACATTGTGTTTCAATCTATGTTTGTCTGAGCTCATCCCCATGTAAGTAGCCCTGAGTCCCTTCGGGGAGATGGAGGAGGGGTATAAAAATTAAGTTGTTGTTGTTATTATTATTATTATTACTATTACTACTTTTGGCATCTACTGTTATTTTTACACTTATACATATTTTCTATTCCTCACCACCGTGTTCCCCTCCCCCTGAGCCACTCCTTTTATATATCAACTGTCCAAAATTTCGTTTCCTCTTGTGGAAGTAACTTTCTGTCTTTTTTTTTATCCTTTCTCAATACATTTTCTCCATACATCACAAAAATCACTTTGTTTCCATATCCCTCTTTTAATGTCAGCTTGACATTTATTGCCAATTTCCATACTTCCTTTCAGCACTCTTCTATTTATATATTTATTTTACTTTTCCGATTCCTTGTTATAAGCAGTCTTACTATTGTTAATAAGTTTGTAATCACATCTTTATTCTCTTTTTCAGCTGTTTATTATTATATAATAAGAAAGCAACACTAGGACTTTTTTCTATTTTAATGTTCATTATATCCTCTATATCTCTACATACTTTTCCTCAAAAATTATTTACATATTTACACTGCCACCACGTATGTATATATGTTCCTGATTCTTGGCATGCTCTCCAGCAATTTTTTTTGAGTAGTTTTTATTTATATTTACTATCCTTATTGGTGTTAGATACTATTTCCATATTAACTTATAGCAATTTTTAACCCATATTGATAGATAACCACTCTGTTTCATTTATGTGCATCCTAAATCTTCTTCCCAAATCTCCTTGAGGGTATTATTTCAATTATTANATTATAAACTTTACTAGTTAATCATTTCAAATTTTTGGTGTTTCCATGGTCAAAAGGAAATCCAAAGCCTGGTCTCCAGAGCCATAGTTCAATATCTTGGGAGGCACCTCTCCACAAAAGTCAACATTGACACTGAGCTCTGTGAGTGCAGCATTTTCTCGAATGAAGCAGAGAGTGTTTGAAGACCGGGACATTCATAAGAACATAAGAACATAAGAAGAGCCATGCTGAATCGGGCCTCAGCCCATCTAGTCCAGCATTCTGTGTCACACAGTGGCCCACTAGTTGTACACGGGGATCTCTAGCAGAAAGGGGGCAAAACCCCTCACCTGCTCCCGACCCCCACAACCAGTACCCGGGGAAAATCCTGCCTGCCTCCATCAACACAGAGGTGGCACTTGGATGTCCATTTCAGTAGCTACTGATTCCCTTGGTATCCATGAATCTGTCTAATCCTGCCTTGAAGCTGTCCAGGCTGACAGCTGTCACAACCTCCTCTGGAAGTGAGTTCCATAACCCAATGACCCTCTGGGTGAAGAAATATTTCCCTTTATTAGTCCTAACTTTCCTACCTTGGAGCTTTAGGGAGTGCCCCCTAGTCCTAGTGTTGTGTGACAGAAAAAATATTTTCTTTGTTCACCTTTTCTATCCCATGCATGATTTTATACACTTCGATCAAGTCACCTCTTAAACGCCGTCTTTCAAGGCTGAAAAGACCAAGGCGTTGCAACCTGATTTCATAAGGGAGCTGCTCCATCCCTTGGATCATATTTGTTGCCCTTCTTTGTACCTTTTCCAGTTCCGTTATATCCTTTTTGAGGTGCGGTGACCAGAATTGTACACAGTACTCAGATGTGGCCTCACCATAGATTTGTAGAGAGGCAATACAACATTTGCCGACCTATTTTCGATTCCCTTCCTGATCATGCCAAGCATAGAATTTGCTTTTTTCACTGCTGCAGCGCACTGGGTTGACATCTTTATTGAGCTGTCCACCAAAACCCCAAGATCCCTTTCCTGGTTTGTCTCAGAAAGCTTGGATCCCATCAGTTGATAAGTGTATTTGGGGTTCTTTTCCCCGATGTGCATGACTTTACACTTGTTTAGGTTAAAATGCATTTGCCACTTTGTTGCCCATTCACTCAATTTCGAGAGATCTTTCTGGAGCTCTTTACAGTCAGTTTCATTTTTAACTACCCTGAACAGTTTAGTGTCATCTGCAAACTTTGCTACCTCACAATTTACATCTACATCCAGATCGTTTATGAATACATTAAAAGTAACGGTCCTAAAACTGAACCTTGGGGTACGCCACTTCTCACCTCTTTCCACCCAGAGAAGTGTCCATTTATTACCACCCTTTGTTTCCTACAGTTTAGCCAGGTTCCAATCCAGGACAAGACCTGTCCCCTGATTCCATGGCTGAAGAGCTTATTTAGGAGCCTTTGGTGAGGGACTTTGTCAAAAGCCTTTTGAAAGTCAAGGTAAACAATATCGACTGGGTCCCCTTTATCTATGTGTTTATTTACACCCTCAAAGAATTCTATCAAGTTAGTAAGACATGATTTGCCTTTGCAGAAACCATGTTGATTTTCCTTCAGCAATGCCTGTTCTTCTATGTGCTTAGTAATTTTTCTTTAATAATGGTTTCCATCACTTTGCCTGGAACTGAGGTTAGACTAACTGGCCTATAATTTCCTGGATCACCCCTGGATCCTTTCTTGAAGATCGGAGTTACATTTGCCTCCTTCCAGTCCTCGGGTACAGTGCCTGATCTTAGAGAAAGGTTATATATTTTGGCTAGAATTTCAGCAATTTCACACTTGAGTTCCTTAAGAACTCTGGGGTGGATGCCATCTGGCCCTGGTGATTTGTTGACATTTAGTTTAGTAAGGCATGTGAGAACATCTTCCTTGTTTATCTCTCTGGGTTCCTGCTTCTGATGTACTTAAAGAAGTTTTGCTATTTTTTTAATGTTCTTAGCTATATGTGCCTCAAAATCTCTCTTGGCTTTCCTGACGGTTGCTTTGCATTTAGTTTGCCAGAGCTTGTTTTCCTTTCTGTTCTCCTCAGTAGGAAGAGCCTTCCATTTCTTAAATGAGTTTTTCTTCTTTCATAGGGATACCAAGATGCTTGTATATAAAGCTATTGCCCTCCCAACCTTGTTATATGCCTGCAAAACATGGACCATCTACAGATGTCACACTCAACTTCTGGGATGATTCCATCAGTGTTGCCTCTGAAAAAATCCTGAAAAAAGTGATTTAAAAATGGGTTTAAAGCTAACTTTAAAAACTGTGGCATAGACACAGAGAACTGGAAAGTCCTGGTTCTTGACTGTTCTAACTGCAGGTCAGCTGTTACCAACAGTGCTGTGGAATTTAAAGAGGCACGTATGGAGGGTGAAAGGGTGAAATGTGTCAAAAGGAAGGAGCGCCAAGCCAAGCCTGATCAGGACTGCATTCCATCTGGAAACCGATGTCCTATATGCGAAAGAACATGCGGGTCAAGAATAGGCCTCTACAGTCACTTACAGACTCACTGCCAAGACCTTACACTTGGAAGTCAATTATACTTGGACACTAGGGATCAATGATGATGATGATGATGATGAGTAACAATGCTCAAATCATTACTCCATCCTGGTTCTCTTAGACAGCATTAGGCCATCTAACGTTTTGATGAATTCAAACTCCTATCAATCTAATGGAGCTTGGAAATTATTTAAGTCTTCCCTTGTTTGTGCAGTCATTGTGACTATCCCTGGACTAGGGGAGGTTGAGATATAGCTTAATTCAGTTTCTCCCTTGTTCTGTCTCGTCTTTGCCTTTGTTTTTTTTGCTCTTTTGCTGGCAAATATTATCCAGCAGAACAGTTCTGTTAGCAGATTTCAGAGTTCAATTGGCACAAGGGGATATACTGCATAGTGACAGAAGATGCTTCTGCCTAATACTAACTTCCCAGAGCCAATGCTTCCCCAAGGTAAAATTGTACTGAAACATCCTATCTGTACTTGAAACTGTCATCACTATAAGTATAGCAGTAAACTCACAAAGAACACAAGTTTTCCACTTCACAAAAAGTGCATCTGTATACATGTAGTCAAGAAATATGGCAGAAGTTATCTGTGACATGGCAGTAGTATGGGAATTTCCATGCATACTCAGAAATTTCATGGTTATGTTGGGATACATGCTCGAATTGCTCACGTTTCATACATTCCAGGCATTGCAGAGTTTGGGAATAAATTTTAAGCCTCTGTCATACATTTGAAATTGGATTAATTTAAATAATAGTGACTAACCCAGTTGCAGATATGTTGTTGGTTTATTATGGCAAGTAAGCTAAGAGAAGTGCAAATGTATAAGCAAAGTTCAATTTTTATTTTAAACTTATTCTTACAAAACTGTCAATCAATGTAAAAATCATTTATTTTATGGTGTTAATGCAGTTCTTTCTTCTCATCTACCCATCGAACATATGAAAAGACTTGCTGTCAATTGGCAGAAGCAAACTAGGATTAGAACCAAGGAAGAAAACAGCCCTCAAAGAATGAGCAAATCAATGAATGAAATCTTGGTGCACCATCCACAAATGAAAATATGATATGAAATGAGCTATATATATGCAATAGTTTGCGATGTAGAGATGAAGAATGGAAGCAACAAATTCCCTGTTTCCCCTTTTCTTTCTTATTCCTTATCTCTCTTCCCTATACTTGACTGTCCCTATGCTTTCCCTATACCCTTCCCCTATCCAAAATGGACCCTATTTCCCTCTGTATCCTACCACCTACCGTATTTTTCGCACCATAAGGCGCACCTGCTGATAAGACGCACCCTGTTTTTGGAGGAGGAAAATAGGAAAAATGTACATGTATGTGGGGTTGCCCTAAAGTTGCACAGCCCCACATACATGTACATGAATGTGTTTCACTGGAGAGGCCGGAGGAGGGAGCCCTGCGGAGGCGCTGCGGCCTCTTCCTCCTTCCTTCCCTCCCTCCCTCCGGCCTCTCTCCTTCCGTGCGTACTTACAGTGCGCGGCCGGCGAGGTCTTCCTCCCCTTCCTCCTCGGCAGAGGCGCATCTTCCTGATGTCAGGAAGATGCGCCTCTGCCTTCGGGTCTCCGTGGGGGCCGTCCTCGTGGCCGAAGACAGGCGCATCTTCGTGGCGCCAGGAAGATGCGCCTCTGCAAGGAGGAGAAGGGAGGAAGCCCGCCGCAGCGGCGCAGCACGACGCCGGAGAGGGCCGGAGGAGGCCCTGCAGAGGCGCTGCGCCTCTTCCTCCTTCCTTCCTCCTTCCCTCCCTCCTCGGCCTCTCTTCCGGGCGTACGTACAGCGCGCAGCCGGCGAGGCCGTCCTCCCCTTCCTCCTCCGCGGCAGAGGCGCATCGTCCTGACGTCAGGAAGATGCGCCACTGTCTTCGGGCCACGAGGGCGGCCCCCACGGAGACCCGAAGACAGAGGCGCATCTTCCTGATGTCAGGAAGATGCGCCTGCCGAGGAGGAGGAAGGGGGAGGAAGGCCTCACCGGCCGCGCTGTGGGCACGCACGGAAGGAGAGAGGCCGGAAGGAGGAGGGAGGGAAGGGAAGGAGAAGAGGCCGCAGGGCCTCCGTGGGGGCCTCCCTCCGGCCTCTCTTCTTCCGTGCGTGCCCACAGCACGCGCGGCCGCGAGGCCTTCCTCCCTTCCTCTCCTCCCTCGCAGAGGCGCATCTTCCTGACGTCACGAAGATGCGCCTGTCTTCGGGTCTCCGTGGGGCCGCCCTCGTGGCCTCCCCTCCTCCTGCTCCACCTCGGGTTCCTCCGCGCCGCCAGTAAGTACAATATATCCCCCCTCTGCTCCCCCCCTCCCTGCCTGCGTCTTCGCTCCATAAGACGCAGCTGATTTTTCTTCCCACTTTGGGAGGAAAAAACTGCGTCTTATGGTGCGAAAAATACGGTATTTCTTATACTTCTCCCTCCATTTTTTTACTCTTTTAAAGCATTGTAACCCGAAAACCTAATAAAAAATACCTTATAAAAAGATGGGATACTTTTCGGTAGTATGCGCTTTGTCTATACTTTTATGATGGAGTCCACTGGCTCCCATCACACAACATAGAGCTATTTCAGGCGGGGCTCTGTTGCAAAAGTATAGACGAAGTGGTGCATGACACCACCATGGCAAAAGAAGATGGGATACTTTTTGGTAGTATGCGCTTTGTCTATACTTTTATGATGGAGTCCACTGGCTCCCATCACACAACATAGAGCTACTTCAGGCGGGGCTCTGTTGCAAAAGTATAGACGAAGCGGTGCATGTCACCACCATGGCAACACGGCAGTCTTTCTGTGTTGTATTGGATCAATACTGGCACCCCCCCCCCCCACGTGGAATGGGACCACAAGTAAGTTGAGCAACGTGAGGCATGCGGCGATGGGTTCCACCCCCATCCCAGCCAGCACAGTCAGGAGTCACCATAATCGATGGCAGGTCCGGCAGCCCATCTAATGAGGGTGCAAGACAGTCCAAGTATTTTGCTGATTAAGGTAAAGAGCATTCAGTTGGGTAATCGCTAGCTAGCGGGCTGTCTTGGCAGTTGAATCTGTCTTCAAAATATGACAATATTATTTGCTACATTTGAAAGTAGCAGATTCATGTGGGGAGTATTACAGGCAGGCCATGAGGTTCACTATTTCCCTCCCAACACCTGGCTGCCACCTGAATCTTGACACTGAGTCTAGAGGTAAGTCCAATGAGATCAGATACTCCAAGAGTAATGCAATCAGCAGTTTATGTTTTCACACAGTGCCAAGATGTGCACTTTTAGCTGACGTTTCTTTCTAGGTATTCCTATAAAACATACCTGGGAATAATTTAACCTTCCAAAAGTTTTTGGACTCCATTTTCCTAAACATTAGCAATGGTGGCCAGCATGGGCAGGGGTGGTCTTCTGCCTCCAGGGTCAAAAAGGCTTTAAAAGGATGGACGTTGCAAGCTATGGCCCCGAAGGTAGAGAAGAGAGCCTTCCCACATGCAGGGGAGACCCAGGATCTCTATAATAATGAGTACTAGACTCAGAAATAGTGAACCAAAACAGGATTTATTGATAACAACCAGTAGAAAATGCTGGTGGCCCAAAATGCTTGGTTGGTTGCAAAGAGTCCTTAAACAAAGGGAAAGCGTTCACTTGCCTCATGCAAAAGCGAAGGTACCTTTCTTTGGATCCAGGTATCCTGTACCTCTCTGGTTTTGTAGGCCCACAAAGTCCTGAAAACCCCCAAAATCTGCAGTCCCTGTTGAGGACAGGTCCCCCTATGCACTGCAGCTTGGTTGAGAGCGCAGGTAGACTCGGCAGGTGAACTAAGAATGCTATGTCCCAGCAAGCTTAGGTTCCAGCCTTGCTTTGTCCGTGAGTTCTTTGAAATGAGGCCAGAAAGGAAATCCGCCCCCTAGGTAAACTCGTAAAGGGAGGAGTTGAGGGCCGGTCACCAGGTTTGGAGCCAGAATGCAGCTCCTCCCGCAGTGAGCACATGTTAGGACAGAGGAGCACATGGCAAGACAAAGGAACTATAGAACAAAGAGCCATACAGGTGAATGGCCAAACCAAATACAGGTATAAACAGCCCTCTAGGGGCATCACAGGTGGGATTTGCAACCAATTACAGCTCAAGGCCTGCATATTTCCAATCTCAAGACTAAAACAAATCTGTGAGTCGAGCATACTTATTTGGAATATAAAAAACCTGAAATTCTCCAAAATCCAAAACTGTTTACATGTCTAGCTGAGAGAGTAACACTTTAGCCTTCTGATGATTCAATGTACACCAACTTTGTTTCATGCACAAAATCATTTAAATGATATTGTGTGTAAAATTAACTTTGCTTATGAAGTGTATATGAAATGCAAATAACTGCTGTGTTTAGACTTGGGTCCCATCTCCAAGATATCTCATCATGTATATGCAAATATTCAAAAATAAATCTCAAACACTTCTGGTCCCAAGAGTTTCAGATAAGGGAGACTCGACTTGTATTTTACAGTGGCCCCTATCTAATATTATTAAACAGACATCAGGCAGAATCTATGTTTTTTTTCCTATCAACATTAAATTCCTCTCCAGCTTTCTTATTAATTATAGTTTGCTACCCAGTGCTTTTGAGTTCATTTTGACTCAGTTGCTCCCTGAAGAAATACTTGCTAGCGTAGTGTCAGGAAAAGACTCAAACTGAAATTAGACACAGAGCCTTTCATCTCTATGAAGTTGTCAGAATGATATACTGGTATGCTACTCATTAAAGTATATCATTCATAAGACTATGGCTTTCTAATTTCACAGAACCCCATCTGAATGTCATTGCCCTCCCTCCTGGGTGGGAAGGAAAAAGCCTTGCTTGGAGCAGTGTCACCTGACTGCAGTATGATGAAGAATGGGCCCAATGGTGTGTCTGCAGTATCATTGGCACTACCTACTTCAGCATTCGGCTGCAAATTAGGATGTATGGCAGGAGCTCAGACAAACCCTCTGTAAATAATCACAGAGCTGGCTGAAAGACTATGAAGGCTTTCCCATGGCTTTTCTACTCTAGAGCTTATGATTTAATGATGTATTATGATCATCCAGGAAATTGTGCCTCAGTCAGTTCTGATTTCCTGGGTGGGAATCAGATATTTTCATAATGGGGTGGCAGCTTCCTAAAGTAAACCCATGCCTCCTGTAAGCTCTCTAGTGTGCACCTTTCACATATTGCATACCCTAATCCTGATGCTCCCTCTTGAGAACTGTGTTTTCAATTTAGATTAGTTTAACTTGCTGTAATTGAATTTACTTTCATTTAATTCAGCGATGTGCAATTCACCTTGATTTTGTTTACTCTGACTTTATGAAAATGAAACAACTTAGCTTAGGGGGGAAATCCCCATATACCACCCTTGTCTTTCACATATAAGACATTATGAATACTTCTTCACAAACATCCTTTGGATAGAGATCCAGCAATGAAGACACGTAGGCACTAGGCAGGTTAAAACGTTTCTGTTTGGTAAGATCATATCCTGTTCATTGGGATGAGGTTAGATAGGGGAGCATCATTTCCTGTACATCTATTGCACAGTGGACTATTTTATCATCACCTCTCAATTTCACATGGATTGGCTACACATGTAGAGACGTGTGTCTTTCACACATAAGCATAGCACTTTGATTCCACTTTATCTGCCGTGCTTCCATGCTCAGCAATCCTGGGGGTGTCTATAGAAACCTGGAATTTCTCTGCCAGGGAGTTCAAGTGCCTCACCAAATTACAAATCCCAAAATGCAGTTATGGCATGATTGCTTTAAAGCAGGGGTGGGCAATTATTTTTTCCAAAGGGCCACACAAGAGCCAAAAAATATTATGGAGTGCCGCACCTAAAGGCTGAACTACATTCTAATCTACATTATTTATTTATTTATTTACAATATTTACTATATATTACACATCATTAATGTTAACATATTAATATATCAATAAATATTCATATATTATTAGTATTAAGATCATAATTATTATAGTATATATAGACATTATAATATATTGAAATTATAATATAATATAACATTATATTATATTATTTATTATATTATTATTATAAAATTATAAAATAATAAAACCCACTAAAATAAAATAAAATGAAATTCAAGAAGACAAGGTGTGAACCAAGATAGAGGCTGACATCCTCAGGAGAGGAAGGATCCCAAGATGGAATGGCCCAATGGATCCAACCCAGAGGATGAAAAAGCGGCCGCAGCAGAGCAGCAGACGATCGGAGGCTGCAGGCCTCCGCCCGCTCTTGCCCCCAGCCGTTCCCCAGCTGATCACCCTGCTATGGAGTGCCTGCCATCTCGGTTTTGGAGTGCCTGCCATCCCGGGAGGTGATCTGGGCCTGCAGCCGGAGCAGTCGACCTGCGGTGGCTACTCGCCCTGGCGACCCGTAAGAGGATAAAGTCTTCCGGGTCGCCAGGGCGATCAGCTGCCGCAGGTCGCCGACTGCTCCCGCTGCAGGCCCAGATCACCTCCCAGATGGCAGGCACTCAAAACCACCGCCTCCGATTGTTTTCTGGAGCGGCGGGCTGTCTGCCAACGCAGGCCCCACAGCCCTCAATGGGATGGAGACAGTGGCACCCCTTCCTCTTGGCCCCGCCCCCGATGCCCTTCTCCCGGGCTGGATAGAATTGGCTGCCGGGCCGCATCCGGCCCTCGGGCCGTAGGTTGCCCAGGTCTGCTTTAAGGCATGTATTTTCATTTATTTGCATTGACTATGCTTTATATCTAGTTTGTTTTCATTGTTACACTTTTCATAGGTTTCCTTATTTATGTGTGTGAAACAACTCACTTTGTGACAGCTTTTCTGTGGTGTGAAGTCATGCATATATTTAATAAATAAATAATAGCCAAATATTTTGAAGGCAATACTCATCATGTAAAATAAGACAGTGCAGTATCAAATATATAAAATAAGACATCATATTGTATGTCTTTTGAGGTTGTCATAGGTACGTTTTCCCCCTTTTGATTAAATAGCAAAATGGTGTGGGTGTTGAAAAGGAATTTCAGATCTGAAGATAAATTTGCACCCAGGTTTACATGGTAACTGAATCCGAAAAATCTGCTGAACCCTTAAATAACTTTTGAAAGCCAGTTTGCCCTAAATAATTATCTATATGCCTGATTGTAAGAGATAACGTCTGCAAGCATCAGACATTTGGAGCATCGTTAATTCTAACAGGACATTCATTCATATTACCTTTGACTTAGACTTCCTGACTCTTCATAGTAAGGAATTTCTTTTCAAAACTTGTATATATTAACTTTCTTCATTCTCTTCACATATGTTGGATTACAATTCTCATAATCTTTAGTCAGTACAGGCACCGGGATTGATAGGATTTGGAGACCAAAACAAGGATGGAAAATGGCTCTGGAGGAGCAGGAATAACCACCTGTATGGTTACGAAGAGACCTTAATATGATCAGGCCCAGTAGACACAGCATTGCATTGTCGAAGGCTTTCATGGCCGGAATCACTGGGTTGTTGTAGGTTTTTCATGCTGTATGGCCATGTTCTAGAAGCATTCTCTCCTGACGTTTTGCCTGCATCTATGGCAGGCATCCTCAGAGATTGTGAGATTTGTTGCAAACTAGGAAAATTGGGTTTATTTATCTGTGGACGGTCCAGGGAGGAAGAAAGAACTCTTGTCTGTTGGAGGTAGGTGTGCATGTTTCAATTGGCCGCCTTGATTAGCATTTGATGGCCTGACAGTTTTTAGGTGTGCCTTGTTACTGCCTGGGAAATTCTTTTGTTGAGAGGTGATTAGGTGTTCCTGATTGTTTCTTGTCTGGAGTTCCCCTGTGTTTGAGTTTTGTTTTTTATTTACTGTTATAACAGACAAGAGTTCTTTCTCCCACCCTGGACCTTCCACAGATATACTCGTATAAACCCAATTTTTCTAGTTTCCAACAGACCTCACATCCTCTGAGGATGCCTGCCACAGATGCAGGCGAAATGTCAGGAGAGAATGCTTCTAGAACATGGCCATACAGCCCGAAAAACCTACAACAACTCAAACACAGCATTTTTGCAATATATGGATCTTTTTTTTTGTCTTGGTGTTTTTGGATGTGTGGTCCCATCATCTCCAGCTTGCATTGCCAGCAGACAGGGAGCTTGGGAACTGTATCATAATAGCATTCCAAGGGTCAAAAGTTTTCAATTGTTGGTGCCACCCTTGCTCTCCCATAATACAGTGTCAACAAATTGGTTTTCTAGCTGGTTTTTGTTATAGACTCTTGACAGTTGGTAAAAACTCACTTGTATATATGGTTGATTAACAAAAGTAGGAATAGAATATCTTCAGCAGAGTCATTAAAGATGGCACTACTCTAGTTTTGCTAGAGATATAGCCACATGAACAAGTGATGCAAACATTCAGCATACACATGGCCCTTCTCTGGTTGTTTTAAAAGCATCATTGAAATTAATAGCTAATTCCTTTTTTGGAGGTGATATATTAATTAATTAATAATATATTAATTAATATATATGTGATTTTTTTTTTCATTCTATGTCTGGGAATCTGGATGTATGTCTCTGATCAATGGGGTCTACCCAGAGAAGCAGAAGGCATAGGGAACAGGTAACATGATCAGTACTGAAGTTATTAACTGGCTCAATTTCAAAATACTCAGTGAGACTGCATTATCATCTCTCTTGTGCTGTGCCAAAGGCATGCCTAGTGTCCTTGAGAGTGAAATTGTCCCCACGTAGCTGAGTGAAGCATTACTTTGTTAATACGCTGTGACACAAGAGAAATAATCAACCGAAACAACTGCCAACGCTGGTTCACTGCAAATCATAACAGGATTATCCATTAAAAGAGACCCTGTCGGTAAAGCATGTTTTTCATTAAACATTCTGTTTAAGGACTGAAATCACAGCTCAGTCCCGGCGTTTGTGTTCAAGGCAATATCGGTACACACACACAGGGCTAAACATCTATTACTCCTTCAGCATCTCCAAAAGGCACGGACATGCAGTGAACAACAGAGGTAGCCCAAGGCATTTCACTTCCTAAGGTGAAAGCATCCCCCCTATTTTATGGGAACCAGCATGGTGTAGTGCTTTGAGTGCTGGACCATGACTTTGGAGATCAGGGTTTCAATCCTTGCTTGATCATAAAATCCAGTGGGTGGCCGCAAGCATGTCACCCTCTTATGAACTCATCACATTGACAAGGTCTCGTGGGGTGATTTGCCAGCCTCTGCAGCCAATCGGGAGGGCAGCGGGTCAATCCTGGTGCTCTGCCTTGCCCGCAGCAACACTTCCCCATCACACACTTCCCTGTGCAGGCCCCGTTGTTCCTTTTGGAACATGGGAAGCCTCCTGTGTTCTGGATGCTTGTACCCCGGTTCATTGATGGAGCCCCGCCAAAAGTCAGTGTGCATCATGTGATCGGCTCTGTGGGGCTCCGTGAATCAACTGAGATGCAAGCACCCTACTATGCTTACAGGCCCCCGTGTGATGAAGTTCTTAGTCTCAGACAAAGGCAAAAGCAATCAGGGTGAGTAGATGTCTGAAGAAATTTTCCCAAGAAAACGGTGGGATAAAAATCACCTTAGGCTTGCAGTGTTTTGGAAATTACTTGAAGGCACAAAACAGTGACAAGAGGTTAGAATGGATGGCCCTTGTGATATATTTCAAATTTGTGCTTATGTAAGCAGCATTCTATGTACAGGACATGACGAGAGTGATCATTGATTTTATTTCACTTGCTTCATGTTACCTTGTGCCATTGGACTAGCAGGAAATCAAGGTTACCTGACACAAGTCAGGTTTTGTACCACAGACAGTTTATTTATTTTATTTATTATTTATTTATTATTTGGACTTATACACTGCCACTCCCCAAGGGCTCGGAGTGGCTTACAGTCATACAAAACACAACAGAGGTAAAACACATATTAAACTAGGTTTTCCAGCTTAGCAGTCAAATGCTAGTCGGAAAAGATGGGTCTTGCAGGCCTTGCGAAAGGAGGATAGGTCCTGCATGGCCCGCACATCACTTGGAAGGGTATTCCAGATTGACGGCACCACTACTGAAAAGGCTCTGCGCTGGGTTGATGTGAGACGGATTGGTTTGAAAGTTGGCACTTCAAAGAGGTTCTGTTGTTCGGAACGGAGTGATCTCTGGGGTTGATAGGGGAAAAGACGGTCCCTCAGATACAGCGGCCCCAGACCATGCAAGGCCTTGAAAGTTAACACCATCACCTTGAAGGTGATCCGGTGCTCGACCGGAAGCCAGTGGAGCTGCTGGAGGATGGGTGTTATGTGACATCTCACTGGTGTCCCATAGAGAAGTCGAGCAGCGGCATTCTGGACGAGCTTAAGTTTCCGGATCACTGACATGGGTAGTTCCAACTTGCCTGCCTCCACTGAACAAATGTTATAGTTAGTACTGGTGAATACGCCACAAGGTAAAGGATTAGGGTTTAATAAGCTGTTTTTCTTAATTTTTTAAGGACTTGAATAGTGAAAATGGGCATGATATGAGGAGGGAAATTACACCTGGCTCATGGGACCAAGTCCCAAGAACTGTTCAATTAGTTCCATCAATACTGTCACTCTGTAATCTATCCAACTACAGCCATGTGTAGTTTAATACTGAGGTGCAAAGCTTGAGTGATCAAGGTAAGAACTAGAGTTTAGGAAGAGGACATACAAATGGTGAGATTCTAGGCATCATTCACTTGCACTTGAGAAAATGTGTAGCAGCCAGAGTTCTCACTTTCCTAGGAAAATGGCAAGCTACAGCTAAACGAATTGAATCCTTTGCTTCTAGCCTCAGGCACTTTGGCTATTACAGATTGGGCATCCCTTATTCAGAATTACAGAATCCAAAACACTCCAAAACTGAAACTGTCACCATGTGTGGCTGAGATAGTTAATAATACCCTTACTTCCTGACAGTTCAATGTACACAAACTTTGTTTCATGTTCAAAACTATTTTTTTTTAAATTATAAAATGATCCTTGGGTTATAAATGGGCCCTTTGCATTCTCTGGGATTTGCATCCACAGGCAGCAAAATGAGTGGATGCTCAAGTCCCATTATATATAATGGCATAATAAAATGATATAATTTATATAAAATGGCATAATGAAGATTTGCTTCTTGAATTAAAAAAATATATTTTCAAGCCATGAATAGCTGGGTCAATGGATATGGAGGGTTGACTGCATATGAAACATTTTTAGATTTGTTCCCATCTCCAAGTCTCATTATGTGCATATATGCAAATACAGGTATTCTGAAACCTAGAAAAATCTAACACACTTTTGGTCCCAAGCATTTCAGATGAGAAATAAAGGACATGTCTTTTGAATAAGCATACTTACGCTTGATTTCTGAACAGAAAAAAAAACCCTCTTCAGAAATCCTCAAGACATTGATCTTTCATTTCTTTAAACATTTGTCATACAAAAGTGTTGTTTCTTATGTTTATAGGATCCTTTGCTTCATGATTTGTAGCCATGATATTTATGTGTATATCCAGCCCAATTTATCCTTAGGGTTCAGGGCAGGTTACAATGAAATATGCAACTAATGAGGATGGGTTTGGAGGTTTGCCCCTCACTTTGTATACTTTTGTGCTTGTTGTACATTATTTAGTGTTTCAAGACTGGGAGCGAGGGAGAGCCAGAATGTTACTGCAAAGCCACTAAAGGCAGAAAAAACACAGGAACTGAAAAAGCTCTATCGACTGGGATGCAAGTCCTGCTCAGACCATTGCAGCGGCACTCTCAAAAGGAGCATGCTAACAATTGCTCACTATGCTCCAACAACAATTTCTGACTGGATGGTTTCTTTGCTTCTACCTTCATCCTTCCTGCTTTCAAGGTCAATTTCATTCCCTTTGATCTTTTGGGCACCATTCACCACCTTGATAAACATGGTGCCAGAATTACCTTTCAGTTAATGTGAACTACTTTGCCGACTGTGGGAAAAAATGCACTTCAGAGCATTTTTCTCTTGTTGAAAACAGAGTCCAGATAATTTCTGGCACATTTCCATTTGAGAGAGAGAGTGCATTTATTCATTTTGTTAAGGAGGCAACTAGGTATGTGATTCAGCAGGTTAAGTAACATAAACAGGATTGGCTGTGTTCACATTTTAGAAATGCAGATTCTCAATGTATATTAAGAATGTACCTCTTTTCCTTTAAAGCAGGTATGTCAAACTAATTTTCATCGAGGGACACATCAGCTTTATGGTTGCTTTCAAGAGGCCGTTGAATCCACGGATGGAGAATCCACGGATAGAAAACCAACTACCGTGTGTGTGTGTGTGTGTATAAATAACATAGCAGTCAGTGCTCTTTAGTTTTTACCCACTTTGGGTCTACAGATGTTATTGAACAACAATTTCCCTCACTTTTTATTATGTGCCATGTAGACTGGGGATAATGGGAATTGCAACCCACCAGCACTTGGGTTCTGAGGTTGGGGATAGGTTAAAAGACATTTTAAAGTCAGAGATCATATCCACAAGCCTTGTATCTAAACCCAAACTGAACTATCCCTACTTACCAGAACAAACTGCAACCTCCCAGATGTTATTGTATCATAACTCTCATTAGGTAGTCGTGATATCTAATATCTACACAGGAGTTGTAGAGAGCCACATAAAATATGGTGGGACAGATTTGGCCTGCAAGCTTGAGCTTAATACATGTGCTTAAAAGAGATACAGTTACCGTATTTTTCGGACCATAAGACGCAGTTTTTTTCCTCCCAAAGTAGGAAGAAAAATTAGCTGCGTCTTATGGAGCAATACACTAACATTGGGGGGGCGCTGGAGCAGAGGGCGTGATGTACGCTACGCTATATTCGCCCCTCCGGCGGCTCCGGCGGCTCCTGCCCATGCCCATTCTCTGCGCCGCCGTGTCGCTGCATCCAGCCGGCGCGGAGGAACGAGGGGCGGAAGGCGGGACTCGTGGGGCGGCCTCGCCACTCACGAACCCCAGGGGGGAGGCCACGAGGCGGCCCCACGGCGGCGCCAGCGGCAGCCGTAGCAGCAGCCGCAGCAGCAGCAGCAGCAGCGGAGCGCCTCTGCCGAGGAGGAAGGGGGAGGAGGCCGCGCGCTGTAGAACGCCGAAAGAGAGGCCGCAGGGAGGGAGGGAAGGAGGAAGAGTTCCTCCCTCCCTCCGGCCTCCCTTTAGGGCCTCCTTACAGCGCGCGGCCGCTTCCCCTTCCTCCTCGGCACAGGCGCGACGACTGACGTCAGTTCGTCGCGCCTCTGACGAGGAAGCCCTCGCCGGCTGCGCTAAGAACGCTGCCGGCGAGGGGCTCCCCGTCGTCAGAGGCGACGAACTGGCGTCAGTTCGTCGCGCCTCTGACTGAAAGAGGAAGCCCTCGCCGGCCTGCGCGCTAAGAACGCTGCCGAGGGCTTCCCCCTCGTCAGAGCGCGACGAACTGGCGTCAGTTCGTCGGCGCCTCTGGCGAAGAAGCCCTCGCCAGCTGTGCGCTAAGAACGCTGCCGGCGAGGGCTTCCCCCTCGTCAGGCGCGGCGAACTGGCGTCAGTTCGTTGCGCCTCTGGCGAGGAAGCCCTCGCCGGCTGTGCGCTAGAACGCTGCCGGCGGGGCTTCCCCTCGTCAGAGGCGCGGCGAACTGGCGTCAGTTAAAGTCGCGCCTGTGCCGGAGGAAAGGAAGCGGCGCGCGCTGTAGGAGGCCCCCTAAAGAGAGGCCGGAGGGAGGGAGGGAACTCTTCCTCCTTCCCTCCCTCCCTGCAGCCTCTCTTTCGGGTGTTTGCAGCAGCGCGCCTCCTCCCCTTCCTCCTCGGCAGAGGCGCTCGCTGCTGCTGCTGCTGCGGCTGCTGCCACGGCTGCCGCTGCGTCGCCGTGGGGGCCGCCCTCGTGGCCTCCCCCTCCTCCTCGGGTTCGTGGTGGCGAGGCCGCCCCACGAGTCCCGTCTTCGCCCCTGTTCCTCCGCGCTGCCGGCTGGATGCAGCGACACGGCGGCGAGAATGGGCATGGGCAGGAGCCGCGGAGCCGCGGAGGGGGCGCGAATATAAGCGTAAGCATCGCGCCCCCTCTGCTCCAGCCTCCCCCCCTCCATGTTAGTGTAGCCAGCCCCAATTTTTTTTTCAATTTTGTCCCTCAAAAATCAAGGTGCGTCTTATCATCAGGTGCGCCTTATGGTGCGAAAAATACGGTATGTATCATGCTAACATCACTGCATCAATCCATTTCACTCCAAGAAGCCATACTCACAGAAACCGAACACAAAGTTTGCTACTTCTCAAGCAGATTCTCTTGAATCCCTGATGGTTCCTCTTCCTACAGAATTTATCATACCACTTCCTTTAACCAAGACCTTGATTTCTCACCGTAAGACGCTGCTTGCAACATCTGACAAAATCAGCTATCTCCCTTATCAACAGCTAACTGGCTCATTCACTCTAGCCAGTGAAAGTGAATTGTATCAGAGATATTTGAAGAGTTGTCTGTGTTTTACATGTTGTTTCAGCCAAATTTGAGGGCAATTCACATAACCAAATGACACTTATTTCCTTACATTATTATGGTGGCTTGGTGAACCTATTTTTCAGGTTAACTTTTATGTAGGAACATTATGGCAAAAGAGAAGCGAAGCAGAGGTCAAACACTGACCAAAATTTGGAAGTTGGAGGAAAATTATTATTATTATTGTGCGGTTTTCTGGCATTGTATATTTCTGCCGCTTCTGTGATTGTTCATTCGTATTTTGATTCTGTAGCCCACCTGTCGATAGATGTCCAGAATCGGCAGCCTCCACCGCAGTCCTTTTTATCCTGAGCGACGACTGAGCCAGTATGGACTTCATTTTGGTTTGTTTCTCCATAATGCTAATGGGTTAGGTGCTCTTAGTTCCACTCCTCAGTTGAGACCTCTTTGACTTGGTTGAACCTGCTGGTAGTTACACTACCGCCAGCACATCTCTCAGCATCCTTGGACCAGTTAAGCCCCCCACCATGACAAGGTGACACACATCAGGGGTGGAAAAACAACAGGAAAAGCTCAGCTGTTATCAATACCTCAAAATCGAACATCAAAGGCTCTGACATAAACCAGTACAGGTGGTCCCAATGGTCATTGGCACACTGGGTGCCATGCATTTGGAAAAAATAAACATTGACAAAATCACGATCTGTCAACTGCAAAAGGCCACCTTACTTGGATCTGCGCGCATCATTTGGAAATACATCACACAGTCCTAGATGCTTGGGAAGTGTTTGATTTTTTGATACAAAATCCAGCATATAGATCTTGTTTGCTGTGACATACTGTGGTTTTGTGTCAGTAAAATAATAATAATAACTTTATTTATACCCTGCCTCCATCTCCCCAAAGGGACTCGGGGCGGCTAACATGAGGCCAAGCCCAATAGTTACAATAAAGCAAAACAAATACAACATACAATCATAAAATGCATAAAGTACAATAAAATATATGGAAAGAAAGGAAAGTAATACAAAATAAACACAGGGTATCACAAAATAACAAGGACATTAAACCGAATGAACAGGGCGTCAAAAAGCAATTTTGTACTGAGTTGTTCAAGCTCACCCCCTTGTAATCACATCTCTGGAGGTAGGAAAGCACATTTTGATTTCTGTAAGCAACCATGAGACCACAGATTATTGACAGGTTGCATCCCCTGCCTCTCACAAGGCCAGAGAATGACAAGTTGTAGAAAAAAGAAAAGCATCACCAGGCTGGAGATCCAAAGGAAAGCATCTTGGTGGTTCTACCCATCACACAAACAACTAACAGATAGTGTGTCTATATACAATGAACGAGTTTAAGATCTTCTGCATTATTTGTTCCCTTTAACTGTTTTGAAAATTATTTGATTAAAAGGTGCGTATAAATTTTAAAAGCAAATTAATATATATGAACAAGTTTGTAGAAAGGTGAGCCTATCAAGAAATCAGTCTGGACCATTTTCTAATTAGTTAACGTCTTCACAGAGGTATTTTGGCTACTAACAACCTAGCCCCTATTCCTTTTAGATATATACTACCAGAAGATGAGTCTCAGTGGCAGGTGGCAGATTTGTTCTGTATGATGTCAGGTTTTGATGTTCTGATAGAATGGGCTATAGAGGCAACTCAACACTTACAAAAGTGTTTGTGGTTTAGCAGCCATGACAGAAAAGTGGTTCTGCACCAGTACACTTGTAACTCTTCTAAGACATTTATGTGGCATGAGATAATGTACACATGCACATATGCACTCTTGAGATCCAAAAGCCACAAATACCATGCATTCGTCCAGTGGTAGGATGAGCCCGATGGTTAGATCATTGTATTGAAATTATCTTCAGAATATATCTGCTACTGAGTGTCTATAAATCTGTAATTGGGTGAGGTTTAACCCTATGCCATTTTAGAATATTGAAATAACTTTAAGAGTAGACTATCTTTCCTTTCCGCGTGAAATAACTCTTCAATCTTTCCTATGTGGAGCAGTTCAAAATCTCTTCAAAGAGGAAAAATGTATTACTTAACTTTTGATAATTGGCTGGGGAAGGAAGAAGTCGGTGAAATGGGATGGCATAAGCATGTATGTATGTATGTGTGTATGTATGAGTATATATACGTGTGTGCGGGTGTGTGTGTATACATACACAGAGACACACACATACACACAGGGGGGAAATTTTACCTTTTTTATACACACATACAACACACACATCCCCAGAATAAATACCCAGAAATTGGAGATGACATAAGCCTGCAGAAAGACGTGGGACAGGCAGACCTCCACCAACCCAGACACACATAAAAGAGGGCGGTAGAGAAAGCAGGCTTGCTGAGCAGATAAGCATCTGTCATGAATGCTTTAGAAATAGGATATCCTTTCTTAAGGCCCAGAGTTAGACCGGCTAATCCACTCATTGGGGTCTTTTCAATTTCCATATGTTTGGGGCTTCTGTTACGTTCTAGATTAAAGGATAATCATGTATAATATGGAGGGAAATACTATTAAGAGAGCTTAAGAAACAGACGGAGAACATCATTTTATTTTCTAAAGAACAGTAGATGAAAACTGAATTAAACAGAAAATTATTTTACAAGCATTTTATCTTGGCATTAAAATATCAGCTATATGAAAAACAGCTGTTGCACACAGCAACTTCAGTTCTGCTTCTTGATGAAGCTTTACATTGTTAATCCTGCTACTTGTTTCATAGCAACACAAAATCCATTCTCGGTTACAGAACACAGTGAACTTCCAAACATTTTTCCACCAAAGGACACTCTGTGGCAGGATGTCTCTTTTGAAATCAATATACACACTGTGATCAGAATCTCAACAATTTTTTCAGTCCTTTGAGATATCACTCAAAACTTTGCCAAGGAAAGGTTTCAGAGTTTTAGTCAAGAGATCTCACACTCCTGTTAGGTGTAACTGGGGAAAAGTATACACAGATGCTAACGTTTGGCAATGTAATTGTTGCAGAAACAAAGAGAGAGAGAAATGGATGGCAGAGGCCTGTGTTTAAAAATGTATATACACTCAACGGTGTCATGTACTCTGCATGTTATACTAACATTATTTTTGAAAATTCTTGCTCTCATCGCCTTCTACAACTAAGTCTGGTTATTATTATTATTATTATTTACAAAAAGTTGTTTTAAAATAAATATCAGACTCTGTGCTTGTTTGCATGCTGCCTGTAACTTAATTCCCTGCCTCTAAGGGGGAAAACATGTAAATCGTCCTAATCATCAGTCTCTTCTTCGTCAAAGGAGAGCAAGCTGCTATTTTTTACTTGTTTGGTTGTATTTTGGGAGGCTGGAGATAATCTCTTTGTTTCTTTTTTCTTCTTACTTGATGTGGCTGTCAAACCAGAATACTTCTCTTCCAACAAACGCTTGGAAGGTTTCCTGAACACAATCTTCCCATCTTCTGGCTCAGGATCTAAAAATCACAAAAACACACTCTTATTCAGTGCACTGGAATAACTTAAGTATGTCAGACAAAGATTATAGCATAGTACCAGAAGATCTGAGTTTCAAAAATAAGTTGTTCAGGTATTTGGTGGAATGGTACCCAAAATCTAAGAGACTAGAGAAGACTAACATGTCATAAACATCTTCCCAAGAGGTGTGGGAACATCTCAGAGTACAAAATTTAGGTTCTATAAATACTACATTGCCTTGCTTAGCCTTACTATATAAAGCAATTGTTGGACATTTACACTACATTTGGGGGGTGCCATCAAATATGGGACCTCTTAATACAGACTATTTTTTGGTGGAGGTGATGGATTTTTAGCAGTTTTGCCATGGAGCCCGCTGGCTCCCATCACACTCTGAAGTAGTAGTTCTGGGGCAGCTCCAGGACAAAACTGCCAAAAAAAACCCCTGCCTCTGCCGAAAAATAGCTGGCAGCGAAAGACAGGCGGCATCCTGTCTTTCCATAGAAACCTACTGGTCGAGCCAGCCGCCTGACACTTTCCCACGTTTGATGAGGTAGGGGGGAAGCCAGGACAATGTGAGGTGTTGGGCAACAGGATCCTAAGCCCCCTGGGCAGGTACCGCCACTATTACTGCAATTCATGGCGCTTTGTGGCAATCCTTGAAAATTCCAGTGGTGCGTGTGAAGAGGTCCATGGACTACGTAGTCCATTTATTTTGCTTCCAATACAATACAGTAGTTTAAGTCAGGAGCTTTCTAAATGCAGCCCTGGTTGCTATATTTTTTTTTAAAAAGCAAACAGATAAACATTTTGGATATAAAAATTCTTAGGAAATTAAGTAGCACCTCACCCATTTGGTAAGTCTACCATTATATGCCTCAGGGAGAAAAAAAACAATAAAGCAGCCCTTAGATTTATAGATCCTGAATGAATGCATTCGGCTGGTCATACTGGTCTAAGTTAGAAAATACAAGGAATATCACAGAGAGGCTTAATAGCACAAATATCTTCTTCATTCCTCCTTCAATTTATAGTTTACTGTAGCTATTTATTTAACTTTTTCATTTATTTTATATTTCACCCTACATGTGCAAGAATCTATGTGACTTAAAGCATAAAAACTGCATCTAAAAATTAGCAGGCTATGATATTTGAAATAATTGAAATAGTTCTATATGCTATCATATTACATCAAAAATGGATATTTATGCAAGCTATTGTTTGCAGTGTTATCCAAGCCAAATAAATGATGTTTACAACAAACAATGGTTCAATTCAAAATAATGATAAAAAATATTTTGCCTAATTTGGGCACTGCAATAACTATTACAATCCAGGAAGAACATTCTTTCCCCCCAAAACTGCAGTGAATTGTCCTCAGATTTATACTTCAGTTGTCTCCGTAAGCATAATTCAGAAAGCCATTCACTTCTGTTGGTTGGAACATCTGAATAAAGCCATGATAGAACATTGTTGAATATGTTCCACTATATTGTTACACTGCTGCTACTCATTTAATGGCCTACAATGAAAGAAATGATGGCTGCATCATGCACAGTATTTGATGGATGGTGACCGTAGTACATATAAGATCATAATAATGCTAATATGTGCTACTGATTCGCTTGGGGGATGTTAATTTAGATAAACTTCGGAGGCTTGTGGGATTAGTGAAGAAGACTGGCTGGATGATGCAAGAATCTCAAAATTATTTAGCTGGTTATGAAAAACTACTGCCATGAATCACAAGGAAAGCCTCATGCTGAAATGGCTTGCAATTTAAATGATTTATAGGCGGCAAGTTATTAAAGAAGCTAAGCTTCTGCTGGGCAACACATTTTTCTTAAATAAGTAACAGAATGTTTTAAAAATCAATTTTGCAATAGAAATTTGCCAAAAACACTGTGGTTGATTGATCCTTATTTAATAACTTACTCTATGCCCTTACACCACCATTATCTTGAGATTTATACTAAACTGCTGCTATGATGGAACATGGTACCGTTTTTATCAAGGCAGTCATGATGGATAAAGAACATCATGGGTATATGGAGTGCACTCCAATTACAATAATTATGCCATTTCATATCAATTGCAGGACCCAAGGCTAACTCAGTTCTGTATTCAGAGAGGACACAAAATAGATCTCAAAGCAAACAACACATTTTACATTAGTGCCCCTAGGCTTTGCACAACTGAAAAAGAGGCCAAACTGAGCTAGACTGGCTCTTTCTTTCTTTCAGTCTTCTCATGCAAGGTCTCATTTTGTTGATGGTAGTACGTCAAAGCAAGAGTTGGCAGGGAAAGTAAGTGAGAAGGGGAATGATGATTCAAGAGAATAAAAGGAAAACTTACCACTGTTAAACTTCAATGAATGGGAGAGTTCTCCACTGTTCTGTGATACATGTGCTTTCCATCCAAGTTCATTGAGTGTGCTTATGTTTTAAAGCAGTATTAAAGTTTTCTTACTCATAATATGGAAAGATGGGGGTCTAGCCAATAACATCCTTTAAAATTGTGACAGAAAGAGACAAGTCATAATTTTCACAATGCTGAGAGTGTCTGTAGGAGAAACTCATGATGCTCAGGGATTTTTTTAAAGCCACAAAGGTCATCTACGGACCAAGAAATCATGGCATACACCCTCTACGCTCATTACATGGAACTAAACTTCTGAAGGTCAAAAAATTCAATTGCACTACGTTGGAAAGAGCACTACCACAACCTCCTGAACCATAGCTCTAACATGGCCAAAGTGGTTCTCTCGCAAATCCCACAACAACAAACCAGGGACGAGCTTGCAGCACTGCCTAGCTTGGAGGAAATCAGCAATGCCTAAACGCCTTTGCAGAAGCATACAAGAAACTCAGTCTCTCATTGAACATCAAGAAAACCAAAGTGCTCTTCCAGCAGCCAGCAGCCAATCCCTCTCCAATACCAGAAATACAGCTTAATGGTGTAACATTAGAAAATGTTGACCATTTCCACAATCTTGGCAGCAACCTCTCCACAAAAGTCAGCATTTACACTGAAATACAACATTGTCTGAGCTCTCCGAGTGCAGCATTTTTCCAAATGTAGCAGAGAATGTTTGAGGATCAGGAAATCTGTAGGGATACCAAGGTGCTTGTTGATAAAGCTATTGACTTCCCAATCCTGTTATACTCCTGCGAAATGCGGACTGTCTATAGACGTCACACTCAACTCCTGGAACAATTCCAACAGTATTGCTTCCGAAAAATCCGGCAAATCGCTTGGGAAGACAGGTGGACAAATGTCAGTGTGCTGGAAGAAGCAAAGACTACCAGCATTGAAGCAATGCTCCTACGCCATCAACTCCACTGGACTGGCCAAGCTGTCCAAATGTCAGATCAATGTCTTCCAAAGCAGTTACTATACTCAAGAATGAAAAATGGAATATCGGTGGACAGGAAAAAGATTTAAAGATGGGCTTAAAGCTAACCTTAAAAACTGTGGCATAGACACTGAGAGAAGCTCTGGCCCTTGAGCGCTCTAACTGGAGGTCAGCTGTTACCAACAGTGATGAGGAATTCGAAGAGGAATGAATGGAGGCCAAAAGATAGAAACGTGCTAAGAGGAAGGCGTGTCAAGCCAACACCCTGACCGGGACCACCTTCCAATTGGAAACCGATGCTCTCACTGTAAAAGAACATGTGGATCAAAAATAGAGGTCCACATTCACCTACGTATCCACCGCCAAGACACTACACTTGGAAGGCCATCATACTCTTTTTTTAATTTTTAAAAAACTTTATTGAAACAATCAGTAGTACAGAAAGCAAAAAGGCTAAAGACATGATAGAAAAAGCAGGCTAACACTATACCTTGAGTAGCCTACTACTAGTAGAGAGAGAGATGATTATGACAGTAGGAGACAAGAGTAGGTAGAGGGGCAAGGTGGGAAAGGGAGAAAAGGAGGGTGTATGGAGAGGGGAGAAAGAGAGAAAAGTAAGAAATAGAGGGGAGCAGAATTTGTGCCCAATCAAGTCATGAAGCTAATAGGGAGGGGAGCAGAAATACGTAAATAGACTATTTGGTCAGAGAAGCCAGACAGGAAGAGACAAAGACATGAAAATACAGAGAAAGTTAAAAGAAATAAGAAATGTTAACTTCACATCTCATTACTTAAGTCCGGATTTATAACGTAACTTTGGTGGGCATTTGCAGTTAAAGTCTCAGTCCTTTTAAATTTATATTTTCTTTCTCTTTGACAAACTTTACAAAGGGGGTCCAAGTTTCCTCGTATTGTTTGGAGGAATTGTTTCGTAGCCATCATACTCAAACAATGAAGCAAACAATGCATAAGGAAATGAAGTACAGAGGTATTTGGGGGCACAGGATGTTTTGGTTCGCTAGTGAGAGTGGAATCATTTTTATGTTTTCACACTGGGGGTAGGTGAGTGGGTTCCTGAAGATTTATGGGGGGGGGGGACTGCCCCAAAATCATGCTGAATTTTAAGTCGGATAATTTGTGGAGAGCTTCAGGAGCTATAAAAATGTTGAGTGGCAATTTGCTCCCTCCTGCGATAAGGAAGCAGAACAGAGACAGTATGCTGCTCCATGGAAACTCAAACCTTCCCATCAGAAATACCTATTTTGGGAAATGCTTGACTCATTCTACATTGTCAGCACCGGTGAATGAAGAAATAAGTCAGAGAGGAATAACTAACTACAGGTAAAGCCTTACACAAGCAGTTTGGAGGAAGAATGAAAAAGAGAAGATGAAATCCTAAATCAACTCAGCTACTGCGGTGAAGGAGAGCAACTTTGATTTGTGAGAGCCTGCAGAAAGAGATACCTTTCGTTCGGCGAGGAACAAAATGCACCTCAACCATTCTCAGACACAAGAGGAGTGATGAATTTCAATCACATCCGATACTTGGGCCAATGACCTCTAGAAACTTGATGAGCTATCTATCCTGGAAGAGTTCAGAGAGGAATTTGTAAAAGAAAAAAATGCTGTGTAAGAAGCTTGACAAAACCTGGACCAGGATTTTGTTATAGAAAATGGGCTGAAAAGAATCATAGGACAGAAAATGGGTCCTTTCTTCAGAAAAGATAGAAAAATTAATGATAGTACAGAATTGAAAAAACAATAACATCAGACTCATAACATAACCAAGGACCCCATGGTGGTGCAGAGGGTTAAATCCCTGAGCTCCTAACTTGCTGACCAAAAGGTTGGCGATTCGAATCCAGGAAGCAGGGTGGGCTCCCACTGTTATGCCCAGCTTATGCCAACCTAGCAGTTCAAAAAACATGCAAATGTGAATAGATCATGGGAACCGATTCTGCAGGAAGGTAATGGCACTCCATGCAGTCATACCGGCCATATGACCTAGGACAGTGTTTCTCAATCTTTTTTGAGCCGCGGCACATTTTTTACATTTACAAAATCCTGGGGCACACCACCAACCAAAATGACACAAAATGACACTCTAACACAGTAATACATATAGTGAATATGTTTTTAAATGTATTTATACACTCAGTGTGAAACCTGGGCCTGTTTCGATGAACACAACATAGATATCCTGGCAGGAATGGCAGAAAGACACACACGAAGGTCTTACTCAACAGCTGGGAGTTATAGTTCACCCGCAATCAAAGAGCATTCTGAACTCCACCAATGATGGAATGGAATCAAACTTCCCACACAGAACTACCATAACCAAGAGAAAATACTATAAGAGTTTGGTGGGCATTGACCTTGAGTGTTCGGCAGGAGGGGGAAGAAAGGGTATTGGAGGTTCCAATTTTCCATGGCACATCTGATGATCGCTCATGGCACACTAGTGTGCCATGGCACACTGGTTGGGAAACACTGACCTAGGAGATTTCTGCGGACAATGCCAGCTGTTTGGCTCAGAAATGCTGAGCACACTCACACACCAAAGAGTCAGATACAACTAACTTAATGTCAGGGTGCAAACCTTTACCTAATAACATAACCAGATCAATACAACTAATATAGTGCAGGGAGGTAATATTTGATCGAAAGAAGCAAAGTAAGACTTTAAATGCAACTGCAAATATTATATTCAAAATGGGGATAACACACAAGTGACATTTACTATTTATATTTACATCCTGCTATTATTCCAATGAATTCAAAGTGATGGATAGTTTCTGGCAGTCTTGCTTGTCTCCCTGCATAGAAATTCTGCTTTTCCCATAGGCAAGAGTTTGCCAGTCCACAAGTATTATTAATATCACCATCACCATCACCATCACCATCATTCCCTCAGCTTTTTGGAAGTTTGAGAACTCAAGGCAGCTTGTAGATGTTAAAACAAACACAGCCAAAAAGAAGCAGTCTATGACTAGCCTTTTTCATTGTATCTGCAGTGAAGTGGTGATGCATACTTACAACCTTCAGAAATAAGGGGTTCCATAAGAAAAAATTGAAACCATATTTTAAAACAGAACGATTATATAAGCAAAAGGTAAGTGTGAAATGTCAGACAATTTCCCTTATATCGTCATTATAGGGACAGGACTTTTGTAGAGATATAGTGGCATGTTTTCTCTCTTATAACATACAAAACTCCTAGTAAAGGTAAAGGTTTTCGCCTATCATTCATTCTAGTCATGTTCGACTATGGGGGTTGGTGCTCATCTCCATTTCTAAGCAGAAGACTTGTTTTGTCCGTTGACATCTCCAAGGTCATGTGGCCAGCATGACTGCATGGAGTGCCGTTGCCTTTCCGTCAGAGCAGTATCTATTGATCTACTCACACTTGCATGTTTTCGAACTGCTAGGTTGGCAGAAGCTGGGGCTAACAGAGGGAGCTCACCCCACACCCTGGATTCAAACTGCCAATCTTTCAGTCAGCACAAGTCTTCTGCTTAGAAATGGAGATGAGCACCAACCCCCATAGTCGAACATGACTAGAATGAATGATAGGCGAAAACCTTTACCTTTACTAGGAGTTTTGTATGTTATTCAAACTGCCTATCTTTCAGTCAGCAAGTTCAGCAGCTCAGTGGTTTAACCCGCTGCACCACCGGAGGCTCCTACTAGGCAGATATACATTGTTTGATGATTTAGTACAACTGTATTTAAAATGAAAATGAAGAAAATGTAGTATCTGGGCATTGTGCAGCTTCAAATGTACCCAAAAACCTGGAAGTTATAACTAAAAATAGTCTTCTCATAAGGATTTTTGGCCGCACAGCCCATTGCTGGGTTCAAAACTGGAGCCTGCCATTGACACAGTCTTCCATCTTTGATGTAGAGTGATTTTCTGAAACCAACCAAGGCTCAGGAAAAATTGACAGACCGACTGACACCACAAACAGACTCAGTATGGGTTTGGGAATGTTTTCCTTATTTAATTATTCAACTTTATAATCTGCCTGGAGCTTTTTCTCTCCCACTTTTTGGTGAAATGGAAGTAGTCAAGTTTCTCTCCATAACAAGTTCCACCTAAAAAGGATGTTTCTAGCAAACCTACTAAAAATAAAGTAGCTATAGAAAAAGAAGAATACAACAAAGCAACATTAGAAGTTGTGACAAATAATTTAACTTAAAAATTTTAAAATGTGTCTCCTTCTGTAGTGATAGAGGCAAAAGCAATTTCCGACACAACGTCCACCAAAAATGCCTTCACAAGTGTTTATCCTATTGATCTAATAACCAAAGAGGTTCATACTAAAACAGGTGAACATTCAGAAAACAAGGCCTTGTGGTATTTAGAGCTTTAAAAATCAAAACAAACACCTCAAATAGAGTACTGAAAACAAATGGCAAACAGTGCAGACATTTCAGAATTGGAATAATGTGGACATAGTATCATGCATAGCTTAGCAGCAGAACTGTACGTGTTTTCTCAAATGCTTCGAGACACTCTGTAAGGATAGTCCAGGGTTGACCACAACTGTGATATAACCAATAATATTAACATGACATATGTAAGAACATACATACTTTTCACTCTGTGTACATTGGGCAGGGAGTAAAAAACAAGATTAGATCTCTAGAGCACATGCTTATGTACAACATTTTTACCCTGCCCTTCTCAATCCCCGAGGGGGGACTCAGAGCGGCTAACAAAGGTAAATCCAGTGCCACAATCAATACAATATAAACCATCAATACAAAGTTAAACAATAGCAGTAAGATTAAAACAATAATCAACAGCAATTAAATTAGAACAATACTCCGTCCACAGTTCCGAATTGATAAGAACAATAAGCCATATCCTCAAATCTGTCACCATCACTAACCCATCCCAGTCAAGATGTTGCTTAAGCTATTGTGCAAAGACCTGGTCCCAAAACCAAGATTTTAGTTTCCTTCTAAACGCCAGGAGGGATGGGGACTAGTGTATTTCGCTTGGAAGTGTGTTCCATAGGTGGGGGGCCACAGCCTATATATACCTATATATGCAACTACTGTCCAAATAAAGTATGTTCTTTGGCTACTCTAGGAAGGGAACTGTGGTGATCATAGAAGAGCCTATCCAATGCTCAGATTTTGCAGAACAGAGAATGAACAGAAACTTGATCATTGTCTGTTTTACTCTCCATATTGGAGCCCCATACTAAACAACACTACAGGAGAAGCTCTTCCTACCTTCTAATCTAGCAATATGTACTGAAGGAAGGAGCATGCCATGCCACTCTATACTCACAGTAAGGCCGAGGACTGACACAGGAGTTTATTTACACAAGTAAGGCTAATTTGAAATTTTCATTCCCGCATTCTCATCAGGTAAACACTAACAGCTGTTTACTCAGGATCTTGAATTAAAGAGTACTGATGGCCAATCTATTTTCCCCCAACAATGAAAGTCAGCCTAGACTCCAAGGTTAAAAACATAATAGCAGCTCACTGAGGCTGCCAATCAGCTCAATGCCTACATAAACTCTAAAAGTGCCAAAGCAGCACTTTAGGATACAAGCAGTGTACTTTGATGCCCTGGCAAATGATGTGTGACATATGGTTTTTTTAAAGTCAACAACCAAACAAATGGGAATGGGAAAGCAAACTAAACAAGACGCCACAGCATACGCTGCAATGTCTCAAAGGCCAGATGTATTAGAAAAGCAACAGAAAAATCAATGGTAGTGATTACAATGAATACATGATTATATAGTAATTACTATTCTACATGGTTTATGTCTGCACATGGGCATTTAGGATATGGCAAGGGGGTGTTGCACTGAGACGTATGTGTGTAAACATTTTAAAGACACCACTTTAGCTTTCACCGGTAAATAAATGGCAAGAGGAAATTGTCCAAGAGTTAGATTGTGGCTGAAGATGCCATAAGCTATATTGCTCTATCACATCATCTTTATAAATATGCAGTCCATATGGTGTTATTCTTTTTAAACCCCCAACCCCTCTAGGAGCTATGGAGGGCATTCCCACTACATTTTCTGGCCACTCCAACTAATTTATGCCCAAGAGAGGCCCTTTTTGAAATACGAAGTGGATAGGAAGTGACTTCAGCTCATTTCCACTTCTTATTAAAAGGACTCTCCTGTTCCTAAAACATCCCAAGCAGGGCCCCAAACATGGTGAAAATAGTCCCATCGGGCTTCCTAGAGGGCAGCTTTTGTTGTTGTTAACAGTTATTGTTGTTTATATTTATATTATTACTGGAGGAGTGGGGGCATGGAATGGAACAGCCATCTATGGTCTCCTGCGAATTTAACCCACTCTTCTAGCCTTTGACAGTTGGGACATCTCTGGTCTATATAAACCCACACAAACCTTAAGATCCTCCCCAAAATTCTCTTGAGCCCATCTACAGGCCCCACGAAACTGCATTTTATGATCAGTGTAGACCTATACAAACCAGTTTAACTGCATTGAACTGCATTATATGGTGCCACGGCACACTGGTTGGGAAACACTGTACTAAGGTATTAGAAAGGGCTGACTACACTGTCATTCTGCTTAGTAAGAAATAGAGCTATTTCAAGTGAAGATGAGATTGCATTCATCCCATCATTTTCCTTGTTTGCTGATTCTCCACAATATACCTGTAGTCTTGGAAACCTCTTTCATTTCATTTTTTATCTTCATTACTTCTTCTGCAGTCAGATCGCCCTTTTTCAGTACAATCACTTGTGGCTGCTCATCCTCCTTGTCACTTGCGTCATCATCGTCATCAGGAACTGGGAGCTGCTCTCTCTAGAAAAAAAAAACATATGGAAAACTAAATTACTCAAGAGTCATCCCAGAAATAATTGTTAAAGAGGCATATATAGATGAACAGTCCCATACTGGCATCTAAGCAGTTCTCTAAAAAGAATATAACAAGAATAAAACTTTATTTCTATCCTACCCTATCTCCCCTTGGGGACTCGGGCGGTTCACAACAAAACAACAGCAAACATTCAACGCTGTAACGTGCAATCAGAAGCAAAAACAACCATAAGTCAAAAAACATATTAAGCATAAACATCAAGCAATAATGAAACATTACAACAAATAAGTGTCACATAGCTAAAATTAAGTCATAACAAATACAAATTTAGAGACGAGACTTAAAATTGGTACTAATAAAATTAAACATAGATTTTAAAAACCAGAGTAATAAGCCATTTCCATAAACCATTTCCATAAGAACAGACTCTCAGCAACAAGAATAGAGGATAAAATTATTTATTTATTTATTTATTTATTTATTAACTTCGATTTAGTATACCGCTCACTCCGGAGCTCAGAGCGGTTTACAGAAGAAGCATAAACACTGTGAGTAATAAAACAGATTAAACAGTTAAAACACATTAAACATCAAAGCAGTTAAAACATATTAAAAACACTAGCCCTCAGCAAAGGCTGGGGGACAAGATAAGAATCTGGGGGCCATAGGCGGCATGGCACACAGTGTGGTTGAGTTAAGGGCCGAACGCCTTCCTAAAGAGCCAAGTCTTCAAGGCCTTGCGGAAGGGCAGAAGAGCGCGGATGGCGCGGATCTCCTCCGGGAGGCCGTTCCAGAGACTTGGGGCAGCTACAGAGAATGCCCTCCGCTGTGTAGTGGCCAGTCTGCAGGTTCCAAGGGAAGGCACCTCAAGGAGGTTAAGCTCCTCAGAGCGCAGTGATCTCGCGGGCACATAAGGGGTAAGTCGCTCCCTCAGGTACACTGGCCCCAAACCATAGATGGCCTTAAAGGTGAGAACTAACACCTTGAAGAGGACCCGGAATTCAATCGGGAGCCAGTGCAGCTCGCGCAAGAGTGGGGTCGCGCGGTCAGATCTTGCAGCACCCAGGAGGAGGCGTGCTGCGGCGTGCTGCACTAGCTTAAGCTTCCGGATCATCGACAAGGGAAGGCCAATGCAGAGCGCATTACAGTAATCGAGCCTCGAGATGACCGTGGCTTGGATCACCGTAGCAAGGTCGCGTTGGGAGAGGTAGGGAGCCAGGCGCTTAGCCAACCGTAGGTGGTAGAATGCTGTCCTGCAGGTGCAGCCGATCTGCTCCTCCATGGACAGGTGGGCGTCCAGCCGGACCCCCAGACTTTTTACCGATGGCTGAGGGCAGAGGGCCACACCATCGAACGTTGGCAGCTGGGTTGCTACCCCCCCCCCCCGGGCGGCCCAGCCACAAGATCTCCGTCTTCGCCGGGTTCACCTTCAACTTACTGGCTCGCAGCCATCCAGTAACGGCTTCAAGGCAAAGATGGAAATTATCGGGTACAGAGACTGCCCCGGGGCTGGCGGCGTTGGAGGAAGGAGGACAGCCAGTTGAGGGCTGTCCCCCTCACCCCTGCCACCGCCAGGCGGTGTATCAAAAGTTGGTAATCGACGGTATCAAACGCTGCCGTGAGGTCCAATAACACGAGCAGCGCCGATCCACCTCGGTCCAAGTGGCAGCGGAGTAGGTCTGTGAAGGAGACCAGGACAGTCTCCGTCCCATGGCCTGAACGGAAGCCGGACTGGAAGGGGTCTAGCCAGGTTGCGTCATCCAAGAAGGTCTGCAGCTGGTCCATTGCTGCCCTCTCAATCACCTTGCCCAGGTACGGAAGGTTCGACACTGGGCGGTAATTGAGGGAGCCGTGGGGTCTAATCCGGGCTTCTTCAGCAATGGACTGACCACCGCCTCTTTTAGCTCCTCTGAAAAGCCCCTTGCTCAAGGGAGCAGTTGACTATCTTCAACAGAGGGCCTCGTAGCCCCTCCACGCAAGCTCGAATTACAGACGACCAGAAAGGATACTGGGCTGTGTCGTGTTCCAGAGCTCTCCTAGTATCAGAGCTGAGGTTTATTAAACACAAGACCATATTTACATATGAAAAAACTAAAGTCTTGGGTCTTTTCAAAGTCTGGCCAAAATAATAGAATTGTAGGACACAGCCGAAGTAATGATGAACAAGAATCCAATCACTGCAGACAAGCTGAGTACTACAGAGCCAGGTCGGGAGCGAGAATAAACAACAGCCATGTTTACAATCCAATAGCCAGATGGCTGGAGTTCACTTACCAGAGCTCATAAAATAAGGGGGGAAATCCAAGAGCACAAACCGAAGTTAGAGTTCCAAAGTCAAGCCAGATGCTCAGGGATACAAACTGAAATCCAAGTCCATAAATCAAAGCCAGGAAGTTAATCCAGAATTCAGAGTCAAGGATTCAGGATCCAGAACAGGATTACAGGAACAAGATTAGAGTCCAAATTCTAACCCAGCAACAGCAGAGCCAAGATTCAGGATGGAGTATGAAGAACTGCATCAAGTGGGTCTACATATAACATCACTCTAAGACAGGGGTGGGCAACTATTTTTTCCAAGGGGCCACACGAGAGCCAAAAAATATTATGGAGGGCCGCACCTAAAGGCGGAACTACATGCTAATCTACATTATTTATTTATTTATTCACTTACTATATTTACTATATATTACACATCATTAATATTAACATATTAATATATCAAGAAATATTCATATATTATTAGTATTAATATCATAATTATTATATTATAGTATATATATCAACATAATATATTGAAATTATAATATATCTTATAACATTATATTATATTATTTATTATATTATTTTATTGTTATAAAATTATACAATAATAATAACCACTAAAATAAAATAATGCTTCCTTATAGTCCCCTTCTCTAGAGATTTTTATGCAGAGGCCAGGCAGGGGAGGCAAGCCAGGGGCCCTTAGGCGGGCCGGATAGAATCAGTCAAAGGGCCGCATCCGGCCCCCGGGCCGCAGTTTGCCCACCCCTGCTCTAAGAAATACTAATTTGCATAGCCTTCATTACGTATTATGCCCAATAAGGAATTAACACCTAGCTAAAAGAAAGAAAACATAGCAGCAGGAAATGCAGTGTTAGTCGTACCTGAAGCTACATGCAAATCCCATCTCTGCCATGTATCTTAGTTCAAGCTTGATGCCTGGTCATTTTGGCTTGAGGGGCAGCCACTGAGAGAGAAGGCCCACTCTCTTGTTCCGACCAACCAAACTTGCGATGGAGGTGGGAACAAGAGAGAGCCCTCTCCTGAAGATCTCAGGGACTGGGAAGGCTTATACAAAGAGATGTAGTCAGCCAAATAGCCTGAATCTGAGTCATATGGGGCCTTAAAGGTCATTAACAGCACTTTGAATCATGCCTGGAAACAAACTTTCACCAGTGGTCTGCTGAAACAGAGGGATTTCTGCTCCCTGTAGCCAACCCCAGTTAGCAACCTGGCCACAGCACTTTGGACCAGCTGAAATTTCCAAGCACTCTTCAGACACAGCCCATATACAGCATGTTGCAATAATCCAAATGGGATGTAACTACATAAGACATGTACAACCACGGTCAGATCTGGCTTCTCAAAGGAATAGGCATGGTTGGTGCACAAGTTTTAATTGCGGAAAGGCACTCCTGGCCATCACAAAAACCTGGGCCTCCTGGTTCAACGCAAAATCCAAGAGGACCCCCCAACTGCAGACCTGTGTCTTCAGGGGGAATGTAATCCCATCCAGAACACGTTGAATTCCCTGATCTGCCTTCTAACTGACCAGGAGCACCTCTTTCTTGTCTGGATTAAGTTTCAATTTTTTTGCACTCATTGAATCCATTACTGATGATAGAGACTAGCTTAGGGTTAGGACATCTTCCTTGGCTTTAGGTGGAAAGGAGTAATAGAGTTGGGTGTCATCTGCATATAGATGGTACCACAATTCAAAACTCTGGATGACCTTTCCCAGCGGATTCATGTATATGGTAAACAGAATGGAAGACAAAACGGGATCCAAGGAACCCCACAGAACAATGGGCAGGGGTTCTAACAGAATCCAATGTATGTGCCACCCACCTAAATTAGTTAGAAAAGCATATACTGTATCCTGATCCTAAGTTGCCTATGATAGGAATAATCACATACAATGGACATTAAAAGACATTGTATTAATGTGTATCACATACAATATATAAATAGGAAAGAATATAATTAAGCACATACATTACATAATAAATGGTTAAACGCATAGATTACATCGGCGGCCTGAAGTACACGAGAAACAGAAAGGACAATGTACTGGAGAAGCAATACATTTACAGGATTATTAAATACTCAATCGTCCAGGTTGTATATTATCCCAAAAAAACTGGGACATAACAACAGGGAAAAGTTCAGTCTCTAAATATATTCAAGGTAAGTGTCTATTGTAAAGGAGATGAGAACCCGGCTCCGCCTTCGGTCTCTCGGCGTGTATGCGGTCAGCAGAGGATAATCCGGATAATGTTGTGATGGGTATAAAGTGAGTATGCAATCTATATAAGAGATGGATGCTATGGGAGGGCTACTTCACTGGTAATACCACATAGACATAGATGATGTAATAAAGTGTATATTCTTCATCCATATGAGGGTGGACTTAAAGTAAAATAAGACTGTGTGGCCGAAGGCCGATGGGAGGAGGTATACGGGCCCAATCCCATTTCGCTATGTAAGGTTTCTCAAGGCGTAGCACCAAACAAGGGCGTCCCAATATCGAAAATATCAACAAAGAATCATGGCAGATCTCAACATAGGGCATCCTCTGACCGGAAATGCTCCAAATTTTTGCTCCAAAACATAAGGATACATGTGGTAGCTCTCACCTCTCTGAGGATCCTGTCCACATTCTCAGGCTGCACAAATTGAAAACTATCCATCAACACTGAACAAGCAGGAGCCACAATTACATCCATTGAACTATATTAATAGCATCTAAATTATAATAGATCTGAGCAATTTTATCTGCAAAGTGCCACACAAATGCTTCTCAGTGGGCTATTGAATGGTCAGTAGTTTCTCATTGAGGACTAGTACGTAATAGCCCGCTGACCACTCAAAATAGCTCCACTGGGCAGTTCTTTACAACAAATGCTTTCCCTGTTACCTCCATTGCTGCAGAGTAAGTTTTCATATATGCTCGAGCCCAGGCATTGGCAAATTTAGGCCCTCCAGAGGTTTTGGACTTCAACTCCCAAAATTCCTAACAGCTGGCTGGGATTTCTGGGAGTTGAAGTCCAAAACACTTGGACGATCAAAGTTTGCCCATGCCTACTCTAGTGCATGCTTGGTCAGATTCATTTTGGCTCTGCTCTGCAAGAGGGGGTGCTCGGGAATGATTGTGTCCACCAATTGTGGTAATTCCACAATTTCAAAGGTCAGCCAGAACTCAACAGAATCACCTGCCAAGGTGACAGGAAAATCCCCAAGAACCATCAGGAATCCATCCAGCTCCATAAGACTCCTGGGGCAGACCATCTTAATTGGTCTCCCCATCCCTGTGGAGGTTTGGAGTTCCAGTGAGTCTAAATTTCATCTGGTAATGGCTGCTGGTCCATGAAAATCCCTCCATAGTAATATCGCCATCACCCCATCCTGCACAAAAAAAACAAGGTCCAAAGTCTGCTCAGCAGCATGAGTAGGCCAAGGCACCGCCTGTGGCGGACCATGGTTGTCATGGAGGCCATGAATTCCCGAGGCATTCCCAACAGGGCAGTCTCAGCATGGATGTTGACGTCTCCCAGCACTAGCAGACTCCAAGCCTGAGACCACCCAGGCTAGCTCAGGAAGGGAGACTGTTGAGCAGTGGGGTGGGCAGGACCCCAACAGAATTCCTATTCTATCCTGGTTACCCACCTTTAGATAAATACATTTGAACACTGTTGACTTGGGATGGGGAATCTGGTCAGGAGTGTGCAATCACAATAGACCAACCTTTTTTGAGCCGCGGCACACTTTTTACATTTGCAAAATCCTGGGGCACACCACCAACCAAAATGACGCAAAATGACACTCTAACACAGTAATACATATCGTTAATATGTTTTTAAATGTATTTATACACTCCGCGTGAAACCTGGACCTGTTTTGATGAACTCAACATAGATATCCTGGCAGGAATGGCAGAAAGACACAAACTTCCCACACAGAACTCCCATAACCAAGAGAAAATGCTATAAGAGTTTGGTGGGCATTGACCTTGAGTTTTGGAGTTGTAGTTCACCTATATCCAGAGAGCACTGTGGACTCAAACAATGTTGGATCAGGATCAAACTTGGCATGAATACTCAATATGCCCAAATATGAACACAGATGGAGTTCAAGGGAAATAGACCTTGGCATTTGGGAGTTGTAGTTGCTGGGATTTATAGTTCCCCTACAATCAAAGAGCATTCTGAACCCCACCAATGATAGAACTGGGCCAAATTTCCCACACAGAACCCCCAGGAGGCAAGAGGAGGTCTCCACTTGGGGAAAGGGAGGCGGGCCTTCCCAATGCATGGAGAGGGAGAGACCAAGTAGACAACAGGTGGGGAGGGGGTATGTGTTTGTAATTTTGTGCCTTTATTGAGGTAGGTTTCTTAGGGTTTTTATACTTCAACACACTAGACTCCCCCGGAGGTTCCAATTCCCCACGGCACACCTGATGATCGCTCACGGCACACTAGTGTGCCCTGGCACACTGGTTGGGAAACACTGGCATAGAGAATCCAGGTGGGGAGAGCACAGAGAAATTAACCCCACCTCCCTTGCAAGATCTCATCCAATCAGGTCATCATGCTCAACTAGAATCAAGTCCTGGATTGCAGTTATTTTTTAAATTTTTTACTGACCTGGCATTCAACAGCAGCATTTTCAATGTATGGGAACTGCCACCCTGATTATCCAGGCTATTTGATATAGGAGACATTTTGGGGGCAATAAGCACTCTTTTTTTGCTCCCCGTTTTGTTGGTACTGAGACTCCTCCCTCCCTCCAGATCTCCCTCTGCTCTGTATGACTTCAATGGCTTTCCCATATATTTGTAAACTCCCCCCCCCTCTATAGCACCTTTAAAGATTTATATAGCACAAAGCTGAACCTAAATCATCTTCATTAAAATATCTTCTTGTTATCAGCATTTTTTTCCAAACAAGAATGCTCAGAATTCTATAAATTAACTGCAAAGTATACAATTTTTGAAATCTGCTTTATAGCTGCCATGGTTCAAGCATCCTATGCTCAACGCAGTTCTAGTTACCAGCTGGGTTTAATCGTTCTGGAATTCATTCTATATTTGGGGATCTGTTATATTCAAAGACAGCTACATTTGAAACAGCTCTAACAATCTCAGAGCTCTCTGAAGTACAACTGCTTGCCAGTCGGCTTCCATCAAAAAATATATAACTGACAGCTTTTTATGTGTGCAGGGCAACCCAGCTTGAAAGTTTGTACTGTTTCTTATTTCTCCCTTCTTAGAACATTCAGCCGTGCAAAGAAAATGGGAAAACAATCAAGCCACCATAACATCAATTCCAGAACTACAAATTGCTTTCCAGCGCATATAAAAACTGCTGGGGAAGTGTTAATAATAAGGACAAATGGGAAGAGCCTTCATTCGCCTGCTTTTAATTCCCTTTTAGTTTTTCTCTTTGGGCAAATTGGAATTAATCCCTTATTTGTCTAAGCTAGACATTAGTATGGTCTGGATGACAATGCTCCCTCATGTTTGTTCACTCCAGGGGTTTAATGCATAAAGTCGTGGTCATCATTTTGTGCAATATTATATGGCATCATGTCATTCCTGATCACCTTTTCTGTCATTTGGGGATGCCTGAAAAGCCATCTTAACTATCTGGAAGCTACTGGGATGGCTTTTATACAGTCAAGTATTTCAGTGATACAGGGGCCATAGCAGACCTTCCAGTGACTGCAGAAGACCTGCCCTGAAATGATTCAATCCTTCATGAGATAGGATACCTTATACTCAAAGTAATAGATGTTTGCAAATTTTATTTGACAACCTTATTTGGCACTGGGAATGTGGTGCAGCTGGCTAGGTGTCAGCTGCATAAGATCTCTACTGACCAGAAGGTCATGAGTTCGAGGCCTGCCCGGGTCGAGGTGGGCTCTCGACCTATTGTGTAGCCTGTTGTCGACCTTTGCAACCCGAAACACAGTTGCATCTGTCAAGTAGGAAATTTAGGTACCACTTAGTGAGGAGGCTAAATTTAACTGAGTTACGAGACCATAAAAAGATCTCCAGAAAACACGCTGAAGAATGAAGGAGTGCGACAGCTCCCCCTGGTGGCCAGATGTTAAATTGCCTCTGTCTGTCTTGTGTGTTTGTATGTCTAAATGTAATGTGTACATTGTGATCTGCCCTGAGTCCCCTGCGGGGTGAGAAGGGCGGAACATAAAAAAGTAAATAAAATAAATAAATAAATAAACCTTAAGAAACAAGACTGAACAAACTTTATAGACATACCCAACTAAATACAGTACATGGGGAGTGCTTGTTGTGCAAAGGGCATGGAAGCTCTAATCCTATCCAGTTTTAATGTGGGTTTTTTTCACTTTATGGGCAGGTGTGCACACACATATACTGCCCTAATATGAAGAAGACCTAACAAAATCAAACATATTTCATACTGCTAGCTGGTTTTCTTAAATGTCTGCTGGAGTTTGGCGAGAGTAATAGTGTTATTTCAATCTAGTTCGGTCATTTTCAAACCCACACCTCATTCAGTAAGGTCAAAAAAAGCTTGTTGGAAACCACAGAAAGACTGACTTTCAAAGAGGAGCAAAGTGCCCAGCCAAGCAGGTGTGTGTGGCAAATGCACTTCTCAGAAGGCAGAACAAAGCATCTAAATTGAAGGAATTTCTGTTACATGATAAGGGAAACTTTCCACCTAATTATTTCTGTACCAAGCGAAACACAGATGGATAAGGGTTCTGAGTCTGAGGCTAACATAAAAGTTAGTAATGACATTCCTTCAACCATGCTGGCTAATTTGGTATCACTGATGAAAGCAGCTGTTCTCCCTGCAAAGTGGTAGATTAGAAATAACATTAGCTCAGTTCGCATGTTCTCCCTCTGCTGTTCATTTCTGAAAAAGTAGTCGCACACAGATTTTGAAACTGTTTCTTTTCCAGAGGCCGATATTTCATACATTTTTCTTCCCTGTTCAGACTTTTGCTTTTACTTTTCTTTTTCCTTTTCTGCTTCTTAATGCCCAACCTATTTTCCACTTTTGCTTTTCCTTGGAATTCTGCTCCTTTATCATCCCATCCACCAACCCTTATGAATAGCTACTACTCTGTTCTGCAAACAGTTCCCTCTAATTTACATATTAGATTTTTGCCAGTATATTGATTTTCTTCTCAACGAAAGTGATGAACAATATAACATGTCAGTGTGGGGCAGGCATTAAGACTTGGTAGGGCTCGGATTATAGTCTCCACTGAGTTTCATGGCTCAGTGGAGACTATAGCTCTGCTTGGTCCACTCCCTAAATTGCTTTTGCAAGGACAAAGTGTGGAAAAGAAGACACATGAATGCCACCTTGAGTTCACTACAGGAAAAGCAGGATTTAAATATATCTAACAAATAAATACTTAAATATGAAGCGCAGATAAATCAGAGAGATGTATGCACCTGACTTATTTTTCAGTTTTCATTTAACTTATTTCGTAGTTTGATCCAGCTTTCCACTTAAGGCCAAAACAGATAAGCAAACCTGGGACCCTTGTAGTGAGTGTTCTCCCTAGGACAAGGTAGCAATGGATTGGGATGCTATTTATAAAGAAAATATATATTTTTAGCATGGTAATAATGTAATTTGGGAAGAACCTGATATGAAAAACCCCGAGAAAATCATTCATCAGACAATGAGAACCCATACACATATTATTTTTTTCAGAGAGTAATCAGCAATAATAGTGATATCGGAGGAGACACCCCCCCCCCCTTTTTAGGACTCTGTAAAAGATAATTCAAAATCAGGGAATACATAGTTTTGCCAAGGACACCAGGCTGGAATGATTCCATAATCCCCTATCTCTCCCCCATGTAGGAACCTAATGTTTTTTCCATGGCCCCACGGCCCCACATGGCAATGCCCCTGTAACTCAAACTAGCATCTGATCAATTTGCCTATTATTTATTAATTGGATTTATAGTTTTCTCCTTACCTCAGTGAATGGATCTGACGACAAAAATCAGTGCTCAACAGTTAAAAGACATCCAATATGCTCTCCGTGGTAGTCTCTAGCCAATCTCAGCCTGAACTTGGTTCCACATCAAGGCCCCAGCCTCCCATTCCCCATGGACTCTTTCCCCCAACCCCCTTTTAACTGAACTTTTGAAACTTTTTGGAACTTTAATCAACTTTTTGAGGAACTTTGAAACTTTCAGGCACCTTCTGCTAAACCCTTATGAATCTATTATGAATTCCCACAACTCTTTATGAACTTTTATGGACTTTGGAGGGAGGAAAAGCTGACAGGTTCCCTTTGGCCTTGCATGATTTATCCCTTATGAATTCCTTGTATGTTCCCTCTCCCCACACCATTATAAGTTAGTATGTCTATATTTTGAAAAATGAAGGAAAAAACCACCTTTTTTATCCAGGACCTCATGGCTCCAGGAAGCTTTCTCAATTTCCTGAGCCAGCTAATCCCCAACACAAAGGACTCGACCAAAACTCTATTGCATGAACAATAAATAAATGGCTCTTATCTCTCAGATCTCGGAGGGCAAAGGGCTAATCCATCTGGAGAGATAAGACCTCTGGGCATCTGAACACCCAACGCAAAAGGTGTTTTCCTGTCTGCAAGGAATTAGGATTCACCACAACCTCTTTTCATTATACCAACACAGCTGGTCAATACCAGCCTCAAATCACATCAATGGATCCCATATCCAGGACAGAAGGACAACAAAGGTCTGGCCTCTGAGCCAGACGAAAATGTATTTTCAAGAAAGTCAAGACAATAGCCTGGCCAGCTTGAGGGCTGAAAAAGTTATTGCTGACCGCTTGGACAATCATTAGTCATTTTTAATCTTATCATCTTCCCTCCTCATTCATTGTTTCTCACCTGGCCCGCCTCCTCTCTTCCATTGGCCAAGAGGCCGAAGCGGCGCTGGCCCTCTGATTGGTCAAGGCGCAGCTAAGCCGGCAGCACCTCCCAGCCAGCCGATGTCTCCAACCAATCAGCGAGAAGCTGGCTAAAGGGGGCGGGAGCGGGAAATTTGAATTTGACAGTTCTATGTTTCCTCTAAAAACTGTGTTGTTTTGCATTGAGAGTTATGTCTGTTCCTGGGCAAATGATTGCGATTTGACATCAGTTCAAGCTGGAATGAAATAAACATCTCGGTGGCTTTCTCTTCAACTTGGTGAGATTTATTTTGGAATATTGGCTTCCCTTTACTCACCAGGCAACCCACAATGGCTTGGGCCTAATCCACAGCCATTCTAAATTGCTCGGCAACAAAAGTGGTATATTCAGTATGAGAAGAAAGCACACTGCTATATGACCAGCAATTATAAATTATAACATAAGTAAACACAAGAGATAGGCATTTCCAAGCCAGTAGAAGCATTAATTTACCCATGTTTTCAATATTTAGGAAAGAATGTAACACTTGAGCTGTTACATGCACAGAGAACAGTATTTAGTCTCGACGAAGGCCCTTCCACACAGCCGTATAACCCAGAATATCAAGGTAGAAAATGCCACAATCTACTTTGAACTGGGTTATCTGAGTCCACACTGCCATATATTCCAGTTCAAAGCAGATCGTGTGGGATTTATTCAGTTGTATGGCAGGGGCTGGAGTCATGGCAGCAAAAAGGGTGTCAAACTGAATCAATTCAACAGTGTAACGGCACCTCTGGTCTTGTTTCTGGGAGATGGAAGTCTAGTGAAGGATATTGGGATTAACCACTCAGGACAAAAGAGCAAGTAATTCAGGCCCCTTCCATGCAGCTGAATAAAATCCCACATTTTCTGCTTTGAACTGGAATATATGGCAGTGTGAACTCGGATAACCCAGTTCAAAGCAGATATTGTGAGATTTTCTGCCTTGATATTCTGGGTTATATGGCTGTGTGGAAGGGCCGGTATTATATCAGCACTGCACTGATAAGGGATACTCTCCGGATGACATCCAAGTATCTGTGCTAGAAAGGGTTAATAAGAGACCACACGTTTATTTCCACATGGATCATCCAATTAGGGAGTGCAAAAAACAATGGTCTCAACGATCCATTCAGCCTAAATGCATTACTAAATAAATGAGATTATCTCAGCATAGTATTTAAATCACTCTTGATTACTTCACCACTCCTCACATGGAGAGAGAAGGGTATCCTCTGCGTTTGACTCTTCAACTGCTTGCTTGGTAAATATGCTGCCTTCCTACTGTATTACTTTTTTGTCGTTTTCTGGATATTAAAATGCAATGTTATATTTTAAGGATACCGCTTGTATGAGGACGCCTAGATCTGACCTTCCAGCCCTGACGAAGTGATATACGAAACGGCACGGAAAAAAGCCGGCCCCATAGAGCGCTTCAGCCGTAGGCTGCCCATCTTTGTATCGGTGCGCCGGATCTCCATTTGTGTTGCGGCACTAGCATATTGCTTTTGGTTTACTATAACCTGCTCCACAACTACTTTTTTCCTCATTGGAGGCTTTGTGGATTACAAATAACACCTCTATGGATATATTAACAGCTGCTGCTTACCTTAATATCCCGCTGAGCCGCACCTCGAAGGCTTTTTGATTTGCACCGCCTTTCTTGCTAACTCTTGGAAATTATATCCTATCCTTTGGATTACAAATATTTATAGGAGACATTACAGCAAAGTTTGTCACTATTTACATTTACGTCACTACTGTAGACTGGAACTATAAGGTACCATATGAACTATATGTTCTACCTTTGGAATACTTTCTGAATATTTCTTATATTGTATATTATACTACTGGGTTTATGTTATTGTTGTCCAGGCGCTGACCTATGAAAAAAATATGATAAAATATGTTTTGTTACTAACATTAATGGTCTAAGGCAGTGTTTCTCAACCAGTGTGCCGTGGCACACTAGTGTGCCGTGACGGACCTCCTGCTGTGCCGCGAGAAAAGCTCTCTGCCCCCCTTCCTTCCCCCCCTCCTCCTGCCGAACTCCTGCTGCTGGGGGGAGGAGGAGGAGGAAGGGCTCACGTGTGTGGTGGCGAAGAAAAAAGGGGCCAGGGCACCGCCTCCTTCGGCCGTTTTCCAGCCAGCCTCCAATCCGCCATGACTCTCACCCGCTCGCTGAAGCCGCGTGGAGGAGCCCCACCCACTGAAGCCCATCCACCGCTCATGCTCCTCCGTGGGAGAGCTGAAGCTGGGGGAGGGTGCGGGGCATTGCGCGGCTGGCTCCGCCCCTCCCCAGCTTTGGCACTCCTAGCAGCTGCTCCAGCCTTGAGGGGACAGTGCGAAGCCATCATTGTCCTGGCTCTGGCACCGCTGACTTGCACTGCCCCCTCAAGGCTGGAGCAGCTACTGAGACAGGAGAAAATGGGGGAGGGGCAAGGCATGGCACGGCCTGGCTCCGCCCCCTCCCCTGGCTTTGGCACTCCCAGAAGCTGCTCCCAGCAGGCCACCATCCCCCAGCCATTCGTTACTGTGTTAGAGTGTCATTTTGTGTCATTTTGGTTGGTGGTGTGCCCCCCGGATTTTTTTTAATGTTAAAAGTGTGCCGCGGCTCAAAAAAGGTTGGGAAACACTGGTCTAAGGAACATTTTTCCAGAGCGTTTTTGTGTTTAGAGCAGGGGTGGGAAATTACCGGCCCTCCAGGTGTTTTGGACTTCAACTCCCAGAAATCCTAGCAGCTGATAAACTGGCTAGGATTTCTGGGAGTTGAAGTCCAAAACATCTGGAAGGCCAGTAATTACCCACCCCTGGTTTAGAGTGTGTGGAAGGGCCCTCAGGCCCCTTCCACACAGCTGTATAAAATCCCAATTATTTGCTTTGAACCGGGTTATATGGCAGTGTGGACTCAGATATCCCAGTTCAAAGCAGATAATGTGGATTACCTGGCTTCATATTCAGGGTTCTATAGCTGTGTGGAAGGGCCCTCACATTGCTTAGGTCTGAAGAAAGCTTTAAAGCAGTGTTGTCCCAACCTATGGCCTTCCAGTGTTTTGGACCTCAGCTCCCAGAATTCCTCCCCATTGGACAAGCTGGCTAGGGCTTCTGGGAGTTGTAGTCCCACACAGCGAGAGCGCGCGTGGTATGACAGACCTGCTTCAAAGGAAGGCAAAGAGAGGGGGGGGAGGGAGGGAGGGGGGGGCCGGAAAAGCCTGACGTCATCACCTTGGTCTCCACCGTGGGCCCCTCCCGGAAGCCCACTCTCTCTTTGAAGCGGCTCAGGAAGGCCGGCTCGGCGGGCTTCACGTACGAAACTTGGTTCCTTTTGCTCATGGCGGCGGCGCAGCGAAGAGTCTCGCGCGCAGGGCCCGCCCCCTTCGCCCAGCCTCGCGTGACCGGGGGGTTGGCTCTTTGCCTTGGCCCTTCCTTTCAGCCAATGGCGGCGCCCGCCTGGGCTTCAGCGCGGCGACGTCAGGCGCGTCCTGAGCGCCAAATTCAAAGCGGGCGCCATTTCTGGAAGTGGGCCCAGCCGTCTTTTCCGGCGGGGAAGCTGAAGGGGAAGCGAAGCCGAGGCGAGGGATGGCCCCCGGGGCGAAGGGTAAGAGGGGCGAGGAGGGAAGAGGAGGAGGGCGGCCCTTCACTGAGGAAATACTGAGGCATTTAGCTGTAATTCCTTTGTGTGAGCCAGTCTAGTTAAATAAAACCTATATGTCTAATGGCCTTGGACCAGTGCTTCTCAACCTGTGGGTCGGGACCCCTGTGGGGGTCGCGAGGGGGATGTCAAAGGGGTCACCAAAGGCCATCAGAAAACACAGTATTTTCTGTTGGCCATGAAGTTTCTGTGTGGGAAGTTTGGCCCAATACTATCGTTGCTAGGGTTCAGAATGCTCTTTATAGTTGCAGGTAAACTATAAATCCCAGCAACGACAACTCCCAAATATCAAGGTCTATTTTTTCCCCAAAACCCACCAGTGTTCACATTTGGGCATATTGAGGATTTATGCCAAGTTTGGTCCAGATCCATCATTGCAGACGACACTAAATTGTTCAGGGTAGTTAAAAATGAAACTGATTGTAAAGAGCTCCAGAAAGATCTCTCGAAATTGAGTGAATGGGCAACAAAGTGGCAAATGCATTTTAACCTAAACAAGTGTAAAGTCATGCACATCGGGGCAAAGAACCCCAAATACACTTATCAACTGATGGGATCAAAGCTTTCTGAGACAAACCAGGAAAGGGATCTTGGGGTTTTGGTGGACAGCTCAATGAAGATGTCAACCCAGTGCGCTGCAGCAGTAAAAAAACAAATTCTATGCTTGGCATGATCAGGAAGGGAATCGAAAATAGGTTGGCAAATGTTGTATTGCCTCTCTACAAATCTATGGTGAGGCCACATCTGGAGTACTGTGTACAATTCTGGTCTCCGCACCTTAAGAAGGATATAACGGAACTGGAAAAGGTACAAAGAAGGGCAACAAAAATGATCCAAAGGATGGAGCAGTTCCCTTATGAAATCAGGTTGCAACGCCTTGGTCTTTTCAGCCTTGAAAGACGGCGTTTAAGAGGTGACTTGATCGAAGTGTATAAAATCATGCATGGGATAGAAAAGGTGAATAAAGAAAAAATATTTTCTCTGTCACACAACACTAGGACTAGGGGGGCACTCCCTGAAGCTCCAAGGTAGGAAAGTTAGGACTAATAAAGGGAAATATTTCTTCACCCAGAGGGTCATTGGGTTATGGAACTCACTTCCAGAGGAGGTTGTGACAGCGGTCAGCCTGGACAGCTTCAAGGCAGGATTAGACAGATTCATGGATACCAAGGGAATCAGTAGCTACTGAAATGGACATCCAAGTGCCACCTCTGTGTTGATGGAGGCAGGCAGGATTTTCCCGGGTACTGGTTGTGGGGGGTCGGGAGCAGGTGAGGGTTTTGCCCTCCTTTCTGCTAGAGATCCCTGTGTACAACTAGTGGGCCACTGTGTGACACAGAATGCTGGACTAGATGGGCTGAGGCCCGATTCAGCATGGCTCTTCTTATGTTCTTATGTTTGAGTTCACAGTGCTCTCTGGATGAAGGCGAACTACAACTCCAAAAATCAAGGCCAATGCCCACCAAACTCTTCCAGTATTTTCTTTTGGTCATGGGAATTCCATGTACCAAGTTTGGTTCAATTCCATCATTGGCCAAGTTCAGAATGCTCTTTGGTTGTAGGTGAACTATAAATCCCAGCAACTACAACTCCCAAATGACAAAATCACCCTCTCCCTGCCCCCCCCCCCCAACCCAACCAAATTTGGTCCAGCGAATGAAAATATATCCTGCATATCAGATATTTACATTATGATTCATAACATTTATGAAGTAGCAACAAAAAAAATGTAATCATTGGAGGTCACCACAACATGAGGAACTGTATTAAGGGATCACGGCATGAGGAAGGTTGAGAACCACTGCCTTAGACCCTCTCACACTGAAGTTGCAATAGGAAGAAGCTTGGTTTCAAAGATTTTCATGGCTTTCCCCCTTTCCTTTCCTTCTTTTTCCCTTTCTTTCCTTCCTCTCTTTCCCTCATACACATGTCACCTAGTCACCGTCTTTCCCTCAGTTCTGGGCCTGAAAGTGGTGGGTTTATCAAACCCCGCAATTAACTTGAATAATGAAGGGGATGTGTGCCAAGTATGGTTCAGATCCAGCAAGCCATTTAGTAGCCTTTGGGGCTCAAATCCAATAACATACATATTTACCAGTGTATATTCTAGATCATGCCTGGGCAAACTTCGCCCCTCCAGGTGTTTTGGACTTCAACTCCCACAATTCCTAACAGCCTCAGGCCCTTTCCTTTCCCCCTCAGCCGCTGCCTGGTGTTTTGGACTCCAACATCGGCCCTCCAGGTGTTTTGGACTCCAACTCCCACAATTCCTAACAGCCTCAGGCCCCTTCCTTTCAGCCGCTCCCCCCTCAGGTGTTTTGGACCAACTCCCACAATAAGCCTCAGGCCCCTTCCTCCCCCTCTCAGCCGCCCTCAGGTGTTTTGGACTCCAACTCCCACAATTCCTAACAGCCTCAGGCCACTTTTTTCCCCCTCAGCCGACTCCAAGTGTTTTGGACTCCAACCTCGGCCCTCCAGGTGTTTTGGACTCCAACTCCCACAATTCCTAACAGCCTCAGGCCCCTTCCTTTCCCCCTTCAGCTGCTGAATGTGATAAAAGAGTTTGTTATATGCAGAATTGTTACTGTGTTCAATATATCTTATGTATAGGGGATAGGAATGTTTATGCAGTTTGAGTTTACTCTCCCCTGAGTTTGTTATGCCAAGTAGAATGACATGGCAAGTTTGACACATGTACTGTAGATTTTAGCATGCATTTTGGATGTTCATTTAGAAAAGCAAAGTAATCACTCCAACTTTAACTGTTACATAACATGAAATATGTACGAATAGTTTTTCAAAATTTTCTTCTTTCTCTGTGATTCCATTACTTCCTTATTTTTATTCAGCAGCCTGCAATTGCACCCCAAGCTACTACCACCCTCCGGCATTGTTTCAGCGCCCCATAAAAAGCAATATTGCCCACTTTGGGAAATACTGGGCTAGACAGTCAAAGGCTGATCTTCAAGTTTTTCCAAAATGTAAAATGTGGCCAGTGGCTAAGCTGTAGTGGTAATATCTTTACATCTTTCTCCACATAAATACAGTTTCTTACTTTTGGTTTCCAGGTGATTCAGGAGACATGGCTTCAGTTTCATCAAGGTAAGAATCTATGCTTGTATGTAAACGTTAAACCAAAAATTTTGTAGCTAAGTGGTTATTCAGTAATATGCAAATCTATAGCTAGGGAAACTACTGTGTAACCGGCATAATCAAATAATCTTATTGAACTATGGTAAAAAAAATTATGCTTCACAATAATAGGATTATAAGATTGGATGCCAGTTAAAGAATATCAAATATTATCACAAAAGCTATCTGGAAGCAAAAGGATATGTGTGTGTGTGTGTGTGTGTTTTTGTAGGGGGTACCAACCCTGATGTATCGCTATTCTACTTGTCTTATTTTTCTTTCTCCCCTCCCCCTTTTTCTCTTGTTATCTCCTTTTTCCTCTTCTTTATTTCCCCCTCTTTTTCTCTTTTCTCTTTCCCCTCTTTCTCTTTTTTTTCCCACCCTCCCGCATCCCTTCCCTCAAATGTTGTCAATGTGTCTGGACAGTTTTCATCAATAAAAAATAATTTTAAAAAAGAAAAAGAAAACAGCTTTAGCTGTAATTCGAGAAATTAAGTGCCGCTAAAAGCAGGGGAGGTGTTTTACGATGACATAAAGAAAGAAGATCAGAAAATGCTGGGTGACCAAAAGGAAGGAGGAAGTCCTGACGGCTCTTCCTCACAGAGGATGGAGCTACAGCACCCCACCCCCCCCCCCTGTGGCTGGACTCACCTTCCATGGCACCAAAAACAGCTGGATACTGAGTCGAAACAACACACACCTCCTTTCTGTTCTGTCTGTCTGTCTGTGTATTGTCTATACAAAGCGGCATTGAATGTTTGCCATGTATTGTGATCCACCCTGAGTCCCCTTCGGGATGAGAAGGGCGAAATATAAAGTGTTATTATTATTATCATTATATTTATGAAATGCAGTTAAGTGCTAGGTTGTAATAACTAGACAAAATTACAATAATTCCACAAATGTGGGGAGCTATGTTACTAATAACAGTTGTGGTTTATTTAGTGCTGAAGGCGATGCTATCAAGGTTTATGTCAGAGTGCGTCCTCCTTCTGAAGAAACTGCTCGTGTCGATGGGGATCGTAGCTTGTGTTTATCTGTCCTTTCAACAAGCACCATCCGTTTACATTCAAAACCTGAACCTAAGATCTTCACCTTTGATCATGTGGCAGATATAGATACAACACAGGTAATTTATGCCAAGTGCCGTTATGAACATCATTTACTTTTAGCTCTTCAGTAATGGTTTAGGTTTAAATAATTTTACAGAAAACTAAAGGTTCTAGAAATATTGCATATTTCTCATGAAGTTGTTTACTATGAATATGCTTTTTTAGAATTCTTAGCTGAAATTGTTGAGACATATTTTTCTTCAGGGACTGGCATAGTGAAATGTAACATTGATTTCTACCTTTTAGGTTTGGGGGGAACAGCCCCTTCCCTTGTAAAGGTAAAGGTTTCCCCTTGACATTAAGTCTAGTCGTGTCCAACTCTGGGGGGTGGTGTTCATCTCCATTTCTAATCCAAAGAGTCGGCATTGTCCATAGACACCTCCGAGGTCATGTTGCCAGCATGAGAGCATGGAGCGCCGTTACCTTCCCGCCAAAACGGTACTTATTGATCTACTCCCATTTGCATGTTTTCAAACTGCCAGGTTGGCAGAAGCTGAGGCTAAAAGTGGGCTGTTACCTTCCATCCGAGGTCATGTGGCCAGCATGAGTGCATGGAATGCTGTTACCTTCCTGCTGAAGCAGTACCTATTGATCTACTGCAATTGTATGTTTTTAATTGTTGATTTGTTATTATATGGTTGGGGGGTTGCCTTGTTGCTTGTGTTGTATTGAGGGCAGAGACTGCCTGTGTAAACCGTCCCGAGTCGCCTTCGGGCTGAGAGGGGCAGTATAGAAACGTGACAAATAAATAATACTGGCATTTGCATGTTTATGAACTTCCAGATTGGCAGAAGCTGGGCTAACAGCGGGAGCTCTCCCCGCTCCCTGGATTTGAACCGCTGATGTTTTGCCCAGCAAGTTCAGTTGCTCAGCAGTTTGACCCGCTGTGCAACCAGGGGGCATGTACCCCCCCCTAGGGATGTGGGGGGCTATTCTTGCACATTTCCCGGTGCTATTTTAGAGTGGCAAGTTTTCTTCTGACTAGAACTGACCTGGATTTTGACTACAGGGGGAACAGCAAGTTTTTATAGACCATTCCCTCAAAGTGGCTAGGAATAAAAGAATGAAAATATTTCTTTCACCACTTTTGTTTCAAGTATTCTTGTGGCTTTCTTGTTTTAATCTATAACGTAGCAAACAAGCAGCAGACCTGTGACCATGAAAGCTAGTGCACTTCAAAAACGAGCATGGTAAATTTTACACTACGGTTTAATTATATACCTAGTACCTTAGGACTAGAGGTTTTCGGATTTTGGAATACCTATATTTGTATAGATTCACTGCATATAATGAGATATCTTGCATATAGGATCCAAGTCTAGATGTGACATTGGGTTATGTTTCATATTTATCTTATACAGATAGCCCGAAGACAATTTTATGCAATATTTTAATAATTTTGTGTTTGAAATAAGGCTTGTGTACCCTGGATGGGAGATTGCCAACCAGTACTAGGTGCTGCATAGTGTACCCTGAACCAGCAGAAAGTGCCATCTCAGGCACTCAGGCATCATCTTGTAGAACCTTTGATTCTGGAATTCCGAATAAGTGATGCTCTACCTTTATTTACTATATTTCTCTACTGCCCTCCTCAGCCTGAGGGCGACTCAGGGCGGTTTACAAAATGGCACAATTCGATGCCACAATAATATAAAAACAGTTAAAAGCATATAACATACATAAAATTCTATAAACAGTAAAATCAATAGCATAAATCCTCTGCATCTCAATATCAAAATCGTTATCCGATCACAATTGTTCAGTCGTTCCGAGGTCAAGAAGTTATCTGTTACACTGCATTTGAGAAAGCCTGCTCACAAAGCCAGGTTTTGACTTTTTTACGAAATATTAAGAGGGTGGGGGCTGATTTAATGTCCCTAAGGAGGGTGTTCCACAGCCGAGGGGCCACCACTGAGAAGGCCCTATCTCGTCCCCGCCAACTGAACCTGTGAAGAAGGTGGGACTGAGACCAGGGCCTCCCCAGAATATCTTAAATTCCTTGGTGGTTCATAAGGAGAGATAAGTTCGGACAGATAAGCAGGACCAGAACAATTTAGGGCTTTATAGGCTAAAGCCAGCACTTTGAATTGTGCTCGGTAGCAGACTGGCAGCCAGTGGAGCTGGCGCAGCAGAGGAGTTGCTGCTCCTGTTAACAACCTGGCTGCTGCCCGTTGGACCATTTGAAGCTTCTGAACAGTCTTCAAAGTCAACCCCACGGAGAGAGCGTTGCAGTAGTCTATACGGGATGTAACCAGAGCGTAGACTACCGTGGCCAAGTCAGACTTCCCAAGGTATGGGTGCAGCTGGCGCACAAGTTTTAATTGTGCTAATGCTCTCCCAGTCACTGCCGAGACCTGGGATTTCAGGCTCAGCGATGAATCCAGGATCACACCTACTACACATAGGAAGATATAATCATATAATCTTTAAAAAAAGATTGACGGTTGGAAGAAAAGTGCAGAAGTACATCCTGAAGGTTGAATAGCAAGTTCATTTGGCTGTCTGTTAAGATTTATCGCACATTATCTACTTCTGTTTTAGTAATAGCTATATTCATTAGGCACATTTTCATAATGTCTCAATCTTATTACTTGCAAAGTATTCTTGGGAGCAAGTCTCATTGATTTCATTATTTTGTGCGTAATAATAGTTCTTTAATGTCAATGGAATTGCTCCTGTTTAATGAAAATCATTCGTTTGTGCCATGAAATGTATACTATTTAATGAACAGAACTCATTGCATAATAATATTTTCATGAATTTTATGAAATACTGCTACTTCATCAGTATGAAAACATTAACAGCGAGTTTTGATGTTTTCTGCTCAGGAATCGGTGTTCTCAAATGTGGCCAAAAATATAGTGGAATCATGCATGAATGGCTACAATGGAACCATTTTTGCATAGTAAGTTTTCAACTCTTTTCATTTCATCTAAACTTAAACTATTTGGTTTGAATTACTCCATGTATTGTCTTGTTTTCAATGCATTTCCCAGGCAGATGTGTTATATGTCAGACTATTTTCTAGCACAGTATTGTTGACTGCCTAAATATGACTCCCATGCAGTCTTCCATATTAATAGTTGACTGGTCATCTTTAAGTGGAGAAGGTGCTCTATCCTTAAGCTTCTTGATTGTACAAAGTTATCCATATACAATATACATAACATTGAAGGATAATTTTTGTGTTTTTTTTAGCGGTCAGACTGGTTCAGGGAAAACATTCACTATGATGGGTAAGTACACATACAGTGTTCCCTTGCTACTTCGTGGTTCACTTATTGCGGACTCTGTTTTGCGGATTTCAAAAAATATTAATTTAAAATATATATCATGGTACTTTTGCTGTTTTGTGAGATTTTGTTGCCGCTGTTCTGCAAGGCCCTTTCCCTCCTCGGTCCTCCCTCCCTCCAGTCTTGAAGGGCCTTTCCTTCACTTTAAGTTTATAAAGACTTAAAATAATGTTTAACTACTAAAATAATGTATAAATATTAAAATAAATACAGTATCCCTATATCGTGGTTTTTCACTTATTGCGGGAGGTCCTGGAACCTAACCCCAGCAATAAGTGAGGAAACACTATATAGATTTAATCTTAGCTATTGTGTGTCTTTGTCTTAGTTAAGCTAGCCTTATGAGATTCCCCATTTTCGCCCACCATTTACCATTTATTATCTATATATATAAAAAGAGACGGTCCGGTTTTGACGCTTATGCACGGGAAAACTATAGGCCCCCCAACCACAAAACCCACCCAACACATTTCCCCAGACCACGGGGTACATTCGTGGCACAAAAAAACCACCTCCCTACCTTTCAACCCCCCCAAAACCGCCCAGTGCATCCCGTTCTGCACTGGCCGCAAGCGCAGGAGAGGGAGAGCAATCACGCAGGCGCACTCAGCCCCCCCCCATCACCCCATCCCGTCGCCCTCTCTCCTCACTCACCGGGACCTTCGCAGCCACACCGGCGGCGCCCTAACCCCTTCCTCCTCGGCCTCCTCGCCCGTGTCCCTGCCGTTCCCGGCCAGCTCGGGCGCCACCGGGAACACCTGGGAAGTGAGTGAGGAGGCCGTGGAAGAGCCGGCCACAACACCGCCCACACCGCTCGGGTCCAGCCGCGGCCCCCAGGTCCGGCAGCCCCTCGAGGATGCTGGAGGATGCCTAAGAGCAAGCGCAGGAGGCAGGAACGGTGCCACCCACACGTCCCCCGTCCCGGAGCAGCTCTGGGGCGCCGCACTACACTTCCCAGAAACCTCCGCGGCCAGAAGTAGCCATGCGGGGCCTTCTGGGAAGTGTAGTCCCGTTGAGGACTTCTCCTCAGGAGAGGCGGAACTTCGAGAGAGAGAGAGAGAGAGAAAGTGATAGAGAGAGAGTGCGAAAGAGAGGGGGAGGAGAGAGTGAGAGAGGGGGAGAGGAGGGAGGAGAGAGAGAGAGAGAAAGAGGGGGGAGAGAGAGAGAGAGAGAAGGGGGAATGAGAGAGTGAGAGAGAGGGGGAGTGATAGAGAGAGAGTGAGAGAGAGAAAGGGGGAGTGAGAGAGAGTGAGAGGGGGAGTGAGAGAGAGGGGGGGAGTGAGAGAGAGAGAGCGGGAGTGAGTGAGAGAGGGAGGGGGAGTGAGAGGGAGGGAGGAATAGATAGGGATAGAGAGAGAGTGAGTGGTAGATAGAGAGAGATTGGGTGATACACACAGAGTGAGTACAGAGAGATAGACACAGAGAGCGAGTGACAGAGAGAGTGTGTGATGGAGAATAATATACAGAGAGAGAGACAGTGATAGATAAGGATAGGGATAGAGAGAGAGACAGACACAGGAAGTTATAGAGAGAGAGAGATAGGTAGATAGGGATATAGAGATAGAGAGAGAGAGACATGGCACAGTAACGTGTGCCGGGTTCAGCTAGTGATGTAATGAATGGTAACTTCCCTGATTCCTCCAATTTGGAACAAAACTTCCATGTTCTTAGCCAAGTTATGTAATATTTCCATCTAGAGTAATACTTCTCATGCAAATCCTTTCTTGCAGCTATTTATTATCAATTACAATCTAGTTTACCAAGGGGAAAGTGAAAGGAATAGGAAATATAAGGCTATGTTGTGATCATTTGTGAGCGAGAGCTTTTAAAAGAGTCATTGTCAGATTCGAATAGTATAGAATGGAAGACTTGTATTTCAGCATTCTCCAGATGTTGAACTATAGTTCCCATAATTTTATTTTCGGTGCTGTCTGGGCCTAACGATTGGGCAGCACTGGAGTTACAAGTTGTAGGGCTCTTTTATATATATATATAAGGTCTCTGTCTTATTTCAGAAACCAGTTTGCTTATTTACTGTTACTTTTTAAAGAGCTTTCCTTCCTCAGATTTTTATCCAGAAAATTCTTTTTTTAGGACCACCTGACTCCGATAACTTCACACATAACCTGAGAGGTGTCATACCGCGGAGCTTTGAATATTTGTTTTTTCTAATTGAACGTGAAAAAGAAAAGGTAAAACTTTTTTATAATCAAAGTCATAGCAGAAAGCATTGATGATGTATTGTTTGGACTAGTTCAGTTTATTAAAACGCTGGCATCTTTTAGGTGTCCCTCTTTATTTGAGAAAAACTTGACTGCAAATTTGGGATTATTACATATTCATAATTCTGTTATTTTTACGGAGGCAGTGAATTGTGCAGTTTATCAGTTGATTAACATTTGGTTCCTCTTGAAATGATAAAACTTGATCAACACTCCACCTTCTTTCTATTTATTTTCCGGTCCCAATTCAAGGTGCAGGTGATCACCTATAAAGCCCTAAATGGTTCGGGACCCGCCTACCTTCGTGACCGGCTCTCCCTCTATGAACCAGCTCAAACCCTCCGCTCCTTGGGGGAGGCCCTCCTGTCGCCCCTGCCAGTCTCACAGACTTGGTTGGATGGGCACAAGGGAGAGGGCCTTTTTCGCTGTGGCCCCCCAACTCTGGAATTCCCTGCCTGGAGAGATTAGGAAAGCCCCCACCTTGCAGACCTTCAAAAAACACCTGAAAACCTGGTTTTTCCGCTGTGCCTTTGGAGAATAATTATCTAATCTTTACCATTGCTCTCTTCAATGCCCCATTCTTGAGTTATCCCCCTCCTCCATGTAAAGAATACTACTTCACTTATCTCACCCTGAGTTTTTAACACTTTATATTTGTGTCTGTGGCCCGCCCTGTCCTTGTGTTTTTAGAAAGCTAGTTATACATTGTTTTTTATTTATATGTATGTATTTTATTGTGTTTATTGTTGAGGTTTTTTATTTTATTTTGTTGTAATCTGTTGTTGCTGTTTAGGCTTGGCCCCATGTGAGTCGCCCCGAGTCCCCATTGGGGGGATGGGTGCGGGGTACAAATAAAGTTTATTATTATTCTATATCCTTCAGCTGCCACCCTATCCTATTTCAAGCCAGAATCTGTAGCATACCATAAATTCTTTTGCTTTTATTTCTAGTGGAACCATGGTGAGTCTCTTTTTTAGAGAAAAAGCGGAGTACAAATAATAATACTGTACAATACAATGTTGGCTACATTCAGTGTTCTCCATGCTATTGTGGGTCATTGCAGGTATTACATTTCGAGGACTAGATGATTTGTTAGGATTGTCAAGGAAGTATTGTGTGCACCATCACACAATGCTGGGTGTGGCTAATCAAGACTATCCATTAAACGTAAAACAAACAGAAATTTCATATTGCATCAACAAAGAACCCCCAAGAAATTAACCCAGGTTACCTGCACAGATCCATTAAATGCCATGTTGTCGTCTCTGTGATTTGACCCTGGTAGCCCTTTAAAAGGCAGAAAGACTATAGATGTGTAATAATAATAGTAATAATAATATTAAATCTTTATACCTTGCTTTTCTCCCTCACAGGACCCAAAGCAACTTATAAAATCTTAAAATCATACAAACAACAGACCATCAATAATAAATATGAGTATCATAAAATAAACCATTTAAAAAACAAACTATAATATACAGTCACATTTGTGTATTGCATCATATTAGGTTATATTACACTCTGCTCCAGTAGTTACGTTATGAGGTTCTATCAGTCAGACTTGATTTTCCCTCATTGAAAATCTGCCTATATAAACATGTATGCATAGACTTTTCAGCACTGTACTGTTTCCAGGTGGTAGACACCGCATGCTTGTCTTGCTGTGTGTTCCAGGTTTAAATAGAATAGATGATCTTAGTTATGTAGATATTGCATTGATTAATTTATTATAAATAAACAGTATGGAACAATGTGGACAGGAGTATATCATATTTATGTGAGTCTAATGCTCACCTAAAATTGAGGTGTTCATTAAATTTGATGGTGCCTTAGAATTACACACTTAAACTTGTCTGTGCTGTTGGACAAGAGATCCCAGCTGGAACAGAGGAGGGAGAGGCAGTGGTGTCTGTGAAAGGGCTGGTGAGAAGGCCTGGTGGAGGGAGACAGTTAGGTTCAATAGCAAATCCTTTTTTCATAACGCACAACTTCAAAATTGAGGTGTGCATTATATTATATTATATTGTACTCAAATACAGGTAGTAAAAAAGAAATCGGAATAGTTTTTTGGGCAAATCACGAAGGTCACAAAGGTAGGCGGGTCCTGAACCATAACAGGCCAATAAACACATGCAATCACATAGGCTGTAATAACATTAAAACTGTTTTGACTGTACAAAAATGTTCATGTCTCTTCTAGGCTGGTACTGGCAAGAGTTTTCTCTGTAAGTGCTCATTTATTGAGATCTACAACGAACAGATATTTGACTTGCTGGATTCTGCTTCAGCAGGACTTTTTCTCAGGGAGCACATCACGAAAGGAGTCTTCGTTGTTGGTGCAGTGGAACAAGTGTTGACCTCAGCAGCTGAAGCTTATCAAGTATGCTCTGTTTTGGTTGAGGTAGACGTAACCTTATGTAGCCATTGACAATGCTTACTGATTCAGGGATATTATGATTTGAAGAGCTTTGTCACAAGAAGAAAGTTACCGATGCATGTGATAATTTCAAAGGGATGAGGCAGAGTGGCTTCGGAAACAATGCAGTAAATTACTTTGGAATGTAGGAGGTGTAGAACATTCATTATTAAGTATGTAACCCAACATTACATCAGTGCATCCAGTGCAATCCCTTGCTAAAGTCTCAATTAGAATTAAAGAAGTTAGCACATTCAAGATTAATACAATAGTTGAAGTTCTGTTTTACAGCAATGTTGATAGTTGAATGGTATTGTCTTCCTCCTTACTAGGTGTTAACAAGGGGATGGAGAAATCGTCGTGTAGCATCTACCTCAATGAATAGGGAATCCTCGAGGTCACATGCTGTCTTCACTATCATAGTAGAATCAATAGAGAAGAACAATGAAATTACGAATATCCGATCCTCTCAGCTCAATTTGGTGGATTTGGCTGGATCTGAGAGACAAAAAGATACTCATACCGAAGGAGTTAGGTTAAAGGTCAGCAATGTCTTCAGTGATAACAGAGACTTTAAGTGATCAACGCATGCAGTCTCTATTATTTTAAAAACCATTTAGTTTTGTTCAGTCATTTTTATTTTCTTGCATTTTGCAGGAAGCGGGGAACATCAACCGATCCTTAAGTTGCCTTGGCCAAGTAATAACTGCACTCGTTGATGTAGGCAATGGAAAGCAGAGGCACATTTGCTACAGAGACTCCAGGCTCACTTTCCTGCTTCGGGTAATGTGACTAGTTCCCAGCATATGCTCTTAATGGAAATAAAATCTACTTTGACCCTTACATGTGGTAACACAACAAACCTTGGGTTATATCTAATTATACACAAAATGTATCTAGACCAACCAACTATTCTAATGCATATCTATATATATAAAAAGAGTGTCCGTGCGTTGACACTTCTAGACGGGAAAACTAAGCCCCAGAACCACAACAACCACCAAACACATTCCCACATACCACGAGGTACATTCGGGGCACAAAAACCCCGCCCTACATACCTCGCAAGACCCCTAAATACGACCCCCAAAAAACCGCCATTCACATCAAGCATCGCGGCGCTTAGTGAATGTCAATGGCCAACGGAGCCGGCAAGGGGAAAGAGGACAAGGCAGAGGAGGAGGAAAGAGCAGCGAGGGAGGAAGGATTGTAGCCTTTCCTCCTCCTCCGCATCCCTTTACCTCCATCGCTGAGGAAACCCCCAGCCACTCGCCGCCGCTTCGGTCGCTTCTACGACTCTCCGGGGAGGCAGCACTGGACCACGGGGAAAAAACCCCAAAAAACTACAACAAAAATGGCGGCCAAACCATTTCCGGCCCGGCCGAAAAGGCTCTGCCGGAAGTCGGTCCGCCAGGAAAAGGGTCTGGGCGGCAACTGCCACCCAAAGAATGGCAACCGGAAGTCACGCCCCTCTCCCAGCCAGAAGTGACGCCATGAAAGATGGCGGCCGCCACGGAGCAGCGGCACCCACACGGAGGGCTCACGGGTGCTGCGCGAGCCCACAGCCCGCCGCTGCACTCCGCTGGGGGAGAGAGGCTTCCCCGCCGCTGAGGCTGCCTTCTGGAGGATGGAGGGTCAAGGAGGAGGAGGTGTGGGGGCGCTGGCCTCACCACTACTACCCTCCGGATGGCACAGGGTAAAGACAGAAGGAACGGGGTTGCTGCTGCCGCCTTGCCGCTGCCCTTCGGCCCAGCCAAATACACCCACAACAACATACACTCACTTAACAACCACCAAACCCACAACACAACAGACACACACACAGCGCATACATAACACTGCTAAAAAGAAAAAACCACAGTACAACCAAACAATACACCCCACGTACACACCGTATATCCACAACACACTACCACTACACACTCACAACAACAACCTACACACTCAACACCACACACTCTTCTGCAACCACCATCCCAAACACACACCACAAATTCTCCACTTAACAAATACCACCCCCACAACATGACAGCCACACAACTCGCGATGCCTACCTCTACAGATCTACTACACAACTCACACACAACTCCACAACACTACATCCCACCCATCAGAAGAACCCACAACGACAGAGCCATGACCCCACCAAGACCGTAAGTCACATCATTTCAAACCCTTACATACTCAAACTTTCTCTCATCTCCTGAATAGGGCACAGCAACGCGTGCCGGGTAGAGCTAGTGTTATATATTAAAGAAGTCTATTGACCCCATTTTGTGTACTTCCTGACAAAGTATAAAGTAAAACCTTGGATACGATGGTAATCTATATAGAATCTATAGGAAAGTTCCAACCCAGGTATTTTCCCATGTACTATTAATAACAGATTGACACACGATATCATGTATCTTTCAGTAAGTAGTTCATTTATAGCAATGTGAAAGGAATAAACTAGCCATGATTCCATAGGTTCAAATAGTCCGGGTTTTCAAGTGTATCCCAGACAAAAAAGATAGCGATTCACAGCAAATGAGGAGAATAAATTATCAGTTCTCACATTCTCCACTGTAGTAGAGATAGAAAATACTCAGTTTGAAAATCCCCATCAGTCGTGGCTGTAGCAGCGTCTCCCAAAATGGGCAGAGTCTTGTACAAAGCTACAGAAAGCCAGAGTATCCAAAACTGTAGCTCGCCCCACTCAAACTGCTAGTGTCCATAAATAGTGGTTTGTATATCCAGACTGAACACGGCAATGCCAGTGTCATACAAGCTGGGCGGAGTCTGTATCCAAAGCTATGGAGAGCCCCAATGGGCCAGAATTGTAGTTTTCCAATTACAAAAACAGACCTCAGTTGAAATCCAAATGAAGGTAAGTATATCAAAGATTCGCAATATTGTGGTATCCTCTAGCTCCGTGTGGCAAGCCCAGAGGATCATACAAACAACATGCCGATGGGATATAATTCTATCGGTGGGTACCCGTCTACTGCCCATTTCACTTATCCACTAAGCTTCATCAGGGCTTGTGTAATTGTACACATGACAGGGATACCTGGGCAGTTGAATCACAGATCAAGGAATAGGGTTCAGCTTGTGCTGGATGTGTTTATATTCTTCTTGAAGGGTACAGATCAGGCTTTTTTTTTTGCATATTTCTGGATTTATCACTGAGCTCAATTTCTGTGCGATTTGTGCACTAGCTATACAATTCCTGTAAGTACTTATGTACTTCGTGTTGTTTGGATTCTTGTAGTGTGTGTTATATGGATCAGTCATTAAAACACCTGCACAAGCTGTAGCCCTCCAGGTGTTTTGAACTTCAGCTCCCAGAATTCCTGATTATTGAACAAGCTGGCTAGAGCTTCTGGAAGTTGGAGTCCCAAATGCCTGGAGGGCCACAGTTTGTGCAGGTTTGCTTTAAACCGTGTTTAAAGCAAACTTCAGCTGGTTCCCCCCCCCTTTTTTTTGCTGTTTTTAAATAGTTTTAAAACCCCTATCTAGTTTTATTTAATTTTTGCTGTGTTCCTATTTGCATCTCATTGCCCAAATCTACTGTCATCAGTAACTTAGGAGGAAACTGGTCTTTCAGTATAAAGAAATTACTTGATTCTCTTCTTTTGTCTGAAGATCTGGTAAATTGATCAAAGTCTATTCACATAATGTTTAAATGAGTACATTTTGATACCAGTGTTAGTCTTGAACATCAGTGGTGTTTCAACTAATTGCGGGTAAGAGCCAATAGGATGTGGTGGGTTGAGTGTTGGAATAAGACTGGATACCTAGGTTTAATTTCCTACTTAGCCATGGGTGATGTTGGGCGAGTCACACATTCTCAGCCCCAGGGAAGCCCTTCAAAGTTTTGCCTTAGGGCCCCCAAAATCAAAATCTGTCTTAAGATTCTTTGATTTCAGCAGGATAATTCTTAAGTATTGACCAAGTTTGGATCCAGCTCATTGAGCACAATAACAAAAGTTTATTTCCATAGTAAGACCAATGGTTTGGACTGCACTTTCAGCTCATTCATGAGCACAATAACAATCATGTTTATTTCACACCATAGTAAAGTTTAAATAATAATAGACTTGGATGTTTGGACAAGCCTTTGAGAATGTCTAACCCCAATGGTCCACAATTAATGGCAGCACTGCACTTTCGTCCCATTCCCTAGTTCATGAGCTACAATTTGCACTGCCCCATTCCCCTGCTCCTGATTATGATCATGTTTTATGACAGATCACACCATATGTTGTTGGGCACTGTTTTAAGTTTAAATAATTGTTTTATATGCTTGTGCTTTTATTTTTTATTGTATTGTATGTTTATTTTTTGCATTGTTCCATGCACATTTTGCCGTCTGTAAGTTGCCCTGAGTCCCTTCAAGGAGATAGAGGCAGGGTACAAATATAAAGTTGTTGTTGATGTTGTTGTTATAAGATAGCAGAAACAGTGGTTACAAAAATCACAAAACAGTGCCTTGAAAGTATTGCATATTATGTTATTGTTCAATCTGTAGTATTTTGTAAAGACATAAGAACTTTCAACTACTTTGCTTTCAAACATAATCCTTTAAGATACTCTGTTCCATTCAGTGTGTCCACTAGAATGCTAAGTTAAGAAATGTTGTGATTTTAAAATGCCTTGTGAAGATTTTTTTACTTCTATAAAGGCCAAGTTTATAGAATAAAAAATCTTGTTTTACAGTGCATTAAAAATCTCAATTGCCATGTTTTTTAAACAGGATTCACTTGGAGGTAATGCTAAAACGAGCATCATTGCAAATGTTCATCCAGGATCCAGATGCTTTGGTGAAACCTTATCTACTCTGAACTTTGCTCAGAGGGCAAAACTGATTAAAAACAAGGTACATTCCGTAATTGGAACGAAACAATATTTTGATCAACTAACCTCTGCAATTTGTTTTGGATTTATAACAAAGGTTAGCTTTTTAAGTCTGAATTTTCTTGGATACCTGGTTGAGGTACTAGAGGCTTGATAAGAACAACAAAATAGCTGGGTTGCTATTGGTTTTCCAGGCTGTGTGTCTATGTTCCAGAAGCATTCTCCCTTGACGTTTCACCTGCATCTATGGCAGGCATCCTCAGGGGTTGAGGGGTCTGTTAAAAAACTAGACAAATGTGGTTTATATATCTGGAATGTCTAGAGTGGGAGAAAGAACTCTTGTCTGTTTGAGACAAGTGTGAGTGTTGCAATTGGCCACCTTGATTAGCATTTAATGGTCTTGCAGCTTCAAAGCCTGGCTGCATCCTGCCTGGAAGAATCCTTTTTTGGGAGGTGTTATCTGGCCCTGATTGAGTCTTGTCTGGAATTCTCCTGTTTTTTTAGTGTTACCCTTTATTTGCTGTCCTGATTTTAGAGTTTTTTCAATACTGGTAGCCAGATTTTGTTCATTTTCATGGTTTCCTCCTTTCTGTTGAAATTGTCCACCTGCTTGTGGTTTTCAATGGCTTCTCTGTGTAGTCTGGCATGGTAGTTGTTAGAGTAGTACAGCATTTCTGTGTTCTCAAATAATGTGCATATAATACTGCATTAGTAGTAGGCGTCTTCTTTAATTCTTTTTAATTGTGCACTTTTCAAAATGACATTCATGGCATCTGGCCTGCCTATATTTGGGGTGTTTAGTTGGTGTGTATGTTTGTATAGAGCAATTTTTATTTCAGGATTATTTGTTTTTTGTTTTTGTTTATTGTTGGTTTTTTTGCTCAAGGCTGTAATAAATGAAGACACCCAAGGAAATGTAAGACAGTTACAATCTGAAGTGAAGAAACTGAAAGAGCAACTTGCTCTGCTTGCTGCAGGGCAGCTTGTGCATGATGCCCCTCTTCCTTCAGGTAATCCTCTGCATGTGTGTCTGTTTATGTAAACTTTTTATTATTATGGGCAAGAATGGAAAAAAGAAACAATTTATATTCTGTATGTGTATCTGTGTACTGCTATAGCATATATACTGTCAGTCTTTAAGGCTCAAATTCTAACTGCCTAGTAGAATGACATGTTCATAAATAATTTATTTCAAAATTAATTCAAGTGAGCTGCGTTCAGATTAACATATTTGTCATAGTTTATTTTCTCTTCCAGGTACAAGATCACTTTTTAAAATAAAAGATAATTTTTTTGTGTTTTCTGGGTAATATAGAGCAGGAATCTGGAAAGAATCTGAAATTATGTGATCATCAAGGTCTTTTTCTTAAGAGGTTTCACCCTCTCAATTTTCTTCTTCTGTCTTGCCCAGGAAATACTCTTGTCCAGAAAGTTAAAAGAAAAGACAAGGCTATTGAGGAGCCTACAGAATTCGTATAGCACAATCCTTTAATTCTGGCAGACCTAGGTCTTATCTAAACTGAGCATTTGCTGGCCAGACAACTAATTCCCACAAAATGTATGAAAGAAAGCCCTTAATGCGCACCAGTGCTCTGTAGTTTGTGTAATCACTATTTGGACTTAATTATGCTCCATATTGTGTGGATTCCTCCTTTCAACTACCCAGAGAATGCAATGGGAGATCCAGTTTGCAGATATACAGGGGAGGAAACTTGAGCATATCAGACTGATATTTTTCTGAAAGTGTTTTTTAATGTCATATTGAATATCTGGTGACTTCTTGAGTAGGCTTTTTCAAGTGTTCGTTCCTTCTCTTTTTGGTGATTTCAGCATAGCAACAACAATAAAGAGGGTGTATAAAGTCCTATGACTCCAGACTCTTGTTTCAGTGATTATGGGAAAAAATTCTCTGGTTCTACCTCAGCATGTTCCCAGAAAATGGGTATTAAGGGAAGAATCACATGGCTTGAACTTGCCATTTTCACAAATTATATTATTATTTCTAATAATAATCAAATGATAAAGTGTTTCTTAAAATGCATTTCATACCATTATTAGTTATAGGATATTATTTAATATTTCAATCAATGTCTCTAAGGTACTATCATGCATGATGTGGGAAGTACGGATTATAGGAGCCATTTCCTTGATGCCATGCTGTTCTTTGAAAAATCGGAAAGTGAAAGAAAGGTAAGAATAGGAATGATGCAGGATAATACCTGGAAAGATTCAGGCAATAAAAAATATTGTGGCCTGGTATAATAGTTTTTCTCCTCTTGAGGCAAGAATAATACGTAATTTAAAATGTATACTTGTTCTTAAACAATACTGTATTTGAATCAGAAATTTTAAAGAATATTCAAATATATTCTTGCCACTTCTTAATCTATTACAAGATTAGGGAAGGTGAGTTGTGAAATGTACAAGTAATAATTATTGTTGGTACTTATTCGATGCGGTATTTTTATTTTAAGACACTATTAGAAAAAGTTTCCCAGCTAGAAGATCTATGTGTCAAAAAGGAGAAGTTCATTCAGTCCAATAAAATGATAATTAAATTCCGAGAAGGTCATATAACTCGCCTGGAAAAACTGCACAAAGAAGCTTGTGATAGCTTTTCGGACATGGAGCAAGAAGAGATGTTCAAGGAACTGAAAGAGGAGCTGAAGATTCTCAAGGACCAGGTAGCTATCTCTTGTTTATGCATTGCTCCTGGATCTGACCGAAGGCCTATCTGCTTCATTGTTTAATTCTGTGCCACCCATGTACTAGTGCACATGGTATATATGATAGTTTTAAATCATAAGGAAAGTGAACAATTCTAAAACATCAATTTACAGTATTTCATTAAAATGCTGACTGTAGCACCTCACAAATCTTTTTGACTTTATATTCCCTTTTTCATGGTCATTTACTTGATTTTGCAATTTTGTATGATTAAAAATGGTTACTGAAACTTGATAAGATTAATGCGTTGTCGAAGGCTTTCATTGCTGGAATCGCTGTGTTGCTGTGAGTTTTCCAGGTTGTATGGCCATATTCCAGAAGCAGTCTCTCCTGACGTTTCGCCCACATCTATGGCAGGCATTCTCAGAGGTTGTGAGGTGTGTTGGAAACTAGGCAAGTGAGGTTTATATGCCAGTGGAATATCCAGGGTGGGAGAAAGAACTCTTGTCTGCTCGAGGCAAGTGTGAATGTTACAAATGGCCACCTTGATTAGCACTTAATGGCCTTGCACCTTCAAAACCAGGCTGGTTACTGCAGAGGGATCCTTTGTTGGGAAGTGTTAGCTGGCCCTGATTGATTATTGTCTGGAATTCCCCTATTTTTTTACTGTTGCTCTTTATTTACTGTCCTAATTTCAGAGTTTTTAAAAAAAATATTGGTAGCCAGTTTTTTTCCCATTTTTATGGAAAAATGAACAAAACAGGGGAATTCCAGATAAGAATCAATGAGGGCCAGCTAATGCCTCCCAACAAAGGATCCCCCAGGCAGCAACCAGGCTGGCTTTGCAGGTGCAAGGCCATTCAATGCTAAACAAGCTGACCAATTGAAACATTCACACTTGCCTCGAGCAGACAAGAGTTCTTTCCCGCACCCTGGACATTCCAAAAACATATAAACCTCACTTGCCTTCCATAGATGTGGGCGAAAAGTCAGAAGAGAATGCTTCTGGAACATGGCCATACAGCCCGGAAAACTCACAGCAACTCAATAAGATTATTAATACATTGTTTTTCTTCAATTGTTAGATGCATCAATTGTAGGATGCACCTTAACTTTAGTACAACCATCACTAACAAAAATACTTAAGATACACTTGAGATCCTCAGATGCATCCCATTGTTAGATGTGTTTATATAGGAAAAAGTGTGTTTTGGAATGGAAGAAATACATGCCATGCTGTTGCTTATGTATTAATTATGTATTGCCTACGTATTAATTGTTAAATCAGTGGCTTTCTGTCTCAGTGATCTAAATTATAATGCTACCAGTTGCATCAAGGCAGCAAATAACACACACGCCATTACATAGTTTCTTATCAGGTATACTGTGGAAAAGCAAATGATTATGACTTTAAAATGGTGATAGTCTCAATCCTAGGCATACATTTAATTATATGAGTAAGTCAGTTTTTAACCCATTAGACTAGATCCAGATTTAATTAAGCCTATGTAAAGTTCCTGAAATCAACAGAATGAAAGTCAAGACCAGCAAGGTTTTAAACCATGTAAGAAATATAGTCCATTTTATTAGTATTGTACTGGTATGAAAGTAATTATTCAATTTTTAAAATTTCTGGATAGTTGTTTATACTATTTATTAAAAAAGAATACGATTTATAGGTAGAGCAGCATCCAAGAGTTGCAAAATACGCCATGGAGAATCATATTCTCAGAGAAGAGAACAAACAACTTCGCTCCTTACAATCTGTGAAAAGAGCCCAGGAAATAGATATTCAGACCATAGCAGAACTGGAAAAAATGTTCTTTGATGTTTCAGGTCGAGAGGGTAATAACAAAGGTATGGAAAATACATTTCAGCTTCTTCATATTCATAACACTGGGGGCGAGGATGTTTCAAAGAAATGCCAATTGAATTTGTTGGCACAAACATGTCTTTGTTAATGGTTATGCCAGTTGCTTTAAATATTTGTTTTCGTTAAACAGAACCTGTTAAACAGAACCTGATCATTTTGAGCCATTTAATAACTATTTTCAGTATAGGTAAACATGGTTGGATGGAACCCTCATCATGACAGATTGCTATAATTTATTATAATATGGGATATCACAGTGATTATTCACAAATAATTCATTCGAGGCATGGTTTATGGATTAATCAGTTTAAATCCTCTAGCTCATTTCAGCATTTGTTTTCTGAACAGTGTTTATCATCTTTTTGGTAACAAATAGGATGTAATTGCTGGCAGAAATGTGTTTTATGGTTGAATGGACCTTTGGATAGTGGACTGATACTTAACTAATATCCAACACATTCTGGCCTAGATGCAGATGTATGCACATAAGGTTGGCACTTGATCACTTTCCTTATCATGATAGGATTTGTCAGAGACAAAAGTTATCGACTAAAGACACAAAAAAATTAAAACGTATCTTAACTTCTTGATTTCAAACAGGTTCACAAAGAACTTGTCAAAAATGTTAGCAAATTCCAGCAGTACTCTGTGGAAAATTGATGTAATTCTTTGTTTTTAATATGAACCGTGTTTTGGGGCAGAGTGATTGTTGACCCACAATAACAAGTAGTGTCATCCTGATACACCTTTCTACATTTAAAAAAAATGGCCTTTTGAAAATGAAAATGCACAGATACATCTTTTACTTAATTTGACAGTTTTCTAATCTATAGCGGATTAGAAATTTTCAGAAAAAAATGAAAGCTATGTATTCAAAACAATAATATATGTTAAGCCTTCCTTATCCAAAATGTTCAGGACCAAATATATTTGCATATGTGCATAATGAGCTAATAAGATGGGACCCAAGTCCAAACATGAAATCTATTTAGGTTTCATATATACCTTCTACACTTAGTCTTAAGACAGTGGTTGTCAACCTGTGGGTCCCCAGGTATTTTGGCCTACAACTCCCAGAAATCGGTTTATCAGCTGTTAGAATTTCTGGGAGTTGAAGGCCAAAACATCCTGGGACGCACAGGTTGAGAACCACTGCCTTAAGATAACACAGCCCCTCCCCCCCCCCCCCAAATAATTGGTGGCTTAGTTTTTAAGCTTGTTCCTGAGCTTCTTTTGGGCATGGCTTCAGAAAATTGCATTGGATACGCTGCATTGGATACACCTTGGACCACAAGGAGAGCAAACCATTCCATACTCCAGGAAATAATGCCCAACTGCTCACTGGAGGAAAGGATATTAGAGGCAAAGATGAAGTACTTTGGCATCACAATGAGAAGACAGGAAAGCTTGGAGAAGATAATGATGCTGGGGAAAATGGAAGGAAAAAGGAAGGGGGCCCGACCAAGGGGAAGATGGAAGGATGGTATCCTTGAATTGACTGACTCGACCATGATGAAGCTGGAGGTGGCGACAGACGACAGGGAGCTCTGGCTGGTCCATGAGATCACGAAAATCGGAAGCAAATGAACGAATAACACAACTGCATCAGCTCTAGTTTCTTAGATATGGTTGTCATAGTTTTCTTTCAGCAAGCAGATAGCGAGTGGCATATAGAGCTGGTAAGATGAAACTGGTGTCATTTTTGGAATCAACAGATCAAATCTACCTAGAAACAAGTGTTTGAGGCAACATAATGTGTGTTGGCCAGTGTAATTTTATACAATATTTTAATGATTTTGTGTGAAACAAAGTTTGTGTACATTGAACCTTCAGTAAACAAAGTTATCACTATCTCAGAAAACCAAGTAGACAATTTCAGATTTTGGAGAATTTCAGGAATTCCAGATAAGCAAGGGCCAACCTGTATATTTAGTTAAGTACTGCAAAGGCTCATATATTGTTAGCACCTCTGATAATGTTACCTTTTTCTTTTAAATTCCAAGCAGGACAGCAGGCATGCACTCTTACTGTATCAGCAGATAGCAACACTGCAGTGTCTATTGAAAGGCTGAAAGAACGTTTGCTGCATACACAGAGCGAACTGGCAAGTTGCAAACAAGAACACGAAGAATTCAAGGAGCTGACAAAGTAAGAGCTATTCATTTCTCCCTAACTATTCCACAAAATAATTTTCCTCAATATGATTTTTTCCCAAATTCTATACCACCGTATATTTATAGGTTTGCTGTAGAGCAATAAAATGCGTAAGAACTGTTCACGCTGACTAAGGAATCAAGATGAGAGGCCAAAATGTTTACTGAGAAGCTTGAACTGAAACTTTTCAAATATATTGGCCTTTCTTGAAATTACTGGAAAATGCTGTGTGTTACTAGAATATGTATCCTTGATTATCTTCAGATTGGAAAATGAGTCTGGTCTGAGGTTTGTATTATCAGGGATCTAGTGTTTGGACATAATGACTTCTGAATTTTTTTAATTTGTCAGTTTTCTATTGAGATTTTCTATCATTTGATCCAATTTGAAGATAGTATTTAGAACTAGTTTGACTCAAACCATTTTGAAAATGAAACAACTGTTCTTAATTATGAATCTGTACTCTTGATCAGCACAAAATGACAAAAAAGATACCAACTTTGTAATTGTTAAGAAATCGCAACTCCTGGCTTTTGTTTTGTTTTTGGCCAGGCATTCTGTTCTCTGAAAAATGATATTTTGCCTGAAATTTATAATCCCCTTGTGTTGTTATTGATATTATTGTCATTTTTATCATACACTTTTTTGTTCTAAACAGAAAAAAACAAATGGAACTAGAATCAGAACTTCAGTCTGTACAGAAGGCAAACCAGCATCTCGAAAAGATTTTGGAAGCAACTAAGGCCTGCAAACGACAGGAGGTTTCTTACCTTAATAAAATGCACAGAGAAACTTTAAAGGTATTCAGCTGCAATACTGAAAATTAATATGCAATGTAAAAATCAGTGAAATGGAATAAGATCTGTTGCCAAACATACGTTTAGAATTTGCATAAGAATTTGTTACTGAGAATTGCTTTTACTGAAAGAGAGACGTAACTACCAAGGTAGATATATATTTTCTAAAACTTACTGTATATCACCTAAGCCTATGTATCCAGAGTTGTTTCTGTAGCTATCTTTTCAAATGTTTTCTGTCAAATCTCTTATGTCTATTACAGAACATAACTACGCCAACAAAGGCATATCAGCTCCGTTCTAGACTAGTGCCACGCTCAACCCCTGAAATGTTGAATCAGGAATCTCCTACAAGTTCAGAAGAAGTGGTGGATGACATTTTTAATGAGCCTATGCCTCCTGAAATGAATGAGCAAGCCTATGAAGCTATTACAGAAGAGTTGGGAGTGGTGCAGGTGAAGATTAAATGCACATTTCTCAATATAAGGTCCTTGTTTCAGTGTGATCGGACTTAGAACTGATCAGAAGGATTACATGAAGTTTAAGCAGACTTTTCTGGAGTGCTGTTTCTAATGGAAATTAATTTATACTATTGGTTTTCTGCGGAGTTCGAAATGAATGATTTTATTGTTGCCTTGAGATTCTTTGGTTTGAATTTAGATACAAGGCTTGTGGATATGATGCTTGACTTTAAAGTGTCATTTAAAATGTCCCTGACCTCAGAGCCAAAAGTGCTGTTGGGTTGCAATTCCCATCGTCCCCAGTCAACATGGATAAAGTGATGGGAGTTGTTCTTTAACATCTGAGGCATCAGATTTAATAATGAGACGCTGATATTGTGTTTTTAATGTTAAGTGCTAATTTGTATATGAAGGAATTGTGTTGATAGTTGTTGATGTGTTTGTCTTGGGCAGTTCTTGCCATTTGTACACTGCCCCGAGTCGCCTTCGGGCTGAGAGAGGCGGTCTAGAAGCAAAGTAAATAAATAAAATAAATAAATAAATCAAACTGGGTAAAAACTAAAGAGCACCAGCCAGCTTGTAAAAAAAAGATACATAGTTGGCCATTTGTATTCTCCGTCCATGGATTCAACAACCCTTTGAAGGCAACCATAAGGCTGATGTGGTCCTTGATAAAAATGAGTTTTTATTCCTGGTAATAATAATAACAATACACTTTATTTATATTCCGCCCTTCTCCCCTAGGGGACTCAGAGCATATTACAGCATTTTCATACTTAGGCAAACATTTAGTGCCTTTACAATCATATACAGTGAGACACATGAACAAAGGCAGAGGCGTCTCTTTTCATTTCCAGCTTCTGGAGGTGGTGCTCATCTCTGGCTCTGGGGAGGTGCTTTCTTCCTTTTTTCAAGCCAAGGAGCCTGCGCTGTCACCTCCTGATTGTGTGGCCTGCAAGATTGCTTGGAGTATCTCTTTGTGTATGGGGTTATTATGTTTTCATATGTTGATGGTTTTAAATTGTATTTATATGTCTATTGTTTCTAGTGAGGCATTGAATTTTTGCTTAGATGTTTGTTGTACGCCGCTCTGAACCCCCTGTGGGGTGAGAAGAGCGGGATAGAAATGATGTAAATAAATAAATATTTATCTACTCACATTTACATGTTTTCAAACTTCTAAGTTGGTAGGAGCTGGAACTGACAGATGGGAGCTAAATCCCGTGGATTTGAAGGGTTTAACCCATTGCACCATCACGGCACCTCAGGGATTGCTACCTTATTGGCTGCGGTTGTTTCTTTCTTTCCTGGAAACAATCCAGGAACCAGTAGCTAATGGCTCATGGACTGACACCAGCCCATGGACCATTATCTTTAATTGTCATTGGGATACATTATGTGGAGTGCACAGATTAATAGAGGCTTAATATCTACTTGGGAAAATAACAGATATAATTTACAATACAGGCAATCCCCAAGTTACAAAAATCCGACTTACAAATGGGGATGAGACAAAAGGAAGTGTGAGAAATCTACATCTAGGAAGGGAAATTCACTCCTGAAAGAGTTATCATGGGGAAAAGCTGTCTCCACTGAAGCTGTATCACCAATCCTTGTTACCACAACAAGTCATTTTTTTAATAAAAAAACTTCAAAACAATTATCATAGGGACAGAAAGTGAGGTGAAATCTTCTGAACCAGGCACGGAAGCAGAACACCCTACAAGGGTGTTAATCCTTCCTTATGCTATCCAAAGCATATATGGCTGGAGTTAGACTTTGAAAATGTACCTGTTCTAACTTACAAATTCAGCTTTAGAAGAAACCTACAGAACCTCTCTTTCTGGTACCTTGCGTACTTGCCTGTACGTGCATGGGTATTTGCATACACAGATTCAAAGTCTGTTTAGCTTCTCGTTTGAAGTACGAGCAGTAGAATTGTAAATACTTGTTTAGCTTTACATAACTGTTAGTTTACAAAGATACTTTAGTATAAATCAGACATTTATTTACGAATCTGCACTATAATATGAAGTGACTTGAGAAAAGTCATATTTGTTAGCTGCAAAATGCTAGCAAATTATATAACTGTAAATCTAATTTGTCTGTTTGTCCTTCTCCAGAAAGAGTTAAGTGATCTTCAGATCAAACTAGATGCAGAAGAAACTAAAAGTATAAAACTTCAGCAGCATATTAATAAGCTAGAGCACCATTCTTCACAAATGGAAGAGGTAAGAAAACAAATGAAGAATGTGGAAAGCTAGCTTTAATTATTGTGACTATTTGACAAAAAGCATTTGTTGGCTTAAGTTTAACACAAAGTGTATATTTGTACAAGTTTCCTTTTATGTGCACACAATTGTTTGCAATTTTAAACCAGTCCAGACTGATCCAGACAGTCTGCCCTTATTACATGTGCAAATTGTGTATGGGTTTTTGTATTTATCTTTTGGTACCTTACTATCATTTTCTTTTGCCTGTTGAAGCTTTTTGCCTCAGAAAGAAGTGAGTGGCTATCTGGAAAACACAAGCTACTTGAAAAGATTGACTATCTTGAAAAGAAATACCAAGATACCCAGAACCAGGCTGACAGTAAGTTTGTGTCTAGTTACCAGAAGTTGAAAGCATAAGATTGGGAGTTAACAGGAGTAGAAACAGTGAGCTAATGAGAAAAATAACCATGTATTTTTATTTTTGAGGCTTTCTGCTTTGTAAGGCAAATTAGAAATTGAGTGAATTAAAATACTTTTCTCTCGCCCACTAAGTATCAAAATTACCCTGTATGTGTGTACCTAAGTTACAGCCCTAAATACAGCTTCCTTCATTTTCTGAAATATTGGCACAAGAAGTTTTGCAGACTTTGGAATTTATGGGTTGGTAGTGGAATATGTTTATTTTCCTATACAGCATGTAACAAATGACAATTGGGGAGAAAGAGGACTAGGTTTTTCCCAAGGGGTTCTTGTTCAACCCCTGTCAGAAGGAGAAGGACACGATCTGGGTCCTGCAGCTTGACCTACAAAGTCCCTGTAAAAAGCAAATTCGTGAAGCAAAAAGTAAAAGCATCCATCTGTTGAAGGCTCAAGGAAAGTTGGAAAATGCCTGCTGCTTAGCCAGTCTGTTCCACGCTTTACTTCTGACCAGCCTAGGACCAGGCACAGTAGGGGGGACATCCTAGAAACAGGATATGAGGTGACATGGCATAGATTGACTGAGCAGCCAGAGCTTTCTAACATTTGGACTTTGTCCATTCCCTTGCACCTGCTTTTTACAGGAGCCACAGTGAAATACCGTATATACTCGAGTATAGGCCGACCCGAATATAAGCCAAGGCACAAAATACCTTGAAAATGTATTTACTCGAGTGTAAGCTGAGGGTGGAAATTGCAGCAGCTACTGGTAAATTTCAAAATAAAAATAAGACCATAAAATTATATTTACATAAACTGTAATTTAAGATTAGACTGCCCAACTCTGATTAAACCATTATTCTAACCTTCAATGTAAATGTGCTGTCGTATCATTATTATTATTATTATTATTATTTATTCAATTTCTACACCGCCACTCCCAACAGGCTCGGGGCGGTTCACAGAAACAGATCGATATAGTACAATACAAACCGGTAGCAGAATTAAACTAAAATCTATTCTAAAACTCAAATGCTTGCCTAAACAAAAATGTTTTGCAAGCCTTTCGAAAGGCTCCCAGATTTTGCAGTGCCAGAGTCTCTGGAGTTAGGGCATTCCATAGTGACGGGGCAATGATCGAAAAGGCCCCTTGTCTGATTGCCGTGAGGCGATAACTCTTCAGGCCAGGAGTTTCTAAGAGGTTTTGATCTTCAGAACGCAGTGATTTCTGGGGTTTATATGGGATAAGGCGATCCCTTAAGTACACTGGCCCCAGACCATACAAGGCTTTAAAAGTATAAACTAGCACTTGGAAAGTGATCCGGTGCTCAATCGGTAGCCAGTGCAGTCCCTGAAGTACCGGAGTGATACGGAAGCTCCGGATCACCGTCCTTCCAATAATAATAGAGTAAAATAATGGAAATGTAATAATAGTAGTAATAATAGAGTAAAATAATAAATGTAATAATATAACAGTAAAATAATAAATGCAGTAATAACAATAATAAATAGAGTAAAATAATAATAAATGTAATAAAAATAAAGTTATGTCAATGTAATAATAATAAATAGAGTAAAATAATAAATGTAATGAAAATCATAGTAATCCAGTAAAATAATAAATAAGCTTGACTCAAGTATAAGTGGCCGGGGGGGACATTTTCAGCCTAAAAAAAGGCTGAAAAACTCAGCGTATACTCGAGTGTATACGGTAATTCATTGTACTTTAATTCATACCTGCAATAGGAAGAAGACAGGCAGCAGACAAGAGGAGGAGCCAGGCAGTGGTGATGCCTACTCGCCTCCTCCTTTTCCTGGCCTGGGTTTTGGTTTTTTTCCATAATTTCAAGTATCTGCACAAAGTCCAGAAACATATCCCTAGTGGATACAGGAGTTGTGTTATACTTTTGTGCCGAAAGATAGGGACAGTCACTTTGACTGGAACTTCCAGAGTTCTTTTTTAGTTTTTAGGAATAGAACTAGAATCATGGGGTTGGAAGAGACATCAAGGGCCATCCAGTCCAACCTCCTGCCATGCAGGGAAAGCGCAATCAAAGTACCCCAACAGATGGCCATCCAGCCTCTGTTTAAAAGCCTTCAAAGAAGGTGCCTCCACTACACTTTGAGGTAGTGAGTGCCACAGTTGAACAGCTCTTACTGTCAGGACGTTCTTCCTCATATTCAGGTAGAATCTCCTTTCCTGTAATTTGAGTCCTAGTTTCCAGGGCAGCAGAAAATAATCCCACTCCCTCTTCCTTATGACATCCTTTCAAACATTTAAATATGGCTATCATGTCTCCTCTCAACCTTCTCTTCTGCAAGCTGAATATCCCCAACTCTGAGCCGCTACTCCCAGGGCATGGCTTCCAGACCATTGGTCGTTTTAGTTGCCCTCTCTGGACACGTCCCAGCTTCTCAATATCCCTCTTGAATTTTGGTGCCCAGAATTTACCAATTGTATCAAATGGTTATTTGTGGTTGTTACCAGAATCTCTACGTGTGATTTTGTAAGGATTTTGTTGTTGTTTTTAACAGTATTAAAGAATGAAGTTCATGACTTGCAAATTGTCCTGAAGTCTGCCGATAAGGAATTGGCCACTGCAAAAATGAAGTATGACACCTTTAGAGCAAATCAAGAGAAGGAAATTGGAGAACTTTCGGTCAGACATATGAATTTACAACTGCAACTTGATAATGTCAGGTATGTCACTATAATGTAAAGAAAATCTATTAACTTTCCATATAGAAATCCACTTGCAGCAAGTTCAGACGCGTGTATTTTCCATATTTTCCTTCATAAATGGTACCAACCATGAAATGTTTTTAACAGGAGTGGGTGGACAAGTTTCTTATATCTTTCAAATATATCTGATATTTGTTAGTGTTCTTGTTTCTGGGCAGACTTAACTATGGCTCTCACAGATTGAAACATTAAATAAATGCTTTTTGAAAAATCAACTGGGTTTTTCTACAACGGTGTCAAAATATGTTTACTTGTTATAATCTCATGACTATATTTGTCCCAGTTTACTCTGCAATAACATACTTATTTGGATTTCATGTGGTTTGGCAAAGAAATATTGTAGTTTAATGAGAATTAAAATGTATATACAGTTCATTATTTTCTGCTAAAGACAGCGGTCCCCAAATACGTGGAAGTATAATAAACAACTTATGTGAATAAAGAACTAAAACAAAATGAATTTAAATGTGTGTCTAAATGCTGGATCTAATATTTCTAAAAAACATAGATTGCTAAATATATATAAGTATTTCCTGATAACAGAATACTAAAAAATGAATGTAAATGAGTGTATAAATGTCCGTTCTGATATTTCTTAAAAAAACAGAGATCATTTAACATAATTACTCGAGTAGAAACCGACCCAAATATAAGCTGAGGCACCTAATTTTACCACAAAAAACTGGGAAAACGTATTGGAAAATGCAGCACCTACTTGTAAATTTCAAAATAAAAATAGATACCAATAAAATTACATTGAGGCATCAGTAGGTTAAATGGTTTTGAATATTTACATAATACTATAATTTAAGATAAGATTATCCAACTCTGATTAAACCATTATTCTAACCTTTTTCAATGTAAATGTGCTTACATATCCTTCCAATAATAATAAAGATAATAAAATAATAAATGTAATAATAATAGAGTAAATAATGGAAATGTAATAACAGTAATAAATAAAGATAAAGGTTTCCTCTGACATTAAGTTTAGTCATGTCCAACTCTGAGGGGTCTCTGCTCATCTTCATTTCTAAGCCAAAGAGCCAGCGTTGTCCATAGACACCTCCAAGGTCATGTGGTCAGCATGACTGCATGGAGCGCCTTTACCTTCCCACCAAGGCGGTACCTATTGACGTACTCACTTTTGCATGCTTTCTAACTCCTGGGCTGGCAGAAGCTGGGCCTAACAGCGGGAGCTCACTTTGCTCCCCAGATTTGACCCGCCAACTTTTAGGTCATCAAGTTCAGCAGCTCAGCAATTCAACCTGCTGCACCACCAGGGGACCCAACAGTAATACTGAAGTAAAATCATAAATGTAATAATAATAATAATAAATGACTTTGACTCTAGTATAAGCCGAAGGGGGCTTATGCGGTATAAGTATTTCCTAATAATGTCCAATAAGCAACATTTCCTTATTAGAAACTCCATCCTGGTGTTTTCTTCTAACAAAATTTGGAGATACTGTGTCTGCTGTTTTTCAAATACAACTTATTAAGGAATCTTAGAAAACTGTAGATATGGAAGAATACACTTTGGAATCCCATTTTGCTTCAAAGCTTCAGAAGCACTAACAAAAACGCATGCTTCTGATATTGTAGGCTAGAATATGAAAAGGTCCTTGAAGAAAAAACAAGCCTACAAGATGATTATGATAATCTCCAGGAAACACTGAAATTTGACACGGATCAACTGACACAGCAGATTTTTGACAGCAAGCAGGAAAATGAGGCACTGAAAGCTGATCTTCAGGTAAGTGAATAATGTATATACCTATCATTTAATTATGCTTGACAATAAAATATACAATTACAAGAAGAATCCAGTATAATTTGAAGTAGTGGGAGGCATGGAAGTTTCACTCAACAATGTTTTGTCTGAATACAATGTTCCCTCTCTACTTCACGGTTCACATTTAACGAACTCGTTTCGCAGATTTTAAAAAATATTAATTTAAAATAAATATCATGGTGTTTTCACTGTTTTGTGTGTTTTTTGCCGCCGCCGCTCTCCAGGGTGCTTTCCCTCCTTAGTCCTCCCTCCCTTTCTCCAGCCTTTCCTTCTTTTCCTTCACTTTATTTTAAGTGTACAAAGACTAAAAATAGTGTATACCTGCTAAAAATAATGTATAAATATTGAAATAAATAGTGTCCCTACTTCGCAGATTTTCGCTTATCGCAGGAGGTCCTGGAACGTAACCCCCGCTGTAAGTGAGGGAACACTGTACACATGTGAATGCATATGCTCCATGCATTACATAAGTACCTAAGTGGTATAGGTTAAGTACTATAAGGAAGTAGAGCTCATCCTGTATCAATAATTTGCATAAAAAGAGTTCAAAAATGCAAAGAATCACTTTTTTCATTTGTTTGTAAGCCTTTTTTAAAGAAAAGTTTTAAAATGCAGTTCCATTATCAGATGGAGAACAAAATATTTAACACAGGTTATTCATATATTTACTAGCCAAGATTATATCTTACTGTTGCATGGCATGTAGACATATGTAAGGCTGTGTATAGTATTTTACATCAATGCAATTCCTAGTCTACCTTCCCTTTTCTCAGGTCTTTTTCTGGGTGGGAGTGCTTTCTATCTGTTTTACCCACTCTAAATGACTAGAGAAGGCAAAATGCTTTTTTTTTAAAGTAATGTTGGGTTTTTTATATTTTATGTTTTTATTGTGTTATATGTGGTATTTACATTGTGATGGTATGTGGGGGAAGAGGGGGATAGGAGAGGTAAGTGGAAAAAGAGAAAAGAAAAAAAGGGGGGAAGATGCTGCTTCCCATTATCCTCTAAAGAAAAAAAATTCGAGGAAAACATTTCTCTTCTGTTTGTCTGTCCCAGTTAGTCTTCTGCAGTCATTATTTTTCATATGTCAGATAAATCTATTATGAGTGTTGTTCCACTATTTTGAATAAAATCCTCGAAGCCTGATCAATCTATGTGCTTTCTTCCTTCTTTTAGTTTCTGTGACAGGCAGTCCATCTGTATTAGATCAAACAGTTTTAGAATCCATTCATCAGTTGTTGGTACTTCGTTTTGTTTCCACACTTTAGCTAGTTAATCTTGCAGCTGTACTCATGAGGAAGAACATTTTGTCCTGGTTTTCATTTATTTTTGCTCTTGTTAGACCTAATAGGTACATGTCAGGAGACAGGGGAAATTTGACTTTTAGTAATTTTTGAGTTATTAGGTGGACATCGTTCCAGAAAGAGGAGGCCTTGGTCTCCAAGATTCCAAGGCATCTATTATGGTTAAAAGACTGGACCACGATCAAGAACACCAAATTATTAACATTAGAAGGCCACGATCTCCGAGCGGGGTGGCATGGTTATCTATGGTATAATAAAAGGAAGACCGAATTTTTTTCCCGTTAACCATTATATTAGAGCATCTTTAATCAAGGTCTGGAAGAAATATAAAACAAGGCTGGTAGAGGTCATCTGGAGTTTTGGAGTTCAGTAGCATCTATACCAGGGGTGCTCACACTTTTTCAGCATGCGAGCTACTCTTAAAGCAACCAAGTCCAAAAGATCTACCTGCCCCCGCCGTCGCACACTCCTGCCGCATGCACTTGCCACCGCGTGTGCTGCTGCTGTTTTCCGCCTGCGGGGCATTGCAGGAAGGAGAAAGCACGAGACGGGGCACCCAGAAAGAGCGCTCCGCCCTGCCTGTCTCACCGACAACGGCGGCTGCACAGCTGCTTCTGGACGAGAGAGAGGCAGGGCGCTCCCTCCAGAGGCCCCACCTCGTGCTTCCTGCAATGCCCCACAGGCGAAAGAAGCACCATGAGAGCGGAAGCCAGCAGCAGGTGCGTGCGCGCGCATGGCAGGAGTGCCCCATCCGGCTGGTGAGGCCCGAAGATCACCTGGAAGAGGGCCGAAGATCTACTAATAGCTCCCGAGCTACCTAATGAGCACCCCTGATCTATACGATGTGACACACAACACATTACTCCTTTCCAATGAATTCCAAGGAAGCTCCCCAGATCCTGGACCAGTGCCTGGCTGCTGTGATGGACTGGATGAGGGCTAACAAGCTGGAGCTTAATCCAGACAAGACAGAGGTCCTCCTGGTCAGTCGTGAGGCTGATAGGTGTATAGGGTGGCAACCTGTGCTTGATGGGGTTACACTCCCAATGAGGACACAGGTCCAGAGTCTGGGGGGTCCTGCTGGACTCGGCCTTGACACTTGAAGCTCAGGTGTTTGTGGTAGCCAGGAGGACCTTCGCACAGTTAAAGCTTGTGCACAAGCTGTGACTGTTCTTCGAGAAGCCAGACTTGGCCACGGGGGTCCATGCCTTAGTCACTCTATGTGAGGCTGCCTTTGATGATGTTTTATGACATATGTGATTGCTTTTAGGAATGTTTTTGTGATGTTTTTAGGCTGTTTGTGTAATTTTATTGTGTTGGAAACCGCCCCGAGCCTTGGGGAGGGGCGGTCTAGTAAATCCAAATAATATAAATAAATAAATACGGCTTGGAAATTGCAGTTGGTCCAAAGATGTTTAGCCAGACTACTAACCGGAGCCAGCTATATTGTGTTCACTTTTATGTTTGTTTTTAGGCACTTTATGCCATCAGTAAGTCGCCCCGAGTCTCTTTGGGGAGATGGTGGTGGGACTTGATCCCTTCCAGTCCGGCTTCCGTATTGGGCATGGGATGGAGACCGTGCTTGTCGCCATTACAGACCAACTTAGATCATGCACTGTCGACCCACCGTTTAGCCGGCTCCGGGGTTGGGGGGACTGCCCTTCAATGGGTGGCCTCCTTCCTCTGGGACCGGGGACAACGTGTGGAGGGGGGTGGGGAGGTCTCCGGGAGACTCCCACTTAATTGTGGGGTCCCCCAGGGGGCCATCCTCTCCCCCTTATTATTCAACGTTTACATGCGCCCCCTGGCCCAGCTGGCCCGCGACTTTGGTCTGGAGTGTTATCAGTACGCTGATGACACCCAGCTTCTGCTGAGAATGGACGGCAGGCCGGACTCCGTACTCGATTGTTTCCATCTATGCCTCGAAGCCGTGACTGGTTGGCTGCGTGCCAGCCGGCTGAAGGTGAATCCATCGAAGACGGAGATCCTGTGGCCTGGTCGGCCTGGGCTGGGTGGATGCCGGTTGCCTACCCTCGACGGCGAGGGGCATAATCCATCGCCGTCGGTTAAGAGAGTGGGGGTTGTGTTGGACTCCTCGCTGACCATGGAGGCCCAGGTCTCCGTGGTCAGCAGGACGTCATTCTATCACCTCCGGCAGGCTAGGTGACTGGCACCCTACCTGTCTAGGGACGACCTGGCCACGGTAATCCAAGCGACGGTCATCTCGAGACTAGACTACTGTAATGCCCTCTACGTTGGCCTTCCCCTGTCGACAATCCGGAAACTCAAGCTAGTACAGAATGCCGCCGCTCGCTTGCTGGCAGGAGTGCCGGCGAGGGAGCACATTACACCTACCCTCCGGCAACTGCACTGGCTTCCCATCGAGTACCGAATTGCCTTCAAGGTGCTGGTTTTGACCTTCAAGGCCTTGCACGGCCTAGGGCCTGCGTACCTGAGGGACCGCCTTACCCCGTACTCTCCCCCGAGATCACTGCGCTCAGATGAACAAAATCTGTTGTTAGTCCCATCAGTCCGCTCCTGCCACCTATCGACGACTAGACAAAGGACTTTTTCCGTGGCGGCACCGGTGCTCTGGAACGCCCTCCCGGACAGTACCCGAGCTATTTCGGAACTGGCCCCGTTCCGGAGGGCCTGCAAGACGGCCCTCTTCGGCCTAGCCTTCAACTAGGCTCACCGGACCAAGAACTATGCCATATGTCCTCTCTTCCCGTATATGACGATATAATTTGTTTTTAATGTGGTTTTATGTTTTTATGTGTATTAATTGTAGGGTCACATGTCGACATGTTTGTGACTTGCCACCCGTGTATTTTTTACTGTTATCCGCCCCGAGCCTGCTGGGAGGAGCGGAATACAAGAGTGAACAATAAATAAATAAATAAATAAATAAAAATAAAATTGTTGTTATTGTGCCATCAGTAAGTCGCCCTGAGTCTCTTTGGGGAGATGGTGGCAGGATGCAAGAATAAAATTGTTGTTGTTGTTATGACAGCATCATTTTGTTCCAAATAAAAACTTTTCCTTCTCCTGCTGTCACTAATAGTACAGGGGACGATGCCTTGAAGTTGAACCACATCTTTCAGACTCTTAGCACTGAAACATCCCATTTCTGGGATTCAAATTTTAATTTCAATGTTCTGTTTGATTTCAATATACTGATTCAGAAAATGGAAAGCCTTGTTGCATGTGCTAAACATTTAAAAATCTATTATATTTTAGAGTTTGATGGCACTGTTAGAAAGTGAAAAAGAACATAATCAGACATTATCAATGCAATTGCAAGAAGATAAACAGAATATTTCCAGGTGAGTTGCTTATGTGAAATATTGAATTCTATTTTTGAAGTTGTATCTCTTAACAAAAAGTTGATTAAAATCTCTATGAGATCTCTTCTATGGAGTAAACCAGTGAAATATGTACTAAAATTGAACAATATAGTTATAAGTTGTCCTTTTGTGTTGGGTTATTCTGGGTTATTACATTTGTACTTTTGTACTTAATTGTTACTGAGGCATATAATACAAGGCATATCATTTGTTAGAATCCGTCCTGAGTCCCCCAGGGAGATAGGGCGGAATATAAATAAAGTTATTATTATTATATTTACCACTTTATTATCTGTGCCCTATTTTTCTCTATATTAATGGATTTAAGGTACTTTGTAATATTGCACATTCTAATTCCAAATTGAATATTTGGCACTTGAATGAAATATTTGTAGGCAGCACTACAAATACTTTAAGACCATTATTAAGAAAAAATATATTCTGTTTAAAGAGATTAGAAGTATACAACACTTTTAAAGAAAGAGACAATAGAGCTTAATAGTGCGGAACCTACTGAACATCTCAAAAGCCTCCTGAGTTTGGATTGGCTTATTGCAGATTCTGATCAATCTGCAATGAAAACTAGAGTTTATTTGTTGAACTTCCTTGGAACCACATTCGAAATATAAATTTCACCATTCTCATTTCACAAACCTTCTCTATGTGTACCACAAGAGGGAGTAAGCATTAAACAAATTGAGTCCCAACGATTAGGAAGAGTCTAGTCTGAAGCATGGGTATTATTAAAATTAAATGTAATATAAGAAAAACAGCAGTCTTTATTTGGGTTTTGGTAGCTTGTTATTCATGATAAATACATCTGAGATTACATCCTTTCTCTTTTAGGGAGCACCTGAAAGATCTTCGAATCTTGGAGCTGGAGAAGCAGTCCTCCGAAATGATGTCAAGGTGTGAGGAGCAGGTACAGAAGAGTGGATTATTACAGTTCAAATATTCTGAATTTAGAAGTGTTTTCTTTAGAGAAAATCAAGCAGTGAACTTTTACCAATGGAGCAGAACAAGGAAGAATGAACCCCCAGAAAATCCAGTTCCTGAGTTATTTTTAAGCTTTGCAGCAGGCTATTGAAGAGAATAGAGAGGACCTTTTTAGTTTTAGTAAGGAATCATGTTCAGTTCCCAGATGTCCTTGTAATGGAATATTGCACTGAATCCTAGCTGTGCCAAACTAAGGAGTTTATTATTTGCCATCATATTTCAATCTCATATTAATGAACTGAATCCAATCTTCTAATAGGAAGCAAAGATGCTGAAACTGGAACAAAACTTAGCTGCTGCTGAAGAATGCATTGTTTCCCTGCAGAAAACAAATGCTGCTGAAAAGGTATGTGTCTTATTTATGTATCCACATAATATAGCACTCATTCAAATAAATTAAAGCATTCTCCCTTCCGCATATCCAAGAGTTGCTATATGTAGCTCAAGTTTTCTCAAATTTATGGATTATTTTTGCTTAATGTTTGAACGTACTAGATGTTATTAAACTACATGATTCCTGTGTCAAGATAAACTTGATCTGAAGCAGAATTGAACTATGTCTAAGTAAAAAAATTACTCCCTGAGTCTACTGGATCCTTGTAGAGAGTGTGCATTTGTGCATGTTTTGTACATTCAGAGAATAATAATAATTTCATTCCTTACCCGCCTCTTCTCATGGCTCAAGGTGGATTACAAAACCATTAAAATACATAAGCACAGCAAAAGCACTACAAATACACAAAAACTTACCTCCACAAAAGTTATATACCAAAAAAGTATCTCTACAAAATACATACTAAAACACATAAAACAGAGATGAAACAAAGGACACTTAAAATTCATGTTTAAAGACTGTCTAGGTAGGCCTGCTGGAAGAGATAGGTCTTTACATGGTTTTTAAATTTTGACAGCTTATTTAGCTGTCGGGGTTCTTCTGGCAGGTTGTTCCACAGTCTTGGGGCAGCCAATGAAAGGTCCTCTGAGTGACGATTGCCAGTTGGGTTCTGGCAACCTGGAGTAAACATCCCCAGAAGACCAAAGTGTGTGGGGAGGATTGAACAGGAGAAGGTGATCCTTTAGGTAGCCTGGACCCAAACCATATACGGTTTTAAAAGTCAAAAACAACACCTTGTATTTTGCCCTAATTGGCAGCCCGTGGAGTGACTTTAGGATAGGTGTGATATGCTCATTCCTACATGTTCCTTTAACCGATTTGGCTGCCTTATTTTGAATCAGCTGGAGTTTCCGAACTTGGGACGAGGGTAGTCCAATGTAAAGCACATTACAGAAGTCCAACCTTGAGGTTGTCAGTGCATGCACTACCATCTTAAGGTTCTCCAAATCTAGGAAGGCACATAGCTGGCATATCAGCCAAAGATGGTAGTAAGCACTCCTGACCATTGCATCTACCTGGGCCGACATTTGGAGAGACGGATCCAGGAGCACTCCCAAGCTGTGAGCTTTCAGGGGGAGTGTGACCCCATCCAGAACTGGCTGACACACCTCCATTCCCAGATGAGGACCCTTGATGGCAAGCACTTCTATATTGTTTGGATTCGGTTTCAATTTGTTTTTCCTCATCCAGCCTATTATCTGCAGACATTCATTCAGAGGAGACACACTATCCTTAGCTGAAGCTGTTTTGGAAGGCATGGAGAAATATATTTGGTTGTCATCAGCATACTGATAAAATCCTGCCCCATGTTTACGGGTGTTCTCTCCCAGTAAATATTAAAGAGAATTGGAATGAATAGCACCTTGTGAGGCACCATATAACAGCTCCTTTTTGGAGGAGCAGCTATCTTTAAGCACCACCATCTTGAACCAGCCTGAGAGGTTCAATCGGAACCATTTCAGCACAGTGCTTTCGATTCCCAACCCCTCCAGGCATTTCAGAAGGATACCATAGTCGATGGTATCGAAGGCCTCAGAGAGGTCTAGAAGCACAATGGGTCAGATGGGGGGGGGCATGCCCAATCGAAAATGTACTACTGTATAATGCATTAAAATGATAAAACCAACAGCAAAGACATTTCTAATGGAAGCAAAAAATGCTTTCTGTCATTTTGAAGTGAGAGAATGCTGGGAGCAGAATTACACTAATTTCATTAAGAGGAAAGTGAAACTATTTTAGCAGTGACATGAGTGGTTTGCAAAGATACTTACAATGCCCCGTGAGTGCTGAAGTAAAGAAATGCTTAAAAAATCAAATGACACTGCATTTTTGTAGTACAGAATTATGTGACTTAACAAATCAGGATTAATATAGTATTTCCCTTTTAGGATGTTGTATCAGATCTGATGGGTCAGATTACGGAGATGAGAACGTCTGTCTGTCAGAAAATGGAATGCATAGAAGTACTCACAAGTGAGCTGGAAGACCTAAAGGTATGTGCTGTTTTTGCCTAGATAGTACCAAGAGCTTTGAGTCAAAAGTATAATAACAAGTTTACATACGTACTTTCAATACATACTTACATTGAATGTTTCTGATTTCCTGGGTTGCTTAATGTTTCTGCTTAATGACCTTCTGCTTAAAAAGTATGAGGACCCCTGGAGCCTATATACTCATGCATAAGTCTATACATTTTTATCAACAAAAAAAAACACCCACCAAAACCTGGGTTGACTTATCCACAATTCAATATGAATATTGTGTATTAGCTCTTATTTTTAAAAGGAACCATTTCCTTCTCTGAGTAGGGAGGGGAAAAATGATTGCTCATCTGTCTTGGGAGAACCTAAAAGAAACACCAACCCATTTACTCAGTCCACTATGGTGTCACTTCTGGTCTTGTTGAATATCTAAGTTGTGAAACAGTGGCAGCAGTGGCCCACTCAGGTAGCATTGATGTTTTTCCCTATCCTCATTCTGAGAATTGGGAAATTATTGACTTATCCATAATTTTTTCCCCAAAACCTGCCCTCGACATATGCTTGAGGTTGACTTACACATGAGTATATACAGTATTTCAGTTTTCAAACAGAAAAATTGAATGCCATTTTAATTATATATGTTGGAATAATGTATTTCATCTACTAACCAAAGAGCCCTAATAAATGAGTGGATTTTTCCTTAATTCATCTACATCCTTTCTTTCTCAGCACAAGTACACTTCTGCTTTGGTTGCAAAGGAAGAAAGCAAAACAACTCTAGAACACCAAAAGAAACAAATTGAAGGTTTAAGAGAGGCCTTGGAGAGAGCACAAGCAGCTGACAGCATTGAGGTAAGGCTGCTTATGGTTTCTTATTTTATACATACTTTTTAAAGTAGTGTTCCTAAATTGAAACATTTTTAACTGTAAAGTTATTTCTGGGTAGACATGTGTTAGATTGAGCTGCTCATTATTTTCAAAAAATTGTTTTAAGATATTATTTAATGTATAACACAAATAATATGTTTTTTCGAAAGCTTGTTGGAACAAACCTTGTTCATTTTAACAGACACTCCACTAGGCCTTATCATAGACCAGGGGTTCTCAACCTGTGGGTCCCCAGATGTTTTGGCATTCAACTCCCTGAAATCCTAATAGCTGGTAAGCTGGCTGGGATTTCTGGGAGTTGTAGACCAAAACACCTGGGGATCCACAGGTTGAGAACCAATGTCATAGACATTAGTATATGTTTGTTTCTTTACTACTAAGTGATATCTAGGAATGGTTATTACACTTGATTAAATGCTAATCAAGGTGACCAATTGCAACATTTGCACTTGCCTCAAATAGACAAGAGTTCTTTCTCCCATCCTGGACATGCCAGAGATATATAAACACCACTTGCCTAGTTTCCAACAGGCCTCACAACCTCTGAGGATGCCTGCCATAGATGTGGGTGAAAAGTCAGGAGAGAATGCTACTGGAACATGGCCATACAGCCCGGAAAACTCAACAGCAGCCCAGTTATTACACTCATGCTTCAGAAACAGGTTTTGCAAATAATTTCTTGCTCTTCAGCAAAAGGAGCACCTTTTATTTCTGAATGACCAGTGTCCTTAGTTGAGAAATATTTATATTTTGACTGAATTGAAAAATATTCTAGCATTCTCATTTTTTCCTATTGCTAGTAGCAAGTAACTTCCACTTCTTTAAAATAAAGAAATGCTGAAAGTATAGGCTCCATGGAAGAGAGGCCTCTGATGTTGTGAATACACTTAGCTCTGTTGACAGCTTATCTACATGTAAGGCCTTCCCGTACAAATGCTAGAGTGAGACCCCACTTTCAGTCCCATGATCTTCATTTAGCACCTTATTTTAAGTGTTTCTGTTGCATAGAGAGTCCAATGTGCAAGCTTCTGCTTGTGTGTACGGCACCTACTTTGAAATATCTGGGCTGCGTGAAGCCACAGCATGTCATTAACTGCGTATGCCCTGTGCTTTTTGAGTAAATGAAAGTGCTCAATGTATGGAGCTTGAATCACAGTACGTTCCTGGATCAGTGCAGTAGGGCCTTCTGCACCAGTGATATGGAAATACCAGGCATGGGCAAACTTCAGCCCTCCAGGAGTTTTGGACTTCAACTCCCACAATTCCTAACAGCCGATAGGTTGTTAGGAATTGTGGAAGTTGAAGTCCAAAACACCTAGAGGGCTGAGATTTGCCCATGCCTGGAAAAGACTGTAAGGCTGAGATTAAAACAAAATAGCCAAGGTTTGTTTCTTGAACAGTTGTGCTAAAATCTCCTTTTGTTTAAGCTGGTATGAAAGTTCTCTGTTTTCTAGGCATAATAGAAACTTATAGTTTTGATTTGCATTTCTAATTTCGTGTCAAAGTGCAATTCCTTTATTCCTTCCCCCTTGATGTAACCTGCATTTGTGTTATGTGGTTCAAACTGCCTGCCGCAGAAATAGTAAAGAGCTGCACCAATAACCTACTTTAGTCTAAGATCATTTTGTGGTCAGATTCCATGCATGCATTTTAAATCCTGGATAACTATTACAATGGTTTTTAAGGGAGTTGAGGAAAATGGGCCAGTGAAGTGTTAAGTGTTATCACAGGCAGAGTCAGTCATTATGCTGATGATGCTACTTTTCTTTATTTACACAGAAAGAGATTCTTTCTGAGGAACTGCATCATACCTCCGAGCAGCTAAGCAGGTTAACAGAAGCTTCTAAAAATCATGCAGCACTTCTCCAGTCTGCACAAGAAGATATAATTCGGAAAGAAATATTCATTCAAGAACTTCAGGAGCAGGTAAATATGAGCATTCATGTCATTAAAAGTGATGGGAGTGAAATGAAAGATACCTTAATAATCAAATCTGGTCCAGCTAGTGGTGGTGGTGGTGAGTTACTGAAAGTGTTCATATAGCATAATGGGGGACCAGTTTTGGACTCATCCATTTTCGTTGCTTCTCCTTAGTTCAACTGCTGCTGATCAAAAGCTTTTGATTCAGTTTTTATGCTGGGTTTTTTCTGCATCTGAACATATTGTGATTACTTTAATACAATTGTGGGGCGGGGGGCACTTCAGATTGGGTTTAACGTTTTGTTTTCAATGAACCACAGTGAAAGCTTTCTCCTAACACTAAACTCTGGTTACATGAAAGTTGAAGCAAAAGCTCCTGATCACATTCTGGCAGTTTTGCTGGCAAAAGAACCTGCACATGTTCAGCACTGTATCAAGGATAGGCCTTCATTTACCTTGTGATTTAATGGATAAAAATCACTGTAATTTAAGTGACTGGCACACAGAATACCTTGCATGAACCTACTACCCTTTCTTTTGCATATCCCACATTCACCCTTTTTCAGACTTCTAGGGTAGTAATCGATCCTTTTCTCAGCCACAACAAGTAACAAAATAATACTTTCTTGTAACGTGGCTTGGTTAATTTCTTACTGCATTGGGTTCTGTGATTTTTTTTCTTGCATAGGCTTAGTAAATAGTTTGTCAATGTGTACTTCTTCACATGTTATAAGAATGTGAAGCAGATACGCAGATATGAAGGGGGAAAACATGATAAATAATTTTATGCAAATGTTTGCACACTGTATCCACATATTATTTATTTATTAGCTTTATTTACTGTATATACTCAAGTATAAGCTGAGTATTTCAGCCCTTTTTAAGGCTGAAAAAGCCCCCCTTGGCGTAGACTCGTGTCAAAGTTATTATTACATTTATTATTTTACTCTATTATTACTGTTATCATTATTTTACTCTTATTATTTTTATTACATTTATTGTTTTACTCTATTTATTTTATTTACCGCATTTCTAACCCACCCTTCTCAACCCCAGAAGGGAGACTCAGGGCGGCTTTGAAAGGATATGTAGCACATTTACATTGAAGAAGGTTAGAATAGTGGTTTAATCAGAGTTCGTCAATCTTATCTTAAATTACAGTTTTATGTCAATATTCAAAAACATTTAACCTACTGATGCCTAAATTAATGTAATTTTATGGGTATCTATTTTTATTTTGAAATTTACCAGTAGCTGCTGCATTTCCCACTCTCAGCTTACACTCGAGTTAATACGTTTTCTCAGGTTTTTTGTGGTGAAATTAGGTACCTTGGCTTATATTCGGGTCGGCTTATACTCGAGTATATACAGTATACCCTACTACCGTGTTTCCCCGAAAGTAAGACAGCGTCTTACTTTCTTTCCCCGAAAAGTCCCCCTATGTCTTACTTTCGGGGTACATCTTATATAAACTAAGACGTGCCCCATCGCCACGCCGCCGCTGCCGCCGGCACGCCGCCGCAGCGCAGCTTTCTGGACAAAGGAAGGGAGGGGGAAGAGAGGGGCGGGGCAAAGCGACAACGCGTCACTCTGACGCAGCGGCGCTGCCATGCTTCTGGCTCTCTTCCTCCTGTTCAAGGAAAGGAGGGAAGAGAGCCGGGGGCGGGGCAAGCGACGACGCGTCACTGGCGCAGCGGCGCTTTGCCATGCTTCTGGCTCTCTTCCCCCCTTCCTGGACAAAGGAGGAGGGGGGACAGAGCCAGGGGCGGGGCAAAGCGACGACGCGTCACTCTGACGCAGCGCACGCTTTGCCATGCTTCTGGCTCTCTTCCCCCTCCCTTCCTTGGAGGCCTGGCAGAAAGGTGCGCCGCGGAGGTGTGCCGCGGCCGATGGGCCGGTTGCGGCGGCGGCGTGGGCGTGGCGACGAGGTACGGCTTACATTAGCCGACCCCCCTGACACCCCCGATACGTCTTACAATCGGGGGTGTCATACTTTCGGGGAAACACGGTATCTCAAGACAACTAACAACTATATAATGTGATCGCAGTTTAAAACATATATACACACACACATGCATGTGCACGCACATGCAAAATTAAATAATACTGAGTGGATATAAAATTAACATACAGTTAAGATTTAATTAATACAATTCAAATTATGTTTAAAACTTACAGCCTAACTGTGTAACTCACAGTGTAACAATCGAACCTTAGCTGTGTTCTTGTAAATACCTTTGCAAAGGTGTGTTGCCTTTTTAATATGTTTGTATTTTATGTAGCTGAGCAAAAAGACAGAAGAACTGGAACACAGGAGGATTGAATATGAATCTAAAGTGCACCAGTTAGACTGTGTTATGGATTCTGCTGCTGCAGCACTTCCACAGGTATAATATTTATTAGGGACTTCTCCGTTGTTTTATGAAATTTAGTTCCTTTCATGAAATATATCTGGTGATCTCTTACTATTGAGAGAGAGAGGTTTAAAATTCCTATCAGAATTTATGTTTAGTAGCACAATGTTTGTTTTTACTTGCTGTATCAGTCACTGAATTACAATTGCAACCTTTGTTGTTTATTATATCATTATATTACAGTGTATCTTTTTCTCACTTGGTTTAGCATTTTGTCATTGTAAATTCCAATTATATTCCAAACCCTTAATGTAATACAGCAAAACAAAGCAAAAAAATTGACACATACACCCAAATACAATATAGAGCAAACCTTCACAGTAGTTGCAGTATATGTACATGTTATGGGCTATTCAAATGCTTCTATTTGCTTTATAGACGCCCCAAACTCCATCCCACTTTGATGCAAATCTTGCAAAGCTATTAGAAACACATGAGCAAGAAATAGCAAACGAGAGAGCATCCACAGTTACCCTGGAAAGCCTTGTTACTGAGTTAAGTGAAGAAAGAGAGGCTAAAAACAAGGAAATTCTAAGGCTAAAGGTGAGTTTGACTGCTGTGGTGTCCGTGTTTCTGTGCTCTGGAAATGCAGTCTTCATTGTCTTGTCGAAACATACTGTAAAAGGGTGAGAAGAAGGAGTTGAGCATCCAAGTTGGTTGAACAGACAGCTAAGACCAAATCCTCCAGGGACACAGTGGTAGCATCAAAATCCTTGTGAAACGTTGTACTTTTTCAAAGACTGTAAGTTTGGTACTTATTCCAAACAGTGATCTACAGACAGATGTTGTTTAATTTTTGTTTTAGTGAATGAGCATCTAATCAATCATTGCACAGCAGGTAAACTCAAGGCAAGCAGAATCGAGGGTAATGCATACTTAGGCTGCATTATAAATGTAGCAGATCTTAGGCATGGCTTCTATAAGTTGTCTTTCTGGTCCTAAAGAAAGATCTTCAGTAGACATTTTAAAGTATAAAGATGTTCAGGTTTGAATTTAAGAGTACTGAAATTAAAAGCTTGTCTTAAATTGCTTTGTTTTCTGTGACTTAGGCTCAGCTATGCGAATTGGAAAATATGCGTCTGGAAATGCAGGAATTAATGGAAAATAACAGAAATCTCCAGAGCCGACTTGAAGAATCCAGAAGAGGAAGGCAGATCAGGTACAGATCACTATCAAGCTTAGTAATAAGTTATTCTGCAGAGTTAGAGCAAACAGATGAACTATACTTTTTACCTGATCTTCATGACAGTGGCTTTTGATGCATATGACACTTTCCAGGAATAAATAGGTGGGCAATTGGTGAGAATCGGGTTATTTGCTAGAGCAGGGATGGGCAAACTTTGGCCCTCCAGGTGTTTTGGACTTCAACTGCCACAATTCCTAACAAAGTTTGCCTATGCCTGTGCTAGAGGGATGTTTCCTCACTGCGATCATGACTTTTCTGCTAGAAAAGAGGTTGCTGCCAATCCAGTAGGTCTGCTTCACTAACAAGAATAGGAACATGGTGACTGACATGAAGATTGTAGACCAGAACCAGCCCCTTGCTTCTTTTTTTAAAAGTCCTCACTTTGGGTACTTTGGAATATTGCTCTGTTTTAAAATTGAATCACTTTCCTTTTCCCCAACCTCAGAGCCCCAAGTGGTGTTGAGTATCCCCAATCCGCATGACCGATAATTAAAAGTGATGAGAGTTGTCATTCAGTAACATCTGGGGACCGAAACTGGGTAAAAACTAAAGAGCACTGGACACTCTGTAAAAGAATTATAGTTGGCTCTCTGTGTTTATGGATTCTCCATCCATAGATTCAACGGCCCTTTGAAGGCAACCAAGAGGCTGATGTAGCCCTAAATGAAAATGAGTTTGACACCCCTGGTCTAAACAAAAGGCTATTGCAGATTGTTCTGCCCCCACGCTATCTAACTGCTTGGAAGGTGAACTGGTTGCGCAGCGAACAGATGGAGGATACTTAGACAAGCAGTCAGCTAAATTTAATAACTGACCATTGGCTTCCGTCCCTTTCTCCTCCTGGGTCTAACTGGCACAGAGTCCTCAGAAGGGAGTTAAAGTCCTTGAGAGAGGGGCTCTGAATTACTTAATTTCTCTCCTTTTTCTTCTCTTGTTGGTGTCTGTCTTTGGAGTAATGCTTGACTTGAAGTAACTTTTACTTTAACTTGAAATGTCTCTGACTTGGCTCCAACATAACTCCATCTGGACTACGTCTGTGATGTGCTATTTTGTGAACCTTCCTGGCCTTCCTCGCTTCTCACCTCCCACTTCTAAAATGACTGGATTTTCAAGAAACAAGAAGGGTTTTGCCTGAGGCTCCACCCTTGGGAGGATTTTTAAAGGGGAAGGGAGGGGGTGGCTTAAAGGGAAAGAGGCTATCTAGACTGACCCCCAACAAAACTGTACATCAAATGCTAATCCCCTCTAACTAAAAAGGGGTAAACAATGAGAGTCTTTACAGAGGCACAGACATTGCAGATAAGATAATCCATCAACCTAGCTGCAATATGGGGATTGTTTTAGGCTGCTGTGATGATGCTCTAAATGCACTCTATAATGGATTAAGCACAGACTCTAACTGCTCATATTGTACTATACGATCCTGCCAGAGGCTTTTGATCCTTAAGGAAAGACTTTCTCTCCATCTCACCATCATCTCAGGCTTTGCTGTTGAGGACACAAAAGGGCCTTCTTCCACCTGCGCCAAGCGAGACAACTGGCGCCCTACCCCCGACGGAAGCGCTAGCTACAGTAATCCATGCCACGGTTACATCACGGCTGGATTACTGTAACGCCTTATATGTGGGTCTGCCCCGGTCACTAACCCGCAGGATCCAGATTGTGTAGAACGCCGCCAGGCTTCTCACAGGAACATCGATGAGATGCCACATTACACCATCCCTGCAGCGCCTGCACTGGCTGCCCGTTGAGTATAGAGCCTTACATAAGACCTTGACCTTGGCTTTCAAAGCCCTACGGGCCGGGGCCCAACATACTTAAAGGACCGCTTGCTGATGCCTGCCTATTCAAGGACACCGCGGCCGGCAAACAAGAACCTCCTTTGCGTCCCGGGCGTGAAAGAGGCCCACCTGGAGGCCACGAGACGGAGATCGTTCTCCATTGTGGCCCCCGTTCTCTGGAACTCGATGCCACCGGACCAGAGAGCCTCCCTCGACCTGCCCCAGTTCCTGACCGCTCTAAAGACCTGGCTATTTAGGAAAGCCCATGGCTAATGCAGAACCAGGAACTCAACTACCTGAGCCTGGCCCTTGCATTTAACCCCTAAATATTTTAATCTAATTTTTAATATTTTTAATTGTTGAATTGCTATGTGTAAGCCGCCCGGAGCACTAACGGGGAGGGCGACTCAGAAATAATAAAGTCAGTCAGTCAGTCAGACACAGAAAGGTTCAATTTACTTCTTCTCTGCTGCCTTTTCCACGGCAGGCAAAGACCTTCCTTCAGCCTTTACTGACCTGGGGAAAGTGATCTGTAATTCTCTCTCTCTCTCGGCATTACTTCGCGAACGAAGATTCAGGAAGGACTCATCCCACGCTTTTTACAAGCGCGTTGATGACTAAAAAGGCCAATCTGAGATAGGCAAGTTCGGTTGCAGAAAGCGCAGGAGAAAGTCTCCTTGGGTGATGTTTTTTCCAAGTTGCGGTTCTTTCTGCGTTAAATGTTTCTCTTCGAGACCCATTCGGCGTGTCTTCTCGAAAGAGGCCGCAGCATTGTGGATAGTGCTTCTCCATGCCTCCCGATGTGAGGCCAGGGTGGACCATTGTTGGTGATCAATCTGGCCAAGCCTGAGATGTTGTTTCAGGGAGTCCTTATATCTCTTTTTTGGGGGCGCCTCTCTTGCGCTGACCCGTGGCGAGTTCACCGTAGAGTAGTATCTTTGGGAGGCGGTGGTCCTCCATCCTAGAGACGTGTCCTGCCCAGCGCAGCTGTGTTCTCAATAGCATGGCCTCAATGCTGGTGATCCCTGCTTGCTCAAGGACAGCAACATTCGTCACATAGTCGGTCCAGTGTATATTTAGGATTGTGCGAAGACAGCGCTGATGAAAGCGCTCGAGGAGTCGTAGGTGTTGGCGATAGGTGACCCATGTTTCAGACCCATAGAGGAGAATGGACAGTATGATAGCTCTGTACACACTGATTTTGGTGCTTTGTCTCAGGTGCTTGTTGCTCCAGACTCTTTTGTGAAGCCTTCCGAATGCACTATATGCCTTTGATAATCTGTGATCTATCTCTTTGTCAATCTTGGCGTCTGAAGAGATGATGCTTCCCAGGTAGGTGAACTGCTGAACGGACTTAAGCACAGATGTGCCTAATTCAGTGTGCTGTTTTTAGTATAAAGTACATATTTAAGTGTTTTCATTGTTTTGATGTTAATGTTTTAAGAAGTGGTTTTATTGGATATATGTTTTACTACATGTTATACTTTGTACTACATGCTGTCTTAAATGTTCTGTTTCAATTTGTATTGTAAGCCACTTTGAGTCCCATTTGGGAGAAAAGCGGGCTATTAATCAAATAGATAATTGGGTTTCTTGCAGTGGGACAAACAATCCAGATATCCAAGAACTGAGAAAAAAAGAGAAAGAATTAACAGAAGAGAGACTGGCAAAGGTATTGCAATTTTTGTGTTAGTTAACGTTATTCCATGTGTTATACAGCAGGCCCTCCACTTTTCCCATGGTTTGAAGTGTGAAAACGGAAAAAAGCCCATAAAGCTGGGGAAAAGCACTATTTATTGCACTATTTACTGGTTGAATGAATTTTCCACTTTGTTGCCCTTTGTGGGTGCACTTGTCTCTCTCTTGAACCTTCTGTCTCATTGACTCCAATTTTGTCACACCCAAAGCGACTTGCGATTTTTCAAGTCGCTCCTTACACAACCTAAAAAACACTACTTGTGTTATACAAGACATGAAGCTGGATTGAGACTGATAATGTGTCATAGTATAATAGAGTTAGAAGGACCACATGGGCCATCTACTCCAACTGCCTGCCATGCAGGAAAAACGCAATCAAAGCACCCCCAGCAGATGGGAAACCATTTTGCCGCCAGCTGTCTGCATTGGCTGCAGTTTTATTACTCATTCGTTTCTCAGATCCTCAGTCTCTCTCCAGCCACATGAAGTGAATAGACGCAATACAAAGCTGGAGAGACACTGAAGATCTGAGACAAATGAGCAGGAATGCTACTGCTCAAAGGCTGAAGCAAAATGTTTTGGGTTTTGGAGATCGTTGGATTTCCTAGTAAAGGAGGCTCAACCTGTATTCATGAATTTGAATACCTTCTTGCTTCTCCTACACTTTGTACAACCCAGCAGCATTGGGCAGAGGCTATCCTCTCTTGTGTCTCTTGCCCATCTGTAGTGGGCTCCCTCCCCATTACTCAGAAAAGCCCATTCAGATTGTCAAGGTAATGTTGAGAGTGTCCATTACGATGGAAATAATACATATTTTTCAAATTATAGATTTATGCAAATAGCAGAGTGCATATTGTCTACACGGAAACAACAAGTCAAGAGTGCACCTGGCTGAAATAGAGAAAGTAGAAAGTGCTGAAAAGACATGTTTGTGAATAATTTGCATTGTCATTTATCATTGACGTATCACTTCTATCATGATTCCAAAATACTGTGACTTTTGTTTTCTTTTCCAGAATGAACTTGAGGAAGAACTACTGAAAGTCAGATCAGAGTAAGTTGAATATTAAATAAGCATATATGGCTTAACTGAGCTTACTAACTTAATAACACTGAGCTTACATAGAAGTGATCACATGAAGATCAAGAAAACAAGTACAAGTATATCTCATTTAATAAAGCAGGCGTGTTGGTACCAGAGGCAGGAATAACATGAAAAGAATAGGGTATAGGTTCTTACATCACTAGAAGGAAGGCTAAGTCAGCAAATGTTTCATTCAAAACTAGCAGCATGCACTTGTGAAATGAAAGAACCATGTCAAGTAACTGTTGCATAAGTAATCAAAAACGTTTTGAATCTTCTTGAGACGTGAAGCCTTCTTCCAGAATGCATCTACAGGTGACTTTCTTTCACTATATAGGTAAAGGTTTACCCTGACATTAAGTCTAGTTGTGTCTGACGTGGGGGTGGGGGTTGCTCATCTCCATTTCTAAGCTAAAAAGCCGGCATTGCCCGTAGACACCTCCAAGGTCATGTGGCCAGCATGACTGCATGGAGTGCCATTACCTTCCCTCAGAAGCAGTGCCTATGGATCTACTCACATTTGCATGTTTTTGAACTATTTGGTAGGCAGAAGCTGGACCTAACAGTGGGAGCTCACCTCACTTCCTGGATTCGAACTGCCTACTTGCTGCGCCATCAGGGGCCCCACTTTTCACTACTTTTATTGTTTCTGTTCTGGTGGCCAAACCTGCAGGTCTATGGGATTTTTTTAATATACAGGGGGTACTTGGTGAGACAAATTGATCTTTACTTTCTGTTTTGCTATTTGCTCAGTAAGGGATTCTAGAGGCAGCTGTTGTTTTCCTTGTCTATTGTAGGCAGGGTACACAAAGTAAAATTGTAGATTCACATAGTAATATGAAATCTTACAGAGGATCGCATACAGATTGTTCTAACTATCGTGGATCAGCTCATAGCTACCCAAGAAGAAAGAATTTAGATGTAGTTATCAGTGAACTATTTATTTATTTATTTACTTTATTTATATTCCGCTCTTCTCACCCCGAAGGGGACTCGGAGTGGATTACAGTACACATACTTTGCAGACAATCCCTGCAGTTCTACATATATAGACATATATAGACGAACAGAGGCAAACTTCTGGCCACCAGGGGGAACTGACGCACTCCTCATCTCTCTCAGCGTTTTCCAGCATCCCTTGTTCTTCTTCCGCAATCCTCAGCAATTCCTTTGAGTTCTTTATGGCCTAATAAATCAGTCAAAATTTGCCTCCCCACTTAATGTGGTATCTTTATCTCCTACTTGACAAATGAACTGTCTTTGGGGCTGCAAAGGTCGACAGCAGGCTACACTTAAGATCGAGCACCCACCTCGACCCGGGCAGGCCTCGAACTCATGACCTACTGGTCAGAGAGATCTTATGCAGCTGACACTTAGCCGGCTGCGCCACTTCCCGGTGCTAGTGCTTTTCCTATAGCGGAAGTATAGTGCTTTTCCGATAGCGGAAGCTGTTCGGATTTCCCAATCTTGTATCTTCCTGCTATTTTATATTGATAAAACGGTAGGTTCTTAACAAATATCAAGAAGGGGATTCAGACTGTAGTGCTCCCTGCTATGAAAAGGTATCCAACTGGCTTGGAAGATCAGTGAAAGAACGATGCAACATAAATTCCAAATCAACGCGAGAAATAATGCTCTTAGTTGTAATCTTTTTCTGCAGGTTAAAAAGAACTAGAGGAAACCTTGAAATTAAGGAACTTACTTTTCATGAAATGATTCAAGAGATGGAACGATTAAGAGCTTTAGAGTCAACGGCATTTGAAGAGAAACAGCAGATGAGATCGAAACTAGAGGAAACCTGTGAAGAAAGGACTAAAATGGAAATGGTAAGCATGGTTTATTAATACTTAACCGGGCTCCATAATAAACACCCAATATGAACAAAAAGCTCAATGATTCTGTGACTTCAAGTAGACCTTAATAGAAACTAAATGACAAGCTCTGCTTTCAAGGGTATTTCATAGTGTTCCGGTGTCTTCCTTGAAATACAGGAGATGGCCCTTCTAAGGAAACAGATTGAGACCCTGGCTGAGGAGAATGGAAAACTGGTTGGTCACCAAAATGTAAACCAGAAGATCCAGTATCTCGTGAAACTGAAGAAAGAGCATGCTAAACTGATGGAGGTAATATCAAATGAGAATCCTCCAAGCCTAGAGAATATTAGCACAGTGGGATTGCCATGGTCTTAAACAGTAGGTCCAGTGTGTTTGCAATCTCCAGTTGGAGTGAAGTCCTTTACTTCTCACTCTTCTCTTCTGTGCTGCATGTTCTCGCCTATCCTTTTTTGGACTCGTTTCTGCTTTCTTGGGTGGTAGGGAGCAATCTAATGCTATCCTTTGGGATGCACCCATTATATTTTTTTTATTTATTTGCAATATTTCTAACCCGCCTTTCTCGAGCCCAAAGGCGACTCAAGGTGGATTACAAATTGGCAGCAATTTGATGCCTTCAAGGTGTTGGTTTTAACCTTTAAGGCCTTACACGGTCTAGGGCCTGCGTACCTGAGGGACCGCCTTGCCCCATACGTTCCCCCAAGATCACTAAGTTCAGAAGAGCAAAATTTGCTACTGGTTCCATCGATCCGCTCCTGCCATCTATCCACAACTAGGCAGAGAGCCTTCTCCGTGGCGGCCCCAGTATGGTGGAACTCCTTGCCAGATGCTACTCGAGCGATCCCAGAGCTCGGCCCATTTCGAAGGGCCTGTAAAACTGCCCTCTTCAAATTGGCTTTCGACTAATTGATCTGCCCTGAGGGGTCCATGCCTTGAGTTCTAGAAATTGAAATTCTGTTGATTTTACTGTATATTGGTTTTATGCTTTTATGTTTTTATGTGTATTGTATGACTGCTGGTTTGTATGCGCAGCATGTTTTATTGTATGTTGTAATCCGCCCCGAGCCTGCAGGGCGGAGCGGAATATAAGATCGAATAATTAATAAATAAATTAATTAATTAATTAAAATCCATAATATAAATTAAAACATTTAAAACAGCATTATAAAATGAATATAAAATCAATACAATACAAAAACCATTTAAAACATATAATAACCAATGTCTTCCTGTTAATCTCACTTTCCAGTATGAGAAATGAACGAGCCTTCATAGTAAACACAAACTTTCCATTGTATCTTTGCAGGAAGTAGACGCTCTTCGAGCTGAAAATGCCTGTTTGAAAGGAAGAAGTCAAGAATCATTATAGTTTACTGCACCGATAAATATTAGCAATTTCTAGAAAGCAAAGAAATAATACTTAATGTTAGTCTCATGAGCCAAAATATCTCCTTGCTCAAGTTAGCAAGCGCAGATTAGATGGATGGATCTTCTGTGTCTTGCTATGCTGTGCTGACAAATCAATCCTAATCACATATGTTCTGTGCCACTTTTCAGCAAAGCTGTTTCCCCTACTTCCCAACCCGGTTTGGTACAGGATGATTCCTGTAAAGTTCAGGCTAAAACTCATGGGTCGATGTACCACCCTATTAAAATAGGAACTAAACTTCCTGGTTTCCTATTTTTCCAAGAAGGCAGTGGATTTCACAGAATGAATTCATTTGGGACTAAACAATACCTCTAATGTGTTTTCTACCATGTATATATGTGAATGTTCAAGCAATATATCTTAAGACTATGAAGTAATTCATCTTTGTATTACTCGAAAATGTTTTGTACCAGAAAAATATTTTTTGTTTGTTTTTTAAATGATATACCTATCAATTACATGTCAAGGCAGGCTCTTGCCTGTTAATATGAACAATGTGATTTTGATATCCTAGACTTCCTTCATTATAGCTAGTTGCTGTCTTTGGAAGTAATCGTCTTCCTTAGCCTATTGCTATTGAACATTGATGTCAGCACTGTGATCCAGAAGAGGATTACTTCCAAAGACAGCAACTAGCTAAAATGAGGTTATATGGTGCCAACTTGTCAAATGTCCCAAACTGTAAAATCCTTGCAGGTTCAGGTGTTTTTCCACTCTTCTGTGTCTTTTTAAAATATCCATCTTACTCTAAACGTGGCATTTGAATTAGCAAATGGATCGGGCTAATCCCAAAACATGGCTGGATGTGAAATATCACAGTTTTATCTAATGTAACATTATTAGATGAGGGAAACATTAGGGTAAATTGGCAATTTACTGGTGAAATATTTTCCATATTTAGTGACTAGGGCGAAAACCAGACAGGAATATGCCCATGTTCAAAAATATATTTCTTCTATGGTGGATAAGAATAGCAAATAACTTTCTTAGCAAAATACACAAAAGCAGAGTAGATTGTCTTGGGGAAAAAAATCTATATAATGTCAGTGATAAATTAGTGACGCTGAAAAGAAGATGCTCACTTTGTGGTCTCTAGATTGTGTGACTATGGCTGCTCTTCCTATGCTGTATCCAGTGGAGGGCAAACGGGTGCCAAGGACTACTGAATGCCTTCAGTCACTACTAGTGTTACGCTTTCAGCAGTACCCTCTCGCAAAGGTAAGTATTTTAGGAACTTGGGATAAATTATGAGGATGAACCCCAAAGTGCAACTTTTTATGGCAGCTATAAGAACTCGGGGGTCGGAAAAGTCACCAAAATGAACCAGTATTTATTCCTTTCAAAATAGTTGCTGTCTGAAGATCTTTGATTGCTTGTTCTTGCATATAGCCTACCGCACTCTGCGCAAATTTCATAAAAGCTTCATTTTCTTCTATTTACTGAATATGTACAGAGAGAGAAATCTCATCTCCAATACCCACAGATTCAAATAAGACTTGCTCTTGGTAAATAAACATTGTCTTTATTGATAGACAATAGACCAGGCATGGGCAAACCTTTTGGCCTTGGGGCTACACTGCGGACCTGAGAGGGAGGACACGTATTGGGTGGGGCTAGGAGGGAGCGTGGTGGGTCATCCTCAGGGCGTCCTCCCAGCATAAGGATGGGGCACTCTATCCTTATGCCAGGAGGAGGACGAGACAGGTGGCTAAGACCGCTACGAAGGGCTCTCAGCTGCTTCGTGCCTTCCTCCCCATCATTTTGGCAAAAGGATTCGCCAAGCTGCCAAGTCCATATGCCAAGAGAACAGGGAAAATGAAGAGGGCCAGAGATAAGCACCTATGGGGCCGTGTCTGGTCCACTGGCCTTTGTTTGCCCACGCCTGCTATAGACCATAAACTCCTGTAAAAGAGATTCCTTTCCTCGTTCCAATTTCCCTTTGGTTTTCTAAATAATGTGTTAATATTAAGCAGAATAATGACCCACTATAAGGAGACTGTTCAAGACAATAAACTTCCACAGTTTCAGAACATACCCAGTGCTATCAAGCCAAGAGCTGGGATTTTTTTTAACAATGCACACATCTAGCACATGTTCTGTACTGAGCAATAGTTTATTGCTTCTGTAGTGTGATTTTATATGTCATCAGGAGCAATTTCACAAATTTAAACAGGGTCATGCTTTGAATATTTTGTTATCTTCCCAAGCCGCCATCTTCCCGTTGCCTAATCCATTTACACACTATTTGAAGATTCTTCTGTAATTATTTATATTGTAATTGTGGATCATTCACTTGTGTATTCTTTTAGGCAATAATATTTGGAAACTGCAAAAATGTTACCAACCATTGCTGTGTATAAATAGAAGTCTGTACTTTATGTGATGTCTTAATTTTGTAAATAAATGAATTTATACTTTTTCAAGTTCGTGAAGTTTCAATATACCTTGATTAATTTTGTCATCTTCATAGTAAGTACACAATATGACATTTTTATAATATTTTTGTTTTAATCTTACAGTAAGCAGTCTCAGTGCCGTGTTGAGAGAAAGGCAGGTGAAGGGGAGAAATCTAGCAGCACCTTTGAGAATAACTAATATATTCAGCACTAGCTTTTGTGGAAAGGGTTGAGAAATGTAATGGGATTATAAAATATTGTATTTTGTTGTTGGGATGAGGTTTACCAATAGTCATAGATTGTAGTTTAAAGGGCCCAAGAGGGAGATAAAAGATAAATGCATGTATAGTGCAGCAAAGACTACTGTAAACGGACCCATTGAACATTGACCTATAAGGACTAAATGCAGAGGTTGAATCTTTACAATGATGTTAACAATTCACAGTTTAAATAGGTCTCTGCCTTTCAAATATAGGCACCATTTATTTACTGCAGTTCCCTGAGTGGTCAACTGTGAAGTCGTACATTCCCGCCCATCCTCCCCGCTGATGTCATGCCTCAGTCCTTCAAGCTGCTTTTGCGGCGGAGTAAACGGATCTGAGCTGGCAGCCCCTCCCACTGGCTATATATGCTCGAGGGGAGTGTGGGCGGGGCTACCATTTAAAGTGATAGTAGCTTTTTAAAGATTTCGAACTGTCTGCGCAGACGCAGGAAATACCATAAGTACAACTTCACAGTTGACCACTCAGGGAACTACAGTTACAGGTAAGCAACTAATAATTTTGATACTGTACAGAGATTACCTTTGTTTTAAAGAATAGATAGACAAGCAGGGAATATCAGAGAGAAACAACCATGGTATCAGAGACAAAACAAGACAGCAATAGAAATGCTATTTCTAGTAAGAAGTAATTAGAACATTTAGAAGTCCCTTTGTTGGTTTGGGGTATGTGGATGTAAATATATTTTAGCCAATAATATCTGTGTTCAAAGGTCTAATGAGAAATATACTGTTAAATGAAGGTCAGCTGCATTTATTTACACTGGGCTGTTCTTTATTTTTGAGCAGTAATTTCGTAGAGGTTGAAAGCTCTTGGTAGCTGGAGTCTAGGAGCTAGCGGTACTACCATGCCATTTCATAATACAACAGCTGGAACAATTTTCGATCATCAAATAGTTTCACTCTTTAGTATATCAGATTTCTGAATGTGTATTTTAGTTAATGCTATATTAAAGGGATAAACAAATGCAGTACTTAATAATATATATATACATACATACATACATACACAAGTCCCTTGGTAAAGTGGATTCTGTTTTACACATCTCCCATAATCTTTAGTATTTAAATTCCCGAGAAGCACCCTTTCAGCCATGCAGTTGAGTCTTGAATTCTTCATGTCTTCTAAGCCTTTCCTACTTTGGATGATAAAAAGACATCACTGCCATTTGATTAATAGCTACTTCTGGTGGGATAATCTCTAAGCACAGTGTGTTCTGTGCTTCACTGGTGAACCTTGTAGCAGTGTTCAAGGGAGTGCAGTGAGAAAACATTCCTGCCATTTGAGCCTTCCTCAAATAAGTGCCCTCTCGATGTTTTGAACTACAGCTTCCATATAGTTCATACAATTCAGGTAGGTTTGTAATTAAAGCTATCTTGTTCCTCTGATGTCCTTATTGTTATCCTCGGGTGAAAAGCCCCACAAGCTTCAGGGGAGTGCAAAGCTTTCAGCCTCATCACCCTGGTCAGAACCATTCCAACTTCCAAAATTTTGGCAGTGATCTGTGTAACAAAGGTTTCCAGGGAAAGGGGGATTTGCGGAGTTATCAGGAGACAACACGGCCTGAAATGAGCCACATGGAACGGATAAAATCCCTAATAATATTATTGGGGAAAGGAAGATATAAACGAATACGAACCCACAGCAGCAGCCACATCTCACTCAGCAGATTGCTTTGGTGTATTATTTTTAGGGAAAGAGAATACAAAAGTCTGTTCACATTTGTTTTTTATCTTGCATCTGTGCTAAGCTGTACACTGTTTATGCATTTGTGGGTTTGTACTGTAATTTTTTTGTTCTCTGCTATAATTCAATGAGAAGGTGAATCTTTTGTGTAGTAAACCTTCCAGATAAAGCTCGGTACAATGGGAGAACTACCCTATTAATTTGCCACTACCACAAAGATGTACAATAGATGAGAAGACACAAAGACCCTCAGTATCAATCTCTTTTTAAACACAATGTCAACACATTGCCCCTTTTTTCAAATGCATTGGTTCCCAGCCTGTGGTCTGTGGACCACCAGTGGTCTGCAAAAACTAAAATATGGTCCGCGGTCTCACAGTTACTACACCCATTGCAACAAGTGACTAGTCTTGCAAAACTCTTATAGGGCCAAAGCTTATTAATATGGTTTTCTGTGGTCAAGCAGACGGCTACTACTGGATGGCATGTTCTGTATCAAAAACTAGAGCTGATGTGGTCTATCCAATGCAATTTTCTGAATCAGCACCCCAAATAACCAAACTGAATCTAATGTTCACCAAAAACAGATTCGTAACGCTTTTGGTACTAAGATTGGAAAGTGGTCCCTGGTCAAAAAAAGGTCAGGAACCACTGATTTAAAACCACCTCCTGGCAATCCCAATGCAGAGATTTGGGGAAAGGATGAGGTTAATTTAAAACCACTTCCTAGCAATCGGTTGAGTTTTGTAAAAAGATAAATAATCAAAATCCTGGAGAGACTATTAAAAGAAACAATTATCTGTGATGGCAAATCAAATGGATAAATCCTTTTAAAAGCAGATAAAAGTAGGTGTGATGGGGATAGCAAAATCGTCCGTTACATTTCCAGACAACATGAAGCTTAAGGGAAAACCCATGATCCCAAATGCTTTACTTCTCCTATGAGATGAAGTCGTACATTTCCAGAGTCATTTCTATAGCAAAATTGTTGATGTGTAGAGCACACCTGCTACACACACTTGTTATCAAATAAGAACATAGCTAGGTGGGATTCCTCCAACCACGATTAGGTGAACCCCTTCCCTGTCCCAGATCAAGCACTGGAATTGCAGAGAACACAGAAATGCTGGACCACTCTAACAACTACCATGTCAGGCTACACAGAGAAACCACTGAAATCCACAAGCATGTGGACAATTTCAACAGAAAGGAAGAAACCATAAAAATCAACAAAATATGGCTACCAGTATTGAAAAAAACCCCACTAAAATTAAAATAAATAAAGAACAAAACTGAAACACAGAGGAACTCCAGAGAAGAAGCAATCAGGAGCAGCTAACCACCTCTCAATAAAGAATTCCCCCAGGTGGTAACAGGGCACACCTAAAAACTGTCAGGACATCAAATGCTAATCAAGGTGGCCAATTGAAACGTTCACATCTAGCGCCAACAGACAAGAGTTCTTTCTCCCACCCTGGACATTCCACAGATATATAAACTCACTTTTCCTAGTTTCCACAAACCTCACAACCTCTGAGGATGCCTGCCAAAGATGCAGGCAAAACGTCAGGAGAGAATGCTTCTAGAACGCGGCCATACAGCCCGAAAAACCTACAACAACCCAATGAGAATTTCACTTTAGCGAAGGGATGGCAGCAATTGTAGTGCAGCAACTTTGCAGAGATATGCAGCCATACAGTGCCAGAGACAAATATTAAGCTGCGTCTACTGTGAAATTGACTCCACTGAACTGTGGGTTTGAGTTCCCGGTCTGCGTGAGCTCCAATTCTCGAAAATGAGACATGACAGGTTGAAGGCAAGAACAAGAGATTTTTAAACTTGGGCCAAAGGTGGATGTCGGGGAGAAGGTACCCCCAAATCAGAAATAAAGGCAATGGATGCATGCAGAAACATTTATACAGACTTGACAACAATTCAACAGAATTGAATGTTTGCCATGCGGGGTAATGATGCAAGTGATGATCCCTGCACTGATTGGTGGAGGTGCACCACCTGCTTCTGTTGTGGATTGGTTCCCCGGTCTGGCAGGAAATTTAATAAATTGTCATTGCTCAGTTTGAAGCTTGTAGCTGCATCCTTTGGATGCTCAATGGAAGGAATGTGGGCAAGGTCTGGGGTTGATGGGCTTTAATAATTTTAACCCTGCCAGATGAAATCTCACAATGGGTTCTGGTTGGGGAAATAATGGGTGCTGAATGGCTTTGATGGGTTCCCGGGAAGACACAAAGATAGGGTGATGGGTGACTTGGCGACTTTTTGGGCTGCCTGGGAATTAATTAGGTGGAAGGATTCGTTGTTGACCAGGAAGAATGTCATTTCTATAGCAAAATTGTTGATGTGTATGGAGCACACCTGCTACACACACACGGGAACTCGACAGGGGGAGTGTGTCCCTGTTGGTTCTGCTGGACCTCTCAGCGGCTTTCGATACCGTTGACCACGGTATCCTTCTGGGTCGCCTTGCAGACATGGGGCTTGGGGGTACTGCTCTGCAGTGGCTCCAATCCTTCCTGGAAGGTCGTACCCAGAAGGTGTCATTGGGTGACACCTGTTCGGCTCCACAGCCGTTGTCGTGTGGAGTCCCTCAGGGTTCAGTTCTGTCCCCGATGTTATTCAACATCTACATGAAACCGCTGGGAGAGATCATTCGGAGTTTCGAGTAAGGTGTTATCTGTACGCAGATGACGTCCAGATCTGTCACTCCTTCCCACCTGTCACCAAGGAGGCTGTCCAGACCTTGAACCGATGCCTGGCCGCTGTGTCGGACTGGATGAGGGCTAGCAAATTGAAACTAAATCCAGACAAGACAGAGGTCCTCCTGGTCAGTCGCAAGGCCGAACAGGGCATAGGATTACAGCCTGTGTTGGATGGGGTTACACTCCCCCTGAAGACACAGGTTCGCAGCTTGGGAGTGATCCTGGATTCATCGCTGAGCCTGGAACCCCAGGTCTCAGCGGTGGCCAGGGAGCTTTTGCACAGTTAAAACTCGTGCGCCAGCTGCGCCCGTACCTTGGGAAGTCTGATCTGGCTACGGTCGTCCACGCTCTGGTCACATCCCGAATAGATTACTGCAACGCACTCTATGTGGGGCTGCCTTTGAAGACAGTTCGGAAATTGCAATTAGTCCAGCGGGCGGCAGCCAGATTGCTAACGGGAGCTACATACAGGGAGCATACCACCCCCCTGTTGTGTCAGCTCCACTGGCTGCCTGTCCACCCGGGCTCAATTCAAAGTGCTGGTTTTGACCTTTAAAGCTCTATACGGTTCTGGCCCAGCTTACTTGTCCGAACGCATCAGCCGCTATGTCCCACCTCGTAATCTAAGATCATCCGGGAGGCCCTGCTCTCGCTCCCGCCTACATCTCAGATGAGGCTGGTGGGGACGAGGATAGGGCCTTCTCGGTGGTGGCTCCCCACCTGTGGAATGCGCTTCCTATTGATGTACGATCCACCACATCCCTCCTGGCCTTCAGGAAAAAGTAAAATCCTGGCTGTGGGACCAGGCATTCGTACACCAGCACAAGGCAGCATTTTAGATTGGTTTTTAATGAAAGTGGGTGATTATGGCCAATGTTTTTATGGACTGAACATTGTTTTAATCCAGAGTGAATGTGTATGGTGCTAACGTAGTTGTATTTTAATGTATTTTTAATGTATTTTAATTGTTGAAGTGTTTTGGGGTTTATATTGTTATTATGTGGGCATTGAATTGTGCCATACTGTAAGCCGCTCTGAGTCCCCCCTTGGGGGTTGAGAAGAGCGGGGTAAAATCCCGAAATAAAATAAATTATCAAATAAGAACATAGCAAGGTGGGATTCCCACCACCACCATCAGGTGATCAGATAAATGAACCCCTTCCCTGTTCCAGATCAAGCATTGCAAATGCAAAGACTGATGCAATTTCCTGGCTAGCTATTGGAACGAGGTCCCTAAGGTTGGGTGTGCAAGCGTGACACACCTCGCGCCAAGAAACATGCAGACACAATTGTTTGGATAAAAATGGCCACAACTCATTTATTGAAAACAGGAATGAAGGGTTTGCGGCCACGCTTGGGTCCTGGATCAGGGTAGAACAGCCCCCACGAATGTCCAGCGGTGTTAGCAAGCCTGGGGTGCGAGCGGCCCAATGCCTGTCCACGGAAACTCAGCACCCCAGGGGGCCTGGGCATTATCCCCCTAACAACCAAGGGGCGATAAACCAACCTGATCCAGGGGCCAAGCTACACGCCACACGCCAGACACAGAGTTGCGACAAAGAACATAGCAAAATATAACACACTGAACAGGGTAACAAGAAAAACAGATAAACAAAAGAACCCAACAAGCAATGCAATAAGTAGGGAGGGTGGGAGGCAAAACAAGCCTGCCTCCGAATGAGTCCAGGCAGTCCGGGCAGCCTAAAGAGCTGCCCAGGCAGAAATGCGGGCTGGCCGGAAACAAAGAGGGGGCGGGCAGAGCCAACCCCCTCATTGGCCCGCCAGCCTAGCTGGCGGGAAGCCTTCCCGCCACCCAGGGGGCCCCTGGGAAGAAAAAGCCCCCTCAGGCAATGAAGATGGTGGGAGGGCAACGCTGCTCCGCAACCAGCTTGACTGGTAAATCAACCAAGCCCAATAGCGTGTGCAGGGAGGGGGTTCAGACAATACTAAGTGCTCAGCTGATAGCAATTCTCTCTTCCCATTGTAGAGGAGGGATGAGGAAGCTTTACAAAATAGCTTTGCCTAACTGCTGAGTTACCGATGCTACCATAAATCTGACAAAACCCGTAAAAAAGGAAGAACAATAAGACAACAGTATTAAAATCTGCAACTACCTGTATAAGCTTTTTAAATAAATCATTTTGCAAAGTTATGTCGACCTTGTATGTGTGCTTTAATTAAGACACCTTGTTACAACTCCCTGTTTTACTATTACTCAGTTGTAAAACAGGGAGTTGTAACAAGATGTCTTCATTAGAGCACGTACACAGGGTCAACATGACTTCTCAAAACGATTGATTTATGAAAAAGCTTCTGTAGGTAGACCTCGTTTAATGATGCAAACATGTATCCATTTTGTACCAAAGCCAGAAATACCATAGAAATAATGGGGATAGGTTCCTAGACGGCCAAAAAGAGAAGCACTTAGCAAACATTTGATTTAAAACTAAATGAAATGAAACAAGTGAGGTAAGCTTTGAAGGTCTTTTGAAAGCTTCTTCCAGAATGCTTCCAGGAATGATTTTTCTTCTTTCATGACCCTCCATCTTTCTTACCGTTTTCATTTTAATGGGTAGAAGTAAAGATCTGTGCTTTTAACATGCTGGGCAGGCTAATCCGCTCTCCCCTTTCCCTCTGTTTTGCTCTTTAGTTTGTCTGTTGTAGGCTAGAGAAGAATCCTATCTCAAGCTTTCTTGTACAGCTCTTGCAAACTGACACTGAATATTTGTATTCCTCCAGACCAGTTCCAACTTATTCCCAGTACTGATGCTGTTTGGTAAAATGTCCAGCTAGAGAGAGGACAAGGGGGCTGGACAGCCATAAGAGGACTTAGTACAGTGGTTCTCAACCTGTGGGTCCCCAGATGTTTTGGCCTTCAACTCCCAGAAATCATAACAGCTGGTAATCTGGCTGGGAATTCTGGGAATTGTAAGCCAAAACACCTGGGAACCCACAGGTTGAGAACCACTGACTTAGTAGAAATGGACATCTTCTTTTGGTGCTTTGTTAACCGAGGTATGCATGTTTTACATATAATACATGGAGTTCCAAAATTCTATTACTTGAAACACAACATATCATGTGGTTTTGTACACATCTACTGCAATGTGCTCTGCCAACCCCCCATACACTGGGGGAACGTGTGCATTATACAAAATACTTCATTTTATTTTTAATTTTTATTATTTTAGAGGCAGGGTTTCTTACAAAAATCCATAGGATTTTATATAAACATCCTGCTCTTGTTGCTACTCTCAGGTAGAAAATGCTATCTTAGATAGAAATGCATTGTCTGTAACTCTAGTGTGTGAAAAATAGAGTTCTAATGGACATGTAGTCATAGCACATTCCACTGATGGTTTAAGCAAGTCGAGATGTGATTCTAGAGGGACAGTTAAGTCATGTCCATGTGACAGACGTGACAAGAATTATATCATTTCCTGTGGTCCCTATGGGAATAAAAGTAAGTGGCAGATATATGTGGAATTTAGATGAAAGCCAGAGCTCAAGTGCCTTATTAAAGAGGAGAGCAGCCAACAAGTCAGAGGCTGTGCTGTAAATCTCTGCTAACTACAGATAAAAACTCTGCAGTGTTTTGGTTGGAGTTAACTGCTTGCCTTGAGACCACCAATCCCATGTGTGGCTCAGGGAGGATGTGAGAGAAGAAAATAGTTTACATACCTACCCAGAGTGTGCTTTGTTTATTTATCCTGACAGTTGCTGAGTGTCTTCAAATTGTTTGGGCCAGTGTTTTTCAACCTTTTTTGAGCCACGGCCAGGGGCGGTCTAAGGTAATTTTAAATGGTAGGCGAACATTATTTTGGTGCCCCCAAAACATTTTGCCCCACATGTAAAACAAATATACAATTATAATATCACAATACCATTAGTAGTATTATATTGTATCAATGTATATACAATATATTATACAATACTCATACTATATTATATCATAATTATATTATACTACATTACAATATAATTATATTATAATATATTGACATTATAATACAATATAACATTCTATTATATTATTATTATAAAATAATAAATAAAATTATTTATTTAAATGAAATTATCTTCTACTAAATATTTTCATTACTCCTATAAAACTCAAATAACCCAAAATAAAGTAAAATAAAATATTATATATTACTATTTTGTACAATACCACTATACTGCAATATTGTTTGTAATATTACATGTAATATAAAATATATCATTATTCTATTGTTATATTGTATTTTTATTATATTGTATGACAATATTAAGCAGAACTGTATAATAAGCAACAAGAAATGCAATGTAAATGCATCAAAATCAGAATATATTACCTACCACCCGTCTCATAATTCATAGGAGTCTCCCATAAGTCCAAAATTAGGATCCCAATGTAAATGTAAATAGAAAAACAGCCAAAATGTTCAAATGAGGTCGAATACAGGCAGCGCGGCCTGGGCAAACTTGGGCCCTCCCTTCCTCTAGGTGTTTTGGACTCCAACTCCCACAACTCCTCATAGCCTCAGGCCCCTCAGGTCTAGACAGAAATAGTGCCAAGAAAGGAAGGAGGGAGAGAAGAGGTCACAGAGGGAGGAGGAGGGAGGAAAGCCCTTCATTCATTCCTTCACTTACACTTCCTTCACTGATTCTTTTCTCCTTCCCCGCAAATGTGCGCGCGGCAGAGACAAAAGGAGAGGGGAAGCACTCCCTGCCTGCCCAATAGGGAGTGCTTTGCTTACAGGCTTCTGCGCAAGGGAGCTACTGGGCATGCGCGGAGGTTTTCGCGGATGTGCAGTTGCTCCTGCGCTCAATTTCAGCTCTGGAGCAACTGCGCCTGCGCGAAAACCTCCGCGCATGCCCAGAAGCGGCATCGGAACACACAAGACCGGGGCCCAAAAGCAGGCAGCTGCAGCACTGTCTGAGGAACATCGGCAGGGCCAGGATGGTGCCCCATGCGGCCAGGATGGCGCCCCCTTCCCAGATGGCGCCCTAGGCGGCTGCCTACTTGGCCTACCTTGTAGGACCGCCCCTGGCCACGGCACACTTTTTACATTTACAAAATCCTGGGGCACACCACCAACCAAAATGACACAAAATGACACTCTAACACAGTAATACATATAGCTAATATGTTTTTAAATGTATTTATACACTCAGTGTGAAACCTGGGCCTGTTTCAATGAATACAACATAGATATCCTGGCAGGAATTTCAGAAAGACACAAATTTTCCACACAGAAATCCCATAACCAAGAGAAAATACTATAAGAGTTTGGTGGGCATTGACCTTGAGTTTTGGGGTTGTACTTCACCTATATCCAGAGAGCACTGTGGACTCAAACAATGTTGGATCAGGACCAAACTTAGCATGAATACTCAATATGCCCAAATGTGAACACAGATGGAGTTTGGGGAAAATAGAGCTTGACATATGGGAGTTACAGTTTCTGGGATTTATAGTTAACACACAATCAAAGAGCATCCTGAACTCTTGCAACAATGGAATTGAACCAAACTTGGCATATTGAACTCTCATTACCAACAGAAAGTACTGAAAGGGTTTGCTTGGGAATTGACCTTGAGTTTGGAAGTTGTAGTTCACCTACACCCAGAGAGCACTGTGGACTCAAACAATGTTATGTTGTTGTTTGTTTTCTATCCAGAATCACAATGTTGGAAGGAGGCTCACCACTTAAAGTCCCTAAAACAGGCATGGGAAAACTTCGGCCCTCTGGGTGCTTTGGACTTCAACTCCCACCATTCCTAACAGCCTGAAGCCCTTTCCTGCTTAAGTGGCTGGGGGGGGGAGGAAAAGGGCCCGAGGCTGCTAGGAATGGTGGGAGTTGGAGTCCAAAACACCTGGAAGGTCCAAGTTTGCCCATGCCAGCTTTCGACAGAGAACTCTTCCTCCCCCTTCACCCCCTATCTTCCCCCTCCTGCTGTACACTTACTATTTCTTCTACACTGCCGCTTCTGCTGCCATTTTGATCCGAGGGGGCAGCGTGAGCGTGTTCAGGAGGGGGGGGGGGAGGAAGACGTGACCCGTGCGGGCGCCACTGCGCAGACTTGCCCCAGAGCAAAGCGAGGCAAAGTGAGCAGAGCGAGGCTGGGAAGAAGGGAGTCCGAGTTGAGAAGAAAAAGTGTTCGGCAGGAGGGGGAAGAAAAGGTATTGGAGGTTCCAATTTCCCACGGCACACCTGATAATCGCTCACGGCACATTAGTGTGCCACGGCACACTGGTTGGGAAACACTGGTTTAGGCAACTCTTTTCTTTGTAACACTGTTTTTGCATTCTTCTGGGGCAGAAAGCATGTTGCTCACCTACATTCACCCAGTGGATTTCTGTGACAAAGTAGGGACTCAAACCCTGGTCACCAGAGTCATATTCCAACCTTCAAACCACTACATTATTCTGGCTCTCAAATATTGTGTTGACTAATTATAGGGTGCAAGCCCCCAGTTTTATAACCCTTTAAAAAGTGGCTTTCAGATAGAGTTTTTCTGTGCCTGGAAGATTCTTAAAAGAGGGATTTCACCCTTCCAAAACTCTCAATTCTGGGAAGTCATGTTGGTCAAGGGAATATTGTGATGTAATAAAGATAACATGATCCATCTTCCTGGTTTATTAATATATAGCTGCAAGTTAAACATTGTAGTCTTTGGTTCTTCTTCATTAGCTCGCATGTTTAGAGAAATACCATTGAATCCACAGACTCTCTCATAGACTTAACTTTGCAAATCTTCCCTGTCTGGCCTAGAGTCAGGGACACAGCTCACATCCCCCTGTGATATAGGCCTGTCGGAGTGCTTGTACGAGGTAAAATGTAGGGCTTTTGGGTCCAGGAAGGAGAGCCTAACATTCCCTTGAACTCATGAAGTTATTAGACAAGGAAGCATCAGAGTCTGAAGATTTATAGCAGTGTTTCTCAACCTTCGTAATGCCATGACCCCTTAATACAGTTCCTCGTGTTGTGGTGACCCCCAACCATAAAATTATTTTCATTGCTACTTCATAACTGTCATTTTGCTACTGTTATGAATCGTAATGTAAATATCTGATATGCAGGATGTACTTTCATTCACTGGACGAAATATGTCACAAATACCCGATACGTCCAAATTTGACTATTGGTGGGTTTGGGGAGGGATTCATTTTTTATATATATAACCATAATGGCAAATAAAGTAGAACAATATGCAATAAGTTTCAATCACTTTTAAAGTCTAATGGTAGAGCAAACAACATCAATAGTTAATTGTGTATATCACAAGCAGTATCCCCCACGTTCCCCAGTTTGGGTATAGCCCCACAAGCGGCGGATGAACAAAATAAACAATAATACGTCACCTCCCGCTACAATTCGTGAGAGAACATCAACATACAGACTGTAATAGTGAATGTCACACAATCAATATCATGTCCACGAAGAGCCGTGATGGTATGGTGCAGATGAATCCAAAACTTGCAAAAAAATATTATAATCCACAGCCCGTTGGCCGTAACTCAAACGTTCCCTGGGTAGGGATAAGCCACAATGGTCAGGAGAGTCGCGAATAGCTGCTCCAAGCCTCCAATGGCTAAATTTACACCGTGTTGGTGCAATCATCGGGTAAGCCACCTACGGGTTGTAAAATCTACAGTACTGTCCCGTTTCGAATAATATCTTCCTCAGGGTGGTCCCAAATAGGTAGAAATACAATAGCACTCACTTCTGTAATATAAAATATATAAACATGCTATAATAGCATCCCAAATTCGCGACTCTCCTGACCATTGTGGCTTATCCCTACCCAGGGAATGTTTGAGTTACGGCCAACGGGCTGTGGATTATAATATTTTTTTGCAAGTTTTGGATTCATCTGCACCATACCATCACGGCTCTTCGTGGACATGATATTGATTGTGTGACATTCACTATTACAGTCTGTATGTTGATGTTCTCTCACGAATTGTACCGGGAGGTGACGTATTATTGTTTATTTTGTTCATCCGCCGCTTGTGGGGCTATACCCAAACTGGGGAACGTGGGGGATACTGCTTGTGATCTACACAATTAACTATTGATGTTGTTTGCTCTACCATTAGACTTTAAAAGTGATTGAAACTTATTGCATATTGTTCTACTTTATTTACCATTATGGTTATATAAAAAGATTTGATTAGCATACCTATCCCTGTGTGTGCATATTTAGTTTAGATAACAGCCAGTAACGTCACTGCTTTTTGATAATTGTGAGGGATTCATTTTGTCATTTGGGAGTTGTAGTTGCTGGGATTTATAGTTAACCTATATTATAATACAATATAATACTAATAATATATTATAATCATATATTTTATATTATATGTAATATTTGTAACGACTCTCCAACACTCGGTAAGGATCACGCGTAGATTGAAAGCACGGTCCAACACGATTTTATTGCAGGTACGACACATGTGAAGCAAAAGCACCTGCCCGCCACCAAAACACAACTTATATACCCCAACCCCCCCTCCCATCGCCCATGCAATGTCCAGGTAGGGTTGCACCATATCCGGTGATTCAGCATATCCCATAGTCCAAAGGGATGTGACCTCATGGCCCCATGAGTCAGCAGTAAGAGTCCAATTGTCCAATGTCCAGGCTTGGAGGAGTTACATCACTTCCCCCTGCAGTCTTGCACACATGTGGAAGTTACCTCACTTCCACATGACTCAGCACAGTCTTATATAACTGGAGCCCAAGGTCACCCAAGAACTAGGGCAAAGGTCGATGCAATCTCATGCCAGGCTGGGAGCTTGACCTTCACTCAAGCTCAAGTCTCCCAGTCCTGACATAACGGCCTCCTCCACCACGTCCTCCCCCTGTAAAACAAAACATCATTCAATCCGGAGGATGAAAGGGGCCCACATACTTCTTTAGAAGACCACAATGAAACGTGGGATGAACTTTCCCTAAACTCTTAGGCAACAAAAGGGTATAAGAAACCTTATTCACAGCTTTCTCAATTCTAAAAGGCCCAATATACTTCGGACCCAATTTCTTAGATGGATAACCTAATTTCAAATTCTGCATGGACAGCCACACTAAATCCCCTTCATTATACTCCTCCCCTTCTCGCCTTTTCCGGTCACCAAACATCTTATACGAACGCTGTGCTTTCCCTAAAGCGTCCGCTACTTCCTTCCACTCCTCCCGGGCTCGTATCTTCCACTCCACTTTCTCCTCCCCTCCCAACTCCAACAGCTGGGGCAAAGGAGCCACCTCCTGACCATAGACTACCTCAAAAGGAGACTTTCCAGTAGACGAATGCACCGAGCTATTATATGCTACTTCAGCATAGGGCAACAGATCAGACCAATTAGTTTGCTCTTTATTACTAAAAATGCGTAGATAAGCCCCTAACGATTTCTGCGTTCTCTCCACGCCGCCATTACAACAAGGATGATAAGAAGTCATAAGACGCCTCTGAGCTCCCAACACCTCCAAAAACCGCTCCCAAAACTGAGCCGTAAACTGCACTCCACGATCACTCAAAACTTGTTCCGGGCACCCATGCAACCGGTATACATGCTTCACATACAACTCTGCCAAACGCTCCGCAGATGGCAACCCCTTCAATGGCACAAAATGGGCCTGCTTCAAAACATATCCAGTACCGTCCAAATGTACTTATAACCTCGACTCGAAGGCAACTCCCCCACAAAATCAGTGCTGACATGCGTCCACGGCCTCACAGGAGTAACTACCACCTGAATCAACCCCTGCGGCTTCGCAGAGGGAACTTTATTCCTGGCACACACCTCACAACATTCCACATATCTTTTCACCTCAGCCCTCATGGCTGGCCACCAATACCGCTTTTTCAAGGCCAGTAGAGTCTTCGTGACCCCCCAATGACCAGCAGACCTATGATCATGGTTCAACCTCAGCACCTTTGCTCTCATACTCTGAGGGACATACACTTTATCTCCCATGATCCACAAACCATTCAACAACTTGCACTCCTTCTCATGGCTCTGCAACCATATATCATCTACATAACCCTTCTGCAACTCTAAACTCCACTCATCCACCATTCCCTCTTCCTTCTTAATCTCATTCGCAACCTGCGCCCTCGTCTGCACGGCCAGACCCCAATGTTCTCTGGCAAACACCTCCTCCGCCTTATGCATTTCATTCTCACCCACACTCGGATACCGAGACAATGCATCAGCCACCACATTCTCTTTGCCCTTAATATGCTGGAGCCTGAAGTTAAACCGAGCAAAAAACTGCGCCCATCTCACCAACTTGGGAGACAACTTCTGGGGATTTCGTAAATATTGAAGGTTCTGATGGTCAGTCATCACAACAAAAGGGAAAGCAGCACCCTCTAAAAATTGCCTCCACGTCTGCAAAGCGTTGCGCACAGCAAACGCCTCCTTCTCCCACACTGGCCACCTTTTCTCATGCTCCCCAAACTTCTTCGAAAAATACGCACACGGCTTCATCCTACCCTGCTCATCCTCCTGCATCAACACTCCACCATACGCCCAAGCAGAATCGTCACACTGCACCACAAATGGCTTATCCACATCTGGATGCATTAACAATGGCCCACTCGTAAATGCCTCTTTCAACCTCACAAAAGCCTCTTGGCATTCCTTCGTCCACTCCAACCTAGCTCCTGGAGACTTAACCTTCCTGGACTCATCCTTACCCCTAGTCTTCAGTAACTCGGTAAGCGGAAGAGTTATCTCTGAAAATCCCGCTATAAAGGTGCGATAAAAATTAGCCAGTCCCAGAAAAGCCTGCAATTGCCTACGGGTCTGCGGAGCCTCCCAGCTCAACACATCATCCACCTTGGCCGGATCCATCGCAACCCCACTCTCGCTAATTCTATATCCCAAAAAATCAATCTGATTCTTACCAAACTCACACTTACTCAATTTTACATACAGACTCGCCTGTCGCAGCCTCTCTAACACCTCCCTTACCAAACAAACATGCTCCTCTCTGGTATGCGTTACAATTACGATATCATCTAAATAAACAAACACCCCCTTATACAAAAGGGGGTGCAACACCTCATTGATCAACTGCATGAAAATACCGGGGGCCCCGGCCAAACCTAATGGCATTACGGCCCATTCGTAGAGCCCGAGGGGGCAAGAAAAAGCAGTCTTCCACTGATCACTCCTCTTCACTCGCACCATGTGAAACGCGTCAATCAAATCCAGTTTTGTAAAAAACTTACCACCTCCTAACTGCCCCAACAAATCTTTGATTAATGGCAGAGGGTAACAGTTGGTGGTACTCACAGCATTCAAACCTCTATAATCAATACACATCCGCAAACTACCATCCTTTTTCTCACGAAACAACACTGGCGCTGCAATGGGAGACTCAGACCTCCGAATAAACCCTCTTCTTAAATAGCCATCGATCTGCTCCCTCAACGCTTCCTTCTCTTTCACCGTCATAGCATATATTTTAGGCTTGGGTAGGACAGCCCCTTCCTTAACTTCTATACTACACTGCACATTGCGAGGAGGGGGAAGACCCTGAGCTAAAATTGGGTTAAACACATCAACATAATCCCAGTATTCAGCTGGCACCCCTTGTACATCATTCCTAGCCCCCTCCTTCGCATTAGGAGAACATTGTACCACCCCCGTCTTCCAATCGATCTTGGGATTAACTTGCTCAAGCCACGGTAACCCCAATACCACCTCATGACCTTTAATGGGGGCCACTACAAAATCAATGTCCCCCCTCCCAGGGTCCCACCCGACCCTTTAAATCCTTAGTCCCCACAGTGAAAGGGCCCCCCCTCAATAGAGGATCCATCTAATTGCGTAAATGTTACAGGTGTTTCCAAGGGCTTTGTACTCCCACCCAAATCCCCAATCAACTTTGGGGACATAATATTCTCTGAACACCCACAGTCTACTAAAGCTTTTTTTCCACAATCCCATCTCCTTTAATCAAACCCAATGTACATTGAATATTGGAGCTCACCCCAACACTTTTCCCCTCATCATTGTCCACAAAAGCGGCTTTCGCGGAGGCCACCTTCACCGGCTCCAGTGCCTGCCTTTGTCGGCACTGGGACGCAAAATGACCGGGTTGTGAACAAATAAAGCAAAGGCCTCGTCCCTTCGATGGCCTTTTCACTGGACTGGATCGGTTGTCACTGGCACGACGAGCCTCTCCTCCACGGAATCGCCCCTCCGCAACACCACGACCGGACCCTCTGGACCTCATGGGTTGGAAACGACGCCGTTGCACCTGGGCAAGAATTCCTTCAACACTACCAGCCAACTGGATCCAGCCATCAACGTCTCCAGGATCATCCCGATGTAGACACCACTCCAGGATCTCCTTACGCAGGCTGTCTTTAAATAATTCCAATAGGGTAGCTGGAGACCACTCCGCAACTTTTCCAGCTAACCCCATGAACTCCTCCGCATACTCAGTGACCGACCGGGATCCCTGATTCAAACAACGAAGCGCCTCCTTCGCCTTAATCCGCTCCAATGGATCTCTAAACCGGCCAGTATCGCCTGTAGGAAGGCTCCCACAGACTGCAAACACGGGTCTCGACGATCGTGGCATTGAACGTACCACTCAGCTGCCCTTCCCTTGAACACTGCACCGATGGCCCGTACTCGGCTGCTGTCGCTCGGATAGAGATGACCATAATCCTCCATATGGTCCTGCACCGCAGCGGCAAAGAAGGCTACTTTGCAGGCTTCTCCTTCAAACTCAACCCGCAATGGTTCTTTCTTCAAACGGGCCCCGAATTCCTGGGAAACCGCTTCCCTTCCATGAGGGACCTCAAGCATGGTAACACCTCTTCCCATTCCGGCTTGAGGTAAGGGCCGCCGCGGACTTCCTCCTGGATGGCCACCATTGATCCTCACTCCCAAAGGAGATCTAGGACGCTCAGCTGATAGTCCGCCATCCATCCAAGAATAATAAGTGAAGTCTCCTCCGCCCGGGCACTCCACACCGACTCCATCGGCTCTCTACGGGACATGGCTCGGGACATCCTTCTCATAGTCTGTTCCATAGCCTCCAGCTTACATCTCATCACCTCCATCTCCGAGGGTGATGCCGGCTCCGTGGTTTCACTACCACACTTCCTACTAACTGGCCTGTCCTTCGGCACAGTTTCTCTGGGGCCACGCGCTTCTGGATCCGTCCAAACTGCCCAGTCCTTCGGAACAGCTTCTCCGATCCCTCCGGCCCTCCGGACCTCCACCTGAACTGGCCTGTCCTTCGGCACAGTCTCTCTGGTCCCATACACTTCTGGATCTGCTTGAACTGACCAGTCCTTCGAACAGCTCCTCCGATCCCTTCATTCTTCCAAACCTCAGCCTGTCTGGAGACAAATCTCTCTCTCCTTCGCCGGGCAACCTCCAGGCTCACCTGAGCTTCCCAGAGTCGCTCCGCTTCCTCAAATTCTTCCTCCTGGGCAACAGCACCTTCCATCATTCCATGATGCTCATCCGGGCACCCCACTTGGTCGAGAGTGGTCCAATCCCACTCCATAGTGCGTCGGATTTCCTCAGGAGCCGAATCCCATCTATCGATATATTCTTCTTCTCTCCAAGCCAACCTCTCCATTGCTGGGATAGTTGAAAAGGGGCTTTTGCTTCTGTAACGACTCTCCAACACTCGGTAAGGATCACGCGTAGATTGAAAGCACGGTCCAACACGATTTTATTGCAGGTACGACACATGTGAAGCAAAAGCACCTGCCCGCCACCAAAACACAACTTATATACCCCAACCCCCCCTCCCATCGCCCATGCAATGTCCAGGTAGGGTTGCACCATATCCGGTGATTCAGCATATCCCATAGTCCAAAGGGATGTGACCTCATGGCCCCATGAGTCAGCAGTAAGAGTCCAATTGTCCAATGTCCAGGCTTGGAGGAGTTACATCACTTCCCCCTGCAGCCTTGCACACATGTGGAAGTTACCTCACTTCCACATGACTCAGCACAGTCTTATATAACTGGAGCCCAAGGTCACCCAAGAACTAGGGCAAAGGTCGATGCAATCTCATGCCAGGCTGGGAGCTTGACCTTCACTCAAGCTCAAGTCTCCCAGTCCTGACAATATTACTAATAATATTACAGTATAATGGTATAGTACAATATAGTAATATATAATACTGATATTGTGCTATGCTAATTATATAGTATATTGTATGTATCTTGTAAGCTGCTCTGAGTCCCCTTCGGGGTGAGAAGGTGGCATATAAATGCCGTAAATAAATACATAAATAACCTACAATCAAAGAGCATTCTGAACTCCACTAACAATGGGATTGAACCAAACTTGGCACACAGAACTCCCATGACCAACAGAAAATACTGGAAGGGTTTGGTGAGTATTGACCTTGGTTTTTGGAGTTGTAGTTCGCCTACATCCAGAGGGCACTGTGGACTCAAACAATAATGGATCTGGACCAACTTGGCACGAATACTCAATATGTCCAAATGTAAACACTGCTGGGGGTTGGAGAAAATAGGCCTTGCCATTTGAGAGTTGTAGTTGCTGGGATTTATAGTTCACTGACAATCAAAAAGCATTCTGAACCCCACCAAAGATAGAATTGGACCAAACTTCCCACACAGAAATCCAAATGTCTTGAAGCGAGTCACTAGCGTGAGCCTCCCTCCAGCCTCTCACGCTCTCCCTCGCAAACACATGCACACTACGCTGCCATAGGCTGAGCACGCTTGCTCTCCCCTCCCCACTTGTAGTCTCAGAAATAGCTCTCCCCTTAGCTGAGAGGCCGGTCAATTACAGAGGAAGAGGGGTTTTGGTGGGAGGATTAGTCATCAAATTAGTTTCAAATAAGGAAGAGAAGGACAGGTGGAGAGATCTTCAGCCTTCTCTGCCAAACGGGTTCCTAAGACGATCAGAAATATATATTTTCTGGTGGTTTTTGGCAACCCCTCTGAAACCACTTTGCGACCTCCCTAGGGTTCCAACTGCCAGGTTGAGAAACGGTGGCTTAGAGAGACCAGAGAGGGACCAAAAAGCCACTCCCATGCCTTCTAATATTTCACAGATAACATTTCAAAGATATAAATGAGAAGGACACAAGGCAGTGGTTTGCCTTTGCTTGAGCCTTCTGAGAAAGAGAAGGCCCCGCAGTACAAAAGTAGAAGCTCCTTTTGTTCACAGAACTCTGGCTCATAGCAATTTTATTACAGTGAGGCAAAGGGGAAAAGAAGAAGAGAGATAAACTTTGATGTTTTAAAAACAATTGAAAAAATGATGGAAGATTAATTGGGACAGCCCCTGCTAAAACATGACAGTTACAAAATATGTACTCCCAAAGGAGACAAACAACCCTACAAAAACTCAAGGAAGTTGGCTAAAAGGGCGTAAAATGTGTTTACTGGGGGCAGGCCCGTAGCCAGGATTTTGATTCGGGGGGCTGAGTTTGATTGGGGGGGCTGAGTCTGAGTGAGAGAGGATCTACCCTAGCAAACTTTTTGTATCATTATCCCAATACCCCCATGCATATGGGATATATTGAGCATGGTGATCAGATCATGATATGGATAAACATAACAGTTTAAATAATGTACCAGTAAGGCCTTCTCGCGGACCACCCTGAGAATTTCGGGGGGGGCAGGAGCCCCTCAAGCCTCCCCGGCTACATGCCTGACTGGGGATATGGTAAAATAGTCACTCCAAACCTGTACAATGGGAAAACAATATGGTAAAATCAGGGGGCTGTTGGCATAGTATGTATGGACTTTTGGAAGTTGCCCATTTCCAATGAAATGCTACTGTTTCATTTCTGCTGCATTTTCCTAAAGAACAGTATGCACAGACTATGAGTCGGCTCCTATGGCCTGTGTGCCATTCTGACAGGGCCGGCCTTTGGCATTCCGCCATGGAAGCGGCCGCGTAGGGCGACGGGTCCTGGGAGGGGCGTCGCCGCCTGCGAGGGGCGTCGCCACGCTGGCCGCCCCTCCGCCGCACCTCCTGCCCAGGAGCCAGGGCTCCGCCGGCGGCAAAGCCGGTGATGCAGCCGGGCGGCGCAGGCGGCGCAGGCGGCGTGCAGCCGCGCCAGCCGTCACTGCGCATGCGCAGGCGTGCATGACGCACTCGCGCAGCTGCGCGTGACATCACCACGCATGCGCAGGTGTGTGTGATGTCGCCGCGCAGCTGCGTGTGACGTCACCGCACATGCGCAGGCGTGCGTCATGCACACCTGCGCATGCGCGGTGACGTCGCCGCGCGGGCTGCCGCGTCCAGCAGCCATGGGGGGGGCGCAGAAATAAGGCTCGCCTACCCCCCCAGGAGAGGTGAGACCGCCCCTGCATTCTGATGATGCAAAAAAGGGCTATGTATGCGAGTTAAGTTGTATATTGGCAAAGATAGAGGTAGTACAAAAACATGAGAATTTCAATGTATTGTCGAAGGCTTTCATGGCCGGAATCACAGGGTTGTTGTAGGTTTTTCAGGCTACATGACCATGTTCTAGAAGCATTCTCTCCTGACATTTCACCTCCATCTCTGGCAGGCATCCTCAGAGGTTGTGAGGTCTGTTGTGGAAACTAGAAAAATTGGGTTTATATACCTGTGGAATGTCCAGAGTGGGAGAAAGAACTCTTGTCTGTTGGAGCTAGGTGTGAATGTTTCAATTGGCCACTTCAATTAGCATTTGATGGCCTGACAGCTTTTAGGTGTACCCGGTTACTGCCTGGGGGAATTCTTTGTTGAGAGGTGATTAGCTGCACCTGATGGTTTCTTCTCTGGAGTTCCTCTGGGTTTGAGTTTTGTTCTTTATTTATCGTTATAATTTTAGAGGGTTTTTTAAAAAAATACTGGTAACCAGATTTTGTTGATCTTCATGGTTTTTTCCTTTCTGTTGAAATTGTCCACATGCTTGTGGATTTCAATGGCTTCTCTGTGTAGCCTGACATGGCGGTTGTTAAGAGTGGTCCAGCATTTCTGTGTGGAGTTGTAGTTTGGTGAGGCACCAGCATTATTTGGCAGAGAAGGCTAAAGATCTTGTAAAACTATAGCATTGCACTATGGTAGTTAAAGTGGGACTACACTAAACTATGGTAGTTAAAGTGGGACTACACTAAATTAATTCTACATTAATTCAAATTAATGTTTGAAAGTAGGCACTTGAATCTCCAAGGCTTCTTAGCATTCACCCCCACTATGCAGACAATGATTGAATTTCATGCTATAGAAAATTGCTAAATATCAATCTCACAGAAAGTCAACAAAACCCATTTGAAATTTTTGTCTATTTTTGATCTGAATGCTAGTTGGTGGAAAAAGACACCAGCAGGCTTATCCGCTGTTCTTATTTACCTCCAGGAATCAGAATATCAGGTTACATCTAGACTGTAAAATTAATCCTATTTGATGCCACTTTGACTGCTATACCTCAATGCTATAGGATTATGGGAGTTGTGCTTTTACAAGATCTTTAGCCTTCTCTGTCAAAGAGTGCTGATGCCTCAACAAATTAAAAATCCCAGGATTCCATGGCATGGAGCCATGGCAGCTCAAGTGGTGTCAAACTGCATTTATTCAATAGTGCAGATGCACCATTAGATACACCATAGGTATGATCCATCAGTGCTCTTTTATGTCCTTATGTGAATATTCTGTGTGTGTATGTGTATGTATATGTATATGTATGTGTGTGTATGTATGTAAGTGGATGGATGGATGGATAGATAGATGATAGATAGATAGATAGATAGATAGATAGATAGATAGCAGCATAAAGTAGTACAGATCATCCATTCCATTTTGTGAGCCTGGGATTTTGGAGAGGAGATGGTTAATGGAACGAGAAGGATGCTTTCATCTTGGTTAGACTTGCTGGCCGGGATCTGCCAGGGCACATTTTACAGGCCATGTGTTTTATAGGAAGTAAAGATTAAAGCATTTCTTCATTATACAGGGTCATTTAGGGATGTTTTGAAAGGGGAAAAAATATCAAGAATGGAATATACCTCTTCCAACCCTCGGGACCCTTATCTCAGGTACTGGTGATGTAATCCAGGTGTTCTGGTGTGTGAAGACCCTCTTCTTATAGCATCTGACAAACAGGATGACAGAAAGGTGAGTTCAGACTCTCTAACAAAACAGCATTTTACAATGCTGCCATTATGTTTGTTGGGCCTTTTGAGCTGCTCATTTGCATACTTCTGCAATTTTGATGGAAGTGGTTCCCTTGGAATTTCAACATTTCTCCGGAATTAGGTTACTAAGAGACAACGCTGCCCAGTTATTACTTAAACTAAAGCCAAATATTGTTGTATTTGGATAAACTGCTTCTTGTAAGGTTGGAAAATTACAAAATTAAAGTCACAAGACTTGCCTTTTTTTCAAGAGTACTTTTCCTGGGATTTATTGGCTGAAGGGATTTTGAGGTTAGACATCGCAGTAACAGATTACTTTCCACCCAGGGCCGTAGCCAGGATTTTAATTCGGGGGGGGGGGGCGAGTTTGGTTCGGGGGGCTGAGACTGGGTGGAAGAGGGTCTACCCTAGCAAACCTTTTGTATTGTTATCCCAATCACCCCATTAATGTGGGATATAATGAGCATGGTGATCAGATCATGATATGAATAAACATAACAGTTTAAATAATGTACCAGTAAGGCCTTTTCGCGGACCACCCTGAGAATTTCGGGGGGCTGAAGCCCCCTTAGCCCCCCCCAGGCTACATGCCTGTTTCCACCCCTTCCCACCAGTAGAACAAAGCATTTTTTTTCAAGAAATAAGGTTGATCTTCCTCCAGCCCTATTACAAGATAACTATCTCAGACTTCAAAATTTCCTAAAATCATGAATGGCTGTTTAGCTTTCATTTTAGTACTATGCTTGACATAAATATATTAAACGTTTAAAATTAATGTAAATGTTAAAAACATCCTTCTTACAACATGAATATTAAAATTGGTAGTTAATGTATTACCAACTAATTTAGCATTAATTCTTCTCAGTCTGCAGAATTCCATTAGGTTGCCCCCCTCCCACACACTCCTACACTCTATTCAAACAGGCATTTAATAATTGATTGTCCACATAGAGCCTTTTAATGGGGAATTATCATGAGAACATTGTGAGATTGGTATTGACATGTTTTACCCATTAATTTTTAGGGACAGGAAAATCAGGGAAAGGTGGGAAGCAAACTGGCAGTAGTATGCACACAAAGTTGTGTGATAAGGAATTTCCCCAGCTACAATGATAATTTGCTTGTATTGGATGATAAAGTCCTTGAAGAAATACTGTAGGATAGTCCTTTATATACTCCAGTCCATTTCATCAAAATAGTATAACAATTTTAATGTATTTCATGTATTAATTGAATTTATTCTAGAATTAATTCATATTAAAATACATTAAGAATTACTTTAACAAAATTCAGGACCATTTAATTTCATTAATTTAATTTAATTTCATAAATTAAACAATAAAATGAAGTACATTGATTAGGCTTTGAAACGTTTTTCAAAAACCAAATCTTAACGCGAAATGTGCTCCCCACCCTTCCTACTATTTCTCACCCCTTCCTTCAGGATTAAAGCTTTTCCAATTCCACTCCACCCCTAATTTATATATTACTTTTCCCTTTTTGCTGACAATGAAAAAGTACATTTGCAACTTTCTTTTGGTTTAGGGTGTGCTACCTGTCAAAATTATATTGATTGTACTTCTTATATTAGTATAAGGTGCAGTACTAACATAAATACATTTTATAATCCCCTATACATTATATTTGCTTTAATATTTGTTATGTTTTAGCTTTCTCCTAACTAGGAAAATGACCGTGTATTCTCTTATCTCCAAAATGCCATAAAATGTGGAAAGTTCCTGCGCAAGCGCTATAAAAGCTGTGCCACAGCATAGCTGCCTTTGCTTATCTTGCGGAGCAAAAGCTAGGAAACATCATGAGCAAGACAGTTGGTAAGCATATGAGAAAAAGTTAATTTTTCATTTGCTTTCATCCTTTTTGCTCTTATTTGATACCTAGGTTGGGGGTGGGAATCAATGACTAGTGGCTACTATATCAATGGATCTGGGAATCTCACTCTCTTCTGGCACTATCTCGTATTTCAATTGAGATTATCTCAGTACAGGCATTTTCAGGCAAAAGGTATTCAAGGAATGGTTTATTATCATCAACCTTCTGCACAATGCTGACCAGTGCTATGATTTTACATTTCTGTTTGATAAAAAGAAGGCGAGTCTGTATTATCAATGCAGTTCCTATTTGGAAAAAAAATGCACGGAAGAGAAGGCTGTTTTCCAAATGGAATATATGATTCATGGGGCCAAAGAAGTTTGGAAGATATTCCTTTCACACTGCTTAAAACAAATCAATTAGAAAAACTTCTGTTTGATAACCAGCTGAAAAAAGAGCCTTCATTACATGCAAATATTCACACCTATTTTTATGTTAATTTATTGATAAATATGCACAATAAGGTTATTATCACTGATGTAATGCTGCTTGTCATACCCAATCAACAGAGCTGTCATGTAAAAACGCAAGGTTGTAAATTCTTGATCATATTGCTGTATATCAAAAAAAAAAAAACACCTTAGAAAAATCTTTTCAAGGACATATTTTCTCCATTCTGCAGAATTGCAAAACCAAAAATTCTCCATTGTTTATGAAAACTCCTCCATCATTGTCAGTCTCTGCTACTGTTGCTGACCTGTAGCTGTTGAGTGCATTTAGTCTGGCTCCTCCACAAAAGCCTGTCTGACTTGAGAGACCGGCAATGCTCCCATGGACACAAACTTTTACCTCGTAAGAGATGCAATTCAACCACCCCACAAAGCTAGAGCAATACTTGGTAATACTATCCTATAGATATCGAGTGGGGATTTTCCACTTGCTGGACACCGTGATAGCAGTAGGAAAATACGCCAACAGGAATGTGCACAGGAATGCAAATGCTTTGTTTCACTCTCCCCTAATGTTTGTCAGCATATCCCCTCAGCATTATAGTTGTTTACAACAAGGTTTATAGCTAGGAGTCATATGCCTTCATCTTTCTCCTTTGAAGTCATGCAGACTAAATGTTTGAGGGTTGTATTAGAGTCCAAAGCTTTGTGACAAACGTAATTCAGTTATGAGAGCAAAGACAAATCTGTAGAGGCATGTGCATCAATCCACAAGATAAAATTCTGTCTGAAAATACTTTTTTTCTTCCATGGAACTGGTTCTGCTGAATTTAATTGACACCTTTTCATCTGACTGGAGAAAATTGCTGTGTGTGTAAACACAGAATTTTGGATTCACTCTTAGGACTTCATCACATGGTGTTGGAGAAAATGAGGGAAAGCGGGGGAAAGGGTGGAGTTTAATGGGGTTCTGTCTTTAAAGAAGAAGAAGAATTTATTCACTCCCATAACACTATGATCATCTCCAGCTTCTAACTCAACCATCAGCTTAATTCCCATCACAAGGGCAGGCAAGTACTCCTCCCATTTCAAGGGTATTAGCACACTTTAAAAATTTATTTATTATTTAAAACTTTTATATACCGATCTTCTCAACCTCCGCAGAGGGACTCAGGCCGGTTAACAGCAAGGATTCAATGCCAAATTACAATTTAAAACATCATAAAAACAATAAAAGATTAAAATACCAGTAGATTAAAATACATAAAAATACACATAAACCAGATCGCCAAGATAAAATCATGTCCAATTTCAGTCCGCATACATAATCAATGACTTAGTCTATTATTAAACTCAGCCATTATTCCGGGAATGCTTCTTTACAGATCCAGGATTTCAATAGCTTCCTGAAGGTCAGGAGTGAGGGGGCAGATCTGATATCAGTTGGGAGGGAGTTCCACAGCCAAGGGGCCACCACAGAAAAGGCCCTGTCTCTCGTCCCCACCAGCCGCGATTGCAAATGTGGTGGGACCGAGAGCAGGGCCCCTCCAGAAGATCTTAACCGCCTTGCTGGTTCGTAGGGGAGAATACGTTCAGACAGGTAAACTCGGCTGGAACCATATAGGTATTCTTAAAAACAGGTATCCTTTAAGGCAGCCCTGCCTGCAAGCCCCTTCCACCAAAACAGAAGGGACTGAGGCGGTTTGCAGTCAAGACCCTTCAACTAAAACAGAAGCACCTTTCTTAAGGCGGCACTTTCCCTGAGGTTTCCAGGATTTCAATTATTTATCTATTTTTTTAAAAAAATCACCCCATATCATATGAAGTGGTTTTAAACTAACCCTCATATTTCCCAGAGCCTTTGTATTGGTGATCGTGGGAAGTAGTTTTAAATTAACCCTTTCCTTAGCCACCTTTGCATTGGCAATCTGTTGAGATGGGCATTTTGGCTCCTCCCATACACAACATAAACATTTTATTTACAAGTGGGCAATAAAAGTGGGTGATAGGGATTGGGAAATGGGCCATTTTACCTGTCTCTAGAGGAGAATTTAAAAATGGGTCAATTGCCAACCAGCTTAGGAATCATTGGAAAAATCAATACCTTAGAAATGGCAAAATACCTCACCCCCGCAGTTGAAACTTACATCGTGTGAAGGGCAGCGTAGGTTGCAATTTCTTAAATGTGTAGAAAGTGATTTTATTGTGTGTGATGAAATCCCTAAGTATCTTTAGCTCTTCGATATACTAAAGTAACAATGATTTGGGGTATAGAACCACAAAGGCATTTAAATCTGCTTGTTTTGCTATCTGTGGTTCTGGAAGGGAGTTTCTGGAAAGTCCATTTTCAAGAGCATTTCTGCCTTTGCAAAGCTCGGGAGATGAGTCAACCATGTTTTTGTAATAAAACTAGCTGTACCCGGCACGCGTTGCTGTGCCCTATTTAGGAGATGCGAGAAAGTCTGAGTATGTAAGGGTTGGAATTGTTGTTAGTTATGGTGTTGTTGGGGCCATGGCTGTGTCGTTGTGGGTTGTTCTGGTGGGTGGGATGTTGAGGTCCTGGGGAGTTGTTGTGTGGTGTTGCTGGCGTTCTGCATAGCTTGTGGATATACAATGTTTTTTGTCTTTCCGTCTGCTGTGTTGATGTAGAGGTTGATGCTTGTGTGGGTGGGGTACTTTGGAAGTGAGTGGAGGTACTTGAAATCCCATTATCCATGGTATGTCCTCCTCTGAACTGCAGTCGGATGGAGTGTGGGTCATGGGGGGCATTGTGTGCCAAGTTTGGTCTTTATCGGTCTTGGTTCTGGGCCACAGTGGTCTGTGGGGAATGATAGGTTTTGAAGTAGTACAAATCCCATTATCCATGGAGGTACTTCAAGTCCCATAATCCATGGTCCACCCTCCTCCAAACTGTAGTAGAATGTAGCGTGGGTCATAAAGGCTCTGTGTGACAAGGTAGGTTACTGTAAATTCAGGCCCTACACAATGTCCCATGAGCTGAGGCCTAGTCAGGAACAGCAAGTTAATGAAGCCTTACTGTCAATTCAGGCCATACACAATGTCCAATGAGCTGAGGCGTATTCGGGAGAATCAAGTTAATGAAGCCTTACTGTCAATTCGGAGCTTAAACAGCATCCCATTAAGTGAGGCCTCGTCAGGAAAATCATGTTGTTGAAGCCTTACTGTCAATTTTGGGTGTGGTTTGTGATTTGTAGGGGTTTAAATTTTCTGTGGGAAGTGAATTGGGTGTTCGTGTTGGCGACTGCCTCAGGCCTTTGCCTTATCCTCCTCTGCCAGTTTAGAGGGTCGGAATGTTCATGTTGGCTGGCCAGTACAGGAGTTATGCAAATCTGCCCTTATTGGCAGCCAATCATGTTGTCAGAATGTAGAGGCTGGGAGAGTCGTTGGCAGCCCCGGAGGATGCTGGGAAATGTAGTTTTTTTACTCGTTGTTTTGGGGGCCTTTTAGGTTTTGGGGGGGAAAGTTTCTTTGCTACAAACCTACCTTGCTTGAGGCCTATTTCTGTTGGCAAGTTTGGTGTTTCTGCGTTCTAAGGTTTCTCTGTTTGGGACGGTTGTTCCATGACGGGAACCCCTTTATATAATAGATTACATTTTACTGAACAATAAATCTTTTCATTGCAATACTTGGTTAAAAATTACAAAAGCCTTTTTTTGGTAGATCTGATTATTGTGATTTAAGGCATTTTCTGTGAGATAAAAACTCCATCAATATCAATAATAATAAGTTAATGTGCAGATTCCGTCACTTATTGCAGTCAATCAAATGACACTTAGCCAGCTGCGCCACATTCCCAGTGCTAATGAACCAAAAGGCACGCAAAGCAGGGAATAGTGCAAGAAGGCAGGGTTATTGTTGCGGCATTACATGTTGGTGTGATAGTCCTTTCCCCCAACTGGAAACCAAAAACAAAGTTTTAAAAAACATTTCTTTCTTGTCATTTCTAGGATGTCCTCTAAAGGCCACTGGGGTTGATTTCCTTCGAAAGGAGAATACCTGTCTCCATCATACTAACAGGTATAAGAATGATCACCTGATTGTGCGGCGTGGGCAAGAGTTTCAGTTGAAAGTATCATGCAGCAGGGAGTTGAAAGATGATGACAAAATCTTTCTGCAACTCAGCCTTGGTAAGAAAGCATAATGTATTTCAGTCATCAAGAAAATTCATAGAAGCTGGTTTAATTTTCTGAAAGATTTTAATTTCAAATGACCTTGAGGTTGATTAGAATGGGGCTTTTCTTGATGATATGAAGTATTTTTTTAAAAAAGGGTAACCCACAAAGAGAGAAAGAAAGTAGAAGATGTATATTATGGTCTAATATTATTTCAAGTGATCCGTGTACTTTCCAGTTAGTCTTTCACACAAACACCAAACCAGGTTAAAACCACCTTTTACCATTTCACTATATTTCAAGATCTCAGGTTGAATGAGAAGAGGCACATATGTATAAGAAACTTACTTGCTCAGTAACCACTTATAGTCATAAAATTAGAACCATTTTTAAAAAATATAAACTTTAAATCATAGTAAATGACAAATATAATGCTGGAGTGTTGTGTGGTTTCTGGTCTGTATGGCCGTGTTCTAGCAGCATTTTCTCCTGACGTTTCGCCTACATCTGTGGCTGACATCTTCAGAGGATTTGATGGTGGTAAAACAAGTGGAGTATATATACCTGTGGAATGTCCAGGGTGGAAAAAGGAACCAATGTCTATTAACCAAGTGTAAAGGGTGCAATTTAGCAAGCCTGATTTGCAAGTGTTTGAGTGGGATCCAATCATTACCATGTGAGTAACTGAGAAAATTGCATAGTCAGTAGTGAGGGCATCTGCCTGGAAGTAGCCAGGCCTTTGTTCCTTTGGAGCATTTATTGTCTGGAGATATCCTTTGTCTCTGTGGTGTTTCACATTTGTTTTATGTTCTTAAATTCTATACATAGTGTAATCGCATATTATAAATAATGTGACATATATTTCTACTTATGCACTTGAATGTGGTAATTGTTTTAATTTTTGTAAACTTTGTTGAGTTTCAATTTTGGGGGGAAAGAGGGATAGAATGAAAGAAGCAATATATAAATGAATATACAGTGTTCCCTCACTTACTGCTGGGGTTAGGTTCCAGGACCTCCCGCAATAAGTGAAAAACCGCGATGTAGGGATGCTCTGTTTATTTTAATATTTGTACATTATTTTAGTAGTTATACACTATTTTAAGTCTTTATCAACTTAAAATAAAGTGAAGGAAAGGAAGGAAAGGCCCTTCAAGGCTGGAGGGAGGGAGGACTGAGGAGGGAAAGTGCCTCGGAGAGCAGTGGCGGCAAACCCCCCACAAAACAGTGAAAATACCATGACATATATTTTAAATTAATATTTTTTAAATCTGCGAAACAGCAAATCTGCAATAAGCGAACTGCGAAGTAGCGAGGAAACACTGTATGTATGTATCTCATTTCCTATTTTCCTATCTATCTACCTACATATCTATCTATCTATGCATCTATGTATGCATTGATCTAGCTATGCATCTATCTACCTATCTATGTATCTCTCTATGTATTTATGTGTCTATGTATCAATCCATGTATGTATCTCTCTGTGCATCCAAATACATCTATCTATATGTCTATGTATCTATGAATGCATCTATCTACATATCTATTTATCTATCTGTCTTCATATGTATGTATGTACAGTATGTATCCAATTTCCTATTTTTCTATCTCTTTATCTACCTACCTATCTATGCATCTATGTATGTATGTATGTATCTATCTATCTATCTATCTTATCTATGTGTCTATGTATCAATCTACGTATGTATTTTTATTTATTTATTTATTTATTAACTTTATTAATACCCTGAACTCATTTCCCCAAGGGGACTCGGGGCAGCTTACATGAGGCCAAGCCCAATGACACATAATAACAACACAAAAGCAAACACAAAACAATACAATCAATAAAACTCAACATAGCAGTAACAGACAATTTAAAACCATTTCGGCCGGGCCAAATGTGAATATTAAAAATTTAAAATGAATAAACACTGGATGCGGACAGAGGTAGAATTCGGTTTTCCACTATATGTATACTGTGTTTTTGGCATCAAATTGTTGCCGTTGTTAGGCCGCTCTGAGTCCCCCTCGGGGGTTGAGAAGAGCGGGGTAGAAATGGTGGAAATAATAAAAAATAAATAATAATAATAATATAATGTATATATAGCAAGAAGTTTCAAAGGGCAATGTGGGGCAGACCACCCAACAGATAATTAAAGTGCTTCTGAGGACATTTGCAGAGTCTCTCCATCCATCCATCTACCTATGTGTCTATGTATCTATGAAAGCATCTATCTACATATGTATTTACCTGTCTTCATATATATGTATGTATCGTTTCCTATCTATCTATCTATCTATGCATCTATGTATGGATATATGTATGTATTTAGTTATATTCACACACACACACACACACATATATCTATATCTATATCTATATATATCCTTCAAGGCTGGAGGGAGGGAGGACTGAGGAGGGACAGTGCCTCGGAGAGCGGCAGCGGCAAAACCCCACAAAACATTGAAAATACCATGATATATATTTTAAATTATTTTTTTTAATCCGTGAAATAGCGAGTCCGCAATAAGCGAACCGCGAAGTAGCGAGGGAACACTGTAAACGAATAACTACTACTCTCACCCCTGTTAGCTGGCAAAGGTAGGATCCGAAGACAAATCTGTTGTTATTTCAGTCTTTATTAATATTACTCTTTGTGACTTACTAACAGGTGAAAACCCAGTTCAATCCAATGGAACATTATTATGCTTGGACACAAAGTCAGGGCAGAATGATCAAGGATGGCATGCCAAGATCTGTCAAACAAATGGGAATGAGGTATATATGTTTGGGGTTTCCTACATTGAAATAACCAACTAGAACACTTGTTGAGTTATATGGCTGTCTCAAAAATTTAATTGCTGAACACCAGAAGTATCCATCATGGTGAATCTTTTAGTATTTGTGTGTTAAAAATGTTGATGCAAAAATTCTTCATTGTATCAAGAATGGAGTTGATACCCAAGTGACACAGGAACCAAAAAAGAAAAGATACAAATGGCATTGCCCATGTTACAAAATATGGGCCCAACAAAATATGGGGAAAAGAAGGCTTTTTTGGAGGTCAAATAACTTCATGTCACCTATCAACTCCTCTTCCCCTCCCACCCGGCATTACTTCGTAAATGAAGATTCTTAGGAAGGACTCATCCCACGCTTTTTACAAGTGTGTTGATGACTAAAAAGGCCAATCTGAGATAGGCAAATTCAGTTGCAGAAAGCACAGCAGAAAGTCTCTTTGGGTGATGTTGTTTCCAAGTTGTGGTTCTTTCTGTGTTGTCGACTAATGCCACTGAACTAACCTATCAACTAATGCCACTGAAATCATGCAATGGCCTATAAGTGGTGACTTTTTTCATGTCAAGAGTGACTTGAGAAACTGCAAGTCACGTCTGGTGTGAGAGAATTGGTCGTCTGCGAGGACATTGCCCAGGGGATGTCCGGATGTTTTACCATCCTGTGGGAGGCTTCTCTCATGTCCCCACATGAGAGGCTGGAGCTGACAGATGGGAGCTCACCTCGCTCCCTGGATTTGAACCGACAACCTTTTGGTCAACAGTTCAACCAGCACAAGGGTTTGACCCATTGTGCCACTGGGAGCTCCTATAAGTTGTGATAAAGAAGTTTCATTTATTTTGAGAAAACTGCCACTGATGGTGCATGGACCACAGGTTGGTAACCTCTGCCCTAACCCCAGCAAATGAGCGGAACTGAGAGTAATTCTTAGTGGCTCATCTCCAGAAAACTCAAAGAAAGAGATTTGTTTACTCCCCTTGACTCAGAGAAATGCCAAGTGAAAATTGCTAACTTTGGGTTATTTCATTATTTTTATAATTTATTATTAGTAATCAAGGAATAGGGCATCTCGTTCATTACTGTGTCTTATTTACTGTGTCTTATTTTATGCTAAATTTTGTTATATGCTATCCTGATACAATATTGTGGTGGTCTTGTGTTTTTTTCTAGTGCTTCATTGCTGTGACCACTCCAGCAGATGCAATTATTGGAAAATATGATCTGGATGTGATAACAGAGTCTAATGTTTGTGACCCTGGAAAGAATTTTCTATATGTATTGTTCAATCCTTGGTGTAAAGGTAATCAGTAAGATCTTAAAAATGTAATGTCGACCAATGATATGTAAGGGTGATAGCCTTAAGCTCCTTATTTCTAAAGCCAGTAAGACTGGATTATCCAGTTATTATTCATAAAAATGTTTGATAAGATTAGAGTAAGATTTTTGTAATGGCAAGGGATACATTATCAGCTGGATAACAGTAACCTGAAACCATGGATATTACATAACATGATTAAATTACATGACGTTTGGACCCAGCATCCCTCAGAGCAGAGGTTCTCAACCTTCCTAATGCTACGACCCCTTAATACAGTTCCTCACGTTGTGGTGACCCTCAACCTTAAAATTATTTTCATTACTACTTCATAACTGTCATTTTGCTACTATTATGAATCATAATGTAAATATCTAATATCCAGGGTGTATTTTCATTCACTGGACCAAATTTGGCACAAATACCCGATACACCCAAATTTGAATACTAGAGGAGTTTGGAGGGGGGATTGATTTCGTCATTTAGGAGTTGTAGTTGCTGGGATATATAGTTCACCTACAATCAAAGAGCATTCTGAACTCCACCAATGATAGAATTGGGCCAAACTTGGTACATGGAACTCCCATGACCAACAGAAAATACTGAAAGTGTTTGGTGGACATTGATATTAAGTTTTGGAGTTGAAGTTCACCTACATCCAGAAAGCACTGTGGATTCAAACAGTGATGGATCTGGACCAAACTTGGCATTAATACTCAATATGCCCAAATTGAACACTGGTGGTGTTTTGGGGAAAATAGGCCTTGACATTTGGGCATTGTAGTTGCTGGGATTTATTGTTCACCTACAGTCAAAGAATATTCAGAATCCCACCAATGATAGAATTGGGCCAAACTTCCCACATAGGACCCCTATGACCAACAGAAAACACTGTGTTCTCTGATGGTCTTTGGTGACCCCTCTGACACCTCCTCATGACCCCCCAGGGGTCTCAATCCCCAGGTTGAGAAATGCTGCCTTAGAGTTACCTTGAAGGACTTAGACATTCCCAAAGATGTATCATCTTTAAGATTTTTCTAGGTCCTCCAGGATGATTTTATAGTCCTCGGGGCAATACAAACAACCTTGTCACATGGGGCTAAAATCTACAGCATACTTCAATCTAGCCTGGGTCACCCATGGAGCTGGTCAGCTCCCATCATATGACATTTTTCCTCATCTGGCCCATGGCCTCCTCTGAGAAGTTTAGAAGCACCAACCAGGACACACACCCCTTGTCAGGGTTAAGACGGAGATCACCTAGTAAGGCAAGCATAGCAGTATCAACTCAGTATCCTGCTCTTAAGTCTGTCTGAAATGGGTCAAGGGTGTGTCATCCAAGACTGCCTGGAGTTGGAGGGCAACTGCCTTTTCAATCACCTTACCCAAAAAAAGGAAGGTTAGATAATCATTCAAGTAAAGTGATTTGAATATCCATCAAAGCCTTTCCGCTTCTGACAGCCACACTTATTTTGTCAACCTCACCCTAAAAGCGTTTTTCCCAGCCTGCGGAGGGGGAGAGAGAATTAACTAAACAATAATGTGTTTGTGCATTTGCTTTAGCGGATTCTGTTTTTATGGCTGGTGATGCTCAAAAAGCTGAGTATGTGCTCAATGCTACTGGATTTCAGTACTGTGGACCAACTGAACATATAGTCCCAAAGCCATGGCACTATGGGCAGGTAAGAAGACCTACACATCTATTTCATTCTCTTTGTTCTTTGGATATAAGCATGCACTTGCATTTCACTTATTCAAATGTAAATCTACAAAAAACATGGTGGAAACAAGAGTGATACATTTGGCTGTATAAATAGCACTTTTTTTGTGTGGGTCAGGAACGAAGTTGCTTCTGGTGTGAGAGAATTGGCTGTCTGCAAGGATGTTGCCCACGGGATGCTTAGATGTTTTACCATCCTATGGGTTGCTTCTCTCATGTCCTCACACGAGAAGTTGGAGCTGACAGATGGAGCTCATCCCACTCCCCAGATTTGAACCGCTGACTTTTTGGTCAGCAGATCTGCCAGCACAAGGGGTGCCACAGGGGGCTCCATAAATAACAGCTAACAAAATAGATTACAATACAATATAACCCCATTTCTATGGGGGATTTTATGTGGATACAAAATACTGTGGGTAGGGTGAGTGTTCAATGTTTTAAAGCTATTTTTATTTTTAAATTCAGGGGCTGTGCCTGGGGGCTTGAGGAATTAGAAAGTGGAATCTTAGGGCTCTCATGTGGCCAACTTTTGTTTTAGAGGCCAGTTTAGTAAATGGTGCCAGTCAGAAGATTATGACATCTTCTGAAGGAAGAGATATTCCAATTAAACATTCAAAGCAAATTCTAAACCAAGGTTAACTTCTGGAGCTGTATTAATTGTGAGTGTACGTTAGTTAAAACTCCTTTTTTAAAAAAGTAGTTTTTGAATTTGCTATTAAAGAATGGTTTTATTTATTTTCATTTGTTGCACTTAACCTACAAAATTAGAAGAAAAATAAATGGCATAATAAGTTAATGCACCTTATGGAAACACATAGCAGTATTGGCCTCAGAAGAGGCTCTGACTCTGTTTCTGTGTTGTTCTCTGCAAAAATAGCAACAAGACTCCAGTGTTTGCTATGAGTCACAGAAATTCACAAACATTACACATGCATTCAAGAATTTTTTTTTAAAAAAAAAACTTAGATTTTTGTTGTGTTTATTATTGAGAGTATTTTCCAATGGAGAACTGAAGAATGATCAAACTTTGCTTTCTATCACAAATCAGTTTGAAGAAGAAATCTTGGATTGCTGTATGTACCTCTTGCACAAGAGTGAACTTGGACCAAACGATCGTCGAGATCCTATTATGATTGCCAGAGCTATGTCAGCATTGGTATGTCCTTTAATAAATGCTCTAATAGGAATTAGATTTACACAGCATGTCTTGTGTGGCACAGGTATAAACTCATGAGTGCTACACTATGAAGAAGATGAAGCAACGACACTTGGAATTATTAGGCCCAGCCAACCCAAGAATCTCAGCAAACACAAATATATGTCCTGGGGAAACAAATATTCACCTCATCATTGCACTGTGCTTACAGAATTTACTTTTATTGTTTTTATATATACACACAGTATATATATCTGTGTTAATGTGTCAAAATGGGTTATTCAAGGGAGCAGCTTAACACAAACTGAATGTCCCCCACTCTCACTCAGGTTAAATTTGGAAATCCTGTTTGGGTGCTGAGCACAAAGAATAGACCCTTCTTGGAAGGGGCTCTTCTGCAAAAATATTTTCCAATGAGTCTCTGTCAGGTCTAGTAATTACAGGCTTTTAGTACATCTAAGGCCTCTTCCAAACAGCCCTGTATCCCAGGATCTGATTCCAGAGATTCTCTGTTAATCTCAGATTTTCTGGCTATTTAGACTCCTATAATCTGTTGGGGTTTGTAGATATAAATAAATAGAAGCTTTACCACTGTCTTTGAACCAAAATATACCCTGCAGTATAATAATGTGTCACTCAGATTTATGTAACGAGTAACAGTAACTTCAGTTCAAAAGGTCAAATAGAGCATCAATATATATAGCAGTCTCTCTGAATTCTTACAGAGAACAGAGGAATAAATAGTCCTTTTAAACAGTCTTTAAAATATGCTTCACATACCTTACCAATCAACCCATTACATCATGGTGCCTTTTGACAAATCCCTACATAATCCAATTCAAAGCAGATAAACTGGGATCAGATCCTGGGATATAGGACAGTGTAGAAGGGGGCTCAGTGTTGGTTCAGTACCTTAGAGACGGATTTTCACTACAGACTATTGTAGTACAGTAGAGACTTCCTTATCCAACCTTAGCTCATCCAACAGTCTGTATTATCCAACGCAGTCTGGATATTGGTACTCTTGGGTTTTAACTGTTAATTCTGATATTTGGTTCTTCTATTTTTCTTGATTTTTTTGCATGTTGTGCTTTTACATTATGTTGCCTACTGCTTTAGGAAGGTTTGCCTCAGAAATACAGTTTATGAATTTTAAATAGTAAACAAATATGAATACGACATGAATATTTAGTTTGCTGGATCCGTCAAAGAAATACCTTAATAAAAGAACCTAGAATTCCTAGAGAGAATGTGTTAATCAAATCCATGAATAATCAAATCAAGCCAAATTTAAACCTGCAAATGTGAAGAGCTGACTTTAGTCAAAAGGAGAACTGATTGTGCAGTATGGTTTTGTTCTCTTGAACTGTTTCTTAGGTTAACATGAAGGATGACAAGGGAGTGATCTTTGGAAAATGGGGAAGCCCATATCTAAATGGTACCAATCCTGGTAATTGGAAAGGAAGTGTCCAGATTTTGCAGCAGTATTATAGAACCAAAAAAACAGTCTTTTATGCCCAGTGCTGGGTGTTTTCTGGTGTTCTTACCACAGGTAGGGAATGCTGAATATCTTGGAATATCACTTGCTGGGAAATTCCCATTACTGTTGCCGCTAGGTCCCTATTAATAGATGGAAACAGGAGACTGTTCTAGATGGATTTTTAGTCTGATCTCACAAGGCTGTTCTTCTCAAGAGGGTCAGAAAAATGACTCTCGCACTTTATCTTCTCCTGGGTACTCTTAGAAGTGCCAACTTGAAATGGAATCCATTCCCTTACCCCAGGGATTGGGAATCTTTTTGACTCAGAGAGCCATAAAAGCAAAATATTTGAAAATATTTATTTCAGTGAGAGCCATATAATTAATTAATTAATTTTTAAAAAATTGGTACCTGAAGGGAAAGATGCATGTTGGGGCCTCCTATCCTGGCAGGCGCGGGTGGCGGGCCAAAGCTCTCCCCTGCCCCAAACTACAGAAAACTACAGAACCCAAACTGATATCTTTCTTTGCGTCCTAGTCATGCGCTGTCTAGGGATTCCAGCAAGAAGCGTGACAACAACGGATGCAGGTCGTGATAAAGAGGGAAATATAAATGTAGATATATACTACAACGAAAAGAAGGAAAAACTACCTGATGGAGATTTTATGTGGTAATTATTACCCTTTAATAGACAGACAATGGTTTCCCCCTTCTTACTCAGCATTTACACTTTTGCACTATATTAGATACATAATTAAACTAAAACTGGAGTGTACAAGCCAGGGGTGGGCAATTACCGGCCCTCCAGGTGTTTTGGACTTCAACTCCCAGAAATCCTATAGGATGAATTTGTATGTAAGTTGGAACAGAAATATTATAAAGTGTAACTCCAGCCAAAACAATTTTTTAGCATTGGATCATATAGGGACTCCTTAATACCCCGTGACATTTGTTTTGCTGTCTGGCTCCTGTTCAGAAGATTTCACTCACTTTCTGTCTTTGTGATAACAATTTTGAATAAAATTGGTTTGTGTGTTGGAACAAGGATTTGTGATACAGTTTCAGTGGAAATACCTTTTCCCCATGATAACTCTTTCGGGAGTGAATTTCCCTTCCTAGAGGTAGATTTCTCATACTTCCTTATTTCTCATCCCCATTTGTAAGTCAGATGTTTGTAACTTGGAGACTACCTGTATTGTAAATTATATGTTATTTTCCCAAGTTGATATTAAGCCTCGACTAACCTGTGCATCCTAAATAATGTACCCCAGCAGGAATTAAAAATGGTGGTCCATGGGTTGGTGTCGATCCATTAGCCATTAGCTACTTTTTTTGGCCTGGGTGGTTTCCAGAAAAGAAAGAAAAATGGCAGCCAATGGGCACAAATAAGGTACCAAGCCTTGAGGAGCCATGGTGGTGCTGAACTGCTGACCTAAAGATTGGCTGAATTGCTGACCTGAAGGTCAGCAGTTCAAATTCATGAGAGGGGGTGAGCTCCTGTCTGTCAGCCCCAGCTTCTGCCAACCTAGCAGCTTGAAAGCATGCAAATGTGAGTAGATAAATAGGTACCGCTTTGGCGGGAAAAGGCAAAGAGATGCTCCTATCAATCTTGCTAGCCACACAATCAGGAGGTGACAACGCAGGCTCCTCGGCTTGAAAATGGAGAAAGCACCTCCCCAGAGCTAGAGATGCGCACTGCCTCCAGAATCCAGAAATGAAAGGAGAAGCCTCTGACTTCGTTGCGTATCTCAGTGTATATGATTGTAAAGGCACTGAATGTTTGCTCATGTATGTAAATGCTGTAATCCAATTTCTCTCACTTCCTGTTGTCTCACCCCCATTCTTAACTATGAGTCATCGGATGTTTGTTACTCGGGACTCCCTGCATTTAGAAATAGATATATCTGCATTTTAGAAATTATCTTCTCATCCTCTTCTTCTCCATTGTAAATTACTTTAGTTTTTATAAGTATGTCATTTGCAAATTACTTTTGTTTTAATAAGTGTGTTTGTTATCATTGTTACAACCCTATTATGTTATATCCAGAGTGGAAGCATTAGAATAAAAATAATTTCAATATATATAAAAATACAAATACTGTATTGCCACCCCTGATCTCCAGACATGTTGGCAACAGTTGTAATAATTTCAGCTGATGTGGCCAATAGCCATCTTGGATGTGTTGTCCAATGCACACGGTGGCACCAAACTGGTGGAGAATTTGAATGCAGTTCTATGAAAGAGTGCAACTTGGGATATAGAAATTGCTAGGTTTAAATTCTAGGACTTTAAGGTAGAGTGTGAAATTTGCTAACACTACCAGTCAGTATCCACTCTGATGACCTAGAGTAATGGCTCTCAACCATGTTTTGGCCTACAACTCCCAGAAATGCCAGCCAGTTTGCCAGCTGTTATGTTTTCTGGGAGTTGAAGGCCAAAACATTTGGGGATCCACAGGTTGAGAGCCACTGACCTAGAATGACCAATGGTTTGACTTAATATATAAAAGCATTATTTCTCTGATGGCTGTACCTGGAATTGCAGATTATTTTTATTTTCAATTTTGTCTTTTAACTGTCCATAGGAACTTCCATGTATGGAATGACATCTGGATGAAAAGACCAGATTTACCAGAAGGGCATGATGGCTGGCAGGCAGTTGATGGCACACCTCTGGAAAAGAGCGAAGGTAAGACCTGATGAAATTATGCAATCCTGGACAAATTAAAAGGTTAAACATTTATCAGATTTAAATTTGGTTAGACTAAACACATATATTTCTAGTGCAATTATACCACTTTCTTTTTATGCCATGTTAAAAAAACCTCTGAATAAATTCAGGTAGTGAGACTGGAGATGGTTTCTAAATCCAATAGTTAGTTCCAGGCCCGTAGCCCGGATTTTGATTCAGGGGGGAGGGGGAGCTGAGTTTGGGTGAGAGAGGATCTACCCTAGCAAACCTTTTGTATCATTATCCCAATACCCCCATGCATATGGGATATATTTAGCATGGTGATCAGAAAATGATATGAATAAACATAACATTTTAAATAATGTACCAATAAGGCCTTCTCACGGACCACCTTGAGAATGGGGGGGGGGGCTGAAGCCCCTCAACCCCCCCCCCCCCCAGCTATGGGCCTGGTTAGTTCTAGTTAAATTCATTCAAAGGATAAGATGTATATAGCACAAACCCATTCGAGGGATATAATGTAGATAGAAATGTCCCAGGTTCTTATGAATTCAATGGGCTTACTCTACTAGCAACTACCAATTGGATTTGTAGTCAATGGTAACGAGGAAGTGTCAGCCTCACAACAAACTGCTCCATAGCATTTGGTACACAATAAAAGGGATCTAGATTAGGATGGGGCAAGGCCATCTATTGTGATCACAGATAGTGTTCATTCTTCCTTTCCAACACTGCAGACTGATTTAGGTGCACAATTTTAAAGTACCATCGAGTCTAATCTCACCTTAATTTTAGTGATATAATTTAACTTTAAAAAGTTAGCATTAGACTTGAGTAAATATGGTATTATTTTTTATTTAAGTATGTGTTCAGTCAGTTAAATGTCCAGCCTTGCCAGTTTTGTTTTTTATATTCTTATCATTTTTTATTTGTGTCTGCTGCCTTTGCATTAAGATGTCAACTATTCAAGTGTAGGTGATACATGGCAATAAGCAATATAAGAAAAAGAAAAAGAAAAGAGGAAATGGGGGACTAGGGACTTGGACACTATTTTCAGGTGGACAACCCCCTCCTCATAATATTGCAGACACCATGCTTGGGTTTCTAAGAATGTCTCCAGGATTCCAACTTCAGGTTCAGTTTCATTGACAAGTGCGGCTAAAATTCATAAGTGAAAATAAAGTGATGCGTTGAGATTAGCATAGGGGGAAGTCAGGGATGTTGCTTATCACACGCCATTGTGTATCTCCCATAGTTGCATTACACTTGGATTGTGATTTAATTTATTTTTATTGATAGGGAAAAACTGTAAATGAATCCAATATCACTGTTGTTCCACCACTACTTCTTTTATGATAGCTTCCTCCCATTGCAGATCTGATATTGTGAAGCACAAGGTTTCATGGGAATGCTGAAACTGTGCAATTATGCAGTTGTGGCAAAACGGGGGGGAAACAACTTTTATGCCCTGGGTCGTGATCATATGTGATCTCTTGTGTCCAAGTATGATTGCCTTCCAAAAGATACTTCAATAGTTTCTACAGTCTATTCTTTCCCCCATTTTGAAAAGGATGGATGGCATCTTTGAAGTCTGCTTCAATTTTCTTGGTTGCCCAAACTTTTTCAATGAGCTGGTGGAGTTGTTGTTTCCACTCAGGTCCAATCTCTTTTAAAAATTTCAGCAGGGATCCAATCAGGCCAGCCGGCTTTGTTATTTTTTAGTTGGCTGATGACTTTGCTGCCTCCCTCCAAACTAGGCAGGGTGAACATAACTGGGAAACAAGTCTGTGCAGAAACTTGACTCCACAAATTTGCACCACAGATCATTAGTGTAGTGCAATTGCAGTGAAGTATGAATGTGATTGTTTCAATAATGATATGTTTCCATTTGTTTATACAATGTGATTGCAATGAGAGAGCAAGCTGGTCTGATGAAGTCCCTAGATTTCTGAAATCATAATACTTAACAGTTGCTATTACTTTTCTTTAGCTGAAGCTCAGCTGCCATTCACTTTTGGATGGATGCAGACAGAAAGATTGTACTGCATGACAATTGCTTTTTAATGTAAACAGTGGAAAATAACATTCTTCATACTTCTCCATAGGGATTTTTCGTTGCGGTCCTGCATCAGTAAAGGCAATCAAATATGGAGAAGTCAATCTTGACTACAACACCATGTTATTGTTTTCTGCTGTGAATGCAGATCAGGTCTATTGGACCATAGAGAAAGTTAATGGAGAAGATAAATATGTCAATTACAAGGTAGAATCCAAGGAAATAGGAAAGAAAATCGTCACCAAAGCTGTTGGCAAAGACACACATGAAGATATCAGAGACGAATACAAATTTCCAGAAGGTAAGTAATATAATTCATGGTTTGTTTTATTAACAGAGTACAAAAAACCCACCATAAAGATAGGGTGCCATAGAAGAAGGGCCTTGTTACCAATCACTACTTGCCATTTCTAAGTACTGACCTACATGAAAGGAATCCAGACTATTCAACAGCCTGTAATGAACATCCTGCTCAGTACTTTGTCAATAAATCCATCCTGATTTGAACACTGTAATCCATAAAGACCCAGTGGCTGTATCAATGAGTCCAGTTTGTCTGGTGATAATCTATACTTAGTGGGGTGTTGTGTAGTTTCTGGGCTGTATGGCCATGTTCTAGCAGCATTTTCTCCTAACGTTCTTCCTACATCTCTGGCTGGCATCTTGTGAACAGTTTGAAAAAGCAGCAACTCATGCTAATTTTTAAAATGCACACAGCTGGGGTTTAGTTCCAAAATCAATGACTACTAGAGTCCCATTATATACAATGACATAGTAAAACACTGTCCCTTATATAAAATCAAGGTTTGCTTTTTGGAATGTTGAAAACAATATTTCCAAGCTGTGAATGTGGCTATGAAGACTCATTATATTGCAACAGTTGTGGGATTTTCTCGCTCCAATTATTTCAATAATTTAATATTGTAAAACTAAATGGGGCACTTAGTATGCACATGAATCTTTACAAATAAGCCTAGACCTAACATCAGACCGAATCCTATTCTTAGTCCCAAACAGAGCAGATCCACTGAATCCATGTGATTTATGTATGTGGTGATTTATCCTTTAATAATTGAGCCAAAAATCTTATTTCATAGTCTCTAGTTGAGACTAAGAAATAAGATTCAGATTAATATCACACAATGACTATGAGCATTATCTCTGATTGTCTTCCATTTCTGATAAACTATCTCCACACACTGCCTGTGAGTTATCCGGATTAAATCTTGGTTTATCAGCCACCATCCAAGTCCTTACTGACTGCAGACAACAGCTTAGCTCAGCCACAGATTCACTTAACTGTGATAAAATTAAGATAAAGTATAAAATAGTGAAGAGTAAAGACATCACACTAACCACAAAGAGCCGCATAGTTAAAGCAGTAGTATTCCCCATGGTAACCTATTGATGTAAGAGCTGGACCATAAGGAAGGCTGAGCGAAGGAAGATAGATGCTTTTGAACTGTGTTGGAGGAAAATTCTGAGAGTGCCATGGACCACGAGAAGATCCAACCAATCCATACTTCAGGAAATAAAACCCAACTGCTCATTGGAGGGAAAGATAATAGAGGCAAAGATGAAGTACTTTGGTTACATAGTGAGAAGACAGGAAAGCTTAGAGAAGACAATGATGCTGGGGAAAATTAAAGGAAAAAGGAAAAAGGCAAGATGGATGGATGGTATCTTTGAAGGGACTGACTTGACTCTGAAGGAGCTGGGGTGGTGACGGCCGACAGGGAGCTCTGCCATTGGCTGGTCCATGAGGTCACGAAGAGTCGGAAGCGATCGAATGAATAAACAACAACAAAAAGTATAAACTTTTCTCACTTTGTTCATGTAAATATCAGAGAGCATTGACAAAAAAAGTATTGGTGCACTGCCACTGCTTAACCGCAAGGGAACAGAGCCAAAAATGCCTAGTGACACATTCAAGAACCCTGCATATCTCTTCTGCCGGTCCCAAACACCTCATCCAGAAATGTGTTGGGATCAATTCTGTGTAAGGCTGTGGAAAGATTCAAGAGAAATAACCAGATGGCATACAGACTGCTTCACCCAAGATAGGCCATCCAGAGTTGTTTAGGTACAATACCCAAGCATGCAACCAGATTTAAATAACCAATATCTTAAATGAGATTCTGTATTTCTGAGAAAACATTTTTTGTACATACAACTAAAAAGTAACTTGTCAAGAATTAAGGGCGGAAGTGTTTTACTTTATTTTCCTGCTTTTAGACTCTGAAGAAGAAAGGAAAGCGATGGAAATTGCTGTATCACATTTAAAAGATCGCTATCGTGCATCAAAACAAGTCTTAAAGTTCATCAAGGCAAGCATTGAGCTTGGATGTAAAGAAGAGAAAATAGTCCCAACAGGACAACCCATTGATCTGAATATTACTATTAAGAGCAAGTCAGGAGATGCACGGGTGGTCAACCTCACGGCTTCTTGTCATTTGGAGTCATACACTGGGGAAATAGAGGCCAGCCTTGGAACTATCCAGCAGACGATCCAGACAGAAGGCAAGACGGGTATGTATACAAACTCCCACAGACTTTAATTTTGAAAATGGCTGTTCATCCTTGTAGACAAATAGCATCTCAGTCTTTATCCAATGCCATGCCTACAATGACAAATTAAAATGAACTTATTTTGAACCTGCTGCAAGCAGTCTACATTCCATGCGGTGGAGCTGCAGAAGAAGCATTACTTCTAGCCATTAACATGACGTAAAACAAAATGCAAATTACTCTGGAGCTTCCAAAAAAACCTTGAGTGAACATGGTATTTTTGATGTATGGACATCTGGATTGGGCTGGATTAAGCGCAATCCAATGTACACATACCAAAAAGGTCCACCACAGTGTTGCCAGCCAGAAGCTTTGCGGGTGAAGTCACTTGATTGGATTCAGCCAACTGTGCCTGTCTTTGGGTCACTTCTGTACTGTGTCTGGAGCAGCGTTAGAGCACAGTATTCTGAAATATTTTAACTATTTTTTAAAAAAAATCTCAGGGGCCTCAGCGACCAGGAGGTTGATTCCAACGGTCTGTGGGAATGGGTGGTATGGTGGTAGGCACAGGCCAATAGAGAGAATTCGCCGAAGTCGCAATCAGACTTCGACCTATTCTGACCTGTGTCCTATCCCAAAGTACACTGATGACAGACATCCAGTTTACTCCCCTTCGTCTCTGGTGCTGGTGAATGCCCGGTCCATTAGAAATAAGATAACCACCATCCAAGACTTTGTTTCTGGTCTAGCCCCGGATCTATTCTGTGTGACTGAGACTTGGCTCCAAATTACTCTGGAGCTTCCAAAAAAAAAACCTTGAGTGAACATGGTATTTTTGATGTATGGACATCTGGATTGGGCTGGATTCAGTGCAATCCAATGTACACATACCAAAAAGGTCCACCACAGTGTTGCCAGCCAGAAGCCTTGCTGGTGAAGTCACTTGATTTGATTCATCCCATTGTGCCTGTCTTTGGGTCACTTCTGTACTGTGTCTGGAGCAGCGTTAGAGCACAGTATTCTGAAATATTTTAACTAGTATAGGCACAGCCCAAAAAGTCTTCCCATTTTTAGGCATGCTGGTTTAGAACCACAGTTCAGAACAGGGCAGGTGAATTCCCATTTGTTCAGAAGCCTCTTCCTCTCCTCTGTTTGTCATATAATATTTCCCACTTCAAATGGAAAACTTCAGAAAAAAGTAGAGGGCATGATCTGGAAATCATTTCAGATTCTGGATCCAGGAACAAAGTGATTAGGCCCAACAGAATTAAGCATAATCCTAGAAAGTATCCACATGCTCCAGGTTTTCCTCTTTTTCTGTATTAAATGCCTGTTTCTTTCCCCAACTTTCTCTTTGTTGTGTTGATACAGACATTCAGGTCCCTCTGAAAATACCTGCTGATGCTTACATGAAGGCGCTGAGTCAAACAGAGGATGAACTTCTGGTCAAGGTCAACATTTTTGCTAATGTTCAGGAAACCAATGAGAAACTCATAAAGCCCCTGACATTGCCTTTTTTATATCCAGAGCTTAAAGTTGGGGTAAGAAACAAAACATTGATATTGTGTAGAAAGAGAACTGTATAAGTTGTGGTTTCCTGGCAATCAGGGCCGTAGCCAGGATTTTGATTCGGAGGGGGCTGAGTTTGGTTCGGGGGGGGGGGCTGAGGCTGGGTGGAAGAGGGTCTACCCTAGCAAACCTTTTGTATTGTTATCCCAATAACTCCATTAATGTGGGATATAATGAGCATGGTGATCAGATCATGATATGAATAAACATAACCGTTTAAATAATGTACCAGTAAGGCCTTCTCGCGGACCACCCTGAGAATTTCGGGGCTGAAGCCCCTTAGCCCCCGGGCTACATGCCTGCTGGCAATAGACATTTTACGTGTTACAGTGGGCCACTAGGGTTTGTTTCCAGGACACACATCCTGTGGATACCGAAAGTCATGGGTGCTCAAGTCCCATTATATACAATGGTACAGTTCAATGGCATGCCATGTATAACATAGTGAACTACTTACATGAATGTTGGAGATTACTTGAGGATCTGTGAAATGGCAGGAGGCTACAACAGAGTATGCTTACACATCAATATAGAGTGACAAAATTAATTTTGGGGATTTTCAAAAGCTGTGTTCAGTTGGACCTGTGGATGCAGAACCCATGGATATCAAAGGCTGACTGAACTAATGCTGGCAATGTCACATTTGGTATAGCAATCGCAGAAGAAGTCCACCTCAGTGATTAGAAAGGTTTAGAAATGCATGAGGGAGTGCTGGGATGCCATTTTATCAGCTTAAGTGTACACAACTTCATCTGATTTTGGAAACTAAGTAGACTTTGGCCTGATTACTAGCAGAAAGCAGCAACACCGGGTGCGCATGTTCCTCCTCCTCCTTTTCCATTTCTCTGCCTCAATGTTTGTTTCCGAGTGGGGGCTCCTCAAGAGCGCCCTTTGAGGATTCGCGCTATACGCAAATGCACAACTTGCCTATTGCTTCGGCCGCTCCTGATACTCTGAAGATTCCAAACAGATTCAGCTAATTATGTGTGTATTAATTCAGAATGTCGATTTTTTTTGTATTCCTTTGAATAATCTAGTGATACCTCTATGTTTTGCAGGTGCCCACTACAGCAAAGGTAAATGAAAGATTTACCTGTGAACTGAATTTTCAGAATAAACTGCCGATTCCCTTGGAAAACTGCAAACTGCTAGTAGAAGACCTAGATGTTCTATTAAACACATTTGACCATGGGTAAGTTGAATGCAGCTACCGTATAAGGGCTTTGTCCTTGCTCCAGGTAGGCGCGTCCCAGTAACAAGGCCAGACATCCCAAAACCAACATCATTAATGCCACACAAAGCCAATGGGCAGATCAGACATGGGAGACAAAGACAGGATCACAGAGATATGAAGAAGGTTGAAATATGGAGAGAGACTGCAGCTAATGGTCTCCCACATAAACCCAGCTAGAATCTGAATCTTTTAACAGGAGGTTCAATACATATTTGCTTGAAGCCAAGTACTTCAAGCTATTACAGTTCTTTCTTCCTTTTTAGGCCTCATGTACAATGCCATATAAAATCCAGATTATCTGCTTTGAACTGGTTTATATGGCAGTGTAGACTCACATAATCTAGTTCAAAGCAGATTATCTGGATTGTATATGGCAGTGTAGATGGGTCACCAGTACTTTCTGGAGCTTTGATGTAGTTCTATTCCTGTCGCTGCTCTAAACTCTCCTTACTGTTTGTAGGTCTAGTTCACGCAAACAAGTTGGCTATTATGTAAAGCCAGTTTTTATTATTTCCAGTCTGTGCTGTGCTGCTGCACTTAAAATCAGACGGTTGATGACTGATACTGTTAGGCAACACCCTGCTGGGAATGCAGTTAGAGCAACATGCTACAGCTGAAATGCTACTAGACTCGCAGTGTGCCCCTCCCTTCCCCTTTAGTGCCCCCCACCAGTATTTTCGACCTCTCTCATCAACCACTCCCCTCCCCCCTTGGTTCCATACCTGTTACAATATCCTGTCTTTTAATATATATTTTTATACTGATTTCTAATCTAATTTTAAATAACTGTTTACTGGGGAGTTGTCCTTCCCCTCTTAGGGCGCTTGTGCCCGCTTTGTGCTGGTCAGTGACCGTAATAAAGTTTTGTTGTTGTTGTTGTTGTTGTTGTTGTTGTTGTATTTTCAGTCAAAAACACATGGATGATTTAGGGATGGGGTGGACTGTATGGGATACAGGCAAGGTGTCTCAGTTGTTTGTGGCTCCTAGAGCTGTCATTCCTACTGAAATTGATTTTTAACTAATTTAAGAAGAATCATACACCCAGAAGCCTCAAGGAAGCAACAAACTCCTGCACATTTCATCTTCATTTAATTTTTAATTGAAAGTGTCCTGGGCCCTTCAAATTTGTTAATATCTGGTCTAAATCGTGTCCCGATGTAGAAAAAGTCAGAGGTGACTTTAAGGCCAAATGTAAGGTAGGGGAAAGTATGCAGAAGTTAAAGCACATCACAAAGTATGTGCATGTTATTGTATACTGTTGCCAGAAAGACTTCCAAAACTGCTATAATAGAAAGGCATATGTTTGCATCAGTGCCTGGCATGACATGTGTTTTTTTTAAACTATCTTCAGTTTGCCAGTATTAACTCCTCTCTTTAACCTTAAAAGGAGCATTTCCCTCTTACAGGTTTCACTTGTATCAGAGGATCATATTTAGAACACCAAACCAACTCTGCTCATTATTTCCCCCTGTAACAAAATCATGTTACAGGGGGAAATAATGCATCTTTATCCTACCTGTCAGGCCAAAGTCTTCAAATGTTAATTGACAATCAGTGCAATAAAAAAATATAATAAACCATATTTATACACATAATAAAAACTGGAAATATGTATGTGGCTGGGGGATCCACTTACACAGACAAGCTCCTGGCTCCACAAACAGCTATAGATCTCACTACTCAGGAGACACCAATGGTCCTCCCTCCAGTGACATTTCAGGTTATAGTAAATTCCATGAACATGTACAAGAGCCCTGCCAATGTCCTCCATAAACGCAATACTGCCCATCACCTAAGTGAAAGGTTTCATATGGGGACAATTTCATCCTGGGTTGTGTGTGCTTCCTCCACTACAGACAGTTTTTTTAACTCTCTCCATTGGCGTGGCATTTGCATGACCCCACCCACTGCCTCTCCCTTCACCCTTTCCTATTATTTTCTATGGCACACAGCAAACAGAGGGATTGATCAGAAACTGAACATATTAGAGAGGTTTGGGGAGAATTCACCATGATCTATAGGAATTGTAGGTACTAGGATGTATAATTCACCTGCAATCCAAGAGCACTCTGAAATTCCCAAGTTTTAAGACCTTCCATCTGACCACAACACGGAGAGCCTTTTGTGTTATTGCTCCAACACTCTGGAATGCGCTACCCTCTGAAATCTGTGCTCTTTCGAGTTTGCTGGCTTTCCAGAAGGCCTGCAAGACCTTATTGTTTCAACAGGCTTTCGGTTCTTAAAACTGCTGGCTTCCCTTGACATTATATTGGCCTCTCCTGATACTATATGTATTTTGGCTGCTGTTTTAATCTTATGACTTCTTTTGATGTATTTGTACATGCTGTTTTAATTCTCATTTTTATTGTATGTGAGTTGCCCCGAGCCGGATGGGAGTGGCGACGGATAAATTTGAATAAATAATAATAATAATAATAATAATAAAAGAAATGTGATATCACACATGTATTTTTTGGGAAGTTTGGCTACAGATGATCTATATAGAAATGATTAAGTGTACATGTTTTTGTTTTTCTCATTTATTAGGACTGTACTACCACAAGGAACTATAACATCCAAAATAGAGTACATGGCAAAGAAAACTGGAGACCAAATGATAGTGGCCAAATGGAACTCCACTCAAGTGAAAGGAATCACTGCAGTGAGATTTATTGAAATTACTGAATAGTTGCATTTCCAAATGTCACTAGACTGTGTCAAAATAACATACACTGCTCACAGCATGAATTTTGGGTAAAAAACAACAACAGATAAATGGTCAAAAATGCTTGAGAATGTGAATGCTTAAAGAAAATGCTGCTTGATTTTAGCAAATTGAAAACTGATAGCCTTCTTTCCTTATATTTTTATAAACAATCAATATGCGCAATATATAGAGAGCTATCTTACTTTTATAATCACAAATGATTCTACCCCCCGGAAAACCTCCTTTTTTCCCTTACAACTTTGCATAACAATAAAGATCATTACCAGCAACTAGTGAATTATCTTTTTGTCTATTCCATACATATAAATTATGAATATTGTTAGTGCTTGTAAAAAAAATCAGTTGGTGAGTGTGTTAACTGAAAATGCAAAGCACAAAGCTGGTTGGTTGGGCTACCTAGCTGAGCCTGGTAGTTTTGGCAACAGTTACATTCTTAGGCTTTAGCTGTGCAGGAGCTAGCAGAGAGACAGTTTGAGTTCTTGCTTCATGAGCTGCTGGAAGAAGATCTTCCACATGGACACCCAAACACTATTTGAATGTCTCTCAAAGGACTTTGTGTGAGTCAATGCAACTGTTCACATGACTGTATATATGTTGCTCTGCATTACAAAGAGTAAATTTCTTGTTCTCTTTCGTAGTCACTGTGGATCCACACATCTGCATATCTGCGCCCAAGCAGAACAATTCGGAACCTTCTAACAAGTTAAAACAATGCAATTATGCTAGCCCCGCCCATCCTAGCCCCGAGTATATATATAGCCCATGGGTGGGGCTAGCCCTCAATTCTCTTGATCCGCCGCTCTGCAGCAATCAGAGAACCTTCTGTGCGAGCTACTTCACAGAAATTGCCTTTGGCCTTGTGCCTAATTGGACTGTCTTCCTGATCTTGACCTTGGCTTGTTTTTGACCATCCTGTCTTCTCCGTGCGTTTGATCCCGGACCAGTTGTGGTAATTTTTTTGACTTTTTGCCTCTTGTCAGCCTGAGGAGATGGCCGCAGCTTCTTTTAAGAAGTGCTCCGACTGTATGAATACCATCCCAGATTCGGATGGTCATTCACTTTGCCTCTCGTGCCTGGGGGAAGGTCATCTCTCCCATTCCTGCTCTATTTGTATGGGTTTTACCCCACAAACTAGAAAGAACAGACTGGCCAGGCTGAGAGCTATTCTTTATGAGCGTGCCATGTTACCCTCTGTATTTACTATGAGGGCTCTTACCCCCAGTGGGGCTGCCAGCGACCCCCCTGTGGTCCTGAAGACTCAGCTGAAGAAAAAGGCAAAGAAGCCTAAAGAAAAAATTACCTCAGGGACTCTTTCGGTCGTTTCGGCCGTTGTCCAAGATGGCGGCCATGGTGTCTTTTCTGCCCTCGCTGCACAAGATGGAGGACAAACGCTGGGCTCTTCTTTATCTGCCTCAGCTGTCATCGCAGAAATGGCGGGAACTTCTTCTGTACCGCCCTCCCCGATGCCTTCAGCCTCTGTAGCACTGGCACTCTGTACCAAAGGGGAGCTGCTCCCTCTGCTGGCAGATGCCTTGCCATTGCAGCCTGGTGATGCGGCACCACAGCAGCGGCCCCATAGCCAGCTCTTCGACACAGGGGCCTTGGCCACGCCCCCAATGCCTCAGCTGACGACTCCTGGCCCTGTACCGCCTTCCGCTCCCGAAACAGCTGTACCAGAGAACCAGGAGCAGGCGAGCGAAGCAGGGGAAGCGCGAGCGGGTCCCTCTCGCTCTCCCCAAGACCGTGATCGAGAAGAGCGCCTGCGGAGGTGTGCCCGCTCCCCCTCGCGTCACAGCCGCAGGGGGGGGCGGCGGTACTGCTCTTCCTCTTCCAGCTCGTCTTCTTCCTCTTCCTCGCTGCGGAGGCGCAGCCGCCACTCAGGACGGGGGCGGAGGAGGTCGTCTAGACGGTCCCTGTCTTCTTCCCGTGGGGATGCAGCGTCGGAAGCCCTTGCAGCTCTTCCTGGGGTTTGGAAGTTTTCGCCGGGAGGGAGGCTAATCTATATCCCGGATCCAGCTCCGCTGCCTCCCTCCTCGGTACCGGGGGAACAGTTGCCCCCCCCCCTCTTCCCTGGAGACGTCACAGCCTCATCTGCCTCAAGTTGCTGTGCCTCAAGGGGATGCTGCTCTGCATGCTGCACTTCCTGCTGTCATCCGTCCACAGCCTGCTCTGCAACTACCTGCCCCTTCTACCAGCTTGGGTCCTGCTTCCATCCACACCATCCCTCAGCCACTAACTGTTCCTCCTGTGGCCATGCAAGGTCAGCTGCTTCCTGATGCTGCTTTGCACCCTGCCCGTGATCCACTATTGGGACATGGCCCGGCCCCTGTTGGGGGCGCTGCTGACTCTGATTCCCATTCTGATGCAGAGTCTGTTCATGAGAATGTACCTGTTGATTCGGCTTTGTTGCAGACCCCTGATTATAACAACTTTATTGCTATTATGGGGCGCATGATGGCGGCCCTGAATCTCCCAGCGAGTGTGTAGCAGACCCTATGTGGGCTTCTGACGAGCAATCCTCAATCCCTGTTGCTTTTATGCCAGTCCTCCCCTTTATGTTAAAATTGGCTAAAGGGCCCGCTTTGGCCCCAAGCGCAATCCCTGCGGTACCCAAACGCCTGGAGTCCCTATACAGGGTTAGTTTACCTGATGCCCAGTGGGTTTTCCGGCCCCCTAGAGCGAATACCGTTGTGACAGAATTAACAAAGTCTAGACGCCCTAACACATCAGGTATATCCCCAGTTGACAAGGAAGGGAAGAAATTGGATTCTATGGGTAAAAAAGTATTCCAAAATGCGGGAATGACCATACGAATGTCCCACTATGCAACGTTCATGAGTGGATACCAAAAGTATTTGTGGGGAAGGATTACTCCATATTTAGACATGTTGCCCCAGGAACACCGAATAGTACCCAAGATCCTTTTGAATGAGGCTTTGGCCCTTACCAAGCTTCAAAAAGAATTCGGCAGGCATATGGCCGAGAATGCATCCGGCTTGGTGGGGGCGGCAACGTCTATCAGACGTCACGCGTGGCTCAGATCTGCTGCGCTGTCTGACGAGGCTAAATCCCTGGCAGAAGACCTCCCCTTCCACGAAGGGGGACTCTTCAATCCAGAAACCGACACTAATCTAAAAAGTAAACAAGAGGTTAGGGTTTCTGCTAAGGATTATGGTTATACCTGGCAACCCTATAATCAGCAACGCCCTCGAGGCCAGTTTGGTTCCAGTCCCTACCGAAGGTACTCCAACACCTCGTACGGAGGTCCTTTCCGTAACCGTTATGCTGGGGGAGGTCGTTTCCGTCAAGGCCGCAGGGGCTCTTTCAATTCCTTTAACTCCTTCTACTCTAAACCCCGGTACCAACCGTACCAAAACAAAGGAAAAGCTCCGCCCGCCTCTAAGAAGCGGCTTTGATGTATCACCACCGGTTTCTCCCTTGCCGGACCGTTGTCCACCACTGCAGGATACCATTGTTCAAGAGTGTTCCTCCTCTCTTTTATCTCAATTTCTTTAAATCTTTCACTAGACTTTACCCATTCCCACTCTTTTCTTGACCTCTATCTAAGCCTGCACCCCCATCCCCATCTTTTTCCTCTACCCAACTCTATACAACTCTTCTACCCGCTTTCCCCTCACTGTCCACGGCACTGATTTTATGTATATTCTGAAAAAAGATACCCTCTTGAATAAAGATATTATATTTTAAAAAAGAGTGTTCCTCCTCTCTATGTTGTGAGAGTGTTCAGGCTACCACAGTTACGTTGTTTATTGACAGGCTAAGTCATTTTGTGGATGCGTGGGCTAGTATCACATCGGATAGGTGGGTACTATCCATTGTGGCTCATGGCTATGCCATTGAGTTCACCGAACTCCCTCGTGTAGGGAAGGTGAGGAATTCCCCTGACAGCCCAGCCCTTCGAGAGGAAATTTCTACCCTGTTGCAGAAGGGCGCTATTTCTGTGGTGCCTCCTACTGACCTGTCACAATGTTTCTTTTCCAGATACTTTCTGGTTGATAAAAGGGGTGGGGGTTTCAGCCCCATTTTAGACTTGAGAGATCTTAATTGTTATATTTTGGCCAAAAGGTTTCGAATGGTCACTTTGGATGTTATCTTGCCTTTACTGAATAAACATGCCTGGTTCGTCACGCTGGACTTACGTGATGCATATTTTCACATATCGATTGCAGCTCACCATCGTAGGTTCCTCTCCTTCATGGTGGGGGGTTCAGCGTTCCGGTTTAACGTCCTGCCCTTTGTCTTAGCGACCGCGCCCCGCGTCTTCACGAAATGCATGGCGGTGGTCGCGGCCTTTCTGAGGACCAGGGGAATAACTATGTATCCCTATATTGACAATTGGCTTATTGTAGCAGACTCCCTGATCAATTGTGTTCCCATGTTTCTTTTATTTTGTCCCTTCTGCAGTCCCTCGGGCTCGTAGTCAACAGAGAAAAGTCCAACTTGTCACCATCCCAACAAATGCTCTTTATTGGAGCCCTTCTGGATTCCGTCTCCGAAAGAGCGTATCTGCCACAAGACCGTTACTCCATTCGGCCAGGTCACACCACTCCATATCAGCAAGGGATGTTCAAGTGCTCATGGGCCACATGGCGTCCACCACCTCGGTGACACCGTTTGCCCGTCTGCGACTGCGTCCCATCCAGTCGTGGTTCCTTTCAGTGTTCAACCCCCTCACGGGGAATCCGAGTGCCATGCTAACGATACCAGAAAACGTCCGCCAATCCCTTCTGCCTTGGCTAGACCCCACCTGGGTATGCTCGGGCCTTCCCTTCCGGCGGCCCACCCCCACCCTGACGATCACCACCGACTCGTCGCTGATGGGCTGGGGGGCTCACTCGGGCCCATACACAGCTCAGGGCACCTGGACCCCTCAAGAAGCTACTCTCCACATAAATGTGCTCGAGCTCTTAGCGGTAAACAGGGCACTCAAATCTTTCGAGCAGATGGTGGTGGGGCAAGTTGTTCAAATACTTTCGGACAACACTACTCTAATGTATTACTTGAACAAACAGAGGGGAACCCACTCACTGTCCCTCCTGTGCCTCACCATCGACATTTGGAAATGGTGTCTAGCTCGGAACGCCCAGCTCCTAGCAATCCATGTACCGGGGGAGGAGAACACCCTTGCGGATGTCCTCAGCAGGAGTCCAATGGCCAACCACGAGTGGTCCCTCCATCCGGACGAAGTGTGGAGACTTTTTCGGGTGTGGGGTACCCCAGAAATTGATCTGTTTGCCTCCAGGCTCAACAGGAAGTGTGCCCTTTATTGTTCCCGGTACGAACCTCTAACGAGCGTATCATCGGGGGACATTTTCCTTCAACCCTGGCAGGGCCGTCTCATGTACATTTTTTCCCCCTTCCCGCTCCTTCTGCGAGTAGCAAAGATCTTGGCAGAGGGTACCAATTGCATACTGATAACACCTTGGTGGCCGCGCCAGGCGTGGTTTGCCACACTCCTTCGTCTTTCGAACAAGACCTTTGTACCATTGCGTCCCAGACCAGACCTGCTCACGTCACAGGAGGGGAGGGTTCAGTTTCCAGAGGTACACAAACTCAAGTTGACCGCCTGGAGGATCCTCCCCTCCGTCTGACCCGGTTTTCGGATCTATCAGGTCCTGTGCTTAACATTCTGGACGCAGCCCATAGGTCCTCTACAAAAAAGTCATATATTTATAAGTGGGACCATTTTGTAAAGTTTGTTTCTCTCAAGAACATGGAACCACTGCAGGCCCCTATTTCTATGGTCCTTGATTTCCTCGTTTCTTTATATGACGATGGTTTGTCAGCATCGTCTTTAAAGTGTTACCTGGCTGCCTTATCCTGGTTCAGGAGAAAGGCAGGTTTGCCCTCTTGTTTTGCCGACCCTATGGTCAAAATATTTTTGAGAGACGTCCAAAATGCTAGACCGTTTGTTGCCCTGGTGACCCCGGCTTGGAGCTTGGACCTTGTCCTGACTTCCCTAACTAAGCCTCCATTTGAGCCATTGTCCTCCGCCCATGTCTCTCACCTATCGTGGAAGACGGCTTTCCTTGTAGCGATAACTTCCGCAAGAAGGGCGAGTGAGCTCTGTGCCCTTCGGCAGATCCTCCCTACTTGCGATTCCATGTTGATAAAGCTGTTCTCAGAACCGATATAGCTTTTCTCCCTAAAGTTGCCACGTCATTTCACATGTCCCAAGAGCTAGTCCTCCCTGCCTTTTTTTGTAACCCGGCCACGTCCTTCGAAAGGAGTTTACACCTATTAGATGTTAGGAGGGCGTTAGCTTTTTATGTTGATAGAACTTCTACTACCAGGAAAACTCCCCGTTTGTTTATAAAGTGCCGTAGGGATGAGCTTGGTTTGCCAATTTCGCCCCAGAGGCTCTCGTCCTGGATTGCCTCAGTGATTCGGCAAGCCTACCAATTGCAGGGTCAGCCTTTGCCTGAGGATATTAGGGCCCATTCTACTAGGGCCATGTCTACATCAGCTGCCTTCCTCTGTGGAGTCCCGTTGGAGTCTGTCTGCCGTGCAGCGATCTGGTCCAGCCCGCTGTCATTTGTCTCACACTACAAGCTGGATTCCATCTCCAGACGGGATACCCGATTTGGAAGAGCTGTACTGTCTTCGGCGTTGGCATGACGCCCACCTTCCAAGGTTAGTAGCTTGCTATTCTACAGATGTGTGGATCCACAGTGACTACGAAAGAGAATTATGGGTTGCTTACCTGTAACCGTAGTTCTCTGAGTAGTCACCTGTGGATACACACATCCCCGCCCGTCCTCCCCTCGAGTGTCATGCCCCGCCTTCTGGTTGCTTTTGCGGTGGAAGAGAATTGAGGGCTAGCCCCACCCATGGGCTATATATATACTCGGGGCTAGGATGGGCGGGGCTAGCATAATTGCATTGTTTTAACTTGTTAGAAGGTTCCGAATTGTTCTGCTTGGGCGCAGATATACAGATGTGTGTATCCACAGGTGACTACTCAGAGAACTACGGTTACAGGTAAGCAACCCACAATTCTTTACTGATCATATACGTGACATATTTTCTTTCTCTGGCATGTGGACTGGTAAAAGCGTGAACTATGTGTGATTTTCATTCTGCCACACATGTAACATATAATATATTTAAATTGTATAAAATTTATGTTTTTGTGAAGGGGCAAGCAGTCACTACTGATCTATGTAGCTACAGCTCCAGTTCCAAGATCTCTGTTTCAGTGGCTACTCAAGATTACTTAAGATTATGGATGTACACCTTTAATTGTGATGTAGTGTGGTAGATTTAAATGAACAAACACTGTATTCAGTTAGAACCCTTGGAGTTCTGCTGTTGTCCAATGCCTCAAAACCCGATTTCACATTGATATCTGTATCTTTCCTTGACAGCAAAAATTAATATTTATATTGCTGAGATCTGCAATACTTTGTCATCCAGGATTCTTGGAGAGGTGAGGGCAGGGTCCCCACATGCCTCAAGGAGGTTATGGTAAGAGCACTTCTTTAAAAAAAACAACACAACCTTCCCTAGACCTCCCTGTATTGGACAACTACAGACCAGTCTCAAACATCCCATTTTTAGGCAGGGTCCTGGAAAGTGTGGTGGCTTCGCGACTCCAAGGATTTCTGGAGCTTCTAGATTATATGAATATATACTAGAATACAATCTAAAGGACAACCAAATAAAAATTGCTATGATCTCCTGGGCTAAAGACCTAGGGAAAAATACTGATCTGGAGAACTGGGAGCATCTTTGAAAAAGTGGATCAATATTCTCAATAGTTGGCTCCATTAAAGAAAATATGTATAAGATGTTTTATAGATGTTATATAACACCAGAGACAATACCCAAAATGGATAAAACCCAGCTAGGGGAATGCTGGTGGTGAAGGACACAGAAATAAATATTCTTCCATGTTTGGTGGACCTGTAAGATAATACAAGATTTTTGGGAAAAGGTCAGTAAGGCTAGACTGACAATAACAAAATCATGGAAAGGTGAAAAAGATCAATCTTAAAAGTTAATACAAGATTTGTGCCATTTAGGAATATTTAGAGAGAGGATTCGCAAAGGAGATGAGGAAATTTGTGAATATAGTTTTGTTGTAGCCAGACTGACAATAACAAAATCATGGAAAGGTGAAAAAGATCAATCTTAGAAGGACTGGAGAGAAAAGTTATTGGAATATATTCAAAAGGCCAAGCTATCTAATGGTATCCAGGGAGGAAATAATGAAGAGGTTGTTAAAAATGGAAGATGGCATTTGAATACATGGGAAGGAAGACAAAATGTAGGAAATTACTAAGGTAGATATAACGGCAGTTTTTATGAGATATAGGACTCACAGCAAGTAGTGTCGGACGTCATGAGTGCTGGGTTCACGGGTGGGGGGCAGGAGGGGAAAGATTAGATAGAATATTGGAATGTATCTGTACATGTATTAAATGTATTTGTTTATCTACAGATGTTTCTGCTTTTTATATTTTGCTTCCTATTAATTTCAACCAATAAAATTATTTAGAAAAAAAGAAAGAAAATGTTTTGCTTACCTATGCAAGGCTTACATAGTCTGGTTGTTTCAATTCACACTTGCATATTATTAGCTTTAGATCATTGCAGGACCATAGCCAGGGGGTTTAAGAGTTAACCTCCCCTTGAAATGTGTCAGGTTAACAAAACTGATGAAGAAATCAGCGTTTTTTTAAGCTGACACATTTTGGGGGTGGGATATATATATATATATATATATATATATATATATATATATATATATATCCCTTTCTTTTTTGTGCCAAGTGTGAGTTTTGGGGGATTTGATTTATTTGAATTCATTGCTACAGATGAATTTGTCCTATATGTCACAGGATCTATCTTCAAAATGTGTCGCCCACCGGCCGGGAAGCAGGGCCCTTAAATATTCACACAACCACGGCTGGAAATAACAGTCTATTTATTGAAGTCAACAATGACCAAAATAATAACAGTAAACATGAAAATAGCCAAGGCAAAAAGCATTTGAGAAAATGCCAGGAAATGTTCCCAAAGCCTCAGGCTAATTAAGTTGTAAGGTCTCTGAATATAAATCCACTAAGAAGCAACAGAACTTAAAACTAGGATAGTCCCAAAAAAGGCAAACTCAAAGTTCTGTCATGGATGACCAAAAAATCATGAAATCAGGAGTTCATGGAACTGCTTGCAGTAGAATCAAAAGTTGACCAGGAACTGAATTTCAACCTTTACAGGACTAATAACAAGATCTCAACATTCTAACATTTCCCTCCCTTTTCCCTGGGAAAGTAACAGCAGCGGCTAGAATCAGCAAGCCAGGTGTCTCAATTCCCACCCACTGGACTCTCAGAAAAACTAAATTCACTTAACTGCTTTTCCAGAGTTTCATCACCTTGGCCCTGCACTGAAAATCACACAGATCCCTGCACACCACCACAACCCACAACTCCTGAAGCCACAGAAGCCACAGGCCCAACAAAATGCCAGTCTATCCTATTGTTGCAACATCTATATGATTATCATTGTGTAATGGGGAATGATTTACTCAGCAGTGAACTGCAGTTGAAGGAGTTGTTTCTCTTCCCTTTTTTGAGTTCATCACGAACTCTGTTTTCATTTACCTTGAAATGGATTAGGCAACTGTTGCCAGCTGGTCTAAAGCTACTGAACTTTCAGAAGTAAACCGCCTCACTTTCATAAATATGAGTTCTTAACCTTGGCCAAGGGATTGGGGTTTCTACCAATACAGTAAAGGAGGTCAGATCTACACTGGCTTATACAAATTGCATATAATAAAGTTCAATGCAGTTGTATTGCACTTTATGAGTCTACACCAGGGGTGGGAAAACTACGGCCCGGGGGCTGGATGTGGCCCTTTGGCCGATTCTATCCGGCCCTCCTAAGGGCCCAGGCAGGCAAGCTTGCTCACCTCGCCCGCACGCCCTCTCGCCCAGTCCAGCTCTCTCAGCGCCAGCAACAGCAAGGCCAGGGAGCTTGCCTTGTCTTCTTGAATTTCATTTTATTTTATTTTAGTGGGTTTTATTATAATTTTATAATAATTTTATAATAATAATAATATAGTAATATAATAAATACTATAATATAATGTTATATTATAATTTCAATATATTATAATGTCTATATATATACTATAATATAATAATTATGATATTAATACTAATAATATATGAATATTTCTTGATATATTAATATGTTAATATTAGTGATGTGTAATATATAGTAAATATAGTAAGTAAGTAAATAAATAAATAAATAATGTAGATTAGCATGTAGTTCCGTCTTTAGGTGCGGCCCTTCATAATATTTTTTGGCTTTCAGGTGGCCCCTTGGAAAAAATAATTCCCCACCCCTGGTCTACACTGACCATATAACACAATTTCAAACTTCTGGGTGGTAGCCACACACAGAGACATGCAATTATATAGGAATAAAACACTGTTCTATTTAATGTCACTGACAGTTAAGAAAATGTTACACTTACTTTCAGCAATATTGCTCTGATGTCATTATGAAAATGTTACTCTTCCTTTCAGCAATATTGCAATATTTGCCTTCAGAAGTGGCAGGTCTACCTTGTCTTGCAGTCCTAGTAGCAGGAGGCTAAAAGAGAAAGCGAATGAGCTGTTCCAAGGCAGAATACTTTAAGGACCTCATCACACTGGACTAGAGAATGAATCCACTTTAAATCCAGTTTACATAATTTTGCTGTCAAACACGTAATGTGTATATCTAAAAAGCGAAGCTGGAAGGGGAGAGGGAAAGAAGAAACAGATGGACTCTTGTTTGTGCTCTCATCCTGCCCATTATGATTTCTAATAATAATAAACCCATCTGTGCTTATTAACCAATATGTTCATTTAAGCTTTTAAGCCACTAAACTAATTGTACAGATACATTTTTGTTCTTAGAAACAGGGACAGCAAGACCTATTTACACAATTTATGGGCAAGTTGCAAAACAGGGATGAATTTGGGTAAATTATGCCTTTTTTCATTTTTATAGTATCAGAAAATTTAGTCATAGTGATTAACACTGATTTTCCATGTTGGGTTAGTATAAAGAGCCTGGAAACAGTTCAAGAGACATTGATTTGTTGTTCCCACATGATCTTGTTGGAAGTGATGCTGTTGTCTATCTACTCTTTTACCTGAGATCCAACTCCATTTTCTTGGTACAGAATTGAATGCATTTGGGGAACAATGTAAAGTTCACTGGAACTGTCAAATCTAGACCTAGTAATGTGAAATCTAACTTGCTCCCAAGTAATAGAACTACAGCTAGCCCTCTGCATTCTCTGAGTTTAGGGGCACAGGACCCCCATAAAAATGAAAAATTGCAAATAAAAAATTGCTATTTGTTTACATGAGAGAACATTTCTGTAATAATTTCTAGATCTTCCAACATGATTCTTATGGTTCATTTTCAGTGGATACTGACAATAGAATTGCATTGGAGGATCTAGCAATTGATAGAAAGGTGCTCTCTTTAGAAAGCTCGAGGGACTTCATCATATGGAAGTTTTCCTTCATTTCTATCCATTTCTATACACTTCAAAGATGGACTCCCACAGAACCACTCAAACAACACAGAATTGCTTACAGTGGATGGGAGGAATTCAAAGACAGGCAGAAATTGACTCCTCTCCTTTCCCTGTGCATCGAAACAGTAAACAGTATTTTCCTTGTGATGGGAAGTTGTGGATATCTCCGGCCCCATCTACACTGCCAGATAAAATTCAGATTATCTGTTTTGAACTGGATTATATGGCAGTGTAGACTAATATAATACAGTTCAAAGCAGACAATCTGGATTTTATCTGACAGCCTCAGATTACTTTGCAACATTTCAGTGTGGGTGGTCTGCTAATGCTTCTTATGTTTCCATTAGTGGTCTAAAGACGTTGTGGTCTAAAGACGTTTCTTTACTGTATAAATGAAGTTTGGAATTTTTCCCTTTACTGTACTACAGTTGCTTCTTGTGTAATTTTATTTATAGCTGCTCCATGTGGTTCATCACAAACATCATTGTCAACATATTTTATTTTCTTAATGAGAAATGTATCAATTTCAATGGCCATTACTGCAACTCAATCAACAAATTGTGCTAGTTATAAAAGTTATAACAGTGCATACACTTGAATAGCCCCAACTTTTGTTGGTCGGATCTAGGGAAAGGTTTTTACACAACATTAACTTGGGACTTACAGGGGACACACTAATGTGTCCCAACAAATAGTTTGGGAAGCTCTGCACTAGAGGTTTGCTATGGAGACCTGTATCACCCAGGTCTCTATCCTGAAGGATAGAGAAACTACTGATGTGTGTTTCAGCATGATGATAGAAAAGGCATGGGCAAACTTCAATCCTCCAGGTGTTTTGGACTTTAACTCTCACAATTCCTGGCCCCAGGCCCCTTCCTTTTTCCCCTCGGTCACTTAAGCGGCTGAGGGGGGAAAGGAAAGGGCCTGAGCCTAGAAATTGTGAGAGTTGAGGTCCAAAATACATGGAGGGCTGAAGTTTGACCATGTCCACAATAGAACCCATCCTACAACTGCAAAACTAACACATGCTTTAACTAATAAATACTATTACAAAATGCAAACCCAGGCAACTCCAGGTACATATGCTAATGATATACACGCATAATTTCACTAATATACCGTAGTATAACTCTTGTTTGAAAAGAAGGAGACATTTGTTCTGACATATCTTTAAAAACATTAAAATAAATCACAAATAAATCAATTAAAGAGAATTACATGTTACAATAACAATTACAATCTTGGAATTGCCAGAAATTAATCTGCGACACCAAAATATCATTTGTGTAAAAAAAAATTGCCTAAAATTAAAACTGCAGCCTTACTTGAGCCTGGAAAAGCCCAAAACTAATCCCAAGTCTTGGAGAAGATGGTGGCGTACAAACGCAATGATTGATTGCATTTTCACATTTAACCCACAGTCCAGTTCTCTAGGATTTTGGCTAAAGTATGGTACCTTTTAATTTGGGTGTGTGTGTTGTGTTTTGATTTGGTAGGGCTGGAAAATTACAGTGGTTAAGACACATGACTCAACCTTTCTCTAAAACATAGTTTGCTTCAGAACAATTGGTTAGGGGTTTCTGAGTTTACCAACCTCCATCACAATTTCCCGTTCTCCTCTTCCACAAAAAACCAAAACAAAACATTTCTTCAGAAAAACAAGGACTATCTCCCTTCCATTAAAATATGAATATCTCAGATGTCACAATTTCTAAAGAAGCTTCCATTTCCGAGTTTTGGACTCTAATAACAAAATACCCACCATCTGAGTGCAAAATCGTCAATCAAATTTTTTAAACTTCATTCTGGAAAAGGTTTTTTGGGTCACACTGTAACATAACTATCATTATCATAGGCAATCACTATGTAGGATGCCTCTGTGGATATCAAAATACATGGTTGCTCAAGTCCGATTATATACAATGGTCTAGTTTCATAATGTCCCTTATATAAAATGACAAAATCAAATATTAAAAAAAATATTTTCGAAGTATGGATGGTTGAAATCCCTAAATACAGGACATGGGAGGCCACTTGTAGGTACAGAGGGCTCCCAGTATTTTCTGGAGTTCAGTTCCAGGATGGAGACCTGGTGGCACTATGGGATAAACCCTTGTGCTAACAGGACTGCTGAGGGAAAGGTCGACGGTTCAAATCCAGGGAGCGGGGTGAGCTTCTCTCTGTCAGCTCCAACATCCGGGTGTCCCCTGGGCAACATCCTTGCAGGCAGCCAATTCTCTCACACCAGAAGCAACTTGCAGTTTCTCAAGTCGATCCTGTTACAAAAAACCAAAAAACCAAACAAACTTGTGGCCAATATGATTAATATAATTAAGAACATAAGAACATAAGAAGAGCCATGCTGAATCGGGCCTCAGCCCATCTAGTCCAGCATTCTGTGTCACACAGTGGCCCACTAGTTGTACACAGGGATCTCTAGCAGAAAGGAGGGCAAAACCCTCACCTGCTCCCGACCCCCCACAACCAGTACCCGGGGAAACCCTGCCTGCCTCCATCAACACAGAGGTGGCACTTGGATGTCCATTTCAGTAGCTACTGATTCCCTTGGTATCCATGAATCTGTCTAATCCTGCCTTGAAGCTGTCCAGGCTGACCGCTGTCACAACCTCCTCTGGAAGTGAGTTCCATAACCCAATGACCCTCTGGGTGAAGAAATATTTCCCTTTATTAGTCCTAACTTTCCTACCTTGGAGCTTTAGGAGTGCCCCTAGTCCTAGTGTTGTGTGACAGAGAAAATATTTTTTCTCTATTCACCTTTTCTATCCCGTGCATGATTTTATACACTTCGATCAAGTCACCTCTTAAACCTCTTAATTGTCTTGGCAGCGACTCCATAAATGACTGTGAAGTCCTATTCTGGATCCACATGGTCTTTTACATTGAGAACACGTATTTCCAGAAGGCAGGCGGCCCTGACAAGGGTTTGCTTGATGCGCCTTCTCTTGGCACATTTCTTCTTTTTGCCCTCTATTTGTGCCTCTTCAAAATCCACAGTAGTGTGGGTAACAGCTAACCTCCATTTTCAATGCTCAAGGGCCAGGGATTCCCAGTTCTCAGTGTTTATACCACATGACGTAAGCATATCACATACATTAATTGATTTTTTTTTAAAAAAATTATCATGTCAGAACTGAATTTAGAATACAATTGTAATGTATAGAAAACCACAAACAAAGTTTAAAACTTGGCATTATACTAAATGTCCTTTGAACAGAAGCTGGGCACATTGAGTGCCTCTGGTGTTGCTTAAAGAAAGTCCTCCATTGTGCACTGGGCAGGACTCAGACCACATTGTAGTAAGTGGTCTATGGTTTGCTCTTCTCCACACTCACAAGTCATGGACTCCACTTTGTAGCCCCATTTCTTGTTAGCTCTGCATCTTGTGGTGCCAGAGCGCAACCTGTTCAGCTCCTTCCAAGTGGCCCCGTCTTCTGTGTGCCCAGGAGGCAGTTTGTCATCTGTTATCAGCCACTGATTGAGATTCCAGGTTTTAGCCTGCTACTTTTGGACTCTCCCTGAGGTGTTCCTGCGAGTGTCTCTGTAGTTCTTAGGAAGCTATTTCTTGATTTAAGGCATTGGTTTGCTGACTGATATCCGAACAGAGGATGGGCCGGAGATGTCAATGCCTTGTTCCTTTCATTATAGGCTGCTACTTCCCGATGGATGTCATGTGATGTAATACAGGATAGACAGTAAAATTTCTCCAGTGGTGTGAGGTGTAGACATCCTGTGATCATGTGGCATGTCTCATTAAGAGCCACATCCTTTATTTTAACGTAATGAGATGTGTTTCATACTGGGCACGCATATTCAGCAGCACAGTAGCAAAGCACAAAAACAAGTGTCTTCACAGTCTGGTTGTGATCCCCAGGTTGTGCCAGTCAGCTTTCATGTGATATTATTTCCATTATTTCATATGATTTTTTAACCAATTAATTTGTAAGAACACCTTTCTTCTAACAAATGTAATTAAATTGGATATTTAAAATATTAATGTTAACTTAATGTGTTTTCCTTTCCTTCTGATTTTGTCATTTCTGGAACAGGGTTGGAGTTGTTTAACTACACTGAAACATTAAACCGTGCAAGAAAATGTAAAGGGACTTACTATACAGTCAGCCCTTGGTATTGCTGGGGTTTGGTTCCTGGACCCCCATAGATACCAGTATTAATTGATGTTCAAGTCCTATTTTGTAAAGAAAAAAAAGAAAAAAAGAATAGTAAAATGATGTACTTTATATAAATTGCAAAATCAAAGTTTGCTTTTGGGATTTTTTTCTCCTAATTATATTTTAACCATAGATGGTTTAATCCACAGAAATGGAATTCATGAATACAGAGGATTGACTACAGTATATAAATATTGGCAACTCCCAAATAACTACATATTCAGATGACGTCCAGATCTGTCACCCCGAAAAAAGCATGGCATTTCAAAAGATATTGTTATCAAGTGTCATTCTTCCATTCAAAAGGTTCATGATTGGTTCATTCTTCATTCCATATGATTCTTATCTTGGAATTGTGTTCAAAGTATTATTTTAAATAGGAAATGTGAGTTTCCATGACTGAGAAGGCTTCAAATCCTGGTCTCCAAAGTCTCCGCCCAGTGCTCTCGTTGTCTACTGTCATATAATGCCTGGTTTAAAATTAAGAAATCCCCCAAAGTCTTATCAAAGCTTAGGACAAATATGGTTAAAAATGTAGCTAGTGTGAAATTGCAAAAAATATTTTTAGTTTTGATTTGCAGTAACCTGTAGAAGGCATTGAAAGAGAAATGAGAATCATGCAGACTACCAGATGTTGTTTGGCTGTGTGTGCCAGCAGCCCTAGACAGCATGATCAAGTATGGGAAATGCTGGGAAGTGGGAACTATAGTTCAACAACTGCTAGAGGATTGCTCACCCCTGCATTTGTACCCCTGCATACCAAATATCCTGAAGCCTCCAATGCCAGAATGTTAAGATCAATGGCACAATAACATAACTCAGGATTTAGTCGTGTCTTCTTTAAGATAATGTCTAACATCGTATTCACTGACCCTTTATGGCGCATCCCCAATCAATCCTCAGTGCAACTGTCAATCAAGGGAGTTGGATTGCTTGGTGTCCCTTATTGTAAGAGATCTCTCTCATTTAAAATGTGGAAAGTTTATCTCTTGTAGGACTTACAGGTGTCCTTTGGTATGATAAATGCCTCCTATTTGAGGTTTGGGAAGCTTTTGCTTTGATACATGCTAAAGGAGATACCAAAATATCCTATATATCCCCTTATATCTTAATGTGGCTTCTTAAACAAAATTTATATAAAAAGAGCATAAGTCATTAAGGTTTCTGAAGAAATAGAAGCAGCCTATGTGGAGAACAGGGTTCAAACTCTCAGTCAGGTATGAAAAGCCACTGTATGACCTTAGGTAAGTTATGCACTCTTTGCCTCAGAAAACCCCATGAGATTTTATTTTAGGGTTGTGAATTAATCAGAAGCAATTTGGAGGCACACAACAACAACAAAGGTAAACATATCAAACATTCAAAAGGAAAAATGTATTTTCCATTAAACATTAATTCAGAATTACATGTAATTATGCAATTGAATGTGTAGCCACAATGAAACAATAATACACAATGGTAAATGGAGCAGATAAAACCTAAAACTATATCACCTGGAATGTTTGTGTGGATAGAGAAGTGTCAGGAACTTCAATGCTTTCCAGTAAAGACGCTACAGAACTGCTGCTTCTTCCAGTGGTAGTTTATTGAAGACACAAAACCTATAAAGCTGAAGCACCCGCTTCCCATCACCACAATCCTTATATACTAATCCCTCCCCCATGCAATGCCTGGAGAGGGTTGCATCCTGACTCAGCAATCCCAGTGAGTCTTTGCATTACCCAGAGTTCCCTGGGTATTACATCATACCCCAGAGTCTTATCTAGACCAAAGGTCATAGTCCCAGTATATTCAACTGCAAAGAAATAGAGCAAAGTTCATGGTTGAGTCATCTCTCTCTGACTCAGCAACTCAGGTGAAAGTAGTAGGCTCATGGCAGGCTGGGATCTGTCTCTGGCCCCAGGCATAGAGATTCTAGCCCTGACATAGAAGTATTGTCGATAATGGTGCTACCATGACATTCAGTCTGGAGAGGGCCTTCCATAACTGCGGCACCTTCTTTCTTTAGCCAAATTTTGTTCAACACATAAAGAAGTAATCAAAAATGAAATTAGCTATTTTTATTTTTAAGTATAAGTTAGTCAATATGGAGATCCCCCAGTAGCACAATGGGTTAAACCGTTGTGCTGGCAGGATTGAAGACCAACAGATCGGAGGTTCGAAACCGGGGAGAGTGTGGATGAGCTTCCTCTGTCAGCTCCAGTTCCCCATGCGGGGACATGAGAGAAGCCTCCCACAAAGATGGTAAAATATCAAAACATCCGGGCGTCCCCTGAGCAACGTTCTTACATACAGCCAATTCTCTCGCACCAGAAGCGACTTGCAATTTCTCAAGTCGCTCCTGACACACACACATACAAAGTTACTATGGAAATACCCAGATTCCAGGAAAGAGAATAATCCATCTAGGGCTTCCAAGCTAACTATTAGTACTTTGAATTAGGATTTAAAAGGAACCGGTACTAGTACATTTCGATATGTGGAGATCCAGGGCTAAAGAATTGTGTCAAGAAGCCACCACAGGAGATGGACTAGCTATAGCTCATCACAGCACTCTGAACCACAGGTACAGTTTCAGTATATATAGAGAAAAACATTGCCAGGAGAAAACCCATGTTTTCTCAGGATGCAACACTTTCTAGAATGCAAACTATTTCAGCACCGACACTTCCCTTCTCACAGAATTCAATTCAGTTCATGCATGCTTAATTGAATCCTGCGAGAAGGGAAGTGTTGTGGGTGCTGAAATAGTTTGTATTCTAGAAAATGTTGCATCCCGAAAAAACATGGGTTTTCTCCTTATCACAGGATTTAATTCAGTTCACGTATGCTTAGTGGAGCCCTCAGTGGCGCAGGTTGGAGGTTCAAATCGGGAGAGGGCGGGTGAGTTCCCTCTGTCAGCTCTGGTTCTGGCTCCCCATGTGGGGACATGAGAGAAACCTCCATGTGCAATCTGGGCAATGTCCTTGCAAACGGCCAATTCTCTCACACCAGAAGCGACTTGCAGTTTCTCAAGTCGCTCTTGACATGAAAAAAAATGCTTAATGTAGCTGTGTTAATTGTGTAAAAAATGTTGCTGATTCAAACTGTGGTGGGCAAAAAGGAAGTGGCAGAGAAAAATAAAAAGTTAACTGTTGTACCTAGAAAACCTGGTTAAATAACAACAAAATTATGAAGTGTGGGAAAAAGCATTTTTTTAAACTTAAGCTGTTCACATAAATATGAATTTTCAAAATCTAGCTACAGCTTGTCTTTTACTTCTTAAAACCATCCTTCCATTTAGCTGTAGAATTGAAAACTGGAAGAGAAAGCTAACTATATTTGCTCTCATTTCCAGAGTGTTCTCTGAAGGTTGTTGGAATTGATTTCTGTAAAGCCGAAAATACTTCCCTCCATCATACTGAGAAGTTTAAGAATAAGAACTTGGTTGTGCGATGTGGAGAGGAGTTTAAGTTGAAGATAACGCTCAGCAGGGAATTGAAAGACAAAGAGGAAATCACCCTGAAACTCAGCATTGGTAAGCGAGCATGCATCAAAATAAGTCTTGGAACACAAGTTCAATTATTCCTTAATGTGGAATCAGAAAAACACAAAGAGTTTCAAAATCAACATATTGTACAAGCTCATGAAAATTCATGGAGACTCTTAATTTTCAGAATGATTTAATCTGAACTTTAAATGTGCTGTCCAATGTGCTGAACATATTGGGTGGGTGAATGGGGTTCAGGACATTGGACAGCTCCCGCAAATCAAAGTGGATTCACTCACTTGGAAGGAACCAGCTCTTGCTGTTGCAGATTTTCCTCCATTTCCTCCTCAACATCTTCCCTGCATTCTGTTATTGCTTCTTCTACTTTTTCTTTACAGATGCTTCACTCCTCTTCTTTTCCAACTACATCTCCTTTTTCCACATTCTTCCTTAGCACCAGCATTCTTGTTTGAAAAAAAGAAATCGGAAGCACACCATTTTCATATCAGTCTTTTTTCCTCTCCAGTTGTCATTCCTTCCATTTTACATAGTTCACTGTCAGAGGCCCCCAGCGAAGGAGTTGCCCATCATTTTCCCTCAAATTATCCAGCATTTTCAAGGAAAATAAAGACTGTTGGTTTTTTAAATGGTTTATTCACTGCAAGGACTATAACCACTCTAGTTTTTGATCTTTTTTTTTTCAGTATTTGCATGATTTATGTTTTGATTCTATACTTAGATTTGAGCATATTATAAAATATAATCTCTTATGTTTTTAATAATGTGCTTATATATGTTGTAACCTGTGTTGGTTTTCATTTTTGAGTCTTGGTGTGGCGAAATAAGAAGATAAATCTGGGGTAGCCAAAGCATAGCCTTTAGGTCCTCAGTACTTACCTCTCCATTGGCGCCCCCTTGTCACAGGGGAGAGGTTTGCATACCCTAATGAAGTTGTGAGCTATGCTGGCGGTGGCATAATTGCCACCAGTAGGGCCTCCCATGCCAGACAGGTCACAACCGAAGGGTCTGACAAAGAGCGTCAATGGGCAGGATGGGCTCTCTAGCCTTTTGGCAACCATCCTAGGAGAAGGAAAACTCTAAATTCAAACCCGGGCAGATGGTGCTCATCTAACCATCTAACCATCTAGAGAAGGAAGCTCGAACTAAATCTATGACCTGAGGACCTCGCTGCCACCGTCCAAGCTTGCTAGGCCCTGGCAGACGAACCTTTGGTTTAAAGGGTGAGGCCAGTTCTGTGCACACTGCGCTCCACCAGAAAGGTCCATTGCACAGGCTCAAAGGACACATCCAACCTCCGAATCCTCAATGCGCTCGTAGAAAGCGTGGGTTGAGTCCTTCCTGAATCTTCGTTCGCGAAGAAAAGCCAAGAAAAAGAAACTTACCTCTGAGTAGGTAAAAAATATATCCAAATGTCCTTGACGCATTTTCATAATAACAATTTTATAATTCATTTATATTAAGAGAATCATAATTCACCACTCCCAGACAAGTATTGAGGGGAAGGGTCTAAAAATCATGTTATCATTTTATGAAAGATGAATATGTCCTCAATGATTCCGGAACTCTGTATAAGTTAGGAGAAGAAAAGGCTTGGGAATATGGACAGGTAAAAAAGTGACATCTTCCTTTCCTTTGGGTATAATAAGCAAGTGCTGTGCTGAATTCTTGTTGGCAAAATGGGGTGCAAAATCTTTCCAGTTTTGTTTGCTTCAGCAGAACTGGAAACCCATGTGATGGAGGTAAATTGGCACCAGGTTTCAGAGCCAATAAAAGAACCAATTTTGGAGAACAGTCTCTCAAGCATTATTCTTATGTGTGAAATAAGAATTAAAGTGACATGGAAGAGACCACAACAAAGACAACTACAAAGCAAGCCCTGCTATGCAGTGCCATGAAGGGTGTTAGATCAGTTATAGAATCCTAGAGATGGAAAAGAATGCAAGATCTATCCAGTCCAAATCTCTGCCATGTAGGAGAATGCACTCAAAGCACTCCAGTTCTTTCTAATGTTTCAGGAGACATGAGTTAATGTCTGCAAGAAGCAATTTTGATGCAAGCAGCATACAGGTAGCCCTCCACATTTGTAGGTTTCACTTTTACAGACTCAAATAATCCAGTTCAAAGCAGATAACCTGGGATCAGATACTGGATTATATGGCAGTGTATATCCAGTCTCAGATACTTTTAAAGTGTCCCGGTTGCTCCTTCCTCTTTTCAGTTTTCTCTTTTGTCATCATCTTATTTTAATTGCTGCAAATCAAGTTCAAAGTGCAAATTCAGTTCACACTCCATTAACTTAACAGGAGGAAATGAAGTGCCTGAATTTTCTCAGTAGGTTCAGGCAAAAGTAAACCACAGTAGCCACTCCTAACTTAAGTGCTCTTCCTCATTAATAACCTTTTCCATTTTGACCCCACTTGCTTTCATCTTTGACATCTTGGAGAGTATAGTTCTGTGTTACTTTGTGAATGAAGAAAAAGCTTACTATGCAGTTATAATAGATGCTTTTTTCTGTAAAATACCTTGTGTAAGTTGCAACATTGGCCTCAGAACTAGTTTTGCACTCTGTTTCAATATTGTTGCCTCCCCCCCCCCCCAAAAAAGGGGGGGAAGAAACATAAACAAAGTGTGTTGCCTTGTAATAGGTTTATGTAGTTTTTAAAATACATTTTAATATATTTTATATTAAATCTTTTATGTTATCAATTGTTTAATTGGTTTTATTATGAATATATAGATTTTTATTCTGACTTTCCATTGCTTTTAACTTGTATCATTTTTAATATGTTGTTAGCTATTTTGAGTCCTATTATTTATTTTATTTATTTTATTATTTCGATTTGTATACCGTCGTTTCCAATTGGCTCAGGACGGTTTACAGCATATCGAACTATAACAGCAGAACAATAAACAGCAAATATCAGAACATTAAAACAGTGTCAAACTAAAACCAAGGGTGACTGAAGGTCAAAAACCTGGTGGAAAAGAGCTGTTTTACAAGCTTTCCGGAAAGCCGGCAGCTCACTAATTGCACAGACTTCAGGCGGCAGAGCGTTCCACAGTGTGCCACAACAGAGAAGGCCCTCTGTCTAGTTCAGTCTTTTTCAACCAGTGTGCCTAGGCACACTCCTGTGCCTTTGCAGAGCTCCAGCTGTGCCTCCAGGAAAGCTTTTTGCCCCCCTTCCTTCCCCCCTCCTTTTGCCGCCGCTATTATTTTGTCTTCCTCCATGGGAGAAAAAAATATTCCCTTACCACATTGGTATTAGGCTCTGTCCGCAGACGCCCTCTGCTGCGAGGGAAAAGCATTACACAGCATGCAAAGGAGGAGAGGCGTCCATTGGGCGGCTCCAAAATGACGCCACGTCATTTTGGAACCGCCCACTGGGCCCTCTCCCCCAAACAGACTGGCAGCATGCAAAGGAGCAGAGGAGCCCAATGGGCAGCTCCAAAATGACGCCGCGTCATTTTGGAGCCGCCCACTTGTTATGGATAGCTTTTGGAACCGCCCACTTGCACTCCTCTCCTCCTTCGCATGCTGCCCTCTGTTTGTGGATAACTCCTATATATTGAACTTCTATATATTGCAGATTATCCAGTACAGAGCCTAATCCAACGTGGTAAGGGAAGATTTTTCCTTTTTCTCCCATGGAGGTGCCAACATCATGTGGGTGCCAAACTGTACACCGTGTGTTTCAAATTCACTATATTGATACATTAACTTTATAAAACTTTTGTAATTGTGCATATTGCTAGTTTCACTATATTATTATTATTTTGCCTACTCTTTGTCCCCTGCATATGCAGCCTGTCGTGAAAAAGAGGTGCCGAAACGCCATAAAACATTTTGTGTCATTTTGGTTGGTGGTGTGCCCCAGGATTTTGTAAATGTAAAAAATGTGCCTCGGCTCAAAAAAGGTTGGGAAACACTGGTCTAGTTGAAGGTAGATGGACAGTTCGTAGGGAAGGGATCTGCAAGAGGTTGTGATCCTCAGATCTAAGAGATCTCTGGGGAACATATGAGAGTAGACGGTCCCTCAAGTATACCAGAGAAGGTTGGGTTATAAATGAATAAAATAATTATAAGTATTCTTATGATGATGATTTTACGTTTCTTGTTTGCTGTGAGTACATAATATATTTTATAAGCTCAATGAGGTATTTAAACTCAAGGTAGTTTTGTGTTGTGTTTTGTAAAGGAAAGCAGAGTATTTGGAAATGAACACATTAAGAATTGACCAGATGTTGCTTTCTATCACAAAACAGTTTGAGGAAAACATCTTGGATTGCTGCCTCTACCTTTTGGACAAAAGCAAACTTGTGGCAACGGAGAGGAGAGATCCTGTGATGATCACCAGAGTCCTGTCAGCCTTGGTATGTCCATTAATAAATTCTTTTAAACCGATTGTAACCTTTTTCTTCAGAGAAAGACAATAATCAGTCTTCTTTGACTTAGCAAATCATAACTTCATTGTAAATTTTCTAACTAGTTATAGTCATTAGAGAACACCCCACTATAGACAATTTGTATTATTGGAATTAAGATCTGTGAATGTATTCATGCAGTATGTGTTGCACAGTCCTTAGCTCAGGAGGCTCTTGATTGTGAAAAGGGTGGACAAACTACACCTATTAGCATACCTGGGAGGCATAGGCCCAGCTTGACCAAAGAAGCACTGAAGGTATTTGCTAGGGAAGAAGGCATCGACTTTATCACTGTACAATAAAGTATGGATGTAACCAAGGCGTGGACCACCCTGACCAAATCAGACTTCACGAGGAATGGTAGCAGCTGGCCCTTGGACATACTATGAATGCACAATTACATTGGTGTTTAGTGTTTAGAACCGTCACATTGGACTCATATAAGTGGCAGAGACAGGTTTATTTGATCAAAATTTTGTTAAAAGGTAGCCAGTGAGAAGAGGAAGTGCTGCATATTTTTACTCTTATCATCTATTGCTTAGGTTAACAAGGAGGATGATGAAGGAGTTCTTGAAGGAAATTGGGAGGACGACTCATATGGCAGTCATACGTGCCCTTGGACTTGGAAAGGAAGTGTTCAGATTCTGAATGAGTATTACAAAACGAAGAAACCAGTACAGTATGGCCAGTTGTCAGAGCTGGGAGATCTTAGCCTTGAGGAGGCTTAGACTCCCAGTCTGCCTTGACCTGCTTTGACGCCGGACCTTGGGGAATTCCCTGGGGTGAGGTAATCCTTTGGGAGCAGTGCTGAGTCAGGTCGGACGTGACGCAACCCCTTCCGGACATTGGACACTGACTGTGGATATGCTGGCTCAGCCGGGGTATGATGTAATTTCCTCTGGACTGTGGGATCGCTGAGTCAGCAGGACATGATGCAACCTTTCCTGGACATTGCGAGGGAAAGGAGGGAGGGGGAATGTGGTATATAAGGTGTGTTTGGGTGACGGTTCACTGCTTTGACTTTATGGGTGTTGTACCTGCAATAAATCTTGTTGGATCGTGAACCGCCTGATCGTGATCCTTACGGAGAATTGGAGCATCCTCACACCAGTGCTGGGTTTTCTCCGGTATACTTACCACGGGTAGGACTCAAATACAAGTGCTCTTTATCTGCTAAGTCTAACTTATGTCAACAGTATCTTCTTATTCAGAAGTTGTGTATCTTGAAATATCAGATGCTTGGAAAGACTGTTATTCCTTCATTTCTGCTAATAGGTCAGCCAGTGTCAGGAGCAGGATGGACTGGATGGAGCTTATTTTCTAGGGTTGTGGTCTAGGATAGCTATAAAAGCTGCTCCAGTATTTATTTTCTTATGACCCTAAGGAGTTTTCTTGGAAAGATTGTACACAGTGAGTTTGCCTTTGCCTTCCCCCCCAAGGCTGAGAGAGTATAACTTGCCAAGGTCACCCAGTGAGTTTTCAGGGCAAGGATTTGAACTTTAGTCTCCAGAGTCTAAAGCGGTAATCACTATGCTATGCTATCTTTTTAAACAGAGCAGATCCATACTTGCCTAATTAGAATAGAGTCTATGCCCTTTTGCATAAATCTCATCTATGGATCTCATTGAAGAAGGATAAACAAACCAACAATGTCTTGCTGATATTTTTCTCTGTATTCTAGCCTTGCGATGCCTGGGAATTCCAACCAGAAGTGTGACCATATTCGATGCTGGCACTGACAAAGATTTAAATTTAAAAATAGATACACTAGAGCAGCGGTTCTCAACCTGGGGGTCGCGACCCCCAGAGGGGTCGTGGGGTCATTTCCGAGGGGTCGCGGAGCTGCCTCCTTTGGCCCCGCCCCCTCCGGCTCCCCGGGATGGCTGCAGGAAGCCTGGTGCCCGGCTCTAGCTGCCTGCCGGGTGAGGGGAAGGTGCCTCTACTTACTTTTCAGAGGCCCTTTCCTATCTCTTCCAGCGCCTCTGCTGCCGGGTGAGAGGTCCCTCGGCGTCCTCCTCTTTTCCTTCCTTCTGGCCCCTTTATCAGAGCCAGAGCGGGCCTGTTGCGCGGCTCTGCCTCTCACTGAGGAGGCACATGTAGGCCTTCTCCTGGGCTTGAGGCCTGCAGGGCTAGGATGGAATAGCGGCTTGGGCCTCCCTCAGCCGCTCAGAGCAGAAGCAGGCAGGTCGGGGGCCGGCGCAGGCCCCGGCAGTGAGAGCCCCTGGATGCGGGGGGCGGCAGGTGCAGGTTGCCTCCTCCGCCTGCCCTCCCCTGTCCGCCACACTGACCCCTCAGCTGGAGCCACTGGCCTCATCACGATCGGCATGGCTGCTGCTTTCCTTCAGGCAGTTGCTCTCCTGCTGCATGAGGAGTGAGCGACCGAGGTGCTCAAGCCTGGGTTGTTCCCTCCAAGGGGCGCAGAGGCAAGGCTCCCTGTCCAAGCGGGGACGGGACTGCTTTCCCTCCTTTTTGCGTGGTTGCTTGGGAGACACTTTCAGGCTGGGGGGGTTTTGTGTGGCTTGAGAAGTTTGGCTGCTCTTTGAAGGAGTTCCCGGGATTAGAGTTTGTGCTGTGTGTTGCTGTGTGAGGAAGTGGTGCAGTGTTGGAGGTACTTGAGGAGGAGTCTGTCGGTGTGTTTGTGTAATCTTGTGGGGTTGCTGACTGTCCCCAATGCTTTGCGAGGAGGGACCCAAAAAGGAGAGCAGGGAAAGCGTTGCTTTTGGGGTTTCTCCTGAGGGTTTCTTTCTCCCTCTTCTTCAGAGGGGAGGGAGAGCCCTTTCTTTCCTTTTTAGGATTTAGAGCAGGGGGGCTCTTTCATTTGGGGAGTGAGTCAGGCACTCGCTATTGTCCTGGGCCTCCCCTCCTTCTCTCTGCCTTGTTGTTTTGGTGTCGCTTCCTTGCTCGTTACACCCCCTGGAAGAGGCAGGGAGCCGAGCCCCCCCCCCTTTAGTGTCTTTCCTGGTGCAGGAACGCCTCCGGTATAGTTGGTCTGTTTTTGTTTTTACTATAGGGCTGGGGATGTTTAGCTTGTAATAAATAAGGTTGAGAGAAGGGGGCATGATAGTAGTCATGTTTAAATATGAAAGGACACCACATTGAGGAGAAGGCAGGCTAGTTTTCTGGTGCATAGTTGAACTACATCTCCCATAAATCACTGTCAATTCCTCCCAAATCCACCTAGTATTTTCTGTTGGTCATGGAGGTTCTGTGTGGCCCAATTTTATTGTTGATGGGGTTCTAGGGGCTCTTTGATTGTAGGTGAACTATAAATCCCAGCAACTATAATTCCCAAATGTCAAGGTCTATTTTCCACAAACTCCACCAGTATTCACATTTGGGCATTTTGAATATTCGTGCCAAGTTTGGTTCAAATCCATTATTGTTTGAGTGCAGAGTGCTCTCTGTATGTAAGTGAACTACAACTCCAAAACTCAAGGTCAATGCCCACCAAATCCTTCCAGTATTTTCTGTTGGTCATGGGAGTTCTGTTTGCCAAGTTTGGCTCAATTCCATTGTTGGTGGAATTCAAAATGCTGTTTGATTGTAGGTAAACCATAAATCCCAGTAACCACAACTCCCAAATGAGAAGGGCTATTTTCTCAAAACTCCACCAGCGTGCAAATTTGGGCATATTGAGTATTTGTGCCAAGTTTCATCCAAATCCATAGTTGTTTGGGTTCATAGTGCTCTCCAAATGTAGGTGAACTACATGTCCCCTAAATCAGTCAATTCATTCCAAACCCCTCCAGTATTTTCTGTTGGTCATGAGGGTTTTGTGTGCCAAGTTTGGCTCAATTCCATTGTTGGTGGAGTTCAAAATGCTCTGATTGTAGGTGAACAATAAATCTCAGCAACTACAACTCCCAAATGTCAAGATCTATTTTCCCTAAACCCCAACAGTGTTCAAATTTAGGCATAATGAATATTCATGCCAAGTTTGGTCCAGATCCATAGTTGTTTGGGTTCTCCGTTCTCTCTGGATGTAGGTGAACTACATCTCCCCTAAATCACTGCCAATTCTTCCCAAACCTCTCCAATATTTTCTGTTGGTCATGTGGCTTCTCTGTGCCAAGTTTGGTCCAGTTCTGTAATTTGTGGGGGTCTCAGTGGTCTGTGGAAGTCAGAGCTGAATCGATTGAAGGTACTGCAAATCCCATCATCCGTTGTCCATACTCCCCCAAACATATTGTTTTTGTGATTAATCACTATGCTTTAATTATGTTCAATTTGTAACATTGAAAATACATCCTGCATATTAGATATTTGCATTAGAATTCGTAAGAGTAGCAAAATTATTTATGAAGCAGCAACGAAAATATGGTTGGGGGTCACCACAACACGAGGAACCTTATTTAGGGGTCACGGCATTAGAAAGGTTGAGAACCACTGCACTAGAGGATTCCGTTTGGTAAGTAAAGTTTGGAAGAGCCTTGGCAGGTGTGTTTGTGGGGTTCCAAGTGGCAAAATATTGGGCATGGAATACTCAGTTTTAAGAAAAGTCACTTTTGATCATTTCCCCCGAATCCCCAACCCATGCTGGTCAAGGGATCTTAGGAGATGTAGTCCAAAGAAACAATGTTACTTCCCAAGCTGTATTCAAAAGAAGTCATCCTTGTGCTACACTGCCACACTTCATGAGTTTTGACTATTTCTTATTGCAATTTTGAGAACCCTCTCAATCCTAAAGAAGACTGCAGTTACATAGTATAGGAATGTAAGCGAGAAGTGCTCAAGCCACACTCAAAATGCAACCACAGAACATTTGACTACCCAAAAGTAGAACTCTCCACTAGTTGGACTCTCTACTAGAAATTGTAGCTGAACTCAAGCAGGAGATGAGATAACTGATGACTTATTTCCAGTTGACAAAAGAAATGGTCTTCTACCAGCAGACCAAGAGAAGATAAATAAAATCTTGTGATAAACCCCACCCAAAGATGCAATGATTCCCCCCTGCAATTGTCATATAGAGAGCCAGCATGGTGTCATGATTAAACATTGGAAACTGGAATATAGAATTTGAATCCCCACTTAGCTATAGGTGACGTTGGGCAAATTACACTCTCACAATTTCCAAGGAGGACAAATGTGAGCTTCCTCTGAACAAATCTTTCCAAGAAAATTCCTGGAGGTACACAGCAATAAAAGTATATTTGCCTCATATGATAAAACCCTTGTATAAGGCAACCCTTCTTGTTTCTGTGATGACTATATCAAGGTTACCTTACCTGCAGTCTTGATTGGCATCATTTGGACTTCTCACATTCCTTGTCTGTTACTCTACAGTTATATGACTTTCAGAGTCATTACATGAGAGAATAGCTAAGTTGGAGAACCCATGTTTTTGCATGTAGAAGATTCTGAGTTTAGAACCCATCATTGACAAGAAAGGTGACAAAGTAATACCACCTGAGTCTTTGAGAAACCAATCACTGACAAAAGTAGACAGTACTGGGCAAGATAATGTTGAGATTCGTGGGCTATTCTGCCTCCTTGTATAGCGTGTCCTGTTGTAGTATACACACCTGTGCCATTGGCTTGTTGTGTATTTTTATTGTATTTTACTGTGTTTTATCTGTTTTATGGTGTTTTTATACTCTGTTTTTAATCTGAATACATCGTGTAAGTCGTCCCGAGCCACCCGGGAGTAGCGACTCACAAATTTGAACAATAAATAAATAAATAAATAAAATAATCCTATGTTGAGATAAAAGCAAGCTATTGACATACCCAGTAGTTAACAGTCTTCTTTATTGTCTTTCTGATTCACAAGCAGATTGTTCTGTGCACAGAAATGCCAGTACTGTCAAATGCACATTAATCTGGTTTAGCACATGATGCCACAGCTAAGTCAAATACTTTTTAAACAAGTCTAGCACATAAAATCACAGATGAGAACAATTTTTGATTTCTATTCTGACTTTGAACTGACTATAGGAACTTTCATGTATGGAATGACGTCTGGATGAAAAGACCTGATTTACCAGATGGCTATGATGGTTGGCAGGCAGTTGATGGCACAAGTCAGAGACAAAGTGATGGTAAGATTTGATCATGATAAATAATAGAAAATAATGAGCAAAGTTAGAAAGCACATTAAAAGGAACCAGTTCCACTCTGGAGAACTTTCACAAACAGCCCATGAACAGCTTTCAGGTTGGGACAGTGGCCACTAGGGCTGTGCAAAAATCCATTTGTGGATCAGAAGTTAGAAATGTTTCATTAAATCTGTACTTACAATATGATACCAGATTGAGATGGCTGTATAGATGGGGCCTTGAAGGCCCGTTCTGCATGTGGAGAAAAACTATGGCCCCTGCAAGACCTCCCTGCTGTGGCTTTAATAGTACTTTTCCTCATCGCAGAAGCAGGTTGGAGTTCTGGGGTTCCCCCTATTATTTTTATTTTTTACTATTGTTATTATTGTTAATGCAAAGGCTAGATGGATTAACATATGTTGGGGGCGCATTCATGGTGCTTTTCCTGCATGGCAGAAACGGGTAGGACTTGGTGGCTGTAGGTTGCTGTAGGCCTGGAAGCAGGCATGTAGCCAGGGGGGGGGGCTAAGGGGGCTTCAGGCCCCCCCCGAAATTCCCAGGGTGGTCCGCGAAAAGGCCTTACTGGTACATTATTTAAACTGTTACGTTTATTCATATCATGATCTGATCACCATGCTCATTATATCCCACATTAATGGGGTTATTGGGATAACGTTACAAAAGGTTTGCTAGGGTAGACCCTCTTCCACCCAGTCTCAGCCCCCCCCCGAACCAAACTCAGCCCCCCCCCCCCGAATCAAAATCCTGGCTACGACCCTGCCTGGAAGTGTTCCCATTGGCACGAATAGGTAGATTAGGGGAGCTGTTTGCACAGGGGAATGGGAAGGAAGTCAAAAGTCAGCTAATTTATTAATGTATTAATGAGTATTGAAACATTTTTTTCATGATCGCACAGGCTTAGTGGACACAATGTCCTCTAACTGCCAATCGCAATCAAACCCAGGAATGTTTTTTCTTCTTACTCAATTCACTGAGATGTGCTAATAGCCATCACCATGTCCATTCAGGACCAGCGCTGGACTGTTTTATTATTTATTTCATATTCTATCCCGCCATTCTCCCCACAAGGGGGACTCAGGGCGGCCTCACATAGGCATCAACGATGTTTGTAATGTATACATCATAAAAATACAATTAAAACAGTAAAAACATCTTTAAAAATCATACAAATCAGCCAATAAATTCATTTAACAATAATATTAGAGTGCCAGTAAAACCAAAAATCAAGCCGGGAAATCCAGTGTTGCAAATCCAAATTCCTTTCCTATTGCCACTTCATATAATCAAACGCCTGGCCACAGAGCCAGTTGTCTTCTAAAGGACAGGAGGGAGGTAGCCAACCTGATGTCCTTAGGGAGGGAGTTTCACAGACGGGGGGGCCACTGCCGAGAAGGCCTGTCTCTCGTCCCCACCAATCGCGTTTGCGAGAATGATGGGATTGAGAGCAGGGCCTCTCCTGATGATCTTAAGCTTCGTGATGGTTCATAGTAGGAGATACGTTCGGGCAAGTAATCTGGGCCAGAACCGTTTAGGGCAGTGGTTCTCAACCTGTGGGTCCCCAGATGTTTTGGCCTTCAACTCCCAGAAATCCTAACAGCTGGAAAACTGGCTGGGATTTCTGGGAGTTGTAGGCCAAAACACCTGGGGACCCACAGGTTGAGAACTACTGGTTTAGGGCTTTAAAGGTTAAAACCAGCACTTTGAATTGTGCCCGGAAGCCAATCGGCAGCCAGTGGAGCTGGTGCAACAAAGGAGTAGTACGCTCCCTGTAGGCCGCTCCAGTTAACAACTTGGCTGCCGACCGTTGGAGTAATTTAAGATTCCAAGAAGTTTTCAAAGGCAGCCCCACATAGAGAGCATTGCAGTAGTCCATTCTGGATGTAACCGGAGCGTGGACCACCGTGGCAAGACACAGGGAATTAAAACAAATGGGTGAAAAGAGAGAGTCTTCATAAGGATGATATAGTTTCCCTCCCAGGGGGAGAGCTTATTTACCCTCCAGCCAGCAGTGTATGGGAGCTTCTTAAAGTGCTTCAGCATGAGCAATGTCCTGACAAGTGCTCCACATTTCCCCCTCTTAGTTTTGAGCCCTGCATGGAATATACTCCGGCTGCAGTGCATGCTTTTGGCTTATTCCGCACTTTGTGCTGTATGTTTTTACTGTATTGTTTTAGATTTAATGCAGTGGATCTCAAACCTGTGGGTCCCCAGGTGTTTTGGCCTACAACTCCCAGAAATTACAGCCAGTTTACCAGATGTTAGGATTTCTGGGAGTTGGAGGTCAAAACATCTGGGGACCCACAGGTCGAGAACCACCGGTTCAATGCATGCTGCAGCATACATTGAGAGCATACGTTTTGAGAGTAGATGCTTGAGCTGGTTTCAAACTGCATGATATGGTCTCTGTAGAACCATCCCTGGCTAAATCAAAACAGGATCATTTCTCTTACATTATTCTTTCATCTGTACCATATTAAATACAAATTTAAACAAGTTATGCAGCTCTTTATGCTATTAGGTCCAATTGAATGAGGTGGGATATATGAGCCTAAATCACATTTAATCTCAATTTAAATCTAGTGAGCTACTAGAATTTACACAAGTGTTGACTCATCAGGTTTATTGGGACTCAATGGGTGTTCTCTAGTTGGGATTCAGAAACTGTACACAACACAAGAGATTGTACACAACACATATATCCTTGAAACAATTAGCAGGCTGTGCCTGCAATGAGACTAGAAACTTAGCAATTGGAATGCTTTTAAACATGCTCTCAAAATTGGCACAAAAGCTACAGAGTTGGTTTTTTTTAAAAAAAACTGTATGAAATGGGATAAGGATTGAAATGGCTTCACAAAATATACAAGCAATAAAGAAATATTATAATCTTTCAGAGGCTTATAGTCAAACATTAGGAAATAGGTTTTGCCCACAAAAACTGGCTTTGAATGCATTTTTCTATCGGTTGTGTAGTACATATATACCCAGATACTCTTACACACAATTGACATTTCCCCCCAAAGTTCTGAAATTATAATAAACAGCAAATGAAGGTCTGGAAATATTGCTTAATTGTTTGCCCTATATTTCTTTAGCGGCAGTTCAGCTTCCATTCTTTCCTGGGTGGAAAGATGCAGTAGGGTCATGGGTTCTTAATGCATGAAGAAAAACAAGTAAAATTATTCAATTTTCTCTATAGGAATTTTTTGTTGTGGCCCTGCATCACTAAAGGCAATCAAAAATGGTGAAATCAATCTTGCCTATGACACCAAGTTCCTATTTGCTGAAATTAATGCAGAAATGGTCAAGGAAAATCTGCCGACCAAGAAAGTCGGAACAAAAATCATCACCAAACCTCTTTCCAGAGGGAAGACTCCTGAAGACATCATGGATGATTACAAATTTCCAGAAGGTAACAAATACCTGAAGGTTATATTTCTCCCATAAAGTTGAACAGAAAGATAAAAGCTCAGCTAAAGAGATGTTTTCTCAGGCTAACCACCAAACATATAAATGTGTTTGGTAGTTGTTGGCATGTAGAGTAACTAACTTTCCTGTATTTCCCGGGAACTCCTGTAGTAGAACTATTTTTTAATCTTTCCAGATCTTCCTCAGCTCTGGCCACCCTAGCTTCCACTTCCTCCTCCGGCTCAAAGCCTCATTTCTCAAATTTCCCCAAACTGTAGATCTCAGGATTCCATATGTTGGCAATTAAAGTGGAATAATACTGTTATAACAGTGTTATAAAGATTTGTTGAAATTTGTATGATAAGATTTAAAATGCTTAGATCTAAAGCATCGGTGGACAAATATATATGCGTATATAGGTTAGAAATAAGCCATGTGCAAATTCCTCTTTTCCCCCCTATATTGTGACATGCCTTTAGCTAGTTAAACACAAAATAATATGAAAGACTGTTTCCTAACAATCTTGCAAAACACGGAGACGTATCTACATCAAATATACACACATATAAAGGTACAGGAAGTACAGAAACATTCAAGTTCTTATATTATGTCAAAAATATGTATTGTAATAAATATAATCATCATTGTTAACAGCATCAAATTAGCATAGGTAAGGTCCGAGGAGATACACAGCAAAATACAATCAACCAAAGATACAGTAGGAACAAGTCAAAAGGTCCGCTGTAGCGGTTTACATTACCATATAATCCGATAGGTGGTGTGCTGTAGGGGCAGCAAATATTATAAATATAGTTCATTACCCAGTGGAAATTCCTTCCAATGGAATCATGGAACGTCTGTGGGTGATTCAAGGAAGTGTAATTTGAGTAAATAAACGGCAGTTCATGGCGTGCCTTCACAATGCAGAGGCTGAGTCGCCAAATGGCGTGGATCCAGCTGCTAGGGAAGCATTCAGAAAATCACTCTTAAGGCTCAGCAAGATAAAGCACTCCTAGATATCAATATTGTGGATAAAGCCAACGAATCTAGTATATCCTTCTGAAGGATGAATCCATTAAAGAGATAAAGTAGAGTTCTCAGCGAGCTCCCAAAGTCAAAGCCTCCCGCAGCTGGATCCAACAGGGGGAAATGGGGCATTAGGAGTTGTTTAGAATTCCATGAATTAAAGCATTTATCTGTAATTGTCTCTGGAAATGAATTAGAAATCCATGCAACTATTTCAAAACTGCTATAATGTACGTGCTCTATTTGTTTGGTCTTGTTTAATATATGGGTTGTTGTACTTTGCTCTGCTTGGAGAATGTGACCAGTTTTTTAAAAGTGGCTCCTTGTGCAACTGATGGCAATATTCCAAACAACACCTTATCAGTACCCAGTTTCTCCCATCTAGCACACCAATGCGGTGCAATGATGCTGCCGTGGCACTTACCCTGCATATAGATATCTAAAAACAATGCCAAATCTGCACCAACTGCAAATCCTCAGCAATAATTATTCTGCAACTTTGACCAATCATTTGCCCATAGCAGCTTTGTCTTGCCGGTCACCATTCAATCATTACTGATTAAAGATAGCTGCATTTTATGGATTATTTGGATTTGATTAAATAAAACATATGTTCAAGTTCATGGCATATTGGTGGCACTGCAGTCCAAACCTCTCAGCTACTTTCCACACAGCCATATTTATATAAATAAAAATGTAATGTTCGTTTGCGGGATTAACATAGCTCAAAAACCACTGGATGAATTGACACCAAATTTGGACACAATACACCTATCAGGCCAACGAGTGACCATAACTCATGAAAATACTGGAAAACACAGCAGAAGAGACTAAAAAAGCAAAAAAAGAGCAAAAAACAAAAACATTACAATGCATGCACAAAACTATATAATGTGCAAACACACGTATACACATACACACACACACACATACACACAAAACATATATACACAGACTGGGCCACAGCAACGCGTGGCAGAGGATGGCTAGTAACCTATATAATCCACAATATCTGCTTTAAAATGGGTTATCTCAGTCCATACTGCCATATAATCCAGTTCAATATGGATTTTATACAGCTATGTGGAAGGGGCCATAGATGTTAAGTGGCACCAATGACAAGGCAAAACTTGTGGGACAGCCTTGAAAACTTCCAAAGAGTAGACTAATAGTTTTTCCAGCAGCACATTCTGCCATCATTTCCACAAATATGGGAATAAATCGAGAGGCATTCTCTTCCATTTACATCCTAAGCAGCTAGTTCACAAACATATTGTGAACAATCCTATGTAAGGCTCTCAAGAAGTCCAAGAGAAATAACTAGGTGATCTTTCTCCTATCCCGTTTGCAAGATAGGTCATCCAAAGGTGAAATCACACTAGAATTGCTTCAGATTACTAGAATATCCCAAGAGATTCTCCAGTTTCCCAGAAAGCTGTTTGTTTTGACCATTCTGCAGACAAGTAACATTAACAATCCAGAGTTAAATTTGTCCTCCTGTTTTCCTGTTTTCAGGCTCAAAAGAGAAAAAAGAAGCTTTGGAACGTGCAGCTCGTCTACTTCCAAAGTCTCCAACTATCCAGCAGAACATTTTGGTACAAACCAAAGGTGTGTCCCATGAAGCCATATTTCATGTTCTCTTATTTTGATGGTGGCTATTAATCTCTGTAGAGGAGAAAGGTATCAGGATTTCTCTAACCACCTCTTCACAGGGGCATTTGTTGCGCTTTCCTGCACGGCAAGGATGGGTCTTGCCATGCGCCATCACACAATGCATGGTAGGTGCTGCCCACATTCCTCCCAAAGTGGGGTGAAAGCACCCAAGAGGAAAATGTAGTTTGAGCAGTTTCAATGGAGCTACCTGCACTTTCCTCCCCTTTTCCCCATATGATGGAGGAAAGAGTGGTGGGGCAACATGGGTTGCCGTCCTTTCTCCCATCTGATGGGGACAGGATGCCAACACCATGTGATGGGGGAAGGAGGGAGATCACACTGGGTGCCACAAACCGCCCTGTATGCCTTCCCTTTCACCAGTGATTGCCAGCACAATTGCCATGTGAAGACGTCCTAAGGCTGCATTGACACTTTATAATTAATGCAGTTTGACAACACTTTAACTAATATACCTTGATGCTATGGAATCATGGGTGATATAGTTTACCAGGCCTTTTGCCCTCTCTATTAAATAGTATTTGGTCCCTCACCAAACTGTACTACTCCCAAGTTACATAGCATTGAGCCATGGCAGTTCAAGTGCTGCCAAACTGCATTAATTCTGCGTGGTAGATTCAACCACAAGAGAAGAGAATTCCCTTATGGCTCATCTACACTTAGGTCAACTTGGAACCAGTTTAGCAGAAACTGGTTTCACTATGCAGATTACACTATGTAACATGATTTTTGTTCTTGGGTTATAAATGTCATTTCCTAATTGGTTTTATCTTAAACTTTGTTTTTGTGGGACATCCTGTTGCACGTTAAGCTATAGTTTTTCAATGAATGTCTCATAGAGTCTCAACCTAGTTTGTGGCAGCCATAAAAACGAAGTTTCTGGAGTATGACAACTACTTTCAAAGTCAATACCACACAAAAAAACCCCCCCAGAAATAACGCTTTCAAAACAGGAACAGAATGTTTTTTTTACACTGTGTTATCAGATGAACTTTTCTAGAAAGAGTTCGAAGCTTGTAAGGTGATTACAATTATCATGGAAAGTTGCCTGAAAATGGTTCAAGGATTCAGGTATCTGTGGCTTAAGAGATTTCAAAATTTGCAGGGTCTCCCCCCCCCCCCAATTTCCGGATGACATTTGGGCCAAGTGCTCTGGAGAAAGATGAGGAGGAGAGAAAAGGGAAAAAGTGACATTCAGCAGTGAGACTCATCAATTACTCATCCAAGGGAGTCAATAACAAGTATCCCTCTGCTGCCCAACCATACCCTTGGAGCATTTTTCAGTAGATTCCCACCTTTAACATTCTGAATATTTGGTCAGTGTAGATGTGCCCCTAGATTTAGCCTTCTCCATAAACTCGGAACAATTAATCTAACACACGTCCTTCTGCATGCAACTCCTGCAGCATCTTTTGCACAGTCAAGGCCTGATACACTGGCCTACTTGTGCTCTGCATACTGACATTCTGAACTGAATCAGATACCATACCTTCCCCACATCATTTTGAATCAAGGAGAACTCTAGATCAGGGCTGCCCAGGAAGTCAATCGCGATCGACTGGTCGATCCCGGGACTGAAGGAGGTCGATCCCAGCCGGATGGGGCACTTCTAGAGGGGGCAGAGCCATGCTGTGCCAAGCCCGGCCCCCTCCCCACTTCAGCGCTACCACAGCTTCTTCAGTTGAGGAGGGTAGTGCCAAGCCAGTAGTGGCTAGTTATGCCACCACTGGCTGGCACTACCTCCCCCTAGCTGATGCCACCACTGGCTTGGCACCACGCCCCCCCCCAGCTCAAACAGCTTGAGAGGTAGCTGCCAGTAGTGGCTAGCTATGCCAGAGCTAAAGCCAGAGGGGGTGGAGCCAGGCCGCACCAAGCCCCGCCCCCTCCCCCTGCTCCGCCCTGCTTCTCTCTCGGTAGATCTTTCTGACTTGGTATAATTATAAGTAGCTCACATGCTGAAAAAGCGTGGGCACCCCTGCTCTAGATGTATAGAGAAGTCCCAAAGAACCAGTAAAAGTATAAACAATTTTTGTAGGTTGGCAACATGACATTCCCATATGCATATTATTGGGGATGAGTGGGGTAAAGACTATTTATAATGATTTGTATTGTTAATATGTTTTTATTTATTCTTTTACCAGGGTGGTCCCATCAAACAAAATAAAGTGTGCTGCAAAAAAAAAACAAAACCCTGGAGATCAACTGATTACAGCCAAATTTAACTCCAGCCAAGTGAAAGGATTTACTGCAACATAATTTATTGACATCAATTGTCATGAGGCTGCACCAAAATAAACATTTTTGCCCAGCTTGCAGTCTTAATTCCAGGGTAAAAATGTTTAATAGAGAATCATAATGGTCAAGTGTTTAAGTTCCGTAGCAGTAATTACTATTTGATTCTAGTAGATAAGAATTTAATTGAATCTTCTTTTCTTAAATATGCAATATATGGCATATAAGTAGACCTACTTTTCTTTCATAATCTAGATTTTCCATTATATAACCTCCAAATGCGAAATTCTTATGAGATGTTGCAGTAATTAAATTGCATGGCACACTTTTATCTTTTTACACCTGCATTTCAATAAAGATGATTGCAAGCAATTTAATGCGTTGTCTCTTATTCTATCCCCAAATGTGACCAGCAATTTTTATTTAAAATTTTTATGTGAACTGTATTAACTAACCTAACTCATGAATTTGATAGATGTTTTTGTACACAAACATCATAAGGAACAAAAAGTAAAGATTTTAAGAGACCCACATAAAAATAGTTAAGGTAGAAACTTTGGAGAACAGAGGATTTTTTATGGGAAAATATCAGCTTGTTTAATACAGGCAGTCCCCAAGTTACAAACAGGTTAGTTGGAACAGGTAAATTTTAAGTGTAACTTCTCTCTCACACACACGCACGCAAGTATATATGCTTTGGATAGCATAGAGAAGGGTTAACACTGCAATGGTATTTGTTTTGGCATCTGTGCTCCTGTTCAGAAGATTTCACCTCACTTTCTGTCCTTGTGTTAATTGGATTTTTAAAAATGTTGCTTGTTGTGGAAACAAGGATTGGTGACATGGCTTCAATGGAATCACATTTTCCCCATGATATCTCTTCCAGGAGTGTATTTCCCTTTCTAGGAATAGATTTCTCTCACTTCCTGTTGTATCACCCCCATTCATCACTATGAGTTGTTCATAAGTTGGATGTTTGTAACTTGGGGACTGCCTCTACTGAGATCCACTGACTTAATGCCCTTCAACAAAATTTCAGTCCCAGTGTACAATGATAATTTTCTTATCATATGTGTTCCCTAGTTCATGAGAAATATGGATATTGATGAAAAAAATTAAAAGTGATCCTATAGGCTGCTCTAAATGATTACAGGAATAATATATTATAGTAATTAGCAATAGTTTCCCAAGCAAAAGCATTCAAACTATGGATGAATAATAATAAAGGCAAACATTCAATGCTTGTATAAAACAGAAGAAAAATATAAACAACAAACAATAAAATACATTACACAAGTTAAAACAAGTAATTTAAATAATAACAATTAATCAACATTTAAACCTGTGGTTCCCAAAGTGGGCGGTACCACCCCCTTGTGGGCGGTGAGGTGATCCAAGGGGGCGGTGGGAAGCTCAGGAGAATTTGGGGGGCACTGAAGCTCTGTAAGGGGGCGGTGGCGGGATTCCAACTCACAAGTGCGCAAGTGTGCACCTGCCAGTTGGAAACCCCATGCAGGCACTGCCTGGAAACCGCAAAGTGCGCTCCCTTCCTCTCCTCAAATCCGCCCATGGTACAGTCCTGTATTGCCCCTTCCAATCCAACGGGTCCCTTGGAAGGAAGCGGCAATCTGGGACTGTGCCGTGGGTGGAGTTGAGGAGAAGAAGGGGGGTTCACGCTGCGGTTTCCAGGCAACGCCTGCCCAGGGATTCCAACTGGCAGGCTGAGACAGCCGCGCGCTTGCGAGTATGTGCCTGCCAGTTGGTCCAGCGGAGAAGGAAAGCCTCTGCATCTGCAAACGCCTCCTGAGTCGGGAGTTCAAAATCCAGATCCAGGGTTGTTTGGGTTCAGAGTGCTCGCCAAATGTAGGTGAACTACATCTCCCCTAAATCACTGTCAAACTCCTCCAGTATTTTCTATTGGTGAGGGTTCTGTGTGCCAAGTTTGGTCCAGGTCTGTCATTCATGGGGTCTCAGGTGTGGAAGTCAGAGCTGAATTGGTTGAAGGTACTGCAAATCCCATCATCCATTGTCCCTACTCCCCCAAACATATTGTTTTTGTGATTAATCACTATGCTTTAATTATGTTCAATTTGTAACAATGAAAATACATCCTGCATATAAGATATTTGCATTAGAATTCATAAGAGTAGCAATTTTATTTATGAAGTAGCAACGAAAATATGGTTGGGGGTCACCACAACATGAGGAACCATATTTAGGGCTCACGGCATTAGAAAGGTTGAGAACCACTGCACTAATACATATATCTTTCTGTTTAATTGCTATTACATTTGTAAAAAAATTAATTTCTAGGGGGGCGGTGAGTAATTTTTTTTTTCTGGAAAGGGGACAGTAGGCCAAAAGGTTTGGGAACCACTGATTTAAGCCATTAAAAGCCTTTTGAAGTGCCTTTCTTGTACAGGAAAGTCTTGCTAATCCAATCTTTGCTCATCCAACATTCTGTATTATCCAACGTAGTCTGCCTCCTGCCTGGATCCACAACTGTTTCAATACATTGCAATGTTTTGGTGCTAAATTCACAATTACAATAATTACTACATTACGCATGCATTGAACTGCTTTTTCTGTCGATTTGTTGTTAAACATGTTTTGGTGCTTAATTTGTAAAATCATAATGTAATTTGATGTTTAATAGGCTTTTCCTTAATCCCTCCTTATTATCCCTACATTCTGCCGGCCCGTTTATGTTAAATAAACGAGACTCTACTGTCCTTGCATCCTATTTGGCCAAATTGCAATAAACCTCTGTAGCTTTGCCTTCAACCCAGAATGTTTGGGCTGATCTGGTTTAGTGAAGGTTCATTGGGCATGGGCCTCTCTGTCTGTGGTCCTAGCTGAAATCTCTACAAGAGCACAGTGTGTGTCTGTGTTTGCAACATCTTGCAGTATACAGGTCACTTCTCTTTTAAGAGTGTGGATGTGCCTTCAAGTCTCCTGTGAACCTATGGTGATTTCATGAATGTAATAGGGTTTCTTTGGCAAGGAATATTTAGAGTGTTTGCAGTTTCTTCTCCTGAGATATATCCTATCTCAGGGCTTCTTAAACCTTTCCCACTTGCCACTCCTTTCTGGCTGAGAATTTTTATATGACCCCAGATATATGAAATAGGTATTACATTCAAATATTTATTGATAAATAAATGAAAACTTCTACGACCTTAATACACTTCTGTTTCACCTGATATCACTGAGCTCAATGAGATTTACTCCTGAGAAAACACACATGGGACTAAAGTCTTTGTTAGCCTTTAAAGTGCTGCAAGTCTCTGAAAGTATATGTGGCAGGCAGAAGTGATAGAATTAACTCTGGTTGAGCAACCCTTATCCAGAATTCCATATTCCAAAACTGTCCACTTGGAGAGATACCTTTTTCTGATGGTTTAGTGTACATAAACTTTGTTTTATTCATATAGTTATTGAAAATGTTGTATAAAATTGCCATCAGGCCATGCATATAGGCTGTATATGAATCAAATGAATGTTGTGCTTAGACTTTGGTCCCATCTTTAAAGTATCTCATTATGTACTGTATGTGTATGCAAACACAAGTATTCCAACATCTACAGAAATCTTAAACTTCTAGTAGAATATTCAACTTGTATTGTAAAGGATTTAGGTCATTTTGCTTGGTTCATAGGAATCAAATAGCTAGGCAGGGCAAAAACAAGAGCATTTCAGTGACTAAAACAAAAAAACAATATATCATGCATTGCAGGACATCACAGACTAATTGGTATAACATATTATCTGTATTGGGATATTCTGCAATATTTGATTTACTGTATACATTTTTTTTAAAAATTGGAATGCATGAACATTTCATAAATGTGATAAAGTAGACTCCAAAACCTGGAGAGGAATCCCATACAGTTTAGTGTAGGAGTCAGTCTTACTTAGTTTATGTAGATTACTCCCAAGTGATGAGAATAGGATTGCAACTTGATATCTGTCACTCATTAAAGTGTCACAGAATTAACTTTCTTTCCATTTGATGTTAAAAAAATTAGCAAATATTATCTTAGGAATTTTACACATATATTATAAACCTAGGGCTCTTCCACACAGCCATATACCCCAGAATATTAAGGCAGAAAATCCCACAATATCTGATTTGAACTGCGTTATCTGAATCCACACTGCCATATATTCCTGTTCAAAGCAAAACATGTGGTATTTTATTCAGCAGTGTGGAAGGGGCCCATGTCTTCAAGTGGCATATTGGCTGTTCTTTGTTCCTTGCGGGCATGCAAAAGTGCCCAAAGGAATCACTTAACATTAGCCAAATTTGCTGGCTCAGCTCGGGCCAAAATGGGCATTTTGTGAGGGAAACGTAATGGGGTGTGCTTTTTGTGGAACTTCACAGTGAGACAATTTATTTTTGATACACAATCATTCTGGAATTTCCTGATTAGGAAAAAAAAGAGAGAAAAGAGAGTGGATTACTTCCTATCGTAATTTGTCATCAAGTTGATTTTGGCTTATGGAGACTCTATGACCACCCCCCCCCCCCCAATCAACTGCCCTTCTCAGGTTTTGCAATTGCAAATTCCTTTGTTTGTTGGACAACCTTGTTACTTTAAGGAACAAAATCTTTCTGGGTGCCCTTTAAAGGTTCGCCTGCTTTTGACACAGAGTATTTAAATACAGCTGAATTCACTCTTCTCTTCTCTTCTATACCAGCCCCTATGCTAATGTGTTTGTAACTTTTTTTGTGTATTTGATAGACAGCTTGTTAGAAGTGTGCTTGATGTGTTTACTATGGCCACTTACCTTTTTGTTTCTCTCCTCTAGTGTACCTTTTTATCTTCAGCATTTAAGCCATTTTATTGCATTTTAACTTTTGCTTTGCAAGCATCACCCTATAAAAGGGGGGAAAGTTTCCTTCTTCAACTTGTTGTACAAACCCAGGGCTGTTTTCTCAAAATTTGCAGGAGTAAAGCTTAGGAAACACCATGAGCCAAACAAAAGGTAAGTACAGGCAGAAAGTACTCTTGCAGTTTGGATTCTGTTTGTAGCAACAGAAGTAAGATGAAAAAGTGGGGAAATTGAAACTAGCAATTATATCTGATAAATAGTGTATACACCAGGCAATGCTGGGTGTAAGTCTATACTCTGTGTGTGTGTGTATGTGTGTTAAAACATGTACAAGCAGTCCCTCAGTTAAAAACATCCAACTTACAAATGACCCATAGTTTGAAAAGGGGTAAGACAACAGAAAGTGAGAGAAATCTACCCGCCAGGAATGGAAGTTCAGTCCTGAAAGAGTTATCAGGGAGGAAACCTATCTCCACTGAAGCTTTCTCACCAATCTTATATACAAATTCAACTATCTTGTTCGTAACTTGGTAAATGCCTTTTTATGTTTCTGTATATGCATGTTTGATCCACGAAGGCTTCTACACGGCTTGATGGATCTGGACCAAACTTGGTGCACATACCCATCATGATCCAACTTAAAGTACTGGTGTTTGGAGGGGGGGCAGGGCAGATAGAGGATGGTGGAAGTTGTAGTCCAGCCACATCATGTGAATCCCACCCATCAAACCTGGAACGCATGCTCTTCATGATCAAAAATAAAATACTAGTGTTGTTTGGAGAGCTTATAGAGGATGATGGGAGTTGGAGTCCAGCTGTATCCAGAGAGCTGTGTGATTCCCAACCAAGAACAAAGGCCCAGCTCTCCTAATCAGTCAGATAGCTGAACCTACTTGCCAGGCTGCATTCTTACCCTTTTGTTAGGAAGGCTGAGGATTATGGGGGCTATCTGACCAGTTAGGAGGAGAGCCATGAATTGCAACTCAAATATATCTGGGGCTGATGGGAGTTGAGGTCCACCCAGATTTGGAGATAATGGGAGTGGCAGCCTGATCAGATCAGCTGTATGATTTTATAAAATATTCCATTATATGCATATACTTTTTCTGATGGGACCATTCATACTCTGGACAGCGAGGCATTACGCCCGTCGTCTTTAGTAAAGAGCCTAGCGTGACTCGTGGCTGGAGTACTAGCCAGGGCTATATCACTCCAACCCTGCAGCAGCTGCACTGGTTGCCAATCGAGCACCAGATCACCTTCAAAGTGTTGGTTTTGACCTTCAAGGCCTTGTACGGTCTGGGGCCGCTGTACTTGAGGGACCGTCTACTCCCATATGTTCCCCAGAGATCTCTTCGATCTGAGGACCACAACCTTTTACAGATCCCTTCCTTATGGACCATCAATTTGTCCTCAACTAGACAGAGGGTCTTGTCTGTTGTTGCTCCAAGCCTATGGAACACCTTGCCACCTGAAGTCCGGGCAATCACTGAACTGCCGGCATTACGGAAAAAGTGCAAACCAGTTCTTTTCCGTCAGGCATTTAATGTCTCGTCATTCCTGGTTATGGGCTAACTTTGTGACACTGTTTTAATCGTTAACGTTGTTTTATGTTTATGGTTAATGCTTGGTCGATGTACTGTAAACCGTCCTGAGCCAAACTGGAAGGACGGTATACAAATCGAAACAATAAATAAATAAATAAATAAATCTGAAATGCAAACAATGAGTATTTCACATAAACAACATTACAAATTGCCTGTCTCGGGCAATGCTGAATATATATATGCTAGTTATATAATAAAAGAGAGCAGAACATTGAGCTCCTGGGCTCCCAGCCTCTGCCTCATCATGTCAAGCACTGACTGCAGATCTGTGGGCTCTTCCACACAGCCCTATATCCCGGAATATCAAGGACTCTGTGTAGACTCAGATAACCCAGTTCAAAGCAGATATTGTGGGGTTTTCTGCCTTTGATATTCTGGGATATAGGCAGGGGCGGTCTAAGGTAATTTTAAATGGTAGGCGAACATTATTTTGGTGCCCCCCCCAAAAAACATTATTTTGCCGCCCCCCATGTAAAACAAATATACAATTATAATATCACAATACCATTAGTAGTATTATATTGTATCAATGTATATACAATATATTATACCATACTCATACTATATTATATCATAATTATATTATACTACATTACAATATAATTATATTATAATATATTGACATTATAATATAATGTAACATTCTATTATATTATTATTATAAAATAATAACATTATTTATTTAAATAAAATTATCCTCTACTAAATATTTTCATGACTCCTATAAAACTCAAATAACCCAAAATAAAGTAAAATAAAATATTATATATTACTATTTTGTACAATACCACTATACTGCAATATTGTTTGTAATATTACATGTAATATAAAATATATCATTATTCTATTGTTATATTGTATTTGTATTATATTGTACGACAATATTAAGCAGAACTGTATAATAATCAACAAGAAATGCAATGTAAATGCATCAAAATCAGAATATATTACCTATCACCCGACTCATAATTCATAGGAGTCTCCCATAAGTCCAAAATTAGGATCCCAATGTAAATGTAAATGTCTGAGGAACATCGACAGGGCCAGGATGGCGCCCCATGTGGCCAGGATGGCGCCCCCTTCCCAGATGGCGCCCTAGGCGGCCGCCTACTTGGCCTATCTTGTAGGACCGCCCCTGGATATAGGGCTGTGTGGAAGAAGGCTATCACAAATATAGCAATCCAGATAAATAGCATGAACCAGTACAGCCATCTCTACAATGCAATTCCCAGCATCTTCAGCAATATGGCTAATTGTAAAGAATGATAGGAATTGAGTATCCAGTTTGAGGGAATCGAGTATATAGTTTAAGAAGACTGATCTGAATGAAAGAAGGGAAATGAGTCCATCTATTCATGGAACAGAAGCACATAAATGATGTACAATCCTGTCAGTGTGCAATAGCAGTAGCCCTCATTGTACAACCAATCTAGGAAAATTTGCTAAAATATGCAGCATGTTAATTAGATAATCTGTGCCAGAACTCTGTTTATTAGGATTGTCAACCTTTCAGGATGAGGACTTTTGAACATTGACATGGCCAGAACCAGAAAACAGGAAACTTTTAACTAAAGGCACAACTGACTAATAAGTTTTAATATTGTTCTACTGTCCACACTTAAGCTTTGTGAACTATAACATTAAATTAATAAGTATTGTATCACAGAACAAGTTGAAAATGAAAGGAAATTGGATAAATACTCATTTGTTGTCATTTCCAGTGACTCCCTTGAAGGCCATTAAAATTGATTTCCTCCGGGAATACAATGCCAATTTCCATCATACCAATGACTTCGACAACACTAATCTTATTGTGAGACGAGGACAGGAGTTTCAGATGGAAGTGACTTTTGGTAGGGAGCTGAATGACAGTGACAAAGTCATACTACAACTCAGCATAGGTAAGTAACTAGATCTTTACTTACTTAGGAGAGCACTCGTTGTTTGAGTAGAATGGCATTCCAAGTGTAGTGTCTTGGCGGTGGATACGTAGGTGAATGTGGAGCCCTATTCTTGATCTGCATGTTCTTCTATAGTGAGGACATCGGTTTCCAAGTGGAAGGCAGTCTGGTCAGGATTGCCTTGATATGCCTTCCTCTTGGTATGTTTCTCCCTTTAGCCCTCCATCCGTGCCTCTTCAAATTCCACAGCACTACTAGACTCAGCTGACCTCCAGTTCGAGCGATCAAAGGCCAGGGCTGTCCAGTTCTTGGTGTCTATGCCACAGTTTTTAAAGTTGGCTTTAAACCCATCTTTAAATCTGTTTTCCTGTCTACCAACATTCTGTTTTCCATTCTTGAGTTGGGAGTAGAGTAACTGCTTTGGGAGACGGTGACTGGGCATTCGGACAATGCGGCCAGTTCAGCGGAGTTGATGGTGTAGGAGCATCACTTCAATGCTGGTGGTCTTTGCTTCTTCCAGTTTGCTGACATTTGTTCATCTGTCTTCCCAAGAGATTTGCAGGATTTTTCAGAGGCAGGTATCACTATTTTGGCCGTAAACATATATTAAGGGGTACACTTTCCATTACGTTCCTAATCTGCAAACAGAAAAAGTAAAGCTCTTTCCTCAGAAGTTTTTGTACACATTCAAACAAATTTGTAGATATTTACCTTCCTGGAATTTTTTTTTAAAATATAAAGCAAGTTAAATAGATCTGTGGATATTTTGATGGAACCAAACGAATAAACTGGATACTACAAAGCAGGGCCGTACCCAGGATTTTGATTTGGGGTGAGTCTGGGTGTGAGAGGGTCTATCCTAGCAAACTTTTAGTATCATTATCCCAATACCCCCATGCATATGGGATATATTGAGCATAGTGATCAGATCATGATATGAATACACATAACAGTTTAAATAACGTACCAGTAAGGCCTTCTCGCGGATAACGCTGAGAATTTGGGGGGGGGGCTGCTATAAAGAGAAAATTGAAGTAGGAACACAAATCTGCATTGTTCACTGATACACCTTCTTCTCTTTGCCTTTTTAAATAGAATATTGGGAAATCTTAAATTTCTATGCAAAAGCGGAAAAGTTACAAACTACAATTACTCAAAGTCAAACAGATATACATACTATTTCTTTAATTTTAGGATTTGCATTAGGAGCAACATAGAGTAGGTTAATCAATTAAATAACAAATACACCCAATGTGAAAAAATACATTCACAATAATTTACAGATATAATATGTCATTCTGGCAGGATCTTTCTTAGCTTCATAGAAGGCTGCTGCAAAAGCTGTTATACAAGCAGTAAAATAAATCTCACTATATGCAAATGTTATAAATCCACCAATATTCATAGATCTCATATATGACAAAGCTCAAAGTACAGCTTTTGGCAAAATCTACAACAACATTTTATCATGGACCAAAACCCTACTCTTCATGAACTTGTATTCTTCCAGGTGAGAATCCAAAACGATACAATGGGACCATATTGTATTTGAACATAACATCAAAGCAGAAGAAGCAACAATGGCATGCCGAGATTTATCATACAGAAGGACATAAGGTATTATATGCAGATATCCAATTAGAGCAGTGGTTCCCAAACTTTTTTGGCCTGTCGCCCCCTTTCCAGAAAAAAATATACTCACCAATCCCCCTATAAATTAATTTTTAATTTTTTTAATAGCAATTAAACAGAAAGATATATGTATTAATATTTCTACCTTTTTCGTAAAATATAATAAAGTAAGCTGTAAATTAGAAACATTGAAGTTTGAAATTATGAAACCATTTATTGAACTTAGAATAGAAAGGTAATACAAAAAAAGTGAAAACATTCGAAATCATCTTAATGAGAAGGATGAACCTGATATGCTGCTATCAATCTAGTAATCCTCGGCTCTATTTTCGTCAGCAGTAATCTCAAATCATCGCGATTGACTATTTTGCAATTGGTTTCTTTTTTTGTTAATAAATTGGTTACTGCACTGAATCCATGTTCCACTAAATATGTTGAAGGACATTATTATTATAAGACTCAACCAGTTTGAAGGGAACCCCAAAAGTATTATTATTATTATCGCTTGCTTGGCGAGAGGAGGAGGAAGAAGAGAGAGGAGGAGGGGAAGAGAGAGAGAGGGGGGGGGGGGATGGATGGATGGATGGATGGTAGCCTGTCGTCTGGCTCACTGCACCGCCCCCACCGCGCCCTTATAGGGGTTCAGCGCCCCCCAAATCCTCCTGAACCTTCCAGCGCTCCCCCTAGATCACCCCACCGCTCACCAGGGGGTGGTACCACCCACTTTAGGAACCACAGAATTAGAACATGTGTTTTATATTTTTGGTGACTGTAGCACAAAAATACATTCAACTGCTCAACATGGCTGTCATTTCATGGTAAGATCCTGAACTATGACAGAGACTTCCCTTAATAAAGACCACTGTCAAGAGATACAAGAGCTCTACAACTTGTAACCCCACTGCTGCCTAATCATTAGTGTCAGCAAGCACAGAAAATGATAAGATGATCGGGAGAATGCTGATCTGCAAGACACGCATTCCATACTACAGACAGTCCTTGAGTTACAAACATCTAACTTAAAAACAACTCATAGTTAAGAACGGGAATGAGACAACAGGAAGTGAGACAAATCTACCCCTAGGATTGGAAACTCACTCCTGGAAGAGTTATTGTCACGGGGGGAAAGGTGTCTCCACTGTAGCTTTCTCACCAATCCTTTTTTCTATAACAAGTCTTTTTTTTTTCAAACTCCAATTATCACAGGGACATAAAATTAATCATACTGTATATGCACACACATATTCGTTTATTTGTTCTTATTTTCAGGGTTTCCTAAATGCCATACTTCCCAAGATTTCTCTGCTTAAAATAATTGTATGAGTTCTATAACTTTTGCCCTTGAAAACACTCATGGCCTCTGGTTGCCTTACCATGCTCTTCTGATCACACTCTGCTATTTCCTGTTTCTTCTCCGTGAGTACAATAAACATTTCCAATATAAAGGTTGCTAGTGAGCGCAATTGAGCATCTGGTTCATTCACTCCTTAAAATGCAGTTCCAATTACTTGAAGCAACGGGATACCTAAACATGACATATCCTCCTGTTATAACTTTATGATTGTCTTGTGTTTTTCTAGTGCTGTATTGCTGTGACAAGTCCGCCAGATGCAATTGTTGGGAAATACAGTCTGGATGTGGTAACAGAGTCTAATCCCCGTAACTTCAGAGATGCCGTTTTTTATGTGTTGTTCAACCCATGGTGTGAAGGTAATTAATGTGATCTAAAGTGCTTTAAATGGTAGCATTGCTCCATTAGAAACAGATCATTAAGCAGTGTTCCCCTAAACCCAGTAAGATTTGGGCATCCAATAAGACTATAAAAAGAGGAAATAAGTTTATTGGGTTATGTTTTTAATTCACAATATAATCCTAATATCACAGTGGTCTTTAAGCATTAGCCAGAAAATGATTAAACAGGAAGTTGCTTTCTGAGAACAAGCCTCCCTGAAATGTAACTCTGCCAATATTTTCAGGAATAGATCCAGGTCACAGAATAGTGAGAAAAGAAGAAATAACTTATTGAGATTCATAATGTATTGCAAATATGATAAGCGATCATTAATATGTTGTCTGCTTAAACTTCCAGCTGTTTTTTTTCACTAGGCAGTCTTCACAAAAATTAACATTCTCATGTATGTGTTTCAGCGGATTCTGTTTTCATGCCTGATGAGGAACAAAAAGCTGAATATGTCCTCAATGATACCGGATATCTGTATGGTGGATCAGCAACACATATATTAGAAAGACCTTGGAATTTTGGTCAGGTAAAAGATCACTTAATGAGTATTACATTCTTACTTTTTAACTCTTGGGCATAATCATATAATAATAATAACAACAACAACAATACAGCTTAATTTTTATCCTAATACCATATCCCCAAAGGGAGTTCTCAAATATAGCGTTTAAGGCCATAATCCCTAAACATGGTCAAAGGCTTGTTTAAAAAGCCATGTTTTCAGGTGTTTCCAGAAAACTTGGAGAATGAGGGCTACCCTAATCTCTTTAGCGAGGGCATTTCAAAGCCAGAGAGCCACCACAGAGAAGGCCCTCTCTCTCTCTCTCTCATTCTCGTCACGCTAAGGCAACAATGTAAGCTAATAAAGTAAAATAGACTCAAACAAAGTATACTTCACCCAGTATTTAGTAGAGTTTCAGTGTTTTAGGTGGGTCTCATCGTGGATATTCTTCATGTATGTATCAGGAAAATCCCATATAAATTATGATTCCACTCAATATGGTTTCCGTGATCTTTTACTGTTTGATATCGCCACGTTCACATATGACATAATCCATCACTCCATATGAATGAATGCTTCTTCATAAAATGTCCAAAACAATGATTTGTAAAGTTCCACAAGGAAAATTTGTTGATAAGTGTCCACGTCGAAATTATAATCTGGGGTATAAGTACCCTGCGTTTTCGTGGTCCATTTGTTTGAATTATTTGTAATCCATCATTGTGTCCCTGACATCAATAGAAAGAAGAATATCAAATTGAAAATAAAGGTAAGTTATATCCTGCATTAGTATGCTGAGAATGCCATCATGAAGGTATATAATCCGCTTCAGGTCCTCCGTGCATTGGAGTTGGTAAGAAGGCCGACGAGGCTGAAATTCACTCGGGTCCCTCCTCTCGTTTCAACCCTTTAAGGGTCTTTTTCAAGGCTGTTCTTCATAATTCATAACATATTTTGAGCACATTGTCTGTGTACAAATGAAATACATGGGTTTGTAACTGAATAGTTGTTACATTCATATAATATATACTGTACGTGCAATTAAAGTAAATTCTCCGCCCTTCAAGCGACTATATTAATATATAATGGATTATGTTATATGTGAAAGTGGTGATATCAAACAGTAAAAGATCACGGAAACCATATTGAGTGGAATCATAATTTATATGGGATTTTCCTGATACACACATGAAGAATATCCACGATGAGACCCACCTAAAACACTGAAACTCTACTAAATACTGGGTGAAGTATACTTTGTTTGATTCTATTTTACTTTATTAGCTTACATTGTTGCCTTAGCGTGACGAGAGTTTAGCAGCGACTTTTCCTCTCTCTCTTGTTCCCACCAACTGCATTTAAGAACATAAGAACATAAGAAGAGCCATGCTGAATCGGGCCTCAGCCCATCTAGTCCAGCATTCTGTGTCACACAGTGGCCCACCAGTTGTACACAGGGATCTCTAGCAGAAAGGAGGGCAAAACCCTCACCTGCTCCCGACCCCCACAACCAGTACCCGGGAAAATCCTGCCTGCCTCCATCAACACAGAGGTGGCACTTGGATGTCCATTTCAGTAACTACTGATTTCCTTGGTATCCATGAATCTGTCTAATCCTGCCTTGAAGCTGTCCAGGCTGACAGCTGTCACAACCTCCTCTGGAAGTGAGTTACATAACCCAATGACCCTCTGGGTGAAGACATATTTCCCTTTATTAGTCCTAACTTTCCTACCTTGGAGCTTTAGGAGTGCCTCTAGTCCTAGTGTTGTGTGACAGAGAAAATATTTTTTCTTTATTCACCTTTTCTATCCCATGCATGATTTTATACACTTCGATCAAGTCACCTCTTAAACGCCGTCTTTCAAGGCTGAAAAGACCAAGGCGTTGCAACCTGATTTCATAAGGGAGCTGCTCCATCCCTTGGATCATTTTTGTTGCCCTTCTTTGTACCTTTTCCAGTTCCGTTATATCCTTCTTGAGGTGCGGTGACCAGAATTGTACACAGTACTCCAAATGTGGCCTCACCATAGATTTGTAGAGAGGCAATACAACATTTGCCGACCTATTTTCGATTCCCTTCCTGATCATGCCAAGCATAGAATTTGCTTTTTTCGCTGCTGCTGCGCACTGGGTTGACATCTTCATTGAGCTGTCCACCAAAACCCCAAGATCCCTTTCCTGGTTTGTCTCAGATGTGGGATCGAGAAGAGGGTCTCCCCAGCATATAATCTCCTATTAGAAAACGAAGAAATAATATACTGTAGCCCTGTGTTGAAGTTGTGTCTGGCAAAGCACCTACATTCTGCCCCTAGTGCATCTAGAACTGAAATAAACTAAAAACAAAGAAAATAGCCCATCCCTCATGCAGTATTTCAAACTCAACAACTACTTTTAAGTAATGAAAATGTATTTTTCAGTAGTAAACAACTTGGGAATGTCCAAATTTGGCTTTCAAACAGTTTGAAGAAGATATCTTGGATTGCTGCATGCATCTTCTGGACTTGAGCTTGCTTGGGCCGTATGGTCAGAGAAATCCTATACACGTTTCCAGGGCCATGTCAGCTTTGGTATGTACTTTTAAAGAAATAAATACACATTATATTCTGTTTTTAATAAAAGAGCAGGAAAAGATGGCATCTTGTCACAGTTGGATTCAGGCAGTTGGAGCAATTACAAATAAGGTGTACTGTATTTTGTTTGTTATCTAGTTTTGTTTTCTTTCTTATCCTACTCCCATTTGTTAGGTTAACTATGATGAGAATGAAGATGATGATGGAGTGATCCTTGGGAACTGGTCAGGATACTATGAAGATGGTACTTCTCCTGAGGACTGGACAGGAAGCGTCCCAATTTTGCAACAGTATTACAGAAACAAAGAACCCATACTTTATGGCCAATGTTGGGTTTTCTCTGGTGTGCTTACCACAAGTAAGACGTCTTCTTTCATATTTTATTTTATTTTATTTATTTACTTTATTTATATTCTGCCCTTCTCACCCCGAAGGGAACTCAGGGCGGATTACAGGTACACATACAAGCAGACAATCCCTGCCATGTATCACAGTACAGTGCATACATTTTGACATATTACACACATATAAACGAACAGAGGCAAATCTGGCCACCAGGGGGAGCTGACGCACCCCTTATCTCAGCGTTCCAGCGTTCCTCGCTGTTCCTTCTGCATTCCTCAGCGTGAATGGAATTCTTTTTATGGCCTCATAATTCAGTCAAAATAATGACACCCATCTTCTCTGAATATATAACTATGGAACTTTGAGTTGCAGGTGTGTTAATCTTAGAAAATCGACCGTTTGAAAAAGTTACTTTTAGGCAACAAGTCTAAGAATTCCCTTGGCCAGGGATTCTGGGTATTATATTCCAAAAGTAACTTTTTAAGCTCTTCTCTAGTATGTCTAGACTCAGTAATGACTGTGAGTGTCCTAAAGCAGTAGGGGTGTGCAAATCTTGGTCTTTAAATCATAAGTCGCATCTAATTCGTAATATTTGTATATACAAACAGAGATTAGGAAATATAGGAGGGAGAGGGGACCCGTGCAAAAACATATAAGAATCAAAACTCACCCAATACTTTTTTGCTTGCATTCTGGAATGCTCGGAAGTCTGTTTCATTTTCAGCGCAAGCAAGGTGAAGCCAAAAAGGCTGCCATTCCTCTTTCAATTAAGAAGAAATAGGCTGCCTCTCACTATGAAGAGAGGAAAGCAGCAGGGTGTGACAAGCTGTGTGACCTGGGAAAGAGACCAAGAGAGCACAGAATTCTGGGAAATGTAGGTTGGGAAGGTGAGGAACCCTATGGCAGTGAATTCAAAAGGCTCTGCCCTAAAATTAGTATTTATATGAATATTTTTTTAACTTGGGGGAATTATCGCCTGTTATCTTGTGTCATTGTATAGAAAATTCAAGAAGATAGCTCTTGTAGTTTTTTTTAAAGAAATGTTGTTTGTAAAAACTTTGGAAATTCCCCAAAAATCCTTGGATGAGTGAAACACCGGGAATGTGGCGCAGCTGGCTAAGTGTCAGCTGCATAAGATCTCTCTGACCAGTAGGTCATGAGTTCGAGGCCTGCCCAGGTCGAGGTGGGTGCTCGACCTTTAATTGTAGCCTGCTGTCGACCTTTGCAGCCCGAAAGACAGTTGCATCTGTCAAGTAGGAGATAAAGGCACCACATTAAGTGGGGAGACAAATTTTGACTGAATTATGAGGCCATCTAAAGAACTCCAGGAACCCTGAGGAATGTGGAAGGAACAACAAGGGATGCTGGGAACGTTGAGATATGAGTGTGTCAGCTCCCCCTGGTGGCCAGAGTTTGCCTCTGTTCGTCTATATGTGTGTATGTGGAAACGCAGGGATTGTCTGCTAAGTATGTGTACCTGTAATCTGCTCTGAGTCCCCTTCGGGGTGAGAAGAGCGGAATATAAATAAAGTAAATAAACAAATAAATAAACATTCTGAAACTTGATGGGCTAACAGTGGTACATGTGTTCTATAATTGTAGCAAGTTTAATGCTAATAGCTGTAACAATGAGGGAGAAAGGAGCCCCTGAAGTTTCCCCATTGGCACAATTACTTAACTACTTTTTCGCTACTTTTTGTTAACCCGTTATAGTTTCAAAATGTTTAAAAGCAATGCTTTTGGATTTGGAAAGATTAGCCGTTTACGAGAAACGTTGCCCGGGGGACGCTCAACTGTATTTACTCAGTCTTCGAGGAGGCTCTTTCCATGTCCCCCCAGCCTCCTCCCAGTAGACCCAAATCAAGGAAAAGCTTTATGAGAACTACCATTCCTCTTGCCGTCCCTCCAGCAACAACAAGGGTATCCCTCTGGGCAGCTAAACCAGGAAATCCCAAATGGATTCCCCCCCACCCCCCGGCAAGGGTTTTCCTAGAGGAAAAAACCAAGAATGGGCAACTTCTGAATAGACTCAGAAATGGGGTGGGCATGTCAAAAGACAACCTGGCAAAATGGCACTACTTATAAGAATCCCAAACCTTGTGTGACTGTGGAGCAGAACAGACAACTCCACATCTGTATGCTTGTCCACTGTGGCCTGCCTCATGTACACAGGAGGAATTGTTGGAGGCTACAGACAATGCCGTTGCTGTTGCCCGTTTTTGGTCAAAAGATATTTAGCTGCCTGCACACCTTCTATTTTTTATCAGTTTTATATTAATGTATGCAATGCTTTTGATATGAAATAAATAAAAATAAATAAATAAAACCCATTATAATTGCAATACAGACCCCGGCCAATTTCGGAAATACTTTATAAACTATTTTTCCCCACCTTCTAATTTTGTAAGGAGTATTGAAACATGTTTTTCATTGATTGCACAGGCCTCAAAGTGTAGCAATTGAACAAAAATATCCTTCTCTACATTCCAGTTATGCGCTGCCTGGGGATTCCAGCCAGAAGTGTGACCACCTATGAATGTGCTCATGATCACCACAGAAATATAAATGTTGATGAAATCTACAATGAAATGGGAGAAAAAATGAACATATCAGACTTTACTTGGTAATTTCTACCATGTATCAATGAATCCGCTGAGATAGTGATGGTTGGTAGAAGGGGCTGAGCAAATAAGATACATTTGGTGTTCCCTTAAGTATGATATTTTCATCCTCTACTTCGTCCATACTGTACTGATTTTGTTTATTTAAAATATTTCATACTGTCTCTCAGTCCACAAGGGCTCCAGAGTCAACTAATATAATTTTATGTTTATGTAATTACAACATTATTTTTCTTTAATTATTACTGCTTTGTGTTGTTCTACTCTTGTACCAGTGCAGCAACATAACAATAAGAGCAATAAAATGTAATGATTAAGAAAAAACATTCTCACCTATTAGCACCCCCAGCCTGGTGGCTCTTCATTGACACTTGATGAATGTCTCAGCTGTTGGGCTACAGTTCCCATTATCTCTAGCCAGCAGTGCCATTGGCCTTACCAGGATTCTAGCACAACACACCTGAGGCTGAATTCTAGCACAACACTCAATTATAGAGCTATGATGCCACTCTAATGTCCATAACTCAATTCTGGTACCTGAAATTCAGGACATGGTATTTAAAATTCTCTGTCAGTGAGTCCTTGTGTCTCACCAAACTACAAATCCCAAAACATTAAAACATTGGTTTGTAACTGCTCATAGGAACTACCACGTATGGAATGACATTTGGATGAAAAGACCAGACTTACCAGAGGGCTATGATGGTTGGCAGGTGGTTGATGGCACACCTCAGTATGGCATGGAAGGTAAGAATTCATTGTAGACATAAAGGTAAATTAGAAAAGCAAAAGTCAGTTTTGGCTAATCTGATAACAGTGAATTGCTACTCAACTATTCTCACTTTTTTGACAGGTACAAAATAAATTTAGTACTCTGAATAAAATATGCAAGTTTTATTAATCTTATGTTCTTTCATACAATTAGTTTCTGCCTCACCACCTCTTAAATAAACCTAAGGAATACAGAGAAGGAGTAGATCATGCTCAAAATAACATATCATTTTTTTTTAAAATGAGTATCATATCAAAACTTTATTACGGTCACAGACCAGCACAAAGTGGGCACAAGCGCCCTAAGAGGAGAAGGACAACTCCCCAGTAAACAGTTATTTAAAATCAGACTAGAAATCAGTATAAAATATATTTTAAAAGACAGGATATTGTTGCCTTACGATGTCAATCATCACCCGTCTGATATTAAGGGCAGCAGCATAGAACTTAGCAACACTGTAAGTCATTGCAGTGTTAGAGTCCGAAAGCAGCAGGGTGGAATAACATATTTCACTGCGCCCCGGGTACTTTAAAAGCCATGGTCCAATGAGATTGGATCTAAAATCTCTGTAGAACATGCATTGAAGAAGCACGTGCTCAGTTGTTTCCACATGACCAGACCCACAAAAATGAGTATAATTTAGCATGAAATCAAATTCTGAAATTCACTTTTGAGAATTCTTTATTTGATTTAATTTATTATAGCCCACCTTTTGAGTGGTGTCGTTCAAAGTAATTAACAACTGGTTCTGCATGGGTTTTGCCACTTATGTAGATCTAACAACCACAAAGTGGGACAAAAAGTATGCAAAGTATCAAATATATCACAGGCAAGCATGCCCAAACACAGTATTCAATACATATCACAACAATCAATGGTTCTACCTAAACATCTTGATAATAAATTATCAAGATGTTTATATGGAACCATTGATTGTTGTGATATGTATTGAATACTGTGTTTGGGCATGATTGCCTGTGATATATTTGATACTTTGCATACTTTTTGTCCCACTTTGTGGTTGTTAGCTGCATTTCTACAGCTCACTTTGTGTTGTACTTATGTAGATCTATCAATCAAGATAAATCAAGGGGCCTCAAACCTTTGAAACACAGGACCAGTTCGTGGTCCCTAAGATTATTGGAAGGTCGGACTATAGGTTGTTGTTGTTTTTGTTGTATGCCTTCAAGTTTTTCAGGCCTAGGGCAACCCTAAGGAAACTCTGTCACAGAGCTTCCTTGTCAATATTTATTCCTAGGGGATTTACCTTTCTCTTCCTCTGAGACTGAAAGAGTGTGATTTGGCTAAAGTCACCCAGTGGGTTCAAAGCCACAATCAGAAGTTCAAAGCACTACACCACACTTTCTGAATTCTGAATTCCTTCTATTTCCTACTTATTTTTCTCTCACTCTTCCATTTCTATCTGTTATCTAGCAACCTTTCTTTCTTCCTTTTCCCCTCCCTCCTTCCTTCCCTTTTCCCTACCACTTTTTCTTTCTTTTCCCCTTCTCTTACCCTCCTTCCTTCTTTTTCTTTCCCTCCTCCCTCCCCTCCTCTCTCCCTCCTTCCCTCTCTTTTTCCTTCCTTTCTTCCTTTTTCTCCCCTCTTCCTTCCCTTTTTCCTCCCTTCTTCCCTTTTCCATTTTCTTCCTCCCTCCCTTTCCTATTTTCTTCCTTTCTTCATTCCCTGTTTCCTTCTCTCCCTCTTCCCTTTTGGTCCGTTGTTCTCTCCTTCCCTCTTTCCTTTTGTTTCCTTTACTTTCTCCCTTCCTTCCAGTTTTAATTGTATTTATACTTATACTTTCTCCCTTCCAGTTTTAACTGTATTTATGTTTTATCTGTTCTTATTGCTTAATGTGATGTATTTCTGTATTGTATTTGCAGTGTGACATTGAAATTGCCAGAACTGTAAGCCGCTCTAAGTCCCCTTCGGGTGAGATAGAGCAGGGTAGAAATAGAGTAAATAGATAAATAAATACATAAATGATTTTCCCCATCTTTTCTTCCTTCCCTTTTCCCTTTCTTCCATCCCTCCTGTCTCCCTCCCTCCTTCCTTTTCTCCTTCCTTTGCCTAAAAGGCAAAAAAATCTAATCCTATCTCAAACGGCCTGCAAGTTACTTAGTTATTGAATTTTAGTTATACATAGAATCATGTATAGTAACTGATGTTAACAACTATAAACAAGGAGGGAAACTAAAAAACAATAAGAAAATCTGAGGAAAAGCAGAGGGCAAAACAGTGTTTACACTGCAGGTCAGTTAATGCAGTGTTTTTCAACCTTTTTTTGAGCCACGGCACATTTTTTACATTTACAAAATCCTGGGGCACACCACCAACCAAAATGACACTCTGTCATTTTACTGTCACCCTCCCCCCTTGTGAGGCCGCTGCTTCCGCCAAACCCCCCTCCCCCGGGAGGCCCACGCGCAGGAGGCCCATCATGTCCCGCGGGGGAGGGCTGCGCTGAGTGGCCGAAGCGCGCGCGGGCTCGGCTGAGCAGGACGAATAGGAATTGAGCACACGGGGTGGCTCCGAGCCTCGGAACAAACTGCGGTGGAGGCTCGCCGCCGCCCCACCTCCTTCCCACTCTCCAGCCCAACGGAGTGCAGTGCCTCCCCCCCCCTTGTCCCTGCCCTTGTGGCCAGATCGGGAAGGAACCAAGCTGGGCTGTGGAGGGGCCTCTGCACTTCAGAGGGCCCAGCCAGGAGAGGCCAGATGAGGGGTTGCTCCCCTTCCCCGGCACGGAGGGGCTAGAGGGCAGAAAGCCTAGCCTCGAGCCTCTGGGAGCAGGGTCGGACGGGGGCAGCTCCCACGGACTCCTCCCTCTCCTCCTCCTTGCTGCCGAAGGGGAGGAGAGCAGAAGAGTGCCCAGGAGCCAGGAAGCAGGAGGAGCCACAGCCCAGCCAGGTAGCCCTTGGTATGCAGAGGAAGTGAAGGAAGGGAAGGAGAGAGAGAGAGAAGGGAGGGAGGAAAGTTCTGGATGCCAAGGGCTCTCCCTGACTGCAGCCAGGCTGGCTGGCATTGCTGCTTCTGCCAGGAAAGCCTCATTTCCGCTGCCTGAAGTTTTCTGCTAGGCTCTCTCTCTCTACACTGTAATTTCCCACGGCACACCTGATGATCGCTCACGGCACACTAGTGTGCCCCGGCACACTGGTTGGGAAACACTGAGTTAATAAATAGGGGTGCAGAGGCTGGGGAAATGTTTCTTTTAAAGTCATATTTGGATAATTTTGTAATTCAGATGACACTATATCCTCAAAAGTATACAACTTCTCTCACAAATTTAGCCTGAGAATCTGGAGAACCCTACATAAAATTGTGATCAACAATAACAGAAAATAAAAGTTCTATCCTTATTTTCACCGATTGTACTGAGTTGCATTGGCTTGAGTACATGTTGGCATAGAAAAATGAGACATTAATTAAATCTATTACACTTTGTAACAAAAATTGAAAAACTTTCTGTTCCTGGTTTGAAAGTGTTATTTCCTATTTAATTGTGTGTTACTTATTTTGAAAGTCATTGTTATACTCCAGAAATTTCATTTTTGTGGCTGACACAGACTATGTTGAATTGGTTAAGACTTTGTGAGACATTCATTGAAAAACTGTTGCAAAATGTGCAACAGGATCAACCGCACACACAAAAACACAGAGTTTTTGCAGTTTAATAAACTTTTCCCATGTTTTCATGATAGAATCAATTAGAAAATGACATTTATAACCCAGGAACAACAATTGCGTTACTTAGTGTTTGGGGCAGTTTTCTCAAACCACAGACCACTTACTACAATGTAGTCTGAGCCCTGCCACATGCACAATGGAGGACCTGGCATTATAATACATACCACTTCATGAAATAAGCAACTGTATTTAGTTCATAAATCCAGGATGGACATTAATTCTTAGTGGAAGCAGAGAAAGCCAATTAACTTTCTTCATCTATTTTAGATGCAGAGTTTCTGGAGTGCGGCCCTGCTCCGGTTATTGCCATCAAAAAGGGAGATGTCTATGTTCCGTACGACACCATGTTTGTGTTTTCTGAAGTGAATGCCGATATGGTCCTCTGGATCACAAAGAAAGTGAATGGGAAAGAGGAATTCATACGGGTCTTTGAAGACACCAGGACAATCGGAAGGAACATCAGCACCAAAGCTGTTGGGAAGAATGAGCGTGAAGACATCACAGATCAGTATAAGTTTCCAGAGGGTAATTCATACATGTGTGGGTGTTTTCCTTGGCATATAGGACAAAAAGGCAAAAATTTTGGCCATAACATCTTGGTATATAAACCACTGTAGTGTGATCATGTGGAATACTTTTTAGTTGGGAATTGTACATGTTCAAGCTATCCTTTTATATATAACTAGCTGTACCCGGCACGCGTTGCTGTGCCCTCTTTAGGAGATGCGAGATGTAAGGGTTGGAAATGATGTTACTTACGGTCTTGGTGGGGTCATGTAGGCATGAATTGCGCACTTTCTATGTGTGCTCCAAATGATGTCATCTGGAAGCATGAGTTGTATTGTCTTATATAGCGGAGGAAGTGTTTTGATTCTGGAGTGTGTCCACTCAGCAAAGTCTGTAGTGGTTGTGGAGGAGTGGCAAGTGGTGGTAGAGAGACTTTACCGGCTAGGCAGCACATTCCTGTTGTTTCTGCTGGGTATTTCAGGGCTTTGTAGTGTGTGCAGATGTGCGTTAGGGTGCCAATGTCGGCCTCTGGCACCATGCTGTAGTCTTCTGCAGCGTTGTATCTGAAGCCTAGGCAGTGGAATTGGTTGTGGTCAGAGGCGGATCTTAATGGAGGCCAAGGGAGGCGGCTGCCTCAGGGCGTCACACATCTGGCCATGGCGAAGGGCGCATTTGGCTGCAGCCACCAGGTGCAGCACATGCAGGGCCCTTGCCCCCCCGCGTGTCTCCTCCCTCTGTTGCCGGCGCTGCTGCTACTGCTGCCGCCAATGCACGTGGGGCGAGGGAGGAGGAGAGGGAGGCTGCGGTCCGATAAACCCTGACTTGGTGGCTCCCTCCTCCCATGCACTCATCCTCTTCCCCTCGCACTGCTCTTTCCCCCTCCCTTCTGCCTCGTGCACTTTTCCCTCTCTCTCCTCTTCTGCCTTCCACTCGCTTGCTCGGGCTCTCTCCCAAAACATCACGGAGGAGGGGAAAGGAAAGCTCCTCTTGGAGCTGCCCTCCTTCAGAAGCCCAGGCACTGGCCCCGCCCCCAGGCAGCACTCATATGGCAGGAATGCCAATCAACACCAAGCCCCACCTCAGTCTCACACCACTTCCGCCTTCTCTAAGGTAACCAAACCCACCCCCACCCCTCCTAGAGGGCCAACGATGCTAATGCTTGCGGGGGGGAAGGAGGAGGAGGCTGAGGTGAGCGGAGGGAGGGTCGGAAGAGGCCCACCCATCATTATATGAGTCCACAGTGCTCTCTGGGTGTAGGTGAACTACAACTTCCAAACCCAGCAAACTCTTTCAGTACTTTCTGTTGGTCATGGGAGTTCAATATGCCAAGTTTGCAAGAGTTCAGGATGCTCTTTGATTGTGTGTTAACTATAAATCCCAGAAACTGTAACTCCCAAATGTCAAGGTCTATTTTCCCCAAACTCCATCTGTGTTCACATTTGGGCATATTGAGTATCCATGCCAAGTTTGGTCCTGATCCAACATTATTTCAGTCCACAGTGATCTCTGGGTGTAGGTGAACTACAACTTCCAAATTCAAAGGTCAATTCCCAAGCAAACCCTTTCAATATTTTATGTTGGTCATGGGAGTTCTATCTACTAAGTCGAATTAATAATACGGTAATAAATAATAATAATAATAATAATATGCCAAGTTTGGTTCAATTCAATTGTTGCAAGAGTTCAGCCTTGGTTTGAGTGATGGTTGTCTTTGATTGTGTGTTAACTATAAATCCCAGAAACTACAACTCCCAAATGACAAAATCAATTTTTTGACCGATGGTCCCTCCTTGGGTTAGTATTAGTATGTTTTGTGGCCAAATTTGGCAGCAATTTGTCCCGTGGTTTTTGAGTTATGTTAATCCCACAAATGAACATTACATTTACATTTATATTTATATTTAGAGAGGGGGGGGCGCACATCACAGGGAAGCATGTCTGTGTAGGAGGGTGGGTCAAAAGAACATCACTGCAGACTGAAGACTGAGAGGAGACATGATAGCCCTATAGAACAAGCCCTATGAGGAGCGGCTTAAAGAGCTGGGCATGTTTTGCCTGAAGAAGATAAGGATATGAGGAGACATGAGAGCCATGTATAAATATGTGAGAGTAAGTCATAGGGAGGAGGGAGCAAGCTTGTTTTCTGCTGCCCTGGAGACTAGGACGCAGAACAATGGTTTCAAACTACAACAAAGGAGATTCCCCTTGAACATTAGGAAGAACTTCCTGACTATGAGAACTGTTCAGCAGTGGAACTCTCTGCCTCAGAGTGTAGTAGAAGCCCTTTGAGGCTTTTAAACAGAGGCTGGGTGGCCATCGGTCTGGGGTGCTTTGGGTGTGATTTTTTTGTTGTATGAAGGCAGAAGGTCCAGGGACTCGATGAGCGATGGGCAACCTTTTGAGCAGGGTGTGTCAAAATTCGCCAAAAACCAAGCATAATTTGGGTGGTGTGTCACTTCAATATTTAGTTTAAATAATGATAGTATGGACTCAGATAACCCAGTTCAAAGCAGATATTGTGAGATCTCCTGCCGTGATATTCTGGGATATAGGGCTGTGTGGAAGGGCCCCCAGATCATCAAGGCAGGAGATCTCACATTATCTGCTTTGAACTGGGATATATGGCAGTGTGGACTCAGATAACCCAGTTCAAAGCAGACATTGTGGGGTTTCCTGCCTTGACATTCTGGGGTAAAGGGCTGTGTGGAAACGCCCTGAGAAGGAAGGAAGGTGAATAGATACAGATATAGACACACACACACACACACACACACACACACAAAGAGAATAGTAAGAGGGCAGGGGAAAGGATGAGAAGGAAGGTGTGTGTGTATATATACACATATGGCATGGCCGAACTTTGGCCCTCTGTGTGTTTTGGACTTCACCTCCCACAATTCCAAACAGCCAGTAGGAAGTCCAAAATACCTGAGGGCCAAAATTTGTCTATGCCTCCCCCAACATATATATGTGTGTGATTGGTGGGGGGGGGGGCCAAAATACTGTTCGCTTACCATTTAAAATTACCTAGATCCGGCCCTGGTTGTGGTGTTTTTGAAGTTTGTTTTCTGTGTTGCGACGTCGTGTTTCTGCGCTCCTTGCGCGCTGCTGTTGTGTTGCGTCTTTGTTGTTCCTGGCTGCACGCTTCTTCTTGTCGTGCAGTTCTTTGCATTTGGTTCTCAGCTGTGCGTCGTGCAGTGACCTGTTGTCTGTGTCTCTGCTGCGCAGTGTGTTTCTGTTCTGGCGTTTGTTCTGCCCTTTTTTGTTTGATGTATGTAGCGTTGTGAGTGTGTCGTCCGATGCTGTTATTTTTATAAGGCATGGCTTGTTTTTTGGGTCAGTTTATGTCTGTGTGGAAGGAAGGAATGGTTTTAGTTTGTGGTGTTTGTAGGTGTTGTGTGTACGGGGTCCCGTAAGGTTGGTGGGATGGGTTGTGATTGGAAGTTGTGTTGTGTTGTGTGGGTAGGAATTTGCTGGAGAATTGCTCCCTCAGAGTTTGGTTTTGGCAGTTTAACCCTCAAACACCAACTGAAATCTCTCAGCATTCTATCCTAGCCTTGGATGGCTCTTGCCAGCATTGCTATGGTTACAGCAGTTATGCAAATCTGCCCTTATTGGCAGCCAATCATGTTGTTCAGAATGTAGAGTCGTTGGCTGCCCCGGAGGATACTGGGAAATGTAGTTTTATTTTTACTCGTTGTTTTGGGGGCCTTTTAGGTTTTGGGGGAAAATTTCTTTGCTACAAACGTACCTTGCTTGAGGCCTATTTCTGTTGGCAAGTATTGTTTTTCTGCATTGTGGTTTCTTTGTTTGAGGTATACATCACATGACGTGAACCCATTTATGTAATAGATACATTGGGTTTGTTCCAAATTTAACCATAGTGGCCCTTTTAAGCAATTGTGATTAATTTAAGTCCCATTGACATCAATGGATCTACTCTTAAGTTTTGATAAATCTTATCTAACCCAATACATTGGCACACATTGCTTAGATCAGGGGTGCTCACATTTTTTCAGCATGCGAGCTACTTATAAAACAACCAAGTCACAACGATCTACCTACCCATATTATGATAGAAGAAATAAGGGATATTTACATGATTTTTTTGCAAAAATAAGGGACACTTCATAAAATGCATCCAGACAAGAGTTCCTTCTCCCACCCTAACATCATTTCATAGATATAAACAGGCAGAATGAAAGCACACAGACCTTTCAGCTGCAAGGCCATTCAATGCTGATCAATGTGGCCAATGGTACATTCAAAAATGCACCCAGACAAGAGTTCCTCCTTCCACCCTGACATAATTCCAGAGATATAAACTGACAGAATGAAAGCACACAGACCTTTCAGCTGCAAGGCCATTCAATGCTAATCAATGTGGCCAATGGTACATTCAAAAATGCATCCAGACAAGAGTTCCTCCTCCCATCCTGACATAATTCCAGAGAGATAAACAGGCAGAATGAAAGCACACAGACCTTTCAGCTGCAAAGCAATGCTGATCAATGTGGCCAAGCAGATGAACTCCTCGCAGGCGCAGATGGCTTTGACAGGAAATGGCTGCCAAAGCCTCGTTCTGGTTGTCCTCCCTCGTGGCTCCTTCACGCCCGCCCCCTCCTTTGCTCTGCTGCCCTCCTTCTCCTTCCCTCCTCCTCAGGCCATGCTACGATGGCACTGAGGATGGAGACGGGGGAGTCGTCCCAGAGGAAGCGGAAGGTGTGCCGCGTGGTAGGTGCACTGTGCGCGGGGCAGAAGTGCCCCATCTGGTTGCAATCAACCTCCTTTGGAACCGCAATTGATTGGTCGATTGCGATCGACTTCGTGGGCAGCCCTTGGTGGCTTAGAGATTCTCAGTTCTTGAAGAAGTTCTTAATTTGTGTGAATAAGACATAGTTATTCATTATTTATTCCTATTGTTGGTTGACTTTTATTTATTGTGTCAGAAGTAAATTGAGAATACAGTTATAATGTAAAGAAAAACCACAAACAAAGTTAAAAAATTAGCAATACACTAAATTTCCTTTGACCAGAAGCTGGCCACTTGGGGTGCCTCTGGTGTCGCTGTGCGAAGGTCCTTTGCTGACTGATTTTCAACCATACTTCTCAGAGCAATAATTAAGAACACAAAATAAATTTTTGGGCTCAGCCCAGCAAGGTGTACTAGTTCTGTTTGTTTAAATTGGAATCCTCACTTGCCCCCAAATAGTGTCCCAGCGATAAGATTAAACCACTTTATTTTTAAAAAAAGAAGAAGCAAGAGTGCTTGTTCTAAATGTGATGTCCTGTCTAAGTTGATACATAGTAAGTCCATTCGTCATCTTTTGGCAGGAATGTAATCTCATTCAGAACCAATTTTTTTCAATCCAGGTCAAACCACCTTTTCTTAGGATTTCTGTCTTATCTAGGCTTAGCTTTAGTTTTCTGATAGTACTCCGTCTTTCTAAGGTTTGCATAAACTTGATGAAAATAAAAAAGAGACAAGTTCTTTGGTACAGTTCACTCCCCTATTCTTCCCTTACTTACTTCACATAGGTGGCAAATAGCATTGCTATTTGCTTGTGAAGCATGTTGCATCCTCATGTGAAGAAACAAACAAATCATCTCCCAACCACACTTTTTAAGACTAAGCAACAAGATAGGAGAAAAGTCACTGCAATGTAGTTGTGTCCCATATTCATCCCAGACCACAAATCCAAAAAGCATGCTGTGATATGTAATACCAAGGCTGTCAACAGACCTGGGAGATGTTGCAGGGACCCACTTCTTACTCTTTCCTCAGATATACGAGTCATCATAAGAGTCATCAAAGCTGTTTTGTGTCAAATCCCAGGCTGAAACCAGAGTGAAATGAGTGTCATCTGAAAATTTCTGAAACTACCAAACACAACCGATTTGTCCACAGTTGACCAATGGAATTGTTTTCCAGTGATTTCTGGTTGAGTTCTGCTTCTTTCCCTAATTTTTCAGGTTCCCCAGAGGAGAGGAAAGCTATGAAAACTGCTTTGTCCCATGCAAGCTCTTTGGAAGACTATACAGCAGCCTCTTTCCCTGAGTCTCCCAAAGCAGAGCTCACACTTGGGATAGAAGAGGAAAAGGCATTGTTGCCAGGACAGCCTATTGATCTTAACATTGTTGTAAGGAACATGTCTGCGGATGCGTGGACTGTCAATCTGTGTGTTTCTTGCCACCTGGAGTCATACACAGGGAATGTACAGGCCAGACTAAAAGCCGTTCAACAGACTGTCCAAACAGAAGGCAAACCAGGTGGGTATACAGATCCCCATTAAATAATATGCCTGTTCCATTACATCGACAAAGCTGTTTATCTCTAAGAAAATGACTCCCTCTCCTTTAGTCCCAGTCAGCCTCCCTCTCTTAGAACCCCAGTGAATGGTGTCGTAGATCAGAATAAAGTTCCAAAATTGTCCTTTGTACATAGGAGTCTCCCAATCAATGCTCCAAAATAACACCTTTTCATGCTACATACATAGCACTGTACCTCTCCGTTGGTGCCCCCTTGTTGTGTGGGAGAGGCTTGCATACCCTAATGAAGTTGTGAGCTATGCTGGCAGTGGCAAAATAGCCACCGGTAGGGCCTCCCATGCCAGACAGGTCACAACCGAAGGGTCTGACAAAGAGCATCAAAGAGCAGGATGGGCTCTCTAGCCTTTTGGCAACCATCCTAGGAGAAGGAAAACTCTGATTTCAAACCTGGGCAGGTGGTGCTTGTTTAACCCTGTAAGGTCAACCATCTAGAGAAGGAAACTCGAACCAAACCTACAACCTGAAGACCTTGCTGCCACCGTCCCAGCTTGCTAGGCCCTGGCAGACAAACCTTTGGTTTAAAGGGTGAGGCCAGTTCTGTGCACACTGCGCTCCACCAGAAAAATCCATTGCACAGGCTCGAAGGACACATCCAACCTCCGAATCATCAACGCGCTTGTAGAAAGCGTAGGATGAGTCCTTCCTGAATCTTCGTTCGCGAAGAAAAGCCAAGAAGAAGAAGAAGACATAGCACTGTGCAGCCACTTTAACTGCCATGCTTCCATCTTCTATAATGCTGAGATCTGGAGTTTAAGTAGGCCATAAAAGTTGAATTCTCTGCCTAAAAGCTATAGACCTAAGCTACAAATTCTGGCATTCCAAAAAATGCAGTCATTGCAATTAAAATTGGATAATAATAATTTATTTTTATTAAAAACTCAGAGCGGTTTCCAACAAAAGAATGGCAAATATTCAGTGCCGTAATAAACCAACAAGTAGTGTTTTAACTGTGTAGTGTGACAGAGCCCTAATGTTTTCCAATGTAAATGAAAGACAACAGAGAAGGGTGTAAGTATTACAAGAAGTATTACTTTTGTAGTATATCGGACAGAAGAATGGCATGTGAGATCGGAGCCTGCAATCTGCTCTACATCTTCATTTGTAAACAGCAGGCATCAACCTGAAAAATTACCCATATACAAAGCGTCAAATTTGACCTTTGTTACATGTATAATCCATTTTCATACTTTCTCTTCGTTGTATCCATGCAGTTATACAGATGCCTCTGATAGTAGATGCTGACATGTACATGAACATAATGAGTTCAACAGAAGATGAACTTCTGCTCAAAGTCAATATTTTTGCAAATGTTGAAGACACTCATGAAAACCTTGGAAAACAGATAACTTTGACTTTCCAGTACCCACCTCTCAAGGTGGAGGTAAGACATTTCATAACAACTTCAACACTTAGATGGTGGTGCATAGTTAAAGAGATACACCAATAAAAATAAAAGATATATACACTAAAATACATCGCACGAGTGCAACAATGTATAATTGATGAAACAAATTTACAATCTCAGTGATTATAGCCAAATAGCATAAAGATAAGAATGAGGTACTGTATTTACTCAAATCTAATGTTCATCTCATTTAACTAAATTACCGTCCCAAAATTAGGGTGAGCATTAGATTCACGTAATATGGTAAATATTTTTTTGGGTTTCAGGGTTTTGAAAATTGATGTGTACATTAGACTTGAGTACATTAGACTTGAGTACATACACTATTTGCTTCAGTGGGATCACATTAAATATTTGGAATAGCCCAGTATGATCTCTTGTCAAAGACTTTCATGGTCAGAATCGCTGTGTTTCTGTGAGTTTCCCAGGCTCTATGGACATGTTCCAGAAGCATTATTTCCTGACGTTTTGCCCACATCTATAGCAGGCATCTGAGGAAAAGATGTGGGGAAAACTTCTGGAACATGTCCATAGACAGGCTAGATACCATATATGCTGATACCAGAAACTATGCCAGCTTTTAGAGGACTCATAAGATGACTGCCTTTAAACCGGAGGATTACCATACTTTAATAATGATGCAAGGTTGAAAAATAGTTTTTTTTAAAAGTAAAACAAACATTTAATTTGAGGCCTTCAATTGTAGTTCAACAAGTTAGTGCGGGAATTTGGTACTTAGTAAAGGTCTTGTGCAATATGTTTTAGTGTGACTAATGCTGATCAGTGTGTAGAAACTACCATTGAGAATCAAAAGCAAGGAATAGTATAGTATCTACTTGTGTGGTTGGTAGTTAAGATATTGCTGAACAGGTTGGGTGGGCATGCATCCACATGTGTGTACATTAGTTGGCTTACAAGGGCATAGCAAAGATTTGTCACTCTTTGGGCACACAAAGAGTTTAGAGAAAACATTTAGAGAAAACAGGCAATCTCATCATGGAAGTTCCACCTAGATTCCACACAATTGCATTTGAGCGTAGAACACATCCGTTCTACATTTCTAAAAAACTTTTGCATTTTTTGGTTTTGTTTTACAGATGCCAGAAACTGCAAAAGTGAATGAAAGCTTTACCTGTGAAGTGATTTTTGAAAACACTCTCTGCATTCCCTTGGAAAAATGCAAACTGTGCATCGAAGGCCTTGGCATTTTTCCAATGACAACTTTCGACCAAGGGTAAGTTAATTGGCTTCAAGGGATCTGCCATATTTTGAACCATGTCATGTCAGTTGTAAGTGGAAAAAACTATCTGGTAGAGATTTACTCACCCTATCTGAGACATGAATTAACAGGACCTTGTGTAGAGGGAGGGAGTTATTCCATTTAGTCCTACGTGACCTACAGTGACTACCAACAGTTTATGAAGTCAGAGGAATCTTTCCCAACACAAAAATAATAACAAAATAATGATTTCACTCTAGAAAATATATTCGAAAAGCACCAATAGAGTGAAAGGTATTTCAGTGTGATTTAAACAGTAGAGTCAAGGAGGAAAGAAGCTTTCTCCAAATGAAGAGGACAAGGAATGATTTTTTATGAGACAGGTCATAGCCATGACCTAGAATTGTGGAAGAAATAAAGAACTCTCATTATCTAAAATTAAACCAGGATCATTGCTCAGTAATGTGCCACACATGTGCATATAATTATATGCACATATTTGCACACATAGCTAGAAGTTGGAAGACTGACCTCTTACATCTTCTATTAAAAACACATATGGTTGGTTTATTTAGGATGAGAGTGAGAAACCTAAATCGGAATATTAAAAGGATCTTGGGGTGAGGAACCAAATCTGATATATATTGAAGAGCATATTGGATTCATATAGTGTGAATTTCAAGCTGTTTTACAGACTATCACAAAAAAAATCTCAAGCGTTGTCAAGTCCGAAAAAAAGTAAGACTGAACTTTCCAAGGGCAGTAGGCCTGTGCAATCAATAAAAAAAATCTTTCGATACTCATTACAAAATTTGAAAGTGGGGGAAAACATCATTTCTAAAGTGTTTCCAAAATTGGACAGGATTCGTATAATAATTGTAGTGTGTTAACTTCTTTTTTATTACTTTTGTGTTAAGTAATTGCACCAATAGGGAAACTTCCGGTGCCACTTTATCCCTCATTGTTAGAGCTATTGACATGTAACTTACTATGATTCTAGAACACATTTACCACTGTTAGCCCATTAAGTTTCAGAACATTTTACTCATCCATGGATTTTTGGGGAATTTTCCATTTTTTTTCAAATAAGTTATTTAAAAAACTACAAGCGTTATTTCCTTGAATTTTCTGTACAATGACACAAGATAACATGGAATCATTTCCCCCCTCCCCCATGTTTCAGAAATATTCATACACCTACTGATTTCTGAAATTTTTTTTAAAAAGTTTTGACAAAAAAAGTTTTTTTAAAGCCACAACAGCTATCTCATTGAATATAACCTCAATTTAGGGATTTCTTCCCAGTCAAGCACGGATTTACATGCTAGTATTGAAGTATCAGTCAGTCCTCTTTGCAGAATTGCAAACTGAGTGGCTGGCTGTTGCTAAAGAGGAAAAATAGCTCTCCCCTAGCCTAATTGGGGCTTTCTGATGCTAAGCAGAATTCTGGGAAATGTAGTTTAGGGTAGGGCCTTTTAAATTATCTGTCACAGGACTCCTCGCCTTCCCAAAGAACATTTCCCAGAATTTTGTGCTCTCTCAGTCTCTTTCTCAGCTCACTCAGCTCACCCGTTCTGCTGCTTTCCTCTCCTCATGGCGAGAGACAACCTCTCTCTTCTTAATTGAAAGAGGAATCACAGCCTTTTTGACTTTGCCTTGCTTCAGGGCCGTAGCCAGGATTTTGATTGGGGGGGGGGCTGAGTTTGGTTCGGGGGGGGGGCTGAGACTGGGTGGAAGAGGGTCTACCCTAGCAAACCTTTTGTATTGTTATCCCAATAAACCCATTAATGTGGGATATAATGAGCATGGTGATCAGATCATGATATAAGTGCACATAACAGTTTAAATAATGTACCAGTAAGGCCTTCTCGCGGATCACCCTGAGAATTTCGGGGCTGAAGCCCCCTTAGCCCCCTGGCTACATGCCTGCCTTGCTTGCTCTAAAAATGAAAATAACTTCTGAGCATTATAGAATTAAAATGAAAAAAAATTGGGTGTCTTTTGATTCTTAAGTATTTGAGTGGTGTTTCTTAATATCTGTTCGTACATACAAAACTTACGAATTAGACACGACTTACTATTTAAAAAATGAGGATTTCCACACGCCTAATGGGCAGTATCCAAGAAGTCATCACTTTTCACTTCAAAAGAACATCCCGAACTCTCCCCTCTACAAACATGAAACTGTTTCTGGGTGCCAGTGAACACACAAAGTAGATCCCAGAAAAGAAACACAAGGAAATACTGCTTCCCTAAAGAAGAAATGTGATCCAGAACAATGTCTGACCATTACCATTGCTCCTTATCCATGTAGACACATAGGCTTTTCTTCCTCGATTTGGATACACAAGAAAGCTCCATGTCAGATTTTACTGTGTACATTCAGGGAGAGAACCCCACTCCCACCCCCTTCCACCCCAGGACGTGTAGTTATGAAGCAACATTTGAGGTACTAAAATGTGTATTTGCCAATATAAATTCAGATTACTACAATAAGTTCTTAATGTCCCGGATTTTATGTAGACAAAGTCCTCTCTCAAAATCCATATAAAAGAACTCCTAAATAAGTTGGGTTTCTGGGTATACTTGACCTGCTGATTCCAAAAATGGCACTATTTTCCCTTTTTGGCTTAAGTTTTTAATATACAGAACATATGCCATCTACCAGTTGCTATCTGCCCATAGAAAATCATTTTAACCTTGTCTAATAAACTAGAGCTGATGCAGTCTATTCAATGCAGTTTTCTGAATCCGCACCCCAAATAACTCCAGGAACAGATCTAAAAACCAAGACCAAGAAAAAAAATTGTTGAACTGAATTACAATTTTATGATTACAGAACAATTTCTAGAAATCTGAACTTATAATTATACAATTATAACCAGTACTACTACTAATCTTTTTTTTTCTTTTTCAGGAATATATATCCTGGTCAAACTTCTACATCCAAAATAGTCTGTACAGCAAGGAAGTTGGGAGAGAAAAAGATAGTGGCCAAGCTGAACTCTACTCAAGTGAAAGGAATATCTGGGGAAAAGTTTATTACCATCACTGAGGATGAGGAGAGCTATGTACTGTGAAAATAAGCTTTGTTTGATGCCTTGGTTGTGGGTCAACTGATGAGAAACAGGCAAGCACACGTGTGAGTGATTGAAAGTTACATCTATTTTAGTTCAAGCTAATAGGGATGGATTAATATATAATAAAATGTTTTTTTTTCTTTTCTTTGCGAGAGGACTTTGTAGAGGTCTCTGCATTTTGAAATTATATGCACAGGTTTGGATATTATGTATAATTTTAGCACCTGAAAGAGAAACACACAGGGTTTGGTCACACATTGTAGAAAATTTGATATAACACATTGGAGGATCAATTAGCTTGGTATTATAGACACAGGGTTTGCTATTATGCAAAACACAAGCATCACACGCAACTTCCAGCTGTCTTCAACATCACATGCAGAAGGAAAAAGTAGTAACGTGATGCTTTCTCTTGTGCTTGTCCTTTTATGGCTTAGTTGGCCAATGCAGCGCAGCGCACCAATTTTTGCTACCTGTTGTGAAAGGCATGTATGTGTACTTATACATGAATTCATTGTGTCTTTGCGTACTTGCATTTGCCAAACAGTAGCTCACAGTCTGTTTTCCTAGCCTATGTATCTACAAAGATGAGAATGTAGGCAACCTCTAGTGGCTTCTCAGAGTCAGAAACAAACACGAGCTGGATTTTAAATTATACAGGAAATAGCATTTGGTGTCACAGTTGTTCTTTCCTCTCTTACATTTTAATAAAATTGAGTACATTAGGCACCTTCCATAATGTGTGTATATATAATGCGGGGTTTGTGTGTCTTTTAATAAAATTTTAGTCCTTTTGAAACAAGAAAATCTGCATTTTCTTCAATAACTCAAAATTTTGTAATGAGTTGCTGCTATAGAAAACTTTTTTTTAACCTATATCAGGGCTGTCAACTGGATGCGGCGCCAAGAGCAGCGCGTCTGGGCCTGGCGTGACGCGCTGCTCTGGCAACGCCTCCTTTCGGCGGCTCCCCGGCCTAGGAAGGAGGGGGCGCCGAAAAGAAGGAGTGCCAAGGGCAGCGCGTCACGCCAGGCCTGTGACGCGCTGCCGTTGGCGCCGCCTTCTGCCCTTTTTCGGCACCGAGAGAGGACGGAGAAGCGATCCAGGCAGGGAGGAGGAGCCAGCTGTCTTCCTCCTGCCTGGATCGCCCGTTCTCCCCTCTCTCGGCGCCGCCATTGCGAGGCAGTTTGCAGCGGCGGCGCCGAGAGAGGGCGGAGGGGCGATCCAGGCAGGAGGAAGACAGCTGGCTCCTCCTCCTGCCTGGATCGCCCTTCTCCCTTTCTCGCCGCCGAGAAAGGGACAAGGCGGCGGTACAGGAGAGGAGGGGCCAGCTATCGTCCTCCTACCTGGATCGCCCCTTCTCCCTTTCTCGGCGGCGCCGCTGCGAACTGCCTCGCAACGGCGGCGCCGAGAGAGGGACGGAGGGGCGATACAGGCAGGAGGAAGACAGCTGGCTCCTCCTCCTCGCCCCTCCTCCTTCCGCACCGCGCGTCCGCGGGGGAGGAGGAGGGGCGAAGGAGGAGGAAGTCAGCTGGCCCCGCCCCCGCCCCGCCCCCGCTATCGGCCCCGCCCCCCGCTCACTGATCACCTGCGGCCCCCCAGGTGATCAGTGACACTTCTTCCAGCCCTTGGGCCGGAAGAAGTTGGACAGCACTGACCTATATCATGCCTTACAATAAAAAAAATACTACGGGATCTATTTGTCTTATTTTTTTTCCTGTCCTGTCCCATCACATAACAGAAATAGGTGTAAATATAATCTACTATTGAATTAACAGATTCATTGGCCTAATTTGGATGGATATATTATATATTGTATACCCGAGGGACTGTCTCTCCCCGTATGTTCCCCAGAGATCACTACGGTCCAGTGAACAAAACTTACTGGAAGTCCCCACTGTTCGAACCTACCACCTGTCTTCTACCAGACAGAGAGATTTCTCAGTGGTAGCTCCAACGCTCTGGAACACCTTACCAGATTATGTCCGGACTCTTAGAGAGTTATCTGCCTTCCGAAGAGCCTGCAAGGCAACTCTATTTCGGCAGGCTTTCAATCTCAATGACCCAGTGTAACCTACTCCCTATTTGTATGGCTGGCTATTAGTACAGTGGAGGACTGTTTTGTGTTTTATTGTGGTTTTATTGCGGTTTTATTGTTGTTTTATTATGTTTCTACTGCATATGTTCATTGTGTGAACCGTCCCGAGCCTATGGGAATGGAGCGGTATATAAAATGGAATAATAAATAAATAAATAAAAAATATGGCAAGGAACACATATAAATATTTCATTTTATTGAGCAATCAGATCTCAGGAGTTCAAAAATAATTAGATAAATGACGAAGTGGACTGTAATACAATGACATTTTGTGAGGAGGAGCTGAGTAGATAGAGGATTTTTGCAACTGGGTTATATTTCATGTTTTGTATTTTTTTCTAGGAAAAGTTAAGCCTTGATTTGCTCCATTTGCCTTTTTAGATGTTAGTCGCCTTGAGTCCCCATGGGCTTCAAGTGGTCCAACGGGCGGCAGCCAGAATGCTCACCGGAACAGCATACAGGGAGCAATATCACCCCCCTGTGGCATCAGCTCCACTGGCTGCCGGTCTTATACCAAGCACAATTCAAAGTGCTGGCTTTAGCCTATAAAGCCCTAACCGTTCTGGCCCAGCTTACCTGTCTGAATGTATATCCCTCTGTGATCCACCTCGGAGGCTAAGATCATCCGGGGAGGCCTTGCTCTTGGTCCCACCTCCTTTACAGGTGCGGTTGGTAGAAATGAGACACAGGGCCTTCTCAGTGGTGGCTTCTCAGCTATGGAATTTCCTCCCAAGCAAAATAAGGTCGGCTCCCTCCCTCCTGACCTTCAGAAATCATTGAAAAACATGGCTTTAGGACCAAGCCTTTGATCAGTAATTGGAACAGTGCAATAAGTGAATAACAATTAATTTGATTGTTAAATGGAATGGCCCTGGGTTATGACTTGGATTTTAATGGATGTTTAATAATTGATGTTTTAACTGTTGGATTTGTTTATTTTATGGACATTTATTTACAGCATTTTTCCCCCGCCTTTCTCAGCCCGAAGGCGACTCAAGGTAGCATGTATGTGTATGCCATGGAATTGTTGCCTGTTGTAAGGCCGCTCTGAATCCCCTTTGGGATGAGATGGGTGGGATACAAATGCGGTAAATAAACAACAATAAATGGAGAGACAGGCGGGATATAAATAAAGATAATAATAATGATAATAGCCCTATGTTAACACGATTTTTTGTTCCTGGGTTATAAATGTTGTTTCATAATTCGTTCTCTCAAAAAAAAACCATGGTTATAATAATATAATAATAATAAACTTTATTTGTACCCTGCACCCATCTCCCCAATGGGGACTCGGGGCGACTCACATGAGGCCAAGCCCAAACAGCAAATTACAACAAAATAAAATCAAGAACATCAACAATAAACACAATAAAAATACATACATATAAATTAAAAAACAGTATACAACTAGCTATCTAAAATCACAAGGACAGGGCGGGCCACAGGCACAAATATAAAGTGTTAAAAACTCAGGGAGAGAGAAATGAAATAGTATCCTTTACATGGGGTAGGGGGATCACTCCAAGAAAGGGGCATTGAAGAGAGCAATGGCCGAAATAAAATAATTACTCTCCGAAGGCACAGCGGAAAAGCCAAGTTTTCAGGTGTTTTTTTAAAGGTCTCCAAAGTGGGGGCTTTCCTAATGTCTCCAGGCAAGGAATTCCAGAGTCGGGGGGGGGGGGGGGTCACAGCGGAAAAGGCCCTCTCCCTTGTGCCCATCCAACCGAGTCTGTGAGACTGGCAGGGGCAACAGAGGGCTTCCCCTGAAGAGCGGAGGGTTCAAGCTGGTTCATGGAGGGAGATCCGGTCACGAAGGTAGGCGGGTCCCGGACCGTTTAGGGCTTTATAGGTGATCACTTGCACCTTGAATTGGGATCGGAAGATAAATGGCAGCCAGTGCAGCTCTTTAACAGGGGGGTTGACTCTTCGGCGTTGAGTATTTATGTCACAGCGGATAGGCAACAGAAATATAGAAGTTTAATTCCCCATCGGCCCAAAAACTCCAGTCTCTGTTCGTGTGAATAATGAAACTCTCATTCAATTCACAAGGTAAATATATAACTTTGTATTGAATTGTATTTAACAATAACTGGCAAAACATCGAAAAACAACAGCCATCACAGCTACCTTTCTAAACATCCTTTCCTCACAGATATTCAATCCCAACTGACAAATCCCAACTGTCACTTTGTAACGGAAATTCCTCAAGGTTCCATTTAGCAGTCTTGAGACAGCGCCATCTGGTGTCAAACATGTCACACTGCAGGTCATCTCAAACTGCGAAAATATATCTTGTGCTGACTCATGAATTGCTATTCAAAATGCAATAATCTGACATTGACCACTCCCTGTAGCTTGTCCCAGTTATTAATCTGGCTGCTGATCGCTGGACAAGTTGAAGTTTCGGGCCGTCTTCAAGGGTAGCCCCACGTAGAGTGCATTGCAGTAATCCAGTCTAGAGGAAATAACTTTCAAACCAGGAACATAATTTTTAATTCAAATTTTGTTTCATAGTGTAGTCATTGGTATTCACAGATGTCTTTTTTTTTTAACTCACAAGCTTTGACAACCCTACAGAGGGGAATACAATGGCATAAACCAGCTCAACTTTAGTATTCTGGGATATATTTTTACATTGAATAGAAAGGGATGGTCCATGTCCTAGAAGCCTCATCACACTAGAGAAAAAATCCACTTAAAATCCGGTTTCTGCCTCTTGCAGATTTCTGGGGTTTGTAGTTTAGGGAAGAGCCTTTAACAGCCTCACTAAACTACAAACCCCAGAATTCTGCAAGAGGCAGAAACCGGATTTTAAGTGGATTTTATTGTTCTTTAGTGTGGATTCCTCAAAAATCTATCATTTGAACTCATCCAAAGTTCAGATTCCAAAGTGGCACTGTTACTTTAAATCCCATGCACACAACAGCAGGCAAGCCAATGCTACTCTGAACTGAGGGATGCGTCATAGGTGGGCGGAGCTAGCCTGTTCCCTCAATGGAGACTCCCCGGAAGCGCGTCCCGAGGCGTCCACGTGCTTTTCCCTAGCTGCTTTGAAGAGGAAGAGCAAGGGAGCGGCGATGCCGGGCGGAGTGGGCTCTGCGTGCGCTGCCGGGGCCGGCCTCTTGGGGGCGCTGGCCGCCTGCTCGGCTAAACTAGCTCTGGGCGCTGACTACATGCAGGCGGCCTGCCTTGCGCTCGTTGCGGGAAAGGAGTCTGCCGCTGGCCTTTGCATTTGGGTAAGAGCCGCCCTCGGCGCTCTGCTTGGAAACGCACCAATCAGCGGGGCGCTTCCTTTCCAGTAGGAGGCGCTGGCTTGCTGCAGAACAGAGGAGCTGGTGCGGACGCGCATGCGTAGCAGTATTGGGCGCATTCAGAGTTCATCGCAGTGGACTCCCAGTTAACCGGAACTCTCAAGCAACCGGCATTTTTCAAAATTGAAATTGCACGCTGATTTTACAAAGCTGTTTTTATAAAACAGTATAACTTACAGATAAACACAAACTTAACTTAATTACATTAAGTTAAGTTTGTGTTTATTTGCTTTTAATATAAATAATAATTTCTTACCCGCCTTTCCTTGTGGCTCGGGGGAGATTATTAATTATTAATAATTATATTTTAATTATTAATTATATTTTAATAATTAATAATTAATAATTATATTTTAATTAATAAGTAATTATATTTTAATTAATTATTAATTATTATATTAAAAGCAAATAAACACAAACTTAACTTAATGTAATGTTAACTTAAGTTAAGTTTGTGTTTATTTGCTCTTAATATTAATGATAATAATTTCTTACCCGCCTCTCCTTGTAGCTTGAGGTGGATTATTAATTATTATTAATTATTATTAATTATATTAAAAGCAAATAAACGCAAACTTAAAGTAACTTAATGTAATTAATAATTATTTTAAAAGCAATTAATTATTAACTATATTGAAAGCAAATAAACACAAACTTAACTTAATGTAATTAAGTTAAGTTTGTGTTTATTTGCTCTTAATATAAATAATAATTTCTTACCCACCTTTCCTTATGGCTCAGGGTAGATTATTAATTATTCATAATTATATTAAAAGCAAAGAAACACAAACAATGTAATTAAGTTTGTGTTTATTTGCGCTAAATATTAATAATAATAATTTCTTACCTGCCTCTCCTTGTGGCTCGAGGTGGATTATTAATTATTAATAATTATATTAAAAGCAAATAAACAAAACTTAATGTAACTTAATGTAATTAATAATTATATTAAAAGCAATTAATTATTATTAATTATATTAAAAGCAAATAAACACAAACTTAACTTAAAACTTAATGTAATTATTAATAATTATATTAAAAGCAAATAAACACAAACTTAACTTAATGTAATTAAGTTAAGTTTGTGTTTATTTGCTCTGAAATATAAATAATAATTTCTTACCCACCTTTCCTTATGGCTCGGGATGGATTATTAATTATTAATAATTATATTAAAAGCAAATAAACACAAAATGTAATTAAGTTTGTGTTTATTTGCGCTAAATATCAATAATAATAATTTACCCGCCTCTCCTTGTGGCTCGAGGTGGGTTATTAATTATTAATGATTATATTAAAAGCAAACAAACACAAACTTAACTTAATTACATTAAGTTAAGTTTGTGTTTATTTTATCTTAATATAAGTAATATAATAATTTCTTACCTGCCTCACCTTGTGGCTCGCGGCGGAGATCACAGAACAGTCAAAACACACAAACATTGTAAAAATGTTAAGAATGGTCCAGAAATGCTGGACCACTCACAACCACCATGCCAGATGACACAGAGAAGCCATTGAAATCCACAAGCATGTGGACAATTTCAACAGAAAGGAGGAAAGCATGAAAATGAACAAAATCTGGCTACCAGTATGAAACAAAACTCTAAAATCAGGACAGAAAATATAGAAAAGCGGGAAATCCCGACAATCAGGGCCAGCTAACACCTCCCAACAAAGGATTCCCCCAGCAGGAATCAGACAGGCTTTGAATATGTAAAGCCATTCAATGCTAATCAAGGTGGCCAATTGCAACATTCATATCTACCTGAAACAAACAAAAGTTCTTTCTCCCACCCTGGACATTATTCCACAGATATATAACATCACCTGCCTAGTTTCCAACAGACCTCACAACCTCTGAGATGCCTGCCATAGATGTGGGTGAAACATTAACAGAGAATGCAAGATGGCCATACAGCCCAGAAAATTCACAGCAACCCATTGTAAAAATTCTGTACACACTCATTAAAATATAGCTCTATAAAAGATACATATTAAAACGTATTTCTATAAAATGCATATTACATACACAGGGCAGAGATTAAAACAACGCATTCAGTACTAATACATTGAACTCTCAGTTAACCAGCACCTATCGGTATTGGTAGATGCCAGATACCTGTAGTTTCTGGTTACTTGAGAGTTACTATTAAAAATATGCCAAATAGTACACCCCATACTGTATCATGCCACAAACTCTGCATTGATTTGATGCTCATATTTAAATAAACAGCAAATAAAAGCAAACAAAAACAAGACTAATTTAATGTGACAGTTCTACAGTGTTATAAAAACAAATTTGTGAATGCAGTATGTAATGTCAGTTATTTTTAATTTTTTGCCGTTTGCTTGACAGTTGTAGTAATTTGAGGTTCAATTAACTATGGCCAGATATACACTGCCATATAATCCAGATTATCAAATCAGATAATCCACATTGTCAATGTGAACTGGAGCATATGAGTCTACACTGCCATATAATCCAGTTCAAAGCCAATAATCTAAATTTTATATGGTAGTGTAGAAGGTGCTTAAGAGTCTGCTCTACCTTTTTTTTTCTCTTTGTGTCAGGAGCGACTTGAGAAACTGCAAGTCGCTTCTGGTGTGAGAGAATTGGCCATCTGCAAGGATGTTGCCATGGGGATGCCCGGATGTTTTGATGTTTTACCATCCTTGTGGGAGGCTTCTCTCATGTCCCTGCATGGGGAACTGGACCTGACAGAGGGAGCTCATCCACGCTCCTCCTGGATTCGAACCTCTGTCCTGTCAGTCTTCAGTTCTGCCGGCACAAGGGTTTAACCCACTGCGCCACCAGGGACTCCTGCTATCATGTTAATACCGAGTCTATGGTATGGTACATATAATATATAGGATCCCCAGGTGGCCAGAGGGTTAAACTGCTGAGCTGCTGAACTTGCTGACCCAAAGGTCAGCGGTTTGAATCTGGGGAGGAAGGTGAGCTCCCACTGTTAGCCCCAGTTTCTGCCAACTTAGCAGTTTGAAAACATGCAAATGTGAGTAGATCAATAGGTACCACTTCTGTGGGAAGGTAACGGCACTCCATGCAGTCATGCTGGCCACATGACCTTGGAGGTGTCTACGGACAATGCCGATTCTTTGGCTTAGAAATGGAGTTGAGCGCCAACCCCCAGAGTTGGACACAACTGGACTTAATGTCAAGGGGAAACCTTTATCTTTTTACGTATAATATGGAGGTATAGTTTTAGGTCTCTTTTTAATAGTAACTCTCAAGCAACCAGAAACAGTCTATCTGGTTGGAAATTATTCAAAAACTCACAAGTTATCACAGGATGCGGTTGAGAAAGTGTGACCTGCCCAGTTCCATCGAGTGGGTTTCCTTAGTCAAGTTGTAATTCGAACTCTGCTGTCTAGAGATGGAGTGTAATACTAAAGCCGCTGTGCAATGTTGGCAGCCTTCCCTGAAAGCATCATGAGTTGCCTTGTGTTGGTTGTGGGTCTTTTCATGAGATCAACATTTTCTTCTTCAGAGCTGATCACGTTGACATGTCTCCTAGGGGCAAGGTGACTTGCAGATCTTATGCCCTCAATACTTTATGGTCGGAAAAAGATAAAGTGGAAGAGGGAACCTCATGCTCACCCATGTGCCCTGGTGCTCCTTGTTTTCCTTTGAAGCAGAGTATGGGAAAGGCCTTTGCAAAATATCCAGAAAGGAGGGATTGTCTTAATTTAGTTACAGTAGATGCAGAGCTCGTGGCACCTTAAAAGTTTAGGCAGTTTATTGCAGTTCACTTTGTCAGATGCAGGAAGTGTTGCCCAATTACAGGTGTGTGTAATCAGGGCATGCCAAATAAAGCAATTCAGGACAAACTAATATAATGCATTTCAACATAGGCTTAGAACCCTATCACACTATAATCAATGTGAAATTTGATAGTCTGGATTTTATATGGCAGTTGTGATGGGGCCTAAGGGACAATTAACACACAAATTAAACCCACTGAAAACCTAGCAAAATATATACTCTTCTGTTCCAGGACCACCCGCGATAAGTAAAAATCCGCAAAGTAGGGACACTATATCAGACTTGGGCAGCCGATTCTGTCCGGCCCAGGGAGAAGGGTGTCGGGGGCGGGGCCAAGAGGAAGGGGTGCCGCTGCTGCCATCCCATCACGGGCTGTGGGGCCTGTGTCAGCAGACAGCCCGCCGCTCCGGAGAGCAATCGGAGGAGCAGCAGCTTTGGAGTGCCTGCCATCCCAGGAGGCGATCCGGGCCTGCAGTGGGAGAAGTCGGCGAGCTGTGGCGGGTGATCGCCCTGGCGATCCGGAAGACGATCAAGTCTTCCGGATCGCCAGGGCGATCACCCGCCACAGCTCGCCGACTGCTTCTGCTGCAGGCCTGGATCGCCTCCCGGGATGGCAGGCACTCCAAAGCCAGGATGGCCGGCAGTCCATGACAGGGTGATCAGCTGGGGAACAGCTGGGGGCGACAGCGGGCGGAGGCCTGCAGCCTCCGATCGTCTGCTGCTCTGCTCTCCTCTGCACTGCTGCGGTGGCGGCTGGGTCCGCTTTGTTATCCTCTGGGCTGGGTCCATTGGGCCATTCCATCTTGGGATCCTTCCTCTCTTGAGGATGTCAGCCTCTATCTTGGTTCGCACCTTGTCTTCTTGAATTTCATTTTATTTCATTTTAGTGGTTTTTATTATTATTTTATAATTATAATATAATATGTTATATTATATTATAATTTCAACATATTATAATGTATATATATATATATACTATAATATAATAATTATGATATTAATACTAATAATATATATTTCTTGATATATTAATATGTTAATATTAATGATGTGTAATATAAATATAGTAAATAAATAAATAAATAATGTAGGTTAGAATGTAGTTCAGCCTTTAGGTGCGGCCCTCCATAATATTTTTTGGCTCTTGTGTGGCCCCTTGGAAAAAATAATTGCCCACCCTTGCCACCATATCAATTGTAATATTTATACAGCCAAAAAATGTATACAGCCAAAAATTAATCCGAAGGCCCCAAAAAACCCGCAAAACAGCGAGTCTGCGGTAAGCGAACCGCGAAGTGGCGAGAGAACACTGTATTGTCTTCAGGCCCGTAGCCAGAAAAAAGTTGGGAGGGATTGAAACTTTTTTTCCCCTGAGATGACTTGTGTCAGATCTCCTGATCTGACACAAGATATCAACAAGGCCCTGACGTTACCATTATTGTGCAAAGGTTCTCCACAGGAAATAGGTCTTGAATCATTGCTCTCTCTTTAAGCCAGTTCTTGTCGGCCACAAAGGACAATAGTTTTTACAATTGGCAGAAGTTTATTTCTGTTTTCTTTTGCTTTCTTCTCAGTTCCTTTATCATGATGGCGGGTTCCATCAAAACATTTTTCACTGTGAATTAGCAAGAAGTTTTCAGCCAAGCACAAGTTGCTCTGTTGGCACTCTGTTGGTTTTTTTTTGTGTCCATTGAAGACTTGTGTTGCCTTTGTCCATGACACAAATAGTTTAGCGACCAATGCACCAAGCTGCTAATGACCACCTTTACCTACCCAACTTCACCTCCAAACACCACACTGTATGACATAGCTCACCTTGTACATGGAATGAATAGGTTAGCCAAGGAAATCTGACGAACCATTTGGGTTGAAATCTTAGATGCCTCTTATTATCCATAGGAAATACATATCCTGGAAATTGAGTCCATGGATTTTGCACTTACTTACTTACTACTTACTTACTTAGGCGATCCCTCGTTGACCGAGTAAGATTGTCTTCCAAGCTCGGTTATTGGCTGTGGGTACGTAGGTGACTGTGGAGCCTATTCTTGACCTGCATGTTCTCCCGCAGTGAGGGAATCGGTTTCCAGGTGAAAGGCGGTCCCGGTCTGAGTTGGCTTGATGTGCCTTCCTTATAGCACGTTTCTCTTTTTCACCTTCCATTCATGCCTCTTCAAATTCTACAGCACTGCTGGTCAAAGCTGACCTCCAGCTAGAGCGCTCAAGGGCCAGGGCTTCCCATTTCTCTGTGTCTATGCTTATAAGGTTGGCATAGACACATAAATCTCTTTTCCTGTCCTCCAACATTCTGTTTTCCGTTCTTGAGTTCGGAGTCGAGCAACTGCTTTGGGAGACGATGGTCAGGCATTCGGACAATATGGCTGGTCCAGCGGAGTTGATGGCGGAGGACCATTGCTTCAATGCTGTTAGTCTTTGCTTCTTCCACCTGTCTTCCCAAGAGATTTGCAGGATTTTTTGGAGGCAACGCTGATGGAATCGTTCCAGGAGTTGCATGTGACATCTGTAGATAGTCCACATTTCGCAGGCATATAGCAGGGTTGGGAGAACAATAGCTTTATAAACAAGCACCTTGGTATCCCTACGGATGTCCCGGTCCTCAAACACCCTGTGCTTCATTCGGAAAAATGCTGCACTCGCAGAGCTCAGGCGGTGTTGCATTTCAGTGTCAATGTTGACTTCTGTGGAGAGGTGGCTGCCAAGGTAGTGCCAGTAATGTTACACCATTGAGCTGTATTACTGGCATTGGAGAGGGATTGGCTGGTGACTGCTGGAAGAGCACTTTGGTTTTCTCAATGTTGAATGACAGGCTGAGCTTCTTGTATGCTTCTGCAAAGGTGTTTAGAGTGGCTTGTAAGTCTTCTTCTTAAAGTGCACAGATGACATTGTCACCAGCATATTGGAGATGTATTACAGATGTTGTTGTAACCTTGTTTTCGGCTTTCAGTCTGCTGAGGTTAAATAGCTTGCCATCTGTCCGATAGATGATTTCCACTCTGGTGGGAAGCTTCCCATCAACAAGATGAAGTATCATAGCGATGAAGATGGAAAATAAGGTTGGGGCAATAACACATCCCTGTTTGACACCTGATTCCACCTTAAATGGGTCACTTTGGGAGCCATTGCTGTCCAAGACTGTTGTCATCATGGAGGAGCTGCAGGATGTTCACAAATTTGTGAGGGCACTCGATTTTTTGGAGGATGGTCCTCTTTAGATATCTCGGATAGGACAATGTCTAGCTGACAGTAAATTTTTCCTTGATGTCTTCATCAGCATCTAGTGTTGGTGCATAGGCTATTATGATGTTTGCCTGTTGGTTTTTGGCAAGCTTCATTTGGAGGGTTGAGAGTCGTTCGTTGATGCCAGTGGGTGCTAGGGTTCCCATATGTCCGGTATTATCCGGGATGTCCCGTATTTTGGCCCTTTTTTCGGTGTCCCGTATTTACACCTGCTGTCCCTTATTTTTCGCTCCTCGAGGGTGAAGAGGGAAGGGAAGGACCCCGTGTTGGGGCGACTAGCGAGGTGCCTGAAATTTGGGAGTGTATATTGCAGTGGGTGGGGAGACACGCAGTCAGGCGAACGCGTTGGGCACCTCTTTGTGTCGGAAGGGGGTGGGGCGTGCGTGGCGAGGACCCAGAGCCCAAGATGGCGGCGGCTGTGAGGGAGCCGGCTGCAGCTCCTCCTGGGCCTGGTCCCCGCTCTCGCTTGGCGGCGTGGCGGCGGAGGGAGCCCCCGGTGCACTGAGCAGCGGCGCGGAGCCCTTGGCCTGGTCCCAGGCCTGGTGGTTGTTCTTGTCTGTGAGGAATTGTGGGAGCTGAAATCCAAAACACTTGGAGGGCCAAAGTTTGCCCATACCTGTTCTATAGAAACCGAGAGAGTTGCCAGTTATAGATTCAGATGTGTTTATTTTTTGCAAACTACAACTTCCAAAATCCCCCAGTCAACATTATGGGAGTTGTAGTTGAAAAACTTTTCTATACTCTAAATCAGAATAATAATAATATCTACTGAAATAATATGAAATAATATACTGAAATAATAATAGGCAAATACCTATTGAAATATAATAATAGACTAATATCTACTGAAGTATTATAATAATAATAGGCAAATATTTACTGAAATATAATAATACTACTAATAATAGCTCAATATCTACTGAAATATAATAATAGGCAAATATCTACTGAACAATAATAATATCTACTGAAATAATATGAAATAATATACTGAAATAATAATAGGCAAATATCTATTGAAATATCACAACAATAAAGACCTCCAAAGCCTTAGTTCATTCCCTTTCCTTGTAGAGTCTGGGGACTCCAAAGGTCATCTAGTCCAGCCTCTTCCATGTAGTGTCAGAGCCACTCTAGATCAGGCCTGGACAAACTTCGGTCCTCCAGATGTTTTGGACTCCATCTCCCACAGTGGAGTTGTAGTTTGGTGACTTGGCAGAGAAGGCCTTGTAGAACTACAAATCCGATGTTTACACAGCATTGGGTTGTGGCAGTTCAAACTGCATCAATTCTACAGTGTAGATCAGGCATGGGCGGATTTGGGCCTTCCTGGTGTTTGATTTTGATTTTCAAGTTTTTATTAAGTGTCCCTTATTTTTGCGAAAAATCCTGTAAATGTCCCTTATTTCTTCCATCACAATATGGCAACCCTAGTGGGTGCTTCGGTCAGAAATCTTCACCAGATCATTTCTGATAGCAAAGTCAACTCTGTGTATTCTTTGCTCTTCTTCAGGCAGTCCCTTCCAGAAGAATGTGTAGCCTCCTTTTTCTTCCTTTAGCTGTCCCTCTCCTGCTCTCCGGGTCTCCTGAAGTGCTGCTATATCGATGTTAAAGCATCCCAGCTCCCTTGCAATGATACCAGTTATGCATTCAGGGCGTTCACTGTCAGTGTTGTCCATCAGTGTCCGTACATTCCATGTACTAACTGAGCTTTCACTTGGTCAGCAGAAACAGTCTTGTTCATATAAAGTCCAAGGTCTAACAATGACACAACTTCTCTTTTCTCCTATTCCATGATTTCGTTGGCAGGGCTTGGATTAGATCAGTGGTCCCCAACCTTTTTTTTAAAACCAGGGACTGCTTTGACCAGGTACCACTCTCCAACATTAGTACCAGAAGGGTTACAAATCAGTTTTTGGTCAACTTTAGATTCGGTTTGGCTACTTGGGGAGCACTGATTCCGTTAATTAAGTGGAACTCTGTTACTTCTTTTCCTTTACGATGTAGATGTCAAAAGACCTCACCACTGATCTCCCATTCAAAAAACAGTTTTGCCTCTTAGGGCATGGTTGACTGTGACTTCTCCCTTGGTTCACACTTGTGATTAATGGCTTCCCCATGTATTGCTGCCATGAAACACAAAAGCCTTCTGGAGTCTGATCCCTGAGTAACTGAAGGTAGCTGAAGGTGCGGTGGAGGCTGGTTAATCCTCATGGAGAACCAACACCTTTCTGTTCTGTTTATTCAAAGGCCCATTTATTTGTGCGCGTTCTGATTCTCCCACCCTTACCCTTTTCTTTGCCTTCTAGTATTTTGTTGAGCCCGCCTTATGTAAGCTGCTTGCAGGTTGGGCACACCCATCGAGGTATTTCATTAAAAACCAGCATGACCTCCTGTATTCATAGGGATGTTCAAGTTCATTTGTATAGGCAGTTTCATCCCATCCCATCCTTGCCACCGCTACCCCAACATTGCCCCAAATATGAAAAAAGGAGTATGTTTTTATTAGGACAGGTGGGGAATGTAGGTTGCTAACTGATGAGGAGGAAGAAAGAACTCTTGAATGAACAGTTTTATTTATCTGCATCATTGTATTTGTATGGAGCAGTGTTTCCCAACCTTTTTTGAGCCGCAGCACACTTTTAGCATTAAAAAAAATCCGGGGGGATACCACCAACCAAAATGACACAAAATGATACTCTAACATAGTAAAGAACGGCTGGGGAATGGTGGCCTGCTGGGAGCAGCTGCTGGGAGTGCCGAAGCAGAGGGAGGGGGAGGAACCAGGCCATGCCCCAGCCCCTCCCCCCAGCTTCAGCTCTCCCACAGCTTCTCCAGCCTTAAGGGGGCAGTGCCAAGCCAGTGGTGGCAGAGCCAGCACAATGCTGGCTTGGCACTGTCCCCAAAGGCTGGAGAAGCTGTGGGAGAGCTGAATCCAGGGGAGGGGGCGGAGACATACTGCCATGTCCCGCCCCTCCCCCAGCTTCAGCCTCCCACAGCTTCTCCAGCCTTGAGGGGGCAGTGCCAAGCCAGTGGTGGCAGAGCCAGCACAATGCTGGCTTGGCACTGTCCCCTCAAGTCTGGAGAAGTTGTGGGAGAGCTGAAGCCAGGGGGAGGGGGCGGAGCTAGGCCGCGCCATGCCCCTCCCCCTCCCCCAGCTTCAGCTCTCCCACAGCTTCTCCAGCCTTGAGGGGGCAGTGGCAAGTCAGCGGGGGCAGAGCCAGCACAAGACTGGCTTGGCACTGTCCCCTCAAGGCTGGAGAAGCTGCTGGGAGTGCCGAAGCTGGGGGAGGGGGCAGAGCCAGGCCACGGCATGCCCCACCCCCTCCCCCGGCTTCCTCCTCCGCGCGGCTTCAGCGAGCGAGGGGCGGGAGTCATGACGGATTGGAGGCTGGCTGGGGAAACGGCTGAAGGAGGCAGTGCCCCGGCCCCTTCTTCTTTTTCTTTGCCACCGCCTGGCCCTTCCCTCCTCCTCCCCCAAGCAGCAGGAGTTCGGCAGGAGGAGGGGGGAAGGAAGGGGGGCAGAGAGCTTTTCTCGCAGCACAGCAGGAGGTCTGTCACGGCACACTACTGTGCCGCGTCACAGCGGTTGGGAAACACTGGTATGGAGCACAATGTTTCTGGAAGTTTTGTCGGGATCAATGTTAAAACTGAGTAGAAACGTTGTGATGTTTGAGCTGATATTGTCATCTGTAAGAAAAAGAACATATATTTGGAAAGGCAGCTAACAAAAATGTGTATGATAAACTCTATCTCATTTAAGTCCAAAGTCTCTGAATTTTTCCTGTCTTTTCGAATACGTGGGCAGGCGACAAAAAGAAAGTATACAAGCAAAATGGAAGAAGGATGGCGCACCAAGTACTACTGTTAAAACACTTTTATTATTTATTATTATTTATTTACAGTATTTCTACCCCGCCCTTCTCACACACACCCCCCCAGGACGACGACGACTCAGAGTGGCTAACAAAGGCAGCAATTCGATGCTACAAACAATATAAACCATTAAAAATGTACATCATAGAAATAGTAACAATTAAAGTTAAACACATAATCAACATTCACTTAGTTAAAAACAGAATGTTAAAATATGAATTCTATTTAAAATGAATCAATACATGCACAATACATTTGTAAATACAATAGGCATCTAGTATCCACAAGGTAATATCATTATGTCTACTATAAAATTCACCTCAGTACTGCCCTCCCCCCGAGCCACTCCTTTTCATATCCTCAGTCCAAAATTTCATTTTCTGTCATGGAGGTAATTTTCCATCTCTCTTATTTAATCATCTTTCAATAATTTTCCCCTAAACTTCATCAACATCAATTTGTTTCCATATTCCTCTTTTAACTTTTAGCCTACATGTCAATTTCTCATTTATTGCCAATTTCCATAGATCCTTGTACCACTCTTCAATTCGTATATTCCTTCTTGTAAGTAATTTTGATACCATTAATAAGTTGGATATTGCATCTTTTTCTTCTTTTTTCAACTGTTCTCTGTTATACAATGATAATAAGGCAGTACTAGGACTTCTTTCCATTTTTATTTTCACAATATCCTCTATTTCTCTAAATACTTCTTCCCATGTACAATGCCACCACATATGTATATATGTTCCTACTTCTTCATATCCCCTACAGCAATTTTTTGAATATTTTTGTTAATATTACCTATTACTGGTGTTAAATACCATTTCTATATTAATTTGTAATAGTTTTCTTTAGCATGTATTGACAGTTTTTAATGTCTTTGTTCCCGTACTTGTGTCCATTCCATTTCACTTATTTTAATCCCTAATTCTTCTTCTCATATCTCCTTGAGAGTATAGTTCTTTATTTTTTCCTTTAATTTCCACTGTTACCTTATACATTTTACTAGTTTTTCCTTTCAGATTTTTATGTTCTTCCATATCTCTTCCATTTTGTACTATTTGCACAAGTTTACTTCCATTTCTATTTTTTAACCAATTCTTATATCATTGTTCTAATTGTATACAATGGAACTATGGTAATTTTATTTCACTAAACACTTTGATTCAGTACAAATTATAGGCTTTACAGGTCCTTAAGGTCAGTTGAACTTGACCATGGTACATAGAAGATATAGAAGGAATATTGGTTTATGGCATACAGGCATCACTGACTATAAATACAAACCTGCCAGGCAAGAATACCCAGGGTCTTAAGCAAATTGCTTTCAGGGAAGTTAACACCATTCAGTTAATATTTTTATAAACAAACAAGAAACTGGAGGAAGTTGCACTCACAAGCTGGTGTCGGGCCCAAAGCGCTTATGATTGGGCACTCTATATGCTAGGTGTATAATCTACATGTCAGTGAATTGTACTATAAGTAGAAGTGGGCACTAACTGCTTTCACTCTCCTTTCTATTTATAGGGGTCCATACTAGCTCGTAGTGGTTATTGCTCAAGCTTTATTGAAGGGGCAAACAAGTGTTCGGAGTTGGAGGCAGCTTTGGTCTCCCTTCAGAACTATAGAAGACCGCACCTTCTGCCACGCATACAAAATTTGCATTTTTGGACCCAAATTAAATAGACAGTAATAGGCTTTACTTCAGGTGTGCACATGGTAAAATCCAGCCCTGTATGATATTCATGTATGGTCTTGTACTATAATATTTTCATATCTGTGTCTTCAAGAAACAAAAAAGAATCTCCCAGTAATCATCAAAAGTAAATACAAGAGCAAATATATTCTTCAACCAGAGTTTGTTTGAAGAAGAGTTCCTTGGAACCATGAGATTAGTTGAGAAATGTTAATCTAGTTTCTGGGGGGAAATACAACTAAGCTGTTGCCTGCATGCTTGATAAAAGAGCCTGATGCAAAAAAGTGTAATTATATAAATGTTTTGGGATGTACTATGTATGTGACTTGAAGGCATACAACAAGTACATACATAGTGTATCCCAAACCAATGTATAAAGAGTATGGGGAAGGGTGTGTTATCTTTCTGCTGCTGTGTAACCTTTTGAATAAGGTTGACCAGCCTCCATATCATCTACTCCCACTTTATATTGGGCCATCTAGGTATTCCAAGATGTGCTTCCATAGTGGTGGAATCTGACTCAAAAATTCTGGCATCTCAACCAAAGACACTCCATTTTCCAAGACAGCCCCCCAACCCAAAAGTGTAGTACTTGGATTGTCACTGAGCAAGAGGTAGAATGAGAGATTATTGTTATCTGTCTTCAAGTCAACTAAAATTCATGGATTTTCCTGGCAAGATTTATTCAAAGGAGGTCTGCCATTCTATAAGATAGAGTGTGACTTTACAAAGGTGACCCTGTGAGATTCCATAGCTAAGTCAGTCTTTCAAAAGAAATAGACTTTCTGTCCCGTCACGGAGAAAGAGGATCGAAGACATGATTCTCCATTATAAAAATAGTGTTTTTTCATATTTCCATTCCATGCTTTAAAAGCAGTTCACAAAATCATGGGATACAGATCAGATGTTTTCTGTTTCATCCAAAATGTTTGTGAGATGTTTTGAAATTACAATACAATTCACTGTCTTTCCCAAATTATTCAACAGTTGCCCGTGATGCTTCGAGTAGGGTGTGGTAGTCTGATGGTTGCATGTAATGCCATAATGTGGACTCTCTTTGCCAAAGCACTAAGATATTCCTCCTCCTCTGCTACAGCAACTGTTACCTCAACAGCTTCCAACTTCATATCTTCGGTGAGTATAAGCAGGCACCTACATTGCATATTTTTTTTTGCTGAGTTTGTTGACATTTTGCTGTCTAGATATATCCTTGTTTATTTGTATGAGATTAAAGTGAGATAGGAAGCTCACAAAAAATAACTGTATTGCAAAACCAAGTGTGAGATACACTCTGGCTGTCAAACTCCTAATTAAAACAGACACATTCTTGGAGAGAACAGACTACAACTTCACTTGGTTACAGCTTTAATCATAGGTTGGCCACACATGAGCCTGGATCCAGGCAATGACCAACTTGCCCGTTGCTTGATAAGCCTGCAGATCTGGACTGGTGCCAGATCCCCTAGAAATGTCTGCGATACCATCTGAAGCAGCTCCAGTCATGGCCTCAGCTACCAAGAGGTGCGTGCTTCCTCAGCGCTTCCTCTTCCTCCCCCGGGTCTCCTTGTGCTCTTAAAGCCTTCACCTAGCACTGGGCATGAGCATTTCCATCCCCACCCTTCAAACCCCCTACTGGGACTTCTATCCAACCCAGTATCTGAAGGGCACTGGTCACCAGTCCTGCATCCAAGACCTATGCCAACTGCCCCACAAAGTTGTGACAAATAAATGCAGTAGCACATATACCCAGAGATCAGAGGGAGTGTGGGTGGGATGATAGCATGGATCACTCCAGCCAGGCAGTGGGGGCCTAACAGCCAGTGAAGAAGCAGGACACAGCTACCTGCTCATTGGCTGTTCCCCACACCAATCAGAAACCCCTACAATGGGAAGGATAAAAGTGGAAAATAGCACCAAAACCCACCAATTTTTTATGTTCATGCAGCACCACACAACCTGTTCACCCTGTCTGAGTTGGACATCATGTTTCCTGCTGGCCCTATTTCCTTAACCTATTATAATGTAGATCTGATCAACTATCTTCCCCAGTGAAAAGGAGGATTTCAAAGGATCCACTGGATTAAAATATGAATCTCAATATTATCAAAATATTAGTACATTATAATAGGGCAAGGTGCACCTTGTGAACTGCATGTGGCCTGCAAAAGAGTCAGACTTTCCAAAATGTTTAAATGACCCAGAACATCATGGTTTCCACTTCACATGTTCCCGTCCCCAGAACACATACAAAATCATGTAAAAACACAACAGAAATAAAACAGCATTGAGGGTTTTCCAGCTTAAAAACTTAAAAATTAAAAAAATTGAAATAGAAATAGACGACCACAATGTTTTTTGGAAATGCAACAGAACAGCTAAACACAGGATAAAATTTGATCATTGCTTCCACCATGTTTTCAAACACTACATAGAACATGTTCACAAAATAGAAAGTCATTATCGTGAAAGAAGGAAACACAGTAAAAATAAAATGCCTCTACCAAACTCCTTGTTGGAAGTCTGCAATTACAGTCCATGGTTTCTGAAGTACAGAGTCTTTACCAACTAAGGTGCACCTGTATTTTCAAAACATTTCATAGACAATTGGATAGAGATTTTTTGAAAGGCCACAAACCAATGTAAACTTGACCAAAGGTTCGCCAGTGACCACATCCCAAACGAGAAGCAACTGACTCCTTCCACATTCTCTTAGTTTATCCCTCACATCATTCAGTTGATCATAAACAAGCTTTAAATCTTCAGATAAGGTTGAAGCAAACTGATGGGCAACTATCGTTTCCAGAAACAGTTGGACTGCACCTTCCGTGATCCCTTGTCAAAGTTTAATGTTAGTTAAGGCTTCAGTTACCCAACCCTTTTTGTATAGTTGTCAGGATTGCCACACGCCCACAAAAATATAAACACTTAGGAAATATCAGTTATTAAGTGTATCATTTTGCTTCTTAACAGTACACATCTATATGGAATTTAAAGTATTTGTCTACCTGACTGTTGTGCTATACAAATCCATATATTGGATTACACAGCTGCCAGATGTAATGTGTTAGTTGATAAAACCAAGCTTTTGGACCTCGTTCTTAAGTATCTTGGATCAATTTCCTTTCAAACATACATTTTGGATTTATGTGTATTTTGCCCTAGAATGCACATTTGTCAACTGATTTTGACTAAAGTTGATATAATGAAGATTTTTGAGAAAGCTCGGTACCGTTCCGCCAAGTTTGCCTATTTTTCAGAAAATTTCGACTTTGAGCCCATGTTTTATGAAGCTTGGTGTGAAACAGAATTCTAGGTGTTATTAGTTATTTTTTAATCATAAGTATCATAAAATCATAAGTATCATTAGCAACACATGCCATGCCAATAATTCAATTCCAAATTCTTATTATTGTGTAGCCAAAACCGTACTATGCGCACAAGTGATAAGCAGCTTTGGGGAACTGAGTGTGGGTCTCTTTTTTCTATTAGCCTGGGACAAGATAGTTCTAGCCATCCCAATAACAACAACAACAACTTTATTTGTGTACCCCACCTCCATCTCCTTGGAGGGACTCGGTGTGGCTTACATGGAAACTAGTTGGATCAACATAGTTAAAATATAATACATTAAAATACATAAACAGCAGCATAAAATAGAATAAAACAACAACATTATATTGTTCCCTCGCTACTTTGTGGTTTGCTTATTGCGGACTCGCTGTTTTGCGGATATATATATATATATATATATATATATATACACACACACACACAGTATATATATACACTCTGTTTTGTGGGGTTTTGCCGCTTCCCTCCTCAGTCCTCTCTCCCTCCAGCCTTGAAGGGCCTTTCCTTCACTTTATTTTAAGTTTATAAAGACTTAAAATAGTGTATAACTACTAAAATAATGTATAAAATAAATAGTGTGTCCCTACATCGTGGTTTTTCACTTATTGCGGGAGGTCCTGGAACATAACCCCAGCAATAAGTGAGAGAACACTGTATAACAAAATATAAGAGCAAGCATCAAACCAATAACCAATGTACCTGCAATAATAATAAATTTCTGAGCAAGGGTGGGCGGACAGGTGCAAAACAATTGTGAGGATAGGGCTGATGGATAAAGTGCGTAAGACACATGTCAGCAGTAGAGATAGAGGGCAATGTAAGATAGAGCATTATAACTTTGGGTACAGAACAATAGTAAAGTGTGAGGGTAAGATTTTGGGTCCTAGCTGGGGCCAAGCTATCTGGGGAATTGTCTAGTCAAAAGCACAGCGGAACATCCCCTTGCCCACTCCAAGTACAGTATATCAGTCTTCTTCTGTAATCAGTTTTATAATAATTCAGTGTCTTTACACCTGCAAACAGTGCATTTTGTCAAATTCTGAGAAATACTGTAACTTCCAAGTTTTCAAAGATGTTTAATTCGGCTCAGTCCATGAGATCATTGCCATCGAGATTTGGATGGCATAGCTGTTTGCATAACATGGGGTTGTGTCTTTTTACTTTTGAGGATATTACATCAGGAGGTGCTTAGTGATCTTTCGATTACTGTGTCAGGGCAGGGTATCCCTCTAACCCAAACTCCCACTGACACTATTTACTAACCTTTGTTGCCATTATTCATTATACTTGGCTACCCACTGGGAAGAATTTGTTTTCGAGGCTTGTGTGTGAAGTAACTACGCGGGGAGATAGCTTTGTTAAAGAACTGCAAAGTTTATTCAAACAATGTCCTAAGCGTGGAGGTTTCAGAGTTCAAAGCTTGGTTGGTTACAATCTTTCTTGGAGGTATGTATCTTATGGTTATAATACACTAACTATGGAGATACAACTTGATACTATATAGTGATACTCCCAGAACCAATAGCTCAGCAGTCTTTAGACTAACTGCTTGTCCTTTTAAACCCAACTGCTTTTCTAGCAGTTCAAACTCAAGCTTTCCTTCTACTCTCTCACAGAGTAGAGTCAGAGTCCTTTTTAAAACCGGCTGACAGCTGGCTAAAACGGACTCTCTTTCTCTCAACACACCCTCTCTCTTTCGACTTTCACTGCCAACTGCCAAAATTTTACATTCGAAATAAGGCCAGTTGCAGGCTCCGCCTCTTGTTTCCACGGTAACGGAAACCCCTTGGAGGTTCTACACCAGGGGTGGGCAACTATCTTTTCCAAGGGGCCGCATGAGAGCCAAAAAATATTATGGAGGGCTGCACCTATTTATGTACTAGATTTACTACATATTACACATAATTAATATTAACATATTAATATATCAATAAATATTCATATATTATTAGTATTAATATCATAATTATTATATTATAGCGTGTGTATATATAGATATTATAATATATTGAAATTATAATATAATATAACATTATTATATTATTTATTATATTATTTTATTATTATAAAATTATTATAAAACTAGCTGAACCCGGCACGCGTTGCTGTGCCCTATTTAGGAGATGCGAGGCAGTCTGGGTAAGGGTTGGAAATGATGTGAGCATGTGTTTTGTGTGTGTATATATGTGTATGTTTGTGTGTATGTATGTGTGTGTGCGGTCATAGTTGTGTGTGTGTATGTGTGTGTTGATATTTGAGGGTATGTTTGTTTGTGTTTAGATATGTGTTTGTGTGTGTATGTGTATATATATGTGTATATATGTGTGTGTATATATGTGTGTGTACATATATATGTATGTGTGTTTATATATGTGTATGTGTGTGTATGTGTATATGTCAGTGTTTCTCAACCTTCCCAATGCCGCGACCCTTTAATACGGTTCCTCATGTTGTGGTGACCCCCAACCATAACATTATTTTCGTTGCTACTTTATAACTGTAATTTTGCTCCTGTTATGAATCATAATGTAAATATCTGATATGCAGGATGTATTTTCATTCACTGGACCAAATTTGGCACAAATACTCGGTATGTCCAAAATTGAATAGAGATTGATTTTGTCATTTGGGATTTGTGTTGCTGGGATTTATAATTCACCTACAATCAAAGAGCATTCTGAAATCCACCAATGATGGAGTTGAACCAAACTTGGCACACAGAACTCCCTTGACCAACAGAAAATACTGGAAGGGTTTGGTGGGCATTGACCTTGAGTTTGGGAGTTGCAGTTCACCTACATCTAGAGAGCACTGTGGACACAAACAATGATAGATCTGGATCAAACTTGGCATAAATACTCAATTATGTCCAAATGTGAACACTGGTGGAGTTTGGGGAAAATATAACTTGATATTTGGGAGTTGTAGTTGCTCGGATTTATAGTTCACCTACAACCAAAGAGCTTTCCGAACTCCACCATTCGGAAAGCTCTTTGGTTGTAGGTGAACTATGCAGGATGTATTTTCATTCACTGGACCAAATTTGGCACAAATACCCGGTGTGTCCAAATTTGAATAGAGATTGATTTTGTCATTTGGGAATTGTAGTTGCTTGGATTTATTGTTCACCTACAACCAAAGAGCTTTCCGAACTACACCAACAATGGAATTGAACCAAACTTGGCACATAGAACTCCCATGACCAACAGAAAAAACTATATGGGTTTGGTGGGCATTGACTTTGAGTTTTGGAGTTGTAGTTCACCTACATCCAGAGAGCATTGTGGACTCAAACAATGGTGGATCTGGACCAAACTTGGCACAAATAGTCAAGATGCCCAAAAGTGAACACTGGTGGAGTTTGGGGGAACATAGACCTTGGCATTTCGGAGTTGTAGTTGTTGGGATTTATAGTTCACCTACAATCATGGAGCATTTTGAACCCCACTGACGATAGAACTGGGCCAAACTTCCCATACAGAACCCCCATGACCAACAGAAAATAATGTCTTTTCTGATGGTCTTTGGCGACCCCTCTGACACCCCCTCGCGACCCCCATAGGGGTCCCGACCCCCAGGTTGAGAAACACTGGTATATGTGTATGTCTGTGTATATGTGTTTGTATGTGTGGATGTGTGTGTATGTGTGTGTATACAGTATATGTGTTTGTGTGTATATATATATATGTATGTGTGTATATATATGTGTATGTGTGTGTATGTGTGTGTATATGTGTATATATATGTGTATGTGTGTGTATGTGTGTGTGTATATGTGTTTGGTGTCTTCCCTCCCAGCGGAGGCGGGAGGGAAGCTGACCTTTTCCCGGCCAGCTCTTTCTCCTTCTCGCCCCGCACTCCTCCATTGGTGGAAGGAGGGCAGGGAGAGGAGGAGAAAGAGGTGCCCGGGGAAAGGGCAGCTTGGCTCCCGCCTCTGTCGGGATCGGGAGGAAATCACCGGAGCCAGGACGGCCCTGGCAACAAGGGAGCCGGTGAGGAGGAGGAGGAAAGAGCAGCGAGGGGGAAAGGATCTCAGCCTCTGTGCATGGCTGCGATCCTTTCCCCCTCGCTGCTCTTTCCTCCTCCTCCGCCCCCTCCTGTGCCGCGCTCTCCAGCTGCCTCCTCCTCGCCTGCGCCCTCAGCGCCGCCCCCGTGGGCCTCAAGTGCTTCTCGCTGGGCTCGGAGCAGGCCAAGGAGTGAGAGGCCGGCAAGAAGCACTTGAGGCCCACGGTGGCGGCGCTGAGGGCGCAGGCGAGGAGGAGGCAGCTGGAGAGCGTGGCGCAGGCTCCCCGGGCGCCTCACTTCATCCTCCACCACCACCTGCTCCTCTCCCACGCCTCCTCCTCCCCGCTGCCTCCTTCCTCACCGCTGCCTCGTCCTCATCCTCCCGTGCCTTCCTCTGAGCCAGCTGCTGCGCGCGACGGGGACATGGCAGACAAGCCGGAGGAAGGCACGGGAGGATGAGGACGAGGCAGCGGCAAGGAAGGAGGCAGCAGGGGGGTGGACAGAAGCAGCTGCTGGGCCGGATCCGGCCCCCCGGGCCGTGCTTTGCCCACCCCTGTTCTACACGCGAATATCTCTGTTAACCCTTCAACATATATATATATATATATATATCAACCATGTTTAAAAACTGTAATATAGAAATATGACTTCACCACAACACCCAACCAGCAGCTCACTATAATTCCATAGCTGATGGAAAAAATGTTGCCTTCCCATTAAACCAGTGTTTCCCAATCTTTTTTGAGCCACGGCACACTTTTAACATTAAAAAAAACCCGGGGGCACACCACCAACCAAAATGACACAAAATGACACTCTAACATAGTAAAGAACGGCTGGGGTTGCTGGCCTGCTGGGAGCAGCTGCTGGGAGTGCCGAAGCCGGGCAGGGGGCGGAGCCAGGCTGTGCCATGTCCCGCCCCCTACCCCCGGCTTCACCTCTCCCAGCAGCTGCTCCAGCCTTGAGAGGGCAGTGCCAAGCCAGCGGTGCCAGAGCCAACACAATGCTGGCTTGGCACTGTCCCCTCAAGGCTGGGGCAGCTGCTGGGAGTGCCGAAGCCGGGGAGGGGGCAGAGCCCCGCCCCTCCCCTCAGCTTCAGCTCTCCTACAGGCCCTGCCCCCTCCCCCCAGCTTCAGCTCTGCTACAGAGGAGGAGCATGAGCGGTGGACAGGCTTCAGTGGGTGGGGCTCCTCCACACGGCTTCAGCGAGCGAGGGGCGAGAGTCATGGTGGGAGTCATGGCGGATTTGAGGCTGGCTGGGGAAACGGCTGAAGGAGGCGGCGCCCCGGTCCCTTCTTCTTTTTCTTCGCCACTGCCCGGCCCTTCCTCCTCCCCCAAGCAGCAGGAGTTCAGCAGGAGGGGGGAGGAAGGGGGGCAGAGAGCTTTTCTCGCGGCACAGCAGAAGGTCTGTCACGGCACACTGGTTGAGAAAGACTGCATTAAACAATGTATTGGCATTGAGTAGCTGTTCTGTGTGAGATAGAAGGGGCAACCCAGGAGAACTAGGCCAATATAGGATTTCACATGTTGTTTTATGCTTCAGCTTTGCTATCCTTTATTATATTTTGGTCGAGGAACTTCCTCTGTTTTTCTTTTAGGCTTTCCTTGGCAAGTTGCTGTTTGGGGAGACTCGTGCCCTGTTATGGTGGATAGGGATATCTATTACTCTCCTTGGACTTTTGCTTCTCCACACTGGGCCACATCTTCCAGAAGAACAAAACCGTCCAAAGGAAAAGACGAGATAGAAACCTAAGGGATTTTTCACTCATGATGCAGACCGGAAACGATATCAAGCCAAAAAACAGGCGTTCTCACTGTCTTCAGTTAGGCATGAGATATTTTCTCTCCTTTTGTTTACCTGGATGGTTTGCAACAGATACCTATTGTTACTTACTGCAAAGACTGTGCTGACAGATATGGTGGGTTGAATGCTACAGCACCAAACCGCAAAGGAGTGCCTTTAAGGAGAAACTGGAATTCCTTTGGCCTCTGAAGGTCATACATGACAGCATCTGGTAAATAAAATAGTTACTACTGAACTTAACAAATTACTAATTGGAGCAAATGGTCTTTCACAATTTTAAAAGAAAGACAGTGTAATTCCTCAAGCTATGGAAGGCCGTGCATGAAAATATGAAACAAGAAAAGTTACTACAGAATTTATCAGATTGCTAATTGGAGCGAATGGCCTGTCACAATGTTAAAAAATAATACAGTATATGGTGCTTCTTGGTTAAATAGCCAAATTGCCTTTTTAGACAACGAAACGCAATGAATCTTTCATTGTCTTGTTCTTTCTACTTGACAATACAGTATAACCCTCCATATCTGTGGGGGATATATTCCAATCTTCTCCATGTATACCTGAACCAAGAGAAATCTTATGTTTCTGATATACTTGGGCTGGAATCATTCCATAGAATTATACTGGAAGACCTAGGGCCCATCTACACTGCCATATAAAATCCAGATTATCTGCTTTGAACTGGATTATATGACAGTGTAGACTCATATAATCCAATTCAAAGCAAATAATCTGGATTTTACATGGTTGTGTAGATGTTGCCTTATAGAGGAACAAACACTTCCATTGGTGTTTTTGGGAGATGGGTTAGTCAGTGAAACCATGGATATCAAACCGATGGATAAGGGGGGTCATACTCATGTGTATGTGTGCGTATGTATGTTAAACAAAATGTATACAGTTGTTCTGTACACTGCAAACGGATTTTTGAGTAACTTTGTGGATTGCTGCTTCTGGGAAAATACATTGAGTTCCCTCAGGAAGAGAGGGTGGATTATAAATAAAGTTTTATTACTTACTTACTTAGGCGATCCCTCGTTGTCTGAATATGATGGCCTTCCAAGTGTAGTGTCTTGGCAGTGGGTATGTAGGTGACTGTGGAGTCCTATTCTCGATCCACATGTTCTTCCAGAGTGAGGGCATTGGTTTCCAGGTAGAAGATGGTCCCGGTCAGGGTTGGCTTGGTGTGCCTTCCTCTTGTCACGTTTCTTCCTTTCACCCTGCATTCGTACCTCTTCAAATTCCACCGCACTGCTGGTCACAGCTGACCTCCAGTTAAACCGCTCAAGAGCCAGGGCTTCTCAGTTCTCAGTATCTATGCCACAGTTTTTAAGGTCGGCTTTAAGACCATCTTTAAATCTTCTTTTCTGTCCACGAACATTCTGTTTCCCATTCTTGAGTTGGGAGTATTGTAACTGCTTTGGGAGATGGTGATTGGGCATGCAGACAACGTGGCCACTCCAGTGGAGTTGATGGTGTAGGAGCATCGCTTCAATGCTGGTGCTTCTTTGCTTCTTCCAGCACGCTGACATTTGTCCACCTATCTTCCCAAGAGATTCGCAGGATTTTTCAGAGGCAACACTGATGGAATAGTTCCAGGAATTGAGTGTGACGTCTGTATTATTATTATTATTATTATTATTATTACTATAATTGTGTAGTACCTGTTAGCTCATCTGCACGTTTTTGCGGAACATCCTGCAGCAAATTTTGCTATAGTTTTTTTTTAATGAATATCGCATAGAGTTTCAACAAATTCAACGTAATTTGTGGCAGCCACAAACGTTAAGTTTGCAGGCCATTTTCAAAGTAAGAACTGCACAGTTAAACAGAAAATAAGACTTTCAAAACCAGGAACAGAAAATGTTCCAAATTTTGCTACACCGTGTAATTTTCACAAGCTGCCTTTTAGAGTTTGCTCTGTGGCTTTTCTCCCCACTGTAAACCTGGGAGAGGCCAAGTTTGGATATGGAAATCACTGCTGTTTGCCCTGGAAGCCCACTCCTCCCTTAAATGCATTTATGCAACCAGCAAATGGGAAAGTCTTTTTTAAAACCAGAATTAGAAGTCTGACCATCGCAGGACTCATCCATCTCTTGACAAAAGCCTAAAGGTGAGCAGCAAAGGAACGTAGAGTGTTGCCTTTTGTTATCTTTTCTTATGTGACAAAGTGGGACTCCTTTTAAGTTTCTGTTCCTCGTGCCAGTAACAGTGGCTTATGCCTGTCCTGTAAGAATAATGAAACAGTTGGTGAAACAAAATCAAAGAAATAAAAAAATACACAATAAGGGTGGCCAGCCACCTGAATGGGAGCCAATGGCCAGTTTCCTTCCTCAGAATCCCCTGCTGGTCACATAAACACACACCTGCAAGTCCCAATACCTCTGTTTTCCTCTGTAGGCTGGATTGTTTTCTCTGACCTTTGTTCTATAATAAAACCAAGAATGCTGCCACCAAATTAGGGGGTTGTAGAGCCCCCGGTGTCCCAGTGGGTTAAACTGCTGAGCTGCTGAGCCTATTGACCGAAAGGTTGCAGGTTCGAATCTGGGGATCGGCATGAGCTTCCGTTGTCAACCCCAGCTTCTGCCAACCTAGCAGTTAGAAAACATGCAAATGTGTGTAGATCAATAGGTACCGCTCCAGTGGGAAGGTAACAGCGCTCCATGCAGTCATGCCGGCCACATGACCTAAAGAACTCCAGGAACCCTGAGGAATGGGGAAGGAACAACAAGGGACGCTGGGGACGCTGAGAGATGAAGAGTGCATCAGCTCCCCTTGGTGGCCAGAGTTTGCCTCTGTTCGTCTATATGTGTGTATGTGGAAAACGGCAGGGATTGTCTGCTAAGTATGTGTACCTGTAATCCACTCTGAGTCCCCTTCGGGGTGAGAAGAGCGGAATATAAATAAATAGAGTAAAGTGTTCTCTCACAATCTACCAGGATTAAAATTAAACCTGGCCAGGAGAAACCCAAAATTTCTTCCTGACTATAACACAAGGCAAATGGAAGTAGACGAAGAGTGCAATGCACATGGATAAAGCTGCAAAACTTCTCTGGCAGGAAATCTCTTTTCCTTTTGCCATATGATTTACATTCTACAAATATTTGCTGGTTCAAATAATTGCCCTTAGTCTTTCTCCAGCTCAGCATCCTTTCCTAATTCCCTGACCCTGCATTCTTACTAATACTTTGCTCTGGACTTTTCTGAACTCTTCCATGTTTGTAAATCATTTCAACTTCCAAACTAAAAAAATACTAAGTCCTCTGGTGCAAAGAGTAGCTTAACACAGAAACTTCACAGTTTGTTAGAGTCTTAGGTTGTTGGAGTTGCTACATTCAACAGCTTTCATTAACTGGGGTGGTGGCACAGTGGGTTAAAGCACTGAGCTGCTGAACTTGCTGATCGAAAGGTCGCAGGTTCGAATCGGAGTGATGTGAGCTCTCTCTGTTAGTCCCAGCTTCAATTTGATGCCAATACAATATAAAAACAGCAATAAAATACAGAATTACATAAAATGATTATAAATATACATTAAAAACAGTTTGCCAGGTTTAAAACATCCTCCAAATCAGTACAAATTATGGTCCATAAAATCTCAACTTTACCAATAAAATCTGTCTATTCTATGAACGCTTGCTCCCACAGCCAGGATTTAAGCTTCTTATGAAAAATCAGGAGGGAGGGGGCAGATCTAGCCTCCTTAGTGAGGGAGTTCCACAGCCGAGGGGTCACCACAGAGAAGGCCCTGTCTCTCGTCCCCACCAAATGCGACTACAATGGTGGTGGGACCAAGAGCAAGACCTCCCAGATGATCTTAAGATCCTTGATGGACCTTAAGTTTCTTAAGTCACTCCTAACACGAAAAACAAAAACAGTTTCATTTAACTATGTCCTCTCTGGGCATTTTCTAGGTCTTTCGGTATGACCTGCACAACCTGTGGCCCTCCAGATGTTTTGGATTTCAGTTCCCAGATTTCCTGCCCATTGAACAAGCTGGTTAGGGCTTCTGGGATTTGGAGGCCCAAAAACATAGGGGGGCACAATTTGTGTAAGTCTGATCTATGATATTCTTGGGTCAGAAATCCTTCATTTCAACAAGATTCACTTTTAACTGCAGTTTCATGTATCCACAAGAAGTCTGGGAATGCAGCTCCTGCGGATAATAGGGGTTGGTACTCCATAATTCACAAATGGTCCAAGAACTGTGAGACACCATGATGTGTGAAGAGACTGCATTCTTTTGCATTGATGTTATTTATAGGTTATGCACACACCCTATCCCTTTTCATTCATCAATCACTGAGAGGGGAATGGCAGATGTTGAAGAGTTATCTTGACACATTTGGGAGTCTCCTTTGTTGCTATGACCAGTCTATCATGAAGAAGAATCAGTGTGTTAACAACTTCAGTGTTATTTCATATTGACAAAACCTTAATCCTCAGTCTGCCACAGACATTTTTGATTTGCCTTCACACAGGGAAGGCTGCCATCATTTCTTTCTTTTGGATCATCAGCGTGATCTGCCACCCTTGAATTCAGTTCTGGCAGTGCATTCTAGTGTTATCAACAAACACGACAATCTCGTTTGTGACACATTCTGCCAGGCGGAAGTGTACTGAAGACACCCTGGTCCACAGGCACTCAAGTATGGATTAATTTGTAAAAATCCAAACGAAGACATGGTTGATAGGTCTTGAAAAGTAACTTCTAGTACAGCTGTGGCCTCCTCGATGGATTTTCTATTGTTTCAGAGCTGTGCATGTTATAATATATCGATCTCAATTCTTCTTTATTCCCTAAAATTAATGTAGACCAAATGATTCAATTAGATTTACTTTTGTGTTGACTTAATATTCAAGAATTAATTTTATAGGTTTACTCTAGTTGGGAATTAACTAATGTAATCATAACCATTATTTTATGTTTGATATGTCTGCTTTAGAATCTTGGAATATTATGATACTAGCTGTCCCCTGCCACACGTTGCTGTGACCCAGTCTGTGTGTATGTGTTTTGTGTGTGTATGTATATGTGTATATATGTGTGTTTGCGTTTATATATGTGGTTTTGCACATGCATTGTAATGTATTATTTATTTATTTTCTTTTTAAGTCTCTTCCGGTGTGTTTTTCAGTGTTTTTATGAGTGATAGTCACTTGTTGGCCTGATACGTGTCTTGTGTCCAAATTTGGTGTCAATTCGTCCTGTGGTTTTTGAGTTATGTTAATCCCACAAACAAACATTATATTTTTATTTACCGTACATACTCGAGTATAAGCTCGAGTATGGGAAAACTGATTGACTTGAGTCAGGGCCGTAGCCAGGAGTTTGATTCAGTAGTTTGGTTCGGGGCTGAGACTGGGCGGAGGCACCCAAAACCTTTTATTGTTACAAAAATTAATGTGGGAAAATGAGCATGGTGATGATTCATGACTTGAGTATAATGTACCAGTAGGGCCTGGGAAATGCAGCCACTACATGCCTGGTTGAATTTCAAAATAAAAATAGATACCAATAGAATTACATTAATTGAGACATCAGGAGGTTAAATGTTTTTGAATATTTACATAAAACTGAAGTTTAAGATAAAACTCCCAAACTCTGATTAAACCATTATTCTAACCTTCTTCAATGTAAAAGTTCTTAAGTATCCTTCCAATAATAATAAAAAGAGGAAAATCATAAATGTTATAATAATATTAATAATAGAGTAAAATAAGGGAAACATAATAACAGTAATAACAGAGTAATTTTAACAATTTATTTATATTCCGTTCTTCTCACCCCGAAGGGGACTCAGAGTGGATTACTGGTACACATACTTAGCAGACAATCCATGCTGTTTCCACATACACACATATAGACGAACAGAGGCAAACTCTGGCCACCAGGGGGAGCTGATGTACTCCTCATCTCTCAGCATTCCCAGCGTCCCTTGTTGTTCCTTCCGCATTCCTCAGCGTTCCTGGAGTTCTTTAATGGCCTCATAATTCAGTCAAATAATTCAGAGTAAAATAATAAATGTAATAATAACAATAATAAAGTAAAATAATAAATGTAATAATAAGTAGAGTAAAATAATAAATGTATAACAACAACAACAACAGAGTAAAATAATAAATAACTTTGACTCGAGTATAAGTCGAGGCGGACATTTTTAGCCAACGAAAAGGGATAAAAAACTAGGCTTATACTCGAGTATATAGAGTATATAGATGGGTTGAGTATCCCTTTTCTAAAATGATTGTGATCAGGAGTCTCAAAATGACTTTTCAGTGATGAGGATTAGAAATATGCCTTTACAAGAGGCTCCAGTGCTCAGGAGACAAGGCTAAACCCAATCCAAATTCTGTACATCAGAGATGGGTGAAATTGAGTCTTCCAGATGTTTCCAGACTGCAATTTCCAGCACTCCTTGCCATGCGGCCAGATAGAAGTTGCAGTCCAACACCTCCTGAAGGACCAACTGTGCCCAACCCTCTTGTGCAATTAAAATCAAAAGACGAGGATATTAGACACGTCAAACACATGACAGCTCAAAAAATACGACCTGTTGCCCAATGCAAATTCCTTTTCTCACTAACAGAACAGACTATCTTAAGCAAGGTGGGGAAATCCTGTGAAGTTAGATAACAGGGCCCGAGTATGCTCTATCTAAAATAAACAAAAGCTTGTGAGCACTTCCCAAGCCAAATCAAATATGCCTTCAGGTGAGCCTTAAAATCACATTTGCACAACAAAACAAAATACGAAACCTCAAAAAACTTCACAGCTGTCAATAAGGAAAAGCTATCTGATCATTTATCAGAACCAGTTGTACTCATAACTGCTTTTTTCATACCTTTTCCTTGTCTGGAGCTCTATTAAATTCTAGTAAAACATACTGCCTGGTGATCTAGTGTTAACAGATTTTCAAAACAGTCGTCTGGAACAGTTAAATTCATGACTCTGTGGGTCGACAATCAGGAAATAGCTATAAACAGGATTGCGTTCTGCCAACCGAACACATTGATTTCTATCAACTGAGTCATGTATTTCTCTGTAAAATTAGCACATTGTCCACGTTCGTATATTACATGATTCATACTTTTCTGTCTTTATTAATGGTCATTGAGACTATAAAATGAAATGTTTTTGAAACCTTAAATACAAGACATTCCTTATAATAAGGCATGTCATCGCTATAAGGCAATGTTTCCCAACCAGTGTGCCATGGCACAGTATTGTGCTGTGAGCAGTCATCAGATGTGCCGTGGGAAATTGGCACCCTCCCCCTAGCAGCCCCCTCACAGGTTTCCAAGAAACAAATTGAGCCTCTTGGCTTGGAAATGTTTTTTGGTTTTTTTTTACTATTTTACTTGATTTTTTGAGCGTCCCCCCCCCCCCCCCAAGGAACTGTTTATAACAGCTTCATGACATCCATAGTTAACTGGAAGCAAGTTTCACCCAGGGTGAAATTTCACAAAGGTCTGGAGAACAAGCTCTATGAGGAGCGGCTTGAAGAGCTGGGCATGTTTAGCCTGAAGAAGAGAAGGCTGAGAGAAGACATGATAGCCATGTATAAATATGTGAGAGGAAGTCATATATATGTTGTGTACATCAAAACAGGCCCAGGTTTCACACTGAGTGTATAAATACATTTAAAAACATATTTTATTTATTTATTTATTTATTTATTTATTGTTCATTTTTGTATTCCGCTCCTCCCAGCAGGCTCGGGGCGGATAACAACAAATATAACGGGCAACATGTCACCACATAAAACATAAAACACATTTAAAACACATTAAACGTTGAATAATAAGGGGGAGAGGATGGCCCCCTGGGGGACCCCACAACTAAGTGGGAGTCTCCGAGACCTCCCCGCCTCCACACGTTGTCCCCGGCCCTGGAGGAAGGAGGCCACCCATTTAAGGGCAGTCCCCGACCCCAGAGCCAGCTAAACGGTGGGTCAACAGTGCGTGATCTACAGTATCAAACGCTGCTGTCAGGTCTAACAGGACGAGCAGGGCTGATCCACCCTGGTCCAACTGGCGCGGTTGGTCTGTAATGGCGACAAGCACGGTCTCCGTCCCATGCCCGATACGGAAGCCGGACTGGAAGGGATCAAGTCCAGCTGTGTCATCTAGGAACCGCTGCAGCTGATCCGCTGCTGCCCTCTCAATTACTTTGCCTAAGAAAGGCAAGTTGGAAACAGGCCGGTAATTGGAGGAGCCGAAGGATCTAAATTCGGCTTCTTCAGCAGCGGTTTCACCATAGCCTCTTTAACCCCCTGGGAAGACTCCGTGCTCATGGGAGCTATTTATGATCGTGCCCAGGGGGCCTCGTAGCCCCTCCCGGCAAGATCTAACAAGCCAGGAGGGGCACTGGTCGAGGGAGCAAGTAGTTGGTCTAGCTGCAGCCAGTAGCCTATCGACAGCTGCTGCGTCCAGCGATTGGAAACGGGTGAAGGTGGACCCGCCGAGTGGCGGCAGGGTCTCGAGTTCACTAACTGTATCAAGAGTGGCGGAGAGTCGAAATCTTGTTGGCAAAATAGTTCTGAAAAACCTCAGCTGTTGGCGCCAAACCCCTATCATTTGGGACAGTTGGAATTGTTGTCAAGGACCGAATTATCTTAAATAATTGAGCTGGGCGTGAACTGGCCGACTCTATCAAGGAAGAATAGTATAGCTTTTTCGCTTCCTTGATAGCTTGCTCATAAACCTCTTTAAATTGTTTATAAGCTGATTTCGAAGCTTCGTCACGGAGGCTCCGCCACATGTGCTCGCGCTGTCTGTTTCTCCGTTTCATCATCGGCAGGTCCTCGGTATACCCCGGCGAGCGATTTCTACGGGGAAGGAGAGAGCGCCTATATGTATTACTGTGTTAGAGTGTCATCTTGGTTGGTGGTGTGCCCCAGGATTTTGTAAATGTAAAAAACGTGCCGTGGCTCAAAAAAGGTTGAAAAACACTGTTCTAGAGAACAGTTTCTTTAATGCTAAATAAGGGACATTTTTATTTTAAAAAGAACACCTGACAATACTGTCAAGTGTAGCGAATTTCCGAAATGAACTGTAGATATTCTAGTCCCGAGGGCTCACAAATCAGCCACTTCATGAGCCTTCTGTGAACCATTTTATCAATATGTTCTCTTCTTGTTCAGCACAATTACAGTCCGTAAATTGTTTGCTCACAATCAATATTTGTGCTACTCATTAACTTTACAGCAATGTTCAATTTGGAATTGTTGGAGAGGTATTATTTGCCATAGGTGTAGCCTATTACAAATGCAGAAGGTGTTGATGCTTGCAGTCTTTGCTGTGCAAAGAAATTTGTAAATAGTATTCTGTAATAGTGACTTTTAGAAACTCTATGATATTACAGTTCGCAACTGATAATAAAACAGTTTTCAACAACTACCTTTCAAACATTGTCTAAAATTAGTATTCAATGGCTTGTGTGTTCTTTTAGGGGGCCCTATTCCCCTGTTTATACCATGACATTGCACATAGCAACTAAAACAGGAAAGAAGGGATCCAAAAGCAGAGAATTGTAAAATTTAAAGAGATGGATCATCCACAGTTGTTAATATACTCTTATTTATTTATTCCTATTTATTTATGACATTTCTGCCTTGCCTTTCTCACCCCGGAGGGGACTCAAGGCGGCTTTACATACAGGCAACAATTTTATGCCCCTTAACACAATATACACTTAAATAAATATTAAAATAGAATTAAAAAGTACATTCAAAGAATTAAAACATTTAAAAAATACATTCAAACACATAATCCATAAGTGTAATGCGGGCCGTTCCAATGGCCATTGCACATTGTCCCAAGTCTATCTATGACACAAGTTCTCTAAAGGCTTGGTCACAGCGCCATGTTTTCACTCTCTTGCGGAAGCTCAGAAGAGAGGGGGCTGATCTAACATCACCGGGAAGGGAGTTCCGCAACCAAGGGGCCACCACTGAGAAGGCCCTGTCTCTCATCTCTGCCAATCGCGCCTGTGAGGGAGGCAGAACCGAGAGCAGGGTCTCCTCAGATGATCTTAAACTCCATGGTGGTTCATAGAGATACTTTCAGAATGATAAGCTGGGCCAGAACCATTTAGGGCTTTATAGGTTAAAAACCTCACTTTGAATTGTGCAGATTGGCAGCCAGTGGAGCTAACGTAACAGGCGGGTTGTATGCTCCCTGTATGCTGCTCTGGTGAGAAATATGGCTGCCACCTGTTGGACCATTTGTAGCTTCCAAACAGTCTTCAAAGGCAGCCCCACGTAGAATGCATTGCAGTAGTCTATTTGGGATGTAACCAGAGCATGGACTACTATAGCCAAGCCTGACGTCCCAAGGTATGGGCGCAACTGGCACACAAGTTTTAATTGTGCAAATGCTCCCCTGACCACCACTGAAACCTGGGGTTCCAGGCAAAGTGATGAGTCCAGAAGAACTCCCAAGCTGCGAACCTGCGTCTTCAGGGGGAGTGTAGCCCTGTTCAATACAGACTTTAACCCTATATCCTGTTCAACCTTCTTAGCATCCGTATGATGCACATCTGAGTCTGGCTGAGCCTTTAATTTCCATCACAGTATAATTTTCATTCTGGAATATATCACAACATTAAATGATGTTTGGTGGATTACATTTTAAATCTCATATGAATTCCCACCATCATAACTATGCCACTTCACTGTCATTTTGCTGATGACAGAAGTGAGGTGTGCCTTCGTTCTCTTCCACAGTTTTTCAAACTTTCATTTTCAAACATTCCAATATCTCCTTAATTCGATGAGCATTTGATTCAATATTTCACACACTAATTGTAAACATCAATTTCTACAACTAAAATCCGGGCCAATATATGGCAAAAAGTGCAGAACACTTGTTTGAAATTGTGTAGTGATGGCTTTCCATTCATTTTCTGCCATAGTAGCATGACACACACCCCCACACCATATACACATTCCTTTATGTATTCTAGTTTGTTCTAACAAGTATGGAGACTGGTTTCTTTCCTCCATGGTGTTATAGAAGTATCATGATTATTATTTGTTAATTAATTTATTTCATTTCTAACCCACCCTTCTCTATCCCCGAAGGGGGACTCAGGGCGGCTCACAAAAGGCAACAATTCAATGCCGCATACAAGAACAGAACAACAGCGTATCAAAAATTACAACAAAGCAGATTAAAAACAGTTACATATCAAATCCCCCATAATCCCCGTTCCATATTCGTAGGCTGTCAGCCAATCTACAACACAACCCTATCCTACTCAGCTTGTCCGTCCGCTTCTCCCCATCAACCAAACGCCCAGTCCCACAGCCACGTCTTTAGCTTTTTTCTAAAGGAAAGGAGGGAAGAAGTTGATCTTATTTTGCTGGGGAGCGAGTTCCACAGGCGAGGGGCCACTACCAAGAAGGCCCTATCTCTCCTCCCCACCAAACGTATTCATGACGGAGGTGGGATTGAGAGCAGGGCCTCCCCGGAAGATAGTGAATTTCGAGGTGGGACATAAGGGGAGATACGTTCAGACAAGTAAGCTGGGCAATGATGGCATTGGCCCTCTATTTACACGCCACCTATATAATTGTGTAATCTACCTTCCTTGGAATGATATCCTAGACATAGATCTCATGCTGTAAAAAGCTCACCTTTTTCGGGGGGGGGGGGGGACCCAACAATCTTACAAAGCTGACATATACTACTTCCTGTTTCCTTCTTTCCCTACTTAACCAAGACTTGAACATGTAACTCTTATGTCTTCCCCAATCTCTGCCTCATATCTTTCCACAAAGTCTGAGGTGCTCCTGTCAAGCCAAGTGTTTCTTTAAAATACATACAAATAACTTCTGTCAAACTTTTTTTTTTTTTTTTAGGGGGATTTCACAGCCTACTACCATCTAGCATAACACTATACAGATAGACATGCCATAGAGGTTATTACAGCTGATGTTTAGTGTAATTTAATGTGCATTCCATTGGAAACAGGGTTAGGAAGATAACACACAAGGTACAGTGATTGTAAGTAGGGGATTTTGATATTATTAAGGAAGATGCAGTGCAACTCCCATATCCACAGGGAATGCAATCCTGGACTTACCATGGAAATGTGAATCTGCAGATAATCACGAACGCTACTGAAATGAGTGACCTCTATGGAAACAAAAAGACAGAATCTTGCAGGAGGATCTAGAAAATGTATTGCGATAATACCATTCTAGCTTTTATCCAATGCAATTACCCGTGTATAAGCCAACCCAAATATAAGCCGAGGCACCTCATTTTACCACAAAAAAACCTGGGAAAATGTGTTGACTCCAGTATAAGCCGAAGGTGGGAAATGCAACAGCTACTGGTAAATTTTAAAATAAAAATAGATAACTATAAAATTACATTAATTGAGACATCAGTGGGTTAAATGTTTTTGAATATTTACATAAAACTGTAATTTGAGATAAGTGTCCAACACTGATTAAATCATTATTCTAATCTTTTCCAATGTAAATGGACTTACATATATTTCCAATGATCACCCTAATTTATTTTAACTATACATTTTGGGGAAAATGCTGTGTGTATATGAACAAGGAAAAGTGGGAATGACTGAAAGAGGAGGAGAGGAAGGAGAGTTGGGTTGCTGTGCTTAGAGGTGAGGGTCCTGGCAGGAAGGATAGTGCTGAAAGAATGGGCTGAAAAACCAAGTTTTACACTCAAGTATATTGTCAACTTTCAGCAGAGGCATGCCATAGACTCACACTGGAAGACTAAAAGACGGCTACAATATTACAATTGTCCTTTAACTGCTATTTTATGGAATTCTAGGTTTTTCCCTTTTGGGGGGGGGGGGGACTCTTAGAATTCTCAGCCAGGAAGCACATCACCAAACTACAAAACTCAGGATCCCACAGGATGCAACTCAGTCTCCTGATCATCTAGTGCACATGCCTTAAAATCAAGATATAAATTTAGATATAAGGCTTGTGTATATGATGTCTGACTTTAAAATTCTCTTTAAACTTCCTTAACCTCAGAGCACAAGTAAGGTTGACTTGCGACTCCCATTATCCTCAGTCCAGATGGTAGATAATCAAAAGTAATGGGAGTTTATTTGTTTAATTACTGTAGTTTTACCATACTCGATCTCAACCCCAAAGGGGACTCAGAGCAGTTTACAAACTGGCAATACTTCAATGCCAAAATAAAACAAAAATATACAACTACAATATACATTATACATTAAAATAAGTTTAAAAAATCATAAAAATCATAATATCTGGGGACCTAAAACCAAAGGTCACCAACCACTATGTTAAAAAATACATTAGAATCATAGAGTTGGAAGAGACCTCATGGACCATGCAGTCCAACCCCCTGCCAAGAAACAGGAAAATTGCATTCAAAGCACCTCCGACAGATGGCCATCCAGCCTCTGTTTAAAAACTTCCAAAGAAGGAGCCTCCACCACACTCTGGGGCAGAGAGTTCCACTGTTGAACACCTCTCACAGTGAGGAAGTTATTCCTAATGTTCAGGTGGAATCTCCTTTCTTGAAGTTTGACGCCATTGTTCCGCGTCCTAGTCTCCAGGGCAGCAGAAAACAAGCTTGCTCCCTCCTCCCTATGACTTCCTCTCACATATTTTATATATATATATATATATGAATTGCCCTTTGTATCCATGGATTCTCTGCCCATGGACCTAACAGCCCTTTGAAGGCAACCATAAATAACGCTGAGCTGGCCCTCAAGGAAAATTAGTTTGACAGCCCTGATCTAGTGTGAAAGAGACCCTTATAGGTGGCATCTGGTGGTTTCTATCTCAGAGATGGGGAGATCTTTTCTGTGTTTTATCCCAGATTTTACGTGAGCTTTCCGAGGTGCTGAAACTACTTTGTAGGTAACATTCAATACATGGATGGTTCCTTTAAAGTTCAGACCAAAACACAGGTTGTGTTAACCACCCCACCGGCATGGAAACCACTACCCTTGGGTGCTCCAAATTTGATTACTATTTCCCCTTGTGGGTGAAAAAAACAGAATACGTTCACAGGTTCCTTTTCATTTCCGATAAGCCACCTGTCAGAGTTATGTTTGATGGATTTCTTACGGCTATTTTTTAGGTTTCGTGAGACGTTTAAGTCATTATTATATGTTTCAGCAACTCCCTCTTTCCAAACACCACCCACTGACCGGGCACATTCTGACACCTCAACAGATTGGATAAAAGGGAGAAGACGGTTCCTTCAGCCCTTGAGGAAAACCTGTGGTGCATATCACTCGTGCCTTTTCAAAACGTCCAGGAGCAAAGCCCAGAAGGCATTATGAGCCAGACACCTGGTGAGTACGTGAGGAAATATTGACTCCATTTGAGTCGTTTTCATCCTGTTTGCTCTGATTCAATACCTCCAGCCTGAAAGAATCCAGAACTGCATGCTACATAACTAAAATAGTCTTATACATTTACCAGTAATATTACCAGACACTTAGGCTCTGAGACTTGAATTCCTTTCTTAGGGTTTCAGAGGAATGTATGATTTGCCACGTACTAATATATATTTATTTATTAATGTATAGATTGGTATTAGAAAATTGGAGTGGTTCAAGAATTCTGCATAGGTTGCTATGTTTACTGGAAAACTAAGTTACATTTGAAAAGACTACGGAAAGTGACATATAGTACCGTGTTATTGCCTTTTCTCTTCCAAAAACACTCTACACGGTCTCTGCTATTGTTTAATTGCAAATTAAATAAAGTGATATCTGAGAAAACAGGGGAGGGAAATATGAACAACACCAGCAACTATGTACGAATAAGTCATATGGATCCCTTGTTTCAAAACAAATGAACAAAAGATGGTAATTTTAAAGAAAATAATTATTCTTTCACATAGTTGTGTTCATAGTAAAGGTCTGTGCATATCTTCCCACAATTGTTCTCAGCGAGGCGAAGTCCAAGGGACATGGATAGCGGCCAAAATAGCATATCTGAAACCTTAGAAGGCTGTGAATTACACTTTTGTTGACCAAGAGTACAATTGCCATTACGGACTTTGCCTGGCAGTGACAAAGCACATGGTTTTTGATGACGAAAGTATGCATGATGATTAGCTACAGAAAAGAAATTCCTTTCTTATGTATTTTTCCCACTGCCAAATTAATACCCTTCATTTCCTTTTCTTTTTGTTTACTTAACTGAGAAGAAAGGTGCTGGTAATTCCCTTTAAAAAGCAACCATGCCAGATTTGTGAGCAAATACTGCTTTAGAAAGGACCCCTGACCCAGTAGATTCATGTAGCATCTTTGTCTTTTCCTGTTTTCTTTCTTCAGGGTTAATGTTTCAATGGCAGTATTAGATCTAACTATACATTACATTGACAGCATCATTTGCATTGACGCACATACAACATGAAGGGCCGAAATATTTTGGGATAATTTAAATCATCCTTTTCCCATTAAGATTCCAATCAAATCATCCCTTGGTTTAGAGCTAGAAAGTAATATTTTTAAAAAAATATGTAATGACCTGTAACTCGTTGCCTATCTAAGTAATACAGTGGCATTAAGTTCCATATCGCAAGTAGTGTAACATACAAGGATGGTGTAAGAAGGAAGAATGGAAGAGAAAATTGGCAACACATTTAAGATCTAAGGATTAAGGAAACACAATGGAAAATTCTGACAAAATGGTATCAATCCTCACATCAACTAGCCCATATGACAAAAAGCACACCAAAACTATGTTGGCATAAATGTGGTGAAATAGGAACTTTTCATACATATGTGGTGGGACTGTGATAAGTCACAAAAATGTTATAAAAAATAAGAAGTGAGATGGAGGAAATATTAGGAATAAAAATAAAGTCAAATAAAAAAATATTTTTACCTAGAAAACAGAAGCTATAGACAAGAATAAAGAATGGGCCAAAATTGCAAAATATTTGATAGAAGCAGCACAATCAATGGTTGCCTGAGGTTGGAAGGAGCAGAAAAAATAGGACATTAAAAATGGTTCAAATACTTAGCAGACTACATGCTGCAGGATTATATTACTGAAAGGAGAATTAAATATATGAATGGATATACTAAGTAGAATTGGGACTCGAAATGGAAAGAGCTGATAACCAGAGTAAAAGGGGAAAGAAAATACAAGGAACTAAATCAGACTATCTCCATGATTGAATAAATAAAATAATATTTGAAGAGAGGTAAAAGAGGGGAAGGAAAGAGGGAGAGGGAGGTTGGAAAAACAGATAGATATGAGTAATAGACAGACGAGTATAGAAATGGAAAGACTAAGAATACAGATTGCACCACAATGTATTTATTTATTTATTTATTTATTTATTTATTTATTTATTTATTTATTTATTTATTTATTTATTTACGGCATTTATATGCTGCCCTTCTCACCCCAAAGGGGATTCGGAGCAGCTTACAAGGTATATATGCATACAATATATTATATTATTAGCATAGTACAATATCAGTATTATATACTACTATATTGTACTATACCATTATATTGTAATATTATTAGTAATATTACTTGTAATATAAAATATATAATTATAATATTGTATTATTATTAGTTTTATATTGTATTAAATTATAAAATTAAAAATATTATATGTATGTACAATATATTATATTATATTATTATTATTAGCCTAGCACAGGAGACAAGGTGTCTTCCTGGTCCCCTCTCTCTTTACTCTGGCCCAGAGCAGCATTTGGTGCTGGTAGGAGGGGCTCCCAACTAATGACATAGGCAGGAGACAATGAAATGGATTAAATATTGGATTTTTTTTGTCTTTTCCTTTATTTTTGCTAATGTGAAATGTTATATTTTACGTATATACTCTAATTTAAAAAATTAAGAAGTGCTTGTTAACGCACTGTAAACCATTACATTTTAATGGATCTTGATCTTTCAACCAATGGTTTAAGACCATGGTGACGTGAGCTAAAGTAACTGTTACACTTGCCTCCCACATTACAAACACGTACAGAGCTGTTTAATAAACTCTAAACCTGATCAGAAAAGAACCACACAAATACACAAATACACACACTGGCTACACAATCTGTGCACGACTGGGACAACTTTATTGAATGTACACAAATCTTATATACCTTCCAGCAACCAGTTAGAGGAAAATTCCGAAGACACAAGTAGGCATGCTGCTCATCCATACCACCTTATTCACATAGCTTAGAAAATTCCTCATGTTTCAGTTCAAGCTAAGTTTGGAGGTCACATATCTAGGTTCTTTAAGCCAAGTTCATGAAAAGGACAAGATACACAAAAATGATTGAAGGCCTCGAAAGTGAAGACACTTTCGCTCGATCTTTACTGAGCTGGGTGGGGCCATCCCTTTTTTTTCTTCAACAATGAGAAAAACTTTTACTTGTTGGTTGTAACATCTGTTTAAAAAGAGACAGCCATCATCTTCAGTCCATAAAGAGATGAAAAGACAGACATTAACATACTGCCAGCAATAATAAGTAAACAAATACTAGCCGGAAAGAAAGTCTTCTGCTGACTGACAGATATAAACTATACAATCTACCTTTTGAATCACTACTTTTACTTAGAGCCTAGGATTTTCCACTTTAAAATTACTGTGAGTCAAAACAAAATATATCATCCTTGTAAACAGTATGGTGGATTAAAAGTGCAATTCACTGGCATTCATATTTGCTGCTGGCTATTTATTTTACTTAATCATGACAAATACATTTGCTCTCCATGCTGGTAACAAGTATTTGCCCGCTCAGTTTCTCCTATAGTTTCCCATCACATTGACCTCCAGGTCATCACATCTTTGCATAATACCTTTAATCTCACACAGATAGTCCAATGTATTTTAAAATATTCTGTGGGCATTCTAAGAACATTGGAAATATCTGCATAATGGGTTTGCCAGTTTTGTTATGTTACAGGGGATTTTTTAATTTAAAAAACAACTTCCAAATAAGGGGAAATCAATCAACCTTTCATTCTTAGCCTTCTGCAGAATGGAGAAAAAAGCCTTTGGAAAAAAGTTTCTATGGTAGCATTTTTCTAAAGTACAGGAATGTGAAAAGAAATGTATAACCTTGTTTACATAAAAACTCTGAGCTTCTCATTGTCTTTGGGAGATTGAGAAAACCACTTTCTCCCTTTTGAAAATGGCAACACCATGGATCTTCTAGACCAGTGTTTCCCAACCTTTTTTTGAGCCGCGGCACACTTTTTATATTTGCAAAATCCTGGGTCACACCACCAACCAAAATTACACAAAATGACACTCGAACACAGTAATACATATAGTTAATATGTTTTTAAATATATTTATACACTCAGTGTGAAACCTAGGCCTGTTTCGATGAACTCAACATAGATATCCTGGCAGGAATGGCAGAAAGACACAAACTTCCCACACAGAACTCCCATAACCAAGAGAAAATACTATAAGAGTTTGGTGGGCATTGACCTTGAGTTTTGGAGTTGTAGTTCACCTATATCCAGAGAGCACTGTGGACTCAAACAATGTTGGATCAGGACCAAACTTGGCATGAATACTCAATATGCCCAAATATGAACGCAGATGGAGTTCAGGGGAAATAGACCTTGACATTTGTGAGTTGTAGTTGCTGGGATTTATAGTTCCCTTACAATCAAAGAGCATTCTGAACCCCACCAATGATAGAACTGGGCCAAACTTCCCACACAGAACCCCCAGGAGGCAAGAGGAGGTCTCTACTTGGGGAAAGGGAGGCGGGCCTTCCCAATGCATGTAGAGGGAGAGACCAAGTAGACAACGGGTGGGAAGGTTTTTTTTTTTTTGTAATTTTGTGCCTTTATCGAGGTAGGTTTCTTAGGGTTTTTATACTTCAACACACTGGTCTCTCCCCCCTCCCCTCCTGAAGGTTCCAATTTCCCACGGCACACCTGATGATCGCTTACGGCACACTAGTGTGCCCCGGCACACTGGTTGGGAAACACTGTTCTAGACTAACCTGCTTTTTATCAAACAGAAATGAGAAATCACAGCTCTATCAATTAGATCAGTGGTTCCCAAACTTTTTGGCCTACCGCCCCCTTTCCAGAAAAACATTTACTCACCGCCCCCTTAGAAATTATTTTTTTAAAAAAATTAATAGCAATTAAACAGAAAGATATATGTATTAATATTTCTACCTTTTTTTGTAAAATATAATAAAGAAAGTTGTAAATTAGAAACATTGAAGTTTGAAATTATGAAACTATTTATTGAACTTAGAATAGAAAGGTAATACAAAAAAAGTTAAAACATTCGAAATCATATTTAATGAGAAGGATGAACCTGGTATGCTGCTACCAATCTAGTAATCCTCGGCTCTATTTTCGCCAGCTGTAATCTCAAATCATCGCGATTGACTATTTTGCAATTGGTTTCTTTTTTTGTTAATAAATTGGTTACCGCACTGAATCCATGTTCCACTAAATATGTTGAGGGACATTATTATTATTGTTATAAGACTCAACCAGTTAGAAGGGAACCCCAAAGGTATTATTATTATTATCCCTTGCTTGGCGAGAGGAGGAGGAGGAGGGAGCAGGAGGAGGGTAGAAGAGAGAGAGAGACACAGAGATGGATGGTAGCCTGTCACCTGGCTCATGCCACCGCCCCCTTACAGGGGTTCAGCGCCCCCCAAATTCTCCTGAGCCTTCCAGCGCCCCCCTAGATTGCCCCACCAGCCACCGGGGGGTGGTACCGCCCACTTTGGGAACCACTGAATTAGATTATTTGGGCACACATTTCCCCCTCTGTCCGTGATCTACAAAAATGAGTGAAATGTGTGGGCCATTGTTGTTTAGTTTTTTTGTTCTCTGTGTTGGCACCATAACAGGTTTCAAAGAGCAGTGAAAAAAGAATACTTCTTTAACTGGAAGACAATTCTTAGATTTTCCCAGCCAATATAGTCATTGGTCATACTGGGTGATGGGTGATTTGGAGAATTGCAGTGTCCAATATAAATATATATAAATCCCAAGCTCTGAATCCAATTATACATATGTGACTCTGACAGTAGACAACATGTTTTATCTGTCCACTGCAGTGTCTAGCAACTATATATTTATGTAGAACAATTTTACCCTGAATCTAATCAATCTGATATCATTTATTTATTTATTATTTCAACTTGTATACCACCCTTCCCAATAGGCTCAGGGTGGTTCACAACACAGACATAAAACATAATCATAAAACAACATTAAAACACAAACACATTTGAAGGTACAGTTTGAATCACAAAACACAAAAATTAAAGTGGTATATAGAAGCTTATACATTGGTTCACATATCACACAAGAGAGCCATTCCAGGACTCTTTGCGTAGTATGCTTTTTGTGTAGTCTGGAACTCTTTTCTTCCTACTTGAAATTGATGCTGTCTTAGACTTTTAGCCAACGCATACTTATAGAATTAGTGTGGAGTAGAGGACCTAGAAAATGCCTAGAGAAGCTTTCTCCCTAGACCTCCACCATGGAAGAAAACTCAGTTTTTGTATATAAAAAGGGGAGGAACTGATGCAAAAAAATACGTTTTTCTCTTTAATACATTTTGAACCACACTTTGGAACATTGAGTGCCGAGAGACAAATTTCTTGTTGGACTTTTTCCTACTCCAGGAAAGCTCATAATGGTTAGAAACTTGTTTTTTTAACCTAGGAATGAATCACGGCAAATATTCCAGAACTGGTGAATGGCACCTCATTGAACATGGGAACAATTCAAGTCCAGCACCACTCTTTTGCTTCTTTCAGTTGTCCAAATGTTCTCCATACAACATTGAGTAGGAGGCCTACTTGCAGTCTTTTCCTGGCCCACAGGAGCAGGAGAACAGCCCGTTCCTCATTTGCCTCTTCTTCTGTGCAGCTGGGAACCCCTTCCTCTCTGATCCCAAAGCCACCTGTTTTGTCCTTAGGTGCTTATCCATCTAGGTTACTTGCCTATAGTCACCCAGCAGTGGGCCCTATCTATTGGGCAGGTCAGTTACTGAAGAACAACTGCGAGCCTCCCTCTCCCTCCCCCTCTCCCTCCCTCCCTCCCATAGTTTTATTACATTTTCAAGTGAAGTGACATAAAATAAAATTAGATTTCATGGGGGTGAAGGGGAAGAGAAAGACACCTCCCCCCCCCCCCAAAAAAAACCCCAAGAGGATGGAAGTAAAAGTAGAGTTATGGAAAGGGAAGTGGAAACGGAAAGGGGAGTGGTAAAAAGGCAGGGTCTTCTTTCTCATTCTTGCAGGTGCTTCCATGATTTTCTTGATAAAAAAAGGTTTCTTTGTTGTTATTCAGTCCAAAGGCGTCCATATAGTAAAAGCCTTATAATAAAATCTTCATCTTATTTTGTTTCATGTAATTAATCAATGGACTCCACTGATTAATTACAACTGTGAGCCTCTCTCCACATATTTTTTTTCCCCATTGGAGCGCTGGTCTATTCTCAGCAGCTCTAGGGAGCAGAAATGCGAGAAAATGTTGTTCTATTAGTGTAAGGTATCACGTACACCACTCAATCTTGGCCAGAATGTGTGTTTCTTCAAAATAGTTATGGAAGAAACAAACAAGGTTACCAAGAAAACAGACAATAATCCTTCTTCCAGTTTATACTGTTCATAAATATATACATTTCCCCCAAGAAACAACCTTTATACCAGCGTTTCTGTAAAGCAGTGGTTCTCAACCTTCCTAATGCTGTGCCCCCTTAATACAGTTCCTCATGTTGTGGTGACCCTCAACCATAAAATTATTTTTGTTTCTACTTCACAATTGTAATTTTGATACTGTTATGAATCGTAATGATATACAGAAGTTATTTTCATTCACTTGACCAAGTTGGGTACAAATACCTGGTACACCCAAATTTGAATACTGGAGGGGTGGGGGTGGGGGGTGATTTTGTAATTTGGGAGTTGTAGTTGCTGGGATTTATAGTAAACCTTCAATCAAAGAGCATTCTGAACTCCACCAATGATAGAATTGAACCAGACTTGGCACACAGAACTCCCACAACCAACGGAAAATACTGGAAGGGTTTGGTGGGCATTGACTTTGAGTTTTGGAGTTGTAGTTCACCTACATCCAGAGAGCACTGTGGACTCAAACACTGATGGATCTGGACCAAACTTGGCAGGAATACTCAATCTGCCCAAATGTAAACACTGGTGGAGTTTGGGGAAAATAGACCTTGACATTTGAGAGCTGTAGTTGCTGGGATTTATAATCAAAGAGCATTCTGAACCCTACAAATGATAGAACTGGGCCAAACTTCGCACACAGAAGCCCCCCCCCCCCCCATGACGAACAGAAAATACTGTTTTCTGGTGGTCTTTGGCGACCCCTTTGACACCCCCTCGCGACCCCTCTAGGGGTCCCGACCCCCAGGTTGAGAAACGCTGCTGTAAAGGGTGTGAATCAAAAAGTGGGAGAACTGAAAATACAATTTGCCTTACGAAAGATCAAATAGGAAATAAGAAAAGGGGGAAATACTTATGGTCATTTATTTCCTTAAGGTCCTCTGAAGGCTGTTGGAGTTGATTTCCTCCGAGAAGTGAATGTCTCTCTCCACCGTACCTATGATTATGACAACACCAGCCTGGTTGTACGACGGGGACAGCAGTTCAAAATAAAGCTGCATTTTAACAGACTGCTGAACGATAGTGACAACGTCATCCTGCAGCTCAGTACTGGTAAGCAATCTTATCCCTATTTGGTCCCTTAAAATAGGTCTAGCATAAGATGTGAGATGCATAAACACCTGTCTTTCAAAGATTTCTTATCTGCAGTGAGAAAGTGCAAAGGAGTTTAAGCAGATTCATAAAAGTTTGCTCCATTCTGACTGACTTATAAGTTCCGATTTAAGACAAGGGTATTGAAATGTGAATAAAATGGTGCTAAGACTTGGAGCAATATTGAAAAGGGGTAGGGAACCTACGGCTCGGGAGCCAGATGTGGCTCTTTTCGTGATTGCATCTGGCTCTCCCTCTTCCTTCCTTTCTCCCCCTTCACCCTTTCCTTCTCCCCTTCCTTTTCCCCCCCTCTCTCCCCTTCCTTCTTTCCTCCATTCTCCCTCTTCCTTCTTTCCTCTTCCTTCCTTCCTTTCTCCCCCTTCACCCTTTCCTTCTCCTTCTCTCCTTCCTTCTTTCCTCTGTTCTCCCCCTCTTCCTTCCTTCCTTCCTTCCACTTCTATTCTTTTTCCCCAACTCTTCCTTTTCTTCTTCTCCTTTCTTTTCACTTCCCTCTCTCTCCCCTTCTTTCTTTTCTTCTTTTCCCTTCATTATTTTACTTTTTCCTCACTCCCTTTCCTTTCTTTTCCCCACCCTTTCCTTTCTTCCCTTCCCATTTCCTTCTGTCTTTTCCCCTCCTTGTCTCTCTTCTGCTTTTCTTTTCTTCCTTTTCCACAGTTCGTTCCTCTCTTCTTTCTTCCTCTCCCCCTCCCTCCTTTATTTCCTCTGTCTTTCTTTCTTTCCCCCTTCCTTCCTTCCATCGTCTCTTCCTTTCCAGAGTCCTGAGCATGCCTTTTGCAGAGCCAGGTCTGAAGTGTCTCGTCATTCTGCCGGGCGAATCTTTTTCTCATAGTATGTACGTATATACTCACATTTAGTTGAATTCAGTCTTAAAATATATTATATATTACAGTATATGGCTCTCACTGAAATAAATTTCCAAATATTTTGCTTTTATGGCTCTCTGAGTCAAAAAGGTTCCTGACCCCTGATATTGAAGAAAGTCAAGTCAGGAAATGCAAAGGCAGTTTTACAGCTGAACGTTATAAAAGCAAAAATAATGGCTAGACTTTTTCATTTTAAAGCAGGTGATTAAAGGCATTGAAGTAGTTCAAGATTGTCCATACCTAAGACTTGGAAGGGCAGCTATGAAGGAACTAAACAGAATACTGAAGTGTAAAAAGATATTGTTGAGTGCTAAAATTAGTATGGTCAATGCCAGCATATTTCCTATTTTAACCCATCGTTGTGACAGCTGGGCAGCAAAGAAATTCAACTCATTTGAGATATAGTGTTGGGGAAGAGTCATATAGCAAATCAGACCTGAACTCTCCCTAGAAACAAAGATGACTAAACCGATGCTGCTATGCTTTCACCATATCATGAGAAGACATGACTCACTACAAAAGGCAATGATGTTTAGTATAGTTGAGGGCAGTAAGAAAAGAGGAAGAATGCATTCTAGATGGATAAACCCAACGGAGAAGCCATGGTCATAAGTTTACAAGAACTGAGCAGGGCCCTTGAGGTTAGGGTAACTTGGAGTTCTCTCATTCCCCATAAGTAGAAATTGACTTGAAGGTAACTAACAATGAGATGTTTTCTGACGCACCAAGAAGGAGGGTCAGTAGTGAGGGAGGACCCATATATTTCTGCTCATCTTCGTTTTTATAATCTGGTATACTCCTTTTCGCACTATGCCATTATAGCAGCTATGATTCCTCCTTAAGAACAGGGCTGAATCCTATGAACGGTTGTGTTGCATTATGGCTGAGAATTCTAACTATCTGTTCCTAAACTACAAGTCTCACAATTCCATAGGAGACATCAATGGTAGTTCAAGTGCATTCACAATGCTATAGAACAGTGTTTCCCAACCTTTTTGAGCTGCGGCACACTTTTTACATTTGCAAAATCCTGGGGCACACCATCAAACAAAATGACACTCTAACACAGTAATACATATAGTTAATATGTTTTTAAAATGTATTTATACACTCAGTGTGAAACCTGGGGTTGTTTCGATGAACTTAACATAGATATCCTGGCAGGAATGGCCGAAAGACACAAACTTCCCACACAGAACTCCCATAACCAAGAGAAAATGCTATAAAAGTTTGGTGGGCATTGACCTTGAGTTTTGGAGTTGTAGTTTACCCATATCCAGAGAGCACTGTGGACTCAAACAATGTTGGATCAGGACCAAACTTGGCATGAATACTCAATATGCCCAAATATGAACACAGATGGAGTTCAGGGGAAATAGATCTTGACATTTGGAAGTTGTAGTTGCTGGGATTTATAGTTCCCTTACAATCAAAGAGCATTCTGAACCCCACCAATGATAGAACTGGGCCAAACTTCCCACACAGAACCCCCAGGAGGCAAGAGGAGGTCTCTACTTGGGGAAAGGGAGGCGGGCCTTCCCAATGCATGGAGAGGGAGAGACCAATTAGACAACGGGTGGGAAGGGGGTTTTTTTTGTAATTTTGTACCTTTATCGAGGTAGGTTTCTTAGGGTTTTTATACTTCAACACACTAGACTCTCCCCCCCCCCCCCCCCCCTTCGCTCCTGGAGGTTCATATTTCCCACGCCACACCTGATGATTTCTCACGGCACTCTAGTGTGCCCCAGCACACTGGTTGGGAAACACTGCTATAGAGGACCTCAGGTGCCAGTATTATATGCATTATATGCATTAGAGAAGTTATTTTAGATGGAGACTGGAACCAAAGGCTACTACTCTGCCGTTCTGTCATTTACTTTGTTAATATTACTTTTTGTGATTTTGTATTTTTCTAGGTGATAAACCAATAGAGTCCAATGGAACTTTGATGCGCTTGAATACCAGGTCCGAGCAAAGTAATCAACCATTGCAGTTGAAAGCCAGGTCCAGGTCGAATACCAGGTCTCCGCAAAGTAATCAACCATGGCATGCAAACATCTGTGAAACAAATGGGAAGGAGGTACATATCCTGTCTTGAAAGGTCTCATTAGATTCTTTATTGAATTTGATTTTTTTCCACGTCAAACATGGTTGAAGTAATTGATATTGTCCATCAGGGCAAATCTTTCTATATTTTCCTTTTACAATACATTCATGGTACTAGGAAATGCACATGGGACTCAAGAAAGGTGAATCTAACACTGAACATTTGGGAACAGGTACTGATGCAAATGTGTTCCTTTGCCCATGAACTTTACAATTACAATTGAAATAAGGACCCCTTGTTGAGAAACAGAAGAAGAAGCAATTTTCAAAAATTGATTATCAAATACATCTCTCATCTGGAAATTCATAATCCAAAAAAATACCAATATCCTAAATTGTCTACATATGTGGCTGAGATAGTTACACAATTGCTTTCTAATGGTTCCTTGTACACAAACTTTGTTTCATGTGAAAAATTATTAAATATTGCATATAAAATGATCTACAGGCTTTATGTATAAAGTGACCATGAAACATAAATGCATTTTGAGTTTAGACTTGGTTTACAAGTCCAAGATATCTCATTACGTACAACAACAATATTTTTAATTGTTTTAAGGTATTTTATAATTCTATTTCAATGTTTATTTTCAATGTACATTGTTTTTGGCATCGAATAGTTGCCTATGTGTAAGCCGCCTTGAGTCCCCTCCGGGGTGGAGAAAGGTGGGGTAGAAATGTTGTAAATAAATAAATTAAAAAACACATATTCCAAAATTCAAAACAAAATCTGAAACTGAAAACACTTCTGATCCCAAACATTATGAATAAGGGGTGGTCAGCCTTCTCACATCTATCCACATCCACACATAAACCATGCACATTCATTCTCTTTTTTCACATTCATACACAATCATCATTTCTTCATACTTGCTTATTTTCACACACTCTCTGGTTAAATCTTGTGTGGCATTTGCTCGACTATGATATATTCACATTTACAACAAACAATGGGGATTTTAAAGGATAATTAAATATATGCAATATTGTAATACTATTGTGCTTTTGTTTTTTAATTAGTGCCTTATAGCTGTAACCAGTCCAGCGGACGCCATTATTGGAAAATATGTTGTAAAGGTGGACACCGGGGCTAACATTTATAGCTGTGATAAGCATTTCTACCTATTGTTCAACCCCTGGTGTGAAGGTAATTAACACTGCCTACCCAAATGACATTTCTATTACTACCAAGGAAACCCACTGGGTAATCAACTGATTCTTTCAGCCTCAGAGGAAATCAGTGGCAAACCTTCTCTTTAGGGATGCCTTAAATCAGAAATGACTTGAAGACACACAACAATGTAATAGCTAGAGGAAGCAGTTCTGTATAATAATAATAATAATAATAATAATAATAATATGGATTGTCAATGTTGCAATCCCAGCAACAGCAGGATTGAAGAGAAACAACTGAAAAAGCTGACATGGTACAGGGATTTAAAGATTTAACTGCAAAGACTCTGGCACAAGCCAGTCAAGGTGGTCCCAGTGATGATCGGCACACTGGGTGCAGTGCCTAAAGACCTTGACCTACACTTAAACACAATCGGTGCTGAGAAAATTACCATCTGCCATCTGGGATATGCACACATTATTCGCTGATACATCATATAGACCAAACCTGTCCAACAGGCGGCCCATGGGCCGCATGCAGCCCGCCAGCCCCTTGCATGCGGCCCGCCTACCCTCCTGCAAAAAAACCCCCAGCTGTTTTTTTTTTTTAAAATAATTTTTATTGAAAGTTTTGGTTACATCTGAATAAAAGATAGAAAAGGGTTTTCGGGCTAGGAAAGGTTAAGGGTCGGGGGAAGGACGGAGGGCTAGGGAAGGGACGGGGTGGGAATAGGAGGTGTTGGGGGTAACGGATTGAACCGGGATCCTGCGGGGAAAACCACAGGGCAAGGGTAGTGAGATAGGATAGAAAGAAAAGGAAAAAGAAGGGGGATTCTTGCTGAGTTCCATCTTCCAGGAGCCCTGGTTTCATTCTGACATATCTAATACAGTTCTTTTTATTCTTTAAAGTGTCACTTCTTTCTTTCTGTTCGTCTTCTTTAGTTGTATGTCCATGTCAGATCTTCTTATGTCCCTTGAAACTATTATCTTTTTACTATTATTTCTATTATCTCTCCTCAGTTTTTTTTGTTTTTTTTTTAACCCTTCAATTAGGTGATTAGAGTGCCCATGACCATTAGCTAGTATTTGTCGGTTAGGTAGTTAGTTCTGTTCGTTCCTTTTTCCCTGAGGTCGTATCTAACCATTTTCTTTAGGGGATTCTGCTTCTCCTTCATCCGCCTCTGGGGGATCATGTTTCCAGAGGCCATAGCTTGTAGTCATCACTGCATGGAGAGGGCATATTTTCTGTAGTTTATCTTTCCCTCTTCGGCTCTCTTTGTTCCCTTGGCTTTTCTTTTTGTTGAAGTGCTTTCCAGTTCCGTTGGTTTTATTCCTCTTTGGGAGCTGAGAGGGGTTCTGCTGGAGGGCAATGTACATCCTAGTCTTGGTGGACAAGCTGACAGCATTCTGTGGCACAGCCCCAGCATTTTTAGCTCTCTGAATGGACTCCAGCTGTTCCCATACTTCTTGCTTTTGCTTTTGGTCTATATTTTTCTCTTCTCTCTCCTTCAATTCGCCTTGCATTGCTGATTCCTTTTCCTTGCCATTATCTTTTCCCTTTCCTTCTTCATACTCATTCGTCAGCATAGCGGTCCCTTCTTCAGTTTGTTCATCTCTCCCCCAGTGAGGTTGCTCTTGAACCGCATTCTTGTGCCCCCCCCTAGCATTATTTCCACCTTTTCTAGGATCAGGTCCTGCTTTTGTCCCAGCCTCTGCAACTCTCTCAGAATATCCTTCAGAGACATAGTTGTTTGTCCTGTGTCTGGACTCCTACTCAGAGCTGGCAGTATTATTTAGCGAATGGGCTGCTTGGCTAGATGAAACTTGGCAGGAGAGCAGGATGGGTGCACTGCTCTGTCAAATCCCCTGCCAAGTGATTGCTGCTCTTTCCCTTACTGCCCTGTGCACCAATCAGCCCTCCCCTTTTGCCCAGGCTGATCACTTCTTTCCAGGTGCCCCTGTTCGGGGCTCTTTCTTTTCCCCTCCTTCGTTTTTTTTTGTTCTTTACTCCTGTCCCTTTGTTCCTCACTTCTCCTTTTATTTAGAGGCTTTTTCCACCCCTGGGTGCCTCTCCGCTCCGGTCCTCACCCGTTCAGGTCGTCCCCGCAAGGCTTCTTCCCTCCTGTCCTTTGCTTCCCTTTTCCCTTGGTCAGCGGGTCTCCTTTGCCCCGGGACGATAGGCTTCCTTACCCCCTCTTCTCCGGTGTTGGTGGAATGGACTGGGCAGTCAGTGATCGTGGCTCCCGCCCGCTTTACTTCCTGCCTCTTCTCCCCTTGGTGTCCGCTCCCCAATAGAGTCCGGATGTCTTGTTGCCTTCACTTCCTGGCTTCTCCCGCCTTCCCGGTGGCTGATTGGGATTTCCGCCTAAACATGGAGGTCTTCTTCTTCAAAGAGGCTTCCTCCGTTCCTCCTAGGTTGTTGTTTGGTCCGCCATTTTGATGCCTGGTGATGTTACTATTATTTTTCCCCCGTCGACTCTTATCGTCCTTAATTGTGATGCCGGTGGGAAGGGGGAGGAGGGGGTCGCGTTCGCTGCCCTTCTCGTGGCTTCTCCCTGTCTGTTTTTGTGTGGTTGGGCCTCTAAATTTGGGGCTTCTTGGGAGGGGGGTTCCGCCCGTTGTTTGGCTTATCTTCTGTCCCCCCCTGTCCCGGGTCCCCCGTTACTCACTTTGCGTTGTTGGTTTGGGCCGGGCTGGCAGTGAGTGCAGGCGTGAGCCTGCTTCCCTCACACCGATCTGCTCACCAGGCTGGGAGGCCACCGGGCTCTCTCCGTCTCCCCCTCTTGAGGAGGGGGCGACTTATAGAGCCAGCGATGGGGTCCCCTGGCTTCGCTGCCTCTTGGCTGATCGACTCAGCCTGAGGTGGGGGCGCGATTCGCCCTCCGATCGGTGATTTCGGTTGATGTCTTGAGGAGCTCTCAAGACACCCGTCCTGCCGCCATCTTTGCCCCTCTGCTCCCCCAGCTGTTTTTTTTAAAAAAAATTAAAAATTGATCTCCGGGGGGATGGGGGCGACGTGAGGAGGGGCGGGGCCGACGCGAGTGAGTAGGAGGCAGAGGGAAGCCACGTCAGACGCCCTAGGGGCGGGACTTCCCCCTGCCTGTTCGTCGCTCACGCGGGGCCGCTTGTGGGCATGCGCGGCAGGGCGGGAGCGGCGAGGTGCCCTCTGCCATGTCCCTGGCTGCTGCAGCAGCCGCCCCGGGAGCGTACCTTCCTTTCTCTTCCTTCGGAGAAGGAAGGTAATCTCCCAGGCACGGCCGCTGCAACAGCCAGGGACATGGCGTCCTGCGCGGCCCGCCCCTTTTCGGTGGGGCTGGGTGATGTCAGGCGTGGCGCCGGCGGCGAGGAGGAAGAGGTGGAGGGAAGCCGGGGCGGGCCACGCCTGACGTCACCCAGCCCCGCCGAAAAGGGGCGGGCCGTGCAGGACGCCATGTCCCTGGCTGTTGCAGCGGCCGCGCCCAGGAGCTTACCTTCCTTCTCTGAAGGAAGAGAAAGGAAGGTAAGCTCCCAGGCACGGCCGCTGCAACAGCTAGGGACATGGCGGAGGGCGGCTCGCTGTTCCCGCCCTGCCGCGCATGCCCGCGAGCGGCCCTGCCCCCCCGCTGCGGCCCCCCAGGTGATCAGTGACCGGCATTCCGGCCCTTGGGCCGGTAAAAGTTGGACAGCCCTGAATAGACCATGACACTTGGAAAGTGTCTGACATGTGATCTAGTACAACAGCCAGCATAGTGATCTTGTTTGCTGTGTACTAATCTTATTGTGTTTCAAATAATAATAATATGGTAAACATAGGGATAGGATGTGAATTTGTCCATTTCCTAAATTGGGTCAAAATGGAAGTTTCTCTCCCCTTTGGAAAATGGAGCAAGAAGAAGAGTGCAGAAGAGAAAAACCTAGAGTGTTCCCTCACTTATTGCTGGGGTTAGGTTCCTGAACCTCCCGCAATAAATGAAAAACCACGATGTAGGGATGCCCTATTTATTTTAATATTTATATATCATTTTAGTAGTTATACACTATTTTAAGTCTTTATAAACTTAAAATAAAGTGAAGGAAAGGAAGGAAAGGCCCTTCAAGGCTGGAGGGAGGGAGGACTGAGGAGGAAAAGCACCTTGGAGAGCGGCGGCAACAAAACCCCACAAAACAGGGAAAACACAATGATATATATTTTAAATTAATATTTTTTGAAATTTCGCAGCGAACTGCGAAATAGTGAGGGGACACTGTACAAAGTTCCTGCACGTTTGCCTTTACTGGCCAAAAACTGCAATTTTAATTGAAAAGTGGTCAGTTTTTCTAGCTGGTTCTGTTTTTCTGCAACCTTCTAATCCTTGTTCCTCCTCAATACCAAAATTGGGTGGAAATAGTAATACATGAAAAGATGTTACAGCTATTACACTGTTTGAGATGCTACAATTGCAGTCTCTGTCCAGGATTTCTATGAAACACTTGCCGAGGGAAGTTCTGAAGTGGGGGGAGGCACACATTGAACACCTGTGTATATCTGGTAGTTGATGATGCAGTTTGTTTTTCCTGCAACTTCTCACAAGACCCAATTCTGACAAGAGGGTGTGGAAAAAACTTCTAGTTGGATTAGATCAGTCTAACAGCCACACTTGCATGATCAGCCAAGCATAAACGTGTCACTTTCCATCCAGACTTACTGTCAGTTATATGAAAAAGAAAAACATAGTGATCACACTCTTCTGTGTTTGTTTTAGCGGATTCTGTTTTCCTGCCTGATGATGATGAAAGAACTGAGTACGTGCTCAATGATACTGGGTATATCTATGTGGGATCAACACAAACTATACGGGGAAGGCCTTGGAATTTTGGACAGGTAAAAAGTGCATGTTTTCTTTTTTGCTCAGACGTAAGCACGCTCAGATGTAAACATGCCCAGATATTCAATTGACTTGAATAAATAAGAATGTAAAATAATGTAGTGGAAAGAAGAGACATATGATCTATGACCTTGTGTTGTCAAAGGTTTTCATGGCTGGAATCACTGGTTGCTGTGAGTTTTCTGGGCTGTATGGCCAGGGCTGGAGCGGGGGGTGGGGGGAGTTTTAGGGGTTCAACCCCCCCATTTTCATGTTAAATAAAAACCTGGTTTAGTCATCAATTTAACTGTTTAACCAAGTCTATGAGAAGCAACAGTAAATTGATTTAATTTACTCTATATAAAATATAGAATGAACCATACGATTTAAATTATTTTGTGTTATGGAACTACTCTTCATGGTTTGCTAAAAAATAAATAAATTTCAACCCGCCCCCCAAATTGTTTTTCTGGCTATGGCATTCTTTATGGCCATGTCCCAGAAGCAGTCTCTCCTGACATTTCACCCACATCTATGGTAGGCATTCTGAGATGTTGTGATGTCTGTTGGAAACTAGGCAAGTGAGGTTTATATATCTGTGGAATGTCCAGGGTGGGAGAAAGAACTCCTGTGTGTTTGAGACAAGTGTGGATGTTGCAGTTGGCCACCATGATTAGCATTGAATGGCCTTGCAGCTGCAAAGCCTGACTGGCTGCTGCCTAGGCGATACTTTGTTGGGAGATATTAGCTGGCTCTGATTGTCAATCGGGGGAATTACAGACAAGAATCAATCAAGGAACATGGCCATACAGCCTGGAAAACTCACAGCACCCAGATTCTATGACCCTTCAACATGCCTTCTACTGGGAATGTACTGCAACTACAATTTTCAAATGCCCTGCCTTGCAGAAACTCTTCATCTGGGGCACTGCTTGGCAGAAAGCATAGTTTCTTTTTGTGCGGGGAGATTGTGATATGTTCAGCTATAGCTGGTATCAGGCATGTAGGTGGGGGAGGGGGGGGGCTTGAGGGGCTTCAGCCCCCCAATTCTCAGGCTGGTCCACGATAAGGCCTTACTGGTACATTATTTAAACTGTTATGTGTATTCATATCATGATCTGATCACCATGCTCAATATATCCCATATGCATGGGGGTATTGGGATAATGATACAAAAGGTTTGCTAGGGTAGGCCCTCACTCACCCAGACTCAGCCCCCCGAATCAAACTCAGCCCCTCCCAAATCAAAATCCTGGCTACGGCCCTGGCTGGTATGATGGCCATTATGCTTTATATACTAAGAACCTCGAACTGTTTATTCAAAGGTCATGATCTTGTTATAAAATCCTTTCTGCAGTGATTGGAAGCAAACATCAAGATTTCTAGGTACTCTGATTTAATACTATCTTGAATTTCTTTCAGTTATTAAAAAAAACAGATTATCAGAAATGCACATTTTGACAGCAGTTTGATGTTGTATTAATTGGAAGAGAGGGATTTTTATCTCCAGCAATGAACAATTGAAAGAGTAACCCAACTTGTCTCCCTACCACAGTTTGAGAAAGATGTCCTGGATTGCTGCATGTACCTTATGGACAAGAGCCAGCTTAAGCCAAATGCTAGAAAAGACCCTGTCATCATCTCCCGGACCATGTCAGCTTTGGTATGCTTTTTAATAAATTCTTGAAAGCAGATTGCATCTGTATTGCAGGTTTCTAAAAGTTTGATACCACATTAACTGCCATGCCTGTACACTACAGAATTTTGAGAGGCATCTGAGCTGAATTAGAGTTAATTCTAAATACTTCACAAAACTACAAATCACAGAAGTCTATAAGATGGAGCCTTGATATTATGCTGCTATAATTCTCTAATAGGGGTACACATAATTTTTTGTTTTTGATCAGGAAGAAGAAAAGCTATTGCTTTTTTCAGGCTGGGCATGTACTACTCATAGATGATTAAAATTTTCTTTCTTGGCCATGATTGCTACATAAATGCATAACAAGCAATCTAGGGTTGGATCTACACTGCCATATAAAATCCAGATTATCTGCTTTGAACTGGATTATGCAACAGGGTAAAGGTAAAGGTTTTCCCTTGACATTAAGTCTAGACGTGTCCAACTTTGAGGGGTGATACTCATCTCCATTTCTAAGCTGAAGAGCCATCGTTGTCCATAGACACCTGTGGCCAGCATGAGTGCATGGAGCACCGTTACATTCCTGCCAAAGAGGTACCTATTGATCTACTACCATTTGCATGTTTTAAAACTGCTACGTTTGCAGAAGCTGAGGCTAAAAATGGGAGCTAGCAAACAAACACAAGGGGTACCGTTCTGAAAGGTATTATATCTAATGTATAAATGTGAAATACATTGTTATTAAAGACAAAAAGTGGTCCCTGGTCAAGTGGTCCCTAGTCAAAGTGGTCCCTGGTCAAGTGGTCCCTAGTCAAAGTGGTCCCTGGTCAAGTGGTCCCTAGTCAAAGTTGTCCCTTGTCAAGTGGTCCGTAGTCAAAGTGGTCCCTGGTCAAGTGGTCCCTGGTCAAGTGGTCCCTAGTCAAAGTGGTCCCTGGTCAAGTGGTCTCTACTCAAAGTGGTCCCTGGTCAAGCGGTCCCTGATCAAGTGGTCCCTAGTCAAAGTGGTCCCTGGTCAAGTGCTCCCTAGTCAAAGTAGTCCCTGGTCAAGTGGTCCCTGGTCAAAGTGGTCCCTGGTCAAGTGGTCTCTACTCAAAGTGGTCCCTGGTCAAGCGGTCCCTGGTCAAAGTGGTCCCTGGTCAAGTGGTCCCTAGTCAAAGTGGTCCCTGGTCAAGTGCTCCCTAGTCAAAGTAGTCCCTGGTCAAGTGGTCCCTGGTCAAAGTGGTCCCTGGTCAAGTGGTCCCTACTCAAAGTGGTCCCTGGTCAAGTGGTCCCTAGTCAAAGTGGTCCCTGGTCAAAGTGGTCCCTGGTCAAGTGGTCCCTGGTCAAAGTGGTCCCTGGTCAAAGTGGTCCCTGGTCAAAGTGGTTTCTGGTCAAAGTGGTCCCTGGCCAAAGTGGTCCCTATTCAGGTGGTCCCTGGTCAAAAAGTGGTCCCAAGTGGTCCTGATCCCTAGTCAAAGTGGTCCCTGGTCAAGTGGTCCCTGGTCAAGTGGTCCCTAGTCAAAGTTGTCCCTTTTCAAGTGGTCCGTAGTCAAAGTGGTCCCTGGTCAAGTGGTCCCTAGTCAAAGTGGTCCCTGGTCAAGTGGTCCCTACTCAAAGTGGTCCCTGGTCAAGTGGTCCCTGGTCAAGTGGTCCCTAGTCAAAGTGGTCCCTGGTCAAGTGGTCCCTAGTCAAAGTTGTCCCTTGTCAAGTGGTCCGTAGTCAAAGTGGTCCCTGGTCAAGTGGTCCCTAGTCAAAGTGGTCCCTGGTCAAGTGGTCCCTGGTCAAAGTGGTCCCTGGTCAAAGTGGTCCCTGGTCAAGTGGTCCCTAGTCAAAGTGGTCCCTGGTCAAGTGGTCCCTAGTCAAAGTGGTCCCTGGTCAAGTGGTCCCTAGTCAAAGTGGTCCCTGGTCAAGTGGTCCCTAGTCAAAGTGGTCCCTGGTCAAGTGGTCCCTAGTCAAAGTGGTCCTTGGTCAAGTGGTCCCTAGTCAAAGTGGTCCCTGGTCAAGTGCTCCCTAGTCAAAGTAGTCCCTGGTCAAGTGGTCCCTGGTCAAAGTGGTCCCTGGTCAAGTGGTCCCTACTCAAAGTGGTCCCTGGTCAAGTGGTCCCTACTCAAAGTGGTCCCTGGTCAAGTGGTCCCTACTCAAAGTGGTCCCTGGTCAAGTGGTCCCTAGTCAAAGTGGTCCCTGGTCAAGTGGTCCCTACTCAAAGTGGTCCCTGGTCAAGTGGTCCCTAGTCAAAGTGGTCCCTGGTCAAGTGCTCCCTAGTCAAAGTAGTCCCTGGTCAAGTGGTCCCTGGTCAAAGTGGTCCCTAGTCAAAGTGGTCCCTGGTCAAAAAAAGTTAGGAACCACTGTTCTATTTCAATCGTGTCTATATGTCATGTTCAGAAATCTTTTACAAGACCCTAATATTGAGCTAAGTTGAAACTCACAGTTTAACATGTCTTCTCAAATTGTGGGTCACTAACCCATTTGGCATCCCCTAACTGAATTTGGAGTCATGAAAAATGTGTGTAGCTTGCTACCTAGTGGCCATTTTAAACAATTACATGAATCTGTTCGCAACTATATGCAGCAAATGTTTTAGCTGCCGCTTGAGGCTGCCAACCAAGCATGTCAGCATGGCATGTAAAATGTTGAGGATGCTCTACATACTGCAGTATCAAATATTCAGCCATGGTTTAACTCTTTATGTAAAAATAAGAACATCCATCTCATCAGTATACAAAGCTGCTTTCATTTTAATAAATGGTAAAAATATTTGTATCATGGGGCCCCTGATGGTGCAGTGGGTTGAATCGCTGAGCTACTGAACTTGTTCATTGAAAGGTTGGTGGTTCAAATTCAGGGAGGAGGGTCAGCTCCCGCTATTAGGCCCAGCCCTTGCCAACCTAGCAGTTCGAAAACATGCAAATGTGAGTAGATCAATAGGTACCGCTTCTGTGGGAAGGTAATGGTGATCCATGCAGTCATGCTGGCCACATGACCTTAGAGGTGTCTACAGACAACGCTGGCTCTTTGGCTTAGAAATTGAGATGAGCACTACATCCCAGAGTCAGACACGAGTAGATTTAATGTCAGGGGAAACCTTTACTAAAAGTATTTGTATATCAAATAATTGTTTTATATCCATTTCTTCAATTTATTATCAATAAATGTTTGATTTGTATACCTGGTTCATATATCTATATACCAGGGTCGCTTAAAAATGCTTCAGGTGAAAAGGGATCACAAGTGTAAAATTTTAAAGAAGCTCTGATTTTTGTGGTTGTGTATGCTGGAATCCGCCCTGAGTCTACTCAAGGAGATAGGGCGGAATACAAATAAAGTATTACTACTACTACTACTACTACTACTACTACTATAGAACAGGGATCACTATTTTTCTCCTGCATGATTTTAACGTCTTTGCCTGATGAAGAAATCAGCAAAGCTTTGAAAGCTTGCTTAATGTACTGTATTATATTATTTATTTATTTATTTATCATTCGGCTTCTATGCCGCCACTCCCGACGGGCTCGGGGTGGCTCACAACACTAAAGAAAAGAATCACAGGATAAAACAGCAAACAGAATAAAAACAGAGCATAAAACATCATTAAAATATCACAGTAGCAACAATTAAAACGACCTGGGGTGAGAATAGCTTCCAGCAGGGGGGTGCATACCACTAGGACCTACACATGGAAGGCGAGCTGGAAAAGGTGTGTCTTGCACGCCCGCCTGAAGGGGAGCAGGTCGTGGATGGCGCGCGTATCTGCAGGAAGGGCATTCCAGAGTGTTGGTGCAATCACCGAGAATGCCCTTCGACGAGTGGATGTCCGTTTGGCCGCCTTTGCGGAGGGGACAGTCAAAAGGTTGGTGTCCTCGGAGCGAAGTGATCTCATAGGGCAATATGGGGAGAGACGGTCCCTCAGATACGCTGGCCCCAGGCCGTGTAAGGCCTTAAAGGTAAGAACCAACACCTTGAAGGTGATCCGGTGCTCAATTGGCAGCCAGTGCAGATCCTGCAAAGTAGGTGTTATGTGGCAACCTGCTGGCGTGCCAGACAGGAGCCGGACGGCAGTGTTCTGCACCAGCTTGAGCTTCCGGGTCACCGACAGAGGAAGGCCAACGTAGAGCGTGTTACAGTAATCCAGCCTCGAGATGACCGTGGCTTGGATCACCGTGGCCAGGTCGTTCGGGGGATAGGTAGGGGGCCAGCCTGGCCTGTCTGAGATGGTAAACGCTGACTTGCTGACCGCAGAGACCTGGGTCTCCATGGTCAGCTGGGAGTCCAAATGGACCCCCAGGCTCTTTACAGAAGGCGATGGGCATAACGCCACACCGTCCAGGGTCGGAAGCTGGACATCCCCACCACCCGGGCGGCCTAGCCACAAGATCTCTGTCTTCGCCGGATTCACCCTCAACCTACTGGCTCGCAGCCATCCAGTAACGGCTTCGAGACAGCGTTGGAAATTATCGGGGGCGGATCCAGGCCTGCCCTCCATCCTCAGAATGAGCTGAGTGTCGTCAGTGTACTGGTGACACTCAAGCCCATAACTCTGCACCAGCTGTGCAAGCGGCTGCATGTAGATGTTAAATAACAGAGGGGAGAGAATGGCCCCCTGCGGAACTCCACAAACTAATGGGGAGTTCCCAAACTAACTAATATGCTGTGGAGTCAGCCCAAAAAAGGGATGGACGAAGTGTCAGGAAATAGTTGCAGCTTCAAACTCCACATTTAGTGAAAATAGATTTATTGTACAGACAGAGCAATCATGCTTCTTTCACCAAACAGCACGGAGCACACAGAGCACAGAAGAGAGCAAAAACGCTGACTTATCAGTCCCTCCCACAGAAGCAAGGTCACCAGTGTCTTGCTTCATGAGTCCTGGCAGATGTTCTATACTTAACTCCTTCATCACCAGGATTACAGGACTATACATACAATACAATACAGTACAAGCAGTGATATATGAGTTTACATTTCACTCAGAATACTAATTCTTCACAATCCCCCTCTGACATGTAAACCCTTATCTATCACTGTCTATCATTTATCTGAGCATATCTGGACACATTACTTTCATTGCCAAAAGGGCTGTTATATGGCTTTTGCCCTTTTCAGGTTTCTCATGCTGCTCCATTTCTGGTTAAAGTCGTGGAAGTCTCCACAAGAAGCAATTAATCTTCTAAATAGATTGCAGTCCTTAGGGAGAAAAGGAGAGAGAGTGAGAGAATAAGAAAGAGATCAGCAAAAGGTTTGGCCTATGCATTGTCATATTGTGGGAAGGATATATGTTGTGAGTGTCTCCAGTGAATCAGTAAAAACTGACCATGGATGTGGACTAACCATCTATGAGATTGACCTGAAAGATTCAGAGTTATAATTTCCCCAAACACATGCATCACTCTGTTTATCTGAATAATACAAAACTCCACCTCTCTGACCATTGAGTGTCCAACATTCCCTCCATGGATGATTTATCCATCAGTTGTTAAATCTCACAATGTTTGCACAATGAAAAGGGCATAAGAGTTAAGTCAGGAGTTTGTGTTTCCTTCGACAATTCCTTAGGTTAACTCTCAGGACGATCGCGGAGTGCTCTTTGCAAGCTGGTCAGGAAAATATTCAAGTGGTACTTCTCCTATGGCCTGGACGGGAAGTGTGCCAATTTTGCAACAGTATTACAAAACCCAAAAAAGTGTCATGTTTGGCCAGTGCTGGGTTTTCTCTGGAGTGCTTACCACAGGTAAGATATGCATCTTAATGGTAGTCTCTCTATTCTGTATCTTTCCTCAAATTTATAGAAGACAATACATGAAACTCCCTTGACCCGAAGCATTATACTTTGGAATATCAGCTGTTGGGAAATATGGTTGGGAAAAAATCATGTTTTCCCAAACAAACATGGTTGATAATTCTTGAAAAACAGGATGGTTGGACTAAATTGACTCCTGGTTTGATCTAGCTGGGTTCAACTTCTTTTTCATAATCTTCTACAATATGAGTCTTTCCAACATTTAACCTTTTGTGACCGCTCCAACCAGTTCCATAGTTTCAACTGGGAACAGAGCCTGTAGTATAGTTCAAGAATTCTGGGAAAAAGCAGTGAAAGGAACAAACAATACGATTAACAAAAAGGTCAAGAAAAACTAGGACTATTTAGAAAGAAGATCAAGAAAACTGTCAATATTGCTTTGTTGCCGCGAGACTAATAATAGTCAATAGGCATGGTTTCGAATCCAAAAATGGCGATTCTAAAATCAAATGGGGGGGGGGGGGGTTGTTTAGTAAAAGAAAGACTTACAAAAAATTTCCCAAAAATTTCTAAATGCAACTTAAGTACTAACGAAATTCGTTAGTAATTCGTATGCCAGAGCATGCGCATTCCAGATGGTTTTGGCCTACAACTCCCAGAAATCCTAACAGCTGGTAAATTGGCTGGGATTTCTGGGAGTTGTAGGCCAAAACTTGAATAAACCACACTGAATTCTAGATGGGACTCTCCAAATAGGAAGGAGGGAGGGAAGGAGGAAGGGAGGGAGGGGAGTATTCTATTCTTGGAAGCAGCAAAAGAAAAGGAGGAGGACCCCCCCCCCTCGCTCCTCACTGCCTCTCTCTCTCACCCCGATCCTGAGGGAGCGAGGGCCCAAGTTTGCCCAGGCTGAGAGGAAAAGGAAGAGGCCTGAGGCTGTGAGGAATGGTGGGAGTTGAAGTCCAAAACACGTATCTGGAGGGCTGAAGCTGGCCCCTGCGATGGGGCATGGCAACAGAGCAACGGGGAAGAGAAGCATCTGAGAGAGCACAGGGAGAGAGAGGAGGAGAAGCGCGCGCGTGTGTGTGAAGCTGGCCCCTGCGATGGGGCATGGCAGCAGAGCAACGGGGAAGAGAAGCATCTGAGAGAGCGCAGGGAGAGAGAGGAGGAGAAGCCCGCGCGTGCGTGTGTCTGAAGCTGGCCCCTGCGATGGGGCATGGCAGCAGAGCAACGGGGAAGAGAAGCATCTGAGAGAGCGCAGGGAGAGAGAGGAGGAGAAGTGCGCGTGTGTGTGTGAAGCTGGCCCCTGCGATGGGGCATGGCAGCAGAGCAACGGGGAAGAGAAGGGGGGGAGCGTGGAGGACTACACTTTCCAGAATGCATTGCCTACCTAGCAGCAGCGTCACTTCCAGTTCCCCATAGAAATGCGGGAAAAAGAAGCTGAATGAAGGCGGGAAGGAAATGAGGGGGAGAAGACAGGGAGAAGTGAGTACGTAGTACAATAATTAAGAATTTATTACGATCATAACACAAATTGTTGGCCTCAAGGACCGTAAAAGGAAGTCTACTTCCGGGTTCGCGGCAGCGATCCGTAAAAGCTCAAAAGTCCCATTACATACTAATCTCTTACGAATCCTTTTAATTTCCGTTTCATTTTTCTCATGCCTAATAGTCAAAGCATGGAAGGGGGGGTTGGGGAAGAGTTAACTATTAAAGATTGGAGATATAAATTAGTAGATATAGAATATATCCAAATGACCAAACTGACAAATAGCAGCAGAGGAGGAAATAATGAAGAATTTGCCCCCCCCCCCCCAAAAAGGAAGGAAGGAAGGAAGGTGGCACTTGGGTGCCTGGAAAAGAAGACATAGGTCAATTTGAAGATTGCCATAAAGGAAATTTAGTGAAAGAAGACATATGGGTAGTTGCGGGTTAGTTATGTGATCCATATTGAGGGGTATTGAAGACCATGAGGGTTGGGTTCATGGGTGTGGGTTTAGAGGGATAAGAAATGTTAAGGTATAATAATTGTACAGCCAAATTTGATTTTTCACATGTTTAATGAGCACTGGCTGTATACCATTTTGTAAACTTGCTTGGTCTTTTGTATATATAATTTTTTGGTTTTGTTTTGATTTTTTCTTTTTCTGTTTTTGTTTGTTTGTTTTATTGTCTGCTTTGTTTCATGTGTACACTATAAAACATTTTTTAAAAACTGGGAATGGAGCCAAATCCCTTAGAAAACCGCCTGATATAATCATGAATGAGCTATAATGGGGAACTGATGTTGCAGATCTGAGAAGCAAACAACTATAATGCAGAGTTGTTGCCTTTATGTATCTATATTTCAGTTATGCGTTGTATGGGGATTCCAGCCAGAAGTGTGACCAATTTCGCATCAGCACATGATACAGAAGAAAATCTAAAAGTTGATGTCTTCTTGAATGAAAGGGGAGAAAAACTGAACAATCTAACCCAAGACTCTGTTTGGTAATCAGATTATAACTCACTGAGCGTTTTGATACAACTGATCATTTTCTGAAATTTTAATTTGTAGGAAAAAATGGAGTCTGAGAGTCATATGCTTCTAGCATGTTTCTCTTCCTTGTTCTTATAGGAACTCCTATAGGAGGCCCCAGTGGCACAGTGGGTGTGCCGCCACGCCCAGGAACTTAAAATTAGAACTTTAATGTGTCTTTCTCTATAACCTGGGGGACTGCAGGTGCCTTCTTTTTCGGAGCTCAGGGGTCCCAAAAACCCAAAACCCACTTCAGGTTAAGGTTGAACAGCAGACACAAACTTTATTCAAGCAAAGTCCTTGGCGGACTTGGTTCAGATCTTAATGGTTGCAAAAACAGAACACACAAGGCTTGTTCCTTTCTTTATACTTGGTTGCTGGGATAAAGATTGAAAACTCCCCCTTTGCTACCAACCTATGATAAGGAAATCCGGGGATATTCCCTATCCTGACTCTGGCTGGCTATTTAGGAAGAACGGATCTTCCCCTATCTAAGCGCAAAGTCAGTTTTATAGGCAAAACCAGTGAAGGTTGCAGCCATATAGCCCCCCAAAATACAGAAGGATAGTACAGGACTATAGCAAGGTAAATTGGCTAGCTAGCCACACTACAACAACACAAAGTTAAGGTAGTTAGAAGACCCTAGTACTTACAATGGCCTGTCTAAGCTGACCTAGCTTGACCAAGGCACATGTGAGTCGTTCTCTAGCCTGGAGAAGACTGAAGAGAAATCTCAAAATGGAGAACTCATCCCCAGGGAAAAAAAGGGGCGGACCCCAAACCAAAGGGATACATTTTGCAAGTCTCTAGCAGCAAGCTTTGCAAAACTGGCTGCAAACCTGTAAATGATTAACTAACAGGGTGCCAGTGGGTCTATGGCAACCCTAAAGGAAAATGCAAAAGGATGCTGCCATCCAGAACTGGGAGCAACACAAAACAGGTGTCTAGAAGACGGAACAGTGGGTTAAACCCCTGTGCCGGGAGGCCTGAAGACCGAGAAGTCACAGGTTTGAGAGGCGTGGGTGAGCTCCCTCTTCAGCTCCAGGGGGGCAGAGCGAAGCCTCCAGGATGATCCCATCAAAACATCCAGGCATCCCCTGGGCAACATCCTTGCAGACGGCCAATTCTCTCACAGTTTCTCGAGTCGCTCCTGACACGACCAAAAAAAAAAAAAGGAACTCATGTCCTGGTCTTAACTTGATATTTTCTATATTGTAGTCTTTTTTTAAGGGGTAACTCCAACTTTTACTTCTTGAAGAAAAATTACCAACACGAAAAAGTATAACTCAGTTCTAAATTACTGCATTTTGGTTCACCTGTTTTAAGCATTCTAGAATTGCCCCAGTTTCTCAGTTGCTTCCTTTCTTAATTTAGTTGCTTGAGCTTCTTGAAAGCATTCCTTCAGAGGTCAGGAAGCCCTCTGGTGTTATTTCAAAAATAGTGCAAGAGAGTGGAACTGGCAAAGAAACGTAGATCTCTTTCACCCAATATAGTTATAGCATTTGGATACCATTTTAACTACTTTTGGAAACCCAAGGTTAGTTGTTTGGCAAGACATTAACATTCTCTGTCAAATAATCCTACATGGTCTAGCACAGTAAAAGAATTCTGTGTACAGGACTCAACTACAGCTTCACTCTCAGGGCCGTAGCCAGGATTTTGATTCCGGGGGCTGAGTTTGGTTCGGGGCTGAGACTGGGTGGAAGAGGGTCTACCTTAGCAAACCTTTTGTATTGTTATCCCAATAACCCCATTAATGTGGGATATAATGAGCATGGTGATCAGATCATGATATGAATAAACATAACAGTTTAAATAATGTACCAGTAAGGCCTTTTCGCGGACCATCCTGAGAATTTGCGGACCCCCGGCTAACTGCCTTTGTCTCTCACCAATTCTGCCCCCCCCCATCTACACTGGTATACAAAAACCATATTATCTGCTTTGTACTGCATTAAATAGTAGTGTAGATTCATAAATACAATCCAGTTCAAAGTAGATAATGTGGATTATCTGCTTTGATGATCTGGATTATATGGTATAGATCCAGCCTCTGTTGCCCCTGCTCCTCCAACTGCCCATTCCATTGCTAGTAAAGGATGGAAAGGATAGAAGAGAAACTGGCTGCGACCCAATAGACTGATACAGACAGTGCATGTTATCCTGCAAATCTGCTGGAGTTGAGTCCTGTGTGGGCTTTGCTAAAGGTAGATTCACAGATTCATAGAGTTGGAAGAATCCACAAGGGCGACCCAAGTTAAACTCCTGCCAGTTTGAAGTACACCATCAAAGCACTCCCAACCAATACCCATATGATTAAAAAAAACCTTAGAGAAGGAGGCTTTACCATACTCTAAGGCAGTGATTTTCAAACTTTTTTGAGCCGCGGCACATTTTTTACATTTACAAAATCCTGGGGCACACCACCAACCAAAATGACACAAAATGACACTCTAACACAGTAATACATATAGTTAATATGTTTTTAAATGTATTTATACACTCAGTGTGAAACCTGGGCCTGTTTCGATGAACACAACATATATATGACTTCCTCTTACATATTTACCGTATTTTTCGCACCATAAGGCAGAGGCGCATCTTCGTGACGTCACGAAGATGCGCCTCTGACTTCGGGCCCTTCTGCTGCTGCTGCGGCTGTGGCTGCTGCTGCCGCTGCATCTCCGTGGGGGCCGCCCTCGTGGCCTCCCCCTCCTCGCTCCTCGGGTCCGTGAGCAGCGAGCCCTCCGCAGGGCGTTGTGAGTCCCCTCTTCCCCCCGTTCCTCCTCGCGCCGCCCGGTCAGAGCTGCGGCGACACGGCGGCGGGAGTCTGGGCCATGGGCGGGCACAGCCGAGAGCCGCGGGGCGCATGGGCGGGCGCAGCCGGGAGCGCGGGGCGCGAATATAGCGTGAGTATATCGCCGCCCCCCTCTGCTCCAGCGCCTCCCCCCCTCCCTGCCTGCATCTTCACTCCATAAGACGCGGCTGATTTTTCTCCCTACTTTGGGAGGAAAAAACTGCGTCTTATGGTGCGAAAAATACGGTATACATGGCTATCATGTCTTCTCTCAGCCTTCCCTTTTTCAGGCTAAACATGCCCAGCTCTTCAAGCCGCTCCACATAGAGCTTGTTCTCCAGACCTTTGTGGAGTGAAACTTCACTCCAGACCCTGAGTGAAACTTGCTTCCAGTTAACTATGGATGTCATGAAGCTGTTATAAACAGTTCCGGGGGCTCAAAAAATCCAGTAAAATAGTTTTTTTTTAAAAAAAAAAACATTTCCAAGCGGAGAGGCTCAATTTTTTTCTTGGAAACCTGTGAGGGAGCTGCTAGGAGGGGGGAAAGTGCCAATTTCCCACAGCACACCTGATGATCGCTCATGGCACACTGTTTGGGAAACACTGCTCTAAGGCATCTTATTCCACTGTCAAACAGCTCTTAAATACCTTATGCCTTTGCATGTCACTAAGAGGATGCCAGTCTCACGCTGATTGCAATGTTATGTTCCTTCTATTTCTCCTTTCTTGTATTAGACTAGGACACGGAACAATGGCTTCAAATTACAAGAAAGGAGATTCCATCTGAGCATTAGGAAGAACTTCCTGACTGTGAGAGTTGTTCAGCAGTGGAACTCTCTGCCCCAGAGTGTGGTGGAGGCTCCTTCTTTGGAAGCTTTTAAACAGAGGCTGGATGGCCATCTGTCGGGGGTCCTTTGAATGCAATTTTCCTGCTTCTTGGCAGGGGGTTGGACTGGATGGCCCATGAGGTCTCTTCCAACTCTAAGATTCTATGATTCCTCTGCTCTCTAATACCTCTGCTGCAGCATCCACTGAAAGCGCCGTTAAAGCCACTGACCTCTTTGAAACCTGCTTAGGAAAGTACAGACATGGCATGTAGGAGGTTCCATTTTCAACCTGAGACACCTCTGACAAAGAATTTAGATAACAGGAGGACACTTGGTTGAAGAAAGCTGATCTGGATTCCAGCAACAGCCTGATGAAATTTATTCATATGTCCATTGATGCAACTTCTAGCATTCTATGGTGTTTTCATTAAAAGCAGCTAATTCTTCACTTTCCCCACCTTTACAGAGGTTTTAGGACTTCAGTTCCCATCCACCCCTACTTGGCACAACCCATGGTGAGGTATCGCAGCAGTAACGGTTGTCCAAAAGTATCTGAAGGGTTACAATTACCACACCTGTTTACATCTGAAGACAAAGTAGATTGATTTAACATATAAAGCTACAGTTATTAGTTTATTATTATTATTATTATTTTCACTACCGGACCTTATCTGTCCATAGGAACTTCCATGTGTGGAATGATGTCTGGATGAAAAGGCCAGATCTGCCAAAGGGCTTTGATGGCTGGCAGGCGATTGATGCTACACCTCAGGAAATTAGCCAAGGTAGGACTTGACCACAAGCAAGTCAAAGTTTACATTTTGATTTAAAAACAGGTTAAATTTGAAAACGGAAATCTTCATTATATCCACTATTTTAAACAATGGGTTGTTTGGTACTCTGTGCAACTCCCAAAAGCGGCTTCAATTCCATAGAGCCCACACTTTTGGTGCTAAAGCAAAGTAACAGCTTCCTGGCAAGGTCTTACGCCTTAGCCTCAAGATATCGCCCTTGGCAGAGATATTGTGCTCCATAAAGTGATGGACATCTTTTCCTCAGCTAAAGTTAGTCCCTCTTTCTGTAGAAATTGAACACGATTCCTGATAGAATATATCAGGATGGAAGTTGCAACCATGGCTATCACTTGTGAAAATGCAAAAATAAATTAGGATTATTGAGCAACTCTTACACCCAACAGAGCAAGAAGAGATAGAGATAGCTGTGAAACCTAAAATGTCAGGAGAACATAAAAATAATGAAAAATGGGGGAGTATCACTAGTAACCTCGGGAAAGCAAGTCATATCCTAATTTTGTTCATGTGGGCATTTAGTTTCGACATAATTTCTGGCAGCAAACAGCAAATTGTGCACCATATATTTCCATGCCCAGGTATGTGCAGGATGTGTCTTGATTTGCCTATTCATCTTTATTAACATAGGGTGCAATTTTTTGTGTGCAATACATTCTGATGCCTACCTTGCCGAGTTTAGTTACCAGTTAGATTTCATGCTTTTTAACTGTGAAAGGTCCGTGAAGGTTGTATTTTCACAAATGTGTAACACTATAGATAACGACCACCTGCAAATATAAGATGTGTGGGACAAAGGGAAAAAGCAAATTGGACACTGTAACATTTGATTAAATTACTGCTATTTTATTCCTGCTACTGAATTTTGAAGAGACGAGTTATCACTATATGATATTTTTTGGATTCCCAAAACAAATGGAGACAGAAATAAATTAATATTCATTCTTCTCTATAGGGATTTACCAGTGTGGCCCTACTCCAATTAGTGCAATTAAAAAGGGAGAAGTCTATCTTCCCTATGACTCTAAGTTTGTGTTTGCTGAAGTGAATGCAGACAAGGTCTACTGGATTGTAAAGAATGAGGGGGGCGAAGAAAAATACATCAAGCAGCGTGAAGAAACCAAGGTGATAGGGAAGAGCATCAGCACCAAAGCCGTTGGGAAGAATGTCCGGGAAGACATCACTGATCAATACAAATATCGAGAAGGTGATAGTCACATTGATTTCATTGTGCTAGAGAAGTTATAATTATTTCCCATATGCACTCATAATTTAGAGAGTCAATGTGGAATATTTATGGATTGTGTTTACTATCTGAGCTAGGTTTTATTTTTTTAATGTACCCTTAAATGTTTTCAAGTGGAATGGCCAGAATTACAATAATAACAAATATGTATTATGTCTAAATGTGATGTGTCAAGTGAACATGGCGGACACCTCATATGCTTAGACATTTAATATACATTGTCAGTAGGGCTTCCAAAAAAATGGAGACAGAAATAAATTATTAAATCTGTTCTTCTCTATGTGTTTACCAGTGTAGGCCCTACTCCAACCAGTCTGCAAAATTAAAACTGGCAGATGTGTTGTCTTCCCTGGTGGACTGCAGAGTTTGTGTGGTTGCAACCCAAAAAACACTGAAATTAATTGAAAATCAAACAAGGTCTACTGGATTGTAAAGAATGAGGGGAGCAAAGAAAATACATCAAGACTTGAAGAAACCAAGGTGATAGGGAAGAAAATCAGCACCAAAGCTGTTGGGAAGAATGCCTCTGGCAAAAAAAAACCAGACTCCGGGAAGACATCACTGATCCACTCCTTCCCCCTCTAAACCTCGAGAAGGTGATAGTCACAAAGCTTTCATTGTGCTAGAGAATCCTTATAATTATTTCCATATGCACTCATAATTTAGAGAGTCAATGTGCTAATGGTTATGGATTGTGTTTACTATCTGGTCAGCATGGTTTTATTTTTAATGTACCCTTAAATGTTTTCAAGCCAATCCTGGAATGGCCAGAAACACAATAATAACAAAGGATGTAACACTTTCTAAATGGATGCCAATCAAGGAAGAACATGGCGGACACCTCATAAAAAGAGACATTTAATATACATTGTCAGTAGGGCAACCCTGCAAAAAACAGGCAAGGTGGAGTGTGCCTGGAACAGTCCCAGGAAAAATGAAAAGGAAAAATGCTGCCTTTTAAAAACAAAACTATGGGGCTGTGTTACAAAGACTGCATAGCGCCCCCTTCCCCCCATACAAACGTTTTTTTAAAAAAAAATGTTTGTAAAAACTTCAAAAATATCCTAAAAATTAGTGAATGAGATAAACATTCTGAAACATGGGGGGGGGGCTTAGAGCGGTAAATGTGTGCTACAATCATAGTAAGTTTCATCCTGACAGCCTCAAAACAGAGGGAGGGAGGAGTCCCATGTCCCATTGACGCTAATGGGCGAATAACTTACTACAGTTTTCGAACTCCGACTCGGACCCTTTATGATTTTTTCAAAACACTTTAAAATCAAAATGGGGATCACACGAATATCGTTAAGACAAACGAAGCAGGGTTTTTTGAGTTGTGCACACCCCTAATAGTCAGTCCTCCACCTTTGCAGGTTTCACTTTTGCAGATTTGATTATTTATGAATTTGACTAATATGTTCTGTCTAGGCATCTGTACATTGTCTAGCATGAGTGTATAGCCAACTTCTGCCATAGATCTGTACTGGAGGACCTAGAGATTCCTAGAGGCAACTCTTCTCTAGGTATTTGTGGATCTTCCAGCATGATTCTGTTAACAATGTGCAACAAAAATTGGCAACAGAGTTGTGCTAGATGACCTAGAGATTCCTGGAGAGATGTCTTCTTAAGTTTAAAAAATCATGTTTTTTAATTTGCAGTTTTTCCACTTTTGTGGGGATGTTGCACCCCAAACTCCAGCAAATGGGGGTGGTACACAAAAGCCAGACTTGAAAGCAGTCTCCTGTCATGTGTAATATAGTAACTTGCATCAAATAGAGTAAAACCATTGGCTCAAGATAAATCTTGACTAACAATTCAGGAATATATTCAGTAAGGCTATTCTATCTGGGATTTGCAATTAAGTTTAGGTCATATTGTAGTCCTTACGAATAAGATTGACATACATACGAAATCCTTTACCTAGAGTTGTGGGTAGCGGGGTGTTTTTGGTTTTTGCGGGGTGGGTAGGTTGCTAATCCTAGTAAAAAGAACAGGCAGGTAACAAATGAAATTGTAGCTAATGATTTCATGTTTGGTTGCTTTCCCGTTTCCTATTTTTTCAGAATCTCCTGAGGAAAGGAAAGCTGTGGAAACTGCTTGCCGCTATCTTCAGTCTTGCAATCTGGGCACCTTGGAAGACCCGTCTTCCCAGGATTCCATCAAGGCTGACTTGAAACTTGGGACGGCAGGGGACCAAACATTATGGCCAGGGCAACCCATTGAGATGAATATTGTTCTAAGGAACGATTCTCTGGGTACATGGACCATCAACGTTGCTGCCTCTTGCCAACTGGAATCATACACTGGGAACGTAGAGGCCAGCCTTGCAACTGTGAAGGAAACAATCAAAACAGAAGGCAAGCCAGGTGTGTATATACAATCCTGCCCCAAGGAAAGGTATTCCATGTGCCTTTTCTTATATTGAAAGTTGCCTGGTGTGTATACTCATGTTTAAGGCAACCCCATGTATAATTTAAAAGCAGGCTTCGGGGCCAAAATTATGGCTTTTGCTTTGACCCGTGCATATCTTGAGGCTGGATATGTCACCACATGTAACCAAACTTTTCCTCTCGTTTACAAAATGTTTATAGGGAACATACAGTACTACTTTATCACACTAGAGCAGTGTTTCTCAACCAGTGTGCCATGGCACACTAGTGTGCCGTGAGCGATCATCAGGTGTGCCGTGAGAAAAGCCCTCTGCCCCCCTTCCTTCCCCCCTCCTCCTGCCGAAATCCTGCTGCTTGGGAGAGGAGGAGGAAGGGATGGGCGGCCGCAAAGGAAAAGAAGAAGGGACTGGGGCACCGCCTCCTTCGGCTGTTTCCCCAACCAGCCTCCAATCTGCCATGACTCTTGTTGAAGCGCCCCATGACTCTCACCCTCATGCTTGTCTGTGAAGCCGCACGGGGGAGCCCCACCTACTGAAGCCCGGCTCCACCGCTCATGCTCCTCCTCTGTGAGAGAGCTGAAGCCAGGGGAGGGGTGGCTGTGGGAGAACTGACAGCCTGGCTCCGCCCCCCCCCCAGCTTCAGCACCCCATAGCTTCGCCAACCTTGAGGGGGCAGTGCCAAGCCAGCGATGGCAGAGCCAGCACAAGGCGGGCTTGCCCCCTCAAGGCTGGCGAAGCTGTGGGAGAACTGGAGCCAGGGGAAGGGGGTGGGGCATGGTGTGGCCTGACTCCTCCCCTGGCTTCGGCACTCCCAGCAGCTGCTCCCAGCAGCTCACCATCCCCCAGGCGTTCTTTACTGTGTTACAGTGTCATTTTGTGTCATTTTGGTTGGTGGTGTGCCCCCGGATTTTTTTAATGTTAAAAGTGTGCCGCGGCTCAAAAAAGGTTGGGAAACACTGCACTAGAGAATGTATCCACTTTAAATCTGGTTTCTTCCTCCTGCAGAATTCTGCGGTTTATAGTTGAGTGAGGCTGTTAAAGGCTCGACTCTCAACGACAACTCTTGGCCAGAGTGAAGAGAGAGGAGGCCAGGGGACAGTTCCATCTTGTCTCCTGCATATGTCATCAGTTGGGGACCCCTCGCCCCAGCACCAACTGCTGCTCTGGGCCAGAGGGAACAGAGAGGGGGCCAGGGAACAGTTCCACCTTATCTACTGTGCTATGCTAATTATAATATAATATAAATTATAAAATATATTGTATATACACATATTTATAATATAATAATGTAATACAATATAATAATATACTATAATTATATATTTTATATTGCATGTAATATTACTAAAAGTATTACAATTTAATGGTATAGTACAGTATAGTAATATATAATACTGATATTGTACTATGCTAATAATATAATATATTTTGTGTGTGTGTGTATATATATATATATATATATAGAGAGAGAGAGAGAGAGAGAGAGAGAGAGAGAGAGAGAGAGAGAGAGAGAGAGAGAGAGAGAGAGCCGCTCTGAGTCCCCTTTGGGGTGAGAAGGGCAGCATATAAATTTCCTAAATAAATAAATACAACCCCCAGAATTCTGCAGGAGGCAGAAACCGGATTTAAAGTGGATTCATTCTCTAGTGCAGGGGTGCTCACACTTTTTCAGCATGCGATCTACTTATAAAACAACCAAGTCAAAATGATCTACCTACCCACTACAAAAATGTGAAACATATAACACAATATCTGCTTTGAACTGGGTTTCTGAGTCCGCACTGCCATATAATCGGATTCAAAGCAGATAACATGGGATTTTATTCAACTGTGTGGAAAGGACCTCAGATAACCCAGGGCCGGCAGCACTTGGGCGACGTCGGGAGCCTGGGGGGCAGGACTGAACCTTCCTCCCGCCCTGCCTGCGATCTACCAGGACGCTACATGATCTACCAGTAGATCGCGATCTACCTAATGAGCACCCCTGCTCTAGTGTGATGAGTTCCTTATAGACAGAGCTAAGTAGGAGAGGATCTGCTTGTTTGAGGGGTTACGATTTATGGTTCGATAGATTGTATTTCTCATCTCAAAAAAGTCTGTATCTACACAAATACAGATAGGGAAAGAAAAATAAATGAGGAAAAAGAATAAGAATACAACCTGGAAAAAAAAAAGCAAGCAAAGCAGCATGCCTCAGTGTGAATGTAGTGAAAAACCGCTGAGGCAAATACACTTCCCCTATTAAAAATGGCCACCAACTTTTACAAGAGTGTGTACAGTATTTCACTAGAGTTGTGGATTTCGTAGTCATATCAAGTGAGTCTCTCATAGCTGCATAACTCTTCTGGGTCCTCAATTTGCAAAATCCCCTTCATTTTTCTCATACTTTATGTGTATTTCTTTCCATTTGGGAGTGAGGAAGTATCAACATAATGAATGCTACCTCGCTTTCTTTTTAAATCTTTTCCCACCTCCCTGATATCTCTGCTTCACAAACAAAAGGAGCCATGCTATAGTAAGAGGCATCTGTAAGCAGGCACTTACTTGTGTTATAGTACGTTTTTCTTTCTAGCTGTCTCTTCTTTGTTTTGATACAGTTATTGAGATCCCGCTGAAAATAGCAGCTGATGCTTACATGAAAACATTGATGGCCATAGAGGATGAACTTCTAGTCAAGATCAATATTATTGCTGATGTTCAAGAAACAAATGAGAAGTTCATGGAAGAACTGTATTTCAACTTCGAGTATCCCCCACTCAAAGTGGAGGTAAGGCATAACGGAAAAGCAGTGCAATACTTAATATGTAGAAAGCATAATTGTTGATGAACTGCAAATGGAATAAACAGGCCAATGGAGAAGTCTTCTAGAGACAAAGTAGATGGTTGTCTGAATTTTTAAAAACAATTAGCTCATCCAACCTGCTAGGAGAAAGGGAATAGGAGCTCAGCAAGAATGTGAAATATACAGGAAATAGCTTTGCGTCCCAGGTTGTCCATTAAGGGAATGGCATTGGTTCAGACCATCTAGACCGCTAAAACTGACCACTGGACTTTTGGAAAATGGAAATCTCCATAAAATTTTGGAGATATTGTGATCTTTGGAAAGGCATGACCTTGATAGAAATCATAACCTTTTGGGGAAAAATGATGCCATAACCTTTTGGAAAATGTCATTCACCATAAGCTTTTGGGGAAATGGAAATCTTTTTGAGAAGAGTTAAAAACTCACTTGAGTCAACCTTCTCCTTAGTGATAAATATCCACTAGTATTCATGCAAGGCAATTAGGTTTCTCAACTGTTAAACTGATATACCTAGATATCTCTTTGAACTGTTAGGGACAGAGTTATGACAATGCATAATTAGAAAAAGTTTCAGAAGTGTTCTTTCAGTTGCCCTTAAATATATTGGTTTACATCATGCTCTCAAGCAGGGCCGGTAGAAGCGTTACGGCAACTACGCAGCCGCGTAGGGCGTCGCCACCTGGGAGGGGCGTCATCACCTTGGAGAGGCGCCGCCGCGCCCCCGCCCCGCGCCTCCGCAGCCGGCCCAGCTACCCGCACCGCGCCACCGGCTGCGCCTCTGCAGCCGCCCCCCACTGCCCACGCACTGGCTCCAAAGCGGGAGGCGCTTTGAGCCAGTACGCATGCGCGAGATTTGCGCATGCGCACTGGGCTCCAGAGCGTGACTCGCAATCGGGAGCCACTGGGGGGGGCGCTTTTTTTGTCGCTTACCCCCCCCCCCCCGGAATAGGTAGGTCCGCCCCTGCTCTCAAGAGACAAACATAAGTAGACTTCTTTAAAAGTAACAGTTGTTTTACTCACAAACTTCATGTATTCAGTATACAGGTACTTTGCATAGCAATCCGGTTACAGAAAGGATTTGAAGCAGTTTTTCTGTGTAGATAACACAGGGCATCTTTCTTAAAATCTTAACAGTCCATAGTCCAAAGCATCTCTCTGCTCGGAGAGTCTAATTAGGTCTCTGTCAAGTCTGAAAGTTCAATGGAGTCTAAATTGTACTATTCTACATTGAAAGTCTAATCGCTTCTGAAAGCATACTGTACCTACTGACTTCTAAAAACATAGTGTTTCTAAAATGGAGTCTGAGTCTAAACCGATCACATGGTCTGCAGCCCCTCCCACAACATAGAGTTGAGGAAAACTGCATACCAATACGCACATATACAATACAATAAACAATCTGAATTATATACATAACAAATAACTAGTGGAGGCTTGAAGGAGTTTGCTTTTTCCAACACGGACTGTAGCAATTGGTGGCTCCAATTTCTGTTGGGTGCAGGAGCTGTTCCAAGATTTTACAAAATATGAAATATGGCTTAGAATTGTTGACAGATTTTTAAAGCGCGTGAAAACCTGGCATGGATTGATAGCCACAGTCCTTCAGCTAGCGGGGTTGGCGTTCTGTGAACCGCAATCCAATAAGCAGCATGTCTAAACTCTTCTCTGATCTTAGTAACACCAACAATCAGTCAATATTTTCAATATCTGTTCATGGATGGGATTTGTTTGTTTGTTTCATTTTCCAAATATGGAACCCAAGTTGGTTCACAGTTTGATTTAAATAAAATGCAGTTAAATTTTTTTTAAAAAAAAATCTAAACAAAAATCATATTAAAACATTCATTTAATACCGTTTTTAAATGGCAGTTAGAATAGAATAATACTGATAAACTACAACACAAAATACACATACAGCAATACAACACAGATAACATGAAAAGGTCTGGGTAAACAGAAAGCTTTTTGCCTGCTAGAGAAAGAGAACAACGAACTTTACACTCCGTGGGAGGAATTCTGGGAGCAGACACGAAGGAGATGGTCCCCTTTGTCTGCACCAAATTTTATCCTAGAGCTGTAACTATATTGAACTCCATGGTTTCTAACTGATGTGGCATTGGGGGCTGTGCGGTGGTGGTTGGAGTGTGGAGGTATGAGTGTATTGTTTTTGTGATGTGTGCCGGGGAAAGCACTAAATTTAGTTGTATAATGTACAATGACAATAAAGTTATTCTATTCTATTCTAAATGGGTCTATATTGGTATTGATCCCAAGAGAAAATAATTACCCAATGATCCTAAAATTTGTATAGGCTCATATTGGGAGATACAATTTTGTGTGCATGTTGCGGTGCTCATGCAATTAGCACTAGCACATTTGATACACTTTATTTCATTTAATTTGTTCTTCTGTGACCCATCTTTGTTTTACAGATGGCAGAAAGTGCAAAGGTCAACGAAGACTTTACCTGCGCATTCATTTTCAAGAACACATTGTCCATTCCCCTGGAAAAATGCAAACTCCATGTTGAAGGCCTGGGTCTCTTTACAATGGAAACATTTGATCAAGGGTAAGGGGATGTGGGTCAAACTTGATGTCATCTATTTTATTATTATTATTTATTTCGATTTGATAAACCGCCCTTCCCGAGGCTAAGGGCGGTTTACAGCACATAAAACAGCATATACAACAGCATATAAAAACAGCATAGAGCAGTGTTTCCCAACCTTTTTTGAGCTGCGGCACACTTTTTACATTTACAAAATCCTGGGGTACACCACCAACCAAAATGACACAAAGTGACACTCTTAACACAGTAATACATATAGTTAATTGACCTTGAGTTTTGGAGTTGTAGCACTCTGGACTCAAACAATGTTGGATCAGGACCAAACTTGGCATGAATACTCAATATGCCCAAATGTGAACATAGATGGAGTTTCGGAAAAATAGACCTTGACATTTGGGAGTTACAGGAGCCTCACGCACTGCCTGCGCAGCTCCTCGGGGGTCAGCGGGGTGGCCCGGGCGAGCATCTCGGGGTTGGCGAAACAGGCAGGAAGGAAGGTGGTGGTGGCAGCGGGCAGGGAGCCTGAAGGAGGCTGAGAGCGGTATTGCGCTTACTGGGTAGGAGGGGGAGGGAGGGAGGAGGGGGCCCTGCGGAGAGCCGTTCTCCCAGTTTGTGGCTCTGCTGGGCTTAGTGGAGCCGCGAACTGGGAGAAAGGCTCCCCGCAAATAACAGGCCCTGCCTGGGAGCCGGGTTTGGCTGGCTCACTTTTCCCGCCGGTCTCAGCAGAAGATGCGAGATGGCCAAACTCGGCTCCCAGGCAGGGCCTGGGCCCTGCGGGGAGGCTTTCTTCTGAGGCTCCCCAAGGTGCCCAGGCCCTCCCTGGCAGCCAGGATTGGCCGGCTGGCTGGTGCACGGAGAGCAAACGGCCGAAGGAGGTGGTGCCCCAGCCCCTTCTTCGCCGCTGCTGCCCGGCCCTTCCTCCTCCTCCTCCCAAGCAGCAGCAGCAGGAGTTCGGCAGAAGGGGGAGAAAGGGGGGGAGACATTTTCCATGGCACACCAGATGATCCGTCACGGAACAGTAGTGTGCTGCGGAACAGCAGTTGGGAAACACTGATCTAGAGTATCCAGTTATAGCCAGCAGTGTCATTTTGGCTAAGCACACTCCCTCATGTCTTGAGAGCTTAACTGAGAGACTGAATCTAGAAGGATTTTTTTATAGAAATCATCCCTGTGCATTACAACAGAGTTGAACCATGAGTCTTCTCCTGTTTCAGGAAATATTGCAATTGCATAATTTCAAAATTTGAAGTGAAAAAGCCTTATAGGAAATCCTTCCTGAGATGGTACGGTTTATTATCAATCCTCATTTCAAAAAGCAACAAGACAGCCCTGGGGCATTTGTATTTTACTCTCTTCATTCTGTTGCTTCAGAGGTCAGAAAATGTGGAGTAGGGGGACAAGGATTAGTTCCCCCCCCCCCCTATACATACATATAAAATCCCCTATTTTTCCTCTGCATTCCCTTTTAAAATGGTGACAGGACACTTGCTTTTTTACGCCCCACTTACCTTTTCCTTCCCACATGACCTCCAATTCGAAGGAAGACAAAAAAACTATTGGCTTCTTGAATGCATTGATCTTCAGCCTCAAGCTGTTTGGAATTTGACATGTAGTAAAATTGCCTGTTCCAATAAAGTTGATTACCTTTCTTACCCATTTCCACTCTCAAAAATTTCCCCTGAGCCTCAAATCAGGAACCTGCCAATTCTATACCAGAGAGTCATATATGTGACTTTAGAGATGAGAGCAGGAGCATTCATCATGTCCTGATTTGATCTAGGATTTTGAAAACCTGTTTCTACATTTACACAAACAGAACTATATACATAGGCTGAAAGTCTAGCAGGTCCACAAATCTGTGTATACGTGCTATACCAGGCATGGGCAAACTTTGGCCCTCTGGGTGTTTTGGACTTCAACTCCCACAATTCCTAACAGTTTGCCCACGCCTGTACTATACAATTGACCTTCCACACTTGCGGGTTTAACTTTTGTGGATATAATTAATAGATTTGTTAATTATCGTCTCTAGCAACCTTTAGGTTTTTTAGTCAACCAGAAGCTGACCAAGAGAATACCTCTCTAGAATCATTAGGTCCTTCAGCACAATTCTGTGGTCAATTCATGATGGAAGCTGGCCATAGAATTGCACTGGAACACTTAGAGATTCCTAAAAAGGTATTCTTTTAGGTAAAAAAAAGTTTTCCCACTTTCATGGGAGCCCTGCTTCCTAAGCTCCAGCGAGTGTGGAGGGCTGATTGTATGATGACGCTTAAGATCTTATGGTATTTATTTCTTCTGTTATTATTAGCTACTTTTCTCCCCCCAAGTGGGACTCATTTGTGTCAAATTTTGGAGGTTATTCGTCTAAATGTGCCCACACTGTGTGGTGGATGCCTGGCTTAGTATATGTTTACCACAGTTAGCACCATAGTCATGGCATGAAATGTCACAGCTACAGAAGCCATGCGTTGGGTTCATGGACAGCTCAGTTTCAATCCAACCCAATGATCCAGTGATAACCTGTTGGTTGAGTAACTTAAGTTCACCTGCAATCACTAGGAACTTCTTGCATAGACTTCTCACTTTCATTTTAAATCATATATAGATTTGTGTATGCCATAGTTTAGGCAGAGATACATAGAAGCCCCTTCTATTGCAATAAAAGGGAAAGCCTATTTTCCCAGATGCTGTTTACTACAGATGTCGATTGGAGATCTACACGTTGTTGTTCATTCGTTCAGTCGCTTCTGACTCTTCGTGGTCTCATGGACCATCCCACACCAGAGCACCCTGTCGGCTGTGACCTCCCCCAGCTCCTTCAGAGTCAACTCAGTCACTTCAAGGACACCATCTGTCCATCCTGCCCTTGGTCGGCCCCTCTTCCTTTTTCCTTCCATTTCCCCCAGCATCATTGTCTTCTCTAAGCTTTCCTTTCTTCTCATGATGTGGCCAAAGTACTTCATCTTTGCCTCTACTATCTTTCCCTCCAATGAGCAGTCGGGCTTTATTTCCTGAAGTATGGACTGGTTGGATCTTCTTGCGGTCCAAGGCACATAATCTACACACAATCTAGTACAGGGCTGTCCAACTGGCGGCCCGGGGGGGCCGGACACGGCCCCCAGCCTGTTGGACACGGCCCCCGCTATGCCCCCGGCCGCCATTTTTAATTTTTTTTAAAAAAAATCTATTTTTTTTAAATGGCGGCCGAGGGGGAGGGGGAGGAAGGGCAGGGAGGAGGAAGTGAGCCAGCCCCCTCCATCCCTCTCTCCACGCCGCCGATGCAAACCGGATCGCATCGGCGCCGCTGAGAGAGGGACAAGGGGGTGGTACAAAGAGGAGGAAGAGAGCTAGCTCCTCCTCCCTGCACCGCCCTCTTCTTCCCTCTCTCGCCGGCGCCGATGCCTTGGAAGGGAGGGGGTCCCCCGCAGCGCCTCCCCTCCCTTGCAAGGCATCGCGGCAGCGGCAGCGGCTGAAGCTTCCGCGGCTGCCGCGATGCCTTGGAAGGGAGGGGGTCCCCCGCAGCGCCTCCCTCCCTTGCAAGGCATCGCGGCAGCGGCTGAAGCTTCCGCGGCTGCCGCAATGCCTTGCAAGGGAGGGGGGTCCCCCGGCGGCGCCTCCCTCCCTTGCAAGGCATCGCGCAGCGGCTGAAGCTTCCGCGCTGCCGCGATGCCTTGCAAGGGAGGGGGTCCCCCAGCGGCGCCTCCCTCCCTTGCAAGGCATCGCGACAGCGGCTGTAGCCGACGCCGGCTTCCACGGCTGCCGCGATGCTTTGCAAGGGAGGGGGGGTCCCCCGGTGGCGCCTCCCTCCCTTGCAAGGCATCGCGCAGCAGCTGAAGCCGGAGTCGGCTTCTGCGGCTGCCGCGATGCCTTGCAAGGGAGGGGTCCCCTCGGCGGTGCCTCCCTCCCTTGCAAGGCATCGCGGCAGCGGCTGAAGCTGGCGCCGGCTTCTGCGGCTGCCGCGATGCCTTGCAAGGGAGAGGGGGTCCCCCGCAGCGCCTCTCTCCCTTCCAAGGCATCCCGGCAGCAGCTGAAGCCGGCGAAACCGCCAGCTTCATCTGCGGCCAGGATGCCTTGGAAGGGAGGGGGGTGCTCTGTGGCTCCTCCCTCTCTCCCAAAGCATCCCAGCAGCCGGGGGCGTGGCCGGGGGCGTGGCCGGGGGTGGGGCCAGGGGCGGAGGCGGCCCCCCAGGTCATCAGTGACCTGGAATCCGGCCCTTGGTCGGTTAGAAGTTGGACAGCACTGATCTAGTACATTAAAAGATACTTTCATAACATACTCTTCTATATTTTTGTCCTTCTTAGGGACTTGGAACCTGGACGAATATTTAAATGCAAAATAATATGTGCACCAAGGAAAACTGGTCTGAAGAAGATTGTGGCCAAACTGACATCCAACCAGATAAGAGGGATAACAGCGGAAAAGCTGATCTGCATTACTAAGTAGACGCATTCCCAAGTTCTGTCATATGGTGTCAGCAGAGCTGTATGGATGTATTTCTTTGACACTGCTTGTAGCATTGCTTGCACAGACAAAATGTTTAAACTGTGATAACTGAAGTGACTTAAGCATAGATTGATTTCAACTATTAAGACTGTAATAGAGATCATTAAAATGTTTCTTGCATGTTTAGAGATTTGAGAACTTATGGTGACTAAAATGTGATTTGTGAAAACTGGAGCGATAGAGTGTCAACAGTGAGCTTTTTGTAATGCACATCTAAAAATTTTGTACTCCTCCAAATATTGTCAGACTGCAACTCTTGGCAATGTTTGTCAGGATAGCCAAAGGACACTGGGGACTGTAGTCCAGCAAACATCTAAAAGGCCACAAAAATCCTAACCCTGATATAAAGTGAATAATACTTTGACCCCTCTTGCTCCTCCACGTAGCTGTGCCAGTTGCCAATTCTGACATTTTCTAATTGCATTTAATGTATAGATTTATTTCCAGTGTATTACAAAACTATATACAGTGTTTCCTCACTACTTTGCGGTTCGCTTATTACGGACTCGCTGTTTCGCAGATTTAATTTTTTTAAAATTTAATACATATATCATGGCATTTTCGTTGTTTTGTGGGGTTTTGCCGCCACCGCTCTCCAAGGCACTTTCCCTCCTCAGTCCTCGCTCCTTCCAGCCTTGAAGGGCCTTTCCTTCCTTTTAAGTTTATAAAGACTTAAAATAGCATATAATTACTCTAAAAAGTATAAATATTAGAGTATCCCTACATTGCGGTTTTTCACTTATTGCGGAGGTCCTGGAACCTAACTCCAGTAATACATGAGGGAACACTCTCTCCGTAACCTTGTCAGATGTGTTACATTTTATATATCACACTCATTTTTTTTCAGTTTTAACAGGCCAAAATTCTTCAGTGTGCAATCTGTAGACTTGCTTTAGTATTATACTAGGATGTTAACCTCAAATAGAACATTAACCTCAAAAAGGACAACTTGTGTTAACTTTCCTTGTTAACATTTCCTGAAAATAAAGATTATTACCAGCATTTGTCATCTTGCCTATCTATTCAGCTAGTTGTTTGTATATTCCATCAGCAATTTAAAGAGGAATATGTGCATGAAAACAAAAGTTCACAATCTTCCGAGTCCTGTGGATGAACAAATTGATCTTTTTTTATTACAGTTGTGATATGAAATAATGACATTGCATCAGAAATACTGCAAAAAACATATGCATAGTGTTCAATGTAAGTTTTGTATAATCTCCAAAAATGGAATGAGGAGGAGGAAGCTGCAAAACCCAGCAAAACAGATTAAGGGAGACAGATTTTATCAGCTCCTAGAGAGGATGGGGTTAATACCTGGGACAGGAGTCTGCCATGGGGCTCCTGGAAAAGATAGGATTGCCTGCAGTGTCTTTTCTCCCTCCCCCTTTCTTTTGGAAAAGTTCCCTAGGCTCCTCCTCCAGAGATGGCCCTGCTGGGAACTTGCTTTCCCAGTAGCTTGCATGGGGGAGGCATTGAAAAGTCTCTTGAGTTCCTCTTGGAGCATGATGGGAGTTGAAGTTTCTCTCTGTGTGTGTTTTTCCATCTGCGCCAGGCAAGGCGGCTGGCGCCCTAGCTCTCCGGTGACGACCTGGCTACAGTAATCCAGGCCATGGTCATCTCAAGACTGGACTACTATAACACCCTTTACATTGGCCTTCCTTTGTCGGTAATCCAGAAACTTAAGCTGGTGCTAAACGCTGCGGCTCGACTTCTGGCTGGAGTGACACTATCATGCCACACCATGCCAGTCTTGCAGCATTTGCACTGGCTCCCGATTGAGTGCCGGATTGCCTTCCAAGTGATGGTGCTAACCTTTAAGGCCTTGCATGGTCTAGGACTATACAATGGAAAAGATAGCAGGAAGCTAATACATAAACAGTGGCAATCTATGCAATGTGTACAAATGATGGAGTCTTCTCTAGTAAATACACATATATTATGTCAATACATCATAGGTACAAGAACATCAAACATACATATCATATCACAAGGTAAGTACCAACATCATAGGTTAGGAAATAATGGCGGTGAACGAGCTCACACAAGCGGCGAGTTAAGACGCCCGGGCTCAAACGAGGAGAGTCAATGATAGATAATTAAGGCACAGTCCCAGACGCCTCTCCCAAACAAAGCCAAATCTTCAAAATAAATCCAAGTTCCAGGAAATTCTCACTGAAATATTATGTGGGTGGGAGAAGGTCATCCACGGGCCGACGAAAGGGTCTTGCGCTGAGGCAGACTTATTAAGGTAAACACATGTGAGCCATCTGCTGTTCCGTGATTGGACCAGACAGGCACCACATGACCAGCCATCTGCTGTTCCGTGATTGGACCAGACAGGCACCACATGATCAGCATCTGCTGTTCCATGATTGGACCAGAAGGATGCCACATGATCAGCCATCTGCTGTTTCATGATTGGGCTAGAAGGCTATCACATGACTTCCCTGGAGTCAGGTGTTTTCTAAGAAACAAAACTTAAGGAAATCAGACTGGGCATGTGCAGGAATGCGAGATTAGAAACACTGTTTCTTCAAGAACGATACGTGGACAGTTCGTGTTACATGAAGATTGGCTGCAATTTTAGCTGCGACACAAGAACTAACCAATGAATCATAGAGCAAACGTAAGCTTTACTAATTGGATGATAACACAATTGCACCACAGAAATTAACCAATGAATTAAATGAGAGGGCGGCCTTAAGCCGAACCCAGAGATTGTATAAATATGAATGACTGGAGTCAATCGAGGTTCTGACCCTTCAGCGCCATGTTGCGCAAGGTTGGGACCTCTACAGCTGTGGATCAATAAAGCTGCTTTCTAGGGTAACTTGGTTGCATGTCTCCTATGTTCCTGCCGCCTGCACGGAAGCAGCCTGCTCAAAGGGGAGAGCCTTTTGGCTCTGCTACAGCGCGCCTTCGTTTCTCCCCCGTGGGGGCTTCCTCAGGGCCGGGGGCGGGGCCTGGATGGCGAAGTCTCGCGAGCGTCTTCAAAGTGTTGTGGCACAAGGCATGGGACAACAGAAGCACCGCAGGTGGAGGCAGTATCCGCAGATACTGGGCTTCCATGGTCTAGGGCCAGTGTACCTGAAGGACCGTCTTTCCCCGCACATTTCCCAGAGGCCACTATGGTCCATGGATCGAAATCTATCGGAGGTTCCATCAAGGTTTGCCGTTTATCATCGACGCGGCAACGCACTTTTTCTGCAGTAGCGCCTGTTCTCTGGAACGCCCTTCCTGAGGAGACCCGATCAATAACTGATCTGCAGGCCTTCAGGAGGGCCTGTAAGACCTACCTTTTTCGACAGGCATTTAACCTTTAATGCTGAATAGTCCACTCTGGTCTAAAGCTGTTTTTATGTTTTAATATTTTACTGTGATTGTGTTGGTTGTCGTTGTAAACCACCCTGAGCCTTCTCGGGAAGGGTGGTATATAAATTGAAATAATAAATAAATAAAATAAAATAAAATAAAAAGCCTGGTGTGTCCATGCTCTAATTGGCCAAGAATGGACACAACCTGCGACTAGAATTCCCAGAACCCTTGCTTGCAGTTTGTTTTATTTTTTAAAAAAAATGTTATGGGTAAAACTTAAAATAATTCTTTAAAAATCAGAGTGGTGTATTGTTTTAAAACTTGGCAGGCCTGCAGTTGTAAATAGGGTCTAAAACTGAGGTGGGTTTCATGCAGATAGGCCTTAAAATGGCGGAGGGTTGAACCTTTTAAGTTTCTCATTGTAGCCAATAGGCCGAATCTTTGCCAAATGAAAACAGCAACACCCCTCCCTATTTGAGTAACTTCTTGGTAAACAGAATGAGGGGCCCACCAACAACAGACCCCAAAATGGCATGCCTTTTGGCTGAATTGTACACCTCTATCAATTATTAGAAAACACTTGCATGTCTCTGTGTGTATGTGAGTGAGTCTGTGCCTAGGTGAAAACCTGTGCTGGGCACTGATAATTCCTCTCATTAAGTTCTGTTAAAGCTCTACTAATTTGTATAAATTAACAGCCATGTCCTCTTTTTGAAGACATGGCAATATGTTAAACATTTTAGAAATGCAGCATTTGCATTTGTATTTTTTTGGGTTTTGGGTCTTTCCTTATTTTGCTCTGGTTGAAGAAACATTCCAATTTTAATTACAGATAGTAAGTGGAAAGCTCTGTCACTCTCTCAGGCCATCAGTAAGAATGCCAACAGAAAGAACATTTCAGTGGGCAGCACATCTGCAGGACTAGATTTATGTATTGAATGGATATGTCATAGAAATACACAACGAATTAATTGTTGGTACAGAACATCCCCACTCTGACACATCTATAGCTTACACATTAAAATGATGAAACTTAATATTTCAGAAACCTGATCTGAAATGGGAAACTTGACTATTTCAATCTCTCCTTCTTTATTATTTTTGATTCTCATGTCCTTTCTATTATAAATGGAAAAATCTGGGGGGAAAATAACAACCTACAATAAAAATCAATTGAAATAAAAAAAATCACTCATGCCTATTCTGGTTGGCAGAGTTGTTCTGCAAGGGTAAGTACAATATAGGTAGCCTTCACAGGAGCAAGAATTCAAACAACAGCAGCAGCAGCAATTTTATTTATACCCCTCTCAATCTCCCCGAAGGGACGTGGGGCCGCTCACAAAAACACTCAAGGTGCTACACAGAAGAATAAAATTACATAGCACCAGAACAATACATACATTTACTGAATACAAACAATGGACAACATCAATTGATAAAATTAAGAATTTAACATTTCTAAAACAGCCAAGTCTGTGGGTCATTGGGTTTCTTCCAACATGAACTAAAGTGTCAAGTAACAATGGTCAACGTCATCACATGACTTTAGTACATAATCTGGTCAAAGGCCCGTGTAAATAGCCATGTCTTTTGGCTAGACTGGAAGGTTTGGAGAGTTGGGACTAATCTAAGGTATTAGTCTTGACTTTTAAGGCCTTGTATGGTCTGGGGCTAGTGTACTTGAGGGATCGTCTGTTCCCATATAACCCCCAGAGATCTCTAAGGTCAGAGGACCAGAACCGCTTAGATATCCCCAGTATGAAATCGTTCTGTCTGACAACAACCCGCCGAAGGGCATTTTCCATCATCGCCCCGGTTCTATGGAATGCCTTGACACCTGGAACTTGAGCCTTGTGAAACTTACCTATTCAGGCAGGCCTTTGAGTACTGAATAATTTGCTTTAATCCCATTTTAATCTTGTTGTTTATTAGTATGGTTTTATATAAAGTTTGTTGTGAACAGCCCCGAGGTGCTGGGAGTGGTGGTGTAGAAATCCAATAAATAAATAAGTACATAAATAAATAAATAATCTCTCCAGGGAGGGCTTTCCAGAATTGGGGAGCAACCATCAAGAAGGCCCTCTCTCTCATTCCCACCAACTGTACCTGTGACAGTGGTGGGACCGAGAGAAGGGCCTCCCCAGCAGATTTCAGGGCCCGCACTGGCTCGTAGAATGAGATGCGGTCCTGATGAATTCTGACTTTTTTGAGTCCTGTGGATTTGTATAGTGTGGCAACCATGCCTGAGAACTGGTGGAGATGAAAAGTTTAAAAAGTCACTTCAATGGCACAACGAAAAATTGAAAGAAAGGACAACCAGTGTGCAATCAAAATAGTGATTTATTTTTTAATAAGTACAATTGTTCAGTGGAAGTCAAAAATGAGATACAAAGAGCAAAAATAATACAGTAAGGTTTGTAAATGCATACACTTTAATTGCATAGAACATACAATGAACAGCCTGATACTGGATATGAAAACATATTATTTCCCCACAGGCTGGGTTCCAGTTCATTATTTATTGGAGTTTTTGAACTAAGGCACCTTTCTGCCTACAAAATGGCTGTGTTTTTTAAGACATACCACTTGTATAAAACAGGAAACATGGGGTCATTGGTTGCACATGATTAACTTAATAGCACACATATATTTTCTTTCTCCAAGACAACTTCTGAGGTCCTGTCTGTGTAAACAGTTAACATACTCAACATGGAGCTATCCAAGGCAGGCTGTTCTGAAGGCTTCCATGGAGCTACTCACATAGGTAATAGACATAATAATATAAATGCTGGATTCCAGACAAATAAGCTATTTAATCTGAAGGATTTTTAAGGCTCTGCCCCCAAAAATGCCCTTCAGCGGAAGCACAACCATGTTAAAACTTGTTAGATGCTTTGGTTCATGGCTCATGAACTAAGAAATGATTTAATCTCAGTCTGCTGCATAAAGCTTTACAAAATGTTTTGAGAATGAATAAGGCACTTTTATTTAACACAGGTAAGAGTATTACTTTGAAAAGCAGTCCACGGGAATTTAAAATCCAATTTTTTTCCTAGGCCTTTTCCTCCATTTCCCTGCTGGGCATGAAAATAAGATGGTAAAGGGAAATGCAGTTGAAATCCACATGGAAATTTTAATTTTCCACAGTGGATTTGGTCCTAATTCCCATTATGAAAACTAAGTTCCTTTTCTTCTCTACTATCTACCTTTCAGGCCCTTCTCTAACTTTATTGGCCTTCATCACATGTGAGGAATGAAGAAAGGAGAAACTTTTCCAAATTGGATGCTCCTTCTTTCACAGTGGAAGTAACTTCTCCTTTCTTCTATTGACAATACCATATTCAAATTATATCCAGTTGTCAGTCAATTCCCCTTCCATTTCAAGGTTAATTTACTCTTTGCCAATGGATCAAAATGTTGTAATATTCAACTTCTACAATACAGTGAGATGCCCATAACTGCAGAAGCCATATCTGCAGTCTCTTTACAAAGGTTCCCAGCCTTTGGTCTTTCAGACGTTTTGGTCTTCAGCTCCCACAATTCCTAACACCAGTAAAATAGCTGGGATTTCTGGGAGCTGAAGCCCAAAACACCTGGAGGACCAAAAGTTGGGAATTACTGCTTAGGAAATGTTGGTTCTCCAGGTGACTTTATGCTATCCTCCCCCCAGAATTGTATTGGAAGACCTAGCAAATTCTGAGAGACTCTGTTGGTATTACCGTACCTTTGAATGTACAAAGAATGTTCTGTCTTAACCAAAACAAAAAAAAGGAAAATCACAACCATGTATAATCCCAACAAGCACACAATACAAATGAAGATCAATTTCAAAAACCAATGTTTGAAGTTTTTAAAAAAGAACATTTTCCCTCATGTTTGAAAAAGTAAACAATATAAGAGTAATTTACACTTGTGTAGCATTTTTGAAGCTTTATGAGCAGTATTTCGTAATAAAGTTTTGCATAATTGCTTGATTTATTCCCTCTCTCAGAGCTATTCAACCAAGGAAATTAATGTTATGATAGACACCAGTATCAGTAGGTGCTCCACTGAAGTCAGCGTGGAACCTCAAAGTAGAAATTAATTATTGAGCTGAGAGTAATTTTTTCCCTTTAGGCAATCAGCATATACAAGCCTGAAACAACCATTAGTTGCAGGTTGTACTGTATGCTCCCCTCCCCAATCCATTTACTCTTTAGCTGTCAAACAGGCACAAGAATGAATATATCTCTTGTGACCCATTCTCCAATAGTGGCTTTTTATACAAAGAGGCTTGCTTCATTAAAAAAGGCAGCATTTCTACTTAAAGCCAGAAGTAGGGTTGGCCATTTTGCTATGTGAACAGGGACATTTCAAGACATAGGTACGACAAATCTGTCACATCTATTCAACTGGCATTTTCACATTAAAATCCTCTTTGAACACAATTCCAAACAATAAATAGGTTCAGGATGCTCACTGTCTTCAAGGGATACACCTGTAGCTCCCCCTCCTGCCTCCCACTCTGAATTAGGCAAACTCAAATGCTTGGACAGTGACAATTTAAATAATTATATTTTATTAATTTCCATTGACTGAACTACCTTTTCTCCCTTCCCCCTAGTTTTTCTCAGTATTCCTTCTAAAAGTATATTCCGATTTAGGCCCAAGCAAGTGTTTAAACTTAACTTAGCAGGTAGCAAACTGAAGAATCTACATCATTAGGTAGGGTTCCCATATGTCCCTTATTCTAAGGGACGTCCCTTATTTTGGCCCTAAAATTTGTGTCCCTTATTTTCAGGCCCTGTCCCTTATTTTTGACTAGCAGGACAGGAATGAGCGGGGTTGACCAGAGGAAGGTGCGCACTGTGGTTTCCACGGCAATGCCTGCCTGGGGATTCCAACTCGCAGGGCAGCCTGCGTCCCCGTTGGAAGGAAGAGGCGATACAGGACTTTTTCAAAGTACAGTAGACTAATTAACCATTACCCAAGGGGAATGTTGGATCATGTTGGATAAAGATAGTTTCTGCTTGCTTGAGAGTTACTCTTAAAATAGGCCTAGCTGTGTATCCCATACTATACTATACCATTAACTATTGACATAATAATCATGAAGATGTACTGTCTTATAAAATGTATTTTATTTTAATGTTTAGACAGTGCACTTTTAAAGTCAGCAAAGTCAAGTACTAAATACAGATGGAGAAAATTAGGTCGTTCTGATCATGTTTTTCTGCATGACAAAGCATGCAGAAACATACCATGTACTGTTAAGAGGGTATAAGTCAGCTTCTTTTGTGAGTTTCAATCATTATCTTATTCTGTTAATAAAACTATTTCTACCTAATGTTGGAGTTTCAAGTTTTTAATGAAGTGTCCCTTATTTTTGTGAAAAATCCCGCAAATGTCCCTTATTTCTTATATCAAAAAATGGCAACCCTATCATTAGGTACTCATTAGGTAGATCACAATCTACTGGTAGATTGCGTAGGGCATCCTGGTAGATCGCAGGCAGGGCGGGAGGAAGGCTCAGCCCCACCCCGCAAGCTCCCGATGTCGCTCAAGTGCTGCCGACCCTGGATTATCTGAGGTCCTTTCCACACAGTTGAATAAAATCCCATGTTATCTGCTTTGAAACAGATTATATGGCAGTGTGGACTCAGAAAACCCAGTTCAAAGCAGATATTGTGTTATATGTTTCACACTTTTGTAGTGGGTAGGTAGATCATTTTGACTTGGTTTTTTTTATAAGTAGCTCGCATGCTGAAAAAGTGTGAGCACCTCTGATCTACATCTACCTTTCTGCTATCTGATACAAGCAAAAAGTTGTTATTTCCTGCTTATTGGTCCCTTCTACAGTTGGGATAAGTTCTCCAGCTCAAGTAAACGAGCACACACTTTGCATGTTAAGGAGAACCAGATCTAATGCCTAATATCTCTTACTTTTTAAAAGATCAGGCAACAAGTGATGAAAAAAAGGTTGAGTTTTCAGAAAGTTGCTACTAGTCAATAGACAATTCTGAGCTAAGCAAGCCAATGGTCACACCCAGAAGAAAACTGTGTACGGGAAATATGAATCATGATCATTACTAAACAAAAGCAAGCAAACAAACAAAAAGCAGAGATAAATGGGCAGAAGCATTAACTTGGCCTCTTCTCCCCAGTCCCCAGTGACTATGAGACACCCCTAATTTCCCTTCAAACCACAGCATTCCCCCAACCACCATAAAAATGAAAATGCGCCTAGCTCTTCAAAGCAAAACATATTTGGAAGATTTTCAGTTCCCACTCTGCAACACAGAAACTAGCATTCAGGTTTTTATGTAAATATATTACAATTTCATAAGTAAAGCTTTTAAGTGACAACAGCTTAAGATACAGAAAATAAATCAATCTTCTCAAAAACAAATATCAAATAACAAATGCCTCCCATTTCAGACGTGCTTTGACATACAACATAGGAAGCGAGACTTGATATTTAAGCAACATCGACTATGATTCTATGATTGTTCCGACATCATGAACTCACTACTCATTTAAGCAACACTGACCCAAAATCTCCTGATGATGAGCCTTGTATGGATCCTAGCCATACTAGGCTCATCATAGAGACTCCTCCATCCCTATATTTTCTGTATTTTCACAAGAAAGGGCAGTTGAGGTGCTCAAGGCGCTTGCTAATGCTATATCTACTGATGAGCACCAGAAGGGAAGAAGGTGCCCCCTCAATAAAATATAAAAAGCACCTAGGAATAAAGGGGAAGAATTAGAGAACCCATTCGGCTACTCTTCATTTTATATATTTTCCTTATTGTATATATATAATTCATGCAGACTCTTACTTTAACATAAGGTTCCCAGTGGTTTCCCTTCTCAACTATGGACTGGGTGGCCCTTGTGGTCTCTTCCAACTCAATGATTTGATGGATCAGTCTTTGGTTACTAACCAACTTCAATAATACTACACTAGCCATTGTTAACTGACCACTCACAGAAACCTGAAAACGTCCAAGTATTTTTTTCCAATTTGTGAGAGTTTTATTACAGATACACAGCATCTGAATTATACTAGTCTTACCTAATAGCCATGCATGCACATTAGGAGTATCCAAAAGGGCAGACATCTGTTCTGTTTCCTTTCAAATTTTGGGTGCCCATCCTGTTCTATTTTCAGGAAGATTCCGGGAGACTGGGTGGGTGGGGGCATTCAGATTAATAATTTGGGATCTGGAGTTCCATTTCTGTTTCCGGGAAGGATCTTCCCGAAAACAGAACCAGGGAGAACAGGAGACGGATGGGACACCCGAAATTCAAATCAAAACCAGTATGGATTTCTGCTGCTTTGCACACCCCTAATGCATATGCACTGACTAATAGCCAGGCTGTTACAGATTATTCCACAATCTTTACTTATTTGTAAAATTAACTGAATTAAATAGAGATTAATCGGACACTCTTAGGCAAAAGGTATACTGATTCCGAAGCATTCCTAGACAAGCAGCCAAAACATAGCTTTTATTTCCCAATGTCGAACTATATATTTTAATTCCCCTTATTTACAAATATATTTTAATAAGTGCTGGTTTTGCTAAGAAGTGACGACAGCATCTAATCTTTGTAAGTCTTTTGGTTGGAGAACAATTATTGTTGGGATAAAAACAATCAGTTATAGAACATTAATATCCCGAGTAGGCACTGGAAGGAAGAACAAAAAACATTTTTCAATACACTGAGTAGAAATTAGCACAAGGCGTTGTTGGTTTCCAAGAGTAGTTTAGCTGGACTTGTACGATTTGTTTGTTCTTGGTTTGAATTTCTTAACCCACTGTAGAACATTTCATTTATTATTTTGTCATTATCTTCATGGTAATCCCGTTGTTAACTGTTTGTGATGTTACTATTCACTGTATTCTATGGTTTTACTGTTTGGAAAAAAACATATAAACATTCATAATGACCTCTCATGTCTAATTCTTCTTTTCTTTGAAAAAGCAATTCCAGGGTCTCTGCTTGACCACTCTTTGCACTGCTTGAGAACATAATGCACAGCCAAATGGATTGTGAAAAGTTACGCTAAGCTTGGTGGTTGCTTCTGAAAGAGTATTTTGTTTGCATTTTTAAAAGGAATGGTCCACTTTGTCATTGTTTGTATAGGAACTTCATGGAACTTTAGTTAAATGATCATCAGCAGTAAAACATTTGGAATGTACTTGCTTTGCATTGATTTGGTGAGGCCTTCAGCTAGAGAAATAGTAAAACCTCAATGCTTTCATGCAACATGATCCTTTAAAAGCTAAGCCTCAAGTGCACACATTTCAACAGGATACTGACATTGTTACAGGCACTTTCTGTTATTCACTGCACACTTCTATAACCACATCTTGATCAGAAAGCTGCTCAAAAGCTTCCTGGACCATTATGTCAGATGGAGAAACGCTTGCTGTCCCAGATGGCGGAGACTTCTTGCAACTCAGGTCTGAAAGAGGATTGAACCACTGCAGTGACAATTGACCCCCGAAAGCCAGCTTGATCCCTTCCCAGCCGCTGACTTTTTCCCAAGTTGGCTCCTGCTTTTTTAGCCGTTCTATGCCCTGCAGGAGACAAAACAGTTTGCATTTATTTATTGTAGGCAAACACTGCCGCACTTGGGATTCTGTTTTTAGAACAGAACAAACATTTAAGTATGTTTTTTTCCCTTTTATGATCAGGGATAGGAAGTATCTTCCAAGAGATAAAAACCAAATGCCCAGAAGACAGAGCCTCATAATCTGCTCTTTAGATATAATATGCTCACTATTATTCCTATGCAGCACCCGACATTTTTTTCTGTTTTTTCATGGAATTTATATTAGGGCAGACACTTGAAAGGAACACTTGCCAGAAAGCTGTAGCAGGTGAAAGCATCTACGGATAGCTCTAAAGCAATTACTCTCTCTTTTTTTTAGATTAGACTTTTTCACAACATCACAGCAGGTGCCATGTTCAAATCCCCATGGCATACCTAATGGACCTGGAGGTGCCCAAATACCGAAGGGCTTTTACCCTGGCAAGATGCCATGCCCTCCCATCGGCTGTATTGGAGGGGAGGTATCAAAAGGTATCAGAAGACCCCCTTCAAGCAGAATTTTTTCCCTATTTAATCCTATATGAGAGGAAATGAGGAATGCCTCTTCTGATTCTGGCTAAAATCCATGGCTGATATTTGTATTAGCATTACAAAAACACTGGGGGCAAATCTGTTACTAGATCAACTGGGGACTTTTAGATGGGTCAAAATGTTTTAAATAACTTAACAGTTGAATATTGCAAGTCTTAGCACACACTTGCAAAAAAAAATCAAACCACCATTAAAAAAACATTTTAATAGTGTACTTTTTGAGATTTATTTATTTACCCTATTTATACCCTGTCTTTTTCTACCCCGAAGGGAACTCAAGGCATTTATTCAATGCCTTGCAACACATAGACATTAAAAACTTAAAATCAGTTGACTTAAAATACAAGTTAAGCATTTAAAAATATATATATTCAGTATTAAAATCATGCCATCTGACTATAAGAAGGCTTACTGAATTTGCCTATAGGAAGGCTTATTCTCTGGCAGAGCTCACTTACATATACACAGAGAAGTCAATATAAGGGCATCTTTTCAAACACTATCATTAATCTCTTTACTTTCTGGGGAGGATATGAAGCCATGATGTCACTACAACTTGCTCTACATTCATCAGAAGAATCTGAAAGGACTAGTGTCTTATATAACCATGTGCCCCTTGACTAGTTAAATACAAGGTTTTGTTAGGGTTATACATACAGACTACCAACAATTAGTGTATAACCACTATGGTTATTTTAGATTTTATGCCTGGTTCTTACTCAACATAGCTGGCAAACCCAATAGAATTAGAAAATATGACAAAAGCAGAAAGCTGTATACAAGCGCAAGCATTATTTTATACATTAGTTTATACCAGGGAAGCCTCCGTTAATAAAGGAAAGTCTTAGTTAAACTCTGTCAGTGAGTAGTATGTTTCACTTCCTTCTTTCTATGACATTGCTACAAGATAGTCCAATCTTTCCCCTTAGGCATCCAAGGCCAGAAAAATAGAACAAGTCCGGCTGCTGCATTGTTTTTTCTGTGTGTTATAGTTATGTTCGACTTATAGTAACTCTATCATAAGATGTTACTGGCAAAATTAGTTCAGAGGGGATTTGAGAATGTGAATGTATATTATTGTTGTTTATCATGTTTTATGCTTATCATCGATGTATTTGGATTGTTTACATTATTTTAATGTTAAGACATTTTGGATCACGTGAGGGAGAAAATCGGGATATAAAGATGATTATTTGAAACACAACAAGATTAGTATACAGCAAACAAGATCACTATGCTGGTTGTTGTATTGGATCACACGTCAGACACTTCCCAAGTGTCTAGGACTATGTGTATAGGCGAATAATGCGTGCAGATCCCAGTAGGGTGGCCTTTTGCAGCTGACAGATGGTCATTTGGTCAGCACCAATTGTGTTTAAGTGTAGGCCAAGGTCTTTAGGCACTAAAACTAGTGTGCCGATCTGGATAATATATTCTTCTTCTTATTATTATTTGCTATTGCCTTCCTGAGACAGAGTGTAATTCAATGCCACAAACAGATGTCCTCCCAAAATGCTAGTCCAACACATAATCTATACTACACTGGTTCTCTAGAATCGTGCCAACCTCTACATTTTGCTGAGCTACAAAATCCAAGCAGCCTTAGTTAAAACTCCCAAAAGCAATAATCAATGGAAATTGCAGTTCAACAATATCTGGAGGCCCACATGTTTCTCATTCAGGTAATGGTATCATGGTTCAGAAGGACCTTGGAATCAATATGAACCATTAGTTATATTTGTGCAAAGTTACCGTGTGAAGAAACTATTGACAATTGTAATGAAATTCCAAGACAATAAGTTCAAGACAGGGCTTTATACATTCATTCATTCATTTAATTTCTACACAATACAGCTCATTTTACACACTTAATGGACATAAATATTTTGGCAAAAGTTTTAAACACATTTTTAAAATACTTCAAACAAATGTAAGGGGTGCATTCTGAGCATACTCCATGATTGATATAGACCCTTAACGTGTTTAATAAATACAGTGGACCTATTGTATCAACAGTCTCTGCATCCACGGGTTCAAACCACTGCAGATCAGAAAAAATACTTTTAAAATATTAGTGTCTTCATATCTGCATGAAGTCTTGGAACCAAACCACTGAAGATAAAGTGTGCCCACTGTATGTGTAGTTTTTGGGGTGAGGGAGGGGGAGCTCCGACTACAGAAGTGAGTTACAATGCAAATTCTATGTGAAATTCAATAGCAATTACCGGTTTAAGACAGTTAAAGCAACCAGACTGTTTGGAAAGTCCACATGTAAGTTTAAGTCACAAAACAAGATAAGGAACTTTTCTCAACAGCCTGTTAGTTCTAGGCTTACCAGGATTTAATGAATTACTGTAGATGTAGAAGAAAAGTGGCATGTATCATTTTACACTGAACTCTATTGTTCACATCTCAACTACAAGTTGAGGCACTTTGAAATCTGAGAAATTGTGTTTTTGTTCATTTAAGACACTCAACCTTTTCAGACCAGAATTTGAGAACCCTTAATGTAGAAGATGGAGTGAGCATGTTTTTACCACTGCAAATTCCATCTACCAGAAGAACTGATTTACAGTGCAACAGACTGCCATGTCCTGCAAAGTCCTTCTTTGCAGGACTTTAAACAGAGTTTTGATGCCCACATCTAAGGATGACTTAGCAGTGGACTCCCGCATGGCATGGGGTTGGATTACATGGCTCTTGTGGTCTCTTTCAACCGTATGATTCTATAACTGCTCCAACATTGTGAAATCACCACTCACTAAATCCTGTGTTCTACTTCCAATTTTAGGTTGCTCTCTCTCTCCCTCTCCCTCTCTCTATAATGTGCACCTCCCCTTTTAAAACTGTGAAACCAAAAACAAGATTTGCTGTCCAATGTAATGCGCAGCAGCCAAAATTTGGCCACTGTATTTGCTGCATTCTTAGAGTGTCTTCCTTAAAAGCAAGAGTGTTAAGAGTACAAAAGCTTCCAGCCATAGAAAATAAAACCTTGGGATTCATCTTGGGATGGTTCAGTGCTATGGACCCATGGGGGCTGTAGTTTGACAAGGCCTTGAACCTTCTCTGCCAAAGAATGCTGATATCTTGCCAAACTACAAATCACAGGATCCCATAGCATTGAGCCATGGTCATTAAATTAGAGATTATGTCTCTCAAATAGGATCTCCAGGTGCACCTACTCAAACAGCTTCCCCTTTTGCTTTGGCTCAGCACTAAGATTGCCATATGACGAGAATCTAATGGGCACCCCAATTTGGCAATGTAATCTAGCCAAAAAAAGGTGAACATTAGATTCAAGTAAACAGGGTATTTTATTTGTGACCAAAGAAGTTTTATCTGAAGATGTGGAAACCTCAAGATATTTCCTCCCTGCAGGAAATGCCATGACCCATTGTGCAGATATGATCTAGTCCAGGCCTCTTCAACCTGCAGTCCTCCAGGAGTTTGGGCCTTCAACTCCTAGAAGCCCTAGTCAGCTTGTTCAATGGTCAAGAATTCTGAGAGCTGAAGTCCAAAACACCTAGAGGGCCTCAGATTGAAGAGGCCTGATCTAGACTGTATAAACCAGTGATTATAGCTAGTTCTACAAAATACTTGTATGAAGGCAATGCAGGCCTGTTCCCAATTTCTCTCTTATGTTTAGTGATGAACAGTTCCAATCCCAACATTACATTTTCAAAAACTGTCTCACCATACTTGCCAGCCAGAATTGTAAGCAGTGGAGCAACTACATACATTTACTATATGAAGTATATACAAAGCAGAAATGGTTAATAAAAGCTGTACTTCTGAATCCACTATCTTTGGGTTGGGAATCTCCAATGTACCATTCAAAATATACCGGTTTTTACTTATCCAGTTTGTTTAGACCAAATGACCAAGAATGGGATAGAAAACAATTGCAGACACACATATATATATATATTAATGCAACTTGGAAAGAAAATGATGGGCTTCGTTTAATACAGAAGGATTTTTTAACACAAAAATAGTAATTCCTTTTCATGAAAACCATTAACTACAATTCAATACGGATACATTTCTAGTGCTTTATAAAAACGATCAACCAAAACACACACCCAAACTCATAGCACTGCTAGAAATAATGCCAGCACAATAAACAATGTGCATTAAACAATCTCAATGAATGTTTAAAAGTCTGGAAGAATAAAAAGGTCTCCACCAAGTTCCAAAAATAGATCACTTGGGCAGCAAGCGAGGCTCCCTGGGGAGTGTATTTCACAGCTATGAGCTTATAAATATTTGATCATTGTTCACCACCTCTCAGTCAATCTAGGACTGCCTCACAGAATGAATGCATCAGAAAGGCACTTGGATCAATGACTTAACCCAGGGGACTATATGAACTCATTTTGAAATTCTCACCGCAGTGTAGTTTTATATCACTAAAGCTTGTTTTTAATTATTTTCTCATTCTTTCTTCACTGTTTTGCATCTCTTTTAAGTATAATATTTGGAAACCCTAATGTCGGCACTTAATTGGAAATAATGGAATATGGGCAATGTTTTGATAACGAAAACAAATGTTGTCATGTTACAGATCAGTCTGTGAAGTGTCTTATTCAGGGCAGAATTATAGTGTTTAGCTATTCCATTGATTCAATAAACTTAAAGGGAGATATCCTATCTACTGACAAGAAAACTAAGCAGATTTTGGCAGAAATGTTTTCGGCGAAGTTTAACTGAGCTCAGAGCATCTTAATTCTAACTATACAATCAGACTGAAAGAGAAAACGTTCATTTTCCCCACAATTATTTTACGAAAGAAATACATAATTGCTAAGGACACCTTACTTCCAGGAAATGACGCCTACTAAAGTAAACAATTTGCTTGACAGAACCACTTCCCACTTGTAGTGATTAAATAGTAATTTTGGTACATAATTTGTTTATTATGTCCTACAATAGAGGCATCTATCTTTCTCTTCCAATACACCAGAAAAAAAATCCAGGGTTTGTTCTTGGTTTGTTACTCAAGTGAATCAAGACAGAAACAAACCAGAGAAGAGTAGCTGCCCATATCTGCAGGTAGCAAGTAAATAATGGAGGAAAATATCGCGGTTCTTTAGATACAATATAATCAACAAGCACCATAATGTTGTCCAAATCCAAAAACCAACAAAAAACAAGGATTTCACAGATCCTGTTAGTCTTGTACAAATTAATTCAGTACAATGGCTGTAATAAAGACATATTAATACAAAATTGCGATAACAGAATTTATCATAGAAATGTTGCCTTATGGAACACAAACAATTATATCAATTTTAAAGGTGTCGCTGATTTTTAATGGTTTTTCAACATTTGAAAACCAAGTTCTAGTTCACCAGACTTTTTTCCTCTATCATTGTGTTTAATTATTCCCCTTCCAAAAAATTACACAGAAACAGTGGTCAGAAAAAGTTTATTGCATTTGTTTCCCATACGGAAGCATTAACAGAATTGAAAAGATGCATCATTCACATTATTTTCCAAACAAAACAGACCCATCAGCCTCTTCCATTAATTTCCTCCCCACTTCATGGCTTTGATTCAGTCTAAAGAATAAATTCAGGACTACAGCACATTTCGTAGTTCTGCCATTTTGGTCTTTTTATAATTGTTTTTGCAATTGATCTGATACGGTAGCTCCCATCAGTAGTTTTAAGACCCAAAACATATAATAAATCCCCGCTTTGACAGACACAAAAGTGTTACAAATTTCAGTCAGTTTAGTGCAGTGGTTCCCAACCTTTGGGCCTTCAGGTGTTTTGGACTTCAACTCCCAGAAATCCCAGCCAGCTTACCAGCTGTTAGGAACTGTGGGAGCTGAAGTCCAAAACACCTGGAGGCCCAAAGGTTTAGTGTAATCTGTTGTACCTGCTTGTCTTTTTCAACAGAATGTCCTCCACACCTCTCTCCAGTGCCGACTACATACACAATTTGCCATCCACAGAATCATGACAGAAGGCATGCACTATCCAGGAACACGTATTTCCCCAATGTAAAATATATATGTATCAATATAAAAAGGAGAATAAACTATTAGAGATATAAAAAGGTGGCAATGTTTTAAAAAAAGAGGACAATGCTGACATATCTACACAAACCATACTGTGCTTAGGTTTCGTCTGGACCTGACTTTTCTGTACAGGAACACTGTTCAAGAAGCATCCTTCAACATTTCAATATTTTTTAAGCTGATATCTTGCTAATCTACACATTTAAATCCACATTTCATCTTTTCTTCCAATTATAAGGCATTACAATCCACACATACTCACAAAACCATCCATTGCTTAACCTAGGAAGACAGCATTAGAAGGTAGCAGGGCAAGAGGGCAAACGTGCAAGAAATCTTTTTCTGTAGTTGTTTGAAGTATAATAGTGTAATGTTGTCAATACATTTCAAATGTTAAATGCAAAGCGGTTTTATCAACTGGTCTTCTTGCAGGACCATACTTTTGTCTTGTATTCTTCAGATCTCAGTAAGTGAGACTTGATTTCAACAGGTTTGGATTGGGTGGGGGCAGGAGGTTAGATACAAACGGCACAGCGAGAGACCTACTGTGAACTCAGAGCATCACCTGCCATCTAGGAGTCCATAAGTGTTCATTTTAGAAGATGGCACAGTTGGCACAGACTGTCATTCAGATGTCAATCATGATGTGAAAGTACACAGTCAATAAAGATGGAGGGTACAGAGGAATGAGGCTCCCTCTTCACATTAGTTATGTCAGAGAAAGCAGACAGACAACCCAAAGAGACCAAGGAAAGTTAACCAGTTTTTTTAAAAAAAGAAAGAAAAAGCTTCAGCCACCAGAAACAGAGGGTTACCAAAAGTTTTCAGAATACAGGGCTGCTTTTTTTGTCTTTACTCTGCAAGATTCAGTCATCTGATAGGCATTTTGAAAAATTGCCTTTTCACTCTGAACATTCATGTGTAATAACCAGAGTACTGTAAATGTGGCTTTGTTTCAGTGGAAATGCTGTTCATGGGTTCTCAGACCACATACTGGTATGGGTCTGCTTTTCCTTGGTCTGGAGTAGCAAATGGGCTAAGCCAAACTATAGAGAACGGATGGCCAAATACTGCTTTCATGTTCATCCATTTTGTTTTTTTAGCCCATCTTCTCTCTTCTTTTTTCAACTGTTCTATTCCCTGAAAACAGAAACATGACATTTTCAGTCAGGAACCTAATTCTGTAGTTCTGATTTCGGGGAAAAGGGTCCCTCAACAACTCTTTTACGACGGGATACATTTCCTCAACATTTCTTTCACTATTTTTTGGCTAAATAATAGATAACAACAAATCTGTGACAAATTATGAAGAAATGATCGTACAGCTGCTATTCAGGAAATTCCATAACTCTCTCAATGCTATATGTGTGTTTGTGTATATATGTGCTCTCTCACACACACACATAGAGATGCTCAATGTGGCAGTTATTCTAATGAAACTGGCTAACATGAAATCCCTCAATATTATCCCATGCTCCAACAATTTTCTGTGTCTTCACTAACAAGTTCAAGACATGTCCTAGTATTAATCACTTACTTTTGAAGTCTCACTAACAAAAGCCAAGGCTGTCAAAGGACTGAAGGATTAAGCAGAAGCATGTTGATACATCAGAAAGGAATAATATTAGTAAAGGAGAGAAGGAGAAGACATATAGCCCCCTCAGATGCTAGGTTTCTAGTTTGCTGGCTACTTCAATATTTACATCATTTATTTCATTCAAGGGGAGAGTTGTTCTTTACAAAACAGCTAGCAATATTTTGTTTTAACAATAGACATTTTTCCAAAAAGATCCATTCTCCAATTCTTTTACAATCAATTTTTCATATCAGCTTTTTCAAAATCAGATCACACTGGTTATCAAGGGAGAAACTAAATGCCATTCAAAGCAAGAAACTGGTCAAAGAATCAAAGGGGCCAAAGGAAGCAGAAATGCCAGGCCAAACAGATAATATGGGAACACACGACTGTTGCCCACTGAGGATCTTAAAAACAGAAAATTAAATCAAGAAGAGAACCAGAAATGAGGAACCAATGGGAGTTTTTAGTTATCCAGAACACAGCTGTACATGCAGATAACAAAACAGAAAATATTTCCAAATACACTAAAAAAACCTGTAATTAAGAATGATTAGGGAATCAATAAGTACCAAAAGAAGAACCGAGTTTCCTTAGTTCCTGATGGAAGTGTGGCTGCTGCAAGAAAATGCAGTTTTATTTACAAGGCACACATTGCCTATGCTCCTTGTTTTAAAGTAAAAAAATATATATAGTGTATGTGTATGGCAGAACAGCAAGGAATTTGGTGGCACAGCAACTGTGATGGCAGGATATACCACAGGGGGCTTGGAGGATGGTGCATTTTCCTCAACTACTGGGAAATGCCAGACCTATAACAGATCTTTCCAAATTCTAGCACATAATAATTATGAGGAATATCCATACAACATATTAAATTAGGGAACATAGAATAAGATTATATAATATCAGGTGAGAAGGTATCCCTTAATTTAGATACTAAGCAGCTGCTATATGTGGGTGTGAAATGTAGGGATTCCTTACCCATGAACCCTGGCCATGATGTTATCAAATACAATCTATACATAAAGAGGGAGGGAAACCAAGTACATCCAACATAATTGAACTTACTTTTAGAAGAGCCAATTCAGTCAAAAGGGGCATTAGTTATAAAACAGGTATGAAAGCCTGTAAGTTCAGAAAGTCTGAAAAGTTGCTTAAAACTGATGCAAACTTACAGAACAACTATAATGTTGGCCACAAATAAGATTGCGTATGGAAAATACAAAAGGATGGTGCCAAGAAACCTTAAAAGGAAGCAAAAAATCTTCCCCAACAGAAGAAAAACTGAGATATGGGGAAACCACAGACTTTCACAAAATGTGCAAATTACTAAGGTACATTATTGGCGTCATAAACATACTGAAAACATTTGGTGGGGAGGTAGCAAGCCCTTTGAATGATAAATATGTCAAATCATTTCTGAAGGCGAACAGGAAGGCTGCAGTGAAGCTAAATGAATCAATTTCATCAGCCTTTGCAGTAGAAAAGATTGGAAGGATACCAAGATCTGGCCCATTGTTCTCAGCTACAAATAATGCTTTCTGACCTGACAAACTAACAAGTGTCTGTGCCTGGCAAACTCTGGCATGGAAATGAACACTGCTAATTTTTTTAAAAAAGAAAACAAATAATGAAAGAAATGCACATCCACTTATTAAGAAGGATTCAGGATGATGTCACGAAATTACAAGACCTACCATCAGTTCAACCACCATGTCAGAAAAGATAAAACCATTACATGTACTGAAAAACACTGAACATGGTTTCTGCAATAAATGTGCTCTCTTGTCATAATGATAAAAATGTGTGCCACCACATATGTAGATTTATGGGAAGAAGGTTGCTCCAATAGATAAGGAATGCATTCAGAGACCTAGCAGCACATCCTGGTTGACTGTTACCAGCAGGACAAGTCTCAAGTCTGTATGTTTATTCCACTCTTCTGGGAGGAAATTAGAAGCTTGTGATTCCATAATAGTAATTGCAGTTTGCTATTGTATTTAACCTTTGTAAACTATAGTTTACACACAGCAAAATCTCAAATGACAATCAAATCACACATCTGCCAGGTTCATACTCTAGTTTGCTGTATACCATGATCAGGAGCCTCTAATATACTTCTTGAATATACTGAGAAAGGGACTGAGCAGGAGCCCAAGGCTGCTAATGCTTCGGATGATAAAACATACTTCTCATTACATCTGCAGATTTTTGTTTGTTTGAGAATTTGAAAACACTTCTGACAAAAACTTGAAATAAATTTGGAAATTATGGTTGTAAATGGCTTCGGATGGGTTGGAAAAGAATGTAAACAAAAAATGTTCATGAAGAATAGAGGTGGAAACCATACACCCCTCCTCATAATATTGGATTACAGCTCTCAGCACTCATTGCAATTGGCAGTGCAAGTTAGGATGTTGGGAGTTGTAGTCCAACACTTCCCAGAGGGATACAGGGTTTCTATTCCTGACACAAAAACAACAACAACAAAGCATCATGTATAGTTCTCATTTGCATATCCCAGCTGGCAACAGAATAAACACTGAGCAAGAACCACAATAAAAATCCAGGAATTAAAGCACCTTTCTTACAAGAATGCTGGAATATACTTGAGGCGTTTAGGTTCATAAAAAGATGAAAAGAGATGGGGCACAGAATATCAGAGAGAGGTTTATCTAAATTCTTTTATACCATCCCTCTATAGTCATCCATCTGAGTACTTAAATTCAAAGTGTCAGACAGTTTTAATCTTTGAAACTCTAAATGTCATGGAACAGGGCTGTCCAACTGGCGGCCCCGGGGCCGGATCTGGCCCCGTAGCCTGTTGGACACGGCCCCACCTATGCCCTCAGCAGCCATTTTTAAATTTTTTTTTAAAAAATCGATTTTTTAAAAAAAATGGCGGCTGGGGGGAGGGGGAGGAGGGAGAGAGCTAGCTCCTGCTTTTCGGCGCCCCCCCCCTACCTAGGGCGGGAGCCGCCGAAGGCGGCGGCGCCAAGAGCAGCGCGTCACAGGCCTGGTGTGACGCTGCTCTTGGCACCGCCTACCTCCTTTTCGGCGGCTCCCCGGCCTAGGAAGGGGACGGGGGGGGCGCCAAAAGGAGGAGTAGGCAGTGCCAAGGGGCAGCGCGTCACGCCAGGCCTGTGACGCGCTGCCGTTGGCGCCGCCTTCTGCCCTTTTCGCGGCTCCCCGGCCTAGGAAGGAGGGGGGCGCCAAAAGGGGAGGAGGCGGTGCCAAGAGCAGCGCGTCACGCCAGGCCTGTGACGCGCTGCTCTTGGCGCCGCCTACTCCTCCTTTTCGGCGGCTTTAGGAGGGGGCGGGGCCTGGGCTGGGGGCGGGGCCTGGGGGCGGGGCCGAGTGGCCCCGCAGGTCATCAGTGACCTCTTATCCGGCCCTGGACCCGCCAGAAGTTAGACAGCACTGTCATGGAACATGGCTATTTTATTATCTATCTTCTACTGTACAGATATACTTCAGTACTAAGGTCTTTCTTGAAGGTGGTTTTTCATGGTCCCCTACTCAACTGAGGTGAATAGTGATTGAGAACAACCTTTTTGGCAATATCACCGTAGGTCTGAAATGCCTTTACAGGGAAAGCTTTCTTTACTACGAATATTAGTCTCTTTGGAACTAGGTGAAGATCTTTGTTTCTGCCCAGGCTGGGAGATTCTAAAACCTTTGGTTTTAAAAAAAAAAACTGGCAAGGGCATGAATAAAGTGATGACGCTACAAACATCCCACTGTGTGAAGATCTGCAGTTTCAGGTATGCCAACTCATTAAACAATAATGACTATGATTATGCAATTTACTCTTCGAACACAGTAACTCCTTTCAAAGGCAAATTATAAAAATAGGTGGTTAAGTATTTTGACCATCATTTCCACTCTGGAATAAAAATCAGGTGAAACACAGAGGCCTTTTCCTCATGAAAAAAAGGGTCAGAATTCAAAAACTGCTCACTTTGTTTATGCTGAACCAGAGCTGAATTTCATTTATGGCTGGCTATGCTCACCAGAAAATACTTCAGACGAGATGAAGGACACTGCAAAAAGCATGAACTATCTACTGGGAAACAGCCAATAAAAGGGACAGAGAAATCACGGCCAACTTTCTGTACACTCAATAAAATAAGACAGATCTCTTCTGCCACATCCATTATGAAAGGATCATGGTCCTCTTACATTCTGAGACTGTAAAGTCCACAATAATTTTTAACTGTTGTAACGTCGATTTTGATTTATGGCAGCCCTATGATAGACTGAGCTCTAACTCATGAACAACCCTGTGTAAGTCTTCCAGGAGCCTTGGCTTCCTTGATTTGTTCTATCGAATTGGGTTGTGGTCTTCCTTTTTGGCCTTCTACTTGCCAAACATTATTGTCTTTCTTACTCAGGTTCTTCTCGTCATAAGAAAAGAAATAGTCATTTTGGACAAGAGTTCAGACTTCTAGTGAGAGTTAAGGCTATAATAATACCCTCATAATTTTTCTTTAAATACAGTGCGCTGAGGAATTACATTTTAATAACCAAAACCCAATTGCTTTAAAAGCACACACAGTCCTTATTTCTGTAAACATGGTTTCTACCATATTTTTCATCTTATCAAAGTAAATCTATATGTCAAGGTGAGACTAATAGCAATGTATAGGGCAAACTGAGATGCTGGAATGATAGTGACTGTGAGGAGCTCAGACTTTAGTATGAAAGACTCTCTATTCTAGGAGAAAAAGGCCAGCACAAGGGGATTCCAATGGCAAATAGAACAATATTCTTCACAAGCATGTTTTCATTTTCATATATACCTCAGCCTGCCTCTGAATTATGATTATTTCTTTATTGTTACCTTACATTGATCTCTTACCTACTGGACAAATTTTTAACCAAAGGAATATGGAAAGAAGCCCGGGCATACTCACCGTTTCATCCGTGCAGATGGAGTGTACCTGCGTTCCAAACATAACAGATGTAAAGATGAGAAAGAGGAGAGCCTCAAAACACAGGAGAATAAGTAGGATCACAGTAGTTGGCGGAGAGAAAGAACTGCACTCTGCAAAAACAGAACATGGCAAAGTATTGAATGCTTTAGAGCAGTGTTTCTCAACCTTTTTTGCGCCGAGGCACACTTTTGACATTTAAAAAATCCCGAGGCACACCACCAACCAAAATGAAACAAAATGACACTCTACACAGTAATGCATATATTTAACTGACCTTGAGTTTTGGAGTTGTAGTTCACCTACATCCAGAAAGCACTCTGGACTCAAACAATGTTGGATCAGGACCAAATTTGGCATGAATACTCAATATGCCCAAAAGTGAACACAGATGGAGTTTGGGGAAAATTGACAGGGAGCCGGAGGGAGGAGGGGGGAGGGGCGGGGGGCAAACGGAGCAGGCTCCTCTGGGGCCTTGCCTTCTCCCAAACTGCTGTTTGGGAGAAGGCAAAGCCCAGAGGTGGCTTCTCCGTTGGCCCGAGCCTCCCTCCACATGCGAGAACGGTTCAGGCAAATGGAGAAGCTACCTCTGGGGCCTTGCCTTCTCCCAAACAGTGGTTTGGGAGAAGGCAAGGCCCCAGGGGTGCCTGCTCTGTTTGCCTGAATCCCAAACAGCGATTTGGGAGAAGGCAAGCCCCGAAATTGGCTCTGTTTCCCCAGTTCTCCCTCACAAGCAGAGGGAGAGCCTGGGGAACAGGCCCTGCCTGAGAGTCGGGTTTGGGCGGCTCGCCTCCTCCGTCAGGTTCCGCGGAAGACGCGAGCCGAGCCGGACAAACTCAGTTCCCAGGCAGGTCCTGGGCCCTGCGGGGAGCCGTTTTCCCGCTTCGCGCCAGCTTCCCACCTCCTCCTCCTCCTCCTGTGGGCTCACTTCTGGAGGAGGGCCTGGCCTGGCCCCTCCCCTCCTGAGCCTCCCCTGCCTCTCCCCTGCCTCTCTAGGTCCTAGAGAGGGTTGTGTTCCCCACCCGCTGTCCTGCAATCGGCTGGTGTGCCGCGGGAATCCCTCGGAGGGGGAAGAAAGGCAGGGGGAAGAGGTTTTCTTACGGCACACCAGCTGATCGCTCACGGCACACTAGTGTGCCGAGGCACAACGGTTGACAATGACTGCTTTAGAGTAAGGTGGGCAAAAAGCAGCCTGTGGAGTCACATGTGGTTCCTGAATCCTACTTTTGTGGTTTCTGTAGCCTCTACCCTGCTCCCCCACCCTCTAATATGAAAGAAAGCACAATTTTCAGGCTTATTTCAACCTAAACGGGAATTGATAGTCCTCCCAACTGGGCAAAGATACCCCAATCTCAAACAAAAAACTCCCATAACTCTTTTCCCAATGTATCAATTTTTACTGGAGACCTTCACAAAATTGAAAATGATGCACCACTACTTCTGGTCACCTTTTTGGGAAGGATTTGGATAAATACAACTCTATTGGAGATGTTCAGCATAGAAGTTGCCCCCTGGCTCGTGTGCAGTTGAGCACCAGTTTTAGACAGAAACAGAGTCAATAAATTATACCGCTTAATATTTAAATACTCAAAATGGAAAGGAGAATCGCATCAAGATTTATATATATATATATATATATATATACACACACACACACACACACACACACACACATATATATATACACACTGTATATATATTCTCGATTTGTACACCGCCACTCTCAGAGGCTCGGGGCGGTTTACAGAATTTCAGCACAACAATAAAACAATAAAACCAAACACATTAAAATATCATTATGACTCAAAGGCTTGTCTAAACAAGAAGGTCTTACAAGCTTTGCAAAAAGTTACCAAATTTCGCAAAGCCAGAGTCTCAGGGGGCAGATCATTCCACAAAACTGGGGCGATGATAGAGAAGATGGTATGTCTATGTTATATAGAACATACTATTAAAAACCACAGTGACTAATAATTTAAAAATGTAAATTAAAAGCAGCAGTGGAATTATATAACTGAGAGTATGATATCAGAAATAACCATGGTCATTGGTATTTCAGAACACTATCCCAACCAAAATAAGAGTAGAAATGGGAATTCTAATTCCTTCAAACTTTGGCTTTCAGGGGCGTTTAAAAAAATAAATTTCTAGTCCACATCCGCAAAGACAGGCTCAAGTGTATGAACAAAACTGTACACTAAAATTTCACAAGCAGAAATAGTTGGAGTACATGGTAATGGCAGGAGAGAGGTTCAGCACATAGCAGTTTTCGTTGTATTGCCTTTTGCCTTCTCCTTTGCAGAAAGCAAAGAGCATTTGGTCACTTAAAAATGTGCATATCAGAAATCATGATTAATCTGCCCCATGGATACATAAAGAGGAGAAGACGGTTAAGCAATTCCACCATGTATGGTAGACAGCTCCCCACTTTTGTTCCAACAGGGATAGAAATGTAATGACACACAGGCTTCCATCTGCAAGCTCAATGTATAAACCAAAACAAATGGAAATCAAGACTAGTTTGGTTTGCTTGCATCTGCTTTTATAGATTGTTCACCATAAAGGAGTCAAAGTTGCAGCAAGAATAGAAGCGGCAAAAGTGTGGTCTCTGAACAACATGCATCTCCCACAAGACCTTCTCTGTTTTAGGAGGAACCAGGTAATTCAAAAATATCCAAAATACATATGGCCTCTCTACATAGGGCGAGGGACAGCACTGTTTGTTGCCCACTCCAAATTCTTTTAAGCTGGGAACAACTGTTCTTTCAGATCCAAAAATGACATCCAGTATAGTTTTTAGTTTGGCAAAAGGCCTCTCCTGGGGTTCCTTTGGATCCTCAAAAGTAATCAAAGCCATGAGCCCCATGGCCCCATGATTCAACAGGATATTTTTAAGATGATCTTGTTCTTCATAGTGCATGGAGCAGAAAAGTGTAGAGACAGGGCTGGTTTTATATACTCTGCTCACGGTTTTTGTGTGCCATCTTTTATGTCCCCAGGCCTTTTTAGGCAAGGAAGGCCATTTTCCTAAAAGAAATTGAATAACTGTAAAACAAGTTCCTCTTGTTTTACAATGACAAAGCTGCTCCTAATAGACGAGGGGGTATAGGGACAAAGATAAAACTTTTTTGTAGGGCCGTATTCTCCAAAGTCTCCGGAGAGGAGGAGCCCAATGCAGCCTCCTTCCACCAATAGTTGCCCACCGTCCCAGAGGACCATTTCCAGAATATAATGCTCTTTTTCAAGTTTACTGTCAAGTTTATTACCTTATTTCAGTGATTTGGTATGACACATGTATCTAACGCTTTAAATATATTTTTCATATGAAAAAGTGGGACAAAAATAATATATTCTCAGTGTTGAAAAGAGGTCATGATGAACTGTGACTTGAACTGTTCTTTAAAAAAGGCTGAAAAACTACAAGGACAGACACACTGTTGCCCACAACCCTCTAGAGGTGATGCATGTCATGGCTACTGTACATCATTATAGATTTCCAGTGGTTTAGTTACAGCAGGGTTTGTGTGTAAAAATAGTGGCAACCGCATGGAGTCCAGAGGCTGTGTGTTGCTCGCATTAATCTAAGACAATGACCATTATTATAATGAGACTGATGTATATGAAATGTGATTTCTCAAGCAAATACCAACTATGGAAGCTTAGCTATATTAGCTATATTATACTAGATATAAATGGTCAATTCATACACAGCTGCAATAGAATGAGAGCAAATTCTATAGGGTTCAATACCATACCACTCTGATAAAACGTGATGAAAGCAAATATGGAATGACGCATATGAAGATACTTTCCCACAGATTTTATCCATTTTGAAAGAAAACAATGTATTCCCTCTAAGTCAGAAAATATTACATTTGTCAGTACTCACTTGTCCAATCTTCTTCAAAACAATGCAAGAAGTGAAATCCAACCATTATCAGAGCATGCAGAGAAATCAGTGCTATATACATCTGAAACAAAGTATGAGTTTCAATCTATTAAGTTATACAGCTTTGAAAATGATCTCATTCCATCCACAATCCTACTGCATGGACAAAATTTCTAATGATGTTGTGAGCGAGAAGAATGGTTTTGCAGAGCTTTAGTCAAAAGATTCCTCAATGGCCAAACCAAGGAATACAATCACTAGGTAACATCTTTTATTTATTAAGTCATATATACAGCACAAGAATTTAGCAATGTGATCTTTCTCTACTTTCTAGAATCAGGTTTATTATTAGATCAAAGCAGCAGATTTTCATTATAATTTCCTTGTTATGCTAGTGCTATTTAGCTAAGAGGAAGGACCACAGACTATTCTACACACACACACAGACCATGTTGTTCCCAAGAGTAAAAAGTAACTTCGTTTTGAGCAAATATGTACACATGGGGCTGGTAGGTATGTAAGTTGGACAATACTGTGCCATGACATCTCAAACTATACTGCACCATATAACAGTTTATATTCCAAATATATGCAGTCATGTTATTCACAGTGTGGGATTGTTCCTCCAAGATAATAGAGATTAAACAAATCTCTCACTGTCAGCTGCATTTTGTCAAAGTAGAAGAACCATCTTTAAAGTGGCTGCTTCTACTGAAGATAATCTTATGTCACACCATATTCTTCCCTCCAGCAGTTTGTCTTTGCAACTCTGTCATGTTTTTATTTGCAGAAATAATTTAGTAAGAACTAGCTCGCTCACTTTTTTCCTCTAAAGAACAAGCCAAAGATCTAAAGAGCTTAACAGTAGTTGCCAATTTCAAGCTGAAATCCAAGACAAGCACTCAGGACAGACAGATATTATTCTAGCCTTTATGATTCAAGATTCCTTATCTTCTATCTCATCTGCTAAATTATTTCAGGCAGAGAATGAATAGACCTAGGTATACCCAGTGGAAAGCTACCTGGAATAAACTAATTCAACAAGGGGTCAATTTTCTCCCATTAAATTATACTAGACGCCATGAGATAACAATTTCCCATCCAAATTAGATTAAAAGTTTTAAATTAGAACTATTGATAATGTTAAAAAATCTTAGTGAAATGGAGATACAACTGGAAAATTCCAAAGACATTTCAATCTGACCCTGCCTATTAAGCAATCAAGTCTTAATGCCAGTCAAGTTTCCCCTTCTCAAACTAGATCATACATGACCAGAGAAGGTGAAGCAAAAAAGTCTCCAGGCAACCAAAACAAACAGTGGTTTTTAAATAAGGGGTGTCAGTGGTGGTGGGGCTTCCAGGCAGCTTTGCTAACAGCAGAAAGACACAGCTGGATATGAAAGAAAATTGAGAAACAGATGAAATAAGATGGGCGTTTCAAAATATACAGTGATACATGGAATAAAGAAAACAACTGATAATCACTCCCAAGAACCTGGTTTGATTCCTCAATTACTTTATCTCAAACATGTTGAGATTGTTAATAAAGTGTTTTTGTTTCCCCAAGAATATTACATTATAATTATTTCAGTGGGCAAAGAAAACAACACAAACAAGTCCTACTTGAAGGTCCCTGTTTGAACTACATCATAACAAATTCACTCGGTGAACTACTTACTGTAAACAGTACGAAGTACTTCTGGTTGTTCTCTCCTACACAGTTGTTAACCCATGGACAGTGATGATCCATTTTCCGTATACATCTCTTACAAACACTAAAAGAAGAACCAAAATATGTGTGCAATACATTGCAATACAATCCTAGCAATTATCCAATCTACCCCTCACTGTTATTAGATCATAGAGAAACACTATCTCTTTTTCCAAAAGCTGCTTTCAAGTGACCTAAACTGAGGCCATACCATTGTAGAGGCCTATCATTATTCATAATTGAAGAAACATAACTTGGATTTGGAGCAGCATTAATAAGTGATAAACTACTGCAATATTGTCAGCCAACTCAGACATTCTTGTTTTGACTGCAATTATATGAGCACAGCTCATCACAGAAGCTTAACCTGATTTAAGTTCGTTTAAAATCTTACCACATTAAAACATTTTCTTGATTCTTTTTGAGAAAATAATGCTTGTTTGAACTGCAATTCACCGTCATACCATCATTTCAAGTCAGAGGTGCTCTCAGGAATTGGATTTATGACAATTGCATTAACTACACGCTGTAGTTTCTGGTTTCTCTCCTTCCAGCTATAAAAAACCATAATCTAAAAAGAAAGTGGGGAGGACTGCAGGGCACATTCCAATTTCCACTAATTTAGTTTTTGCTGTGATGCACATACTTGGCTCGAAGTCAAAAGCTGATTATTTCTGTAAGGAGACTGTCACATTTACCTTGGGGTGGGCTTTTTTGGTATCTTTTTCATACAAGTGACTGCATGTTTATTTACTCAAGCACGCTTTCTTATATGTCTTCCAACACACAATCAAAATACATGTTTTAAAAAATAACTTGAGAACTAATGGCCACCAGTTTGACTTCCTGCATGGGTTTGTGGACTTACAACCAGTATTGTGGGCAGATCTATTCAAAGAAATGGTGGTCATTCAGAATGTATAAACCTGGCCTCTGATTCAAGTGAGAAAGACATCTGTCCTGAGTCTAAGCCCATGAAGGCAATAATGCCAGCATCACAGAGACCATGATTCTGCAGATATCTGACCCTGAAAATTACTTCTACATGCATACTTTGTTCCTCTTCTAAATAGTAATACATATTACTGTTGTTCTATGCCCAGGGATTTCTGGAGTTGAGAATGTGTGACTTGATCAAGATCACCCAATGGGCTTTCATGGCTGAGTGAGGAATCAAACCCTGATCTCCAGAATCATAATCCAATGCTCAAACCACTACACAAAACCAGCTTTCAGTGTGATACATACAGGTAAACTTAAAAAAGCAGTTTAACAGAACCTTAGAGTTGGAAGACATCACATGGGCCATTGAGTACAACCCCGTCATGCAGGAAAAGCATCATCAAAGCACCACAACAAATGGCTACCCAGTCTCTGTTTAAAAGCCTCTAAAGAAGGAGCTTCCACCACACTCTGAGGTAGTGAAATATATGGAAGTCTGTTAAGTAGAAAGCATGGATGTGGGGCCTAATATGTGGCCACCCCCAACATCCACCCAATTATGCAGAACTTCCAGAACAACTACAGCAGAGACAGGGAACTTTGCTGAGCCACAAAGAAAACAATGGGCTAGTGCCTAAGAGCTAACACAAAACCCAGTTGGTCTTATATCACAAAAAACTATAATTCAGCAGAAGTCATTATATATTGTAGTAATTCAAAAACATTCAGCAATGGTCAATATCAATGGCAACAATTCAAAAGGAAGGAAGCTTAGGCACTATATTTGTTCAGGTGCATATAGAGCTAAATACTGCAGCAAACAAATCATATGATATATACAGGGCTCATAATGCAACTCAATACATAATAAGGAATCATTAAATCACACAATGTGCTGCTAAGCTATCCTTGTGGGCTAGCAATACATCAAAGACGCCCAGGATACACGGTATAATACACTAGGGTAGAAGTCAATATAAATCATAAAGTTCATCATCAATATTGTAACAGAGCACTCACGAACACCCTCAAAGACTGGGAAATCCCACATGCACAGTCCCAGTTGGTAATATGAAAACGCCCGTTTGGAAAGCAGACCCTATGTGGCTATGGGAATTCCCACTGCTTTGCTCTATTCCAGTCCAATGCGCTGTTTCAAATAAGAAATCATAAAGGGCCACTTACTCCATAAATCATAGATATAGAAAGTCCCTATGTTCGATATCCAGAGGAGCTCCGTGCCGGGGAAATCAACAAAGGGATTTCATATTACCAACTGGGACTGTGCATGTGGGATTTCCCATTCTTTGAGGGTGTTGGTGAGTGCTCTGATACAATATTGTTCCCAACTCAAGTCACAGGAAAAACTAATTCATTTGTCACCAGTATAAACAAACAGCAGCAGCAACAATAACAGGACTGAACCTAGGAACTCAAATTTAACAAGCCCATGTTCTGCAATAAATTTGTAAAGCAACCTCCAACTTCAGACTAATATTATGTACAGGATATTTGAAATTGTTCCCTTTTAGTCTTTTTATTTACAAACTTTTCTTATTAGTCTGCCTGGAGCATAGTTGTTTTAACATTGATATAACAATATTAAATTACAAGACCTTTATAACAACAACAGTAATAATACCTGCAGTGGTGTGCTCTGTCTGGTTTGATACTACAACATTTTGGACACTTGTAAACCACCTGTCCTGGTTTCAGCTGTAAACTTTCTATGAATTCCTTTGTGGCATTACCTTTGGGCACAGCACCCTGGAAATGAAAATATGACATTCAGTGATCGGAAAACTTAGTAGGTCCCATTACAGAGGTGCTGTACATCTCCTAGAGGTTTTAAGGAAGCCAAAAAATAAAACCGTCAATTTGGTGTTAGTACATCTTTACTACAAGTTCAACATAAAACCTCAGGTGGGAAATGGAAGAATAACATTTAATGAGTGTTCATCACATGTATTAAAAATATAAGGAGAAAATATAATGACTACAGGAACACAGATGTAACCAAAACCAAACAAAAGAGGCCCCAGTTATAACTACTAATACCTTAATGCAAGGCATGGGCAAAGTGTACCTCGTAGGTTATATAGAGCACTTGAAACCCCAAGTACAGCCCCTGAAAACTGTCCTAAAGCCCTCCAAAAATTGTGTGTGTGCCGGGGGGGGGAGATCAGGCTGATTTTTGAGTCATGCTTGGCACCAGTATTTGCGTGAATGTGGCAGCACATTTTCAGATGTCATACTAAAGTGTACCTAAGCCACTAAATCAGTAGTTCGAGAACCACTGCACTAAATGAAGATCTGATGTATATTCTCAGGGAAGCCCTCACATTTAAACACGTGCACTCACAAAAGGAGACTGAAACAACTGACTACTTGTAAACAAATAATTGGAGTGTGCAGCAGTATAAATTAGGTTAGGAAAACAATTGGCTTTCCAGATTTTGATGGCTGCATCTCCCATCAGCCCTAGTTTGTCTTAACAATGGGAAGGCTGATGGGAATCCCAGTCCTACACCTGGAAAGAATAATGTTCTCCATCCCTGGGTTAGAAAGATGTAGTTTAATTACTCATTGGGCACATAAACATTGGGCAAACGATTTGTTTATATGAACCTTAAAATCATGCTCTTTGGCAAATCTTAAACTGCTAAAATGCACTTTGATTAGAATTTGGCATAGAATATATCAATAATGCATGCAGAGCACTAATAAGAAAAGCTCAAGTATTCCCCCAATACAATTTACTTGCAATTATACTTGTCTGAAGAGGCAGAACACATCAGGTTTTTCCAGCTTTCTTGTTCACCATGTCATGACACGTCAGGAGCATTATCTATACTGCTGAAGAGGACTGAATTGCAAAGTTTCCTTTTCTCCTTCTTTTGTATTCTCAGACTTATTCAGAAAATATCTGAAGATCACCTTACATTTCCTTAACTAAACTATACTTTTAAAAAAAACCAGTTAACAAAAATAACTATGTTTCAAAAATATAACATTTCATCTCAGTCAAGGAAGACACATTTACACAAACCTTGTCATTCAATTTGCTCATGAAATCACACCAAAGAACAAATAATGGCAGCTGGTTAATATATTTTCAGTGACAATACTTACCGGATCTGTTACCATTGCTCGCATATGTGAAGCCAGAGCCAGGAATGCCAAAGTGTTGAAAACTATTCCGTTGATCACACTGTAGATATAGTCTCTTGATGGAAGCAGCATAACAAGGATGACTACAAAATCAGCATAGAAGACCAAGAACCAGGTGATGACTCCACAGGCGATACCACAGCCATCTCGGATAAACCACATGGTTCCCAAAGAACCGTTGTTGGGAGGTGGGACACACTTGTCCGGCTGGAGATATTCTGGTTTCCTTTCAATGTCTCTGAAGCGGTGGACTGGAGTAATCATCATAGACTATAATGTCCATTCTTGGATCTGAAAAATAGGTGTTGATGGGGTTTTTCTCCTCTCAAAAGTATTCCACTTTACAAACTTAATTGAGGACTTTCTGTGTTGACATGCAGCTCATGGATGGAATTATAACAAAGGGCAGACTGAAATAAAAGCAGGGTCAGTAATGGTGGGTGAAGGGATTCAGCATGCCAAAAAAACCTCCTATCAATCACTTCTCTCTTTCCTTTTTTACTAAATTACCAGATCCCAACCAAATCACATTTACATTACACCTAATAAATGCTTGAGATATTGTGATGCAATTTAAAGATGACAAGAATAAAAATTAGCATAAAATATGTATTTTAGCATATTATTAATTTTTGCTGTTTTACCATACTGTATATACTCATGTATATCAACCACATGTACAAGTTGAGGGCCGATTTTGGGTCAAAAATTATGGATTTTGGTATGACTCTAGGATAAGTCATGGGTCATTCCACAGAGAGGGGAAAGCACCAATACCACTTCAGTGATCCACTTTCCCTGTTTTGCCACCCAGACATTCAAAAAGGCCAGGAGGTGATCCATGCCAGACAGTCTACAGCAGGTCAATGCTTCTTTTAGGTTTTCCTGGTGACTGACAGGTCATGCTTTCATCACTACTGTCAGAGAACAGAATGGTTCCTTTCTTGATAAATGTTAAGGTACAGTACTCATACTGGGTTAATTTTTTGATCCACATCGCTAGACTTATACATGAATATATAACAGTGGTTCTTAAAGTGTGCTCCATGGAGTGAGGGGCTCCGCAAAACATATTGAGGTGCTCCATGCTCCCTCCTCCTCTTTCCTGCTCCTCCCTCTTCCACCACTCGCTTTGCTGCCAAAACCCCTTTTCCCTCAGCCTCCTCAGACCCAAAAGCCATTTGCCAAATATATAATGTATAACCACCATATATATCAAATGGTAGATATACATTATATACAATATATGAACATTTATTGGGGGCACACAAGAAACATTTGCTTCAAAGGGGCTCCATGGCTGAAAAAGTTTGAGAATCCCTGGTATATAGAGTAGTTATGGGTATACTGAATTTCTGAAAAACAGATGTTTACGGTAAGTATCTGAAGTATTAAAATACCAATCTCTGTACTGTCTGGGCGCTATAGTAAATTTAAAACGATAACTAAACCAATTATATTCTTTGAGAAAATCCTTTCAAATCAATATCCATGCATAAGTTAGTCAATATTTCTTCTACAATTATACCCTCATATTAGGAATGTTGGGAATTATGTATTTTTTCCTCCTTAACTCCATAAGCACAACATTCAACAGACTTAAACTACACAATTTCTAGTAGCACTTGGGGAAAACTATTAGCTTTGTGACTCAAAACTCACTGGTTCAGTTCACTCAGCAGCAAATTTTCATCTTTCATCATGGACTTATCATTGTTCCTCATTCCCACCAGGTACCCAGTGCTAACTAGGACTAATCTCCTTATTCTAACTCTGCAGGTCCACAAACTTGACAATGCTTCGACACAGCTTTACCTGCTTCTGTAGTGACCAGCATTCCCTTTTTCTTAAGCAATTTGATCCATCTAGATATCATATGGCTATTTTCTGCCATTCCTTCCTATACTTCGTTATTTTCCCGATAAGAAACAAAGCTTTACCGAATCAAGTTTGCAGTAATGGAAAAGTAATTTCTAATCTCTTGTTTTAGGTTCTGAATATTATATCTAAGGGGAAAGCCAAAAGCTAAATAGAAAAGCCTCTATAAGAACAATGAGGGAATCCAATTGTTTCAAGCCTACCAAACACGTTTAACCAGGCACAAGAGTTTGGAAAATAAAAGGTCAATATACATCATAGGGGAAGCAAGGCCTCTTTAAATCGCTGTCAACACAACCTAGTGTCTGCTTTCAGTTTGATAGTGTTACTCTAGTTACAGATAATCAAGCATCCCACAATGTTTTTTTAAAATGTCAGAGTGGCATTGCACAAACCATCTTACAATCAATCCTGTCAATATAGAATGAAAACAGCACTCTCTCCATGATTGGAGGGCACATATAGTCAGTTCATGTCAGCTTTCCAATCCATCAAGATGGGATATTTGTTAGTCTACATTTATAGAAGTGTTTTATGTACAGCCTGGAAACTGGCCAAGCTGGCTAAGGGATTTTGGAAGGTGTAGTCCCAAACCCTTGACTTTTCCAAACTCTGTTTTTTGGGAATAATCAAGAGCATGAAATTGTGGCTACCCACCCTAAATCTGAAGGAAAGACCAGGCTATAAGTAATAAATTTATAAACATGCACAACACATTAATAGTCTTGCTTTACTGATGTTTTTAAAAAGGTAATAGGAGCCTTGGCAGAACTACTTAGTACTTTGATCTTTGGAACAGAGTCGAGACAGCTTCCACTGAAAAGAGTGCTTGGTCCTTGCAGACAGTAAACATTTCAATGGTATTTTGAAATTAAATGATTACAAAAGCCAAGATGTTATTGAAAATAATGGAGATTGCCTTAGCTTTCATCTAGCCAGGTAGGAAAGGGTCACATTTTGTTGCAGACTTCATTAGACTTCATAGGGTAGGCTTTTTCCAACACTTGTCATTTGAAAAGTCACAAAGAATGTACCCACATTTTTTTCCACCTGCCACATATAAATTTCTTCTTGTTTATTCAAATAAATTACACACCTGGGACTAAAACTGACCCAAAATATTTACTGCATTTTGCTGTTGGGACTACACTGTGGATCCCACCTGCTGAAATATATTAGGACAAAAATTGTGATGTTATTTTGTGATCAACCCCTTTAAATCCACAGATTCTACACCCACGGATTCCATCATCCATGACTTGAAAATGTTCTGGGGTGTGTGTGTGTGACTTTTTATATAAAACATGCCACTTCATGACACAATTTTATATAATGGGACTTGGTCTTCATGGGAGTCATGGAAGCAAATCACAGCGGACACCAAAAGCCCACTGTACAATGCAGATATGCTGGACCAGGCATCCAGATGCAAAACAATCCCTTCCTTGTTGGGAGAGACATTGGAAGAAAAATGTAACCTGGAACTCTGTCTGTACAAATATAAATTGCAATTTACTAAAATAATGAAATGTCCTGTTCATGAAGGTGAAAATATGCAATTACTTGCTTTAGGAAATCAATTCCCACTGGCAGGAGAAGAAAAAGTGGTGGTGGAGGAGGGGGGTAGTGATTCATTTCACCTGCATTTCATGCACTCAGTAACATTATTGCGTATAAGAGGAAAATCTGAAATGACTATTTCACAGTGACTGAGAATGATCATTAGGATTTGAGATATGGGGCTAGTTGCCAAAAGATGCTCATAACCTTGAAGTCACTGATTCATCAAAATATTTATAATGTACAAGCATAATTGAACAACAGCATCTGGAAATGACTCCACATAGACATGGAAGAAATACATCCTGCAACCGGAATTCTAAAACTAAAAGTAGGAAGGTATCAACTGCATGCTCACCTGATCCTGTCCAGAAAAGAACAAATGTAGATATAGATGTCATGAACAGAAATACACATAATTATCTGTAGGAAATCCAGAGGCATAATTAGGAATTCAAAAGCAAAGAACAGTACAAGAAATGTTTGGAAGCATTCCTTACACAAAGCATCCTTTTACGACAATCTATGGAAGCCTACCAAAGTTCAAATGAGGAAATGAGGGATAATAACTTAAAGGAGACACTTAGCCTAACTCATGTGAGTTCAAACCTGCTACAAACAATGCTCTCAATCCAGAGCTCCACAAGCAAATCCACTTCAGTAGAAATATTAGATGCATTTCTAGATGTAGTATTATACGCAGAAAATTGGTCCTGCACCTCAAAATGAGAAAGCCTTATAAGCAGGCCACAAATGATGAAAACACCAAAATCGTCTGCTTACGTAAATTCAGGGAAGCAATGGTGATTTGCTGTAAAGTAAATGAGAGGCATTTTATTGCTGGCAAGTACTCCTCCCATTATGGATTACGAAACATTCCTCTTTGAGGCGTAAGAAGTAACCAGAAGCCAAGAGAGGGTTGGGAAAGACTGATCTAAGCAGTCTATGGCACAAATCCAAATCTAATTTTCTTTTGCTTCTGTAGTTTCAGCAACTGATTCAGAATTTGGCAAAAGACAATTGGATGAATATGAGTAACAGACTCACTATTTCTACTCTCCACTATGGTTCATGTCATGCTTTTATATGAAGTCCCATAAGGTGTCAATAGTAAAAAGAACCAACAGCTCGAACTTACAGGGATCTGAAATACGTTAATGAATTAAATTGCTGTTACAGAAAAAGAGTCCTTAAAATCTCGGCATTCAAATCTGGGATTTGGGGGGGTGGGGTTCTAAAATTAGATATAAAGGGGAAGGAAGGGGATCGAGTCCTGCAGAATTCTGAGGTTCAGGCTTAAATGTTCTAATTAAAGTAAAGAAAGCAAATGGAATTTTGTACCTTAAAGATGCTCATGCTTTTGAAAGTTGTATTATGCCCAGACACTCTGAATCAGTTCCTCCAAAATATATGCAAAAAGTAAATTAAACGAGCTATTAAAATTGGCTCAGTGTGCAAGACAGCACTTCAATTAACAAAAATACAGAGTGCCATCATAATTCATATCTGGAAACTGATTCAGAACACTTTTATAATCAAGCATTTGACAGACTATTTCCTAATGCATAAAAGAAAGATCCTGAATCATATTTTTACCCTTCTCCTATTTAAATTTATCTGGTTATCTTTGTAGCATATATTGGTTCAGAGCCAGCACTAGTGTTTAAGAATCTTCTGTCAATCACTTCTCAAAATAATTTCAAGTAAATTTGCTATGTGGCAAGTAATTTGGGTCAAAGTTTGAATTAAACTTGTATCTACTTTTGAGGTTTTTGAACCCTTGTAAGTTAAATCCTCTAGGAAACGATGTGGAAAGAAGAAATGCTTGGACTATCTTACATCTAACTCCCAAGTTTAGAGATTCCTGCTACACAGATTGACTGAAGGAAATATTATAATTTAAGAGGATATTAAGAAGGCAAAGTAGAGTGTTGTGTGGTTTCCAGGCTGTATGGCCGTGTTTAAGCAGCATTTTCTCTTGACGTTTTGCCTCCATCTGCGGCTGGCATCTTCAGCCTAGAAGCCACACAACACTCCAGTGATTCCTGCCATGAAAGCCTTCGACACTACTATGGCAAACTGTCTCCCATTGTGCAAGCCCTAATTGGGATAATAATACAAAATGTTTGGTAGGGTAGTCCCTCTCTTAAATCAAACTCAGCCCTCCCTGAATCAAAATCCTGTTTACGGCCCTGCAACCTGGAGTAAAATTATTAGCTGAGATGAAGTATTCCATATAGTAAGTATGACGTAGATGTCTACACAAGCATTTTTTTTTGTTTTTGTTGAATGTCTTCAATTTATTTCTGACATATGATGACCCTAAAGTGAACCTATCATGGGACCTTCTTGGCAAGATTTCTTGAAGCTGAGAGTATGTGATTTGCCCAGTGGTTTTCCACAGCTGAACAGGAATTTGAATCTTGGTCTCCAGATTACTACAACAATCCAACCACTTCATCCTAGTGACTCACTAAGCAAATTATACTGAGTAGTACAGCAAAAATGTAAGATATACCTTGCTGGATCAAACTATCAGCCTATCTCTTGCCATATTCTGCTCACACAATGACCAATCAGTTCTCTATAGGAAGCCCAACAGTAGGGCACAAGAAACTTCAGGGTGAACATCTGTAAATTCAGTTTAAATACATTGTTTGGGTAATTTATTTATGTGCATTTTTGGATATACAGCACAAGAAAATAATAACTTGATTTTTGTACCCTGCCTCAATCTCCCCGAAGGGACTCAGGGCAGCTTATGCAGGGACGATGCAGTGTCTTGGTTCTACAAAAGATAGCACTATAGTGTGTCAGAAACATACTCGTTTATTATGACACAAATATGCACAAACTACAGCCTGATGCATTCACAAACATAGTAAATATATGACCTAGACAGTCAGTGGAGTACAGTTGTTTGAGCATTGTACTATGACTCTATAGACACCAGTTTGAATCTCTGTTCAGTCAGGACCTTGGACATCTCACACTTTCTCAACCACAGAAGATGGCAAAGGAAAAGCCCCTCTGAATGAATCTTGGCAACAAAACCCTATGATAGGTTCAACTTAGTGCCACCGTAAGTCAGAAATGACTTTAAAGCATGCAACAACAAATTACAAACTACAGTACTACAGGCTAAAACTGGAAATTGCTTTTAACAGAGTGAAATTAATTATAATGGAAGTACAAAAACATTCCCTGAATACGCAAGAACTAATCATAAGAACAACAGACAGTCAAATGGGAAGGATAACCTATAATTCATTCAAGCTCCAAGATACTAAAATTGTCTAACAAAAATCTATGTTGGAATAGCATATAGTAACTATTCTATGAAAGTGCTTCATTTAAATGCATACATAAAGTCAGGTACTGCATAAAACAAAGTCAGCTACTGAATAAAAATTACTGAGAGATTGTCAGTCTGACAGATCCCACCTCCCACTCCTGCCAGTATGACACATTAATATTAAATTAGGTGATGATGCAGGGATGTAGCACATATAAGCAACATAAAGTATTTGTGAAATTTGGGGCCATTTCAAAGTTCCTTGGTGAATTAAGCCTACTACTGGCGTCTTTGCAGGTCGGATTTCTGGACAGACCAAACCAGTTTCTACTGGGTTTTTCTATCTCAGGGTTACAAAATCTAAATACTGAAAAACACAAGCTGCTTGAAAACTTTTAAAAATGCACCCCCACTGTATTGTCTTGTATATTAGTCCAAACCAGGAGGGAGTTCCATCCTTCTCCAGCAACACACCAACTTACGCCTATGCAATTCCTTCTTATTTATTTATTTCTGGCATTTGTACCCCGTGACTTCTCAACCCTCAAAGGGGGACTCAGGACGGCTTACATTAGTAAAGGTACAAGGCCATTACATCACAAATACAATAATAAATCACAATCACCTACATAAACATTAAAACAATTACATAATCATTAAAACCAGTATATAAAGCATATAAAACAATTCACAATGTCGTCTGCCGCAACGCCATTGCAGTCAATGTCCATTGAAGTGCAAAATTACGTCTGCTGCCCAAAGACCTTGTCCCAGAACCATGATTTAATTTTTTTCCTGAAAACCAGGAGGGATGGGCAGAATCTTATCTCATTCAGGAGTGTGTTCCACCGGCGGGGGTCCATGGTCGAAAAGGCCCCGTTTTTACTCCCCGCCAAAGGCGTTTGTGATATTGGCAGGAGCGAGAACAGGGCCTCCCCGGATGATCTTAGGCTATGAGATGGGACGTAGAGGCAGATGCGTTCAGACAAGTAAGCTGGGCCAGAACCGTATAGAGCGGGCCTGCCCGACAGCCGGCCCCCATGGCTCCGCCCTCCCTCCCAAAGCGTCACGCCAGCCTCAGAAGCGGGTGAAACCGGAGGGGGCGGGGGCGTGGCGGAGTGGCCCCCCAGGTGATCAGTGACCGGAATTCCGGCCCTTGGGCCGGTAGAAGTTGGACAGCCCTGGGAGCTTTATAGGTCAAAACTAACACTTTGAATTGGGCTTGGAGATGGACCGGCAGCGAGTGGAGCTGACATGTTCCCTGTATATTGCTCCAGTCAGTAATCTGGCTACCGTTTGTTGGACTAGTTGGAGTTTCTGAACCGTCTTCAAAGGCAGCCCCATGTAGAGTGTGTTGCAGTAATCTATTTGGGATGTAACCAGTGTGTGAACGACCATGGGCAGATCAGACTTCCCAAGGTACGGGCGCAGCTGGCGCACAAGTCTTAACTGTGTAAAAGCTCCCCTGGCCACCGCTGAAACCTGGGATTCCGGGCTCAGTGATTAGTCCAGGATCACTCCCAAGCTGCAAACCTGCGTCTTCAAGGGGAGTGTAACACCGTCCATTCCTATACTCAAAATTCTGTAAGAAATTTGGAGTTAGAAAACTTCAAAAAAAAGTAGGAGCCACAAGGGATCATTCCGTAAGTATAAGTTGGCTAAAGAAGTGCACCAAAGATTTTCAGAATAGTAAATTGCTAAAACAACTGCTGGTTACAAGTTGGTGTGGGGACAGCAATACAATTTTAGTGCAATAGCTGTGGTGCTAACAAGGTGAATTTTTGACAACACAGGGACTGAATAAACTTAATTACAAGTAGATTACTTTGGTGTTGCTAACAAGTCCAAAGACAGAGAAAAATGCAAACCTATACATATTTACTGAAGAGTAAACTTTGTCAAATTCAGTGGGCCTTCCTTCCAGATAATATATATAGGACTGCAATCACAGTGGCTTTTAGATAATGAACAGACCAGTTAAATAGTAAGCAAATGAACAAATTTGCATTCTCAATTATGCAGTTATTCACTGTCACCTAAGCATGGGAAGTCTTACATTTTGTAACTTCAGTCTGTCCTGAGCTGGCATAAAAATGGAGCATATAAAAACATTACAATTTATGGCAATATTCCACAGTTAAATACAGGACTATGTGATAGGGATGTGTCCAGGCTGTAGTTTTTGTCCCGTGAAATCTTCTTTTCCCTTAGTGCTTATCTCAAAATACACATGTAGTTCCTTCTCCAGGAAGTGTAGCCTTAGTTCCACACCCAAATGCAGAATCTGAACAGAATTTCAGGGCAAGCTCATAACTACTTCATGAAAGGTTAGGCTGCTTACCTGTAACAGTGTTTCTTCGAGTGTAGGTCTGTGAAATTCACACAAATGGGTTTACTCCCGCGCATGCGTCAGAATCTCGGACATACTAGCTTTAAATAAAGATTTACATAAGCCCCTCCCACTCCCCCCCCTCATCCCCCGATTGAGCTACCTATTCAGTTTCTTGCCGCCAGACAGCAGCAGAACATAGGCATGAAAAAGAGGGGAGGACGGGTGGGTTCCGTGTGAATTTCACAGACCTACACTCGAAGAAACACGGTTACAGGTAAGCAACCTAACAGTCTTCTTCGTGTGGTCTGTGAAATGCACACAAATGGGTGACTTAACAAGCTTACGTACCTGGAGGTGGGTCATGCCACATAGGAGAACAGGACGGCTCTGCCGAAGGATGCATCCTTCTTAGCGAGAACGTCGAGCTTGTAGTGGGCTGCAAACGTCGAAGGGTTCACCCAGGTAGCAGCCTTGCAAATTTGATCAACAGGAACACCCCGCAAAAACGCTTGGGATGTTGAAACTGCCCTTGTGGAATGGGCTTTAACACCAACAGGTAATTCCTTGTGGGCTAACTGGTAGGCCAACCGGATTGCCAGGACTATCCATGAGGCCAAACGTTGAGAGGTAAGGGGAAGTCCCAGGGAATCTTCCCTATACTTAAGAAACAACTTAGGGGATTTTCTATAAGGGGCTGTCCTATGTAAGTAGAAAGATAAGGCCCTCTTAACATCGAGGGAGTGAAGGGCAATCTCCAGAGGAGATGAAGGTTTGGGAAAAAAGGCTGGGAGGACAATGTCCTGGGCCATATGAAAATGGGAGACAACTTTGGGAAGAAAAGTGACATCCGTCCGGAGGACCACTTTATCTTCATGGAACCGGATGAACGGGGGATCAGAACGGAGTGCTGTGATTTCACTGGCTCTTCTGGCTGAGGTAATAGCCACGAGGAAGGCCATCTTCCAGGACAAGTGGGAAATATGAGACGTTGACATGGGTTCAAAGGGGGGTTTAGAAAGCTGGGAGAGGACCAGTTCTAAACTCCAAGATGGAGGAGGAGGAGAAACCGGGGGAAAAGACTTTTTATATCCCTATAAAAACATACCCACACTAGGGGATCTTGAAAAAGGGACGGGACACCAAATTTTTTCCTGTACCAGGAGAGAGCTGCTAGATAGCATTTGATGAAAGATTGGGAAAAACCTTTAGTGGAGAGGTCAATAAGGAAATCTAGAACAGTAGAGATAGGAGCCGACTGTGGCAAATAGCCCAACGGCTGAACAAATTTACGAAACCTGTCCCACTTATAGGTGTAGGCCTTTCTGGTGGAAACCTTTTGAGCTGCCTGAATTATGAGGCGGACAGGATCGGAGAGGTGGGAAAGGGCCTGATCCTCCACACTGTAAGGTGGAGAGATGGGAGGTCTGGGTGTAGGATGAGACCCTGTCGAAGGGTGAGAAGGTCGGGGTCCAGGGGAAGGCGAAGGAAGTCTCCCTGAGAGGCCTGGAGAAGGGGCGTGAACCACGGCTGGCGGGGCCACCATGGGGCTAGCAGGATGCAATCCGAGTTGTCGGAGATCAGTTTTGCAACCACTCTGGATAGGAGTGGAAGGGGAGGAAAGGCGTAGAGGAGTCCCGGGGACCACTGGTAGAGGAATGCGTCTCCTAGACAGTCTGGGGATGCGAGAGGGTGGAGTCTCGCACAATATATGAGGCAGTGAGTGTTGAGGTGTGAGGCAAATAAGTCTATTTGAGGAGCGCCCCAGCGCCTGATCAGTGAGAGAAAGTGGCCGGGGTTGAGCTGCCACTCGTGAGTGGTGGACGAAGTCCTACTTAGTGAGTCGGCCAGAGTGTTCTGTAGGCCTGGAAGGTGAATAGCTAGGAGGAATGTGTTGTGGTGAATGCACCACTCCCATATCCGAAGGGATATTGAGAGGAGAATGGGGGAGCGGGTGCCCCCCTGTTTGTTGATGTAGTATTTTACTGAGGTGTTGCCCATGAGGACTTGGATGATGCGGTTGGAAACTAGGGCCACAAATGACCGTAGGGCTTTTTCTACCGCTATGAGTTCCAGTGCATTGATATGGAGCCTCTTTTTGGAGGGGGACCAACGACCGCTGATGGTGAGGTCTTGAAGGTGAGCACCCCACCCTGTGGATGATGCGTCTGTCGTTAGTGACAGGGACGGCTGAGGAGGAGAGAAGGGAAGGCCCGAGCACACGTTGGACCTGTTTGTCCACCATGAGAGGGACTGGAGAACTTGGACGGGGGGGGTGGAGGATCATGGTTTGGCTGTCTAGCCCCGGCTGGAACAGAGAGGAACCAGGCTTGGAGGGGGCGGAGGCAGAGGCGGGCGAACGCGGTGACGTTCGTGGTGGAAGCCATATGGCCAAGGATAGATTGGATGGTCCAAGTAGAACATCGGTGGCGAGTTTGGATAGCATGGATAGAATGGCACAAGTTGAGGAAGCGGTCCTCTGGGAGGTAGGCTCTCTGGGATATGGAGTCTATTACTGCACCTATGAACTGCACGGTCCGGGAAGGTGAGAGATGTGACTTTTCCAGGTTGACAACGAGTCCCAGGCTCTGTAAAAGAGATAAAGTATAATTGATATCGGATGACAACTGGTCACATGACCCAGAACAGAAAAGCCAGTCGTCCAGGTAAGGGAACACAGTGATGGCCTGCTGGTGAAGGTGGGAGGCGACGACCGCCATACACTTAGTGAAAGTCCTCGGGGCCGTGGAGAGGCCGAAGGGAAGGACATTAAAGGAATATGGAGTATCGTCAACCATGAAGGTGAGGTACTTCCTGTGGGACTGTCTAATAGAAATATGGAAGTAGGCGTCTTTAAGGTCAACAGTAGCCATCCAAGCTCCCTTCGGGATGAAAGGGAGGATGGAGGGGAGCGTGACCATCCTAAATTTGCGTGGTTTGATGAATTGGTTAATTTCCCGGAGGTCCAAAATGGGCCGGAGGCCACCATCCCTTTTATCTACAAGGAAATATCTGGAAAAGAAGCAAAATTGAATTTGGTGGGATGGGGTAGGGGAAATGGCTCCCTTAAGAAGGAGGGAGTCAATTTCTTTCAGTAAGGCAGGAGAAGTCTGGGTAGAGAGAGGTTTTCCTGGAGGTGGAAGGGAATCAAACTCTATGGCATATCCTCGATGGATAATGTCCAAAACCCACTTATCTGTGGTGATGGACTGCCAGATTGGGAGAAAGGGCTGAAGCCTGTCTAGGAACAGCCTAGAAGCGACGCCTTCTATTGTCTGAGGATTTAGCACCTCGATACTGACCCCTGAATGGAACACCTGGACGCTTGTATCCCTGTGAAGGGAACTGTGGTCGTTGTCCTCCTCTATACGGAGCGGAATTGTAGTATCCGCGAAAGGACTGAGGATAGTAGTATGGGCACCAACGCTGCCTGTAGGGTTGGTAAGGTTGATTGGATTGTTGGCCATATTTATTCAGGGTTTGTTTCATTTTATGAGAGTGTTCAAATTGTGAGTCTGTTTCGGGGTTGAACAGACCAGCTTCATCCATTGGCAGATTTTCTATCATGGAACGCTGATTGGAGGACAATGCTGCAGATCTTAACCAAGCATGTCTCCTAAGGGCAACTGATCCCGCGATCAGTTTGCCTGAGGTATCTGCCCCATGTTTAGCCAAGTCATTTTGTAGGGTGGCCAGGGTGAGGGCTTCTTGATGGAAAGCCTTAGCCATGGGCTGGTCAGTTGCGGGAAGCAGGTCCAGATATGGGCCTATCTTGTTCCACAGGTATGACTGATAGACGCTCATATAAACGCCATAATGAGCCATCCTGCCTGAAAGGCATGCCGCAGCATAAAATTTTTTGGCCATGGCATCAAGTTTTCTGCCTTCTTTATCAGAAGGAGCAGCTTGGTTATTTTGGACTGGCTTAGTCTGGGCATCAGTCTGTCAATTTACTTTTGGGAGTTTAGCCAACCAGGGGTGGTAGATAGGTCAATTCGATAAAGGTTTTCTGCCCGCTTAGATGTGCTTGGGACAGTAGCAGGGGCAACTCCAGAAATTTTTAGGAGTTTGACCAAGTAGGGTATAGTAGGTAATATGGTGGACTGCTGTGGTTGCTGTTCAGCAGAAGTAAAGTAAGGGTCTTGAACCACATCATCAGATTGTGGGGGCTGTATGCCAAGGGATCTGGCCAGCCTGATTAATAGTGCAGAAAATTTCTTATATTCTTCTGCCTGTTGAGGATCAGTCTCAGGCTCAGGCAGGGGAGGTAAAGGAGTAGCATCAGAAGAGGACTCCAAATCTGCATCATCATCTGGAAGGTGAGGGGGGGGGGACTGGGCAGGAGGAGCAACCGTCGAGGCAGGGGCTTGAGCGGGAGGGGCTGGGGGGGCTGGAGGTGGAGGAGCTGCCACGGATGCCGAAGGGTAGGAAGAGGGGGGCCACGGACACCGATAGGGATCCGGGGAGTGATAAGGCTCAGGAGGATAGTAAGGGTGATAATAGGGAAAGGGGGGGTAGGGAGGAGGGTAGCCATGAGGGTACCCATAAGGATGTTCCCAGGAGCGGTCTCGGTAGCCGGGCGCCTCTTTAAGAGGGCTCCGAGACCGGGAGCGAGCCAAGCGAGGCGGGGAGGGCCGCACAGCCGTGCGGGGGGAGCCGTGCACCTGCGCGCTGCGGCGGCAAGAGGAGCCGCATGGCGTGGGCTTCAGCGAAAAGAGCCTCGGTCTCCGGTGGAGGGGAGAACCTGAGCAAGCGGCGGGGAAGGAGGAGAGGTGCAGGGAGGATCTCCTTCAGCCGCGGAGGAGAGGAGGTGAATGGGGAGGAGTTGGGGGGGATCTTCCACTCCTGAGAGATCATCGTCAGGCTCAAAAAGTTGCAGCGTTTCTGCTGCTAACAAAGGCATGCAAGGACTGGGAGGCGTGGGGCCGGCCAGGAGCCTTGGTTGATTTTGTGCCATAACCTCCTTCGGTTTGTCTTTGGACCGAAGAGAGTGTTTAGAGGTTTTTTGTTTTTTCTTTCGCGGTGGCTCAATGGCAGAGTCAGAGGCCAACTCGTGAATGGCACTATCCGTCGAGGCACTTAGAGGAGTGGGATTTTGAGGGATAGATGGAAGGGAGGGCTGGCTCAGGGATTGAGAGAGCCCAGTCCCTGTTGAGGTAATAGACTGCTCGAAAAGAGCAGCTTTAAGCCTGGAATCCCTGCTCTTTAGAGCTCTAGCAGAAAAGGACCTGCAAATCTTGCAAGTCTGTGGGATGTGAGATTCTCCTAAACAGAGGAGACATTTTGCATGTTTGTCCTCCTGGGGCAAAGTTGCCCCACAATCAGAGCATTTTTTAAAAGAGAGGGAAGACATCTTATCGGATAGTCGAGGCAATCCGTGGTCTTAGAAATGAAGAGCTAGCAGTCAGAGATGCTTTCGCTGGCAAGGCGGAAAAGGAACTGAATAGGTAGCTCAATCGGGGGGTGAGGGGGGGCGGGGAGTGGGAGGGGCTTATGTAAATCTTTATTTAAAGCTAGTATGTCCGAGATTCTGACGCATGCACGGGAGTAAACCCATTTGTGTGCATTTCACAGACCACACGAAGAAGAATCAGTAAAAATAGAGCTATTGATGCAGAATCATTCAGAAACTTTAATTTAAGCAAGTACTTGATCTGGAGTTTTCCAAGTCGAGTACTAATACCTTATACACTGAGCTGCACTGCTTGGAATTAATTTGGAAGTTCTAGTACCCTGAAGTTTAAGCTCTGGTAGTAATGTGCTCTTTAATATTTTCTTCATTAGTCAATTGGCAACGTTGAAGGTCTTAAGTGGCCACTTTTATTTGACCAATCAAAGCACCTACCCAACATACGCCAGCATATACTATTGATTTCTTTCAGAAGCATCAAATTATCATCATATTGTGAAAGTGATAAACCCTAAGGCCATTAAGAAGATGCTCTTTACCTGAGGGAAAAGTGTGTCCTTATTTTCCTTCTTGTGGCAGGCTGAAATATTTTTATTCAGGCAGGCTATCAAAGCAAAGTTTTAAGAATAGGCAATAACTGCTTTTTTACTTATTCATCTTACTGAGATTTTAACTGAATTGTTTTAATAATTGCAACATTTAATTCTATTTTAATATTTATATTTTGTGGGCTTTTAAACTTTATGGTTTTTAAGGTTGTGAGTTGCTTTGGATCTTGGTCCTGAGGGAATATTGGGGTACTGCTACTAACAGCAACAATAGCAATAATAGACAGCACCAATGCTGTTTTATGACAGGGGAATGCAAGTGTCTTGTTATCCTGATCAATGATACAGCCTGGATCAAAATGGTATTAATTACAATTGTTTTAAAAAAAGAAGTAGTGCACAACTAATTACAAACCTTGCCATGGGTCACCAGTCAAGGTTTGGTCCATAACCTACAGTTTGAGAATCCCTATGGTAATGAGAAAACCTAGCTTCAATGCTGAAATAGGACTAAAACACTTGATTTCAAATCCCTGCTCAGTCATAAAAAATCACTGGGAAAATCACAGCCTTAGATGAAGACACTACCAAAACTATTCTCAATATATCTTGCCAGAAATACCCTATGAGAGGGTCACTATACTCATAAGGAGGAATCACTATAAGGAGACAACATGAAAGCATACAACAAATTATAATAAAATGAACAAGGTGCTGACAGTATTATTTATTTATACCGTGCTTTATCTCACCAAGGGGGACTCAAAGCGGTACCCAAACGGGTATCCAAAAGTCGTGCCTTGGTCTTGACCACTGGAAGCTTTTAGAGTATCTCTGGAACTATAAACTCTGTTCAGTTAGCATATATTTTGGAGAACTTTTCTCTTTAACTCGGAAGGAGAGTGACAAGTAATAATACAGCACATGCTATACCCCCAGATCGCATTGAGAAAAAGCTGGCAGTTTGGCTCTGCTGCATGGAGACACTGGCACTTGGCACTTCTAGGTGTGCGGAGAGTAACTGAGAATAGGGCATTTGTATGTATCTTCACATGCCAAGCATAAAATGCTACCAAGACACTAGGGCAAAGGTTTCCAAACGATGTGTTGCAACACATTAGTATGTCAGCTGCAGCGTGTAGGTGTATCGCACAAACCTAACAAGAAATGATAAAATGCTTGGAAATGCATGCTATCATCTTATAAAGCATGTATTAAACCATAGAAATGAAAGGTTTACTGATAAAGATTGTGTCCCCATGGATATCATTATAACAATTCATGTATCCATATCTCTTACAAGTGGTTGGTTTAACCTCCGGTTTGGTAGTAAAACTGAATTGCTGTCTCGCGGAATAAAGCACGTTTAAAAATGGTGTCACCAAAATGAAATGTTTTGAAGGCTCTGGACTAGATCATATGGACAAGGTGGCCATGTCTGCTTCCTAAGCTGTCACACGTACAGGGATACACTTTTGGTCCCAAGCCTTTCAGATGAGGGACACTCAACCTGTGCCAACTGCTCCTATGCCATGAGGGATCCCTGCTTTTGACACGTGACAGAGGCCCCTTCCACACAGCTAAATAAAATCCCATATTTTCTCATTTGAACTGGGATATATGGCAGTGTGGACACAGATACCCCAGTTCAAAGGAGATATTGTGGGTAACCTGCGACTTAATCCAGTCAAAAGGAGTGATAAATACAATTTACATATTAAGTGTCCACAAACTGCTCAGTGATATGCCCAAGAGCACTCATTTAATCTACCTTCCCAACCTTTTTCTGGCCATGCTCCACCTAAAGGTAAAGATAAAGGTTTCCCCTTGGCATTGTCTAGTTGAGTCCGACTCTTGGGGGAGGTGCTCAACTCCATTTCTAAGATGAAGAGCCAGCATTGTCCAAAGATGCCTCCTAGGTCATGTGGCTGGCATGACTGCATAGGGCGCTGTTACCTTCCTGCCAAAGCAGTACCTATTGATCTACTCACATTTGTATATTTTCGAGCTGCTAGGTTAACAGAAGCTGGGACTAACAACGAGAGCTCACCCCATCCTGCGGATTTGAACCGCCAACCTTCTGGTCAGCAAGTTCGGCCCCAATGCCCCACCTAAGCATCTCTAAAATCTTGATGCCTGCCCTGTGACATATAATTCAAAAAGTTATTCACTTGGAGGAAGCCTAAATGGCCAGTAACTAGATCTAAACAAGCTTCCAAATAGCATGGCCTCCATGAAAGAGAAGAATGGGGCCTCTTCCACACAGCTGCATAAAATCCACATTGAACTGGATTATATGGCAGTGTGGGCTCAGATAAACCAGTTCAAAGCAGATATTGTGGATTATCTGCCTTGATATTCTAGGGGCCCTTCCACACAGCCATATAATATCCAGAATATCAAGGCAGAAAATCCCACAATATCTGTTTTGAACTAGGTTAGCTGTCTGAGTCCACAGTGCCATATATTCCTGTTCATATAAGATAATGTGGGATTTTATTCAGTTGTGTGGAAGGATGCCCAGTTCAAAGCAGATATTGTGGATTATATAGCTGTGTGGAAGACCCCTAAAAGAAGGAATGGACGGCTGGAGTAACTATGCTCTCTCCGCTCCTCTCTATTAATAGGCTTTCCTTTTAGCAGGGGTGCTCATTATGGTGATCGGAGCACCTAGGTGATCTTCGGCCCTCTTCCAGGTGATCTTTGGGCCTCACTCCGCTCCTGCCATGCGCGCGCACATGTGCTCCCACCACCGCCTTCGCGGGGCTTCTTTTGCTAAAATGAGGCTTTAGTGGGCGGGCCCTAGCGCTCGTCTTGCCATGCACGGTGTGGTGACATGACCGCCCATTGGTTGCTGCTGGGGGAAAGGGCGGGAGCAAGGCGAAGGCACGCGCACGGATAGGATGCGAGGCGGTGGGAGGGATGGAGGGAATGTGTGTGTGTGTGAGAGAGAGAGAGCCAAGGAGAGAAGAAAGAAATCCGGAGAACTTTTTCGGATCCTTTTGGTAGGCAGGCAGGTGGGCTCTGGAAGGAGAGAGAGAGGCGAAGGAGGCCGGGCAAAGTGGGGCAAAGCCAAGCAAGCCCCGCCGCAAACCCTGCTGCTGCCCTCGGGACTCCCATTCCAAGCCGAGACCTGGGCGAGCAAGCTGTGTGGGGCTGCTTTCTTTCCTCGGTTGGAGGCGAGGAGTGAGGGCTCCGCCGTGTTCCTGGGACTGAACCAGAGGAGGAGGGGGCTGCAGGGATGGAGACTCCACTTTCTGCTGCTGCTTGTGCCCTCGCCGCCTTTCTCCGCCTCGCCCTCCCTCGCCCTCGGAGGAGAAAGGCGGCGAGGGCCCACGGAAGGGAGAGAGAGAGAGAGGGTGGCTCTTCAGAGCCGGCTAGGAAGAGCCCCCCCCTCTCTCCCGTGGGCATGGACTGCCACCAGTGGGAGGGGTTCTCCTTCCTGCCAGCCGTCCACTTGGGCGTCCTTTCTGAGTGACACCCTTGAAAGGAAGGAAGGAAGGAAGGGCGCCCCCTGCTGCATCTGTCATTTTGGGGAAGTACCTCTTCCACTCTTCCTTCTCCTGCCCAGGTAAGGAAGCCTCGAGGGAGGAGGGAGGGGGGGGGTTGCCGTGGGGAGGCTCCAGCCTCACGTGGGTTCCTCTCTTGGTTGAGTTTCTCGGCCCAGGCAGCAGCCAGGCGGCCCCTCCTCCCAGCCCTGCGCTTCCGAGCTGCCGTCGAAGCCATATCTGGCCGGAGCGCTGACGGGTGCGCCTATAAATACCCGCCTGCTGCGTGTGTTGGAGGGGCCTGCTGTGCACGCAAGAAGCAGGACGGGATGGGGACTTCCTGCTTCGCGAAAGCACACAGCAGGAAGGAGGAAGGCAACGAAGACATTAAGAGAGAGCGCGTGTGCAGGCAAGGTGGATCCCCTTCCCGGGTGCGCGCGGCGGCGAGTTCGTGGGCAGGCAAGAAAGAAGCCCTGCGTGGACGGAAAGCTGCAGTAGGAGCGTGCGCGCGTGTGTGCGTGCAAGGTCACATGCACAACAGGTGATCTTTTCAACTTGATTGTTCATATAGTAGCTCGCATGATGAAAAAGTGTGGGCACCCCTGCTTTTAGCCACTGTGACCAGCTGACCACCATGGACATTCTGATTTCAATTTTAACAATGTGCATGTCACTATGTATGTATGTATGTAATGCTTGTTTGTGAGATTAACTCAAAAACCACTGGGTGAATTGACACTAAATTTTGACACAATATACCTATCAGGCCAACGAGTGGCCATCACTCATAAAACACTGAAAAACACAGGGGACTTAAAGAGCAAAAAAAAAATCCAAAAGATGCTACAGCGCATGCGGAAAACGACTCCCCTTGGCAAACAAATCACACAATAGCATATCCGCACTCTCTTACGGACTACAGCTCCCAGCATCCCCTAGACCAGGCCCTTTAAGAGAGGAGGATGATCCAAATGCACTGCTTCCAAGCTGCAAGCTTTCTTCTCCTTTGATCTCTTTGAGAGCATCCCAATCCCTGCATATTTCCAATTTCCTATTCCTGGACTGCAACTCCCAGCAATCCTCCAGATAGATAGATTAGATAAAGACAGACAGACAGGTAGATTGATTGATCAGGAGGACTGTTGGGAGTTGCAGTCCAAGAATAGGTAGAGAAGGAAGAAAGGGGAGGAAGGGAAAGAAAAAGGGGGAGGAAGGAAGGAGATAATGAAAGGAGGAGAGAAAGAAGGAGGGAAGGTTGGCCACAGCAACGCGTGGCGGGTACAGCTAGTATATCTGGCCCAGGTGACTTGACCGAATGCATCTGCCTCTATGGCCCAGCTTACTTGTCCGAACGCATCTGTCTCTATGTCCCATCTTGCAGTCTAAGATCATCTGGGGAGGCCTTGCCCTCGCTCTCGCCAACATCGCAAATGCGGTTGGTGGGGACAAGAGACAGGGCCTTCTCGGCGGTGACCCCTCGCCTATGGACCGCACTCCCAAACGAAATAAGATAGACTCCATCTCTTCTCGCTTTTAGAAAAAAAGCTAAAGTCATGGCTCTGGGACCAGGCCTTTGGGCAGCAGATGTAAATTGTATCTTTGGATTTGCCTGGATTGACACTTTGGACTTGGCGGGACTGACAATGTGTTCCGCTTGATGGCTTTAATTAATTATTGTTGTATGTAGTGGTTATTAATGTAATGTTTTTAATGCTTTTTAATGATGTTGACTATATGGTGTATTTTTATATTGTATTTTGGTGTTGCGGCCTGTAGTGCTGCAAACGTAAGCCGTGCTGAGTCCCCCCTGCGGTGGTAAGAAGTGACGGGGTACAAATACCATAGATCAGTGATTTTCAACCAGTGTGCCGCGGAACACTAGTGTGCCGTGAGAGATCATCAGGTGTATTGTGGGAAATTATTTTCGAACTTCATTCATATATAAGGCACATCTGTCCCTTTAAGAAATGGAACCATAGTACTCTCGCATCACTTAAGAAGTGACGCAAGAGTGCTATGGTCGTGCCATCTTGGATTCGCTCAGACGCGGCTAAGTAAACAAAGTTAGAGTTAGTGCTGTAGCTGCGTGTCAAGTGACAGGGGCAATTTGGGATCCCAGCAAGACAAGCGAGTGACAGTGATAGATTCTGGCCAACACAGCTATTTTGACATTGCTCCCGTTTTCAACCACATATCTGTGTGATATAAGCTTCTCAAGCTTGACTGCGATAAAAACCAAAAACAGAGAGAGACTGACAGCTGTTGAGCAAGAGCTTCGTGTGTGTTTTTCTACCATTCCTGCCAGGATATCTATGTTGTGTTCATCTAAAACAGGCCCAGGTTTCACACTAAGTGAGTGTATAAATACATTTAAAAACATATTAACTATATGTATTACTGAGTTAGAGTGTCATTTTGGTTGGTGGTGTGCCCCAGGATTTTGTAAAATGTAAAAAATGTGCCACGGCTCAAAAAAAGGTTGAAAATCACTGCCATAGATAAATAAATTAATAAATATACTGTGGATGAGGCCTCTAGAATTGTAAGAAAGGTGATAAATTAACTGTTAGTAACTCATTCCTGAATTGCCTCCCTTAGAAATGGAATAGCCCCCCTGTGGGTGTGTGCCAGGGATCTACACGGCGGAATGAATGCGGTGTGACTCCACTTCCAACTGTGATGGCATCCTGGGTTGCTGTAATGTGGTGAGGCACCAGCCCTGGTGAGTAGGAGAGGCTCTGGAGCAGTGTTTCTCAACCTGGGGGTCGGGACCCCTGGAGGGGTAACGAGGGAGTGTCAGAGGGGTTGCCAAAGACCATCAGAAAACACAGCATTTTCTGTCGATCATGGGGTGTGTGTGGGAAGTTTGGCCCAATTCTATCTTTGGTGGAGTTCAGAAGGCTATTTGACTGTAGGTGAACTGTAAATCCCAGCAACTACAATTTCCAAATGTCAAGTCTATTTTCCCCAAACTCCACCAGCGTTCACATTTGGGCATATTGATATTCATGCCAAGTTTGGTCCAAATCCATCGTTTTGAGTTGACAGTGCTCTCCGGATGTAGGTGAACTACAACTCCAAAACTTAAGGTCAATGCCCGCCAAACCCTTCCAGTATTTTCTATTGGTCATGGGAATTCTGTGTCCCAAGTTTGGTTCAATTCCACCATTGGTGGGGTTCAGAAGGCTCTTTGGTTGTAGGTGAACTATAAATCCCAGCAACTACAACTCCCAAATGACAACATCAATCTCTCCCTCCAACCCCACCAGTATTCAAATTTGGACGTATTGGGTATATGTGCCAAATTTGGTCCAGTGAATGAAAATACATCCTTGCATATCAGATATTTACATTATGCTTCGTAACAATAGCAAAATCACCGTTGTGAAGTAGCAATGAAATAATATGATTGGGGGTCACTACAACATGAGGAGCTGTATTAAGGGGCCACAGCATTAGGAAGGTTGAGAACCACTGCTCTAGGTCAGGGGTGCTCAGAATGGTGATCTCGATCACCAGGGTGATCTTCGGGCCTCATCCTGGTGATCTTCAGGCCCCTGACCAGGTTTTTGCTGTTGGTCCTCTTCACGCGCCCCTGCACGCTGCAAAGAAGTCCTCCGTCGTTGCTCCTCCCCGGTCGCGCACCGCCTCCAAAAGCTCCAGAGTCCAAGAGGCAGAATGCCCCCCCCCTCTTTTGGATTTCTCCTCCTCCCTCCGTCCTTCTCCTGCCACTCAGAGTCGTAGGAGACCAAAGGGGCGGGCCTGGATGACGCGATGCAAGGCTGGCCCTGCGCGCATACGCAGAAGCGCCCATTCTGCCTCTCGGACTTCTCGTGAGCTCTTGGAGGCGGCACGCATGCTGGCGGCGTGGAAATAGGAGCAACGACGGAGGAGGAGGACGCTTTGGGGTCATTTTCTTACCGCATCTCAAAAGGTCGGTCTTTTAACTTTGGGGTGGGTTCTGTGGCATGTCTTTTTGTTTATTTTTAATGTTTAGAAATGGCCTTTTAGCTCCAAAGCCTCTCTGCTTGCTTTGTTCCTTGAGAAATATGTGTTGGGTAATATGGAAATGTGGGAGAATGGGGTGGTTGGATGTATTTTTGCATGTCCCTTTGTTTACCTTGCTGAGTATTCAATGGCCTTGCAGTTCAACAGCCTCTCTTCTTACTTTCTGGCTGATAATATGTGTGGTAATATGGCAGTGTGGGAGAAATGGGGTGGTTGGATGTATTTTTGCATGCCCCTTTGTTTACCTTGCTGAGTATTAAATGGCCTTGCAGTTCAACAGCCTCTCTTCTTACTTTCTGGCTGATAATATGTGTGGCAATATGGCAGTGTGGGAGAAATGGGGTGGTTGGATGTATTTTTGCATGCCCCTTTGTTTACCTTGCTGAGTATTAAATGGCCTTGCAGTTCAACAGCCTCTCTTCTTACTTTCTGGCTGATAATATGTGTGGTAATATGGCAGTGTGGGAGAAATGGGGTGGTTGGATGTATTTTTGCATGTCCCTTTGTTTACCTTGCTGAGTATTAAATGGCCTTGCAGTTCAACAGCCTCTCTTCTTACTTTCTGGCTGATAATATGTGTGGTAATATGGCAGTGTGGGAGAAATGGGGTGGTTGGATGTATTTTTGCATGCCCCTTTGTTTACCTTGCTGAGTATTCAATGGCCTTGCAGTTCAACAGCCTCTCTTCTTACTTTCTGGCTGATAATATGTGTGGTAATATGGCAGTGTGGGAGAAATGGGGTGGTTGGATGTATTTTTGCATGCCCCTTTGTTTACCTTGCTGAGTATTCAATGGCCTTGCAGTTCAACAGCCGCTCTTCTTACTTTCTGGCTGATAATATGTGTGGTAATATGGCAGTGTGGGAGAAATGGGGTGGTTGGATGTATTTTTGCATGCCCATTTGTTTACCTTGCTGAGTATTCAATGGCCTTGCAGTTCAAAAGCCTCTCTTCTTACTTTCTGGCTGATAATATGTGTGGTAATATGGCAGTGTGGGAGAAATGGGGTGGTTGGATGTATTTTTGCATGCCCCTTTGTTTACCTTGCTGAGTATTAAATGGCCTTGCAGTTCAACAGCCTCTCTTCTTACTTTCTGGCTGATAATATGTGTGGTAATATGGCAGTGTGGGAGAAATGAGGTGGTTGGATGTATTTTTGCATGCCTGTAGCACAGCAGTTCTCGTTTGTGCCTGGAGGACAGGGGCTAGGACCCGGGGTTCCATTGGCATTGGGGCCTGCAGCTGCAGAGACAGATTCAGAAGAGGATTTGGAAGGGTGGGAAGGACAGTTTCCCATCAGCGGGCCTCCTTCGCCCACAGAAAGTTTGGCATGGGAAGAACTGTTTTGGCCCTGACGTAGACATAGATAACCAGGTGCAGATGGAAGACAGTGATAGTGGGAGTTATGAGCACCCGGGGGGAAGAGGGTCACAGGAGCTTCTGAGTGAAAACATGGAAGGAAGCGCCTGGGAAGATTCTAGGGAGGAGAGCTCTCATGTAGATAGTGACCCAGCTGCTGAGAGACAAGGTCGAACCTTTGATAGGAGAAGTAGCATTGAGTCTGGGAGAAGGGGATGGCACCGCAGCCTAGACAGGCCGAGGTCCGTCAGCAGAGATTGGAGACGACGGGGCCTAGAGCGTCGGGGACCTCGGCTGAACGATTAAGTAGAGCAGGCGTGGGAACGCATCCCCAGTGCTTCGGCCACGTCTCTTTTGAATAGATGTGAAGCGAAGCGGGTCCACGGAGCTAAGTTGGCTAGTGGCCTCCAAGTCTTGCCTTGCATTCACCTTGCCTTGTTCCTGTTTCCGCATTGCCTTGCGGAGCCTTGCTCAAGCCTTGCAATAGCCTTTGGATTGTTTTGTCAAGCTGTTTTGGACATTGTTGCTTCAAGCCTTCGATTGCATTTATCTCTTCTATGGACAATTTACCTTTTGGACTGTTTTTATATTCAATAAAGTAGTTAGCCTTCAGTCCGTCTCTGTGTGTGTGATTAAGGGGCCGGTCAAGTCCGTGCATCGTGACAATGCCCCTTTGTTTACCTTGCTGAGTATTAAATGGCCTTGCAGTTCAACAGCCTCTCTTCTTACTTTCTGGCTGATAATATGTGTGGCAATATGGCAGTGTGGGAGAAATGGGGTGGTTGGATGTATTTTTAGGCTCTGTTTTATATTGTTGTTATTAAATTGAAATGTTGATGTTTTATAACTTCATTTTATGGAAACCGCCCCGAGCCTGCTGGAAGGAGCGGTACATAAAAATGAATAATAAATATAATATAAATAAATAAATAAGAAAATAGTTATACGTTTTACATTTCTGGGCAGGTGATCTTTGGGACTTGGTTTTTGTAATCAGTAGCTCCCAAGCTGAAAAAGTGTGAGCACCCCTGGCCTAGAGCATGCCTGGGCAAACTTGGGCCAAAGGAAGGGGCCTGAGGCTGTGAGGAATTGTGGGAGTTGGAGTCCAAAACACCTGAAAGGCCCAAGTTTGCCCAGGCCTGCTCCGGAGCCCCTGTCAAGCTGCAACCCAAAAGGTTCCACAGCACATCAATCAAGGCATTCCCTCCACAGCCAACCAGGCTGCTGCTGCTTCCCTCCCTCCCTCCCTCCCCCCCAGGTAGAGCCTTACCCAGACTGCCGAGGAGGAAGCCACACGCGCCCCGCCGCCCAGGAGGCCGCCCCCGCTCCGCCAGGGGCCCGTGCTTCCCTGCCAGGGTCGACCTTCCACCTCCCAGCGCGGCGTTCCATCCGCCCAGCCTGAGAGAGCCCGCCCGGCCAAGGCTTGGCTCTTCCCTTTCGCTTACTGCCGCCTCATTCGCCTTCTACGCTGAGGGGGAGGAAGCCCGGAAGTGAGCGACGCTGAGGGGGGCGAGGCCAGGGGGCGTGGCCAGCGTCGGCGCCGCTCACTTCCGGGCTGCCCCCCCTCCCTCCAATCCCTCCCTCCCTCCGGCTTCTGCAGCAACCGCATTGTTGCTAATATCATGGCGCGGCTGCTCCTGGCTCGCTCTGATTGGCTGCCCGCCTCCGCGTGACGTAGCCCGCCCTTCACAGAGACCGGCCCTTCACTCCCCTCGCGGAGGCAGAGGAAGCAGGAGGCGGAGTTCAGTCAGAAAGGGGGGAAATGTGGAATGAATGCAGTGGGACGCCGCTTGGAATACCATGCCTCCTTTCTAGGGAAGCCTAGGAGCTGGAATTTGACAATAATAATAATAATAATAGAATAAGAAAAAATAATAAAAGCCGAGCCATTGCTTCAGGTTTAGTAACAAGAAATAGTCGCTCAGCGCTAAATCCGGAGAATAGGGCGGATGAGGGAGCAATTCGTATCCCAATTCACGGATTGTTGCCATGAAAAATGCACATGGCTACGGTCGTCCACGCTCTGGTCACATCCCGAATAGATTACTGCAACGCACTCTACGTGGGGCTGCCTTTGAATACAGTTCAGAAACTGCAATTAGTCCAACGGGCGGCAGCCAGATTGCTAACGGGAGCTACATACAGGGAGCACACCACCCCCCTGTTGTGCCAGCTCCACTGGCTGCCTGTCCAATTCCGGGCTCAATTCAAAGTGCTGGTTTTGACCTTTAAAGCTCTATACGGTTCTGGCCCAGCTTACTTGTCCGAACGCATCAGCCGCTATGTCCCACCTCGTAATCTAAGATCATCCGGGGAGGCCCTGCTCTCGCTCCCGCCTACGTCTCAGATGAGGCTGGTGGGGACGAGGGATAGGGCCTTCTCGGTGGTGGCTCCCCGCCTGTGGAATGCGCTTCCTATTGATGTACGATCCACCACATCCCTCCTGGCCTTCAGGAAAAAAGTAAAATCCTGGCTGTGGGACCAGGCATTCGTACACCAGCACAAGGCAGCATTTTAGATTGGTTTTTAATGAAAGTGGCTGATTATGGCCAATGTTTGTATGGATTGAATATTGTTTTAACTTGGAATGACTGTGTATGATGCTGTTGAAACTGTATTTTAATGTATCTTAATGTATTTCAATTGTTGTGGGGTTTTGGGGTTTATATTGTTATTATGTGGGCATCGAATTGTGCCGTACTGTAAGCCGCTCTGAGTCCCCCCTCGGGGGTTGAGAAGAGCGGGGTAAAATCCTGAAATAATAATAAATAATAATAACATGTGTGCACTAGGGTTTCCATTTTTTTGATATAAGAAATAAGGGACATTTACGGGATTTTTCACAAAAATAAGGGACAATTCATTAAAAAACTTGAAACTCAAACATTAAGTAGAAATAGTTTTATTAGCAGAATAAGATAATGATTGAAACTCACAAAAGAAACGGACTTACACCCTCTTAACAGTACATGGTATGTCTAGCTTGAATGAAAATGAGGATAGATTATTTACATATATAATCACGGCGGCACGAATAACCTTCGCAACATTTTGGAAACTGGAGAAGACGCCAGATATGGACTCATGGCACGACAAAATGTGGGAAATAAGGGACATGGACAAGCTTACCTTTTTCCTAAAACAAAGTAATGGAAACCCAATTAAAACAACTGATTGGACTCCATTCGAGGACTATTTATCAACTTCTTAAGTCAATGTCTATGTAAAGAAAAATTGAAATGCCCCTGTTATTAGAGAAAGAATGTTAAGGCAAGTGTAAAAATTATAGTAGCTATAGTTAATTATATCATTAAGGGAATGATATGGTATAATACTTAAAATTTCTATGGATTGTTTCTATGAGGAAAATCTAAGTGTTCTTGACTGTATATATAAGATTGGAAGTTCAATATTGTTTTTAAGAGAATTTTTGTTTGTTAGCTTTGTTCATTTTTTTCTTTTTCTTTTTTCATTTTTTTCATTTTCTACTTTTTTTCTCTTTTTTCTTTTTTTCCCTCTCTTTTTTTATCTTCACGTTTTCTGTGTCTATGACTGTATCACTGCATAAATTGAAAAATCTCACAATAAAGATTTTTTTTTTAAAAAACAGTACATGGTATGTTTCTGCATGCTTTGTCATGCAGAAAAAACATTATTAGAACTACCTTATTTTCTCCATCTGTATTTAGTACTTGACTTTGCTGACTTTAAAAGTGCACTGTCTAAACATTAAAATGAAATAAATTTTATAAGACAGTACATCTTCATGATTATTATGTCAATAGTTAATGGTATAGCATAGTATGGGATACACAGCATTGTATAGTATTGGGATGCACAGCTAGGCCTATTTTAAGAGTAACTCTCAAGCAAGCAGAAACTATCTTTATCCAACATGATCCAACATTCCCCTTGGGTAACGGTTAATTAGTCTACTGTACTTTGAAAAAGTCCTGTATCGCCTCTTCCTTCCAACGGGGACGCAGGCTGCCCTGCGAGTTGGAATCCCCAGGCAGGCATTGCCATGGAAACCGCAGCGTGCACCTTCCTCTGGTCAACCCCGCTCAGTCCTGTCCTGCTAGTCAAAAATAAGGGACAGGGCCTGAAAATAAGGGACACAAATTTTTGGGCCAAAATAAGGGACGTCCCTTAGAATAAGGGACATATGGGAACCCTAGTGTGCATCCTTGCATTGTCCTGATGCAAAAGAACTTTTTTCTTGGCCAAATGCGGTCTTTCCCCCCCAAATCCTCATTAACTCGACCCAATAAGTCGACATAATATCCACCATTTATTGTTTTACCCTTTTGAAGGTAGTCAACGTGGATTATACCGCGTTCATCCCAAAAAACGGTCGCCATGACTTTATTGGCTGACAAACCCACCTTTTTTTAAAAAAATAAATTTTTATTGTTTTTTCCCCCCTCTCCCACCCTCGCCATCTTGTACATACAGTTTATACATCAAACTACAGAGGTTACATTTGAAATATCAGTCTCAGTCTTAATTTTTCTACTCCACCTCTTACATTTTCTAAATAATTTCTAACTGGTTCCCACATCCTCTTTGTTATTATCTTTTCAATTTTATCTATATTATTCCATTTACAATTTGTTATTTCCACATTTAACATATTAATTATATAGTTATATCAGTTAGACAGTGTCCATGTTGTCAAAAATAAGGGACAGGGCCTGAAAATAAGGGACACAAATTTTAGGGCCAAAATAAGGGACGTCCCTTAGAATAAGGGACATATGGGAACCCTACTCAAAGACAAACGACAACGCAGAAAGAACCGCAGCTTGGAAACAACATCACCCAAGGAGACTTTCTGCTGTGCTTTCTGCAACCAAACTTGCCTATCTCAGATTGGCCTTTTTAGTCATCAACGCGCTTGTAAAAAAGCGTGGGATGAGTCCTTCCTAAGAATCTCCGTTCGCGAAGTAATGCCGAGAGAGAATAGTCCAAAAGGTTCTGCAAAATGGCAAAAAAAAATTAAGATTTAGATTTGGAGGGAGGGGGTAATATCTGCAGGTGCAAAATCCAGAGTCAACTGCAGCATGCTTCCCTGTTGTGAGAAACAATTTATTCTCCATAGCCCAGCTATGAGTAAACCCGGGCCCTCCAGGTGTTTTGGATTTCAATTTTCACAATTCCTAACAGCCTACTGGGAATTGTGGGAGTTGTAGTCCAAACACACCTGGAGGGCCCAAGTTTGCCCAGGCCTGCTAGCCTCTCCTCTTCTCAGAGTCAACACAAAAGGCCACACTTCAGTGGCATTTACTTGTGGAGCACTCAAAAGGGGCTTCTAAACCTATGGGAGTCACACTCTCTCAGCCTCAGAAGAAGAAAAAACTAAGACACCCTTCCACAACCCATAATATCAAGGCAGAAAAGCCCACAATCTCTGCTTTGAATGTGATCTGAGTCCACACTGCCATATATTCCATTTCAAAGCAGGGAATGTGGATTGTATTCAGCTGTGTGGAAGGGGCCTGATTTTCTGCCTTGACATGAGCAAGCTTGGGCCCTCTAGGTGTTTTGGATTTCAATTTTCCACAATTCCTAACAGCCTACCGGCTGTTAGGAATTGTGGGAGTTGAAGTCCAAAACACCTAGAGGGCCCAAGCTTGCCCAGGCCTGATCTAGGACCAGCTCTCCTTTCCTGGGGGCCGTGACGCAGAAAGATCGCGCCCACAGAGTGCTGGGTTCGAGGCCGCAAGTCATTAGAAGGCGCGGCGAAAACAGCAGATTGGGGCCTTCTGCGGCTGCGCGGAAGTTCTGTCTCTTCACTCAGCATGGCTTCGGTGGTGCTGAGCCAAGCGGAGAAAGCGTACATCATTCACGGCGTCCAGGTAACGGCAGGGCCGGGGAAAGCGCCCCTCCTCCGCTTCAGCGTTTAAGCCGACCCTGAAAAGGGTCAGAGCATGTGCAGAGTGCATTTCCCTCACTGCTGGTCGCTTATTCACACTCCTATGCTTATTTTAAAAGCACATGATATGTGTTTTTTTTATTGTCAACGAGCCACATACTCTCCTGGTGTGCCTTCAAACTGTTGTTGACTTAGATCCCTTCTACACTGTCATATAATCCAGGTTGTCTGCTTTGAGCCGCATTATATGAGTCTATGCTGTCATATAATCCACATTAACTGCATTGTATGAGTCTACACTGTCATATAATCCAGATTGTCCGCTTTGAACCGCATTATATGAGTCTACACTGTCATATAATCCAGATTGTCTGATTTGAACTGCATTATATGAGTCTACACTGTCATATAATCCAGATTGTCTGCTTTGAACTGCATTATATGAGTCTACACTGTCATATAATCCAGATTGTCTGCTTTGAACTGCATTATATGAGTCTACACTGTCATATAATCCAGATTGTCTGCTTTGAACTGCATTATATGAGTCTACACTGTCATATAATCCAGATTGTCTGCTTTGAACTGCATTGTATGAGTCTACACTGTCATATAATCCAGATTGTCTGCTTTGAACTGCATTATATGAGTCTACACTGTCATATAATCCAGATTGTCTGCTTTGAACTGCATTATATGAGTCTACACTGTCATATAATCCAGATTGTCTGCTTTGAACTGCATTATATGAGTCTACACTGTCATATAATCCAGATTGTCTGATTTGAACTGCATTATATGAGTCTACACTGTCATATAATCCAGATTGTCTGCTTTGAACTGCATTATATGAGTCTATGTCTAAACCACATTAACTGCATTGTATGAGTCTATGAGTCTACACTGTCATATAATCCAGATTGTTGATTTGAACTGCATTATATGAGTCTCACTGTAATAATCCAGATTGTCTGCTTTGAACTGCATTATATGAGTCTACACTGTCATATAATCCAGATTGTCTGCTTTGAACTGCATTATATGAGTCTACACTGTCATATAATCCAGATTGTCTGATTTGAACTGCATTATATGAGTCTACACTGTCATATAATCCAGATTGTCTGCTTTGAACTGCATTATATGAGTCTACACTGTCATATAATCCAGATTGTCTGCTTTGAACTGCATTATATGAGTCTACACTGTCATATAATCCAGATTGTCTGCTTTGAACTGCATTATATGAGTCTACACTGTCATATAATCCAGATTGTCTGCTTTGAACTGCATTATATGAGTCTACACTGTCATATAATCCAGATTGTCTGCTTTGAACTGCATTATATGAGTCTACACTCATATAATCCAGATTGTCTGCTTTGAACTGCATTATATGAGTCTACACTGTCATATAATCCAGGTTGTCTGCTTTGAGCCGCATTATATGAGTCTACACTGTCATATAATCCAGATTGTCTGCTTTGAACTGCATTATATGAGTCTACACTGTCATATAATCCAGGTTGTCTGCTTTGAACTGCATTATATGAGTCTACACTGTCATATAATCCAGATTGTCTGCTTTGAACTGCATTATATGAGTCTACACTGTCATATAATCCAGATTGTCTGCTTTGAACTGCATTATATGAGTCTACACTGTCATATAATCCAGATTGTCTGATTTGAACTGCATTATATGAGTCTACACTGTCATATAATCCAGATTGTCTGCTTTGAACTGCATTATATGAGTCTACACTGTCATATAATCCAGATTGTCTGATTTGAACTGCATTATATGAGTCTACACTGTCATATAATCCAGATTGTCTGCTTTGAACTGCATTATATGAGTCTACACTGTCATATAATCCAGATTGTCTGCTTTGAACTGCATTATATGAGTCTACACTGTCATATAATCCAGATTGTCTGTTTGAACTGCATTATATGAGTCTACACTGTCATATAATCCAGATTGTCTGCTTTGAACTGCATTATATGAGTCTACACTGTCATATAATCCAGATTGTCTGCTTTGAACTGCATTATATGTCATATAATCCAGATTGTCTGATTTGAACTGCATTATATGAGTCTCCACTGTCATATAATCCAGGTTGTCTGCTTTGAGCCGCATTATATGAGTCTACACTGTCATATAATCCAGATTGTCTTTGAACTTTGAACTGCATTATATGAGTCTATATAATCCAGGTTGTCTGCTTTGAACTGCATTATACTACACTGTCATATAATCCACATTGTCTGCTTTGAACTGCATTATATGAGTCTACACTGTCATATAATCCACATTGTCTGCTTTGAACTGCATTATATGAGTCTATTATATGACTGTCATATAATCCACATTTGAACTGCATTGTATGAGTCTACACTGTCATATAATCCACATTGTCTGCTTTGAACTGCATTATATGAGTCTACACTGTCATATAATCCACATTGTCTGCTTTGAACTGCATTGTATGAGTCTACACTGTCATATAATCCAGATTGTCTGCTTTGAACTGCATTATATGAGTCTATGCTGTCATATAAACCACATTAACTGCATTGTATGAGTCTACACTGTCATATAATCCACATTGTCTGCTTTCAACTGCATTATATGAGTCTACACCACATTGTCATATAAGTCTACACTGTCATTGTCTTGTCTGCTTTGAACTGCATTATCTGAGTCTACACTGTCATATAATCCAGATTGTCTGCTTTGAACTGCATTGTATGAGTCTACACTGTCATATAATCCAGATTGTCTGCTTTGAACTGCATTATATGAGTCTACACTGTCATATAATCCAGATTGTCTGCTTTGAACTGCATTATATGAGTCTATGCTGTCATATAAACCACATTAACTGCATTGTATGAGTCTACACTGTCATATAATCCACATTGTCTGCTTTCAACTGCATTATATGAGTCTACACTGTCATATAATCCACATTGTCTGCTTTCAACTGCATTATATGAGTCTACACTGTTATATAATCCAGATTGTCTGTTTTGAACTGCATTATATGAGTCTACACTGTCATATAATCCAGATTGTCTGCTTTGAACTGCATTATATGAGTCTACACTGTCATATAATCCAGATTGTCTGCTTTGAACTGCATTATATGAGTCTACACTGTCATATAATCCACATTGTCTGCTTTGAACTGCATTATATGAGTCTACACTGTCATATAATCCAGATTGTCTGCTTTGAACTGCATTATATGAGTCTACACTGTCATATAATCCACATTGTCTGCTTTGAACTGCATTATATGAGTCTACACTGTCATATAATCCAGATTGTCTGCTTTGAACTGCATTGTATGAGTCTACACTGTCATATAATGTCAGATATCCAGATTGTCTGCTTTGAACTGCATTATATGAGTCTACACTGTCATATAATCCACATTGTCTGCTTTGAACTGCATTGTATGAGTCTACACTGTCATATAATCCAGATTGTCTGCTTTGAACTGCATTGTATGAGTCTACACTGTCATATAATCCAGTTCAAGGGACCGTAATAGTAGGGTAACAGAGACTATGCCCCTGTGGGTCTGGTGATGTGGAAACAACTGAGCACGTGCTTCTTCAATGCATGTTCTACAGAGATCTTAGATCCAATCTCATTGGCCCATGGCTTTTAAAGTACCCGGGCGCAGTGAAAGATGTTATTCCACCCTGCTGCATCTCTAACACTGCAATGACTTACAGTGTTGCTAAGTTCTGTGCTGCTGCCCTTAATATCAGACGGGTGATGATTGACACCGTAAGGCAACAATATCCTGTCTTTAAAAAAATATTTTATACTGATTCTAGTCTGATTTTAAATAACTGTTTATTGGGGAGTTGTCCTTCTCCTCTTAGGGCGCTTGTGCCCGCTTTGTGCTGGTCTGTGACCGTAATAAAGTTTTGATTGATTAGTAGGGTTTCCACATTTTGATATAAGAATAAGGGACGGGTGCCTAAAAATAGGGCATTTTTCACACACAAAATATGGGACACTTCTTAAAAACTTGAAAATCAATTGATGATTTTCAAGTTTGTATGAAGTCTTCCTTATTCATATGGCAACCCTACTTAATGACAACCCTTTTAAATTTCGTAGGCAAGGAATCCCCAGAGGTGGGTCCCCCCCCCCCGTTTCTTCCTCTGAAATATAGCCTTCAACACCTGAGATTTAATTATTCATTAGTGTTCTCCCATCCAAGTACTAACCAGAGTTGACATTGCTTAGCCTCCAAGATCAGACATGTTCTAGTTTTTTTCTTTATTGTGTTAGAAGCAAATTGAGAATACAGATAAGGTAAAGGTTTCTCCTAACATTAAGTATGCTCAAGTCTGACACTGGTGGGTGGTTCTCATCTCCATTTCTAAACTGAAGAGCCGGCGTTGTCTGTAGACGCCTCCTAGATCATGTGGTCAGGCTAACTGCATGGAGCACCGTTACCTTCTCGTAGAAGCAGTACCTATTGATCTACTCACATTTGCATGAAGCTGGGCCTAACAGCGGGAGCTCACCCTGCTTCCTGGATTCGAACCACCAACCTTTTGGTCAGCAAGTTAAGGAGCTCATTGGTTTAACCCTCTGCGCCACCAGGGGAGCCAAGAATACAGTTATAATGTATTAAAAACACAAACTAAGTTTGAAACTTGGCATTATGCTAAATTTCCTGTGACTAGAAGCTGACCACTCCAAGTTCCTCTGGCGTCACTGTAAGAAGGTCCTCCATTGCACATGTGGCAGGGCTCAGACTGCATTGTAGTATGTGGGCTGTGATTTGCTCTTCTCCACACTACAATGTTGTGGACTCCACTTTGTAGCCCCATTTCTTAAGATTGGCTGTGCATCTTGTGATGCCAAAGCACAGTCTGTTCAGCACCTTTCAAGTCGCCCTGTCTTCTGTGTGCCCAGGAGGGAGTTTCTTATCCAGTATCAGCCACTGATTCAGGTTCCGGATTTTGACATGCCACTTTTAGACTCTTGATTGCTGAGGTGTTCCTGCAAGTATCTCTGTAGATCTTAGTTCTAGTGCCTTTGGTGCATTTAGGCATCTACATAAAAACTTTGGATAGTGTCCATAATTTCAAAGGCAGGACTTCACATTGTCTTGAAAATAGGCATGGAAGTGTAAACATCTCTGAAGGACTTCTGTCCAATTTTCCACATTTGAGATTAAGGAGACAAGCCTTCTTCTACCTTTAGGTTTCTAAGGCCCCTTCCACACTGCCCTCATATCCCCAGATCTGATCTTAGGGCCCTTCCACACAGCCATATAACCCAGAATATTGAGGCAGATAATCCACAATATCTGCTTTGAACTGGGTTATCTGCCATATAATCCAGTTCAAAGTGAATTTTATACAGTTGTGTGGAAAGGGCCCCAGATTATCTTGTTATCTCAGATTATCTGGTAATGGAGACTCATATAATGCAGTTTAAATCAGATTAAATCAGATCCTGGGATATAGGGGAGTATAGAAGGGGCCTAAGCCATCTTCAGACCCTTGCCAGGATGAAAGCTTCATATGAATTAATTAATGAATTAGCATGCTGATACACAAATACCTGTGTTTAGAAACCAAAGCCTGATCATTCGTTCCTCATTTGGGGATCTTTGGCCAGTGTTTGTTGTTCTCATACATTTGCCAGTGGCTATTTTGACTTTGAAATCTGCTTGATAGAAATATAACAGGCTACATTTCTAGATGCCTGTGAACAAACTGGAAAGTGCATCAGATGAACTTTTCCAGTTTTCAACAGTTTGTTGTTGTTCATTCATTCAGTCGCTTCTGACTTGTCATGACCTCTTGGACCAGACCACGCCAGAGCTCCCTGTCGGCTGTGAGCCCCCCAGTTCCTTTAAAGTCAAGCCAGTGACTTCAAGGATACCATCAATCCATTTTGCCCTTGGTCGGACACTCTTCCTTTTTCCTTCCATTTTCACCAGCATCATTGTCTTCTTCAAGTTTTGTTTTCATTATGTGGCCAAAGTACAGTCAGGGTTTATTTCCTGGAGTATAAACTGGTTTGATCTTCTTGAGGTCCAATGCACTCTCACAATTTTCCTCCAGCACCACAGTTCAAAAGCGTCTATCTTCCTTCGCTCAGCCTTCCTTATGGTCCAGCTCTCACATCCATAGGTTACTATGGGGAATACTATTGCTTTAACAGTGCAGATCTTCGTTGCCAGTGTGATGCCTGTACACTTCACTATTTTATCGAGATTAGTCATTGCTCTCTTCCCAAGAAGTAAATATCTTCTGATTTCCTGGCTGCAGTCTGCGTCTGCAGTAATCTTTGCACCTAGAAATACAAAATCTGTCACACACTCCACATTTTCTCCCTCTGTTTTCCAGTTATCAATCAGTCTGGTTACCATAATCTTGTTTTTTGATGTTTAACTGCAACCCAGTTTTCAATAGTAAAAGAAACTAAAGCTCAGTTCAGATTGTCTTCTAAATAAGGGCGTCTTAAACATTTTTCCATGACCCCTTTCCATCCAAGGAGTTTTTACATAACACCAGGTATATAGGTTTATAAAGTAGGTGTAGAAATCAAACATTTATTGAAAACAAATCAGCATTTGCAAAGTGTGCTAAATAGGCTGATTTTCCCTTATGAAGTACAACCATCATTCTGCAAAGTCCACTATAAACACTGTACCTAGTTGTTAAAAAAATTGTGAATGTCTAAAACAGCACTAGATGGCATTCAGAAAATTGTTACTGTTGTTAGATTTTTCACAATCCCCATGTTCAGTTATGGGGAAGTACTTTAGAACCATAGTCTAGAAAGGTTTGGAGGAATTATAGAAGTTCTCATCCCAAAAAATAATTTATGCAGATTCTGGTCACATCAAAACATAGTACCACAATACATGTGAAACCGTGAGGGTGCATTTTATTATTTTGATTGCTTAACTTTTTTCCTGTTCGCTCCTTACATTTAAATGTAACATGCATCTATGGTTCGTTTAAAAAGAAATGCAGGATCATATTGGAAATCAGGGTTAAGGACTATGCAGATTTCAGATATTGCTGGACTTCACATAGCCCATTGACCCACATTGTTGGGTAAGCTGACTAGAATTTATAGGAGTTGCAGTACAATAGCATCTGAAGAGTTACACATCCTCTGTAAATACTTTACCATCTGAACTGGCCCTGAGTATATTATGACTGGACAGAAATCAGACCTTGGTTATACTTAGAAACCAACTTTTCTTTGTTATTCGTTTACACTAACCAACAAACTTACAAATCATCTATGTACATTTATACTTACCTATGTCAGCACTAAATAACAACATTTATGGGTCTTTTAGGAGGATCTTCGGGTTGATGGTCGTGGGTGTGAAGATTATAGATGTATTGAAGTGGAAACAGATGTAGTATCTAACACAAGTGGATCCGCTAGAGCTAAACTAGTAAGTACACCTAACTAATCGTGCTGCAAGTTTTTATATGTTTGTAGCCAAAAGCTACAAGGGATTGCTTACTGGCTGGGCAAGCAGCCTGGAAGCTAGGAAAAGGGTAAGGTATAGGTGCCACATAACTTGAAGGAACTCTCTGGTAAGCTTCCTGAACGACAGAGAATGCTGTCTCAGAAGCAGAGATCAGAAGAGAAGATCTTCAAGGAATTGAAAAAAAGAGGATAGGAGTCAATAGAAAAAGAGAGTGGAAGGGAAAAAACACAGAATCAATGGAAGGTCACATGTTATTATCGAAATTGCTGTGGAAATGGGTATTTATAAATTGTATAGCTATGTGTCAAGTTGAATTAACCTGGGACATGATCAGAAGAATCGCATTATCATTGATATCTATGGCTAAATTTTGGCTGCATAAGAACTACTGAGAACTCCTCCCCCCTGAATATAGAAATTAATGAAGAGTTGTATTCATATATTAAAAATGAAGAAAAATGCATGTATTAAATGTAGAATTGAAAACCGAAGGGTTCTCTCAGTCAAATTCAGTGCTGCAGGCAATATATGTTTTCATCCTACTTTGTTAAAATGATATGTATTTTGTAGCATATGCTATGTGAAATCTGCAGTTACAATCATGCTTAACAGCCCTGCTAATAGCTATTATTTGAAGATTATTGTGAGGAATTACAGCTGTTGACTATGTTATTATCACCACATGTTAAATGCAGATGGTTCATTAGCAGTGCTTACGCACTTTAGCTCTTAAAATAATGTATTAGTTGGTTAACTTGTTCCGTACTTTGCATGACATTTCAGAAGTCTAATATGGTGATTTTAAAGCTTTTTTAATTTTTAAGAAGTGCAGAATAATGCTCACCAATATAGAAACTCGAAGAATGGAGTGCCGATGGAAAATCAAAAGATTTGCTGGGTTTTTTTAACAGGGTCACACAGACATCCTAGTTGGAGTCAAAGCAGAAATGGGAGTACCAAAGTTGGATAAACCAAATGAAGGCTTCCTGGAATTCTTCGTTGACTGGTTAGTACAAGCTGCTCATAGTATAAATAAAACCATATACCACCAATGCTGATTTGATGTTAGCAGTAAGACTGAGAATACTATATTTCTTTTGAAAGTTTCCATGACTATAAGAAAGATGATAGTGATCGGTTGTGCTGATCTGGCCTTCCTCTGTGGAGTTCAGATGACATACATACTGTATATACATGTGTAGAAGCTCACCTCATGTATAAGTCAATGACAGGTTTTGGGACCAAAATTACGAGTTTTGATATGATCCGTGTAAAAGTTGAGGACAAAACCTTGAGACTTTGGACCCATTCCATCAAGTGATGGAAATATCAGTGCTACCTGGGGGCCAGCTGCTTCTGACCACAATTGCTGCAATTTTCCCATTCAGGTACTCCAGAAGCCCTTTTGCTACCCTGCTCAGAAAAGGGGTTCCTTTTTTTAAAAACAAAATATAATGTACATTATTAACGCTCCCCAAAAATGATGAAAGCCTAAAAGAAGCAGACCCACCACTACTTTTATTCTTGGTTGCAGCACCACTTCAGTCGTTTTGGAATGTTTGCACAGGAAAATGGCACTAGTGGTGGCTGGTTCTATCCCGCCTTGATGGGAAAAGCGGGAGAAGTCATTTTTCCTTTTCCAATAGGCTTTCCTAAAACAGTCTCTGTTCTCAGTAATCCATCTGGGAAGAACCTAAAATAAGTGCTGCTTCCCCACTGTTCCTCGCTATGGCTCTTTGGCACAACTTTGCCTTGATGGGTAAAGCAGAGGGAGATCAGTGCTTGTTTTATGATAGATTCTTCTGGAATGATCTTCGTTTTCCAGAGAGAACTTAAAAGGAGCGCCATACACCCTCTCACTACAACTCTTGGTTATCTGCAGTCAGCCCACTTGTCTCCTTAGAGGAGAAGGGGGAAGGCAACAAACCAAAACAAACCAAGAGACATGTGTCTATAATCTCATATAAATCAGAAAGAACAATGGCAAAAATATTATGTATCAGGACACGTGAGTTGTACCACAATAGCCTGGTAGGCTGTATGGATCATATAAACACACTGAAAGACATATGATGTCAATTTACAAATAACCACAATTTCCTCAAAATACATGTATCAATAGCCAGTCCATTGCACGCTTAATTCCATTAAGTGCATTGGAAGTCCAAAAAAACCATGTGCCACAGTCCAGAAGCGTCTCCAATGATGCACAGAGTCTCGCGGGAGTAGCGGGCGCTCTCGCGTGGCTTGGGCAAACCAGGTGTCCGGAAAGAGGATGATCGTGGTAATCCTTGAGGGGCAAACTTTACTCCGTATATAGCCTCAATGGCTGGTTAGTATCCCTTCATTGTTACCAAAAATAAACAAGCCTCATGCACAGGTAAATAAATATGCTAATGTGCCTATATCTTCCAGTCGACGGGATCACAAAGATGTATTAGGATCCTCCCGTTTCAGTCATAGCTGACCTTTATCAAGGCTGTAGTTGCAATCAAAAGCATGTGGCAAATTATAGGCTGTCATCCAATGTTCAAATATTCAAGATTCCATCCAAATATATATCAAATTCTCAGCAAACCACTGTTCATGTAAAGTAAGGGGATGGCTGTGGCCAATCAGCTGGAAGATATATGCACATTAGCATATTTACCTGTGCATGAGGCTTGTTTATTTTTATAAATTGACATCTTTCAGTGTGTTTATATGATCCATACAGCCTACCAGGCTGTTGTGGCACAACTCACATGTCCTGATACATAATACAGAAATATTTTTGCAATTGTTCTTTCTGATTTATGAGATTATAGACGCATGTCTCTTGGTTTGTTTTGGTTTCGCTGTTAAGCAGCTCTTGCCTTTGTTTACCATTGCATTTGGAAGGCAACAAACCCCCAAATGGCCCTCATTACTGCCGCTGCTTTTTTCATTCATGACTGCTTCTGCCAGAGCCTTCTACTATGGTTGGTGAAGCTACTGGTTTTTAGTCTTTCATTTTTCTTCTATGACTCCTCTTCACTGCCCAAACAACCACCCTTAATTGTCCATAGGAAGCCCACTTGTCTTAGAGAAAGTGGAGAGCAGGAATAACCACCCTCATGCTGTATTTATGCATAAGTTTGTGATGCAGTCAGTTTGACTAGAAAAAACAGATCTCAAAATGTAGCAAAACACAGTAGTCTTTTATTTTGAACCAAGCCTTCTCAAAATAGGAATTCATCTAACTGATAGACGTTATCATTTATGTTTGTTGATCTATTAATCTGGACTCCAAAATGGAAATCATAAGAAAAGTGAAGACTGGTGTACTTGGGGGTCCTTAGATACCTTAGATCAGGGGTGCTCATTAGGTAGATCGGGATCTACTGGTAGATCTTGAAGGGCGTCCTGGTAGATCTCGAAGGGCATCCTGGTAGATCCCAGGCAGATCACAGACACAGTGTGTATGGTTCCCATGCCATTTGTGAGGAATGCTCAGGGGCTTATTATACTCACATTTAGTTGAATTCAGTCTTAAAATGTATTATATGGCTCTCACTGAAATAAATTTTCTAATATTTTGCTTTTATGGCTCTCTGAGTACTGAGTAGGTAGATCTTTGTAGGTAGATCTCTGAGTAGGTAGATCTTTGGGACTGGGTTGTTTTATAAGTAGCTCGCATGCTGGAAAAGTGTGAGCACCCCTGCCTTAGATGTTTTTGTTTCCATTCTCAAGGCTTCCTTAACCTGTTTATTTCATTCAATTTAGGCATATTGTAGAAGCCAGTGTTTTGTAGTGATTTCAGTTTTAGACCACACTTTTTCAGCATGCGAGCTACTTATAAAACAACCAAGTCAAAATGATCTACCTACCCACTACAAAAATGTAAAACATATAACTATTTTCAAATTTATTAAGGATTCTTTGTATGTACAATGTATGTTGTTGTACCTTGCATAACTGAATAAGCCAATATTGCACAACACATATAATAAATAATGATGGGGGAGCGCAGCTCTGCAGGACTACAGTTCCCAGAGCCGCAAGTAAACACACGATAAATTTCGCGAGAGTTGCTTCTGTGACTTGAAATCTTGAAATCTCTTCCACTGCGATCGACCAGTACTGCCTCCACGACCGACCAGTACATCGTGATCGACGTAATGAGCACCCCTGCTTTAGACTATGATTCTGGAGACCAGTGTTCAGATTCTTGCTCAGTCTTCAAGCCCACTGAGTAACCTGGGGCAAGTCTCTCAACTTCAAAGAAAGGCAACCCACCTCTGAACAAGTCTTGCTAAGAAAATCTCATGTTTGCCATAGGTTGGAAACAATTTGACAGTATTTGGCAGAACCCCTGGTAGTGCAATGGGTTGAATCCTTGTGTTGACAGGACTGCTTACCGACAGGTCAGCAGTTCGAATCCAGAGAGAATGGGTTGAGCTCCCTCTGTCAGCTCCAGCTCCCCATGCGGGGACATGAGAGAAGCCTCCCACAAGGATGGTAAAACATCAAATATCCCGGCATCCAATGGGCAACATTCCTGCAGACGGCCAATTCTCTCACACCAGAAGCGACTTGCAGTTTCTCAAGTCGCTCCTCACACACACACACACAAACCAAAACCATAACACATGTTAGATTTGGATGAAAAATTTGTTGACATTCATGTTCTGTTCATTTTGGGGGCTTGGGAACCTTTGACTATGAAATGTATTATTAACAAAGTAATGCCCAGGAATACACCTGCTTTCTTCATAAATGTTAAGCCATTAAGCTTCTTGGCTAAATTTAGAATCAGTTCAGACCCAGTAGCCCTCCACTAGATGTCGCCAGTGGAACAGATTTAAAGACCAGAAGTGTTTTCTTTTTTATAATTTACTGAAACTTCCTTGTGTTGAATGTATTCAGTAGGTTTTTTTGTTGTAGTTTGATAATCCTCCAGACCCTTCAGCATACAATATAAAAAGTTACTGTAATTATGACCTCATTTTAAGTGTGATCTTGTTTTCTTTTTCACTTTGAGAAAGTCAAGAGGGGAATATAAAAAGGGTGCCTATATATAAAAAAGGTCTTGCACCTTTAACATTTGTGTGGAAGAACTACTTTCAGCACAGTGTTCGTAAGCTGCTGAGATTCTCTCTTTCATACACTGTTAAAGAGACAGGAGTCTTGTCATCTTTGTCTAGTGTAGTGGTTCTCTCAGATGTTTTGGCCTTCAACTCCCAGAAATCCTAACAGCTAGTAAACTGGCTGGGATGTCTGGAAGTTATAGGCCAAAACATCTGGGGGCACAGGTTGAGAACCACTGGTCTAGTGGTCACTAGATGTGGGTCTTCCACTAGAATGTTTATTTTATGTTTTAATTGCATTGTTACTGAAATGAAGAATGAATCGAATGGAAGCTGGCTTTTAAAAATGTGGTTATATATTGAGCAATATTCCTGAATTAGAGGAATATTTTTATGACTTTGTGCTTAAAATTCAGGCAACTTCTTAAGTCTTGAAGTGTGCAACCAAGACATTAAAGATGTTGAGAGTTACCACTAAGTTGTTTTCTTGATCTTCATCAATGCAATTTACCCAAACAAATCCAGTGACCAAGTATACAGGCTTCTGATTGATTTAGTTAGAATTTGGGCATGTACACATATTACATGCTATATGTAATAGGTGGGCAGTGTTCGTGATTGTCATGGGAAGAGTTGCTATGACATTCGAGATTAATCATTATTCCAACTTCTTGTGACAAGAGTGTGAACAATAAATCATTGACTGATTGCAACTTCTATCTTTGAAAGTAAAGCTCACTCATGGGAGGAACTGTTATAGCATCCTAAAATATTTGTAATTATTCCAGCTTTTCATGATTATTATTCCAGCTTTTCAGTGTGAGCAATGGAACACTGACAGACTGGAACTTATATCCTTGAAAGGAAAGCTCAGTATGGATGGAAGAACGTCTGGTTTCCCATGAAAGGGTGGACAGGATGAAAGAAGTGATATATCCCAACAAATGACTTAAGTAGCGTTGCCTGTTTAGCGTACTCAGGCACTGAATGTTTGCCTTTTTGTGCTTGGAATCCGTCCTGAGCCCCTTTGGGGAGATAGGGCAGAATGCAAATAAAGATGATTATTATTAATACATTCTTGTTTGTTTATCATAAATCCATATTGATAGAGGCAACAATAGCAACTCAGCATGCAGTATAAAGCATATCTAGGCAGCAACATCACTTAGTGCTGAGTATTCAAGGCATTTCCATTCATTATCTCAGTAAATACAACAGCATAGCATATTACTTTGCTTTGGAAATATAATTCTATAATTGTGGCAAAATGCTAAGCCTAAAGAAATGGTATTTAGATGTTGCTGTAAAAACTATGCATTTGTCTTTTAATTGAACATAGCACAGATCTCACCCTCAGTGCATTATGGACTCAATATGGTTTGATGTCCATGTGAATTGTCTATTAAATCTCTACTGCAATTTAGAAATTGAGTTTGCTCACAATTATGTAGAGGCTAAATTGTCCAACGCAGGTAAATTAGATGCTAGTGAGAGCTTTTTCTTCCAAGAAATTTTTTTAATGTTCCTTCATAAACATACAGTTAGAAGTGTTCAGATTCTATTTGCTTGAGTTTTTTTTCAGTGCATGATGGTTGCACTGGGACATTTTAGCTTCTTTGCTGTATTATTATGAAAGAGGCTGTCTCTACCTGATGTTGAGCAATCTGCTTTTTCCTGTAGGGGTGCCCTATGGCACAGCATGAATTTAGAGGACATCTACATATGGTGGGCATTGTATGTTCAACTCTGAGACTTGAGTAGCGTTGCTTGAAAGTTTGTGCAAACACAGATATTTTATAGGTTTATTTATTAAAATACTAGCTTGGGGACCCGGCGGTGCCTGGGTTATTTGAGGAAGGCATTGTGTGCCAAGGTTGGTTCCTATTAGATGTTTATGTGGCTTGCAGTGGTCTCAGGAACTTATTGAAGGTACTGCAAGTCCCATTGGCCATGGTCCATCCACCTCCAAACAGCACCAGGATATAGAGTGGGTCATGGGGGCTCTGTGTGTCACATTTGGTCTTGATCATTCTTTGGATGAGGGTTGCAGCGGTCTCGGAAGGTGAGTGAAGGTATTTCAAGTCCCATCATCTGTGGTCCATCCTCCTTGAAACAGCACCAGGGTGTAGAGTGGGTCAAGGGGGCCCTGTGTGCTAATATTGGTCTGTATTGGTCATTGGGTGAGGGCCGCGTTGTGAAGTGGGCCATTGGGCCCCTGTGTGCCAAGTTTGGTCCTGATCCGTCACTGCTGTGGGCCACAGTGTCTGACTGCCTGAGGCCTTTCCTTTTCCCTCTGAGTCGCCTTAGAATGTTGGAATGTGGATGGGCAATCGGAGTCCTTTATGCAAATACCATTTCAGTGGCAACCAATCCCCTCTTTCTGGGGCCGCAGAATGTTGGAGTTCTGAGGCTGGCCAATCAGTCCTTTATGCAAATAATTCCATAGTGGCAACCTATCGAAATGCTGTCACATATTCCTTGGCACCTCCCAGAAAATGAACATTCCATTTCCAACGGGGAAAAAACCTGTCATTTGGCTAACTCAAGCATTCAGTTGCATTCTGTTTTGCTGGCCAATCAGAGTCCTTTATGCAAATAGTTCCTCAGTGGCAACCAATGCCCTCTGTCTGGTGCCTTAGATTGTTGGAGTTCTGAGGCTGGCCAATCTGAGTCCTTTACGCAAATAATCTGGTGGCTTAGAGTGTCGGAGTTCTGAGGCTGGCCAATCAGTGTCCTTTATGCAAATAATCCCACAGTAGCAACCAATCGAAACGCTGCCACATATTCCTCCGCCGCACCTCCGCCCGCAAACACTGACTTTTATTATATAGATAGATAGATAGATAGATAGATGTGTATGCTGCTTTCAATCTAGACATCTTAGAGTAGTAGATAATTTAGCTAATGGCCTGGTCCCATTCCTATACTTCCTGTATGAAAGCAAAATATTTATTGGGTTGTGCTGCGCTGCGTGCCAGGCTGTATACATAACTGTGATGAGATTTGAATGTTGCTGGAATATCACATGGTGAAAGGGAGGTGTCAGAAGTGACGTCCATAGCTAATACAAACACGGAAAGCTGAGGAGTGTCAAAAGTATGTTTTTAAGTTACTGTCACTAAGCTTTGGAGTTGTAGGAAAATCACAATAAACATCAATAGGGTCAAAAGGATCCACCCCTCTTTAAAAGTTGAATCATCTAGTCTAATGATTAGATGTTGCAGCAAGGAACTCTTTCATGATATTAGAGCCCAGTGGTTTCCAACCTGTGGTCTGTGGACCATAGGAGGTCTGCAAGAAGGAAAATAATAATAATAAATAATTTTAAAAAAACCTTTATTTGTATACCACCCTGTCTCCCCGAAGGGATTCAGGGCGGTTTCCAACATAAAAGGCAAACATTCAATTGCCAGAAAGGAAATCATACAGACAATTACATCAAAATAAACACATTCGAAAATATAAGACAACCTAATTTAACTTAATGAATGGAGTCCCTGGTGGCTCAATGGGTTAACCCCTTGTGCTTGTAGGACTGAAGACCGACAGGTTGGAGGTTTGAATCCGGGGAGTGGGGTGAGCTCGCTCTGTCAGCTCCAGGCATCCCATGGGATATGTTTTTGCAGATGGCCAGTTCTCTCGCACCAGAAGTGACTTGCAGTTTCTCAAGTTACTCCTGCCAGAGGATGAAGCTGATAGAGGTGGTGCTTCCATCGGATTGCTTCAAGTGGCTGTGGCGGGTGACTATGCTTCAGCTGCCCTGGAAGATTAGGTCTGTCACCCCATTCTTGCCGTAGGTGGAGGGTGCTTGGACATTCCTGGGCGCAGCTTGGGAGTGAGAGAGGGAGGGTTGGGAGGCAGGTGGGCAGGTAGATGGAGAAGGGGCTCTCCTCCTCGCAGCCACCTTTCTGCTCTGCTCTTGCTCCGCGGCCTCACCATTACAACACTGTTGTCTTAAAACCATGCAGCAACGAGAGCAACTGGTCTCGCGAAACCCTCTTAATATTACCAAGGCAACGGGGATGTCAGGAGGGGAGAGACTGACTATCTATGAAAGATTACTACTACAATATCATCTGTAGATTATTCAATATAGTTTTCTGTGGCCGAGCAGATGGTGACTACTGGATGGCATATGTTCTGCATTGGAAACTAGAGCTGATCATCTGAGTTATGTAGGATCCGATTATTGAATGGTGAAAGGCAGACATTTTGCATATATTTCGATATGCTGTACTTTTTGGCTTGTCCTAATACTAAACCGGGAGATCTCTAATGCAAATTATATCACTTACCATCAGTATTATGTTGGTTACAAGAATGGTTAACTTTTCATATGTGAGAATGAGTCTTAAGAGCTGAGCTTCTTTTTTTCTCTGCCCATCCCACAAACTCTAGAAGCCAATTGGAAATAGTGTTGCTGGCCAACTCCTCACTGTTTGCCATGGTTTGACTTTCTGGCTTCCTTCGGCAGTGACAGTTCCTCTAATTTTTGGATCCCTTCTCCTGGAATAAATGTGTTTTCAGACTAATATAAACCTTGCCTTTGCCATGCTTGTTCTCAACTGGGCAACTGCTCCTGCATGTTGACACTCACAGCATATAAATATTATTGCTCTACAATAATTTGATACATACTTGGCAAATAGTTTGTGCCAATGTTCGCCCCATGTTTTAATGCACCAATTCCCATGTTCACCCTTTCTCCCAAAACGGATGACTAGGATGGCAAAACAGTCAATGGGTCAAGGTCAGTGGAAATTTGGTCTTTCTTTCCAGTAGCCCCTTGGGCAACATGTGGGTAGTGCAGTGTTTCCCAACCTTTTCTGAGCCGCGGCACACTTTTTACATTTGCAAAATCCTGGGGCACACCACCAACCAAAATGACACAAAATGACACTCTAACACAGTCATACTTATAGTTAATATGTTTTAAAAATGTATTTATACACTCAGTGTGAAACCTGGGCCTGTTTCGATGAACTCAACATAGAAATCCTGGCAGGAATGGCAGAAAGACACAAACTTCCCACACAGAACTCCCATAACCAAGAGAAAATACTATAAGAGTTTGGTGGGCATTGACCTTGAGTTTTGGAGTTGTAGTTCACCTATATCCAGAGAGCACTGTGGACTCAAGCAATGTTGGATCAGGACCAAACTTGGCATGAATACTCAATACTCCTCTTAGGGCGCTTGTGCCCGCTTTGTGCTGGTCTGTGACCGTAATCAAGTTTTGATTGATTGATACTCAGTATGCCCAAATATGAACGCAGATGGAGTTCGGGGGAAATAGACCTTGACATTTGGGAGTTGTAATTGCTGGGATTTATAGTTCCCCTACAATCAAAGAGCATTCTGAACCCCACCAATGATAGAACTGGGCCAAACCTCCCACACAGAACCCCCAGGAGGCAAGAGGAGGTCTCTACTTGGGGAAAGTGAGGCGGGCCTTCCCAATGCATAGAGAGGGAGAGACCAAGTAGACAATGGGTGGGGGGGGTGTTTGTAATTTTGTGCCTTTATCGAGGTAGGTTTCTTAGGGTTTTTATACTTCAACACACTAGACCCCCGAGGTTCCAATTTCCCACGGCACACCTGATGATCGCTCACGGCACACTAGTGTGCCCCGGCACACTGGTTGAGAAACACTGGGGTAGTGCATAGCAGATGCACTTTTTGCCTTTATCAGAATAGAAATCAAACCAGAGTATGAAGTATTTCTTTTAAAAAGATCATACTTTGCTGTGGGTTGGTTAGTACATCATAAGGACACTGAAGGGGGAAAGCAAGGGAATTACATCTGTACGTGGGGAGGTTCTAATTACTGTTCTGTCATAGTCATTTATTTCTCCCACACTGCCATGGTTTTTTGTGTATGTTTTCTGGGGAAAAATATTCTGTAAGAACATTCTGAATAGGACATCAGTATTTAATTGCTTTATTGGTAAGAGAAAAGTGTTATTGAGTGATTTAAAAGGTGTCCTCAATCAGTCAAGCAGCAGGTGTTTTCTGTGTGTGTGTGTATATATATATACATACAGTATATATATATAATTGCAGGGTTTTTAAAAAAGCCAAAGTGGAGGTCTCAGACATCATTTCTTTTCTCACACACGGGAAAAGTTTATCTCTTTGTTGGGTGTGCATCATTGACAGAATAAAGTGTGAGCTGTTCAGAATTATTGTGTTCACTAATATGCAGATTTGCTTGATTAATGCATTACAGTTCGGGGCGAACAAAGTTCAAAAACATTCATATAAGCCTTTCCTCTGAATGGCTTCCAGGGGACATGTGAGCAATTTTGCTATGTTTTGCATCTCTCCAAACCATTTTAGGCCAAGGAGAGGCCTTTTCCTTTAAGCAGGAAGCTGTTTCTGGTTCATGCCTAATTTTTTTTTAATAGGGAGCATCTCCTGGGGTTAAAACAGGCCAGGGAGGCTTGAAAATGGATGAAACTGCCCTCTATTTCCTAGAGGGCATTTAAAGACAAAAATAGTTTTGATTTTTTTTCTTTTGCAGGGTAGTATTACTCCTCCAATTGGAGCCCCCTGTGGCACAGCAGGTTAAACCTCTGAGCTGCTAAACTGGCTGACCAAAAGGTCGCCAGTTTGAATCCAGGGAGCAGGGTGAGCTCCTGCTGTTAGCCCCAGCTTCTGCCAACCTAGCAGTTCGAAAACATGCAAATGTGAGTAGATCAGTAGGTACCACTTTGGCAGGAAGGTAACAGCATGCCATGCACTCATGCCAGCCACATGATCCTGGAGGCATCTACGAACAGCGCTGGTTCTTCACTTAGAAATGGAGATGAGCACTACCCTCCAGAGTCAGACACGACTAGACTTAATGAAGATGGGAAATCTTTACCTTTTATTACCCCTCCAAAGTTACTGGTGAGGCCCCTTAACCCTTGATAGTTGCCCAGAGTTGTCATTATTAGAAATACTAAGATTTCTTCATTTGAGCCACTATTATGGTTGTCATATCATGCCAAGAAGACACCCTTTTTCTTAGAGTGGTGCTATGGGATATGGGGTAATGAGGGTTGAATGAAAAGTAATGCCTTCGTAACTCCTCAACAGATGGCAGTACTGGTATGCGGCAGGTACTGGCTTGTTCAGTAGATTCTCCTCTATAGTTCCATTTTGGCATTGAACGGTTGTGTTGTTAAAGTGAGACGTATCTAACCCTGCGCAGACGGTCAGTCATTGAATTCTTGACAGCAGAAGGTGTCACCCCAAAGGAGATTAATCAGAGAATGCAAGCTGTTTATGGTGATTGTGTTGATGTGAGTACTGTGCGTCGCTGGGTGAGATGTTGAGGTGGGAACATCTAACTTGCATGATAAACAAAGAGTTGGACATCCTGTGACAGCAACCACCAAGTTTCACAAGCAAAAGGTTGACAGATTGATTAAGGACGATTGTTGTATCACTCAGAGAGAAATTTCAAGCATAATTGGCATTTCACAAGAACATGTGGGTCACATTATTGCTTTGCTTGGCTATCAGAAGATCTGTGCACGATGGGTACACAGCTCAACTTCAGAGACTGGATCTCACCACCGTACGGCATCCTCCATACAGTCCAGATTTAGCACCGTATGACTTCCATCTGTTCCTGATAATGAAAGACGATTGGTGGGGACATCACTATGCTTCTGATGAAGACATTGAGAGAACTGTGAGACGCTGGTTGTGGAAACAGAGTGTTGACTTCTTCTGTGACGGCTTCAGAAAACGTGTTCATAGTTGGCAGAAATATATCCAATTGTCTGGTGATTATGTGGAAAAGTGAATGGTGGTAGTTAAAGAACACATTCTAAGGTAGTGGTTCTCAAACTGTGGGTCCCCAGATGTTTTGGCCTTCAATTCCTAGAAATCCTAACAGGTGGTAAACTGGCTGAGATTTCTGAGAGTTGTAGGCCAAAACACTTGGGGACCCACAGGTTGAGAACCACTGTTCTAAGGATTATTTCTGTGTTTGATTTATTAAAATATCCCCATCCAAACCCAAGTAACCAAGGTGGAGGCATTACTTTTCATTCAACCCTCGTATGTTAGAGTTGTCTCTGCTTGAAAATGGGGTACTTGAACATCCATTTTCCCACTGTTCAGCACAGCAGTCTGTGGTTTGACATGTTTCAGACTGGTATTCAAGGCAACCCTTTGCTAGAACTGCTCACTGTGCACTACTGAGAGTGCTCCCTGGGGATTTTGTGAATTGTGGTCCAAAAAAGTCAGACTTCTCAGCTCTGGTTTAAGCCAGTACTCTTGTGTAGCTGACTTTCCACAGGGGAGGGGGTTCCATGTCCTTTTGAAATGCTTTTTATGTGTTGAAATTGGAAACCGCTGGTGGTAATATTTGGGGAAGTTGATTAGATTCCTTTAGTAAAAATTAAATAAATTCAATGCAGCAGCAGCAGCCAATTAAAAATACAGTGATGATGCTGTCACTTTGATCTGTTCCCACCCACTGCATTTGTCTCCTTAATCTGTCACTTTCAACAGGCTATGTTGTTAGCAGTTTTCTATTTTGTTCCTTTTTCTTAACCTGAATAAAGAATGAATCAAATGTTAAATGTTATAAAGAAGAATGTTATGTTAAACTTGGTGACTAAATAAAAACGTGTGTGTGTGTTAGACAGATTCAGAATGTTATTTGTTACTTGAGGACTATCACTATTAATTCCTTCTTATTTATGCCTCAGGTACTAAATTTTCTGTTAAAGAAGTAATGTGCAAGAACAAAAAACTTTTCTATCTAAAGCAGGGCTGCCCAGGAAGTCAATCGTGATCGACCAGTCGATTGCGGGACTGAAGGAGGTTGATCCCAGCCGGATGGGGCGCTATTCAGAGGGGGCGGAGCCAGGCCGTACCAAGCCCCCCCCCTCCCCCAGCTTCAGCACTCCCAGCAGCTGCTTCAGCCTTGAGGAGGGCAAGGCCAAGCCAGCCTTGTGCTAGTGATGCCACCACTGGCTTGGCACTGCCATCCTCAAGCCTGGAGAAGCTGCTGCTAGAGCTGAAGCTAGAGGGGGGCGGAGCCAGACCGTGCCAAGCCCCGCCCCCGGTTTCGGCACTCCCAGCAGCTTCTCCAGGCTTAAGGAGGGCCGGGCCAAGCCAGCCTTGTGCTAGCTATGCCACCACTAGCTTGACACTGCCATCCTCAAGCCTGGAACAGCTGCTGCTATAGCTGAAGCCAGGGGGGGGAGGAGCCAGGCCGCACCAAGCCCCACCCCCTCCCCAGCTCCGCCCTGCTTCTCTCTCGTCTGGAAGCAAACGTGGACAGTGCGCACGTGGAAGGTAGATCTTTCTGACTTGGTTTTATTATAAGTAGCTCACATGCTGAAAAAGTGTGGGCACCCCTGATCTAAAGAATACTTGTGTTGATTTGTTCAATTTGAATTTGTTTATGCCCCATGGCAGGAAAGGAATTACACATAGTGTTCAGATTTTTGCCAAGAATCCTTTCAAAAAAATTAATTGTTTCTTCCAGTTCAGCAAATGCTACTCCAGAATTCGAAGGCCGGGGTGGTGAGGAGCTGGGCACTGAAATTGCAAACACCCTCTACAGAATATTTGACAATGAGAGCAGTGTCGACTTGAAGTTGCTTTGCATTAGTCCCAGAGAGCACTGCTGGGTGCTTTATGTTGATGTCTTGGTAAGTAAAATAAATTTAAGCATAACACCATGGAACAAATTTTGGGGGGGAAATCTGTTTCTAGTTTGAAAGTGTTATTTCCTGTTTAGTTCTGCAGTACAGTATAAGTGTTGTTAAACTTCGTTTTTGTGGCTGCCACAAACTATGTGTTGCCGATTGTCAGCCGCTCTGAGTCCCTCTACGAGGGAGAGAGGGCGGGATATAAAACAAAGTAAATAATTATGTTGAATTGGTTAAAACTATGAGATATCCATTGAAAAACTATAGCAAAATGTGCTGCAGGATGTCCTGTAAAAACAAAGTTTTTGCATTTTAATAAACTGTTTCCAATTATGATAGAACCAATTAGGAAATGACATTTATAATCCAGCAACAAAAATCGTGTTACATAGCGTAATTTAAAGATGAGCTTCAGAAAATTTATTGCCTGGTTCAATAATCATGATTATATTTCTCTCAAAGCTGGGGTAGATAGTCTTAATCTAACCACACCCATAGATGCCATTTAGGTTGATCTTCCATTATATCATATTGCTCTATGTAATGAAGGATCTTAATTCATTGTGATCATGCACTCCTCCACTGCAGCGCCAAATTCAGAGGCAGGGCAGCATTTCCATTCCTTCAAGCAAGCATTTTTGTGTTGAAATGGTGATCAGTTTTCTGGCTGCATCAGCCCCAGAAAAGATCGACTCCATACAGGGATATGTAGTCCAGTTTGGTTCTGCAAATCCTCTTCATGGTGATACAAAACAAGATTAAGGAGGGTCAAAACCTTATTTTTTGGATGATTCGCCACTTCTGAAAGGTTCAGGAGCAGACATTTTCATTTCAGAAGCAGAAATTCATTTTTTAAAAGAACACAGAAAGAGCTCTAGGGCAGCCTAGGGCAGTGTTTCCCAACCTTTATTGAGCCGCTGCACATTTTTTACATTTACAAAATCCTGGGGCACACCACCAATCAAAATGACACTCTAACACAGTAATACATATAGTTAATATGTTTTTAAATGTATTTATACACTCAGTGTGAAACCTGGGCCTGTTTCGATGAACACAACATAGATATCCTGGCAGGAATGGCAGAAAGACACACATGAAGGTCTTACTCAACAGCTGGGAGTTATAGTTCACCTGCAATCAAAGAGCATTCTGAACTCCACCAATGATGGAATGGAATCGAACTTCCCACACAGAACTCCCATAACCAAGAGAAAATACTATAAGAGTTTGGTGGGCATTGACCTTGAGTTTTGGAGTTGTAGTTCACCTATATCCAGAGAGCACTGTGGAGGGGAGGGAGGAAGACGTGGGGCGAGTCTGCACAGTAGCGCCCACACGGGTCACGTCTTCTTCCCCCCCCCCCCTCCCGCAGAAGCGGCAGCGTGAGCAAAGCGAGGCAAAGCAAGCAGAGCAAGGCTGGGAAGAAGGGAGCCTGAGTGCAGAAGAAAAAGTGTTCGGCAGGAGGGGGAAGAAAGGGTATTGGCGGTTCCAATTTCCCACAGCACACCTGATGATCGCTCATGGCACTCATGGTTGGGAAACATTGGCCTAGGGTATAAAACGGGGCCTCCTGACATATGATTTGTGTTCCTGCTTATAAACAACATATGTGGAATGAGCACCTTGTTTTAAACCAAGTGATTGCTTTATAGAGTTGCGTGCAGTGTTTTGCACTGAAATTCTGTAGCTTGGCAACAAATTTAAAGGCAAAATGGTGGAGGTTTTTTACCAGTGCTACAATGATGACAGGCAGTTGCAGGGGGTGCAAAAATGGCTAAGGAAACATATAGTTAGCATTTCATATTGTCTTACACTTTTTTTCATTGTGTTAGCACTCAAGTAAGCCTCATGCTAGGAGAAAGGAAGGATATACAGTATATATTTACATAGCCTTCCAATAATAATAGAGGGTAAAATAATAAATGTAATAAAAATAATAACAGAGTAAAATAATGGAAATATAGTAATAATAGAGTAAAATAATAAATGTAATAATAATAATAGAGTAAAATAATTGTAATAAAATAATAATAGAATAAAATAATGTAAATATAATAATAGAGTAAAATAATAAATGTAATAATAATAGAGTAAATTAATGTTAATGTAATAATAATAACAGAATCAAATAATAACTAATTTTGACTCAAGTATAAGCCAAAGGGAGCTTTTTCAGCTTAAAAAAGGGCTGAAAACTCATACTGGAGTATATTTGGTAAATAACTTCAGCCATCTATTAATTCAGCACATAAACTTCATACTGAGGGCTTTTCTTTTTCTTCATACTAGTCCAGTACTAAAATAGATTCATTTGAATAGAAAATTAAACCCCATGTGATTTTATGTACGTGGTTTAGGATCGTTTCATATTATACATGTTCTTCTGTCCAAAGTGTTTCTGGCTTTCTAAGATACTGTCTTTTTCATTTATTTACTGGAAAGCACTATATTTAGTTTAGATTTTAAACCATTACTGAAACAAGAAAAATATTTGTACTGTCTAAGCCCCAATCACCTGAGATCCAAACCAAGAAATCTGCAGGCTTGATTTTTGTCAAAGTTTGGTTGATTAGTCCTCTCCGTTGGACATATTTTGTGATTTGGGGATATGTATTTGAATATCTTGTTTGAGAGAGAAACAGCATTACTACTCTACATTCAGAGGTTTTAGGACTGCTACATTTGTAAGACTTATATAAAGGTAACTATTATTTTTTATTTCAGCTATTGGAATGTGGTGGAAACTTGTTTGATGCCATTTCCATTGCAGTAAAAGCAGCTCTATTTAATACCAGGTAAGGGAGCATACATGATTTTCAAAAGAAAATTTGTGGAGCAAAAGGCTCTGTTTTAGCCTGAATCACGGATGGGTCACTCTCTCAATGACTCCCAGTTTAGTTCTCCATCCAGGTTCAAAACACTGTAATTCCATCAAACTTCCTAACTTTGCCAGGCAGTCTAGTTGAAAACATCTTGTCCTATGTTTTTCTTCTTGCTAGATTATATAAAACTTACATAGCAATTTGGCCAAATACAAAATAGTTCTGGGCTGTTTATTTGAAAGGAAAAAACCCTCAACTTTGGAATAGATCCGTATTATGTTGGGAATTTGCCTTTTCTCTGTCACAGATGGCAAGGCTGTTTTAAATTATTTGCTGATATAATTTTATTTGTAAAAAGTTTATAAAAGGAGAACAAAACTTTATTCCAAGGTTTAGTGAAAAGCCCTTCTATTCTGGTGTTTTTGTGTATATTTAAAACTGACTGCAGGCTAGTGATATCAAAAGAAATTGTCAGTTTTGAACTGACTGAGTGCATGTAACTATTTTTATTATTTATTTATTTATTTATTTATTTATTGGGGCTTCTTCGCCGCCGACTCCCGGGGGCTCGTGGCGGCTCTCAGAGCCAGTGGCACAACGCCACAGGTTAAGACATAAAAACAGTTAAAAACAGTTAAAACAATTAAACAGCAAAATGCAATATAACAATTGAGCAGCAGGAGATATCACAGCCCAGAGAGTATAGACGAGGCCTACTCGCGAAGGCCTGCTAAACAAATGAGTTTTGCAGGCCCTTCTAAATGGCAGCAGATCTCTCAGGGCTCTGGCTTCGGCCGGGAGGGCGTTCCATAGTGTGGGAGCTATAATAGAGAACGCCCTCCGGCGGGTCGATGTTAGATGTGCCGACTTTACAGATGGTACTACCAACAGGTTGGCCTCTTCGGACCGAAGTGATCTCGCTGGGCAATATGGGGTGAGACGGTCCCTCAGATACGCTGGCCCCAGGCCGTGTATGGCCTTGAAGGTAAGAACCAGCACTTTGAAGGCGACCCGGTGCTCAATAGGCAGCCAGTGCAGATCCTGCAAAATTGGTGTTATACGGCATCCTGCTGGTGCCCCAGACAGGAGCCGGGCGGCAGTGTTCTGCACCAGCTTGAGCTTCCGGATCGACGACATAGGCAGGCCAACGTAAAGCGCGTTACAGTAGTCTAGCCTTGAGATGACCGTGGCTTGGATCACCGTGGCTAGGTCGCTCCGGGAGGAGCCACAAGATCTCCGTCTTCGCCGGATTCACCATCAACCTACTGGCTCGCAGCCATCCAGTAACGGCTTCGAGGCAATGTTGGAAATTATCGGGGGCGGATTCGGCCTGCCCTCCATCCTCAGAATGAGCTGGGTGTCATCGGCGTACTGATGGCAGACCAGCCCATAACTCCGCACCAGCTGTGCAAGCGGCTGCATGTAGATGTTAAATAATAGAGGGGAGAGAATGGCCCCCTGAGGACTCCACACACTAATGGGGAGCCCTCGGAGACCTCCCGCCCTCCTCACACGCTGAGACCGCTGGCGGAGGAAGGAGGACAGCCATTTAAGGACAGTCCCCTCACTCCGGCCATGGCCAGGCGGTGGATCAAAAGATTGTGGTCGACCGTGTCAAACGCTGCCGTGAGGTCCAATAACACGAGCAGCGCAGACCCGCCTTGGTCGAGCTGGCAGCGGAGTTGGTCTGTGATGGAGACCAGGACCGTCTCCGTCCCATGCCCCGAACGGAAGCCGGACTGGAAGGGGTCAAGCCATGTTGCATCATCTAAGAAGGACTGCAGCTGCTCCATTATGGTACATATATAACTATAATGCTATTAGTAAAACAAGACGTGTTGTTGTTGTGTGTGGTGCCTTTTCATTTTACAGTTATATCTTCCCCTACTTGATGCTCTCCCTGATGTTTTGGGTAAATTGTACACAGCACCAGTTGGGATGCCCAATGATCTCAGATAATGGGAGTTTGTCATCTATTATCTGTAAAACTATAGAGAAATACAATTTTAAAATATAGTATTAAACTGCTGGGAGAGATCATCCGTAGACATGGGGTGGGGTGTTATCAGCATACTGATGACACTTAAATATATTTCTCCATGCCTTTAAAAGCAGCCCCAGCTTAAGACAGTGTATCTCTTCTGAATGAATGCCTGGGGGAAGTAATGAGCTGAATGAGGAAATAATAATAATAATAATACTTTATTTACATATCGCCCTATCTCCCCAAAGGGACTGTTGGAGGGCAATGATGAGGCCCTCCTGGGCCCAGCTTGGAAGAGGGTGATGATGAGGCCCTTCTGGGCCTGACTTGGAAGAGGGCAATGATGAGGCCCTCCTGGGTCCACCCTTGCCATCAAGTGTCCTAATCTTGGGGTGGAGAAGTGTCAACCAATCCTGAATGGCGTTACAGTCCCCTTGAAAGACTGTATTTCGCAGCTTGGAAGTGCTCCTGGATCCATCTCTCCAAATGTTAGCCCAAGTAGATGCCATAGTCAGGAGTGCTTACTACCAGCTTCGACTGATCCACCAGCTGCGCCCCTTCCTAGATTTGGAAGACCTTAAGATGGTAGTGCGTGCACTGATAACATCAAGGTTGGACATCTGCAATGTGCTTTACATTGTTCTACCTTTGTACCAAGTTCAGAAACTCCAGTTGTTTCAAAATATGGCAGCCAGATTAGTTACAGGTACATCCAGGAATGAACTTATTACACCTATACCAAAGCCCCTCCACTAGCTGCCAGTTAGTTTCCAGACAAAGTATAAAGTGTTGGTTTAGTCCTATAAAGTACTACATAGTTTGGATCCAGGTTATCTACAGGATCACCTTCTTTTGTACAATCCACACCAAACACTTAGGTTCTCTGAGGGGAGGCTACTCCAAGCAACCAGAACCTGACTGGTCATAGGACCTTTTCATTGGCCGTCCCAAGACTGTGGAATGACCTGCCAGCTTTCTGAATTTTAAAACCATCTAAAAACCTATCTTTTATCACAAATTTAAACTTGTGTCTTGTGTTTAACCTTTGTTCTGTGTATTTTAACATGTATTTTATAGAAATATGTTTTAATATGTGTATTTTATAGAATGTTTTAGATGATTATGTGTTTTTAGCTATGTTGTAACCCGCCTCGAGTCATGAGTAGAGGCGGATAAGAAATAAAGACTATCATTGTTATTATTAAAGACATGAAGGTTGGGTGTAGAGACTGCATCTTGAACACTCTTCAGGCTAGATCTAGATTATACTCTAACGTGGCTGTTTGTTGAAGGTGCCACATGGCAGATGATGCTATCACCCAGAAGTACATCAGATTGGGACCACATTATTGGAACCACATTTATTACATATTTTTATTACACACATTTATATCCTACAATTTTTCAAAGAGTCCAGGGTTACTAATAGTGATATGAAACATACTAATAATTCACGGTCACCATAGAAACTGTGGCACCCATATAACCTTTACACATGCTATATTATCATTTCTCAATGAAATTGCAAGCAAATGGAAGATTATTGAAACGATACTAGTTCACACCAAAACACACTATATCTTTGTTGGTGTAACCTGTGCATTTGATGTGTTCACAAAGCATCAAGTACACACTTCTGTGAATTTAACTTTTGTAGTGGGCAGTGCTGCTGCCCTCCTACTTTCCTCATTGTCTAACACACAAATTGTTATATAAGCATTTCTTCATGGTATAAGAATGAAACATTTGACTCTTCTGTTGGGTATCTTCTGTCATATTTGAATGCTTGGCTTTGATATAGAAATGGAGTAGATTATCATGACAAATTCTCAAGGGTGACATATTGGCTGACATTCAATTTTTTTTTACTTCAGGATACCCAAAGTGCGTGTTTTGGATGATGAAGGAGGACGGGAAATTGAGCTCTCCGATGATCCCTTTGACTGTATTCGTCTTAATGTAGAAAATGTCCCCTGCATTGTAACACTGAGCAAAGTAAGCATCGGGAAATTCTTGATTGCTCTTCTCTAATGTTGTCTCTCTAAAGAGGTTGACTGGCTACATTTTTATTGTCATAGCAACCTTTTAATACCAGACAAGGCTTTTCTAGTATACCATTTTCATCTCTCATTCTTTCCAAAGTAAGATAGTCGGTTGTTGTAGGTTTTTCGGGCTGTATGGCCATGTTCTAGAAGCATCCTCTCCTGACGTTTCGCCTGCATCTATGGCAGGCTCCTCAGAGGTTGTGAGGTCTCAACAACAACCCAGTGATTCCAGCCATGGAAGCCTTCGACAATAGATTAAGGTAGTATTAATGGAAGCAAAGCCAGCAGTGTTTTGCTTGATGCTCAGAATGTCAGAAAATAGATACTAGATCAGCCTGCCTGAGTAGTGTTTAACAAATCAAGCACAGCTACCAGCAAGGCCCGGTCTTTCATCTCACCTTGGATGGTGGGGATGAATACTTTAAAGATTAATTTATTTACATTCTGATGAAAAGGTAGTCAAGATGTGCAGGGTACTTGTGCTCATAGATAGGGAGGAGTATATTCAGTCCTCCATATTCACTGGGGTTAGGGGCCTCCACAAAAGTGGATCTTAACCCCCCTCTTAATTTTTTTACCTGGGAGAACACCAGTTTGGGAATCTCTAGGTTCTCCGGGGCAATTCTTCTGGAAGTTGACTATAGAATAACACCAGAGGAACTAGAGTTTCCTAGATATAATATATGGGTGTCTTTTTGGTTCTTAATAGAAATATGTTTGTTTGTATTCTCAGAGGTATGTCTGTATTCACAGAAAACTATGCCTAGAATTGCAGTTTGAGTTTCTTGCTTGTTCCTTTTTTTCAGATTGGTTATAGACATGCAGTAGATGCCACCCTTCAGGAAGAAGCATGTTCCTTGGCTAGTCTCCTCATTTCTGTGACCTGTAGAGGTGACATGACCTGTATGAAAAAAGTCGGAAGGGGGAGCCTTGATCCAGAAAGCATATTTGAGATGATGGAGGTCAGTGATGCTTGTAAATAGTGATATCTTTCCAACTCTGGTGTGCATTTTGATATGTTAGGATTTCTGGGAGTTGAAGGCCAAAACATCCTGGGACCCACAGGTTGAGAATCACAGAGCTAGAGATTCTGAGAGTTTTAATACAAAAAAGTAACTTTCCCAAATTTGGATAAATGCAAACAAATTCAACACAGGGTACATCTACATTGTAGAATTAATGCAGTTCGACACCAATTTAACTGCAATGTCTCAACACTATGGGATATGGGTACCAAAGTTTTGTAAGATCTTTAGCCTTCTTTGCAAAATAGTGTGGTGCCTCATCAAACTATAATTTCCAGGATTCCATAGCATTGAGCCATGCCAGTTCAAAGGGATTGCATTAATTCTACAGTATAGATCAGGCATGGGCAAATTTTGGCCCTCCAGGTGTTTTGGACTTCAACTCCTAGAAATCCCAGCCATCTTACTGGCTGTTAGGAAAAGTCCAAAACACCTAGATGGCCAAAGCTTGCCCATGCCTGGTGTAGATGTACCCACAGACTAATATAAGCCAAGAAAACTTTGCTGTGATTGAGTCTTACTATTTGCTAAAGAGAAGCACAAAACCTTTTAAGTTTTTCATTATTTTTTAAGTAAGCCTTTTTTTGTTTCCATGTGCATTTCAGACCGGAAAGCGAGTGGGAAAATTATTACATACATCCTTGCAAACTATCTTAGAAAAAGAAGAAAGTCTTGGAACAGCACGGAAAAAGGTTGGATTCCTGGGATGAACTCCATCATTACATTGGTCTTCTTGAACACCAATCAAGGAGAAGGGGGAGACCATTTTATTGTTACTGTTTATTGGGTTTTGTTTTTGTATTGTTTCCAAAGATGAATATATTTTCTTAAATAAAGTAACATCTTTTCTCTCCTCTTTGTCATATCAACTTTGATTAATTGCTTCAAGACTGGTAACGGAGCATAAGATATTCCAAACAACTTCACTAAAATGGAAGAGAATGTAATGATTGTGTCATTGGCAGAATACACTACTATATCACCATAAAATAATTAGAGACTTGTGCATAGAGTAAAATAATGCTGCAGAGATGAACTCACTGTTTCATGCTGCTGCTGAGGACGGTGTATCCACTTTATTGGCAAGACACTCTCCTACACAGACATGCATAGCTCTTTTTTTCCGGACAGACAACTGCCTGCAAACCCAACCGGAATTGCTGTCTGGTCCCTGAATAGACTTTGCCATGGAAGCTTTAGCCATAAGGGCTGGTGGAAATTTCCATGTGTTGCTGCGCAGTTACTGCCACATTTTCTTTGTCATGCATCCAGAACAGCAATAAAAGGAAACATCTGTATTGCAAATTGTTCAACGTTTGTCCCAGAAATATTTAATTGCTTTTGCTTGGAATGTAACATCCCAAGGCCTCATGGAATAAAGCAAGCATTTCAATAGCTCCTCGGGGCTTAGTAAGAAAAGAAAAGAATTAGTTTATCCATTTGACAAAAAAGCTTTGCTTAATATATCCATTATGGAAATATTCTTCTAAACCAAACAATGGTAATTATAAGGCAAATCAACTATACCCCTTGAAAGCAGTTCAAGAAAACATTTGGGGTAATTGTTTGTCCCAAGGAAACCTTTTCAGCTTCAGTTTTTTGGATAACAATTTGTTAATTTATTTATTTCAGATATTTATATCCCGCTCTTCTTTCTCCCAAAGGGGGACTCAGACCTGCTTACAATCGGCATTCATTAGATGCCACACAAAGAATTGCATTAAAACATTAACTAAACAATAAATTAAAACATTCAATTAAAATCTAACTAATTCATGACCAAATTCGCATCCAAAATCATAGTCCAAGGTCTGTTTGTAGTCAATCAAGGAAATAGTATACATTATTAATGCTGCGCCTGCTGCTCCAATGCCTGGTCCCATAGCCATGATTTAAGCTTTTTTCTAAAGTACAAGAAGGAAGGGGCCAACCTGATTTCAACAGGGAGTGTGTTCCACAGATGGGGGGCCACCACAGAAAAGGCCTTGTCTCTCGTTCCCACTAGTCGCGCTTGCGAGGATGGCGGGATCAAGAACAGGGCCTCCCCTGACGATCTTAAGCTCTGAGATGGATCGTAAAGGGAGATACATTCAGACAAGTAAATTAGTCCCAAATGCAATATTTCAGGTTTGTTCAACCCATTAAATTACTATAATCAGGAAAAAAATGAATGAGGAACCATTCGTGAAATCGGTTCTCTGGATTTCACTTTTGTATGGTGAGCATTGTGGAAAAGCCACAACTTGAATTCGACTGGAACTCTGAAAGCCAGGCCAGCTTAGGCACACCAGAATCCCTGGATTCAACGGTAGTGTTTTATGCCTGAAACTTATATGTACCAGATCATATTTAAAGTAGGCAGCTTCCATCAATGTTGTGCGTTTTATGGAGATCTTAAGGTGAACCTATCACATGGGGGGGGGGTTGTCTCAAGATTTCTTTAGAGAGGGGGCTTATCTTTGTCTTCTTCTGAGTGAATGTAACTTGGCCATGATCACCCATAGGGTTCCATGACTAAAATAGTAATCAAACTGAACAATCAAATCACTACAGGTATATACATACAGTTTGTATGTTCCTTCCCCCAGATCAAATAGGAATGAATGATAATTTACGTATCTGCTGTCACCATCACAATTAAGTGAGTTCTAAGCTTAAACAGGACATCCTCTTGTAAGAAGTAAATGGAGCTCATCTCCACAAAAATTCAACTTTTTATGAATTTCTTGGCTGAATCAGACCTTCATATCAGCTTTAAGTATGTTTACAGCAAAGTCCTGCCAGATAACTATGGAGGCTTCCAAGTAGACACAGTGAAAAAGGTTTTTTATAGGATGTTCTGATTGCATATGTTTTATAGCATTAATGCGTGCAATAGCTGGTGAGGGATCTATTATCTGTCAATTTACCCAACCTTAAAATTCCTTTAAACTTGGACTATCTGGTGGCAGCAAATTTTGAAGAATGATGAAAGTGCATGTGCTATCCAGATCTAGCTATTACATCCATATCTTAGGTATATTAGCTAATGTTTGGCCCCAAACTGCATTTTTCTGAGGCCTGAAAGAATCACCAATTTCCTTGTGGCCTTATGAAATTGTTTCTCCTAATGTGGATTCCGGCTGCGTCCAAACTAGGGTTGAAAAACTATGTCCAGAGGGTGAAGAAAACTGATAGTTGGACTACCCCCCATGGGATTTTTGCAGTCCTCCCAAATAATAACTATCTCTGGCCATATTTATTCATTCACTTTTATTCTACAGTTTGTCCTTGTTATCCCAGCATAATCCAGAAATGCTGATTTGGCTGTTGATTTACTGACGTGTCATTACATGCCAATTTCCTAAATTTTCCCCCAGGGTTGGTGGTGATACTGTCAGCAAAATTTCCCTCTCAAAATGGTTGGTGAAATCAATGTTCATTTATTTACTCCTGGTTGGGCAATAGGTCTAGCTGTCTTGGTTTATGAGTATAAATGTTTAGCCATGCTTCCATATGGGAAGTATTCCTGATGCATTTTATGATGTAGGCAACAGTACACAAAACCTTACGGTAAATATAATGTGATCAACATTGAGTAATCTTAGTGATAAGCAGATTTCAGACTGGTGAGAAGCTTATTGTGATTTTTGTTGGAATTTGTGAAATCCACTCATATTCAAGTTAAAAAAAAACACATAAAACTCTTCAGGGTCCAGAAGCACATAAAATAAGTTTGACTTATTTGACATATATGCATGCATTTTTTCTTCTGGGTGGGACTCAAGGTGGCTTGCAAAAAAAGAGTTCTGTTCAAAAAAAATTCTGCTCAAAAGTAGTCCATGAGCCATTGGTTGTTGGACAATAGCAAGTTTCCAAGAAACAAAGAAACCACTGTAGCCAATGAACACAAATATGGAATGCATCTCTGGCTTATTGGGTGAGTGGGTGGGTGGGTGGGGGGAATAAATGCCTTAGATCAGTGTTTTTCAACCTTTTTTGAGCCGCGACACATTTTTTACATTTACAAAATCCTGGGGCACACCTCCAACCAAAATGGCATTGAATGTTTGCCATGTATATATATGTACATTGTAATCCGCCCTGAGTCCCCTGCAGGGTGAGAAGGATGGTGAGAAGGATGGAATATAAATACTGTAAATAAATAAAAAAAATATTATTATGTATTCCTCGAGTAGACTTTTGACAAGGTTCCCATGACATTTTCACAAAGAAACTACAATAATAATAATAATATTATTATTATGTATTCCTGGACTTACATTTCCAGCAGACCTTTGACAAGGTCACCATGACATTTCCACAAAGAAACTACAATATTATTATTATTATTAATTAATATGCATTCCTGTTTATGTCTTCCCGGACTTATGGTTCACCCTCCACCTTCTTCCAATGCTGATTTTTTTCTTGGCAGCTAGTGACCACCTGGCTGTGCTGCTCCTTCACGCGACCCCACTGATTCTCCTCTCCATGGCCTCCTCCTCCTCCACCCGTGGAGAGGATAGAGGCTTGCCTTTGGGGCTCCTTTGGGCCCTTTCTCTGTAGCTGTTCTCGAGCTCTCTTCACACAAATGGGCTCCTCTTCCTCCTCTTTCTCTGCTTCCTCTTCAGCAAGGCGCCTGAGTCCTATAGAAGTGTTTGTGGAGGGCCAAGCGCTGGCTCCGGAACCTCATGGAGGGCACCGATAGGGCCCAGCCGAGAGCCGCCGCCGCCGCCAATGAAAGAAGCATCTCACACTCGCATCCCAAGCTAGGCCTCGCCAACACCATGCTCAGGAAAGGCCGAGGATTCTTCCCCTTCTTCCCTTCCTCCTCCTTATAGGCCCAGCCAGACGCCGCGCTGCTGAGCCTTTTGGGAGGAAGAGGAGAAAGGCCCCCTTCCGCCCCTGCCGTCCATGAGGAGAAGGCGGCTCTGGCGGCGAGGCCTGCTGCCCTGAGGGGAAGACGAGTGGCGGTGCGGAGGTGTTCTGCGCTGGGAGGCAGCGGAGGCAGCGGCAAGGGAGGTGGGAACGGAAAGTGCAACCTCTGTTTCTCCTCAAAGGCAGCCTCCTCCAGGCCCTCCATGCTGCCACGGAGTGAGGAGGGGGAAGAAAGGGTATTTCCCAGGGCACACCTGATGATCGTTCATGGCACACTAGTGTGCCATGGCACAGCGGTTGGGAAACACTGCCTTAGATGACTAGTACAGAATCTGCATCCCACCGTTACAGACTTCTGTAACTCTGTAAGGCAGTTGTATTCTAGCTAATTACAGAGTGGTTTGTATAGTGTCATTGTATGGGGAAAACTCAGCAATTAAATGTAAAACAAAGCTGAAGAGCAGACTGTAAAATACAGAATGCATCAAGTTGACAAATTTGTGGGCAGAATTTTAAGGGGCAAACAATTATCTGTGCTAAATACTTTCTATTTAGGCAAGCGTTTAGCTTATAATTTATGTGACAAAATATGTGTAGTGTATTTAACTGTTTTCAATAGAATTTTGCATTTTATTTTTACAGAATTATAGAGTTGGAAGAGACCACAATGGTCACCTAGTCCAACCCTCAATCATGCAGGAATACACAGTGAAAGCATTCCCAGCACATGGCCATTCAGTTTCTGTTTAAAAACCTTCAAAGAAGGAGACTCCAACACACTGAGGTAGCATAGTCCATTGCCAAGCTCTTCCCAAGAGGATGCTTTCCTAATGTTTAGGTGGAATCTCTTTTAATAATAATAATAATATAAAAAACTTTATTTATATCCTACCCCATCTCCCAAAAAGGCATTCGGAGTGGCTTACACCCATGAAATAAAACATATAAGATAATATAAACAAAATACATAACATATAAAATTAAGATAAAACAAAAAAAACCCAACCATCAATAAACATTTTGAACAACATTTAAAAAATCCCAGCCATTGCTATGGTAAAATAAGTCATGAAATCTGATTGATGATTGTTGGTTATTCTTACATTTCACCATTGTCAAAAGCTTGTTTATAAAGCCAAGTTTTCAATTTCTAAAAATCATGAGTGTGACGCTTGCCTAATTTACCTGGGGAGGGTGTTCCAAAGCCGGGAGGCTACTACTGAGAAGGCCCTCTCCCTCGTCCCCACCAACCACACTTGCAACTGTGGTGGGACCATGAGAAGGGCTTCTCTGGAAGATCTTAAGGCCTGGACATGTTCATAGGGGAAGATGCAGTTGCATAAATAGGCTCGAAACGAACTGTATAAGGCTTTGTAGGTAATGACCTGCACTTTGGGTCCCAGAAGCATATATGCAGCCAGTTAAGCTGCTTTAATAAGGGGGTCCGCTCCCTATAGTTTGCTCCTGGCAGCAGCCTGGCCGCCAATCTTTGTACTAATTGTACGAGGGCTATCCGGAAAGTAAGGTTACAAGGTATGTAGCTCTCGCGGGAAAATTTAACGGGGGAAGTTGGTATCATTGCTACGAGGCAGGAAACCAGCAGAAGCGAACGAGCAGTGTCAATCATCAGTAGCTCATTGACTGGTGTGATGAATTACTAATCGGATTTCAGCTGCTTCTCACACTTCTAGAAGACACCTTAGATCATAGGGAAATACCTTTGGAAGACACTTTAGATTGGGGGTGCCCACACTTTTTCAGCATGCGAGCTACTTATATTAAAACCAAGTCAGAAAGATCTACCTACCTCCTCAAGGCCGGAGAGGGGAGGGGGTGGGGCTTGGCCAGAGAGGGGCAGAGCCAGGCTGTGTCAAGCCCCTCCCCCTCTCTGGCTTTGGAGCTCCCAGCAGCTTTTCCAGTCTTGAGGATAGCAATGCTAGGCCAGTGGTGGCATAGCTAGCACAAGGCTGGCTTGGCCCTGCCCTCCTCAAACCTGGAGTAGCTGCTGGGAGTGCCGAAGCTGGGGAGGGGGCGTGGCCTGGCACTGCCTGGCTCTGCCCCCCTTTGAGAAGCGCCCCATCTGGCTGGGATCGACCTCCTTCGGTCCCCGGATCGACTGGTCAATCGAGATCGACTTCCTGGGCAGCCCTGCTTTAGATCATGTAAAAGGGAAAAAAAGTGAAATATAAACTGTTTGAGTGAATAATTATATCAACTTATTGGTATAGCAACATAAACCTGAATCCTATAGTTAATCTCAACTAGACTAGATCTATTGAACTGTTGCATACATTTTAAAGCAGCAATTCATTCAGTGGAGCCATTTTAAAGGATATCAGTACAGCACATATTTAATGTTTGTAGATCAAGTTGAAAATGAAGGTTAGCTGAAAGGCCGGCAACTCCAGAGTCTGGGTAAAGATAGCAATGCCACACTGTAATCTCAATGATTTAATAGGAGACAAAAATATTCAGCTTTACTTGTTTTAAATCAAAGCAAGATCTAGAAAATGAAAGAAACATCTCCATTTCTACACACGCCCTCCATGTTTATGGGAGAGTTTGAAAGCCTTAAGGATGTTGGATCTCTCCCAACACTCTTTAAAAATATCCTTCAGGCACTGGAATGCTACAGAAGAATCTGGAACTGTTTCTTGGCAAGACGTTTTTGGTTAAAGCCCGTGTTAAGAAGCCTAGCTCAAGGCAGATCAAATCCACTCCAGCTTCACTCCCATCAAGGATCACAGCAGCCAGAAAATGATCTTCCGAGGAGTTTGCCTTCTTGTGTGCTTGTTTTGTATGACACAGATGACAGCTCAGCAAAACACCAAACCAAAGAAAAAGGCAGACCCCAGGAGAGGTAATACAGGCAGTCACCTTTCTCCATCTGATACTGATCTCTTTCTTGGTTAAATCTTGTGTGTGGAAGTGGTTTAAAAACTTCTTATCTCCTGTTGAATTGTACTACCTTGGTCTCACCTGGTCTTGGAAACCGAACCAGATGATGCTTGGTGAATACTTTAGATGAGGAACCACAAGACAGGGCATCTCCTGTTAAGGTTAGGAAGAAATTCTGCTATGAAATTCTGGAGAGACACTGCCAGTCAGAGCTCACAAAACTAGGCTGAATGGAGTAATCAGTAACTCAGTATATGGCAACTTTATTTGTTTCTGCTTTGATCGAATACTCATATGTAATTTTTTTTAAAAAAAACTTTACTAATGCATTAGTAAATTATATTATGAGATTTTTTTTGGTGAGAAACTACAAGTTGCTTCTGGTGTGAGATAATTGGCAGTCTGCAAGGACATTGCCCATAAGATGCCCAGATGTTTTGATGTTTTACTATCTTTGTGGGAGGCTTCCCGTATGAGGAGTTGGACAGAGGGAGCTTATCCGTGTTCTCCCGGATTTGAACCTCCAACCTGTCAGTCTTCAGTCCTGCCGGCTCCACTGCACCACTGGTGGTGGTGGTGGGGGTATTATGAGATAGTTTTGTATGTTACAATCTGCACTGCTTTGCTATTGTTTGAAAACAGATTAACCATTATGAGTTCATCTGACCAAATCAGCTGGCATACAACAGAGAGAAGCACAAGAATAATCTGCACAGAACTATATACCAACTTGCTAAAACCACAGATTCCTATATTTGAGCCTGTGTTTAAGCTATTTCTTCTCCTTTACTGACTTACAGTAGGCATATTCAAAGGATTTTATGGGGACAGGATATTGCCGACATTTTACAAATGAAGAGTGCAGGCAAAAAAAAGAAAGAATAATTACTAGTATGACCGTCTATAATAATTAATTATGAAAAAGTCCCTAGAGAATTAAAATGGGCTTTGCTATCTTTTGTAGAAGATTGGAATTAAGTAGTGTTAAAAGGGGTTTAATGTTCAATCCCTGGAGTTGGGAAGAGTTATCAGCAATTACCAGAAGGCATTCAAGTCATGCTTGTTAATGTTCCTTTTTAATATATAGCTGTATCTACCAAATATCTTAAAGCCAATGGATTTCTGTGTTCTTAGATGAATATGTACTTGATCATTTTACCCTTAGAGGAAAATATGTGCTCCTATTAAGGGGAATTGGAAAAGCTGCTCGTGGAATATTTGGTGTGAGAAAACATGAGTAACAGATTATTCACAAGTGGAATTTGTTCATTTGTTCCTGTTTATCTCCTCTACAAACACAGAGGCAAATACAAAAAGCAACACACAGATACACACATTATTTTGAGGAGGAGGGTGATGCAACAAGATTACTGTTCTTTCTCAGGACTGAGGCGAGAGGCCGTTAGTATCATTTAGTTTCTGCAGCTTCGTAGTTAGTAGGGGTGGATATCTCCAACTTAAATACTTTGAAACCCGTTAATATTTCGTATTTGAAATTATTTTGACCTTATATCGACCCTCGGCGTCCAACCCAGAAGTGAAGTTTCAAAACCAAACCCGGGATCGCCATTTTTTTTTGTAAATGTCACATTATTAGGTCGTTTTTTTCCCCTCCTCAGTTCTTAACTCACGAGAGGAGACTGGAGGGCAGCAGCACCCTCCTTTCTCCTCTCGCCAGCTGAGAGCTGAGGTGGGCACTTTGGAAGCAGCCCGGCTGAGCTTTCCTCCGTTTCCCCAGGCTCTCCCTCACAAGCAGTTTGTGCGGATGCTCCTCCTTCCCTGCTAAGATCTAAACTGCTCCAAGGCTTGGCGCGGTTTAGTTCTTGGCAGGGAAGGTGGGGCGGACCATCCACTCCTCTGTTGCTCCCCCCACAGGATCAGAGGCATCCCGGGTTAAATTTAACCCGGGATGCTTCTGAGCTGGGGAGGGGGGGAGGGAAGGGGGGAGGACTTGCTCTCTCTTCATCCCTCCCTGCCCCTTCCAGCTGAGAGGCATGCTTCTGAGCTCGGGGGGGGGGGAGCAGGGAGGGAAGAAGGGAATGCTTGCTCTCCCTTCTTCCCTCCCTGCCCCTCCCAGCTGAGAGGCAGAAGAGCAAGCCCTCCATTCTAGCCTCCCAACTGGCGTAACGAATAAAAATGAAAATTCATTAGTAATTATGTTTCAATTACCAAATTTATTTAAAATTTTTCAGAATAATTTCTATAATGACCCAGCAAGGGAAATCCCCCCCCATGAGTTTAGAATCAAATTTTTTATGGATCAATCACCCCTAGTAGTTAGATCAGGACAAATAATGCAAAGAAGGAAACCTATTTCAATATATAAACTTGCTTATTATGCAATAAGTGCTGTTTTTCCCCTCTATGAATGGAGATAATCAACAAAGTAAGTGGAGATGTAATCCCCCATTTGTAATTTGGAGAGCTAGGGCAAAAAACAACCCAAAACCTACTTGTTTAAATTGGTCGCTGTTCCATTTTCTAATATCTGGTGTCAACATATTGTGTGTTTCCTTCCTTGTGATGTACCTTCCAGCAAACATTATTAAACAGTAATGTAGCTACATCAGATCTTGTAGGCGCAAAACTTGGGGAATTAATTTTTGGACTACAAGGTAACGGAGGCACATTGAGAATTTTCAGTCAGAAGGTCACGGTGCCTCCACAAACTACAAAATCCGAGATCCCAAAGAATGCAGTCAGGGCAGTTAGAATGGAACTATTGTGCTATAATACTGTCGTAGAAATGGTTCCCAAATCTTAGGCTTATGGTCACAGTCACTGAAATCTGGGGTTGATCCTCAGATTCCATGGAGCTGTTCAGACATTCTGCCTCTGAAACATGGTAGTAGAGTCCAAACCCTTCAGTCAGGCTGAACCCAAGACAACCCCACTGGATTGTCACCCTTACCGGGACTTTCTTCCCTGTCACCAGAGAGCTCCACACATCAACAAATCCATCCACATGGCCAAGGAGAGGAAGGAGGACAGTCTGCTTTCTTTTCCCTGGTCACGTGGACGTCTTTGCTGATGTTGGCGAAAAATCCTGCAGATCTCTTGGGAAGACAGGCAGACAAACGTCAGCATTCAAGAAGAAGCAAAGACTACAACATTGAAATGATATTCCTCCGCTATCAACTTCGCTGGACTGGCCATGTTGTCCAAATCTCCTATCACCATCTCCCAAAGTGGTTATTTTACTCTCAGCTCAAGAATGGAAAACAAAATGTTGATGGACAGCAAAAGAGATGTGAAGATGGGCTTAAAACTAATCTTTAAAAATGTGGAATAAACAAAGAGAACTGGGAAGCCCTGGCCCTCGAGCATTCTAACTGGATGTCAGCTATTACCAACAGTGCTGTGGATGTTGTGGAGGAACAAATAGAGGGCAGAAGGTATAAACATGTGCATCAAGCAAACCACCTTTCATCTGGAAATGTATGTCTTCACTGCAAAAGAACATGCAGATCCAGAATAGGTCTCTACAGTCATTTGTTCACCCAACGCCAATACTCTACCCCGGAAAACAAAACCCGGCCACGAGGAATTGCCTGTGATGATGCCACACTAATCTCAGAGTGCAGAGATACTTTAGAATATCACCCAAACTCCAAAGCATTTTCTGACTTTCCAAACACAGAGTAAAACTAAGTAAACTGGTTTTACCCTGCATTACTGACCAGAATTCCCTGAATGTCCAGGAGTGATTTCTGGTTGACACTGGGGTATAGCAGTGTTTCCCAACCAGTGTGCCGTGGCACACTAGTGTGCCGTGAGCGATCATCAGGTGTGCCGTGGGAAATTGGCACTCTTCCCCCTCCTAGAAGCTCTTTCTCCCTCTTTCCCTCCCCAAAGATCCTCCCCAAGGCAAAGGAAGGGCTCTGCCGAATGCCAGGGCCAGGCCCGCCTTGAGGAAGCCTTTAAGAGCCTTGAGTCCATACTCTATACGTTTCATAGATCTGTGTGGCCTCTTTTGCTGCCTCCCTCCGCAAAAGCAGAGCACTGGGCGGAAGTGATTGAGATGGCGTTTTCGCGTTGGCTTGGATTTTTCGCGAGAACAGCCAAAGCCGGAAGCTCCATGTCGGTGAATTGGGCAGTGAGCAAACCTGGGAGCATCGGGAGGCTGAAGCATTCACAGGTTTCCAAGAAACCAATTGAGCCTCTCCATTTGGATTTTTTTTTTTACTATTTTACTGGATTTTTCGAGAGTTGCCTCCCCCAAGGAACTGTTTATAACAGCTCCATGACATCCATAGTTAACTGGAAGCAAGTTTTACTCAGGGTGAAATTTCACAAGGCTCTGGAGAACAAGCCCCATGAGGAGCGGCTTGAAAAGCTGGGCATGTTTAGCCTGAAGAAGAGAAGGCTGAGAGAAGACATGATAGCCATGTATAAGTATGTGAAAGGAAGCCCAGGTTTCACACTGAGTGTATAAATACATTTAAAAACATATTAACTATATTTATTACTGTGTTAGAGTGTCATTTTGCATCATTTTGTGTCATTTTGGTTGGTGGTGTGCCCCAGGAATTGTAAATGTAAAAAAATTGCCATGGCTCAAAAAAGGTTGAAAAACACTGGGGTATAGGACCAGAATAGACAAGTCTTTGCAAGTGGAGGATTGTATGGATGTTATTGGACTATATCTCTAACGAGGTCTCGCCAACAGTAACAGATGATGGCAACTATAGCCTAACAACATCTGGAAAGCCACAAGTTCTTTGTTTGACTTGAACAAAAACTGTCATAACAATTTAGAGTAATTTTTAAAGAGAAAAAAGCCAGCAGCTAGTAATTTTTCCTAACATGCCACTTTACTGCATTAAGTTCATATGTCAGTTTCCAGACAAGGTCCCCCTTATAGCAAACGGTGATTTGAAGCAGAAATGGCATTTTACAGCTGTTTATTTTTGTCCTTAAAGTGCATGTTTGACAAAGCTGTGAAAACAGAAAACTTCCCACCAACAGTGATTACATAAATACTACTCACATTTGATAAACAGGCCGTAGAATTCCAGCAATCATTATTGATAAGCCACACTTTTTGACACAGGTGTAATAATAATAATAATAATAATAATAATACAAACAACTTAAATGACTGTAAATTCTCCAGAGACAAATAAATCCTACTTAACCAGAGTTCAGATATGAGTGATTTCTTACAATTAGAGCGCAATTAAGTACATGTTTTCATAGAATGTGCTTTCATGAGAGAAAAGAAAATAGTAATAATTGTGTGATAAAGAGTTACTGGAGCCTGTTAAGTTCTATAATAATGGTATATAATTTTCACTGTGCTTTGCTTCTCTGACTACACAACATTCTTATCTCTTGCCATTTGTTTTGTGAGAGTTGTCTCCCCTTTCTTACCAGATAAAACAGATAATGTGCCCTCGGTTATGTCAGCTCCACTGGCTGCCGGTCCACTTCCAAGCACAATTCAAAGTGCTGGTCTTGGCCCATAAAGCCCTATATGGTTCCGACCCAACCTACCTGTCCGAATGTATATCCCTCTATGTCCCACCTTGGAATTTAAGATCATCCAGGAAGGCCCTGCTCTCGGTCCTTGCCCTCTTCACAAGTGTGTTTGGTGGGGATGTCAGTCACTAAATCAGATTTGGATTCGGCTATATGATGAATAATAATGGCATTTTATTCAGCTGTGTGGAAGGGACCTTAGCATATCACAGTCTTTTGGTGCATCTACATCTTGAATAAACTCAGTTTGACACCACTTTAACTACCATGGCTTGGTGATATGGAATCATGGAGGTTGTAATTTTACAAGGTCTTTAGCCTCTTTGCCAAAGGCTGCTGGTGCTGTACTAAACTACAAATCCCAGATTCCATAGCATCAATCCATAGTAAGTAAGGTGCTTTCACATTGCCTTAATTCTACCACGTAGAATGATGCACCCTTTATGAAAGATGAGCATAATCTGCTGTTGCCCCTTTTTGTTCATTTACAGTTTGTTGGGGCTGTACATATAACAGCATTACAGGTTAAGTATCCATTATCTGAAGTGCTTGGGATCAGCAGTGTTTTGCATTTTGGTGAGTCCCCCCCAAGATTTTGTAATACTTTGCATGGATGTATATAATAAAATACCTTGAAGATGCTATCGAAGTTTGAACACAAAATTCATTTATATTTTATATGCACCTCATACATATAGCTTGAATATAATTTCATATATATATATATATATATATATATATATATATACATACACACACACACACACACACACACACACACCCCGGTATATATATATAAAAATGTTCATGTCATAATTAGTACCCTCTAAACAAAAAAACCACTGAACGAAAACACACCAAATTTGGCCACAAAATGCCAAACAGTACTAGGTGTGACCAACACTATGAAAAATTTAAGAAAGCACAGACAATCACTTACAAATCCCAAAACAGTTGGGAGACTACATTTCCCAGCTTGCCCCGCACCCAAGGCGGCCGGCGTGGTGGTGCCTGGCTGGCTCCCACAAACGCATCACTGCCGCCACTGGCGGAGGAAGAGGGAGGGAAGAAGAAAAGGAGAGAAAGCCAGCATGAGACGCGCCAATGGCCATCCTCCCTCACCGCTGGATCAGGGCAGGAGGACAGGGAGACTAGGAGCACCGATTAGCCCACCTTACCTCACCTTCCCCTTCTGTTCAATTCTGTCAGTGGTGGAGTACGGCATGCACATTAATTGAAGGTGAACTACAAATCCCTAATCTCAAGTGTACCAGCCTAAGCAGCAGAGGTGGGGGCAGAGAGGCCTCTTCCTGAAGACCTGGCAGAACAGCCCCAAGGCTGCCTGGAGCCAGAGAGTGGGAGTAGGAGGAGGCCTCTCCGTCTCCACCACTGTGCTGCTGGCGCGCGGCGATGGCTGCTCTCGTAGTGATTGTGCCTTACTGAGGCCTGGCCCACCTTGCCCAAGCGCAGTTGCTGACAGAAAGGCCGTCACTGCTGCCGCATCCCCCTCCCTCTCCCCCTCCCCCTCCCCCTCCTTCTTGGCTCAAGGCCCGGCAATGTCACAAAGAGGCCTTCGGGCTGCTCCACCGGTTCTTGAGCCAGGGAGTTCCACCCCCTCTATCTTCCCCGCAGGCTGCAGGGCACGCACAGTGCCAAAATGGCCCAAAAAGGAAGGCACCGTGTGAGGAGGGAGAACAAAGTCTGCCTGCCCCCGCCCCTGGGTGAGTTCAAACTGCTGTTTGATTGAACTATAAATAAATGTGAAGGTCTTCCCCAAACTTCACCAGTGTCCAAATTAGGACATATTAACAGGCCCGGATCATCCATTAGGCCACCCTAGGCCACGGCCTAGAGGCGTAGCCATAGGGGGCGGCATATCCGGACCCCCCCCCCCATTTTTTTAAAAAGGACGATCTTCAGGTGCTTCTGCGCCTGCGCGCGGAGCACCAAAGGTCCCTAGAGCCTCTGACGCGGCTTCGCCCCGCTTCTTCGTCGCTCGTGCCGCCCCTCAAGGAAGGAGCGGCGCCCGCCGGCGTGAGCAACGAAGAGGGGGAGCAAAGCCTCGGCGGAGGCCCTAGGGGCGGGACTTTGCTCCGCCTCTTCGTCGCTCGTGTCGGGCACTCCTCCTTCCTTGAGTGAAGGAAGGAGGGGCGCCCGACACGAGCGACAAAGAGGCGGAGCGAAGTCCCGCCCTAGGGCCTCTGACGCGGCTTCGCCCCGCCTCTTCCTCGCTTGCACCGGCCCCTCTCCTTCCTTCACTCAAGGAAGGAGCGGCGCCCGGCGCAAGCGACGACAAACCAGAGGGAAGCTCCGCCCCTAGGAGCGTGGCTTCCAATGTGTGGCCCAGAGTGCCACAATGACTTAACCCGGGCCTGCATGTTATTAAGTATTTGTGCCAAGTTTGGATCCATCTTTGTTTGGCTTCACAGTGCTCTCCAGATGTAGGTGAACTTCCACTCCTCGTCCTACTCCTCTTCTTCTTCTTCTTCTTCTTCTTCTGAGGCTGAATGGCCATCTATCAGTAGTGCTTTGATTGTGTTTTTCCTTTATAGCAGAAAGGGCTGGACTTAATGGCCCTTGGAGGTCTCTTCCTAACGTAAGATTCTATTAGTACAAATATTATTACTGTTATTGTTGTTGTTGTTAAGCAGACCTTCTCATACCACCAGACTGCGCCAGAGCAACGCATGGCCAGATGCAGCTAGTATACCATATTTTGAAATAACATTTGTGTACAGTGAACCATCAGAAAGCAAGGGGCTCACCATGTTAGCCACCCGTGTGGACAATATTAGATTTTCACATATTTTGGAATTCCAGAGAAGGGATGCTCAACCTGTATTTGAATGTAAATAGAGATTCTAATTGATATCTTTATTCTCCCAACAGATGCCGTAAGCCTCAAAATGGTTGAGGATCTCAAGGAGCAGTTAGAGAATATCTCCCAGGAGGTGGCTCTGCTAAAGGAAAAACAAGCACTTCAAACAGGTATAAAACCTAAGAACTAGAGATTATTATATTATAGTATATATATATAAACATAATATATTGAAATTATAATATATCATATAACATTATATTATATTATTTATTATACTATTTTATTATTGTTATAAAATTATTATACAATAATAATAAAAACCACTAAAATAAAATAATGCTTCCTTATAGTCCCCTTCTCTGGAGATTTTTATGCAGAGGCCAGGCAGGGGAGGCAAGCCAGAGGCCCTTAGGCGGGCCGGATAGAATCAGCCAAAGGGCCGCATCCGGCCCCGGGCAAACAGGTTAAACCCCCTGAACTAGAGGTTTCACACACCACAAAATTTGCCCAGCTCAGGCAGTAATTAGAGTGAATCGGCTCTCTCAGGTGCAAAACAAAGAATATCTACTTTCTTTTTTTCCTAGTAGCTTCCCCATATGAAGATGGAATCTATCGAGTCCAATGAGTGAGTAGTTTACCGGGAAACAAACAAGAGAAATAAGACAAAATAACATTCAGATGAATGGGGATTTTTTGATGGAGGTCTCTTAATACTTTTCCCGGGCTCTATAATCAAGAGCTTAGAGATATTGGATCCCTTCCACACAGACATATAAACCAGAATATCAAGGCAGAAAATCCCACAATATCAGCTTTGAACTGGGTTATCTGAGTCCACACTGCCATATATTTCAGTTCAAAGCAGATAATGTGGGATTTTATTCAGCTGTGTGTTACTTGTGGGTCAGCTGCAGATAGAGCAGGATACGTAATACTGCTGCTGCTCTCTTTCCCTGTCTTCTTTCCATATTCCTCGGAGTGTTCCCTATCACCCATAGCTCCACAGACCCTCTTCTTTCTATATTTTTAATATCTCATCAGGGACAAAACTGGAAAAGCTCCATGCTTTCCTTCATGGAGCTATGGCCCCAGCTACACTATATTATAGGAGTCAGTGTGGACTCATATCATACCATTCAATATTGAACTGTATGATATGAGTCCATACTGACCATATAATACAATCTGACACTGCGTTATATGGCTGTGTAGATGGGGCCTATGTTGCTCAGCATGACAAGTGATGTGCTTAGCTCATGGACACACGCCCTTTATGAATGCATAGATATACACATCGGTTTTGGAATGTCCAGCTCTATATCTGGAAACTATTCTTCTTGGAATGATGGAACATGTCTAATTGTACAAGTAGGTGCTTTTCTCTAAATATTCCTGTTTTGTTTGATGGCTGGGCTTTCTTGGGAAGTCTAATTGCTCAGACATGAAGCTTTGAAGGAATCACACAGCTGCAGGAAAGATGTGTTAACACTTCTAACTTATATCAGGATCTTCTGTACTTTTGCCTGCAGGGAGCTGCAACAGTGAGGTTTAAAACTCTCCTCCCTGCCTACTTCGATCTAGAGATTGTTGGTGGGGAACAATGTAGCAGGGGCCCGAGTATCTCTTTGAGATCAAATGTGTTTTGCATTTGGGGTGTTTTATATTTTGGAATGCCTGGATTTGGATATACTGTACATACATAATGAGGTATTTTAGAAATGACGTTGAGGGCTAACATTACATTCTTGTATATATCATATACAGCTTATACACATAGCCATAAGGTAATTTAATACAATATTTTCCAATGATCTCTTGCATGAAACTGAGCTTGTGTACATCGACCTATTAGAGAACAAAGGTGTCAACATCTCACCCACTCATGTGGATAATTTCAGATTTTGGGGTATTTCAGATTTTGGACGCACGGACACAGCTTTTACAGAATATGAAGCTACTTTTAAATATGTCTTTCTCTGCTAGACCGGGGAAGTGAGACATGGGACTAGTAATTGTTCCATTTCTGTCTTTACTAATTTGGTGACTCTACTAGATTCACTACTTTCCAAAATCAGATCACTGGAAGATGGGAAAGACTTTCACCTCTTGCGTTTCTTTGGCTCCTCCTAACTGATACTAGGGTGAAGGAGAGATCCTGGTTCTGAAAAACAGGATCCCTGCTTACCCCTGTCACTGAAATTCTCAGCCAGTGAGGGACAATGAACATGTCTTTAACTGGAAGAATGCAAGGATTACCCGTGACCCTCTCAATGTGTGTTGTATAACCCTTGGGTCTTGGTAGCTGCATCAACTTGGAGACGTCTATCCATTTATTGCTGCCACTTCCTTGGCCCCTTCTACACTGACCTATAGGCCAGGATCCAATCCCAAATTATCTGATTATTCCAGATTATCTGGCAGCGGAGACTCATATAATCCAGTTCAAAGCAGATAACCTATGATCCTAGGATATAAAGACAGCGTAGAAGGGGGGTCTTGTGCCTTGCTACCTTCTCACTTGTCCTCTCTGAGGCTACTTCCACATAGCTGAATAAAATCCCACATTATCTGCTTTGAACTGGGATATATGGCAGTGCGGACTCAGATATAATAATAATAATACACTTTATTTATATTCCGCTCTTCTCACCCCGAAGGGGACTCAGAGCGGATTATGGGTACACATACTTAGCAGACAATCCCTGCTGTTTTCCACAATACACACATATAGACGAACAGAGGCAAACTCTGGCCACCAGGGGGAGCTGACGCACTCCTCATCTCTCAGCATTCACAGCGTCCCTTGTTGTTCCTTCCGCATTCCTCAGCGTTCCTGGAGTTCTTAATGGCCTCATAATTCAGTCAAAATTTGCCTCCCCACTTAATGTGGTACCTTTATCTCCTACTTGACAGCTGCAACTGTCAGGCTGCAAAGGTCGGCAGCAGGGTACACTTAAAGGTCGAGCACCCACCTCGACCCAGGCAGGCCTCAAACTCATGACCTATTGGTCAGAGAGATCTTATGCAGCTGACACTTAGCCAGCTGCGCCACATTCCCGGTGCCCAGATATCCCAGTTCAAAGCAGATTTTGTGGGATTTTCTGCCTTGATATGGCTGTGTGGAAGGGCCCTGAGTGAGGTAGGAACATCAGCAGCCTTTACTAACCACTGTGGCTAGCAGCACAGATTGGGCTAGGAGCAAAAGGAGTGAATGTTCATGAAGGAAGAGAGTCCTTTCAAGGAGTATATTGAAGCTGTCTTTCCTAAGATGCAGAGTGACCTCCATTGCATACTGTAAAATGTGGGAGGAGGCAATGCATAGCCCTTTGGGTGTTGTTGGACTTTATCTCCCATCAGTCCTAGGCAGCACTGACAGTAGTAAATGATAATGAGGCTTGAAGTCCAACAACATCTGGAGGACCTACCCTTCTCTTTTCCTTAGTGTGGAGTTGACGTGTTTTGTTTGAAGAAGATTCAGTACTGCTGCGTTATCTGGGCAGGGGCCACTAGAGGGTGCTAAAGAGAGAAGGATAATGCATTTGGGGGGGGGGGGATGTTGAAGGAGGAAAAGAATCTTCCCATTTTCACTGGTTATCCCCCCTCCCTCTTCCAATATCGTAAACGAGGGTTGTTTCTAGGACAAGGACATGGGTGGGGGAAATAACAGGAAAACGGGGGAATTGTATTACTCCTTCAACCCACCCTCCACTATCCTTCTCTCTCTAGCACCACCTTGTGGCCTCTGCCCAGATAATGGAACAGTACCGAAGATACCGGCAACATTCTTCCTCCCTAGTTCTTCTAACAGTTGGCATCAGAAATTGCAACATTATATTCCAAAGCAGAACGTTTTTGTTGTTGTTGTTGTTTAGACTTTATCTCTGCTGACTCTTACATTTTGTCTCTCACTAGTTTGTCTGAAAGGCACCAAGGTGAATCTAAAATGTTTCCTGGCTTTTTCGAATGCGAAGACCTATCACGTGGCCAGTGAAGACTGCATTTCACAAGGCGGCACCCTTAGCACCCCACAGACAGGAGATGAAAATGATGCTCTCTATGACTACGTGAGGAAGAGCCTGGGGCCCGAAACAGAGGTTTGGCTTGGCGTGAATGACCTGGCAGCAGAAGGGAAATGGGTGGACATGACAAGCCACCCCATTCGTTATAAGAACTGGGAAACAGAGATCACAACTCAACCGGATGGTGGGAAGCTCGAGAACTGTGCTGCGTTATCGGGGGTTGCTGTTGGCAAATGGTTTGACAAGAGGTGCAGAGACATGTTGCCTTATGTCTGCCAGTTCATGATTGTTTAATAGCGGGGCACCTGATGTGAAAGAAAAGGCCAAGGCACATTGTTTGACACTTGGGCTAGAGCTGTGTGTGCATATGTGCATGCACAAATTGACACACATATCTACAATATACACACATGCAAACACATATACACAAACACATACTCTTGGCTTAGTAATGGATTAGAATAAATTATATCTGCACTGCACATCTAATTGGCTGAATACATCAAAACCATAGGCAACATTTTTCTTACTAAGGCTTAAGTTATAGACAGAGATATATTTTTACATTCAAAATGTATTAGGATGGCATCAGCATGAGAGCAAAATTTGAACGTTGCAAAAAAAAAGTGTAAAGTACTTAAGATGCATTAGTTTGTTATTGCATGCAACATTTCTACATTCCTCTTTTTCTTCCAGATGATTGCACCAAAGTAAATCAACTTTTGTTCAATTGTTCTGGTTATCCTCTCCTTGACTGAAAAGCTGAAAGCACGTTTATCGCAGCCTGCTGCTATTGTTTAATGTTTTGCATTCCTAAATTGCCAGCCCAAATGAGTCCTTTGAAATGGGAGGGTTTAAAAGTTGTCTCTGTCTCAGCTATGGTATTATTATACGTAGAATGCCAATTAAAGGAAGATGAGAGAAAGAAGGCTTAACAAAACCTTTCACTCTAAAGAAGATGCAGGGGAGAGATTAGCATATTTTGATGAAGGGGGTTACTATATCTTCTAGATTAGTGGTTCCCAAACGTTTTTGGCCTACCGCCCCCTTTCCAGATTTTTTTTACTCACCGCCCCCCTAGAAATTATTTTAAATTTTTTAATAGCAATTAAACAGAAAGATATATGTATTCGTGTTTCCACCTTTTTCGTAAAATTAAATGTTTTAATGTGTTTTAATTTTAATTTTCATCTTATTTTAATTGCATGTTGTTTTTATGGCATTGAAAAAAGAAGGGGCCGGCACTGGACAAGCGAGGCCCACCTTGAAAAGTGCCTCCCGCTCGCCCCGCCCTGTGCTGGGCCCAAGAAGGCGCGCTTGTGAGGACGTCCCATTGGAAAAAAGAGGCAATACACGAGATTGTGCCATGGGCGGGGTGACGAGAAGGAGGCGTGTGCTGCGGTTTCCATGGCAACCCCTGCCCGGGGATCGCGTGCTTGCGACTGTGTCCCTGCGAGTTGGAATCCCCGGACAGGCATTGCTGTGGAAACCACAGCACGCGCCTCCTTCCTCTTGTCAATCCCGCCCACAGCGCAGTCCTGTGTATCGCCTCTTTCTTCCAAGGGGGACGTCCTCACAAGCGCATGACCCTGCAAGTGGCAAGCAAGCCTGACTCATGCCACCACCCCCTTACAGGGGTTCAGCGCCCCCCAAATTCTCCTGAGCCTCCCAGTGCCCCCTTGGATCGCCCCACCGCCCACCAGGGGGCGGTACTGCCCACTTTGGGAACCACTGTTCTAGATGAAAATATGAAGAGAATTTTGAGACAAGATAACAAGAAGATGAACAAAGTTCGGGTAGGACTAACCAATAGGAAGAAGAAAACATAACATTGTTCCATGTAGGATAAATAGAGGATGTTGGGAGGTTACTATGTACAAGGTGGCCTAGGTGGTAATTTCTATGCCCCCTGTAATGCCGAAACAACAACACAGTTCATGAAGTACTCTCTGCCACAACAAAAATGGATCAGCCATCTTCATTCTACATTGGGACTTTGCAATAGGATTTGTTTCTTCGTACACCTGCATCACTTGCATTCACAGAGTCCCAGTTGAACGAAAGCAATGTAATAGGTTTCTACCTTAAATGAATTGGGAAGGTAATGAGTGCTGTAGCTCCCGTTTTTGTAACAGATCACTGAACTGTAGCAGATCTTCTGCTGAAGTCTACGAAAGAGACGCCTTAGTTGGCTACTTTGCAATAAAACATAATATAAAAATACATTTCAGATTTGTATGGCTGGTGGTATATAGTAGAGTTATCTATAAGTGCTTACGTTTGAGATTATCATTGCCACTTTCTGTTGAGATAACCAGCAAATCAATAAATAAGACTTGTTATAAATATCGTTTTGATTAATATTTGTGGTGCATCCTTCAGAGTAATCCACCAGATAGAACACATCAAGGTAGCATCCAAAATCGATGTTCCCTATGTTCAATGTATCTGGCTAAGATTGTTCTCAAAAACAACCCATCTGGAATAACCTGGAGTTTAAACTTACTGGCCCTTTTATTTTTTATTATTATTGTTGCCTTGGACCATGAGAAGATCCAACCAGTCCATACTCCAGGAAATAATGCCCGGCTGCTCACTGGAGGGAAGGATATTAGAGGCAAAGATGAATTACTCTGACCACATAATGAGAAGATAGGAAAGCTTGGAGAAGACAATAATGCTGGGGAAAATGGAAGGAAAAAGGAAGAGGGGCCGACCAAGGGCAAGATGGATGGATGGTATCCTTGAAGTGAATGGCTTGACCTTGAAGGAGCTGGGGGTGGCCACGGTCAGCAGGGAACACTGGCGTGGGCTGGTCCATAAGGTCACGAGGAGTCAGAAGCGACTGAACAAATAAACAACAACAATTGTTGCCATTTTTAACAATACTTTAAGGCCAAGATGAATTCTGTCACGATGCAAGGACTCGGCCGGCCCCTTAATCACACACACAGAGACGGTAAACAGCTAACTAGTTTATTGTAGAATAAAGAACAAGTAAAAAGGCAATTGTCCAAAAGATATTGAAAGTTCAGTTCAAAGCAAAGAGTTCGTAGCAAAATCCAAAGGCAAAGGTCTTGGCAGTAGACTAGGCAAAAGCTCCGCAAATCCTAGCGGACAAAGAACAAGGCAGAGTACAAAACAAAACCCCAAGAAACTTCTTGGCAAGGTACGAGCCGCAGCTTGGCTCCATGGTACTTGGCTCGCTACACTTCACTAGGTTAGAAGTGGCCGAGGTACTGAGGATCCGTTCCCACGGATCCTATACTTAATTCCCTTGGCGAGGACCCCGACGCTCTAGGCTTCTCCTCCAATCTGTGCTTCGGGCCTCGTCCCTTTGGCCGGTCTAGGCTGTGGTGCCAGCCCCTCCTGCTAGCCTCAATGCTCCGTCTCCTACCAAAGCTTCGCACTTGCCTCCCAGCACCTGGTTCCCTATCTTCGTGTGAGTCAAACTCCCCTTGCGCTTCCATGGACTCATCCTCCTCCGTTTCCCACATTCGTTCCTGTGAACCTAGGCCCCCCCAGTTTCTCATAGCCTTCGCTATCACTGCTATCTGAATCCCTCTGACCTTCCACATTCTCGTACGGGTCAGGCCATCCATCATCCCAGGCCAGACTCTCTGTGGGAGAAGAAGGCCCAGCTAACTCATTAACCCCTTCTTCCAATCCCTCCAAATCCTCCTCAGAATCTTCCTCAGCTGCCGCTGGTTCTAATGCGAGTGGGACCCCCGGTGCTGCCCCTTGCCCCCCAGGCACGAAAGGGAACTGGGGTGCTACAAATTCATCCTTTCAGTTGACCTTGAGTGGGTTAAATCTTCTTAAATCCAACAGCCCTTGTGTGTTTTCCACACTACTGGAGGTTTAAGACCATTTTCTTTTTTTCTTTTTTTATAAATGTTTTTATTAGTTTTGTGTGGTTATGTGATACAAATAATAACAGTTAAAAAAACACAGCATAGACAAAAAAGAAAATAAAAAGTGATATGGGTGAATGTGGGGGGGGAGGGAATAGGGGGGAATAGGGGAAAAAGAAAAAAAGAAGAAGAAAAAAGACAAAAGCAGAAAACATTTAGGTGACTTCCACTCTCCTCTTTTGTGGGTTAAGATTATTCATGTATCTTACAATTTATCTACAAATAATTCCTTGCATTTAGTACAAAAGTATTCCGTATATAATAAGTATCTTTAGGTTAACTTATCATTTTTTCCATGTAATCATTCAGTAAACTCCAATCTGTTTCTTTTCTTGTATTTCCGGTATTTCTACTCAGAAGGAAAGTCAGTCTGTCCATATTCTTGATATCGTGGACTTTCTCTAGCCATTGGTCAGTTGTCGGAATAATATCAGTTTTCCAATGTCTTGCAAAAACCATGCGTGCGGCTGTCGACATATACCAAAAAAGTTTGTCTTCATTTATTTCTAAATTTAATTCTTTGTCCGATAGACCTAAAAGATAATAGTCAGGTTTCAATGGGATTTTCCTTTTTAATATTTTTTGTACTTCTTTATGTATCTGTCTCCAATAAGTTGTTCTTTCTTTACAAGACCACCACATGTGGTAAAAACTGCCTTGCTCTGAGTGGCATTTCCAGCAATTTTTTTGGTTGTTTTTATACATTATACCTAGTTTTTGTGGAGAGATGTACCACCTGTGGAACATCTTCATCCAGTTTTCCTGCATATCTGTAGCGTAAGTGTATTTTATTTTCTTGGTCCAGATTGTCTGCCACTCGTGTAATTTTATTTGTCTTCCAATATTTTTAGCCCAGATTACCATGCAGTTTTTTATTTCTTCCGTTTCAGTTTCCCAATCAATTAATTTATTGTATATTTTTGTAATGGTTTTTTATCATTTCTTAACAATTGTTCCCAAAAATCTATTTCCACATTGAAACCTTTCTTCTTATCTTGATTATAAATATCTTTTATTTGGAGATATTGGAACCAGGATAGATTTCCATGTATTTGTTTTAGCTCGTCTTGAGTTTTTAATTCCATGTTTCCTTTTACCTTTTTTAATAGCTCTTTATATGTTAACCAGATGTTTCCCCCTTGTATTCTCCTATGTTTCGCTTCCATGGGTGAAACCCAAAGCGGTGTCTTCGCATAAAAATATGGCAAGTATTTCTTCCATACCTTTATTAGGGCTGACCTAATAAAGTGATTCCCAAAGTTTTTCTCTATCTTGGTGGCCCCATACCACATATAGGCATGCCAGCCAGTTCTTAAGTTGAACCCTTCTAAGGTCAATAGACCGTTTTTCTGCAGGGAGATCCATTCCTTTGCCCACATTAGAGCACAAGCTTCAAAATAGCTTTTGAGGTCCGGTAGACCAAAACCGCCTCTACTTTTTTTGTCTATCATTATCTTGTGATTTATTCTCAGCCTTTTCCCTTCCCAAATAAAATTTGATAATTCTTTGTTCCATGTCCTGAATATCTTTTGATTTCTAATTATGGGTATATTTTGAAATAAATATAACATTTTGGGGAGTATATTCATCTTTATTGCTGCTATCCTACCTAATAATGATAGTTTTAGATGTCTCCAATTATTTAAATCTTTTTTAATTTTTGTCCATGTTTCCTCATAATTATTTTTAAGAAGTTGGGCATTTTTTGCTGTCAACCAAATACCTAGGTATTTTATTTTTTTGCTTATTTTGTATCCAGATAGAATTTGTAGTTTTTCTTGGGTTGTTTGGGGCATATTTTTTTTTGTTAACTTTACCGTTTTTTCTCTATTTTTAGTCCTGTAATCTTGCCATATTCCTCTATTTTTCCAGTCCATATGTTTATGTTCTTTATTGGGTCTTCAATTATACATATGACGTCATCAGCGAACTCCCTCGTTTTATATTCGAATTTATTTATTTTCAATCCAACTACCTCTCTGTCTTCTCTTATTGCTTTCAGTAAAATTTCCAAAGCAAAAATATATGTCAACGGGGATAGTGGGCATCCTTGACGTGTACCTTTTGTAATCTGGAGTTCTTTCGTTTGATGATCGTTTATCTGTATCCTTGCTCTTTTCAAAATGGTTTTGTTTCATGTATTTATATTGTTTTTCTATATCTTCCATTCCTAAAAAATGTTTTCTTTTCCTTAAAGCAGATAACATTTTTCCCAGTTTTTGGTTTGCGGGTTTTTCTTTTAGTTTATTTTCATATTCACTAATTTTCTTTTCCAGTTCTTTTATCTCTTTATTTTTTGATTTGTTTCTTGCAATGTTTTGCAATATGAACTGACCTCTCATAACTGCCTTTAAGGCATCCCATACTATCTGAATTTTGGTCTCTCCTGCATCATTTATTTCAAAGTATTCTTTAATTTTATCATTGTTTCTTTTAATATCCTGTTCAGATTTTAACAGGTTATCGTTTAATCTCCATTTTCTTATTTTCGGACTTTGATTCAATGTTAATTCTATGGGGCAGTGGTCAGAGTAATCTCTTGGTGATATTTTTGTCTTTTCTACTTTGATACTTAATGACTTGTTTAGCCAAATCATGTCAATTCGTGACCATGATTTGTAACGGTTTGAATAGTATGTATAGTCTTTTGTTGATGGGTTTTGTAACCTCCATATGTCTTCCAAATCGTATTCTTCTTTGAATTTTAAGAAATTGCCCGGGAGGATTCCACAGGTCTTTGCTTTGCTATTCCTATCCAAATTTTTGTCTAGGATTCCATTAAAGTCTCCTAGAATCATTAAATTATCAAATTCTATTTTTTGTATATTTTCTTTCAAATATTTTAGGAATTTGGTCTTTGGCCCGTTTGGGGCATATATGTTACATATTAATGTTTCCCCCCCTGCTATTTCTATCATTACTCCCACCACTCTCCCCTCTGTATCTTTAAATTTAAGGTGTGAATTTATTTCTTCTTTTATATACAAAACGACCCCTCTCTTTTTTTTGTATCATTTGTTGAATAGACCATTTTCTTAAATTAAAAACAGAGACTTCAAGTCTGAAAAATCATCTACAGCAAGGATAGACTTTGTAGTGGTGTGGTCTTTGTAGTGGTGTTGGGCTCTGACTTACTTTAAATCTCTGACTAGTGCCTATGCTGTTGATAGAAGTAATTTCAACAGCCGCAGGTTTCCCTGTTTTAGATTGTGTCATCTACCCAAAAGTGTGTAGGGTACATTTTGTTTCTGTTCAAATCACTATTCCAAGCTGAAACAACACACAGCTTTGCCTTGGAGGGCATATAATTTTGTGCTATATCTCCATTTGGAGTCCCTGAATGACTCACTTCTCTGATAAAGGAGACAGTCTGCTATATTTCTACATGATGTAATGTCCTTATTTTCCTTTCTCTTAGCTGAGAGTAGATAATTCTCAACTCTTTGTATATAATACAAAGTAGAAAAGACTAAGCATCTACAACCATAACACAGACTTTTTGAAAAGAGTATATCGATGCAGAGTATATAAAAGAGTGCTTTGAATGCGATTTTTCTGCTCCTTGGCAGGGGGTTGGTCTGGATGGCCAACAAGGTCTCTCCCAACTCTATGATTCTATGATATCAGCATGCATGTGTAAACCATGCATGCTGTTTCTCAAACTGGGGGAGTTGTGAGGGGGTTTCAGAGGGGTCACCAACGATAATTGGAAAATATATATTTCTGAAGGTCTTAAGGAACCCCTTTGGCACAGAAGGCTGAAGATCTCTCCACTTGTCTGTCTCTTCCTTTTTGGACAAAAACACGGAACTGCTGCAAGTTCACTGCTAACTAACAAAACAGAAGGGAGACAATTTATAATCTTATATAGAAGTCCCCTATGTATAAACAACCAATGAATTGTATGGATGATTATATAATATAGTATAATTCATATAAATTGCATCCTACTATTCAAGTATCAACAACACATATGTACCATATCAGAGTAGCAGATCATTCTATATGGCATATAACATTCTTAGTATGCATTCATTTCACAATAACAAATTATACTTGAGTACAAATTCAAACAATAACAGTGTAATCTTCAGTGTAAACTCAGTTTGTAGAGTTCCATATAACCCGGAATAAAGTTCAACCAAGAATGGAATTCAATCTTCTTTTAGTAGGAAACAATTATTATAGTGCTCAGTTCAAATGAAAGTTTTCCAGTCCAAATGGATGAAGTTCAACACAATTGTAATCCAAATTACCGAATTATCGTGTAGTGGAGAGGCCCATTATAATCCAGATTGCGGGTCGATGGGAGACTTGTCCATGGCCACCCCGTTTCGCAACCGCTTTCTCAAGACCCTTGTAGTTCGTGAAGGCGCTCAAGATATCACTACATAACAAAACATATATAGAGGGGTTTAATACAGGATTTTCTGCCTTGATATTCTGGGATATAGGGCTGTGTGGAAGAGCCATTAGTTTCCAGGGCAGCAGAAAACAAGCCTGCTCCCTCTTCCTTATTTATTTATTTATTATTCGATCTGGTATGCCGCCACTCCTCGAGGGCTCGGAGCGGCTCACAATACAGTATAGAAACACATAATAGAAACACCATTAAAACATCTTAACATTAATTAGTACCAGATTAAAATTCAAAGTTCGAATGCCAACCGAAACAGATGAGTCTTACAAGCCCTGCGAAAGGCCAATAGGTCTCGCAGGGCACGAACTTCAGTTGGCAAGGTATTCCAGAGAGATGGCGCCACAATAGAGAAAGCTCTGTGCCTTGTCAATGTTAGGCGGACGGCTTTAAAGGTAGGCACTCCCAGTAGGTTTAGATCTTCTGAACGGAGTGCTCTCTGGGGTTGGTAGGGGGTGAGACGACCCTTCAAATACACCGGCCCTATACCATGCAAGGCCTTGAAGGTTAGTACCATCACTTTGAAAGTGATCCGGTACTCAATAGGCAGCCAATGAATCTGCTGCAGAATAGGAGTAATATGACATCTCACTGGAGCCCCAGTGAGAAGTCGGGCAGCAGCATTCTGGACAAGCTTAAGTTTCCGGGTTACAAACAGAGGTAGGCCAATGTAGAGGGCGTCTAATCTTGAGATGACCGTGGCCTGGATCACCGTGGCTAAGTGATCTCTAGACAGATAGGGGGCCAGCCGTCTAGCCTGCCGCAGATGAAAAAAGGCAGTTTTGCTAACAGCAGAGACCTGGGCCTCCATTGTCAGCAAAGGGTCCAGAATGACTCCTAGGCTCTTTACTGAAGATGCCGGGCATAATGTCTCCCCATCCAGGTTAGGTAGCTGGACCACCCCATCGTCCGGTCGACCCAGCCAGAGGATCTCCGTCTTTGCTGGATTCATCCTCAACCTGCTGGCACGCAGCCATCCAGTAACAGCTTCAAGGCACTGATGGAAATTTGTGGGTACGGAGTCCGGACGGCCTTCCATTTTTAGAACAAGTTGTGTGTCATCAGCGTACTGATAGCACTCTAGCCCGAAACTTCGAACCAGCCGAGCAAGTGGTTGCATGTAGACAAAATATGACACCCTTTCACATATTTATACATGGCTATCATGTGTCCTCTCAACCTTCTCTTCTGCAGACAAAACATCTTTAAGATGCTCCTCATAGGGCACGGTTTCCAGACCTTTGATCATTTTCATCGCCTTCAATCAGGACACCTTCCAGCTTTGCCTTGCCTCAGGAAGTACCAGAACCAGTCTGGAAGGATCTAGTTTGGCTCATTCTTTGGGCCTCAACTGAATTTGACACACATCCATACCTATCTATTTAAAATTTGTGTTTATATTTCAGTTATGTAACTTGGCACAAGCTGAATCCCTGTTAATATGCAGCACACTATTGGCAACAGCTGTGTAACTAGTAACTACCCTGATTTAGAGCTGTGTAAGCAAATGATTTGGACACAAATTGCAGTTTTTCATCTGAGCAACAAGGGGGGAAAATGATCCAGTTAGAAAATTAGCGAAAATGTGCATAATGATTTAAATATGTCCCCCAAAATATGGACTTTGAAGTAATTAACATTTTAATGTTAGGTTCTTTGACTTCAAGAGGTCAAGCATAGCCCTGTTGTTATTAACTGCTATCGGGTTGATTTCAATTTATGGTGACCCTATTAATGAGAGACCTTCAAGTCACCCTGTTATCAACAGCCCTGCTCAGGTCTTATGTACTGAAAGATGTGGCTTCTATGATTGAATTTTCCACCTGAAATGCGGTGTTCCTCATTTCCTACTGCTGTCAAACATACCAAGCATTATTTCCCTTTTCTAGTGAATCATGTCTTCTAATGATATGTCTAAAGTACGATGGTCTTAGTTTGAGACCTAGGCTTGATTTGTGTCATGATGCAAGGACTCGGCCGGCCCCTTAATCACACACACAGAGACGGTAATCAGCTAACTAGTTTATTGTAGAATAAAGAACATGTAAAAAGGCAATTGTCCAAAAGGTATTGAAAGTTCAGTTCAAAAGCAAAGAGTCCGTAGCAAAATCCAAAGACAAAGGTCTTGGCAGTAGACTTGGCAAAAGCTCCGCAAATCCAAGTGGATCAAAGAACAAGGTAAAGTTCAATCAAAGCCCCAAGAAACTTCTTGGCAAGGTACGAGCCGCAGCTTGGCTCCGTGGTCCTTGGCTCGCTACACTTCACTAGGTTAGAAGTGGCCGAGCTACTGAGGATCCGTTCCCACGGATCCTATACTTAAACCTCACGGCGGGCCCCTCGGACGCTCTAGGCTACGGCGGTAGTCTGTGCTACGGGACCTCACGCTTCTCTGGCGCTCTAGGCTGCGGTGCCAATCCCTCCTGCTGGAGTCGATGCTCCGTCTCCTATCAAAGCTCCGACCTTGCCTCCCAGCACCTGGGTCGCTATCTTCATGAGAGTCAAACTCCCCTTCGTCTTCCATGGCCTCCTCGCCCATGTTTTCCCAAATTCTCTCCTGTGATCCGTACCCACCCGGTTTCTCATAACAATCATCGCTATCAGCACTTTCAGGATCAGCCTGACCTTCCCAGTCCTCATAGGAATCCGGCCATCCCTCATCCCAGGCCAAGCTCTCTGTGGGAGAGGAAGGTCCAGCTAACTCATTAACCCCTTCCTCCATTTCATCCTCAGCTGCGGCTGGCTCTAATGCAAGTGGGACCCCCGGTGCTGCCCCCTGCCCCCCAGGCACAAAAGAGAACTGGGGTGCTACAATTTGCTACGTATAGGATGAATTTATTTGTCCTTTCAGCAGTCAACAATATCCATAAAACTCTTCTCCAGCATTACATGTCAAATCAGTTGATTTTCTTCCTATCAGCTTTTTTCACTGTCCAGCTTTCACAACCATATATATAAATAGGAAATATGGTAACATGGACAATACTAATTCAGTGATAAATCTTGACACTTCAGGATCTTATTCCTTTATAGCTGGCCTTCCATATTCAAGTTTTCTTCTAGTTTGTGGGCTGCCGTGCCCCTTGTGATGAATGACAGCATGGAATACTCTGAACTATTTCAATAACTTTATTATCTAGTTTAAAGTAAAGTAAATCATGTGTGGTCATAATTTTTGGTTTTTGAAAATGTTGAACTATAAACATAGCTTTGCATTTTATTCCTTGGCTTTCTTCGGGAATGGGTTTAAGTCAGTGGTTCTCAATCTGTGGGTCTCTAGATATTTTGGCCTACAACTCCCAGAAATACCAGCCAGTTTAGAAGCTGTTAGGATTTCTGGGAGTTGAAGGCCAAAAGATCTGGAAACCCAGAGGTTGAGAACCACTGGTTTAAGTCTTTGCTATTTTCTGCCTGGAATCTGAAATCCTCGGGTCAATGTAGCTTCCAGTTCTGAATAGTTATCACCCCCTGAAGTATATCTATCCACTAGATCAGTGATTTCCTACCTGTTTTGATCAGGGATCACTTGACCAGGGACTGCTCTCCAATATTAGTACCAAAAGGGTTACGAATCAGTTTTTGGTTAACTGTAGATTCGGTTTGGTTATTTGGGGTGCTGATTCAGATAATTACATTGGATAGACCACATCAGCTCTAGTTTCCGATACAGAACATATGCCATCCAGTAGTCGCCATCTGCTCACCCACAGAAAACCATATTTAATAATCTAGAGCTGATGTGGTAGTAGTAATCTTTCATGGGTGGTCAGCCTCTACCTTCTCAACATTTCCCTTGCCTCGGCACTATAAGAGGGTTTCGCGAGACCAGTCGCTATTTTTGCCGCATGGTTTTGAGCCAACAGTGTAGTAATGGTGAGGCCACAGACCATATTTTTGGTCTTGGGGACCACTGGTAGTCCACGGACCACAGGTTTGGAACCACTGCACTAACTACACTCTGCAGTGTAACTTCCAAATGGAATTGCTAGCATCGTGTCCCATTTTGCTGGCTCTATTTTCTTTCTAAGGTCATTTATCTCTCAATTTTTCACTGAACATTTCTTGCTATCACTTCATAATCTTTTATCTTCATTCAAGTCCACAAGCAACACAGGAAAAGCTGGACGAGAAGATGGTTGGAAAGTAGCCACAACATAAACACAACTGCTGCCCTTTTGTGTGTGTGATGTTCAATTTTTTTTCATGTCCAGGATTTTGGCTCTATATAAAATAGATTAGATGGGAATTCTCCAAAGCAAATGGATCCCATCTGGATAGCACTGGCACAGTAATCACCCTAATAACAACAAGAAGGGTAAAGCCTCAAAGGCTTACCGTATTTTTCGCACCATAAGACGCACTGGATGATAAGACGCACCTAGATTTTAGAGGAGGAAAATAGGAAAAAAATATTTTCGCTCCCCTCTAAAATCTAGGTTAGTCTTATCAGCAGGTGCGTTTTCCAGAGGGGGCGCTTGGTTCGCCGCCCTCTGCCTCCTTTTTCTTCCCCACCCTTCCTTGAGGGAAGAAAAGGTGGGGAAGGAAAAGAGGAGCAGAGGGCGGAGCGAACCGCGTCCGCGCCAGCTGTGACGCGAGCGGTTCGCTCCGCCTCCGCCTGCTTTTGCTTCCTCCTCCCTCCTTGAGGGCGGGAGAAGCAAAAGGAGGCGGAGGGAGAGCGAACCGCGTCGCGCCAGCTGTGACGCGAGCGGTTCCGCTCCGCCCTCGCCTGCTTTTGCTTCCTCCGCCCTTTCCTTGAGGGCGGGAGAAGCAAAAGGAGGTGGAGGGGAGGCAGGCTGCGTCGCGGCCAGCTGTGACGCGAGCGGTTCGCTTCTGCCTCCGCCTCCTTTTGCTTCCCTCCGCCTTTCCTTGAGGGCGGGGAAGCAAAAAGGCGGAGGGAGAGCGAACCGCGTCGCGTCCAGCTGTGACGCGACGCGGCGGTTCGCTCCGCCTCCGCCTCCTTTTGCTTCCCTCCGCCTCTTTCCTGAGGGAAGCAAAGGTGGGGGAAGCAAAAGAGGCGGAGGGAGAGCGAATCAGCTGGCGCGCCAGCTGTGACGCGACGCGGTCCGCTCCCGCCTCCGCTCCTTTGCTTCCCTCCACCCTTTCCTTGAGGGAAGCAAAGGTGGGGAAGCAAAGGAGGCGGAGGGAGGCGAACCGCGTCGCCAGCTGTGACGCGACGCGGTTAAGCTCCCGCCTCCCGCCTCCTTTGCTTCCTCCGCCTTTCCTTGAGGGAAGCAAAGGTGGGGAAGCAAAAGGAGGCGGAGGGAGAGCGAACCGCGTCGCCAGCTGTGACGCGAGCGGCCCGCTCCGCCCTCCGCTCCTTTGCTTCCTCCGCCTTTCCTGAGGGAAGCAAAGGTGGGGGAAGCAAAAGGAGGCAGATGGCGAGCGAACAGCGTCCCTCCGCCGCCGCAACGGACCAGAGAAGAGGAGAGGCGGCGACAGGGTGAGTATATCGCCCCTCCCTCTGCTCCAGCGCCTCCCCCGCCTGCATATTCGCACCATAAGACGCGGCTGATTTTTCCTCCCACTTTGGGAGGAAAAAGTGCGTCTTATGGTGCGAAAAATACGGTAATAGTAATACACAAAAATCACATACATCATTGATTTTCATCTCTAATGAGAACATTATTATAATCCAGTAATCACCCTGAAATATGTGAAAATTCTAATATCTAGACACTAGATATCATAACATCTGCAGCTCTAGGTCCTAGATCTGGATTAACTAGTAAATTAGCTGTACCATACCCTTAACATTTCACAGATTAAAACTGGGACCAGTGTGGCCAAGCAACATTTTATTGATTGATTGATTGATTGATTTATAGATTTATTAATCACCCATCCTAGATGGCTCTGGGCGATTTACAATAAAACACGCAATTAAATACCTAAAAAATCTAAACAATTTGAGCAATCTAACCAGTTACTCAGCCGAATGTCCTCTCAAAGAGCCATGTTTTACAAGCCGAGCAAAAGTCTTTTAAATCACGAGTGGCTCTGATATAGGGAGGAAGGGCGTTCCAGAGTGATGGAATGTCAGAAGTTGATAACCATTACACTATAAAGTAACAACATTTGTTTAAAAAAAGTGTTATTTCCTTTTTAATTGTGCAGCACTTACTTGGAAAACGGTTGTTATACTCCAGAAACTTCGTTTTTGTGGCTACCACAAATTGAATTGGTTCAGATGAGATATTTATTGAAAAACTATACCAATATGTGCTGCAGGATATCCTGCAAGAACAAAGCTTTTGCAGTTTAATAAATGCTTTCAATGCTTTTTATGATAGAACCAAGTAGGAAATTACATTTATAACCCAGGAACAAAATTGTGTTACATAGTGTTATTAATGAAGAAAACCAAACCAAAAAAAGCCCACACACCTGAGGTGAGGTAGCAGTTTATTTTAGCCTGAGTCTACAAGAAAGAGCCAGATTCCTCGTCCTTCTCTCCTCTCCTCCATGTAATGAAATACTTTTGCAATTTGAACTGTTTGCAGCAACTGAAGTAAGTGAAAGATAATGTGAGACAGGGCCGTAGCCAGGATTTTGGTTCGGGGGGGGGGGCTGAGACTGGGTGGAAGAGGGTTTACCCTAGCAAACCTTTTGTATTGTTATCCCAATAACCCCATGAAGGTGGGATATAATGAGCATGGTGATCAGATCATGATATGAATAAACATAACAGTTTAAATAATGTACCAGTAAGGCCTTCTCACGGACCACCCTGAGAATTTGGGGGGGGGGGGCTGAAGCCCCCTTAGCCCCCCCCCCCTGGCTACATGCCTGATGTGAGAGGAGGAGTGAGAAACTGGAACAATTTAAAAGCAGCTTTATTCTGATTGTGTCAGAAGTAAATGGGAAATATAGTGCAAGTTGCTTCTGGTGTGAGAGAATTTGCCATTTGCAAAGACGTTGCCCAGCGGACACCCGGATATGTTACCATCCTTTGGGACTTCTCTCATGTCCCTGCATGAGAAGCTGGGGCTGACAGATGGGAGCTCACCCCATCTCACAGATTCGGACCGCCAACCTTCAGGTCGGCAGTTGCAACACCACAGCTCCTGTAAAAGCAGCTGAAAATGTGGGACAACAGAGGATTGCAGCTCTCCTTGACAAACTGAGACAGCAGAACGGCATGCTGTCCTGTATATATCCTGATTAGAAATTAGGGGGTAAAATGGGATGCGCATGTAGTAGCAGAAAGGGAATATCTTAAACAGTATGTCTGTAGGATTTGTTTGAGATCGCCCAGCGAAATATTAGCGGGCTGGCATGTTTTGTTTCCAAGATTGTATGGGATCCAGTGCCTTTAGGGTATTTTAGGCAGCCAGTAAATCTCTAAATCTTTAAAAGAACAAATTAACATTTTATTTGATTCAATTCCTCCTTAACTGTATATTTGAATAAGGGTTGCAGAGGAGGCAATGATTTCCCTGCTGTGTGATTCAACTTGGGGCAAGCCGGAGATTTTCAGGACCAGTTTTAAATCAGAGCCATATGCATTTTTCTTGGAAACACATTTAAGAGATTTTTTATACCAGGCATGCTTCCAGTTAGATTTTATGTTATTAGAATAAAAGAAAGTTCAATCTGCCTTTTTAAGAACCAAGTAATCCGACAGCTTTGGTTTAACTTCCTTTAGTAAAAACTAATATCTCACTTTGGGTGTTAATCTGAGGTTTTCATTTATGACAGTATTTGCTATTGAGTAGTTTTTTAAGCAGCCATCTGCAGTTACATAAGAACATACAGTAAGAAATGTAAGATTTAATCCAGAAACAAGAAAACTATGGCCCACCAGATATTGTCAGACTGTAAGTAAGATCAGTTTCAGTTTGGGATATCTAACAGTCAAGGATGATGGATACTGTAGTTCATCTTGGTAGTGTAAACACCCACAAAGTTCTTCATACAGTTTGAAAGCAGGCATCTCCAGCTTGGAAGTCTTCCAGACATGTCATACAATTCCCAATGATCCTAGCAACACAATTGGCTGGTTGGGGTTATGGGAATCATAATACAACACATCTGGATAACAACAGGTTGGAAAGGCTATTTCAAAATGCTCCTCAGCCTGAGACCCTTAAGGCAGTGTTTCCCAACCAGTGTGCCATGAACGATCATCAGGTGTGCCGTGGGAAATTGGAACCTCCAATACCCTTTCTTCCCCCTCCTGCCGAACACTTTTTCTTCTCCACTCGGGCTCCCTTCTTCCCAGCCTCGCTCTGCTTGCTTTGCCTCGCTTTGCTCACGCTGCCGCTTCTGCGGGAGGGAGAAGGGAGGAAGACGTGACCCATGCAGGCGCTACTGCGCAGACTTGCCCCACGTCTTCATCCCTCTCCTCCACAGTGCTCTCTGGATATAGGTGAACTACAATTCCAAAACTCAAGGTCAATGCCCACCAAACTCTTATAATATTTTCTCTTGGTTATGGTAGTTCTGTATGGGAAGTTTGATTCCATTCCATCATTGGTGGAGTTCAGAATGCTCTTTGATTGCGGGTGAACTATAACTCCCAGCTGTTGAGCAAGACCTTCGTGTGTGTCTTTCTGCCTTTCCTGCCAGGATATCTATGTTGTGTTCATTGAAACAGGCCCAGGTTTCACACTGAGTGTATAAATACATTTAAAAACATATTAACTATATGTATTACTGTGTTAGAGTGTCATTTGGTGTCATTTTGGTTGGTGGTGTGCCCCAGGATTTTGTAAATGTAAAAAATGTGCCGCGGCTCAAAAAAGGTTGAAAAACACTGCCTTAAGGTATGGGGGATGACGGATTTGTGGTTTCCCAGGCATTGCTAGATTGCAGCTCCCATAAATTCTAGTAAGCATAGCAAATGGTTGTGTCCCTACGGCCCCTTAAGCTTTTAAATAAAAAATAAAAATTGAAAAATAAAATAAATAATATTTTTTTAAAAAAAAATACCTACTTCCGGGTTCGGAGCAAATAAAAATAAAAATTGTATCGCGAGAATATGCAATCCACACAGGATTTCGCTGTCAACGCGAGATCACGCCAGCATTGACAGCGAAATCCCATGTGGATTGCGTATTCTCGCGATACTCTTCAGCTACTCTACTACTGGATCGCTGAGGCCCACAGACGCGATTAGGACCTTATTCGACTCAGTCGGCCGTCGCCTCTCTCGTCGTCCGGGTACTCCTGGATCCTGCGCGTTTGGAAAAGGTAGGCCGAAGCAGGGGGCTCCTCAGGGGGGCTCCTCATTCCCTCCCCCATCTCCCCATATGTATTAAATATAAAATTAAATATATTTAAAGATGAAATAAGGGGGGATGGGATACATTAAAATAAGGGGAGAGGGGAGGATGGAATTAAATATATTTAATATTAAATAAAAATAAGGGGAGAGGGAGGATGGAATTAAATATATTTAATATTAAATAAAAATAAGGGGAGAGGGGAGGATGGAATTAAATATATTAAATATTAAATAAAAATAAGGGGAGAGGGGAGGATGGAATTAAATATATAGTCCATAGTACAGAGTCATGCTCAAACCACCTCTTCACTCTGACAAGTTAATAAGGACAATATGTATTTTCCTTCAGGTTCAACAGGTCTGTTGTAACATGCCCAAAACAGGATTTTGTAATCTAGTTTCCATTTTTGACTTGATTTGAAAATATTTACAGCTAGAAGATACCGTGTTTCCCTGACAGTAAGACAGCGTCTTACTTTCTTTTGACCCCCAAAATCCCCACTACGACTTACTTTCGGGGTACGGCTTACATTAGCCGACGGTACCTGCCGTGCCCCAAAAGTAAGCCTTTCCCCCTTGGCCGCCGGGTCACTCGGTCCTGTCTCCTCCTCGGTCCCGCCTCCTCCGCCACCGCCGCCACCCGCCTGCCTCCGCCTGCCTCCTCCGCCTCCGCCGCCGCCTGCCTCCGCCCGCCTCTGCCTCCGCCTCTGCCGCCACCCGCCTCCGTCTACCTCCGCCGCTGCTGCACGCCGCTGGCCCCACGCCTGCGCCAGGCACGCCTGCATCAGTGCGCTAGGCGCGCCTGCGTCAGCACGCTAGGCGCCTGCGTCAGCACGCTAGGGCGGGACCTACTGCCCATGCGCTGGTCTGCAGGCGCGCCTGGCGCAGCGTGGGCGCGCCTGGCGCAGGCGCGGGGCGGAGGTAGGCGGAGGCGGGAGGCGGAGGCGAACGGAGGCGGGCGGAGGCAGGGGCGGAGGCAGGCGGCGGCGGAGGCGGGCAGCAGCGGGTGGCGGCGACGGAGGCGGCGGCAGGCGGAGCGGCAGAGGAGGAGGCGGAGGAGGCAGAGGCGGAGGAGGCGGGACCGAGGAAGAGGAGGGACCGAGTGACGTGGCGGCCGGTGGTACGTCTTATTTTCGGGGTACGGCTTACATTAGCCGACCCCCCTGACACCCCCGATACGTCTTACAATCGGGGGTGTCATACTTTCGGGAAACACGGTAGGTTGCTGGGAGAACTAAGAGGATAGTTCTATTTTTAAGACAAAATTTAGAGTTCTTTCACCAGAGCACATAATTCGTGAGATTACATTTATTTCCCCATGATGGTATGATGAATATTCATGTTAAGGGAATTTCAAAAGCCAACATGGACATAGTGGTTTGAGTGATGGACCAAAAGTCTGGCAGACCAGCATGAAAAACCCGCTAAGTCAGTGTTTCTCAACCATCCTAATGCCACGACCTCAACCCCTTAATACAGTTCCTTAGGTTGTGGTGACCCCCAAACATAAAATTATTTTTGTTGCTACTTCATAAGTGTAATTTTGCTACTGTTATGAATCGTAATGTAAATATCTAATATGCAGGATGTATTTTCATTCACTGGACCAAATTTGGCACAAATACCCAATATGCCCATATTTCAATACTGGTGGCATTGGGGGAGGAGGTTGATTTTGTCATTTGGGAGTTGTAGTTGTTGGGATTTATAGTTGACCTAGAATCAAAGTGCTTTTTGAACTCCACCAATGATGGAATTGAACCAAACTTGGCACACACAACTCCCATGACTAACAGAAAATACCGGAAGGATTTGATGGGCATTGACCTTGAGTTTTGGAGTTGTAGTTCACCTACATTCAGGGAGCACTGTGGACTCAATCAATGATAGATCTGGACCAAACTTGGCACAAATACTCAATATGCCCAAATGTGAACACTGGTGGAGTTTGAGAACAAAACAGACTTGATATTTGGGAGTAGTAGTTGCTGGGGTTTATAGTTCACCTAAAATCAAAGAGCATTCTGAACCCCATCAACGATAGACTTGGGCCAAATTTCCCACACAGAACCCCCATTACCAACAGAAAATACTGTGTTTTCTGAAGGTGTTTGGCGACCCCTCTGACACCTCCTCTCGATCTCTCCAGGGGTCCTGACCCCCAGGTTGAGAAACGCTGCGCTAAGTGATCTTCGGCAAGCCTTAGAACAGGGGTACCTATGGCTCAGGAGCCAGATGTGGAACTTTTCATGATTGCATCTGGCTCTCCAGAGCAGCCTGGGCCCCGGTTTCCCAGCATGCAGTGGGGAGGAGTGACGCAAATGCGCCGCAACTGCCACTTCCGTGCTGCCATCGCTGCCTTTTCCTCATCCCCCACTGCTCTCGACGCCTCGCGCCCTCCCCCCTTCCTTCCTCTTTCTTTCTTTTTCTCTCTCTTTTTCTTTCATTCTTTTTCCTCCCTCTTTCCCTACCTTCTTTCTTCCTTCCCTCTTCCATTCTTTCCTTTTCTCCTTCCTTTTCCCTTCCTCTCTCCCCTTCCTTTTTCCTCCATTCTCCCTCTTCCTTCCTTTCTCCCCTTCACCCTTTCCTTCTCTCCTTCCTTTTCCCTCCCTCTCTCCCCTTCTTTCTTTCCTCCATTCTCCCTCTTCCTTCCTTTCTCCCCTTCACCCTTTCCTTGTTCTTCTCTCCTTCCTTTTCCCTCCCTCTCTACCCTTCCTTCTTTCCTCCATTCTCCCTCCCTCTTCTATTATTTTTATCCAAGTCTTCCTTTCCTTCTCCTTCCTTTCTTTTCACTTCCCTCTCTCCCCCTTCTTTCTTTTCTTCTTTCCCTTCATTATTTTACTTTTTCCTCATGTCCTTTCCTTTCTTTTCCCCACACTTCCCATTTCCTTCTCCCCCCTCCTTGTCTCTCTCCTGCTTTTCTTCCTTTTCCATCGTTTGTTCTTCTTTTTTTTCTTCCTCTCCCCCTCCTTGATTTCCTCTTCCTTCCTTTCTTCCTTCCTTTCTTTCTTTCCCCCTTCCTTCAGTCTTCTCTTCCTTCCCAGACGCCTGAGCATGCCTTTTGCAGAGCCAGGTCTGAAGTGTGAAGACGCGCCTGGGCTCTTGGGCTTAGAAAAGGAACAAGGACGTGACATCTCTTCCCAGGGGACTTCTTCTTGCCTTCCCATAGAGAACTGGAACTCCCAAGGACCAAACCAGTCACTTTAGATAACTCAAACAGGCTTTATTGTTCACAAAAGGAGTTATCTTAGAGGTACTAAACTTAGTTCTCCAAACAGGGGTAAAATAAAATATACATTACAGTTCTTTAGTTGTTTGGGTCCAGGAAGCTTTCAGTCGGATGATTTTCCAAATTCTCTCTCTCTCAATGGCTTTGAGGTGAGAACTCCCTTAGCCCCAGTCAAATGGCCTATATTGAAGGCACAGAGCCTTCCTCTGGATGCCAAATGACTAGTTGAAGGCGCTTGAGATTCCACAGTCCCATCCAGGTGTGCTGGATATGCAGAATGAATCCAAGAAATGAAGAATTGGTGCTAGAGAATGCCTGACTGAGGCCTGGCTGGCAAACTCTCTAACATGTCCTCTTCTGTAGAGATGCAGGCAAAATCTAAAGGGAAAGCTAGATTTCCAAAGTCTCAAGGGGGAGGAAAAACAAACTTAACAATGATTGACAGCTCTAAAGAACCAATCAATGCAACCAAAACTTAACAACACTAAACAGACTAGCTGAAATATAATACAATAGTTTAAACCTTGCAACTTAAAGTCTTATACACAGGTGGCATCAGCCACGCCTTCACATGAAGTGTTTCATCATTCTGCCGGCGGAATCCTTTTCTCATAGTATGTAAGTATGTACTCACATTTAGTTGAATTCAGTCTTAAAATATATTTTATATATTATATGGCTCTCACTGAAATAAATTTCCAAATATTTTGCTTTCATGGCTCTCTGAGTCAAAAAGGTTCCTGAACAAGGCAGTAGTAAACCTCAGACTAAATCTTGTACAAAAACAAAAACTGATAGAGTCACCATAAATGAGCATTCACTTGAAGACCCATGAGAACAACCGTTTCAAAACAGCTCCCTCCATATATCAGGAAAGATAGATGTCTTGAGAGTTGGCGTTGTTTGTTGGAAGTAAAGCTGAGAAAAGCAACTTTAGTCTTAAGAGACCATATATACTCAGTCTGGCAAAGATTAGATTGCAACAACAGTCTGGATTTTGCTGTTTCTCTTGTGAGCAATTCCATTGAGATATCTTGTTGGCTGCTGGCAGAAACCATACCCTGAGCCAAATAGATGATTGGTCTGAGATAGGGTTGAATTTCTTCAATTCGGTTTGAAGAAAGTTATAGCCCACAAGCTATCCATTATGCATAAGTTGCAAGTCTCAATGTATTGAATTCACAGCTGGTTACTTCATAGCTTTTGCTCATACAGCAACATACAGCTCATGGCTCTGTTTTGTGAAAAAGGGAACTCCATGACCCAGATTTTCTTTTCCCTCTCCCAATACTTCCAGGAATTGGGGCAGGCTGTAAAACAAGTCTGTTTTTGCTGTAAGTCTGATATTTTAAATAATTTTTACACTTTGCGATTTGGTAAAATGCATCACTTTCCTGGTAAACAGTTTCCACTAGGCTTTGGAAACATTTACACTAATTGAAGAAGGAGAAAAAAATCAAAACAATCTGTACTTCTAATGGTTTAACCGAAAAGTCCAGCCACTAGAACAATAGCTAGTTTGTGAGCTATAGAAATATTTATGGGTCCCATTTGAAGGAGATCACACTATTCTGGTTTTTATTCACCCTGAGATGATGAATATTTTCGCAGCTAGAATAGTGACCCAAGTAAGTACCTTGCCTTGGCAACCAGATCTTATTCTACAACTTTCGGGCCATCCTTAAATGTCAAGTTTTGGGAAACCTTCCAGATATAACATCTTTGCTTTATAAACATGTTAAAGGGAGTGCTTTGGTTCCATCGCAAAGTACGCAATGACTTGTGTGGGCGTTGTGTAATGCTTGTTCACCAAAACAGGACTGGGAAGAATCATTCTCTGTGTTAGAATCATTCATTTAAAGGTTATAGATCATACTGGGATAAATTAATAGGATCACTTTCATGTGTGTTATTAACCACATTTGCTTAGGTAAGCTTAAGACCAAAAAAGTTAAATCAAATAAGGATTTTAATTCCTGAATTAAAGGAAGCAGAAAAAATAGCACAATATCTTATGACTGATGGAATGCAATTATCCTTGGATTGGACTCAAAGGCCTTTGTTGAATTGCTTGTCCCAACCAATGGAATCAATTAGATATAGTAAAGGTAAAGATTTCCCTTTGACATTAAGTCTAGTCGGGTCCAACTCTGGGGGCTGGCGCTTATCTCCATTTCTAAGCCAAAGAGCCGGTGTTGTCTGTAGACGCCTCCAAGATCATGTGATCAGAATGACTGCCGAAGCAGTACCTATTGATGTACTCACATATCCTTTTTTTTGGACTGCTAGGTTGGCGGAAGCTGGGACTAACAGCGGGAGCTCCGTCTATCCCACGGATTCAAATTTCGCCCAGTGTTTATTTATTTTTAAATTTTAATATATTACATCTGGCCCGGCCATAAGGTTTTAAACTGTTTGTGTTATTGTTAATATATGTATTGTTTTATTATTTGCTGTTGTGTTGTTTTACCGATGTTTTATTGGGCTTGGCCTCATGTAAGCCGCCTCGAGTCCCCTTGGGGAGATGGTGGCGGGGTATAAATAAAGTTTTATATTATTATTATTATTATTATTATTAATTGCTGACCTTCCAGTCAGCAAGTTCTACAGCTTTGGGGTTTAACCCACTGCACCACCACAGTCCCAGCAATGAGATATGTTCAGGTGTAAAGAAGCAATACATCTGATAAATTCTGGATCTTGCAGAACAGTGTTTATGGTGTTGCCCAAAGGCATGGAGCACCATTACCTTCCCACCCCAGGTGGCACAATGGGTTAAACCAGGGGTGCTCACACTTTTTCAGCATGCGAGCTACTTATAAAACAACCAAGTCAAAATGATCTACCTACCCATATTTTGATAGAAGAAATAAGGGACATTTACGTGATTTTTCGCAAAAATAAGGGACACTTCATAAAATGCATCCAGACAAGACTTCCTTCTCCCACCCTGACATCATTCCACAGATATAAACAGGCAGAATGCAAGCACACAGACCTTTCAGATGCAAGGCCATTCAATGCTGATCAATGTGGCCAATGGGACATTCAAAAATGCATCCAAAGAGTTCCTTCTCCCACCCTGACATAATTCCACAGATATAAACAGGTAGAATGAAAGCACACAGACCTTTCAGCTGCCAGGCCATTCAATGCTGATCAATGTGGCCAGGCAGATGAACTCCTCACAGTCGCAGATGGCTTTGGCAGGAAATGGCTGCCAAAGCCTTTTTGTGGTCGTCCTCCCTCATCTTTGCGCGCCGCCACACTCTCCAAATGCTCTCCAAATGCGCATGCGCAGGCCGGGCGCCCGCCACCTCCTTCCCTCTGCTGCCCTCCTTCTTTTCCCTCCCTCCTCCTCAAGGCATGCTCAGGATGGAGGTGGGGGAGTCGCATGAGGGGCAGCTTGAGAAAGCCCGGAGGAAGATGCGCCGCGCGCGGGGCAGAAGCACCCCTCTGAAATCCGGCTGCGATCAACCAGTTCCGGGACCGCGATCGACTGGTCGATCATGATCGATGTTGTGAGCAGCCCTGGGTTAAACCCTTGTGCCAGCTGAACTGCTGACCAAAAGATTGGCCGTTCGAATGTGGGAGTGGGGTGAGCTCCCATCTGCAAAAAACAACAAGGGTAGTTACCGTGCTGAATGAGTAGCTAATTATTCTGGGAAATAGTTCAAAATACTATAATTTCTTTCTCAATTCTCATTTATCAACAATTTAATAATGTCAGGCATCAATCAATTCATATGTGTTACAATATAAGTAATAAACAATTGGTCATACAGACACTCTATTATAAATCTTGTAATATAAACCATAAGTTCAGCCTAATTAGGCAATTGTCCATTCTATGTGCATTCAAAAGCCCAAGTAAAGCGTTTTACTATAACTCCGGATAAGAGGAGCTTGCTCGTAGTATGTTCAGAGAAGTAAACCTTCGTGACTGCAGAGTCTCCAAAATGGATGTAAAAAGAAGAATTCGTGAGCTCCCATCTATCAGCTCCATTTTATTTATTTAGGGAGGCATTTGGTTTTTTAATATGTTGCAGCAGATGGAGCTTTTAATCAGTGGAGAATGTTGTGTTTCTATTGTGTGTGCTTTAAATGTGTTTTATTTGTATTTATTGGGGTTTTTTTTTAGTACGGTTTAGGTTAAATTGTTTTCATTTTATATTAATAATGTTTTAATTGTAATATGAAAAGACTAGTATAAAATCAGACCAAAATCTGAGGCTTTTGAATCAGTCTAGATGAGACACTGTCTATGTTTTTTTTTAAAGGCAGGCGATCAAGTGAACTCCAGGATGTCTTCTCTAACACTATGTAACAAAATTTGAAAAATTTTCTGTTCCTGGTTTGAAAGTCTTATTTTTTATTTAATTGTGCAGTGCTTACTTTGAAAACAGTTGTTATACTACAGAATCTTCGTTTTTGTGGCTGCCACAAACTATGTTGAATTGGTTGAGAGACTATGAGATATTCATTGAAAAACTATTGAATTAGGAAATGAGATTTATAACCCAGGAACAAAAATTGCGTTACACAGTGTAATAGGAAAGAACCAAAATGGTGATGCTGGTGATGAATACTCAAGACAGAACTTTTAGAATTTTGAGGAAAGCCTCAAGTAAGTTCCTGACTTTTTAATTATATTTCTGTTATTATTTTTATTATTTTATTATTATTATTATTATTGGCTTGGCTTTTCTTCGCGAACAAAGATTCAGGAAGGACTCATCCCATGCTTTCAACAAGCGCATTGATGACTAAAAAGGCTAATCTGAGATAGGCAAGTCCGGTTGCAGAAAGCACAGCAGAAAGTCTGCTTGGGTGACGTTGTTTCCAAGTTGCGGTTCTTTCTGTGTTGTCGTTTCTCTTCAAGACTTGTTTGGCGTGACTTCTCGAAAGAGGCCGCAGCATTGTGGATAGTGTGTCTCCATGCCTCCCGAAGTGAGGCCAGGGTAGACCATTGTTGGTGATCAATCTGGCCGAGCCTGAGATGTTGTTTCAGGGAGTCCTTATATCTCTTTTTTGGTGCGCCTCTCTTGTTCTGACCTGTGGCGAGTTCACCATAGAGTAGTATCTTTGGGAGGCGGTGGTCCTCCATCCTAGAGATGTGCCCTGCCCGGCGCAGCTGTGTTCTCAATAGCATGGTCTTATTATTATTATTATTCAAATGTTAAAGTCATCACACAGCATGATCCAAAGAGTCACTCACTTCTCTGCAGCCACAAGGAGTCACTGTTGTTCCAGCTGAAACTGAAGGGTGCTTTCATTTTCTTAGCTCCAGTCTTGATTGTTTTGAACAGTTAAGTCTTCCTGACATTTCAGGCTCTGGGATATAGATATAACACACATCTTGAAGCCACATATGAGCATACATGGACATACATGTATCCATCCATATGTGTAAAGAGGATAACTTTGCATATATCTATGATTCCTTAAATACCTGTTTTGAAATTTTAGAGAAATGAAAGTGTTTATCACTGGGAATGTGGCGCAGCTGGCTGGGTGTCAGCTGCATAAGATCTCTACTGACCAGAAGGTCATCAGTTCGAGGCCTGCCCGGGTCGAGGTGGGGTCTCGACCTATTGTGTAGCCTGTTGTCAACCTTTGCAACCCGAAAGACAGTTGCATCTGTCAAGTAGGAAATGAAGGTACTACTTAGTGTGAAGGTTAAATTTAACTGATTTACGAGGCCATAAAAGATATCCGGGAAACACGCTGAGGAATGAAGGAGTGCGACAGCTTTCCCTGGTGGCCAGATGTTAAATTGCCTCTGTCTGTCTTGTGTGTTTGTGTGTCTAAATGTAATGTGTACATTGCGATCTGCCCTGAATCCCCTGTGGGGTGAGAAGGGCGGAATATAAATGAAGTAAATAAATAAATGAAGTAAATAAATGAAAGTCCTGATCTGTAAAAATAATACAAAAATTCCAGCATCTCGGTAAGCTGGCCCAGAACTCTTTAGGGCAATGGTTCTCAACCTATGGGTCCCTAGATGTTTTGGGCTTCAGCTCCCAGAAATCCTAACAGCTAGTAAACTGGCTTGGATTTCTGGGAATTGTAGACCTACAGGTTGAGAACCACTTTATAGGCTAAAGCCAGCACTTTGAATTGTGCTCGGTAGCAGACTGGCAGCCAGTGGAGCGGATGCAACAGGGGGTTGTGTGTTCCCTGGCTGTTGCCCATTGGACCACTCGAAGCTTCCGAACAATCTTCAAATGCAACCCCATGTAGAGCATGTTGCAGAGTCTATTATTTGGTGTCCAGCATCTACTACTGCCTCACTCTGCCTAACAGGTCTCTCCTGGCTGTTAATTTCTTGGAACTGAAATTTATTACAAGCAATATTCCTTTTTGAAAAAGTTGACTTGTCTTCTTGTTGAAGACAAATATTTACCAAGTTGAATCAGGTAGTTAAGGTGGTATTAGCCTTTGTTTCAAAAGGAAGCAAATACACCCACTTTCCTGTCATGTTTTTGATCCACTGGCCCAACTGGTGCGTAGCTTTGGTCTGGAGCAGGGGTGCTCACACTTTTTCAGCATGCGAGCTACTCTTAAAGCAACCAAGTCCAAAAGATCTACCTGCCCCTGCTGCCTTGCGCTCCCGCCGCCGCACGCTGTTGCCGCTGCGTGCTCTTGCCACCGCGCGTGCTTCTGCTGCTGTTTTCCGCCTGCGCAGCGCTTCTTCTGCCTGCGGGGCATTGCAGGAAGGAGAACGCACGAGGCGGGGCATCCAGAGGGAGTGCTCCGCCCTGCCTGTCTCACCGGCAACGGAGGCTGCACAGCTGCTTCTGGACGAGAGAGAGGCAGGGCGCCCCCTCCAGAGGCCCCGCCTCGTGCTTCCTTCTTCCTGCAATGCCACGCAGGCGAAAGAAGCACCGCAAGAGTGGAAACCAGTAGCAGGAGCGTGCGTGCGCGCAGGGTGTGCACGCGCATGGCAGGAGTGCTCCATCTGGCTGGTGAGGCCCAAAGATCACCTGGATGAGGGCCAAAGATCTACTAGTAGCTCCCGAGCTACCTAATGAGCACCCCTGGTCTGGTGATGACACCCAGCTGGTGCTGAAGATGGAAGGCCGGCTGGACTCTGTACCCGATTATTTCCATCAGTGCCTTGAAGCTGTGACTGGGTGGCTACGGGCTAGGAGGTTGAAGGTGAACCCGTCGAAGATGGAGGTCCTGTGGCTGGGTCACCCTGGGGGGGGGGCACTCCAGCTGCCAATAATGGACGGTGAGGTGGTTAGCCCGTCGGCCCTGGTTAAAAGCCTGGGGGTCCAACTGGACCCTCTGCTGATGATGGAGGCTCAGGTCTCCACCGTGAGCAGAGCGGCATTCTTCCATCTGCGCCAGGCAAGGCGGCTGGCGCCCTACCTTTCCGGTGGCGACCTAGCCACGGTAATCCAGGCCATGGTCATCTCAAGACTGGACTACTGTAACGCCCTTTACATTGGCCTTCCTCTGTCGGTAATCCGGAAACTTAAGCTTGTGCAAAATGCTGCAGCTCGACTACTGGTTGGTGCGGCACTATCATGCCACATCACTCCAGTCCTACAGCAATTGCACTGTCTCCCCATCGAGTACCGGATTGCCTTCAAAGTGCTGGTGTTAAGCTTTAAGGCCTTGTATGGCTTGGGGCCAGTGTACCTGAAGGACCGCCTATCCCTGCACATTCCCCAGAGACCACTACGGTCCATGGATCAAAACCTATTGGAGGTTCCAGCACTTAAGATCTGCCGCCTGTCCTCGATGCGGCAGCGTACTTTCTCTGTAGTAGCGCTTACCCTTTGGAATGCCCTCCCAGAGAAGGCTCAAGCAGTAACTGATCTACAGGCCTTCCGGAGGGCCTGCAAGACCAATCTCTTCAGACAGACGTTTAACCTTTAAGGCTGTTAAATTCCACTCTTGCCTCAATCTGTTTTATTATGTTTTTAACTATGTTGTGATTATGTTGGTCACTGGTGTGAACCACTCTGAGCCTCTTTGGGAAGGGTGGTATATAAATCGAAACAATAAATAAATAAATAAATATGCAATGAAGGCCCTGTGAGTGAGTGAGTTAGATAGCGAGGCACTGTGTTAACTTTCCTGTCTAGATATGTAGTTCTTTGAATGAATTTTTAAAAATAATTTTCTAAGCTTGACTTTGCTCCTTAATTGCTTAAGCTCAATTGCTCAAGCTAGCACTAGATGCTTCTGATTTCCTGAACGACTGCTGTTGCTTTTTTCTTTTAGGAAATTACCCCCCCACACACACACACAAACACACAACACTGTGTACTTTGATTAGCTATTTGTACTGGTTTCCTCACTGGAGTGCACACATCCTACATTGCCTAATATAACTAAGATCCTATATTGCCCAATATAGCTTAAAGTCCTGCAGGCAGAACTCCACAATGTCGCCATACTTTCACACACATGGACACAGACACATAATTTTCTTATAATAATCCTACTGAATGGTCACTTGGTGTCTGCTGGAGAGCAAAGACAATTGGAGAAGTGGCTAGCCATGTCCACGGCTAGAAACCGAGCAATAGCATCATCCAATGAGATTCCACTGAAGTTGTAATCGGGTTTCAACTGGCTATAGGGTAGGCATGGGCAAACTTCAGCCCTCCGTGTGTTTTGGACTTCCACAATTCCTAATAGCCAGTAGGCTGTTAGGAATTGTGGGAGTTGAAGTCCAAAACATCTGGACAGCCAAAGTTTACCCATGCCTGCTATAGCACATAGTAACTATGTTTAAGATCATCTGGAGAGGCCCTGCTTTCGGTCCCGCCTGCTTCACAGGCGCGACTGGTGGGGATGAGAGACAGGGCCTTCTTAGTGGTGGCTCCTCAGCTTTGGAACGCCCTTCCTAGTGACATCAGATCAGCCCCCTCCTTCCTGACATTTCGTAAGAAAGTCAAGACTTGGCTGTTCAAGCAGGCATACACAGATGAACTTTAATTAATCGAGACCAACGGAATATTATGACGATGCATCGGAAACCGATTTTAAGAATGAGATGTTGAAATTTGTATTTTGTGGTTTTTAACTGTTAATTTGTATGGTTTTTATATGGCTGTTTTTATCAAATTATGATGTGTTTTGTATGTGGGCACTTGCTGCCGCTTGCTCACCGCCTCGAGTCGCCTTCGAGCTGAGAGAGGCGGTATAGAAGCATAGTAAATAATAATAACTACTTCTCCAACTCCTCTGCTCTCCACCAGCCAGCAGCCATGGAATAGCTATACAGCACGGCTATCACCGCAAAATTATTAAGTCCTAGGAGGGCAGAATCTTACATTGTTGCAGAGAGTGAAAGAGAAAACCAGCCCCACATCAACCAAAATAAAAGAAAAGACATAGCTAACATGTGTGAGTGTATATATGTACCTTCCATTCACCTGTCGGCCTATGACAACACAAATTTCATAGGGCTTTCTCAGGCAAAATCGTTTTCTCAGTTCATTCCTCTGATACACCATCTAGAGGAGCTGAATTTGTTGGCCGTTTCCCATCCAAGTACTAACCTTCTTTTAGCCTCCAAAATCAGCTGGGTTTTGGTAAAGGTATGTTTTATGTTGCCAAAGAGAGCTTCATGTGTTGAAAATCAGTTCATTAGAAGTGCAGGCACACCATTTCCCAAAATGTCTGCTTTGTGTATTTGCATGTGCCTTCAAGTCACATGCCAACTTATGGCAACTCTCTAAATTTCATAGGATTTCCTTAGGCAAGGAATATTTAGATGCGACTTTGCCAGGTCTTGCACAGCACTTGGTATGCATTCTCAGTTTACCATCCAAATATTAACCAGAATGGACCCTGCTTAGTTTCCAGGATCATACAGGTGCACCAGGACTATGGCACAGCTGTCTGGGAGTCAGCTGCATTAGATCACTACTGACCGAAAGGTCATGAGTTCGAAGCCAGCCTGGGTCGGAATGAGCTCCCAACAATTGTGTAGCTCACTGTCGACCTTTGCAGCCTGAAAGACAGTTGTACCTGTCAAGTAGGAAATTTAGGTACCGCATATGCGGGGAGGCCAATTTAACTAATTTATGATGCAATAAAAATCTCCAGCAAGCATGCAAAGAATGAGGAAGTACTCCATCAGTGTCACAAATGGACGGTGAAGTGACAGCTCCCCTGGTGGCCAGAATATCCTCATGAAGCTGGAGTGTTAACTGTTAAATGGCCTCTGTGTGTCTGTCTATATATGTTGTGTGTCTATGGCATTGAATGTTTGCCATGTATATGTACATTGTTATCCGCCCTGAGTCCCCTGCAGGGTGAGAAGGGCGGAATATAAATATTGCAAATAAATAAATAAATTTAGGATACACGGGGAACTTATCACTTGTGTTTGTCACCAACATTATGTGTTAATTAATAATGATGTTAGGAACAGAAGTGTTCCTCTGTCATATGGATTATTTTACAAACCAGAGGAAGGATCTTGATGATTCTGTTGAAAGGAGTCTTTCTCTCGCAGCGCCCCCTCCTTCCCTCTGCCCTCCTACTTCTCCCCTCGCCTGCTTCCATTGCTTGCAGGTGAGGGGATTGGGCCTGGAGGAGAAGGAGGACAGAGCGACTTTGCGCTACCCCTCATGCAAGGCAGGGAAGGGAGGCTGCGAAGCCTCTGCCTGGACGAGGAGGCCCTGGAGTGCTTTCTGGCCGCCTCCCTCACCTGCTGCCAGGCGGCACGGCGCGTGACTCTGCCTGCCTCCGCAAGGTAAGTGAACTATACATCCCAGCAACTCCAACTCCCAAATGTCTTGCTCTATTTTCCCCAAATTTCCCCAGTGTTCACATTTGGGCATATTGAGGATTCATGCCATGTTTGGTCCAGATCCATCATTGTTTGAGTCCACAGTGCTCCCTGGATGTAGGTGAACTACAACTCCCAAACTCAAGGTCAATGCCCAGCAAACCCTTTCAGTACTTTCTGTTGGTCTCGTGAGAGTTCAGTGTGCCAAGTTTGGTTAAATTCCATCATTGGTGGAGTTCAGGATGCTCTTTGATTGTGGGTTAACTAGAAATCCCAGCAACTACAACTCCCAAATGACAAAACCAATTGCTTCAAACTACAAGAAAGGAGATTCCCCCTGAACATGAGGAAAAACTTCCTAACTGTGAGAGCTGTTCAGCAGTGGAACTCTCTGCCTCAGAGTGTGATGGAGGCTCCTTCTTTGGAGGCCTTTAAACAGAGGCTGGGTGGCCATCTGTCTGAGGTGCTTTGATTGTGATTTTGCTGCATGAAGGCAGAAGGTACTTGGACTAGAGATGGTGGTTATTATTATTATTATTATTATTATTATTATGATGGCTGGATGGCCATACATACAAATAATCCTTAATAAATTTGAAAATAGTTATATGTTTTACATTTTTGTAGTGGGTAGGGAGATCATTTTGACTTGGTTGTTTTGTAAGTAGCTCGCATGCTGAAAAGGTGTGAGCACCCTTGGTCTAAACTATGTTGCACAATGTATTATTTCCCCATCATCACATTACATACATCCTAGTCCCAGTTGCTGGAAAAGATTAGCTGAGCATAATTTTATTTTTTAAAAAGGGAAGGGGAAAACCCAACAGCAACAACTTCTTTCTCAATCTGCCTTCAAAGCAAATGCTTCTGGTTTCCTTTGACTTGGGGGCAGAAGGCTTCAGCATCTGTAATGATCTACGCTTGTACAAGCCCAATATGCATAGACAGACAGATACAAGTGCCCTTGATGGCACTATTATCACAGCAGATAAAATGCTGAATATCATCTAATTTCTGTTTACAAACAGCTACAGTGTTCCCTCGCTACTTCGCGGCTCGCTTATTGCAGACTCGCTGTTTTGCGGATTTCAAAAAATATTAATTTAAAATATATATCATGATATTTTCGCTGTTTTGAGGGGTTTTGCCACCGCTCTCCAAGGCCCTTTCCCTCCTCAGTCCTCCCTCCCTCCAACCTTGAAGGGGTTTTCCTTCCTTTCCTTTCCTTCACTTTATTTTAAGTTTATAAATATTTAAAATAGTGTATAACTACTAAAATAATGTATAAATATTAAATAAATAAAGTATCCCTACATCAGGGCTGTCCAACAGGCGGCCCACGGGCCGTACACGGCCCCCCAGCCTGTCGGACACGGCCCGCGCTACCCTACTGAAAAAAATGTTTTTATTTAAATTTTTAAAAAAAAAAAAACTTTTTTAAAGGCAGTTGGAGGGGAGGAGGAGGCAAGGCAGGGAGAAGGAAGGGAGCCAGCTCCTCCTCCTTGCCTCGCCCCCTCCGTCCCTCTCCCTGCCCCGCCGCAGCGATCCGGTTCGCAGCAGCGGGGGGGGGGGGGGAGGGGAGGAGGAGGAATCCTCCCTTCCTCCTCCTCCTCCTTCCCCACCGCTGGGGAAGGAGGAGGAGGAGGAGGAATCTCCTTCCTCCTCCTCCTTCCCCTGCCACTGATCGGGAAACTGGCTGCGCCAGGAAGGGCGGGAGGGAGAGCGACCCTCCTCCTTCCCGGCGCCGCTGGTGTCCCGATCGCAGTGGCGGGGGGGAAGGGAGGAGGAGGAGGAATCTTTAGCAGGAAGGGCGAAGCCATGGAGGGCTCCCCTTGGCTTTGCCTTCCTGCTAAAGTGTCACGCCAGCCTCAGAAACGGGTGAAATTGCCCGCTTCTGCCGCCCGGCATGACACTTTAGGAGGAGGGGGCGGGGTGGGGCTGTGGGCAGGGCCGTGGGTGGGGCCATGGGTGGGGCCGTGGGCAGGGCGGGGCGGGCCCCCAGGTCATCAGTTACCTGAATTCCGGCCCTTGGCCAGTTAGAAGTTGGACAGCCCTGCCCTGTATCACGGTTTTATCACTGATTGCGGGAGGTCCTGGAACCTAACCCCAGCAATAAGTGAGGGAACACTGTATCCATGTTAGTTTCTTGCAGTATAAAAGGAAGGGGGGGGGATGTAGAACCGCCTTTTAAAACTAAACAGTTTTTATTTTTGCATGAGGTTTTGTGCCTATAGACTAGACATTCTCAAGCTGCAGTACTCCAGCTGTTTGGGCCGCCAACTCCCAGAAGCCCTAGCCAGCTTGTTCAATGGTCATGAATTCTGGGTGTTGGAGACCCAAACATCTGGAGGCAGGCCCGGATTAACCCCTTTTGGCGCCCCAGGCCATACTTTGGAATTACGTCCCCAAACCAACCTCTACCACACACCCCCACCTCCTCACGGCGCCGCACACCCTCCTTCCTTGAGTCAAGGAAGGAGGGCGCGAGGAGGAGGAGGCGAAGGGAAGTCCCACCCCCAGGGCCGGCAGCGACCCCGGGGCGGGCTTCCCTCCGCCTCCTCCTCTTCGCGGCACGCCATCCTTCCTTGAATCAAGGACGGAGCGCGAGGAGGAGGAAGGAAGCTGCGTGCCCTCCTTCCTTGATTCAAGGAAGGAGGGCGCACCGCGAAGAGGAGGCAACGGAGGGAAGCCCCACCCCCGGGGCCGCTGCCAGCGCCGGGAGCACGCCCTCCTTCCTCCTCCCCTGCCCCCTCGCAGCGCTCTCCCCCGCCCTCCCCCAAGAGAGAGAGAGAGAGTTGCGTTGCGGTTTTGTTTCAACTTTTTTTGGGACCGTGTGAATTGCGCCCCTTTGTCTTGCACCCCTAGGCCATGGCCTAGAGTGGCCTTATGGGTAATCCAGGCCTGTCTGGAGGGCCACAGTTTAAGAATACCTGCTATAGACCCATATCTCTTCATATATAGCGGTGGTATTTATAAGCCTCTGGTATTCAGTTAGAGGGGTGGGCTATAATGTAATAAGGTCCAGAAAAGAATTAGAGCAAGAGTCATGATTTGCATCTTTTTGCATCAACAAAAGCTCATGAAAAATATAAAAAATGTAGTTTTCCTTTCTCCCCCTTCCTTCCTTCTTTTGCCTGCTTTTTCTGTGTGTATGTGTGTGGCAAAGTAACAGCTTGTAAGGTGGAAATTTGGCAGGAAAATATATCCTTCATTTCCATGCATGATATTCCCAATCCAAATTTGTAATCTCCACCCACTTCCTTTTGGAAAAAAGGAAGGGAATATATTAGCATATCACGTCATTTGAGAATTAGGGTTATACCTGAATCATGTTTACAAATACACTGGCCAGCATCAAACCCTTCAACTGGGTTTTACTGGAATAACCTCAATTCATCCTCTACTGCAGTGTTTTTCAACCTTTTTTGAGCCGCGGCACATTTTTTACATTTACAAAATCCTGGGGCACACCACCAAACAAAATGACACAAAATTACACTCTAACACAGTCATACATATAGTTAATATGTTTTTAAATGTATTTATACACTCAGTGTGAAACCTGGGCCTGTTTCGATAAACACAACATATATATGACTTCCTCTCACATATTTATACATGGCTATCATGTCTTCTCTCAGCCTTCTCTTCTTCAGGCTAAACATGCCCAGCTCTTCAAGCCGCTCCTCATAGAGCTTGTTCTCCAGACCTTTGTGAACTTTCACCCTGAGTGAAACTTGCTTCCAGTTAACTATGGATGTCATGGAGCTGTTATAAACAGTTCCTTGGGGTGGGGGAGGCAACTCTCAAAAAATCCAGTAAAATAGTTTTTTTAAAAAAAGAAACATTTCCAAGCGGAGAGGCAAAATTTGTTTCTTGGAAACCTGTGAGGGGGCTGCAAGGAGGGGGGAGAGTGCCAATTTCCCATGGCACACCTGATGATCGCTCACGGCACACTAGTGTGCCACGGCACACTGGTTGGGAAACACTGCTCTGCTGTTTCACTTTTTCAGGTACTTTTTAAATGTCCTAGTTTCTGACTAGTTCTTCCTTTCCCCGTTCTTCCACCAGCTTATTTCAATTGCTGCAAACGGAGTTCAAAGTGCACAAGCATAGTTTGCAGTTAACTTAGCAGAGGGAGAGAAGATGATGGAAACTCGTCCTTCCCAGTAGACTCAGGCAAAAGCAAACTGCTACAGCTTCTCCTAGCTTAGGTAGTCTTCCTCATTAATAACTTTAGCCATGTTAACTACATCCTGATGTTGCTTGGCCACATCTGTTCAGATTTTCATCTGTGGTCGCTCTGTTTTTGAGGCATGAATGAATATGTGTACACTCATGCACACAGAGAAATTGAGAGAGAGAGAAAAGAGCCAGACATGCTGCCATGGGCCCAGAAAACTATGATTAATGCCATGAATCATACCATCATTAATGAAGCTGTTTCTCCAAATAACTTGTGACTAGCCTCAACTGGGCATTAATCATACCTGGCAATGGGGACTTAGTAACTGGAAGGCAATGCGTATGGAAGAAAATAGAATCAGTCTCTCTCACACAATTTACCAGGCACTGAAGAATCACCCGAAGCCGTCTTTTTCAAGATTGCCAAGGCAGACTATTCAGCATGTCCTAACAAGCATACATCTGGCAATTAAAACTATTCTCCTCCCACCTTGTACAATTGCTGTAGCTGAATAGAGTCTGATTTAATACAGCTCTTTGGATCACACTCAAGACCAGGTTCAGATAGAATGTCATGAAGGAAATGTGTCAACAGTCAGGAAGGAGAGAGAACAGAGTGAACCTTCCTAAGTTATTGAGTGTCCACCCGAGCTTACCTGAACACAGGATATTTCTTTACATTACTCCAAGGAGCCATCAAGCATAGACTTCAATATCCTACAATTACTGGCATTCTGCCTAGATTTGATTTGAGTATTCCAAACCAAGCATAAGATAAAATTCTATTTTCCACTAAAGGAGATCAGGTTTCCAAGAGACTATCAACGTCCTCTGTTGTTTGTGGAATTGATTACCTGTATGGTATCATCAATAAGTCCAGTAATGTCATATCCATTAGTAGGGTGCTTATTTTCCATATCTCCCTTTCCTAGCAATCTCTCAGTTGTCCAGATCTGCATCAGAACTGTTCTATGAGATTTTATTTTTATTTGCCCTATTTAAATCCCACCCTTTTCAACCCCGAAGGGGACTCAGAGTGGTGCACATAAAGGCAGAATTTGATGCAAAACACTACATACAACACATACCCAGCAAATAAAAACATATTCATTAAAACATTCACCGGGAATGTGGCGCAGCTGGCCGAATGTCAGTTGCATAAGATCTCTCTGACCAGTAGGTAATGAGTTCGAGGCCTGACCGGGTTGAGGTGGGTGCTCGACCTTAAGTGTAGCCTGCTGTCGACCTTTGCAGCCCGAAAGACAGTTGCATTTGTCAAGTAGGAGATGAAGGTACCATATTATTATTATTTATTTATTACATCAAACTTGTATCAAACCGCCACTCCCCGTAGGCTCGGAGTGGTTTACAAAAGTTTGAGTGCCCAGTGGCAACACCAAACGACACAAAGTACAATAGACATGGAAAAGACACAAGGATAGGGAAGGGGGGGGGAGGGAGGGGTCAGCCGCGATGTCTACTGAGACACCACCCCGCCATCAAAGGAGGGCAGACGGGGAGGGCCCAGCAGGATCGCTGGTACTAGGGTGCAAGCAGAGGGCAGAGACCGACGTCTCCCACATGGGGGTCTGTATTTAGGGTCCTGGTCTGTTTGCACAATGTCCTCAGACCCTTTGGAGCTGCGACTGCCTATAGCAGGATCTCCAGAACGTCCTGGAAGAGAACGTCCTCTGAGGTCTTGCTGCTCTTGTTGTTGAGCGACCGTCTACTGGAGGGCCAGCACAGGTGCTGGCTCTGTGGTCCCGGTCCTTTCGGGCTCTCTGGCGGGGGGCTGGGCGTGGTCTCCAGTCCGGGGTGCGGGGGACGGAGTACTCGGCTTCCTTCCGTCTTCCGGCGTAGTCTCCTCCTCTTCCGGGGCCGCGCTTCTCCCTGATCAGGTCGTTGGTAAGGCTAGGGTCCTCCGAGGGCGGGACCTCCAGGACTTCTGGTGGATTACTACTTCCGGAAGTTGCTTCCTCCCCAGGTCCCAGCACATGGCGTAGCTGGTCATCGTCAGGGCCAAAGACCTCCAGGGGCGGGACTTCCAGGGCGGCCGGCAGACTACTGCTTCCAGGTGCTGCCCCTTCCCTGGTGTGACAACCCCTTGTTGACCGGCCTCAGACTGGACAATCTTTCGGATTCCAAACTGCTAACCCTAAATGCAAGGGGGCCTCGAAGTTACCTCAGCAACTTCTGTCTTATGGCAGGGTAGACTATCTCCCCACTAACCATTGAATTGCAGAGACTTTAAATTTCTCAGTAACCACTTGACCACACTGCCACCATTTGTCTGTCTGACCACTGACCTTGAGGGCCACCACCAATAACAGAACTAACAGAGGTGTTTTTCTTTAAAAGATGTAAATAATTTATTATGACACAAATGGGTACAAATCTTGATTGGTTTTATACTTCCTCAGAGGCACAAACTTATTCTGTTACACAAAACACAATGGGGATATACTATAGGGTTCCCACTAACCCTCTATAAACCCCTGGACTCTTCCGTCTTTAACTAGGGGTCTCTACACCCCATAAAACTGGACTGCTCTCTTACAGACCTTAAGACCAACTAAAGACTGAACTGTTCTCTTACAGTCCCAGCCTCCCAAAAACTAAAACAAAACAAACTCCTCCCCCTCTCATGGCAGTTGGCTTCCAACCTCTTCACCAACTGTAAAATTCATACCTTGAACATTCTAAAAGGCTCTGGCCCTGGTTGCTATGGCGACAGCTCTTCAGAGCTTCTGCCAAGCCTCCCTTCTGTCTCACCCACAGCAACAATTCATAGAATATTCCTTTGAACTACACAAAACCACATACATTTAACATATGTTATACAACATTTACACACAAATAATCGACATCATTACACCTGGGTCCCAGCACATGGAGTGGTTGGGCATCCTCAAGGACACCCGCCATGTTGGGCCTCACCTCCTCCAGAATGCTCCCCCAGCTTCTCCCAGCGCGGTGACGACGCCTGGGGCGGGTGGGTGAACTGGGGGTCGTCCCAGTCAACAGCTCTCGATGTCATCGTGGGGACCTTATCCTCCGCGACGGCTAGTGCACCCCCAGTAGCCGGGGTAAGTCCCTGGGTGCTTGTTGGCTGGTCTTCGGCTTTTAGAGCCGGTAACTCTCGGTCGGCCCCCAGGGAGCTGGAGGGGAAGTCCCACGACTGGTCCCATGCGAACTCTTGGTCAGCGAGAAGGGCTCGCGGAGGATCGACCAAGCTGTTTGGGTTCAGGATAGGGAACTGCGCTGTAGGGATCCCTAGTGACTCCAACAGGCCGCCAAATCTGTTCCCGAATTCCCAAACGTGGTCCATGAGCTTGGTGTATTCTGCAAGCAGTTCTGTATAGGCATTGGAGTCAAGTTGGTCGGTGGTGGAGTCCTGGCCCTCTCGCCGTGGCCTCCGTGGGGAGCTGCTCCGTAGGGCTCCACACGTCTCAGGGAACTTAATTCCCGAGCCAGCGGGGTGCTCTGCCTTCAAGGGGGTCGTTAGGGATGGTGGGGGCAGACTTTTGCCCAGCGATCTCCTGCCCGAACCTTCTCAGGAAGCGCGCACCCGAAGCCGTCACCGGTCGGACAACCCAGCCATTCCTGGGCGTCTTAGGCGTCCTCCCTGGTAGTTCAGATGCTTTTCCCAGCCAGATTACACTCTCCGGTGTCTGTGGGTCGCCAAAGGTGACCCCCTGAGTCTGGCAATCGACCGCCGTCTCCCCGAGGAGGGGGCGGCGGGATCAGCCTGATATGTCCAAGGAATCGAAGAGGCCATGCCGGAGCTCACCCGAAGGGAGCTCCACAGCGGTCACCATCTTGTGATTAAACTCACAAGAACATATTACAGTGGGGAGGCAAATTTTGACTGACTTATGAGGCCATTAAAGAATTCCAGGAATCGCTGAGGAATGCGGAAGGAACAACAAAGGGATGCTGGAAAACGCCGAGAGATGAGGAGTGCGTCAGCTCCCCCTGGTGGTTAGAAGTTTGTGTCTGTTCGTCTATGTGTCATATGTTCGTCTATATATGTCATTTGTTGAACTCCAGGGATTGTCTGCAAGTATGTGTACTGTAATCCGCTCTGAGTCCCCTCCGGGGTGAGAAGAGCGGAATATAAATAAAGTAAATAAATTTAATTATTTTGTACCAAAAGCATTGCATAAATAATTGTAAAACTAATAAAAATAGAAGGATAAATTTTTTTTGACCAAAAACGGGCAACAGCAACTGCATTGTCTGTAGCTTTGAACAATTCTTCCTCTGTACTTGAGGCAGGACATTGTGGACAAGAATACAGATGCAGAGTTGTTTGTTCTATTCCACAGTTGCACAAGGTAGAAGATTCTTTTAGGTAGTGCCATTTTGCCAGGGTTGTCTTTTGATCTGCCCACTCCACTTCTGAGTCTGTTCAGGGACTTCCAAGTTGCCCATTCTTGGTTTGCTCCTGGAGGAAGACCCCCATGGTTGGCTCATCTCCCCGTGGTGGAAGGGGGGGGATAACACCCTGGCCCCTGGAGTGCCGAGATTACATGGATTGGTATTGTGCACCCAGGCATGCAAGCGTCATTGGACAGCAGCAGGCAGTCCGACCCCTGATCCAGGACCTATGCATGGCTGCCAACACTTGTTCCTGTTATCAATAAACGAGTTGCGGCCAAATTTTATTCCAACCACATGTGTCTATGTCTTCTTGGTTTTTGGGTGGGAAATGTATCACCCATGCACACACAACATCCAGTGTATGCCCTTTAAAACTGGTGTGATACAGTTTCTATGAGATGGAGGTGAGTTTGTATTATCCAGAGGTGCCTAGTGTCTTTCATGTTGGCAGTGCTTTGAAACTACTATGAATTTTAGTGTGAAATTTCAAGGAGATATTTCAGGGCCGAAACCCATCCCCCAAAATAGGTTCAGTTTCTTGAACTAGTTTCTATAAAATCCTGACCTAACACCCAAATGGATTGATTGTTCCATTGGCATGAAAGTCACTTGCCATAATTGATTTTGTCCCCTCCAGTAGTCCCCGAGTTCATAGAATCATAGAATTGGAAGAAGTCACAAAGACCATCCAGTCCAACCCACAGCCATGAAGCAACACATGATCAAAGCACTTCCAACAGGTGACCATCCATCGCTGTTTAGAGAAGGAGACTCCACCACACTTCAGAGAAGGAGACTCCACCACACTCTGAGGCAGCATGTTCCACTACTGAATAGCTCTTTCTGTCAAAAGGTTCTTCCTAATATATTGTAATATATTTTTGTAATGCAGTTTGCAGCAATTGAGATAGTCTGAGGCAGGGGCGGTCCTACCGGTAGGCAAAGGACGCCACTGCGTGGGGTGCCATCTGGGTAAAGGGCGCATTCCCCCGCCTGTCAGACACATGGGAGTTGCACTTTGGTGAGGCCCTAGCACTCTTTGGGGGAGAAGGCACACACGAGGCCGTGTAAAACTACAACTCCCATTGCTCCGTGCCACTGAGGCCTGAGTCTGACGGTTGCAATGTGTGCATCTGGAGGAGGAGGCGCACCCTGGGCAAAGGAGCAAGGAGGAAACTCCCCCACAGATGCCACAATCGCACCTCTCTGCGCAGGCGCGGCCGGAAGCCCAGTACAAGGAAGGAGGGAGGGGCCCCGAGGGGAGCACGAGGCCCAGGCTGCTCCTCAGCCGACTGCAACTCCCAGCATTGAAAGCAGAGCAGCTGAAGCGCTGTCAAACTGTTATGGGCCAGCTTGGGCCCTGCTGGTGTTTTGGACTCCAACTCCCACCATTCCTAACAGCCTCAGACCCTTTCCTTTTCCCTTCCCACCAGAGCGGTACCTATTGATCTACTCACATTTGCATGTTTTCAAACTGCTAGGTTGGCAGGAGCTGGGGCTGACATTGAGAGCTCACCTCGCTCCCTGGATTCAAACTTGCGACCTTTTGGCACCCCCTGTCAAGAGAGCTTCTGGGCATGCGCTGGGGGGAGGGGCAAAATAATGTTTGGGGGGGCGCCAAAATAATGTTTGCTTACCATTTAAAATTACCTTAGACCGCCCCTGGTCTGAGGATAAAGGAAGACAGCAGAAAGAGGAGACAAAAACTGGAACATTGGAAAATAGTGGATTAATTAGAACTGTTCCTGCCAAATCTGATCAAATATTTGAAAAATGTATTTGAGAAATATGCTTATCTTATTTCTTACAGCCACTTAAGCCAGACTTAGAACTGAGAAAAAGAAGTATTTTTTGTCCTTTCAATGAAATTAAAAAATAATAATACTTTGGTAGGGCAGGTGGTTACATGCAGTAATGTTATCGCAGTGTCAAGCACCTATGGTAAAGGCAGGGAAATATATTAAAGACCTGCTATTTTTTTTCATATTTTAAGCACAATTAATAATTTTAAAGGCAACTCAAGCTCTCATTTAGTTTAAGAAAATAAAGGACAGAGATAAAAGTTGCATTTTCATGCTGCTTAACAGTGATGCTTTATCCTATTTCCTCCCCCGTTCTTATATAAGACATTCTAATTATCCAATATCAAAACAGGTTTCATTAAAGAAAAGTGACACTAAATTGCCTTTTAATTTACATCAGAAATAAATCCACCAAGTATTCTTGGTTTTTTGTTGTTGTTTTTTTTTTTTTTAAAAAAAAGTCTAATTAGGTTGTTTTAAACACACACATTTGCCTGTAGAACCATGTACTTGGTTTTAAATAGCATCGTGTTCTGAGATAAAGGGAGGCAGTTATTAAAACTTAATAATGCACTTGCGGCAATCTTGTTTTCAAATTAATTTGCCAGCAAAGTACAAAGAGAAAACAGTATTTGTGAGCCAAACTAGCCTAATATCTATTTTAGCAAAAATAGAAAATAATTGTGAAGCTCCAGCAAATTAAGTAAAATATATGTATTTCTTAAGTACCTAAAGACCCTAGAGCAGGGGTGCTCACACTTTTTCAGCATGCAAGCTACTTATAAAACAACCAAGTCAAAATGATCTACCTACCCACTACAAAAATGTGAAACATATAACACAATATCTGCTTTGAACTGGGTTTTCTGAGTCCACACTGCCATATAATCTGATTCAAAGCAGATATCATGGGATTTTATTCAACTGTGTGGAAAGGACCTCCGATAACCCAGGGCCAGCAGCACTTGGGCAGCGCCGGGAGCCTTCGGGGCGGGACTGAGCCTTCCTCCCGCCCTGCCTGCGATCTACCAGGACGCCCTACGCGATCTACCAGTAGATTGCGATCTACCTAATGAGCACCCCTGCCCTAGAGCAGTGCTTCCCAACCTTTTTTTTGATCAGGGACCACTTTGACCAGGGACTATGCTCCAACATTAGTACCAAAAGATTTACAAATCAGTTTTTAGTCAACTTTAGATTTGGTTTGGTTATTTTGGGTCTATCCAATGCAATCAGAAAATTGCATTGGATAGACCACATCAGCTCTAGTTTCTGATGCAGAATATATGCCATCCAGTAGTTGCCATCTGCTTGCCCACAGAAAATCATATTTAATAATCTAGAGCTGATGTGGTAGTAGTACTCTTTCGTGGGTAGTCAGCCTCTCCCCTCCTGACATACCCGTTGCCTCAACACTTATAAGAGGGTTTCCCGAGACCAGTCACTCTAGTTGCTGCATGGTTTTGAGGCAAGTGCATTAATGGGAGGCTGCAAACCATATTTTCATTCATGTGAACAGAGCAGAGTTTGGGAAGCACTGCCCTAGAGCAGTGTTTCTCAACCAGTGTGCTGGGTCACACTAGTGTGCCGTGAGCGATCAACAGGTGTGCCGTGGGAAATTGGAACCTCCAGGAAGGGGGTGGGGGAAGAGTCTAGTGTGTTGAAGTATAAAAACCCTAAGAAACCTACCTCGATAAAGGCACAAAATTACAAACACCCCCCCCCACCCGTTGTCTACTTGGTCTCTCCCTCTCCATGCATTGGGAAGGCCCGCCTCCCTTTCCCCAAGTAGAGACCTCCTCTTGCCTCTTGGGGGTTCTGTGTGGGAAGTTCGACCCAGTTCTATCATTGGTGGGGTTCAGAATGCTCTTTGATTGTAGGGGAACTGTAAATCCCAGCAATTACAACTCCCAAATGTCAAGGTCTATTTCCCCCGAACTCCATCTGCGTTCATATTTGGGCATATTGAGTATTCATGCCAAGTTTGTCCTGATCCAACGTTGTTCGAGTCCACAGTGCTCTCTGGATGTCGGTGAACTACAACTCCAAAACTCAAGGTCAATGCCCACCAAACTCTTATAGCATTTTCTCTTGGTTATGGGAGTTCTGTGTGGGAAGTTTGTATCTTTCTGCCATTCCTACCAGGATATCTATGTTGTGTTCATCGAAACAGGCCCGGGTTTCACACTGAGTGTATAAATACTTTTTAAAACATATTAACTATATGTATTACTGTGTTAGAGTGTCATTGTGTGTCATTTTGGTTGGTGGTGTGCCCCAGTATTTTTAAATGTAAAAAATGTGCCGCGGCTCAAAAAAGGTTGAAAAACACTGCCCTAGAGGCATCAAATATCGCCAGACCTTGAAAAGTAAGCAGGACAGCTCTGGTTAGTACTTGGATGATTACCTATAAATACAGGTTCTATAGGTTGTATTTCAAATGAAAGGAACTAGAAATAATCTTTGAGTACTCCTTGCCTAAGGAAAAAACTATAAAATTCATGGGCTCGCCATTAATCAACAGGCGACTTGACGTCACATCTTTTGTATGCCTTGTTGAGTTAGAATTTCCATAAAATGTCTAATCTTGTTCTGACTTACTTTGTTCTTCTTTATATAAAAGTTAGCATAAATTCATATATACCCTGCAACTGCTCCACTTTTGGGAGGCAGCCATGTTTAGTTACCTTCACTCCAGCTGCATTTGGAGTGTCTGGAATTTCCCCTCCCAATTTCAAGCTTTATTTCTTTCTAAAAGAAAGCAAGCCTTTGGCCTCCATTGCAGCATGCTTATAGGGCACAATGTGTAACACTACAACCACCTTGGATAGATCATCTTAAGGGTCATCTGGGCTGGATGGAGGAAGGAGCACCAGGAATAAAGATAAGGGGGAGAATAGCAACTCGGTATTGAGAAGTGCATTATTGTTGATGCACAACAACTGTGAGGATAGAAGTAACCTCCACCACCTTCTCTCATGCTATGTGAAGTGTGATGGCAGCGGCCTGTGCCTTGCTACTATTGGCACACCAACTTCCAGTGTCACTATAACCCCTTTCACTATGCACCAGTTCCATGACAGGGATGGGTGGCCAGCTAGCTGGACTAGCTGAGCCTTCTTTGGCTAAGTCAACGAGGGAGGGGTAGGCTAACAAGCACAAGCAAGCAAAAGGGAACCAAAGGGATAGCGCAAAGGAAGCTCACAGATGGTGGTATTCAATCACAATGCCATTTATGGATCTTTGGAAGGAGATATAGGAGAGGAATACGGGAATTAGATTTGCATAAGAAGGATGCAGTCTTCGAATCATGGTTTCATCCATCCCTGATCTACAACTTCCCCCCTTAATAGCCCATAAACGAACAGCAAATATCAAGGATATATTGATACATACTGATCACTCCATTAGAACACGTACCACCTCACCTAATCCTGGCACCAAATCTTGTGGCAACTGCAGCATTTGCAATCAAATAAATAGATCCCCTTCAATTACCAACAAAACTACTGGCAGAGTCCTATGGCTACGTGACGAGATAACCTGTGCAAGTTCCAAAGTAATATATTGCCTAGAATGTGGGTGTGGCCTACATTATGTGGGCCAGACCTCCAGAATTCTACGCCTTAGAATACATTTATTTATTTATTTCGGGATTTTACCCCGCTCTTCTCAACCCCCAAGGGGGGACTCAGAGCGGCTTACAGTACGGCACAATTCGATGCCCACATAATCACAATATAAAACCCCAAAACCCTTCAACAATTAAAATACATTAAAAATACATTAAAATACAACTACATTAGCACCATACACATTCACTCTGGATTAAAACAATGTTCAGTCCATAAAAACATTGGCCATAATCACCCACTTCCATTAAAACCGATCTAAAATGCTGCCTTGTGCTGGTGTACAAATGCCTGGTCCCACAGCCAGGATTTTACTTTTTTCCTGAAGGCCAGGAGGGATGTGGTGGATCGTACATCCATAGGAAGCGCATTCCACAGGCGGGGAGCCACCACCGAGAGGCCCTATCCCTCGTCCCCACCAGCCTCATCTGAGACGTAGGCGGGAGCGAGAGCAGGGCCTCTCCGGATGATCTTAGATTACGAGGTGGGACATGAACATAAATCCAAAATAAGGTGCTCCTTGCGAGACTCCATCTTATACAACCATTTCTTTACTTATCATCATTCTCCTGACAGTTTTACTGTCTATGGCCTTGAAAGGGTTAAAACCACTCCTCATTGTAACCTGACTGACCAGCTGCTCAGAGCAAAAAAAGTGGATTTTACTTTTAAACAGTGAAACTTCATCTGGCCTAAATGAGCCCTAATCCATTCAACAACTCTTATTATAGCCTATACCTGTCTCCAGGTTATTTAACTGCTAGCTGTTCCATGCTCCTGTGCTGTATCCAGCCCTTTGGATTCCAAATCTTTGATGAAACCAGTAGAGATCACCTTGGTATGTACTTAGATGTGCTATTGATGCTGTTTATAATGTATTGATGTATTGCAACTAGGCTAGTTTTGAACTGCCACAATGGCCCGTACTTTTATGTTGATTTTCTGTATATACAGATTTAAATAATACAGTGACGCGCCCAGAAGAAGTGCCCGTTCAGGCACGACAACGGCGAATATTTGTTGCCGCCTCCAAGGATTTCCAAGCCGTTCGGCAAGGTCCCGGCTCTCCTTCGATTGTTCTTATTTCCTCTTGCTTATTGTTCCTGCGGACCCAGTCGCTGACTGATCACTTCATTGTTTACATTGGGCTGTTCGCGCCCCCCGGATGACGCTGCTCACCGCGCCGCCAGTCGCTTCCCTGTGACGCTGCAGCGCCGCGAGCCGGGCACCTCCAGTCGCGCCTGGTGACGCGCCTCCAGCGTTCCGGCCCGGCTTCGTTCTTTGCCCCTCCACACCACGCCAAGCCCTGTTTTCATCCCTGGACTTCCCTGTCGTGAGTTATACTGCATATCGCATCACCCTGGACTTTTTCCCTCATTATCCCCACTCTATGAATGTACCATAATGGTTTAATTGTTGTATACTCACTTATCAGGCTGACTTATTGTACTAACCATGCGTGTGTGTAGATCTACTTTACATCATTGTTGATTTATTGTTGCTTATATTGTATAATGATAAATGGCATTGTGATTGAATACCACCATCTGTGAGCTTCCTTTGCGCTATCCCTTTGGTTCCCTTTTGCTTGCTCCTTCTTTGGCTAAGCCAATGGTGAGTGCTTCACAGGGGCAGATCAAAGTGTAAGAAAAGTAAGTGGCTGCTTCCGGGCGCCACGTGGCCAGGGGCGCATCCGGCCATGGCCGCTAGGTTCGGCGTGCAGGCATGAGGCTCCGCCCCAGCTGCAAAATGTTCCCCCGTCCTTTTCATCCTCTTGGGAGTGCATTTCACTACTCCGTCCACCAAAAGCGCTCTGTCCCAATAGCGCATGCGCAAAACTTCCGCCCCTTTCCACCCTTCGCCCTTTTCATTCTCCTGTAGACATGACAAGGCAGAAGAGGATGAGCATTTTGCAGGTGAAGGCGGAGCCAACGTTACATGACCCTCCTCCTCAGTCTCCTCCAGCCTCGTGTTTTCTGCCCATGTACATTTGGTGCAGGCTTGCAACAGCGCAAGAAGGCAAGAGCAGTAGGGCGAGGACAGAAGGCTCACAGCACGAACCACAAGGCCAGAGAGAGGAGTTGGCATTGTTGTGCCTGCTTACAAAACGATCCTCCCTTTCGGCCCCGCGTAGGGCGCATGCACAAAACTAGCTGGCTGCGCGCATGCGCAAGCGCAATCTCCACCAGGCTGGAGAGCCAAGGGGCGCCAAAATATTGTTCGCTTACTACTTTTTATTACCTTTGTCCGGTCCTGGTGCCTCGCCATGATGACGTGATCAGAGAACAACAGCCAATGCTTGAGTAGCATTTGGGGTATGAGGGAGGAAGAGGCAGCAAGGGTAGCAATGGCATTGTGGTTCTGTGATGGAAACAGCGGCTGCTTATTGGGCAGCCCCAAATCTGGAAAGGAAAAAGGCCAGTAGTCCAGGTTTTCATCTGTGAGATGGAGTATATGTTTAGTATCAGGTCCACTGCCAGGAGAAAGATGGGATATAAAAATAATGACAACTGAAAAATGTAACCAACATTGAAAAAACTAAATTGTAAATTAATGAACTATATAATTTAGGACTAAAAAAAATGTTAAAAAATCTGAAATGCAAAATTTGTAATTCATATCCTAATGTAAACACTGTACTTATGTGGATGGATGATTGTAAAATGGGATTCGATAACTAGTCACTGACTGTAAATAAATATTTAATTTGAATCTGAAATGCTAGCATAATACTACACCTGGATCAAAATGTAAGATCAAAATTTGACCTGCCACAAAAGCTAGTTCCTCAAAACCCAGGAAACTTGGGCATCTCCAGATCATGTAAGATTGCTTTGGAAGACTCCTCTGCTTTCAAAATGTCAACTGATTCAAACACAGCAACTGGACGTCTTCCTGGGATGCCCTCAATGGAAAACATCTCAGCGACATTGGAGGCTTCTTCCCCGTTCTTCTTCTGGGAAGAATGACAAAAATGAACATCCTTGCATCATTATTCTGAATGTATCTCAAGTGGAAAGATGATTCTGGAAAGCCTGTGATGGAAGCTAAGGAGTGGCATTTCGTACTCCTTTCTTCCTTTGTACTATTAGGAGAAATTCTGAAGAAGGCTCATCTTCATTCCTACAGAAAAAATGTCTCAGTTTATTTGAGTATAAAGACTATTAAGCAACAGCTGGCCTGTATTAGAGCTGGAGAACCTCATTCGATGTTGGACTACACGTCCTATCATCCCCGATCACCGGATAAACAGAAAAAGAACAAAAAGGGAACAATGAGCAAGGTTTCCTATGAGCAAGGAAGATGCAACTAACAGACCATCTATTGATTAAATAACCTGAAATGGTCCTACATTTTTGCAATAAACAAACTTGCAACATCAGGATTTTAAAGGCGGCTCACTTACTTGCAATTATGACAAGTGGTTGTGACTGTAAATATCATTTATTTTATTAAAAAACCATATACTATACATCAACTATATTTTGCATCAAGATGTATCTTTACATTGTACCCAGAAAATGCAAATTAAATAAAACAATGTCAGAGGAACTTAAGAAATGTAGTCTTATCCAACTGCATTAGGGATTTCAGTTACACACACAAATGACACTAATATTTACAACAGGCAACTCTACATTAAGGCAATGCTTTATACGTTTTTTTTTTAAAAAAAGATGAAAGAGAAATATATACACTGAATAAATTATGAGAACAGAATAGAAAATGTTAAGACTAGAAAATAACCAGATAAGACATTGGATGGAAATAATGAACAAAGATTACAATCCAGCAATTTGAATGTATTGCATAATGTTCTGATGGATGAAAGTTACAGGAGCCACCCAATTAGCCAAAAGGCAGTGTTTATCTTGTTGCTGAGAAACAACATTCATTGATGTTGCCAGGAAATTATTTTCCATGCAATTCCAGAAAGTAAATGTTTTAGAATCAGTTTATACTTTCTAAAACACAGCCATAATCTTCTACAAATCTCACAATCCGTACACAGATGTTTCATGAAACTGAATGCCTGCCACTGTTTTCCTTTTTGAGGGTATCCGAAGCAAGAATACCCCAGGTCAACAAAAATTCATACTATGGCCTAATGTTTACCAATAGCTCCTATGATTTCCCCAGAACAGTTGAACTGGAAATACACTCTGTGTTTTAGTCTAAATTTTAATGGAAATATTCTGGGTGCTGACCCCTATCTCCATATTGGATAGTGGAGACTAAAATGTACCGACATGGGCTGCCACAAGTGTTTATTATTGTCAAGCTCAAATGCAAGTCCCAACAAAGATTTTGCAATGGAAATATGATAAAAATAGCCCTATGAAGCTGTACTCAATTGTATCCGGTCTGAGTCCCTCTTCGGAGGTGAGAAGGCCGGGGTATAAAAGTTTTAGATAATATTAATAATATCCTATTCAAATCTGATTCTATAGTTTAACTCAGTGGTTTTCAACCTGTGGGTCCAAAAGTGTTTTGGCCTTCAACTCCCAGAGATCCTAACAGCTGGTAAAATGGCTGGGATTTCTGGGAATTGTAGGCCAAAACACCTGGGGATCTACAGGTTGAGAACTACTGATTTAACTGAAGAGAGCCAACTGCATGCAACAGAAGTAATAACAGAGTTCCGAAAAGTTATTTTTAGCACTATAACTCCCATAATATCCATAATATTGGTAAAAGGGTTCTTGGAACATTTATTTTACACAAATCCATTCTTTGAAATCTTAGTGTAAATAATGTAAAGTTTACTAATAGCATCAAAATTATAGATGTATAAATCAGAAGCTCAATGATTATTGGATTGGGCAATAAATATAGCTGTAAAAGTATATTTGTGACTTAGCACTGCAATATTTTACTTCGTCTGTGCTTATTGCTGTGCAGAAGGGACTCCTGAAATTTCCCTGAATTTTCAAGATCAAGACAGCATGAAGAGGGCTGCTTCTGTAAATGAAGTGGATTTGCATCCCTACCATATATACGGTGGAGTCTCACTTCACGTATTTGTATTCTAGCCACTAATTCTGCTTGTAAAAACCACACTGGCACACTGTGCTACCGATCCCTTGCTTAAGAGCTACTGAGGTTACGCAAGGAATTCTTAGGCAATTGTTATATGGTGAAGTGCAATTAAGAAAGGCTGATTCCAAGAAGCCTCCAGAAAGCCCCAGGGAACAGGCTTCACCACAAAATAGAAGATGCTCAATATTTTTGAGTGAAACATTTGCATGACAGTTGGTAAGAATATTTCTTCACAATCAAAAGCAAAAAATGCTAATAAAAATCCAGTCTTTCCAAATTTATATTCAATCGTATTATCATTATGCCAGTGTTTTATTCATAATAATCCCTTCAAATGGGGTTTACTGCAAAATAAAGTATGTACCACCTTATCTGGATAGCTACCATGTCCGTCAGCCAGTCAATCAACTGCGGGTTTTAATTAATAGCTTCGGCACCTTGGATAGTTCCTTTAAAGATAGCGAAAGCCCGGAATGGATTCATTGCCCCACTGACAATGGGAGGCGATTGCCATTTGTGATGCATATAGCCCAAAATGCAGTACTTGAATACAGAGACTGACTTGTACCGATTTGGACTTTGATGGCTATTTTACTCATTTTATTTAATAAAGGTTGGTTTTGTTAATTTTATGTCTGGTTTTATGTAAACGTGTTATGATTTTATATGTTATGTATTGCATTTTATGTGTTGTATGGTACCATCGTCTGCTATTTTGTAAGCCACCCTGAATCCCTGACGGGGTATAAAGTTTTATTTTTATTATTTATTATCTGCATTACCCCTGCAAACAGAATGGTTGATTTCACTGATGGTGTTTCTGTACCTAAAGGAAAGCACCTATTGTTTCTTTATAAGCACAAAATGATCTTATTTTTACAATGTAATTTGTGGGAAATTTTGTCATCTGCAGAGAATGGTTAAGAAACTACGACATCCATCATCCTTTGCCTTAGAGCAGGCTAATGGAGAGTCGAATCCAATATGGCAGATATTGGATATTGGCTGGAATTGAATTTCATAAGGCACTGAGGTTTTTCTTTCTTTCTGTTAAAGCACATTTTGATACTAAGATGGCACTATAGGTTGACAATCAAACATAAGGCAAAACATTTCTTATACGGATGAGGTTTAATGCTGGAATAATATATTTCTTTGCATGACATCCTTGGCATTATCCCAACATATTGTCGAAGGCTTTCATGGCCAGAAACACTGCATTGTTGTAGGTTTTTTCGGGCTATATGGCCATGTTCTAGAGGCAATCTCTCCTGACGTTTCGCCTGCATCTATGGCAAGCAACCTCAGAGGTTGTGAGGTTGCTTGCCATAGATGCAGGCGAAACATCAGGAGAGATTGCCTCTAGAACATGGCCATATAGCCCGAAAAAACCTACAACGCATTATCCCAACATTTTTTTAAAAGCACCACTGAGAATAACCATTAAAATTCACAACATTCTTTCCATATAAAAGTAGCAGGAAAAATAAAAATGGAATGTCCTTAATTGTACATATAATGCACAACTGACAGAAAGTAGGTAAAGAACATTCTTCCTTAAAACTGCTGCTTAATTGTGCAGATGACTAACTCAATAATGAATACAACCCTTGGACACAAACTACGACATAAAAATCCATAAATAATACAACTAACATTCTTTTGGCAGAACTCCAGTTAGGAGAGCTGTCCTCCTGATGAATTTTTTTTGGCACAAGTTTTCCTTCTGTTACAACCTTCAGCTCCATGAGACCCAATCTTTGCCAAGACAGATAAGGAATCAACCAGTGTTTTGATAGTGTTGATCTGTAATTCCATAATATCCAGTACCTGGTCTCCCGTTTTTACTTTTTGAAAGAAGTATGTTCTTAATCAAAGACTGAAAATGCATTTTTTGCTGTTGATTTCCATATTCAAAACACACATCTTTATGGAATGTGCCAAGGTTCACTGAAAAAAATGAAAAAAGCTGCATCCAAAGATAAAAAAAGAAGAGCATATTAGTTTCAGATGTGTTCTCCTTTTAAACACACCACACACACAGTCAATTGTCAACAGTGGATTGCTTCTTTGAACCTGAGAAGTCATTGGCATAGAGGTTATAATGCAGAATTTTCCTGTCCATTGTCTTCAAGCAAGGGCTTGCTGGCCACATTTCCACTGACATTCACATCGCCATTGCTCTGAGGTTCCCTGGATGAACGATGTGTAAAAGTATAGTTCTCATTGTCAGTCAGTAACATGAAAGAAGACTCCTCCATATTGGGATCTTTGGATGCCTTCCTCAGTGGAGGTGGGGAAGGTGGTTTGGTACTCATGGGCCCAGAAAATGGCTGGTACACCCCAACCGCAGCAGTTTCTGGTATTGTAGATGTGTCCAGCAGGTGTCCATAAACCATGGATTCATCAATGACCGCATAGATATGAGACTCATTATTTTTCCGATCCTTCTTGAACAGTCCCTTTTTCACGGGTAATTGGGTGTTGACATTGGTATTATATATTCCTACCATTGGGGTTGGCCCTTCCTTTTTCTCGCTGCGAAAAAGAGAAAGAAGACAGAAAAAACTTTAAACATACTGTATGCTGCTTTTGCACTTAAATATCCATACACATTTTACCTTTCATGGCCTGCATTTGCAAAGAGTGCTATGCCATTCTCACCAAGCAAAAAAGGGTTGTGTTTATTTAGTGTGGTCTCTTAGACCAGTGTTTCCCAACCAGTGTGCCATGGCACACTAGTGTGCCGTGAGCGACCATGAGGTATGCCATGGGAAATTGGAACCTCCAATACCCTTTCTTCCCCCTCCTGCCAAACACTTTTTCTTCTCCACTCGGGCTCCCTTCTTCCCAGCCTCGCTCTGCTCGCTTTGCCTCAGTTTGCTCTGGGACGGGTCTGTGCAGTAGCGCCCGCACGGGTCACGTCTTCCTCTCTCTCCCCTCCCCTCCTGAACATGCTCACGCTATTTCCCCCAAACTCCATCGGTGTTCACATTTGGGCATATTGAGTATTCATGCCAAGTTTGGTCCTGATCCAACATTGTTTCAGTCCACAGTGCTCTCTGGATATAGGTGAACTACAACTCCAAAACCCAAAGTCAATGCCCACCAAACTCTTATAGTATTTTCTCTTGGTTATGGGAGTTCTGTGTGGGAAGTTTGTGTCTTTCTGCCATTCCTGCCAGGATATCTATGTTGTGTTAATCGAAAAAGGTCCAGGTTTCACACTGAGTGTATAAATACATTTAAAAACATATTAACTATATGTATTACTGTGTTAGAGTGTAATTTTATGTCATTTTGGTTGGTGGTGTGCCCCAGGATTTTGCAAATGTAAAAAATGTGCCGCGGCTCAAAAAAGGTTGAAAGACACTGTCTTAGATGCTTAAGTTCCATTACATACCACGATGTAGTAAAATGGCATGTTTTATATGAAATGGAAAATTAAGGGTTGCTTTTTGGATTTTAAAAAGTATTTTTGAACCACAGTAAATTGAATCTGTAGATGCAGAATCCAAGATTATGAAGGTCTAACTGCAGTTTCATATCTTGGTTCCCACCTACACATTTCCAAGCTCGGACATATATATATATACACACACACACACACACACACACACACACACACACACACACACACATATATATATATATACATTTTACATAGGGAATGACTACAGCTTCAAATTAAAACTCTTATTCTCAATATAGATTTTCCCAAGCAGGCTAAGACCTTCCAGGATCTGCGTTTCAGATTTTCAAAGCTCTGTCTTTTATCAGTTCCATGCCTTAGGATAGACTTATTCATATTCTGTTACTGATTAATCCATCAGGATTGTTTAAGGCGAATGAATATACCTTTCTACCATATAAGGTAAATACTAGACTGTGTCATTTTTATGGTACCTTCTTTCAATTTTTACATATCCCGTGACTGTGCATTTTAACCTGCCAGGTATGTGATAAACCCACTGGTTTTGCAGCCATAGACAAATACCCAAAAGTAAGGCTTTAAATTAAGCCCTAGTGAATCACTGCAGGCATTGAATGGGGAAAATATAGTCTTATGGATCCAGTAAGTTATAAAGGCAATAATAAAGACAGCACCTGAAAAAGTTGGGAGGAAAAATGAATCACATTGCTCATCTTAACTGCAATAAGACTGAACTCTGACAAATCTAAATTGGCAAAGGGTTCCACATCCACAAAAGGCAATGCCAGACACATCAGAGCTTGTTTGACCTTCAGCCTAACTTCCCTCATTCAGAGCAATGGTTGTCTCACCCTTTTTTCACAAAGGAACTGAACTGTGTGAAAACAGTTGCCAGTTGGGAAAAAGTTCCTGTGTCAGATTATACACTAATTTAAGTGTTTCAACTGATGCAACTTCCTATAAGTAACTATTCTTTGTAGCCTAGTTCACATAATATGAAAAGGTCAAGATGTACAGACCTCAAAACCCAGTGTGACTCAGAACTCCTAAAATCTTACTTCTCAGATCTTTCTGAAGCATGGCTACCCACAGTCATGAAAGGCATTGTCGCAACTAGTTCATCACAACTTGACTTCTGCTACATTTGAGAAATACGGACATGGCTACTACTCCAATCGCATTCTGACTGAGGCAGTGGTGCCAACTGGGTTATTCCAAAGTCCATTTCAAATGTCAATAAAGGGAAAGGGAAACTTGTCTGAACTGGGGGTCAACAAGTCTATAATGAGACTTTTGGAAAATGGCAATCTCCACAACCTTTTGGAAAAGTATGATCTTTCTGAGAAGAGTTAAAAACTCGCTTGAGTCAACCTTCCCCTTTGTGGTAAATATCCACTAGTGTTCATGCAAAGCAATTAGGTTTCTCAGCTGTTAAACTGATATACCTAGAAATATCTCTTTGAACTGTTAGGGACAAAGATATGCCAATGCTCAAAAACATATAGTAGAGTTTCAGAAGTGTTCTTTCAGTTGCCCAAAAAACATCTACTCTCTCTTAAAACATATTGGTTTAAATCATGCTCTCAAGAGACCAAAAAATAAAGTAGTCTTCGTTAAAATAACATAGTTGGTTCACTCACAAACTTCATGAATTCAGCATATAGGTATATGTCTTATCAGTCCAGTTACAAATAGGATTTGAAGTAGTTTCTCTGTGCAGATAGCACAGGACAGCTTTCTTATAATCAACAGTCCATAGTCTAAAACAGTGGTTCCCAAAGTGGGCGGTACCACCCCCTGGTGGGCGGTGGGGAAATCTAGGGGGGCGCTGGAAGGCTCAGGAGAATTTGGGGGGCCCTGAACCCCTGTGAGGGGGCGGTGGGGGCAGTGGCATGAGCCAGGTGACAGGCTACCATCCATCTCTCTGTGTGTGTCTCTCTCTTCTTCCCTCCTCCTGCTGCTCCCTCCTCCTCCTCTCGCCAAGCCAGGGATAATAATAATAATACCTTTGGGGTTCCCTTCCAACTGGTTGAGTCTTATAACAATAATAATAATGTCCTTTAACATATTTAGTGGAACATGGATTCAGTGTGGTAACCAATTTATTAACAAAAAAAGAAACCGATTACAAAATAGTTAATCGCGATGATTTGAGATTATGGCTGACGAAAATAGAGGCGAGGATTACTAGATTGGTAGCAGGATACCAGGTTCATCCTTCTCATTAAGATGATTTTGAATGTTTTAACTTTTTTTGTGTTACCTTTCTATTCAAAGTTCAATAGTTTCATAATTTCAAACTTCAATGTTTCTAATTTACAACTTTATTATATTTTACGAAAAAGGTAGAAATATTAATAGATATATCGTTATGTTTAATTGCTATTAAAAATTAAAAATTTAATTTCTAGGGGGCAGTGAGTAAATTTTTTTCTGGAAAGGGGGCGGTAGGCCAAAAAAGTTTGGGAACCACTGGTCCAAAACATCTCTCTAGTCTGACAGTCTAATAGAGTCTTTTAAAGCATTCTGTTTCTATTGACTTTGTAAAAGCATATTGTTTCTAAAATGGAGTCTGAGACCCGAAGAGTCCCAGACTTGGTCATATGGTCTGTAGCCCCTCCCACAACACAGAGTTAAGGAAAACTGCATATCATAAACACATATACAATACAACAAGCAATCTGAATTATATACAAACAAATTACTAGTGAAGGCTTGAATAAGGTTGCTATTTCCAACACGGACTGCCATGGAAATCACTCAGGTTCTGTTGGCACCCTCTACTGAGTTTTAATTGTACCAATTCGCCCTTTTCTTAAATGGACCATGAGAAATGAAACCAGTAACATGGAACGAGACAAGTTTGAAACATTTGAGCAAAACATCCATATTCTGAACACCCCCAAACAAAATATTTTTTGACGAATGCTCTCACTGGGAAGACCGGAAAAGATAATAGATTAATTTTATTTATTTATTGTATTTCTATCCTGCCCTTCTCTACCCCGAAGGGGACTCAGACAGGCCTTACAATCGGCAACAATTTAATGCTGGCTGAGATTCAATTATGTACTTTAGTATTCAATGGTTGACAAAAGGACCTTTTCACCTTTAGCCCTTTGTGGAAGGTAGCACTCCTCCAGTGCGCTTCTCAGTCCACTAGATGGTTTTCTAAAAGAATATTTGAAAATATTGTAATTTTTATTGATTTTAAAGAGATGTAGCTGTATGCTAAATTTTAACCTTTCTGAACTAGCAGTGCCCAAAGTGGAGATAGACATGGCTAGTTTCATGGACATCGGGCGATCCAAAGCAAGACTGAGATCCAGAGAGAATGGCTCTTCTTTGACTGGTGCTATTTTAACTCTCTGCCTTCCCATGCTGAGCCAAAACAGGCTCATTGAGATGCAATGGCAAGATACATATTTCTGTTGTTCCTTTGTCATACACTTCTTTCAAGCTTAAGTTACACCTCAATTTCAGAGATGGCAAGGCAAGACAAGAAATGTTATGATGTTCAAATTGTGCCCGACACTTAATATCCAACCAGTCTATATTAGGAGCACTGAGACTGTGAAATTCCCTTTATTAATTCTGGAGATCTAATCTATTCCCAAATGCAATTGTGCTTGCAGTTTTAAACTGTTTTAAATCAATTCTGTTTTAACCCATTAACGGATTGAATAAGTTTAATGATTTTATTTCTTTCAACGGCATTGCTGTTGTTTAGATCAATTTCACATGTAGGTGATTCTGAGATCTCAAGAGATAGGTCTGGATACGAACATTTAACAAATACATAAAAATTAAAATCAGTCAGGAAGAGGGCAAAGCTTGCTTTGGATTCTTTCCAGAAAGTCAGGCTATTCACAGTTCATTTGCTCTACTACAACACAGAGCTGCCTCTAGGGAAAAGTTGAAATATATTTTATTCTGTTAAGAAACGTCATAAGAATAAAGTGAACTCACTTCTTTTTCTTCTTCTTGCAGAATATGATAAGCCCAATAACAGCTAGGACTGCTATCACACCAACCACTGCACCAATTATGATTGGCAGAGCTGTGGAAAGATAAAGGGAGAGAAACACTCAGTAAGAAACAATAAAAAAGGCCACTCATTCTGGATAGATGATGAACTGTTGTTGTGTGCCTTCAAGTGATTTCTGACTTGCTACTGCATCACACTAGAGAAGAACTCCACTTAAAATCCAGTTTCCGCCTCCTTCAGAATTCTGTGGTTTGTAGTTTAGTGAGGCTGTTAAAGGCTCCTTTCTAAACTACAAACTCCAGAATTCTGCAGGAGTCTGAAACCAGATTTTAAGTGGATTGTTTTCCTCTATGATGGTCTCTTTAGAGCAGCCTAAGAGGAAACAATCACAGGGTTTTCCTTGCAAGATTTGTTCAGAGGGGATATTCCTTTGTCTTCCTCTGAGGTTGAGAGAGTGGGATTTGCCTTAGGTCACTCAATGGGTTTCCATGCCTGAGAAAGGAGTTGAACTTTGGTGCTCAAACACTGTACCATAATTGCTCTTTGTGCAGCAGCTAGATCAGTGCTTCTCAACCTTCATAATGCTGCGACCCCTTAATATAGTTCCTCATGTTGTGGTGACCCCTAACCATAACATTATTTTCATTGCTACTTCATCACTGTATTTTTTTTCTTTGGGGGGGTGTGATTTTGTCATTTGGAAGTTGTAGTTGCTGGGATTTATAGTTCACTTACAATCAAAGAGCATTCTGAACTCACCAACAATGGAATTGAACCAAATTTGGAACACAAAACTCCCATGACCAACAGCAAATACTGGAAGGGTTTGGTGGGCATTGACCTTGAGTTTGGGAGTTGTAGTTCACCTACATCCAGAGAGCACTATAAACTCAACAATGATGGATCTAGACCACACTTGACAGGAATCCTCAATATACCCAAATGTGAACACTGGTGGAGTTTCAGGAAAATAGATCTTAGCATTTGGGACTTGTAGTTGCTTGGATTTATAGTTCATCTACAATCAAAGAGCCCTTGCACCCTACCAATGATAGAATTGGGTCAAACTTCCTACACAGAACCCTCATTCCTTGAAGGAACTAGCTGGCGCGAGCCTCCATCCCACCTCACACACTCTCCCTCACCCACACATGTGAATCATGCTGCCATACGCCAAGCATGCCTGCTCTCCCATCCCCGCTTGGAGTCTCAGAATCAGCCCTCCCCTTGGCTGGGAGGCCTGCCAATCACAGCAGAGGAGAGCTTTAGGTGGGAGAATTCGCAGTCTGTTTCCAAAAGAAAGATGAAAAAGCAGAGAGATCTTCAACCTTCTCTGCCAAAGTGCTTCCTAAGACCATCAGAAATACATGTTTTCTGATGGGCTTTGGCGACCCCTCTGAAACCCTCTCGCGACCCCCCTGGGGTTCCCGACCCCCAGGTTGAGAAACACTGAGCTAGATCTCACTCATTTCTATACTTACAAAAATGCTATGACTATAGACACCCCCCCACACACTGAATCCAGTGTCAATTATTTATTTTAAAGCAGTGGTTTCCCAACCTTTTTATGATCAGGGACCACCTGACCAGGGACCACTCTCCAATGTTAGTACTAAAATGGTTACGAATCAGTTTTTGGTCAACTTTAGATTATTTAGTTATTTGGGGTGCTGATTCAGAAAATTGCATTGGATAGACCACATCAGCTCTAGTTTCTGATACAGAACATATTTATTATTTATTTATTTATTATTCGGGTTTCTATGCCGCCGACTCCCTGAGGCTCGCGGCGGCTCAAAGGAACCGAAGGTACAACTACACACAAGCAATGCGATAAAACATTTAAGACAATTAAACAGTTTAAACAGCAAAATACAAAACCCCCAGGTACAGTTCAGATATTAGATAGTGTGACACCCCAGGACAGCGGCTAAAGCGGAACATGGGCAGGACCTACTCACCGAAGGCCTGCTTAAACAAATAAGTTTTGCAGGCGCGTCTAAACGGGAGCAGGTCCTTTATAGCCCGCGTTCCAGTCGGGGGGCGTTCCACAGCGTAGGAGCTATAACGGAGAACGCCCTCCGGCGAGTCGATGTCAGTTTAGCCGATTTCGCGAGGGTATCTCTAACAAATTAGCATCCTCGGAGCGTAGTGATCTCGGGGACAGTGTGGGGTGAGTCGGTCCCTCAAGTACGCTGGCCCCAGGCCATGCAAGGCCTTAAAGGTAAGAACCAACACCTTGAAGGAGATCCGGTGCTCGATTGGGAGCCAGTGCAGATCCTGCAAAACAGGTGTGATGTGGCGGCCTGCTGGGGTTCCAGACAGGAGCCGGGCGGCAGTGTTCTGCACCAGCTTGAGCTTCCGGTCGCCGACAAAGGAAGGCCAACGTCAAGCGCGTTACAGTAATCCAGCCTTGAGATGACCGTAGCTTGGATCACCGTGGCCAGGTCATTCCGGGAGATATAGGGGGCCAGCCTCCGAGCCTGTCACAGATGAAAAAAGCAACCTTAATGACCACGGAGACCTGGGCCTCCATGGTCAGCTGGGAGTCCAGATGGACCCCCAGGCTCTTAACGGAAGGCGATGGGCATAGCGCCACACCGTCCAGGGTCGGAAGCTGGACATCTACACCACCCGAGCGGCCCAACCACAAGATCTCCGTCTTCGCCAGATTCACTCTCAACCTACTGGCACGCAGCCATCCAGTAACGGCCTCGAGGCAGTGTTGGAAATTATCGGGGATGGATCCCGGCCTGTCCTCCATCCTCAGAATGAGCTGGGTGTCGTCAGCGTACTGGTGGCACTCCAGCCCATAACTCCGCACCAGCTGTGCAAGCGGCTGCATGTAGATGTTGAATAACAGAGGGGAGAGAATGGCCCCTTGCGGAACTCCACAAACTAATGAGGAGCCCTCGGAGACCACCTCGCCCCTCTCACACGCTGAGACCGCTGGTGGAGGAAGGAGGTCAGCCATTTAAGAACTGTCCCCCTCACTCCAGCCATGGCCAGGCGGTGGATCAGTAGATTGTGGTCGACCGTGTCAAACGCTGCCGTGAGGTCCAATAACACGAGCAGCGCAGACCCGCCTTGGTCGAGCTGGCAGCGGAGTTGATCTGTGATGGAGACCAGGACCGTCTCCGTCCCGTGCCCCGAACGGAAGCCGGACTGGAAGGGGTCTAGCCATGTTGCATCATCATATGCCACCCATCTAGAAGTCACAATTGCCTTATCCACAGAAAACGGTATTTAATAATCTAGAGCTGATGTAGTAATAGTAATCTTTTGTGGGTAGTCAGCCTCTCCCCTCCTAACATCCCTGTTGCCTCAGCTCTATAAGAGAGTTTTACGAGACCAGTCACTCTCACTGCCATTTCTACACTGTTGGTGTCGAGGCAACAGTATAGATATGGTGAAGCCACAGACCGTATTTTCGTTCTTGCGGACCACTGGTGGTCCACGGATCACAGGTTGGGAATCACTGTTTTAAAGGGAGAGATACAAAAAAGCTTTAAAAGAAGCCGGAAGGGCAGATTTTTCATGTCATGTGTATTATATTGGGGGGGGGGGTCAAATTTATTTAAAACACACACACACCCTACATACAGAAGAAAAATAAAGAGAAGACACAGTTCTCCACTAGAAGAATTTCAGAAAATGTCTTTCCAATGGTTAAAAATTGGCTGATGAGGTGGAGTGAGGGAAATGGGAAGAAGCAATGGGGGAAAAGAGGGTGTCATAAATCCTGCAACTAAAGAATGTCTTTGCGCAAGAATTTCTCCCTTTACAAGGATATAGTGGTTAGACAGTCATCTTTGAAACCATACTTACTTGCAGATACGTGCAATGGAAATATGAATCATCTGCATCTTTTGATACACCCTTCCTAACTGACTTCCAAATGAGGTATTGTTTTTGTACAAAAAATATAGCTGCTATGTGGCTTTATAACTATCTTGTTTAATTGATATAATTCCTCTTTAAAAGGACCAGGTTCAGTACAGCTGCTTCTGCCTTTTAAAACAAACTTTACAGCAACTTCCATGAAGCTATTCCATGTTTTCTCTGATACTGAAGTCTCATTTATCCCTCCAGTTGCTGTTGGACTGTGAGTCCCAGCAGTTGAGCCAGCACTGCCAATGGTGAGAAATGTACCCTGCCTTTCTCCTAAAATAGGAGATATACACACACACACACACACACACACACACTGTATATATATACACACACACACACAGACAGAGCCCCCCCTGGTGGTGTCGTGGGTTAAACCACTGAGCTGCTGAATTTGTTGACTGGAAGGTCGGCAGTTCGAATTCGGGAAGTAGGTTGAGCTCCCACTGTTAGACCCAGCTTCTGCCAATCTAGTAGTTTGAAAACATGCAAGTGTGAGTAGCTCAATAGGTACCAGTGGGAAGGTAACGGCTCTCCATGCAGTTATGCTGGCCACATGACCTTGGAGGTGTCTATGGACAACGGCGACTCTTCGGTTTAGAAATGGAGATGAGCACCACCCCCCAGTTTCGGACTAAACTAGACTTAATGTCAAGGGAAAACATTTACCTTTACTAAGGTATTGTTTATTAAATTTTAGCATTTGGAAGTTCAAAACACCTTTTTACAATCCTACTGCATGCCAACTGATATCTAAGTAATTATTTTCAGTAAGCTGAAAGGAAATCACAAAAGACTTCCAGAAATAATGTTTCCCCTAATTCTGAACAACTTGATCCAGGGTTGATGTTTAATTCTTGATGTTGTTTTTGTTATTTTTAACTTTATGTATATTCCTCTTTCTCCCAAAACTAACATTTACTGCTACTCGCAAATTAAATAAAGCACAATATAGTTGAAAACACAGAAAAAGCAGCACTAAAATGGAATGAAACTATTAGCAATATGGAGTGCCAGTGTGGTGCAATGGTTTTACTATTAGACTAAAATGCTGCAGACTAGAGTTTGATTCCCTGCTCGACCCCTGAAAGCCCTTGGAAATCCCTGAAAGCCTTTGGATGAGTCACATAATCTCAGCCTGAGATACTCTCTGATAGGACTATCTTAGAGCTGCCATAAGTCAAAGCACACAATGGGAACAATATTAAAACATTTTAAAGTATAAACTTATAATGGATTTTAAAAAATTTAAAACAGTAAAATTCAAAACAGTACGACACCCTCTGAAAAGTCCTTTTCTGAAACCAGAATGGCAAAATCCTATTGAAAAAGTCATTTCCCTACAATTTCCTTAATGGGATGGCAAAAGTCAACACAAATAAAATAGTCAAAGTCAAATGTGAAATGTGTAGTCCTTTTAAAATCGTAGGGCTGCAAAATCATTCCAGCCAGCATAGCATAGTGAAAGATGGCAGCAGCAACAACGGCAGGAATGGATTGAGGCAAGGAACAACAACAGATCAAAATAGAATAGATTGGATGTGTAACACCAGTTTAAAAATGCACATAAAGAACATATAGAACAATGCATATTTTAAAAATCAATACAAACTTAAAAACTCATAATTTACAAAACATCCAAATAGGCCGACCAGAAGAGACATTAGTAATATTTAAAATTCAGATAGCATAGCCAACTATTGTGTTTCTTCCAGCAAGTCATTCCACAGTCTAGGGCAGAGCTTTCCAAACATTTCACATTGGTGACACACTTTTTAGATATGAATCATATTCAGGGTACTAGCAAACCTGAGGTTAAACCAACCCGTTATAAGAGAAATGGACACAAATTGTAATAATCAAATGTATAAGGATGCTACATAGCTTATGAAACCCTTTCATTTAATTTTTCAAAAAAATAGTATTTATTGTTCATTTCACATAGACTCAGAGGATTCTTGTTGCATTCAAGTGACACCTATACACTACACAAAACTGAACTAAAGACCTGAATATTTACAGGGTTGGATGAACGTGCGACGTCAATAATTGATGCAATAATACAGCCACACAGTATATACAAAAGTATCAAAATAGATTGGTAGTGCCGCAGACAATGTCAATGGTCCTCAATGGACGTCTAGTGAATTTAAGGCACATCTAAATATACATACAATCAGATATAAATCTTCACAGTCACTGTGTGGTAACTACAGTTTCCATAGAGCAAAAGTTCCAAAGTGCATTCAATGGATGCGGACGACACAAACATCCATCCTACTTTGCCTGTAGGGAAAAGTTCGGAGTATTTTTACTCACGAACGGAAGAACGAGGTGCTTGGGAGAAGCTGATGGAAAGGAGCTGGCTGGAAAGATGCCAGCTGGAGAAACGCCAATGGCTGGAAGTACAAAGACGCCGCCAAAATGGCCGTTTCGCGTAGTTTTAACGCTTCATCAGGGCGCATTAAAACTACTCCGCACTTTTCCCTACAGGCAAAGTAGGATGGATGTTTGTGTCGTCCGCATCCATTGAATGCACTTTGGAACTTTTGCTCTATGGAAACTGTAGTTACCACACAGTGACTGTGAAGATTTATATCTGATTGTATGTATATTTAGATGTGCCTTAAATTCACTAAATGTCCATTGAGGACCATTGACATTGTCTGCGGCACTACCAATATATTCTGATACTTTTGTATATACTGTGTGGTTGTATTATTGCATTAATTATTGACGTCACACGTTCATCCAACCCTGTAAATATTCAGGTCTTTAGCTCAGTTTTGTTTAGTTCGTTGACAGTGAGAAGTGGTGTGTATGTACCTATACACTACAGCCAACACAATAACGTGTTGCAACACACGGTTTGGAAAGCTCTGGTCTAGAAGATGGCTGAAAAATGGTTTTCTAGGTAACACTTATCAGCCTAGTCCTGGATGACTAAATGTTCCCCAGGGTATCAGGTAAGCCTTCCCTCCAGTCATTCCAAAATAATACCATGGTTAAGGGCACTGAACATTGCTGTGGTCCAAAAGCATCAGCGGGACACACTCCCCCTGTCAATGAAGATTACCCACTAAGGCAACACTAGCAGTCTCAACTTGCATCCTGGTCTGAAGCTGGTTTAAAATGGGTTTAGAAAACATGTATCATTCAAGACTGTGGGATCTGCAGTTCAACAAAATCTGGAAGACTATGCTTTCCCCAGGGTTCATCTTCATAGCACAAATGGAGTCTACCACAGTAGGTTCATAGGGATGAAGACAGAACTGAAAAGCTAATGTTACAGAGAGTTACAGAGATCTTTGAAGGCTGAAACAAAATATAAAACTCACCTGTGTTTTTCTCAACAAGTGTCACCATGAATTGCATACTCAGCAGCCTCCCGGCAGCCGGTTTACAGTTAGTGATGTTTACCCAGAAGTGGTTATGCATCTCTAAAGGTCTTGGAAGTCTATCATCGTCACGACACACAATTTCTTTTGCCTCCGGATTGTGTTCTCGAATATAAATATGAGCTCGGTTTTCTACACAAGTTACACCCATCTTTTCACTTAAGAAATCTAGCCGTCCAACCCGTTTTCGTGGGAGACTAATGTTCCAATACACTGATTTATGAGCAGGGAAGCCTCCCAACCAGTCAGGGGTCTCTAGATACACTTTGGCTTTTAGATCTGGAGTCAAACTGAAAATACAGTCTTCTGTAAAGACACAAAAAGTAAATGTGCAATGATATTTCTGCTCAAAAACACAAGTTATAATGATTACTTTAGTTAAGGAAATACAAGTTGAGGAAAATTTTCAGATGTGTAAATATCACAATACAAGTTACGGATATACAGGGTCATCTCAGTGATGGCCTCTCGGCTATGGAACTCCCTCCAAAGCAAAATCAGGTCAGCCCCCTCCCTCCTGACCTTCAGAAAGAAATTAAAAACATGGCCCAAGCCTTTGGCCAGTAATGCAGAGCAAAAAGTAAATATGGAATATGTGCAATAACGACTAGAATGGCTCCTTGACTATTATTTTGGATTGAGTGGTTTTTAATAATGGGGTTTAATGTTTTTATTGCTTTTTAATTTTATGTTTTTAATGTATATTTTATTTTATTATATGTCTGTTTGATATGGCATCGAATTGTTGCCTATTGTAAGGCTGCTTTGGGTTCACTTCAGGGTGACAAGAGTGGGGTATAAATACAGTAAATAAATAAACACAAATTCTTATGTATAGGTAAAGGTAAAGATTTTCCCCTGTCATTAAGTCCAGCCGTGTCTGACTCTAAGCGTTGGTGCTCATCTCCATTTTTAAGCCGAAGAGCTGCTGTTGTCTGTAGACACTTCCAAGGTCATGTGGTGGGCATGACTTCATGGAGTGCCATTACCTTCCTGATGGAGCAGTACCTACTGATCTACTCACATTTGTATGTTTTCGAACTGCTAGGCTGGCAGAAGCTGGGACAAACAGCGGGAGATCATGCCACCTCCTGGATTCGAACCTGCGACCTTTTGATCAGCAAGTTCAGCAGCTCAGTGGTCTTACCCAGTGTTTCCCAACCTTTTTTGAACCGCAGCACATTTTAACATTTAAAAAATCCGGGGCACACCACCAACCAAAATGACACAAAATGACACTCTAACACAGTAAAGAACGGCTGGGGGATGGTGGCCTGCTGGGAGCAGCTGCTGGGAGTGCCGAAGCCGGGGGGGAGGGGGCGGAGCCAGGCTGAGCCATGCTCCTCCCCCCAGCTTCAGCTCTCCACAGCTTCGCCAGCCTTGAGGGGGCAGTGCCAAGCCAGCATTGTGCTGGCACTGCCCCCTCAAGGCTGGAGAAGCTGTGGGAGTGCCGAAGCTGGGGGAGGGGCGGAGCCAGGCCACGCCATGCCCTGCCCCCAGCTCTCCACAGCTTCGCCAGCCTTGAGGGGGCAATGCGAGCAAGTCATGGCGGATTGGAGGCTGGCTGGGGAAACGGCCAAAAGAGGCGGCACCCCGGCCCCTTCTTCTTTTTCTTCGCCGCCGCCCGGCCCTTCCTCCTCCTCCCCCAAGCAGCAAGAGTTCGGCAGGAGGGGGGGGGGAGGAAGGGGGGGCAGAGAGCTTTTCTTGCGGCACAGCAGGAGGTCCGTCACGGCACACTACTGTGCCGCATCACAGCGGTTGGGAAACACTGGTCTAATCCACTGCGCCACCGGGGGCTCCTGCTTATGTATAGATTTATAAATATTAGTTTTAGAAAACTGATCCATGGGTCAATGTCAGTACTGTACCTTAGCTCTTTTTTCAAAAGGAACCATGTATAAATAGAGTGGCAAAGGCTATTTAAAGATGGCAAAGAGTTTAGTGTATGCCAGGAGAACCTAAAAGAAGCAGTGACTCCCTTTGCTCGCTTCACTGAGTCCCCCATTTTGTTTTTCTCCAATGAATATGGAGAGACATAAGATGCCTGCTGTGTTAGTTAGAAAGCTAGGCCCCGTTTACTTTTTTATCTAGATACGTTGAATCAAGTCTTTCATGACGTTTAAACTTGACTCTGCTCATGAATTGCTTAACTCAATTGCTCTACTGCTGACACTAGAAACTTCCGATCTGCTAAACTGTTGCTATTGCTGTTGTTGCTGCTTCACTTTAGAATTTTCTTTTTTCTTCTTTGAAAATTATCTCCCGACAGAAATGACCTCTACATGCAGGCACAAAGCAAAACACTTTGCATTCGATAATCTAGAAAATAGAGGTGAAAACAAGATAGTAGGGATGCACTACAGGGCTTCCTTTGTCCCTAATCACTCTGTATACAAGTGTTGATGCTTTTTCACTTGCAACAGCAAAACAAGGAGAAAAAGAGAAATAAAAATGCTTATTTCACCAGGTAAGACCATCATATTTTTTAAAAAATCAACTCCAATCTGCAAGTTTGGATGCCAAAATGGATATCACGAAAGCCACCGTGAGTCCTTATATAATATAAAGGTGGCACAGGAGGTTAAACTGCTAAGCTGCAGAACTTGCGGACCAAAAAGTTGGCGGTTCGAATCTGGGGAGTGGGGTGAGCTCCTGCTGTTAGCCCCAGCTTCTGCCAGCCTAGCAGTTCGAAAACATGCAAATGTGAGTAGATCAAAAGGTGGGAAGGTAACAGCGCTCCATGCAGTCATGCCAGCCACATGACCTTGGAGATGTCTACGGACAATGCCGACTCTTTGGCTCAGAAATTGAGATGAGCACCAACTCCCAGAGTTGGACACGACTAGACTTAATGTTCGGGGAAACCTTTACGTTTACTAAATTTATAAGCAATGTGGAGTCTGCAGGGGACAAAATAGAACAAAATCTGAAGGAAATTTTCAAGTGGTCTCCTTAAACTTCCTTAATTCTTAGACTGTAGGCAAGGCAATCAAAGCAGAACAAACTCACCAGTTATTCTTGGCACAAATGACAGGTGAAGATCCTGTTTCTGGAACTCAGTAAACCACTTATCCCCATATGTCTTAAGAGTAATGGTGACATTGTCTCCAGTCACAATTTTTTCAATAGCTCCCCCAGGACAAAAGTGGCCATAGTTCATTATTTTCCCTGGGGTGGTACCATTTATGGCATAACTATAACTCCCACTGCACAGCTGGCTCTGCTGTGGAATATGTTGTTTCAGTTTCAGGATTGGAGACCTAATTTCTAGGTTGAGGCCCTCTGGAGCCTGAAGTTTCCATATAAATTTCTCAATTAGGATTCGCAGTTCAGTAAGAGACTGTGGTACAACCAGAGAGAATTCCTTGGGGCAGGTTCTTGAATTCCAACAAACTGCAATCAGAAAGACATTAAATCAGAGTTAGAGACTGTGAACACCAGATATCATAATTAGCAAGGACACATTTTTGAAGCAACTTTTTCAATTTGACAAGCTACTTCTAAAGTCCACAAATGACTTTATTTCACTGCAGAATAGTTGCCACTGCATAATAATGGCATTTTTTGTGATCCTTGCACAATAGTCGCAGAGCCATTTGGGGCTGGTTCTGTTGGAAATAGCAACCTTCTTCAAGCCTCAATTAGTTATTTGTTGTGTATGTAATTCAGATTGCTTACTGTATTGTATATGTGTGTATTGGTATGGAATTTTACTTTAGCTCTTTGTTGTGGGAGGGGCTGCAGACCATGTGATCAGAACTGGGCTTGTTCAGGACTCAGAACTCCATTTTAGAAACAGTTATGCTTTAGACTTCAATGTAGAAACAATGCTTTTAGAAGTATGTGGGAACAAAATGATATACAGAAGCCACTAGACTCCATTGGACTTTCGGCCTAGACAGAGACTCTTTTAGACTTTCAAAAACAAAAAGATGCTTTAGACCACGGATTCTCAAAATGGGCGGTACCACCCCCTGGTGGGCAGTGAGGCATTCCAAGGGGGCAGTGGGAGGCTCAGGGGAATTTGGGGGGCGGTGAACCCTTTTAAGGGGGCGGTGAACTACTGGCCATTTAGGAGGGGTTGCGCGGCCCTCTTCTTTGGCTCCACCCCCTTCGCTTTGACCCCCACACGCAGTGCAGTGCGAAGGCTGCAGTGCAAAGACCTCTGCGTCCTCGGGCAAAGCCTCCCCGCCACCGCGGAAGAAAGCGCAGCCTTCCCTGGCAGAAGCAATTTATTCCAAACACCTCCAGTATTTTTTGTTGGTTATGGGGGTTCTGTGTGCCAAGTTTGGCTCAATTCCATTGTTGGTGGAATTCAAAATGCGCTTTGATTGTAGGTAAACTATAAACCCCAGTAACTACAACTCACAAATGGGAAGGGCTATTTTCTCAAAACTCCACCAGTGTTCAAATTTGGGCATATTGAGTATTCGTGCCAAGTTTGGTCCAGACCCATAGTTGTTTGGGTTCCCAGTTCTCTCTAACCCTAAAGCTTACCCTAACCCTAACCCTAAACCTTTCTTTAAACCTTACCCTATACCTTATCCTAACCCTCCCCTCCTTTCTTTCCTTCTACCAAATGCAACTACGAAGTATATTCCTGCCCTCAGTGTGCCGCTCTCCCTTATTCACAACCGCCATTGAGGAATAGTGCTCGGAGCTTCCGGACCCAGCTATCATACTATCACTTGGCATATCTCTGTTCCTAAAAGATCAGAGACAATAGGTTCAGACTAATAACTGAAGCCACATTGCCTTGCATGAATGCCCTTTTCCCGAGAGGCTATGACTCTTTAACAGGTCATGCTTTTTACCAAGAGGTTATGGGATCTTTTTTCTTTAAAGGTTGTGACTTCTAACAAGGTCATGCCTTTCCAAAGATCATAAAATCTGGTTTTGGAGATTTCCATTTTGCCAAAAGATTCCCCCTTCCTTCCGTCTTTCTCTGAAGGCAAGGCAGAAGACCGAGAGGTCTGAGGTTCAAATCCAGGGACAGCACGGATGAGCTTCCTCTGCCAGCTCCACATGCGGGGACATGAGAGATGCCTCCCACAAGGATGGTAAAATCATCAAAAACATCTGGGTGTCCCCTGGGCAACGTCCTTGCAGACGGCCAATTCTCTCACACCAGAAGCGACTTGCAGTTTCTCACGTCGCTCCTGACACGAAAAGAAAATCTGAAAGAATGCAAGTGTAGAGAGTATGCCACAAAATGAGGCATCATCTTGAAGGCTACCCTCCATGTATTTTCTGCTTCACCAATACCAAAGTAAATAAAATGGGTGGGAGGGACCAACAGCAGGAACTAAACAGCATTTAAAAATGCAAGTCAGCATACAACAATATAAGAGCTCCCACTCCTTTTTCAATGAAGTTTTCTCGTTTTGATCATACCTATAGATTTCTCAGCTATCATCCTTATATTCTCCAGATTGCGGCACATAAAGATGACCGAGTATTTGTACGCAGATTCTAAAGTCACATTGGGTTTACAGTTGTTGCTGGAATCAATACAGATCAAGCATCCTTGTTCTTGTTTCGGAAAGGACTCCGGTCTTGTCGGCTTAGAATAAATCGTAAGATTCATGTTCCTCTCTTTCCTTAGGTCAAGGATAATGGTTACATCTGAAAATGAGGGGAAATGGGATTATTTTAAAATAATTGTGGTCATCAATATATCAGATACTGAAGAAGACCCATCTCTTCCGGCGAGCCTACCCAATTTGTTGTTGATGTTGCAAATAGCAACCTTCAAACCTCCACTAGTTATTTGTATATAATTCAGATTGCTCACTGTATTGTATATGTGTTTAATGATATGCAGTTTTCTTTAACTCTGTGTTATGAGAGGGGCTGCAGACAATGTGACCAGATCTGGGATTCTTCAGGTTTCAGGCTCCGTTTTAGAAACAATATTCTTCTGGAAATCAGTAGAAACAGTATGCTTTAAAAGACCCCCTTAGACTCTCAGACCAGAGAGATGCTTTAGACCAGGGGCCAAAAACCTATGGCTCGGGAGCCAGGTGTGGCTCTTTTCATGATTGCATCTGGCTCTCCAGAGCAGCCCGGGCCTCCGTTTTTTAACAGCATGCAGCGGGAGGAGGGAGCATGAAATTTAAACCCGCAACTGCCGCTTCCGCGATGCCATGATTACCGCTCTCTTCCTCATCCCCCATGCAACGGGAGGATGCTCTTGGGGCCCTGCACCTTCTTTGCCGGGGATGGTGGAGCCCAGCAGCGGTGGGGCCTCATCCTGATCTTCCTCTTCGTCCTCCGCCACGGGCCTCAGGGGAGGCGGACCTGGACCTGGCGCTGCGGACCCAACCTCGCTGCCCCCGGGGACGCCCAGCTCATCGCCCTCATCGTTGGGCAGCTCAAGAGCCATGGCCTCTTTGACACCTTCTGGAAGGACTGCATCGTTGACGTCGACACCAAGGTCCGCCTTGGTACCGCACCCTCCTCCCCCTTCCTTCCTTTCTCTTCCTTTCTTTTTCCCTCTCTTTTTCTTCCCTCTCTCCCTACCTTCTTTCCACCCTCTCCGTTCCTTCCTTCCTCTTCCATTCTTTTCTTCTCTCCTTCCTTTTCCCTCCCTCTCAGCCCTTCCTTCTTTCCTCCATTCTCCCTCTTCTTTCCTTCCTCTTCCTTCCTTTCGCCCCTTCACTCTTTCCTTCTCTCCTTCCTTTCCCCTCCCTCTCTCCTCTTCCTTCTTTCCTCCATTTTCCCTCTACCTTCCGTCTCCCCTTCGCCCTTTCCTTCTCCTTCCTTTCTTTTCACTTTCCTCTCTCCCCTTCTTTCTTTTCCCTACATTATTTTACTTTTTCCTCAATTCCTTTCTTTTCCCCACCCTTTCCTTCCTTCCCATTCGCTTCTTTCTTTTTCCCTCCTTGTCTCTCACTTGCTTTTCTTTTCTTCCTTTTCCATAGTTCGTTCTACTTTTCTTTCTTCATCTCTCCCTCCCTCCTTAATTTTCTCTGTCTTTCTTTCTTTCCCCCTTCCTTTCGTCTTCTTTTACTTCCCAGAGTCCTCAGCATGCCTTTTGCCGAGCCAGTTCTGAAGTGTCCCGTCACTCTTGCCGGGGGAATCCTTTTCTCATAGTATGTACGTATATACTCACATATAGTTGAATTCAGTCTATATATATATATATATATATATATATATATATATATATATATATAATATTATATGGCTCTCACTGAAATAAATTTCCAAATATTTTGCTTTCATGGCTCTCTTGAGTCAAAAAGGTTCCCGACACCTGCTTTAGACTATGACTGTTGATTATAAGAAAGCTGTCCTGTGCTATCTGCACAGAGAAACTACTTCAAATCCTATTTGTAACTGGACTGATAAGACATATACCTGTATGCTGAATACATGAAGTTTGTGAGTATACCAACTATGTTACTTTAACAAAGGCTACTTTATATTTGGTCTCTTGAGAGCATGATTTAAACCAAGATGTTTTAAGGGAGAGTAGATGTTTTGGGGCAATTGAAATAACACTTCTGAAACTCTATTTTTTGTGCACTGGCATATCTTTGTCCCTAACAGTTCAAAGAGATATCTAGGTATATCAGTCTAACAGCTGAGAAACCGAATTGCCTTGCATGAATACCAGTGGATATTTACCACTAAGGAGAAGTTTAGCTCAAGCAAGGTTTTAACTCTTCTCAGGAAGATCGTACTTTACAAAAGGTTATGATTTCTAACAAAGTCATGCCTTTCCAAAAGATTCCCGTTTTTTCCAAATGGTTATGAATAACTATTTTTCAAAAGGTTATGGAGATTTCCATTTTCCAAAAGCTGGATGCATTTATCAGTGGATATTAACATGCATTTCAACTATGAGTATCTCATATTTTATAGTGTTTTATCACGTTGTTTTAACTATGCTGTACCCTGCCTTGAGCCACAGAGAGAGGTGGGGAATAAATGTATCATCATCATAATCATCATAATCATTATCCGTTGTCTGTTCTCTATAGCTCTCCTTAACAGCTCGTGTCCTTGAAAGGGCACTTTGACATTATGGGATGGTGAAGGCAAGGTCACAACTTCTAGCCCCGCAAACACCTTCCATCAACCAACGCTGTAGTTATAATAACATTTTGTCCACACATCTGTTTTGTCTCCAGGATACAATGCATTTGGATTTGTTTGTTTTTTTAATCGACTGGATTTGGATTGTGGGTTATAGCTTCTGATCCATGCTCTAGTTTAGAGGCGGGCAAAGAAATTACTTTACTCAGGATCAGTGTATAATTAGTCCCACAAGCCTCAGAGTACGGTTGAAGCACCTCTGGCCCTTACAGATGTTTCTGAATACAATATTCTTCAGTTCCACACACCATGCCCAGGGATTGCTCAGAGGGAGTTTTAGCACATCCATTTAAAACATTCATCAAAGAAAAGCAGAAGAGCAAAAGGTAGCTACTTACTCTCTTCATTTTTAGGATAATGGGCAGTAACATCAAAAAGCACACTGAGGACTCCTGGATTCTCATCAATTTGATCACAACCCTGTAGAGAAAGGTTGAAACTACCAGGAACGTTGACACTTTGCCCCTTGTCCAGGACTAATACTTTCTCCTGGCCAGAATATAATTCCAGCTTCACAAATTTGCGTTCACAGTTTGGTTTGATATAGTCTTTGATGAAGACACGGGCTCTTAAATTGGATGGAATGACAAATTGCCACGTCATGAGTTCATCTTCTGGAAAACCCAGTGGATAGTTGGCAGACATCAGGGTGGTAGATGATTCATTTTGAAACATGGATTCAATAATGCATAATCCTTTTGCAAGATAAAGGGAAAAAAGAGATAATATATGGAGGGAAATGTGTAGGTACGTGAATCTTTCTGTCCCACTCACCCTCATGCAATCTTAGCCAAAAGACCACAAAGTGGTATATTAATAAATCTTAGCACTGTGACTCTAACATTAAATGTGAGTTCTGCTGCATGGAAGACAGTCTTCCTTGCCAGCAAGTAGTAGTTTAGAACCTAGCAATCATTAGAAGACATGGGCCCAAAGGACTCAATGTCATTTTAATATGACATTCAGTTATTTTTTTTATTAAAAAAAACACCTTAATTGTTGATACTGCACATTAGTAAAAAATATGTAATTTTCAAAACTGGTTTATTTAAAGAAATAAAATATAACCCCCCCCCCCCTCCAACAAAAAAACCCCCACGCTTTTAAAATCATGTTTTGGGCAAAGCAGTTACCTGTGCACATATAAAAATTATGTGTTTATGCTATGGTTAGTTATTCTTAAAAGATTTCGTAACACATGTTGTTCCTGGATTATAAATGTCATTTCTTTATTGGTTCTATCATGTAAGCATGGAAAAAGTTTATTAAACTGCAAAAACTTTGGTTTTGCGGGACACTCTGCAGCCCATTTTTGCTATAGTTTTTCAATAGCCCTTTCTACACTGTCCTATATCCCAGGATCAGATTCCACGTTATCTGTTTATCACAGATTATATGGCAGTGGAGACTCATATAATCCAGTTCAAAGCAGATAATCTGGGATCAGATCCTGGGATATTTGGGCTGTGTAAATCCAGCGAATGACTATCTCATAGAGTTTGATATGGAATGTTTATTGTTGTGTCTATGATGCAACATTGCATTTTTACTGTAGTTTGTAAGCTGCTCTGAGTCCCCTTTGGGGTGAGAAGGGAGGGGTATAAAGGTAGTAAATAAAATAAATAAATAAATACTCTAGGGGGCTCCATAATTCCCATCCATTTCAGAAGAACCACCTCTCCTTCTTACCAGTAATTAGAAAGCAAACTCAGAGTATCTTTGTTCAGACAGACAGCTACGAGGGTTGAATGAAAAGTAATGCCTCCTCCGTTACTTGGGTTTGGATGGGAATATTTTAATAAATCAAATGCAGGAATAATCCTTAGAATGTGCTCTTTAACTACCACTATTCACTTTTCCACATAATCACCAGACAATTGGATACATTTCCGCCAACAATGATTGAGTTTTCTGAAGCCATCACAGAAGAAGTCTGTGCACTTTCATTTCAGGCGTCAGCATCCTGGGTACTCATCATGCACAGATCTTCCGATAGTCAAGCAAAGTAATAATGTAACCCACACATTCTTGTGAAATGACGATTATGCTTGAAATTTCTCTGAATGATACAATGATCGTTCTGAATCAATCTGTCAATCTTTTGCTTGCGAAAATTGGTGGTTGCTGTTACAGGACGTCCAACTCTTATTCGTCATGCAAGTCAGATGTTTGCACCTCAACATCTTTAAACTTACTTGCCCAACAACGCACAGTACTCACATCAACACAATCACCATAAACAGCTTGCATTCTCTGATGAATCTCCTTTGGGGTGACACCTTCTGCTGTCAAGAATTCAATGACTGCACGTTGACTTAAGTCGCATTGACCAACTGTCTGTGCAGGTTTCCATACTTCTCACTTTAACAACACAACCGTTCAATGCTAAGGCTTCCTGCCAAAATGGAACTGTAGAGGAGAGTCTACTGAACAAGCCAGTACCTGCTGCATACCAGTACTGCCATCTGTTGAGGAGTTACGAAGGTGGAGGCATTACTTTTCATTCAACACTCGTATGTTAATCACTTTCAGTATAAAAAAAAGGGAGGAAGTGTTGTAGCACTATAGTTAGCACTCCACATTCACTGGGAATAGTGGTACAGGCCCACAATGAAAGTGGGAAAATTGCAAATAAAAACACTGCTAATTTTTTTAACTGAGAGAACACATCTCTAGGAATTTCTAGGTCTTCCAGTACAACTCCATGGTCAACTTCCACTGGAAGCTGGCTACATAATTGGAGGATCTAGACATTGTGTTTCCTCTAAATATCTCTAGTGTTCCTCCTACATGATTGGAAGAAGCTGATAACAGTTGCACTGGAGGGCCTAGAGATTCCTAGAGAGAACATTTTATATCAAATACATTAATAGTCACATCCACAAGTGTGGAAAGACGACATTTATTTCAGCATCAGCTTTCAGAGACTCTGGTCCCCTACTCTTGATGTTAACATACTAGGATTGGAGTAGAAGACCGTGATTGTCAAATACTTACTTTGTATAGAAGATCTGTTTTCCAATTTAAAGCCAGAGGTGTTGTATTTCGAATCCCAAGGAAGTTGCAAAGTCAAGATGACTCCCCCCTGCACCTTCACCCGGGACACAGAGCCATTTCTGCAGAAATTTCCAATGTTGACCTTGTCCCTATTCAGACGGCTGCCAATGTTATAAAGGACTTGATCTGAGCAACTATCTCCGGGTTGGATTTGTTTTAATGATGGGGAGAACTTCAGTTCAATGCCACTATGCTGATCAACTTTAACGTCCCAAACAAAGGTCCTGTTAAGACTAGGTAATCCAAAAGGTTGAAGCAGAACATCACCAAAGGGGCATTGTCCAGGCATACAATCTAGAAAAATACAAATCCACATGAGAAATAATCATAACCACATACAAGGATTTGCCTTTTAAAGTTTGTGTTTATATTGAAATCTTGTCTTCATTTTCTACAGCCATTCTATACCTGTAAGTCTTATAAATACACTTGGACTAAATTTCACATACAGTATATTGAACCATATTTCAATTATAGCAGAATTATATTCCAGTTATAGCAGAACCAACTGTCATACTGGCTATGGGCAATGGAGGCTAGAGTCAAATATTAGATAGACATCAAGTTGGGAAAGACTGACTTAGACCCCTTCTACACTGCCATATTAAATCCATATTATTTTATTTTAAGTGGATTATGTGGCAGTGTAGACTCGTATTATAGCAGAGTTGGTACTTTGGGCAGAAGTACAGTCAGGAGAGAGTGATGCACAAGCAAGAGCTATAGGATAGCTGGCTTTCTGTGCCAGAAATAACCCTGGCATGCAAGCCATAAATGCTGTACCCTGATTGGTACGCCGAGTGTATGCAGTGATTTGCTAAAAGTACATCATGTGTCTTCAATGATAACAAAAGCCTGGATTGGCCAAAGCAGCCCATGGCGTGGGTTTGTTTACCTAAATGCTAATAGGATAAGAACTACGCAAGCGCAGAAGGGTCTGCCCCCTCCTCTGCTGGCAGGGAAGAGGCAGAAGCAAATGTTGCGATTTGGGTACAGGCTGGCCAGAGCTGCTGATACTGTTCCATGGGAAATGAATTTCTTGCTGCGCCACAGTGTTTTAACGAATAGAAGCCTGATAATGATGTGATGCTAATGAAAGTATTGTGTTTAATTGGATAGTGAAATATATAATCCAGTTCAAAGCAGTTAATGTGGGTTATCTGATTTGATAATCTGGATTATACTGATTGATTGAAAATATTTATATTCTGCCCTTCTCACCCCTAAGGTCTGTATGCATTGAGGGTAGGTGTTAATTAAAGGTTGAATGTCAACTTGCAGCTCCACTGAAATGAGTGTAGTGAGGCCACTGCTGCCACGACCTTTGAAACTTGTTTTCACAGCTGGAACTGAGAATGACCGAAAACCATAGAGAGACGGTTTCATCAGCCCATGTATCTTGCAGGCAAATTATTCTGAACTAGATGGGGACCCGGCGGTGCCCGGGTTATTTGAAAAGGGTATTGTTTGTTTTCGGATGTTAGGTAATATCAGTTTAGTTAAACTCAAGTTTGGTCCAGATCATTGGTGGGGGTCACAGTGGTATCTGAAAATGGGCGAAGGTGCTGCCAATCCTATCATCTGATATCCATCCTCCCCCAAACTGTACCAGGATGTAAATTGGGTTACCAGTTGTCTGTTTGCCAAGTTTGGTCCAGGTCATGTTTATTTTTAAAAAATGAATTGTTTTGTTGAAGCCTGGCCTGTCGCTGTTCTGGAGTCTCTCCTGTTCTGGATGCCCTGGCCTTGCTTTTTTTTTTTTTTTTTTTTGTAGAAGCCTGGCCTGACGTTCTGGAGTCTCTGCTGCTCTGGATGCGCTGTAATGTTCTTGTTTTTGATGAAGCCTGGTCTGTCACTGTTCTGGGGTCTCTGATTCTTTTAAGAGGCTTTATCTTGCATTGCTTGATGTCTGGCCTGAAGTTGTTCTGTAGTCTCTGCTACTCTGGATGTCCTGGCCTTTTCTCGCTTTCGTTGAAGTATTCTGAATCTGGCTTGATGTTGTTCTTGAGCCTCTACAGTGCTTGATGCATTAGCTGCTTGTTGGTTTTCCTCATGTTGGAAATCAGTTGTCTCACATGATTGCTGTTGGTATTTTCCCTTTTTTGCTGTTGTTGGGATTTTTTCAATGCCCCCCCCCTTTTTGAGACATGTTTATGCTGCCACTTTGCTTGAAGGATGTCTGTCTATTTTGGGGCCTAGCTTGTAATGCTAGTAATGCTCTCAGTACATCAGGAAACCCTGTAGTGAAATCCTCTCAGAAAATGAACATTCCATTGCCAACTGAAAAAAACTGTCATCTGGCTAACCCTTTATGCAAATTGTCTCTCAGTGGCAACCAATCCCCTCTGTCTGGGCCCCTAGAATGTTGGAGTTATGAGGCTGGCCAATCAAAGCCCGTTATGCAAAAAATCCCAGAGTGGTAGCCAATCGAAACACTGGCACATATTCTTCCCACTGCTCGGCCACAAACACTGAGTTTTATTATATACATAGATAGATGTTTGCAAATACGCTCTGAAGTCTGGATCATGGAATTTATTTAACCAGCCCATAATGTTCCATGATAGCAAATGTAGCTGTCAAGATGTTGCATGCAAATCTGGATCACCACCAGTACCAAGGGGCATGGTCTACATCAGGACTTTTAGATTAGAATGTGGTTAATGTGAGGGAGGTGTGTTGTTAGCCCTCCTAGGTTCCAAGAGTTGTATTGGAGATGTGGTTGTGATCTCTTCCTCATTCATTGCTAGGTCAACAATAGGGCCTTCCCCCGGGATCCTCCTAACATGGGAGGGCTCTTCAATGGATACTAAGTTCATCAGTGGTTCTGTTAAGTCCTTGGTGGTAAACAATTTGTTCTTGAGATAATCCAACTTAAAGATAATATCACGTTGTTCATTGCAGGTTGAACTGCTTAGGCCCTTGGGCCATTCCTGTGTTGAAGAATTTGAGATTTTGGCTGGGCTAGATTGCAGTCTGTCCTTGCCAGAAGTCTTCCTGGGAGTTGTCGAACCTCTGGCATGCAAAGAAGTTATCAGGGGGGTGATGTCCAAGTCCCAGAAGACATGTGTTGGAATGATTTGGAAGTTGAGCAGGAAAATTCTCATCTTCATCAGCATAGTTGATATTGTGGGGTGCTGGAATGTCAACAGGATTCTTTTGTCTGCAGTTGCTTGGGGGAGCTTAAAGTGGGGCCACTCCACTTTAAGTATATCGATGCTGTAAGGGTGTATGTGTAAAAGTTGGCTCAAATATGTTCTAATGGCCCTTTGTGATCCTCACCTGCCCTTATTTATTCTGCTGTTAGCAATTTGTAACATTATCTGGAAAAATTAGTTTTTTAAAACCAATATCCCAAACCCATGCTGGATAAGGGACTTCAGGAGTAAAAGTCGAAAATAACATTTAGAACTTATGGACCAAAGACTAGAAGTCCTTTAGCCCTCACCTCTAGATCCGACATCCGAGATGGGGACAAGGCCCCATGACCTCAGAGACAAGTCCCTTCACCTTACAGCACTATTCTGGCTTCTGGCAAATACTCCCTGTTGATAACCATCTATGTTTCTTTAAAGAGGTTTCCAATCTATTAGTAACAGATCTAGCAACTTAGCTTACCAATGTTCTTCTCCACCAACAGGACCCAATGCCTCTCCGGAGTTACACAGTTGAAAGTAAAATCAGGTCGTTCTCCTGGATTTATTTTTTGTTCAGAAAAAGATTGCTTTCCGCCTGTACGAATAGCACAGGTTTTAAGACCTTGATATCCAGGTTTTATCCAAATTGTTACATTGAAAATGCGAAAAAGGTTGATCTCAAAGGCACCTGAAAAGATAAACGGAGAGAGTTAAATTGTACATCATGTTGCCATATTAGACTTTAAACTACTCGCAAGAACGGTTTGAGCCTCTAGATTTTTTGTAATTGCATTTCCCATCATTCCTCGCCACTGCCTGCATTAGTGAAGACTGCTGAGAGCTGCAATCCAACAATGTCTTGAGGGATGCCCTTGATCCAGATCAGGGCTGTCCAACTGGCAGCCCCGGGGCCGGATCCGGCCCCGTAGCCTGTTGGACACGGCCCACCTATGCCCTCAGCCGCCATTTTTAAATTTGAAAAAAAAATCCAATTTTAAAAAAAAAATGGGCGGCCGGGGGCCGGGGGGGAGGGGGAGGCGGGGCAGGGAGGAGGAAGAGAGCTAGCTCCTCCTCCTTTTCAGCGCCCCCCTCCCTACCTAGGGCAGGGGAGCTGCCGAAAAAGGGGCAGAAAGGTGGCGCCAAGAGCAGCGTCACAGGCCTGGCGTGACGGGCTGCCCCCCTACGCCGCCTTCTGCTGCCCCGCCTCCTTCCTAGGGCAGAGGGGGCGCCAAAAAGGAGGAGTAGGCGGCGCCAAGAGCAGAGCGTCACAGGCCTGGCGTGACGCGCTGCTCTTGGTGCCGCCTACCTCCCTTTCGGTGCCCCTCCGCCCTAGGAAGGGAGGGGGCGCCGAAAAGGAGGAGTAGGCGGTGCCAAGGGGCAGCGCGTCACGCCAGGCCTGTGACGCGCTGCTCTTGGCGCCGCCTTCTGCCCTTTTTCGGCCATTTTAGGAGGGGGCGGGGCCTGGGGTGGGGGCGGGGCCTGGGGCGGGCCTGGGGGCGCCGAGCGGCCCCCTAGGTCATCAGTGACCTCTTATCCGGCCCTGGACCCCGTAGAAGTTGGACAGCACTGATCCAGATCATCCAAACTTATAATGAGTTAGTTCTTTAAAGGCTGAAAACACTTAGCCCTTTAAGTGCTAAAATACAGTTATCACATATTTGGTAAATTCAATCACAATGTATCTACCCCATTTTCATTTTCAAAAAAGAACTGACCTTTCGCCTCAATATATGTATTTTTAACAAATACATTTGGTCTTCAAATTGTACATGCACACACATACATATACCTTAACACACCCAAAAGTCCTACATTCACTTAAAAAAACCAATATAAAGATTTATTTCTGGTGTTACTCTTGCAACAGTTTATTGCACAACGGATTGCTGGCCTTCACGCATTGAAATCCTAATTTGTAACTGGAATGTTTGACAGGATTACCAAACAAGAAAGAACCCACTTCATACCTATGGGTGGCAATTAAAAATTTGAACAATAGATAACCGAGGAGGTAGAAGAATTTCTGTGAAGGAACCTTATAAAACTATTCTCGTACTCAGTAGAAGGATGGCAGCTCAGGTCAAGTCTACTCAAACATGGATAAAGTTGTTGTATGATTATCATGCCATGCTAAAGAAGACTCGCTAAAGGTGCACCGGTGCCCCCTATTCACTACCATTGTCATTTTGCTCAAGACAGCATTGGAGACAATGCTTTTTGGGGGGTATCACAGGAAGGACTAAGCTCTCCCCTTTTGCTATCCAGAGAAGGGGATGCCCTCCTTTCTAATAAGAATTAAGATACACTAGTTACACTGATTCATGGATAAGTAAACCAGGTTATTTGGACCAAAATGTCTAGACTTATACATGAATATATACAAAAATGCACAGCCTATTATAGATATTCCATTTACCAGAAAGGTAACGTTCAAGATCCTGCAAGGTAGAATCCAGCAATACATGGAGGGAGAGTTGCCAGATGTACAAGCTGGGTTTAGAAAAGGCAGAGGAACAAGAGACCAAATCACCAATATCTGATGGATAATGAAGAAAGGCAGGGAGTTTCAGAAAAACATCTATTTCTGCTTTATTGACTACTAGCTTGGGGACCCGGCCCTGCCCGGGTTATTTGAGAAAGGCATTGTGTGCCAAGGGTGGTCCTTATGAGATCTTAAGTTAGTGAATGTACTTCAAGTCCCATCATCCATGGTCCATCCTCCTTCAAACGGCACCAGGATGTAGAGTGGGTCATGAGGGCTCTGTGTGTCAGGTTTGGTCTTGATCAGTCATTGGATTAGGTTTGCAGCAGTTTTGGGAAGTGAGTGAAGGTACTTCAAGTCCCATCATGCATGGTCTGCCCTCCTCCAAGCTGCACCAGGATGTAAAGTGGGTCATGGAGGCTCTGTGTGCCTAGTTTGTTCTTTTTTGGTAATTGGATGAGGGTTGCAGTGGTCTCAGAAAGTGATTGGAAGTACTTCAAGTCCCATCATCCATGGTCTGTCCTCCTCCAAACTGCAGTAGGATGTAGAGTGGGTCATGGGTACTCTGTGTGCCAAGTTTGGGCCTGGTCTGTGATTTGTAGGGGCTTCAATGTTCTGTGGGAAATGAGTCAGGTGAAGGTACTGCAAATCCCATCATTTGTAGCCCATCCTGCCCTAAACCGCACCAGGTTGTAAAGTGGGCCAGTGGGCATCTGTGTGCCAAGTGTGGTCCTGATCCTTCTATGGTGTGGGCCAGAGTGCTCTAAGCAAGTGAGTTAAAGTACTGCAAGTCCCGTCATCCATGTTCCATCCTCCCTCAAACTGCACCAGGATGTAGAGTGGGTCTTGAGGGTTCTGTGTGCCAAGTTTGGTCTTGTTCTCTCATTGTTTGGGGTCGCAAAGGGGTCGCAAAGTGTTTTGGCCTTAAACTCCCACCATGCCTGACTGCCTCAGGCCTTTTCCTTACCCCCTCTGCCACTGTAGAGTGTCAGAATGTTCATGTTGCCGACTGCCTCAGGCCTTTGCCTTATCCTCCTCTGCCAGTTTAGAGGGTCGGAATGTTTGTGTTGGCTGGCCAATAGAGCCGTTATGCAAATGCTCCCTCACTGGCAACCAATCATGTTGTCAGAATGTAGAGGCCCGAGCCAATTAGAACGCTGCCACATACATACATACATACATACAAACACACACACATACATTCCGCTTTATTATATATAGAGATAGAGATTCTAAAGCCTTTGACTGTGTGGATCATAATAAATTGTGGCAAGTTCTTGGTGGTATGGGGATCCCAAGTCACCTTGTCCGTCTCCTGAGGAATCCGTATAACAACCGAGTAGCAACAGTAAGAAAAGACCACAGAACAACAGACTGGTTCATGTTTGGGAAAGGAGTACAGCAGGACTGTATACTCTCACCCTACCTATTCAACTTGTATGCAGAACACATCATGCGGCATGTGGGATTTGACTAATCCAAGGCTGGAGTTAAAATTGCTGGAAGCAACATTAACAACCTTAGATATGCAGAGGATATCACTTTGATAGCTGAAAGCACAGAGGAGCTGAGGAGCCTTCTAACCAAGATGAAAGAAGAAAGTCCAAAGCTGGGTTGCAGTTAAACATCAAAAAACCAAGATGATGATGGCAAACAGATTGATTGGTAAGTGGCAAATAAAGGGAGAAAACGTGAAGACTAGGACATACTTTGTATTTCTAGGAGCGAAGATTACTGCAGACGCAGACTGCAGCCAGGAAAGCAGAAGACATTTACTTCTTGGGAGGAGAGCAATGAACAATCTCAATAAAATACCGTATTTTTCGCACCATAAGACGCAGTTTTTTTCCTCCCAAAGTAGGAAGAAAAATAAGCTGCGTCTTATGGAGCGAATACACTAACATGGAGGGGGAGGCGCTGGAGCAGAGGGGGCGCGATGTACTTACGCTATTCGCGCCCTCCGGCGGCTCCTGGCGGCTCCTGCCCATGTCCATACTCTCGCCGCCGTGTTGCTGCATCCAGCCGGGCGGCGCGGAGGAACGGGGCGGAAGACGGGACTCGTGGGGCGGCCTCGCCACTCACGAACCCGAGGAGGAGGGAGGCCACGAGGGCGGCCCCACGGCACGCAGCGGCAGCCGTAGCAGCAGCCGCAGCAGCAGCAGCAGCGGAAGGGCCCGAGCCAGAGGCGCTTCTTCCTGACGTCAGGAAGAAGCGCCTCTGCCGGAGGAAGGGAGGAGGTCGCGCTGTAGAACGCCCGAAAGAGAGGCCGCGGGAGGGGAGGGAAGGAGGAAGAGTTCCCTCCCTCCTCCCTCCGGCCTCTCTTTAGGGCCTCCCTTACAGCGTGCGGCCGCTTCCCTTCCTCCTCGGCACAGGCGCGACAGTGACGTCAGTTCGTCATGCCTCTGACGAGGAAGCCCCTCGCCGGCTGCGCACTAAAGAACGCTGTAAGCGCCGCAGCCGGGCGCGGGCTTCCCCCTCGTCAGAGGCGCGACGAACTGACGTCACTGTCGCGCCTGTGCCGAGGAGGAAGGGAAGAAGCAGCCTATGTAAGGAGGCCCTAAAGAGAGGCCGGAGGGAGGGAGGGAGGGAACTCTTCCTCCTTCCCTCCCTCCCTGCGGCCTCTCTTTTTTCGGGCGTCTTACAGCGCGCGCCTCCTCCCCTTCCTCGGGCAGAGGCGCTTCTTCCTGACGTCAGGAAGAAGCGCCTCTGGCTTCGGCCCTTCCGCTGCTGCTGCTGCTGCGGCTGCTGCTACGCTGCCGCTGCGTCGCCGTGGGGCCGCCCTCGTGGCCTCCCTCCTCCTCGGGTTCGTGAGTGGCGAGGCCGCCCCACGAGTCCCGTCTTCCGCCCCGTTCCTCCCGCGCCGCCGGCTGGATGCAGCAACACGGCGGCGAGAGTATGGACATGGGCAGGAGCCGCCGGGAGCCGCCGGAGGGGGCGCGAATATAGCGTAAATACATCGCGGCCCCCCTCTGCTCCAGCGCCTCCCCCTCCATGTTAGTGTAGCCAGCCCCCAATTTTTTTCCAATTTTGTCCCTCAAAAATCAAGGTGCGTCTTATCAGCAGGTGCGTCTTATGGTGCAAACAATACGGTAGTTAAGAGTAGAGATATCATACTGGCAACAAAGATCCGCATAGTTAAAGCAATGCTATTCCCAATAATAACCTATGGATGCGAGAGCTGGACTATAAGGAAGGCTGAGCCAAGGAAGATAGATGCTTTTGAACTGTGCAGTTGCAGGAAAATTTTGAGAGTGCCTTGGACCATAAGAAGATCAAACCAGTCCATACTCCAGGAAATAAAGCTCGACTGCTCACTGGAGGGAAGGACATTAAAGGCAAAGATTTGGCCACATAATGAGAAGACAGGATAGCTTGGAGAAAATGATGATGCTGGGGAAAAGGGAAGGAGAAAGGAAGAGGGGTCGACCAAGGGCAAGATGGATGGATATTATCCTTGAAGTGACTGGTTTGACCTTGAAGGAGCTGGGGGTGACCACGGCCGACAGGGAGCTCTGGCATGGGCTGGTCCATGAGGACACAAAGAGTTGGAAACAACAACATTTGCAATGCCACCTTCTTATGAACCACTTGGACAGAATGTGCTTGACAGCTTCTCCTTTGGGGAAAAATTCTCTACAATCAACTGTGTTCTGAAAGCTTTAATTGGAAGATTAATTAACTAAAGCTTTTGCTGATTAAAAATGTGGCTTCATCAAGACCCAGAGTTAATTGTTGTTTTTGAACGCCCTTGTTTCTTGTGAATGACTGCAATCAGGAGCAACAGGGGAAAAATGGTTTTGCACCCTCTTTCCTTCTTTTTGTTCCATAATTGAAAATTTCCACACCTGCAAAAGAAAGCTCTAGACTGGAGTTCCAGAAAAGAGCAAATTTAGTTTTCCAAGTCTCTGATTAATCCAATCAATTGGCCATCCTCAGTATTCTGAATCTGTTCACAGCTGTAAAAAGGACTGCTTGCTTCAACTTCGTCATCTACGACCCATTCCAAACAAAGACAGGCTGATGTCTATAATAGCAAAGAGGAATAAATGTTGAACTGCTTTGTGGACGTTCCCAGAGTCAGAAAATGGCAAAGTTCACTTCTGCTAATCCATATACAAATCTAAAAGGTATAGGAAAAGTAAAAGCTGCATCATTTGAAGGATAAGCAATTATCTCCACTCACTAAATATTTAGGATCACAAGATAAGCAAGGGTTTTACCCTACTCAATATTGGAACACAAAGACTCATCTACCATCTGGAGAAGGAAGTGAGTGTAACCTTCCATTAACCAGAGTGGCTTTCAAGTACAGCAAGGGCAATATGAGTCATGCTAAAGAAAGGGAAAGAGTGTGTGTTTAAAGTCTACGCTTCTCTCAGCATGTATCCTGTGGGGATTACAAGAAATGCACCTTGTAATGAGAAGGAGGGAATTTCTTTGGATTGTAAATCATAATTTCATCATGATACACCAGATGATTGCACAGTTGGACTCTCCCAAAGGAGATTTGCCTCCTTGCTCAGCCAATGGGCACACAAGGAAATATACACCAATGAAGAAAAAGAGAAAGGGTAGTGTCCATCCAAGTGGTGATCTTCACCCAGTTGCGCCAATTGCTTCCATACTAGTGGAGCAATGGAGTCACCGCAGTATTTAGTTCCACTGAAATAAATACTACTCAGTTGAACTGCGTTATATGACAGTGTAGATGGGGCCAGAGGTCTATTCAAGTTTAAGGTGAATTATCACAGTCTTTATTTACATTCAAGATGCTGCTCTCCTTTTTAATGACTTTTTATAAAAAGGCAAGATGCCAAAATGCTTGGAATCTCTGCTATAAATAACTTCAGCAATATAATATATACAGGGGGCTGTGGTTGTGGTTGCACAGCAGATGAAACTTCTGAGCTGCTGAACTTGCTGACCAAAAGGTCAGCGGTTTGATTCCACGGGACAGGGTGAGCTCCCATTGTTAGCCACAGCTTCTGCCAACCTAGCAGATCATAAACATGCAAATGTGAGTAGATAAATAAGTACCGCTCCAATGGGAAGGTAACAGCGCTCCATGCAGTCATGTCAGCCACGTGACCTAGGAGTTGTCTACAGACAATAATACACTTTATTTATATTCCGCTCTTCTCACCCCGAAGGGGACTCAGTGCGGATTACATTACACATACGGCAGACAGTCCCTGCCGGATTGATATACGATTACAATACAGTTGTGCAGACAAACAGACAAACAGGTGCAGACACTTGTACAATTAGAAGGATCTTTCCATCTGGCTACATTCTGAAGGGTGCAGTCGCTCCATTGCGTCCCAAGGGGGTGCTGTTGAGTCATCCTCAGAGGAGAGCCTGGTTCCGCATTCCACTTCAGCAGCCCATCTTCCTTATTTGTTGTTATTTGTTATAAGTCCTTAAAAATCCTTCCCTTCTACGCGTACCTATTTTATCTACTCACAGCTGGCTTTGTTTTCGATCTGCTAGGTAAACAGTGGACAGGGCTCACAGCTGGGTGTCCAAACCAGCCCAGGAATTGAACTTGCAACCTTCAGATTGCAACACAGCTGTTGTTACCACTGTGCTATCTCTCCGGCCCAATGTCAGCTCATTGGCTTAGAAATGCAGATGAGCACCACCCCCCAGAGTCAGACTCGACTAGACTTAATGTCAAGGGCCGGGGAAACCTTTACCTTTACTAATATCATATGCACAAAATGGGAAAGATCACCTCCAATTAAGAGCTGTTTGATAGGGAGAATACAGATGCTGTAGGATTTGTAGGCACTGTAGGATATATTCAATAGCCAGCATGGTCTGATGGTTTGAATATTGAGCTATGGCAATTGGAAACCAGGGTTCAAATCCTCACTCACCCATGGAAATCCATCGGATTAGGTAAGTCACACACTCTTAGTTTCGGAGTTAGGCAAAAATAACCTGGCTCTGAAAACCCTGTGACAGGGTCACTTTAAGGTTGCCACCAGGGGCGGTCCGTCCATTTAAGCAACCTACGCGGCCGCGTGGGGCGCCATCATGGATGGGCGCCCCCACGCCGGCCGCGCTGGGCGCCATCATGGATGGGCGCCGCCGAAGCGGAACTCCCTGCTGCTGCCTGCAGCAGCTCCCTGCTGCTGAAATGTCCGCATTATGGAGGCGCGCCGCGGCACGGCGGCGGCGCAGGGCAGTGCGGCGGCGGGACCAAGTGACGCGGCGGGGGCGCCAAAATTTTCTTCGCTTACCCCCCTGGTTGCCACAAGCTAGTAATGCTTGGAGGTGCACACAACAACGATATCATGAGAAGGGTAATACTAAACCATTTCCAAGTATTCCTTGACGAAGAAAACACTGTAAAACTATAGTACTGTGAGACTTATTTTATCCACATTTTAAAGCATAAAACTTATTATGCCCATTTGTTGTCTTCAGGGGGAAAAGATGCAGTTAGCTATTAATTTCATTAGGAAAATGGGAAGTGTTGCTTAACTCCCATTTTCCTGGATGTTTTTCTGCCCTTAGCTCCCTAGATCAAAACAGACGCAGGGAGGTAAGATTCAGCAAGAGGGAGCTTTCCCTCTCCATAGTAGGAATATATTTGAATGGAAACACAACAGCAGAAAAAAGTTGAACAGTACTATAGCATTCCTGCCATTTCTCCCAAGTATAAAACTTTACACGAGGGACCATTGCTCTGAGTGGGGATTACGGTAGGTCTGGAATGGAACAACAACAACAACAACAACAACAAAAACAAACCTAAAAGACTTTCCTCCTTGTTGCATACCAGGAAGTGAGGGAGATGCCATCAAGTCAGAACTTTGGAGGATATGGTCAGGATCTCACTGACCAGACCTAGGAGCACTCCAAAATTCTTTCATATCACATTTTAATTAAGAATAAGTTAGACAGGTTTCTATTAGTATGGAGGGCCCCATATAAGACTACTTAGTCTAGAATGATCAATTTCTCAGACTTGCTGGCATTTCGGAAGGCATGCAAAACACTCCTGTTCCAACAGGCATTTGGCTTCTAAAGAAAAATTTGGCAATCTTTTTTGACACAATTGCCACCTATTTTAATTGAGCTATAGTGCTGTTTTAAATCTTGTTTTTTACTGTAGTATTATTGTTCTCATGCGGTTTTATTCTGTCCTATCTTGTGATTTTACTGTTGTAAGTCGCCCCGAGCCGAACGGGAGTGGCAACTGATAAATTCTAAATAAATAAATAAATAAATTACAAGTTGAGCATCCTGTACCTAGAATTGTAAAATATTTATTTATTTACTTACTATATTTATATACCGTCCCTCTCAGCCCGCAGGCAACTTGGGACGGTTTACATAAAATAAAACTTCAATATAATAAACAATTGAATAATAAAACCATAACTCAATAAAATCAATAAAAACATGTATCATTAGGGTCCAACCATTACATTTTCCTATGTCTGTTACATTTTATTTGCAAATGCCTGCTCAAAAAGCCGCGTTTTAACTCTCTTACGAAATGTTAAAACGGAGGGGGCCAAGCTGATGCCCTTAGGGAGGGTTTTCCATAGCCGAGGGCTACCACTGAGAAGGCCCTGTCTCTCGTTCCCGCCAACTGCGCTTGTGATGAAGGCAGGACCAAGAGCAGGGCCTCCCCAGACAATCTTAAAGTCCTGGATGGTTCATAAGGAGAGATGCGTTCGGACAGGTAAGTTGGCCCAGAATCATTTAGGGCTTTATAGGCTAAAGCCAGCACTTTGAATTGTTCTCGGTAGCAGACTGGCAGCCAGCGAAACTGGCACAACAGAGTAGGTGTATGCTCCCTGAATGCCGCTCCTGTTAGCAATCTGGCAATCTGAAGCTTTGGACAGTCTTCAAAGGCAACCCCATGTAGAGAGCGCTGTAGTAGTCTATACAGGATGTAACCAGTGTGTGGACTACCGTGGCCAAGTCAGACTTCCCAAGGTATCGGCGTAGCTGACGCACAAACTTTAACTGTGCAAATGCTCCCCTGGTCACCGCCGAAACTTGGGGTTTCAAGCTCAGCGATGAGTCCAGAATCACACCCAGACCGTGAGCCTGCGTCTTCAGGGGGAGTGTAACCCCATCCAACACAGGCTGTAACCCTATACCCTGTTCGCCCTTGCGACGGACTAGGAGTACCTCTGTCTTGTCTCCAATACTCCAAAAGTGTGCACTTGGGAGGCTGAGATAGTGACACCTTTGCTTTCTCATGGCTCAATGTATACAAAAGCACCAAATCCCATTTGATCTTGAAAATTAATCAGTCAGCTTTGGTTAGTACTTGGATGCAAGACTGCCAATAAATACCAAGTGCTGGAGGCTATATTTCAGTGGAAGGAACTGGCAAAACCAGCTCTAAGTATTCCTTGCCTAGGAAATCCCTATGAATTTAATGGTCATGACTTAGGTTGACCAGACACAACACATCCAAAAATTGTGACAAAAAGGAACACACTAAAACAATTTAAAGCAACAACACAAACTCCCTCCCCATTTTTGCTAAAAATTTCAGTGACATTTCCAGATTTGTTTACTACACAAGGGGAGGCTGGCGTACCAGATTTGTCCCACTTGAGGAAACCATGGTAGTTTAGGTAGTTTGGGTGAGAGTCCACAGCCCTCATAGCTCCAATGCTCCTCTACTAACATCCCATCTCGACAGGTTCTGCTGCCTGAGGCAGCAGCCTCGCTTCCCCCAATGGTATACCTTACAATGACTATTCATATCCTAGTCAAGCCCAGGCATTTCCCTGTGGAAATGAGTGACTGACGCTTCCCAAGAATCAAGATACACAGAAATAAGAGACATGAAGCAGAGATGCCTGCTTTATGAGCTAAGAGATATGCCCAAAATAGGGAAATTCCATTCTACATATATGACTGATGCTTGGTATGTGACAGAAAGAAAGCTATGGAATGGAGATGATTTTATACATCTATATCTATATTTATCTATCTAAAAGTAATGATAGTTTTGGGATTAATGTAACTCAAAAACCACTGGACGAATTGACACCAAATTTGGACACAATACACCTATCAGGCCAATGAGTGACCATCACTCCTAAAAATACCGAAAAACACAGCGGAAGGGACTTAAAAAGCCCAAAAAAGAGGAAAAGATGTTACAGCACATGTGCAAAAATGACTCCATCTGCAAACAAAACACACAATAGCATATCTACTCTCTCTTCCAGACTACAGCTCCCAGCATCCCCTAGACCAGGCACTTTAGGAGAATGATCCAAATGCACTGCTTCCAAGATGCAAGCTTTCTTCTCCTTGGATTTCTTTGAGAGCATCCCAATCCCTGCATATTTCCAATTTTCTATTTCTGGACTGCAACTCCCAGCAACCTCCAGATAGATAAGAGATAGATAGGTAGGTAGATCAGGAGGACTGTTGGGAGTTGCAGTTCAGGAATAAGTAGAGAAGGAAGAAAGGGGTGAAAGAAAAAGGGAAAGAAAATGGGGGAAGGAAGGGAAGAGGAAGAGAAGGAAAGGGAAAAAAAGGGAAAGGAGAGAAAGAAAGCAGGAGAGAGAGGGGGGGAGGAAGGTTGGCCGCAGCAACACGTGGCGGGTATGTACAGCTTGTGTGTGTGTGTATATATAAACATTTTATTCACAAGCTGCTTTATAATAATACCGAAATACCAAAATTACAGAGTGTAGATGTATATTAAACAATAACTGAACAGTTCAAAACCATACCTAATGAATTCAATAATATATTGCAGACTTAAACTAAATGAACTCTGACAAGGAAGAGAACAAATATGAAGAACGTTTCTCTAAGAGCAGAGGGAAAAAAGGTGAAGCAGCTGAGAGCTGGATATTCAAGTCAAGAAATATATTTTTCTTCCCTTTGCAGCTGCTCAGATTACTTCTGTTATGTATTCTCCCAGTTTCATTAGCCACACCCTATGTGGAAGGAAGGTGTTTCCTCGTGTGTTTTGCTCAAAACAAGTTTCAAAGCAAGAGGTGCTAGATTCAGCCCATTGTGTTTTCCAGGATAGCGCTTGCTTCTTGTCCTAGTGTGCATGGTGCGATCTGATAACCTGTCCATCTAACATCTCCTTATTGCAGGGGTGGGCAATTACCGGCCCTCCAGGTGTTTTGGACTTCAACTCCCAGAAATCCTAACAGCTGGTCAACTGGCTAGGATTTCTGGGAGTTGAAGTCCAAAACACCTGGAGGGCCGGTAATTGCCCACCCCTGCTTTATTGGGTCTAAGGCAGGAGTAGGGAACCCATGGCCCGGGAGCCAGATGTGGCTCTTTTCATTATTGCATCTGGCCCTCCAGAGCAGCCCAGACCTCGGTTTCCCAGCATGAGAGTGACGAAAGTGCCGCGACTGCCGCTTTCGCACCGCCATCAACGCCTCTTCCTCATCCTCCGCTGCTCTTGGGGCCCTGCACCCTCCTCGCTGGGGATGGCGGAGCCCGGCAGCGGCACCTCATCTTCCTCTTCATCCTCCGCCATGGGCCTTGGGGGAGGCGGTGGACTCGGGCCTGGCCCTGGTGCCGCGGACCTGGCCTCGCTGCCCCCGGGGGGACGCCCAGCTCATCGCCCTCATCGTCGGGCAGCTCAAGAGCCGCGGCCTCTTCGATGTCTTCCGAAGGGACTGCCTCGCCGACGTTGACACCAAAATCCGCCTTGGCCTCGCGCCCTCCTCCCCCTTCCTTCCTTCCTCTTACTTTCTTTTTCCCTATCTTTTTCTTTCATTCTTTTTCCTCCCTCTCTCCCTACCTTCTTTCCTCCCTCCCTCCCTCTTCTTTCCTTCCTCTTTCATTCTTTCCTTCTTTCCTTTTCCCTCCCTCCCTACCCCTCCTTCTTTCCTCTATTCTCCCTCTTCCTTCCTTCTTCTTCCTTCCTTTCTTTCTCTTTCCTTCTCCTTCTCTTCTCCATTCTCCCTCTCTTCCTTCCTTCCTCTTCTATTTTTCCCCCAAGTCTTCCTTTCCTTCTCCTTCTTTTCTTTTCACTACCCTCTCTCCCCTTCTTTCTTTTCTTCTTTCCCCTTCATTATTTTACTTTTTCCTCATTCCCTTTCCTTACTTTTCCCCACCCTTTCCTTTCCTCCCTTCCCATTTCCTTCCTTCTTTTCCCCTCCTTGTCTCTCTCCTGCTTTTCTTTTCTTTTTTTCCCATAGTTCGTTCTTCTTTTCTTTCTCCCTCTCCCTCCTTTATTTCTTCTTTCCTTCCCCCTTCCTTCCATCTTCTCTTCCTTCCTAGAGTCCTGAGCATGCCTTTTGCAGAGCCAGGTCTGAAGTGTCCCATCATTCTGCCGGGGGAATCCTCATAGTATTTACATATATACTTACATTTAGTTGAATTCAGTCTTAAAATATATGATATATATTACCGGTATATGGCTCTCAGTGAAATAAATTTCCAAATATTTTGCTTTTATGGCTCTCTGAGTCAAAACGGTTCTCGACCCCTGGTCTAAGGGCTCTTCCACACAGCCCTATATCCCAGAATATCAAAGCAGGAAATCCCACATTATCGGAGTGTGGCCTCAGATAGCCCAGCTCAAAGCAGATATTGTGAGATTTTCTGTCTTGATATTCTGGGATATAGGGCTGTGTGGAAGGGCCCTAAGCAGGAGTTTGCATGGGCCCAACACCTAACCTAATTTTTGGAAAGTTCTCTTTCTTTCTCCATCCCCTGCTTTTTTGATTACATGGTTTGATTAACTTAAAATGCAGAATTGTGTGGAATTCCAACACCTGTACATACTTGCCCAACTGTGAGTTTTTTCCCTTCTGATCACTTCTAAGAATGTGAGCAAAGCAGTTTTAGTTGAATGTCCTTCTTCACTAGTTCTTAGATTAACTGACCCAAGAATTAATTGGTACCATTTATTCTAGGCTACATCAATAGGAATATAGTATTAGATCAAGACAGGCAAGACTAGTAATAGTTTTCTACTTTGGTAAGAGCTTACCTGGACCAGTGTCCTATTTTGGGCACCACAATTCAATAAGTATATTGATCAGTTGGAAGGGGTTCAGAAAAGGGCAACCAAAATGGTGAAATGTCTGGAAGCTAAGCCCTATGAGAAGCAACTTAGCATTAGCTTTGGGGATTTCTTAGGGACAATAAGGCCCCTTCCACACAGATGTATAAAATCCACATTGGACTGGAATATATGACAGTGTGGACTCAGATAATCCAGTTCAAAGCAGATATTGAGGATTATCTGCCTTGATATTCTGGGTTATATGGCTGTGTGGAAGGGCCATAAGCGTACCTCCCAAAAACACAATGCCACCAGTATTTCTTGGAATTCAAACCATAATTTGAATATAATTTCTATTCACTTTCCCATTACTTTGGTTACTTAGTGTGCATGAAGATATCACAGCCCATGCTTCAGGACAATGAAGCATAATAGATTTAGTGTACCTGGGTAGTCCTTGAACACACCTTTCTATTATAAAGTTTTTTGACCGAGTTACCATGTTATGGCCGGGGTAATACTGCCAAAGGTCTGTGGTAGAATTGAACATATGCCCAGACTTTGGCAGTGAAAAAAATAACACACTAAAGCCCTACAATTAGAAGTACACTAACCCTCCAAACAAATGCAACGGAAATGGCTGCAATACTTGAATCACTTTCATAGCTTATGCCATACCACCAAACAAAGGAAAGGATATTGGGTAATCTTGTTCTGTGTGAGTACATGTATACACAAACTTTGAGGAGGCTAAGAAGACTTCTCAAATGCAGTTAGCTGAGACAGAACTACTGCGTTCCGTCACTTATTGCGGGGGTTACGTTCCAGGACCTCCCGCAATAAGTGAAAAACCGTAATGTAGGGATGCTATATTTATTTTAATATCTATACAATATTTTAGTAGTTATACACTATTTTAACCCTTTATAAACTTAAAATAAAATGAAGGAAAGGAAGGAAGGAAAGGCCCTTCAAGGCTGGAGGGAGGGAGGACTGAGGAGGGAAAGCGCCTCGGAGAGTGACGGCCCCGCGAAACAGTGAAAATACTGCAATATACTGTATATTTTAAATTAATATTTTTTGAAAACCACAAAACAGCGAGTCCGCTAAAAGCGAACCGTGAAGTAGCGAGAGAACACTGTACTGCACTTATTGAAAGTCTTGAAAGTCTTGAATTTGAATTCAACTCCCAGAAAAACATGCAAAACCATAAGAAAAAAAATCAAAATTTATATTAGTGCAATAACATTTTAAAGCAAACTGAAGGATTTTTTTTTGCTACACCATGGAGGAGAGCACCAAATTTGTGGAGAGGTTGAGTTTGGATTACAAGCCTGGCAGATCAAGGTTTGAATCCTCACTTGGACCACTAGATGACCTTGGGCAAGTCACGCTCTCTCAGCCTCAGAGGAGGGCCATGGAAGATTTCCCAGGGAAATTCTATGATAATTTTGGCTTAAGGTCACTGTAAGTTGGGAACAACTACCCTTCCGACTGTTTTCATTTGCATTAATAAAAGTCCTACAGGTAAGATGCAAATTACGTTATCAAAGTCATACACCAACCTCATTGATTTAGAGACTAAAATGAAAAATCTTAACAAGAGTAGGCTTGTTTACTGCATTCGAAGATTGAAAAAATGCAAATTACCTGCAAACTTCCAATCGTGGACATGGAATCTTTCCCACATGCTAGAAAAAAAAAACTTCTCTGTGCAGCAACACTTAATACACACAAAACAGAAAGGCACAGCCAAGAACAAGGAAGTGATCGGCCCAACCTAAACAAAAGAGCCAGGCCAAAGGGTTTCTGTTTGCTCTGGTAAATAAAACATTTGCAGTCAGGCTACAGAACAGAGCCTTCAAAGAAACTCATCAGAGAAAAAGAAGCACAGAGTTCCCACATCTTATGAATTCTCTATCAGATTGATTAGATGCTTTTACGCATGAGGAATGCTGCGGGTGGCATGTTTCAATGGTTTCTTCTTTCAGTCTAGGACCCTCCAGATGTGTAGACTTATATAACTCACATACTTCCCGGTGAGCATGCAACTACTGTATGTTTTGCATCTGAACAAGTCAGGCAGGAGTTGTTTTGTATTGCTAACTTTATAAAGGGGCTTGATAAGAGTGCAACCAATGGTTCTTGAGAGGAAGTGACGGTGAAAAGCACGAGAGACATCCTATCTTTTATATTACAAAATTATGGTATATTACAAAATTAGCGTACAGTCCCATTCTATGGAACCCTGGATTTGCAATTTAGAGACGGGAATTTAGAATAGTGCAGCACTTTTCAAACCGTGTGTCAGATGCAGTGTATAGATATGTCACGCAATCAAAACGAGAAATCACAAAAATCTTGGAAATGAATGTTATCTGACAAATCTCTCTCTCTCTCTCTCTCTCTCTCTCACACACACACACACATATATATATGAGAGAAAGGTTTTCAGGAGATATGTTGTGCACATTTCATTAATACAATGCACGTAAGTGTCCATATGCCTTAGAAGGGATATGGGGGATATGTGGGCCGCGGTGATGCAGAGGGTTAAGCTACTGAGCTGCTGAACTTGCTGACTGGAAGGCTGTCAGTTGAAATCTGCAGGAGGGGGTGAGCTCCCACGGTTAGCCCCAGCTTCTTCCAACCTAGCAGTTCAAAAACATACACATGTGAGTAGATCAATAGGTACCATCTCGGCAGGAAGATAAACAGCGATCCATGCAGTCATGCCAGCCACATGACCTAGGAGGTGTCTACGGACAATGCAGGCTCTTTGGCTTAGAAATGCAAATGAGCACCACCCCCAGAGCTGGAGATAAAAGGGGAAGCCTTTACCTTTATCTGTGTATCGTTGTTTCTAAATACGGAATGTTTGCCTTTGTGTCTGTATATACTGAAATCCGCCCTGAGTCCCGCCAGGGAGATAGGGCAAAATACTATTATTATTATTATTATTATTTTAACCTCTGGTTTCCTAGTAAAATTGAATTACTGTTGATTGAAATGATGCATGTCTCAAAAATGTGCCACCAACATGAAATGTTTAGAAAGCTGTAAATCTGATTTCCAGAGAATAAAATTATGACATCAATTAATGTGGAATCATAGTGTCATAATTGTGCAGCATGGAAAGCCCCACTGACTAGTGAAAAGTATCAGGATTCACATGCATGCCACAAACCTAACCTAGCCATTACTACCCTTTAACTCTAAACCAGGGGCCATACGTAGCCCAAATCTTTTTTCATAATCCCAAAACCCCCCAGAACATCCTAACGCTCAAATATCCATTTAAAAAAAAATCACCTAATTTCCCCCTGAATGGCTGAAAGAATTATCCAAACCACTACCAAAAGACAACACACTGGTTACATTCCAAAAACCTGCTTAACACACCAAGATAGGAAAAACAGTCATTCAACCAAAGAACAAAACTAGAAGTGATGTGATGCTTAATCCCATGCGACCCAATTTGTAACTGTAGAGTGTTTCAAGGCATCCTTAATACGATTACTGGGTTATTTGGAAGGGTGTGCTGGTACAATTGATGCTGAAGTGATTCAAAGTACATTAACGGCAGCTAAAATGTCAATAGCTACGCAATGGGGAAAAGGAAAAAGACTCAATCTTTTAGACTGATGCGCCAGAACTTGAAAATATAGCTGTAATGCTTAACTTAGAAGCTAATTTAACTAATGCGAAATATACTAACATGGAAATTTAGATGCACGAAAATCTGTTTTGAAATGGTGAATTTGAAAAAAGATATACATTCTTACTGGCTGTTTACATTAGTCTGAGAAATCAAGCTCTATTTTTCCTCTTATGGTTAACAAAATAATATTTTTTGTTAATATTATTTTGCCTGTTGGAAGTGTGTAAGATATTTTTTTAAAAAAAAATCTCACGTACACTTCCAACAGGCAAAAAGAGAAGCAAAACAATATTTGATTACTGGATGGCAGTAGGACAAATAAAGCATATATAAAATGTGATTTAAATACTTTATTCAAATAAATATTTGGGAAATGTTTATAATGGAACAGAAAACAGGAGATAGCTTAGCAGCATATATTGTCTCACTAATTCTCTAAATATGGAGAAATAAAAAGTACTGAAAGTCACTAGCATATTAATTCCTGCATGCCCAGAGAGTTCTGCATTACGTATGCACATGTGCACTTCCAAGGGACAGCATTGAAAAGTTAATTATACCTCTGGGTAATTTCAATTTGACTGGTTTTATATCCATATTCATTATGCTGGCAATCACATTAATGAATCACTGCATTTCCTAAAATGGAAAATCTTCCACAGAGATCTTTTCAGTCACAGAGATCTTTTCATCCCATATCACCACTACTCAGAACACAGCCAAGTGACAGTTTCATCTATCATGAGAATATGCCATTGAAAAGAATATCACCATGGCTGCAATTCCATACATGTTCAAATGGAAGTGAACCCATCAAACCCACTGAAAGTCACTAACAATGCAGCTACACTGTAGAATTAATGTACAAGGTTATCCAGAAAATAAGGTTACAAGGCACATAGCTCTTGCAGGGAATTTTCTCAGGGGAAGTTGGTATTATTGCTGTGTACTGGAAAGCCAGTGGATGCAAATGAGCAGTGCCAGTTGTCAGTAGCTCATCAACTGATGTTGTGGGGAAGGTAAGAGATGAGCATCTTCATTCTGTTTCCCTCCAAGTGCAAAGTTCACTCTGTAATCCATTACCTAAATGCTAAGGGCATGAATGCTGCTGTGATTCATCGCGAAATCGTTTTAGTTTATGGAGAGGACATAATGTCAAGACGGCAAGTGACAAAATGGGTACGAAATATATTGTGAGACCATGAAGAAACTTCACAGAGCCATCCAAAACAAATGTTGTGGGATGTTGATGGTGAGAGTCTGTCTCCTTCATGACAATGCGCATCCGCACACTGCTCATTCAACACCAAGAAATCTTGGCTTCATTTGGTTGGGATGTTTTAAGCCACCCCTCTCACAGCCCTGATCTCACACCTAGTGACTATCATCTGTTCACTAAATTGAAGGAACACCTTGGTGGAAAACACTTTTCCGACAACGACAAGGTGAAAATCAAAGTGACAAACTGGCTGAAAAAGGTGGAGGGAAACTTCAATGGCACAGGGATCAAAAACTCATCCCACAGATGACAAAATGTATTGAACTGAATGGTGATTATATAGAAAAATAATGTAATATCTATGCTACAATCCATGTAAGTTTTATTAAAATATATTCCTTCTTTGTATTAAAAAAAAAGTCTTGTAACCTTACTTTCCGGATAACCCTCGTAGTTTGACACCACTTTAATTAGCATGGCTCAATGCCATTATAGAAGCTATAGTTTTACTAGGTCTTTAGCCTTCTCTGTCAGAGTGTGCTAGTACCTCACCAATCTACAACTCTCAGAATTCCATAGCATTGAGCTACAACAGTTCAAGTAGAGACAAAGTGCATTAATTCTAGAGTGCAGATGCACCCATAGAGATCAATTGTTCCCTGAAGGTTCTAGTGCTAAATTTGGGATTGGACAGCAGCCTGGGATGCACTCAGGATGGACCTGAGAATTGGCAATATTCTTGAGAATACTGTGACCATTTCTGTTCATCACACCAAGAAGGATATTGACGATAGAAGGGTGACCAAGGTTATCAAAGATTTGGAAACAAAGCCTTATGAAGAATGACTTGGAGAGCTGTGTGTGTTTAGCTTGGAAAAGATGGAGACCTGTCCATGTTTAAATATCAGAAGGAATATCATGTAAAAGAGGGAGTCACACTGTTTTCTGCAACTCCAGAAACTAGAATGAAAACAAATACATTCCAGCTACAAGAAAAAAAGATTCTGCCTTTTTTTTTTTTTGAGAACTTCTTTACTCTGAGAACTGTTTAACAATAAAGCTGCATGCCTTGGAGGGTGGTGGGACCCCGTTCTTTGGAGAAGTTTGGATTGGCATCTTTCAGGGGCATTTTTGTTGCTCAATGCCAAGGTTCGCTACTAGAGAGGAAGGACAAAAACGCAGACACAATGTAGAGTTCAAAAATCAATATTTCTTGTTCAATATTTGAGTCTGACCAACCCAAATTTAAACCGGATCTTTTGGAAACCTTTGATTCTGGAGTTTTGGTTGGTCAGCTCTTCTTGAGTCTGACCAACCCAAATTTAAACCGCCTTGACAGGCGTTTTGGTCGCAGGGTCTAGAAGCCGGCGAAACAACCTGGGTTGCCATACATTATATTTTGGAATAGTGATTTGATTGGATCTATACCATTTATTTGCAACTTGGGGACTTTCACTCCACTTAAGACTTCGTTTACCGCTTGTATGCGGCTATGATTCCCATTATGTTGTTTCCATTAGAGTTGAATCTTATACTCAAATATTGAACAAGAAATATTGATTTTTGAACTCTACATTGTGTCTGCGTTTTTGTCCTTCCTCTCCATTTTTGGGAACTACAATTATTACTTTTTTCTGAAGGTTCGCTACTAGGGCAGGATCAACAGAAAGTAACATGAATCCAAAGGAAATATCAGAATCATATCTATCCTTACTTTTAGTTAAGGTTTCAAGCAAAGCCAGTAAGGAGGATATAGTACTTTGGGCCATATTCACATGTCAAAAGTATAATCCCCATTTGTGACTGCTAATATGAAACCGCTTTTTCTTTATCACACTAGAGAAAAAAACCCACTTAAAATCCATTTTCTGCTTCCTGCAGAATTCTGAGGTTTGTAGTTTAGGGAGGAGCCTTTGACAGCCTCACTAAACTACAAACCACAGAATTCTGCAGGAGGCAGAAATCAGATTTTAAGTGGATTTTTTTCTCTAGTGTAATTAAGTGGCAAGTGGTTCTGGATTTTGCAAGGAGCAGACAAAAAAAGACCAAAGAAAGGCTTTCTGCAATATATAGAACAGCTGCTCAAAACGTAGCAAAATAACAATTTTACAAAGGTTTGGGAAACGTATCCATTTACAGTCCCACTCAACTCAATTTAGGCTTACAATGGATTAGAAGCGAGTGAATTAGCTTGGAAAAATAAAGCAAACTTAATACTACCATTCTATAACTCACTAGAGTTTACATTCACCAAAATTCAAATGTCAAATTAAATTACTCAAATCCAGAAAAAGACACACATTGAGGGCTACATTATATTTTTAAAAACTGAGGAACTCTTACTGTACTAAGAATGTCACTCTATGAATCTCTTGAATTCCGTTTAGTTACTAATCCCAAGCACAATAGATCCAATTAATTAACTGAATTTAAATAAGAAAATAACCACGTTTCCAAAGATTCAACAGGTCTACTAGAGGCAGAACTAACAACTGGGCTTCTTAGGCTTCATGCTCCTGTTCTAGTACACTTAATCATCATCAAGAATCATAGAGTTGGAAGAGACCTCGTGGGCCAGAGATAATAATATCAGTCTATTTTGGAGACTATGTTAGATTAAACTGAATGTAATCTTTCAGTACATTGGGTCCAAGAGGATTAGTCTGATGATCACCCATTAATTTAGAATGCAATGGGAATTTATTTATTTATTTACTCTAATTGAATCCCACCTTTCTCTACCCCGAAGGAAACTCAAGGCAGCTTTACATATGGTGACTATTCAATACCTTTGAGCAACAGTTAAAATACATTAAGTTAACGATTTAAAATTAAAACTAAATGCACATTAAAAACATCGAAAACATTACAATCACTTTTTAAAAAACACACCAACCACAATCGTAATCCGGGGCCATTCCCAAAGTCATTGCACATAATTCCGTAGATATTATTGTACTATAGTTAATCTCCAAAAGCTTGATCCCAGAGCCAGGTTCTCACTTTCCTTCTGAAAACCAGGAGAGAGGGAGCTGCTCTAATATCATTGGGGAGAGGTTGTGGAATCTTCTAAATGTTGTTGAAGTATATGCCCCAGCATTCATTGCGATCAGTTCTTCTAACTAGGGCTTCTGGTTCAGATTCCTATGTTTTGCATTGTATCGGCAATGCTCATACTTTTACACACTCTCCTAACATTTAACAAATGAAAATGAGAGACATATAGCCAAACCAAGTAATGGCAAATGAGAAACACACAAGCCAGGTAAGACTGGTTTGCTTTTGCTTGAACTTACTGGAAATAGCAATACAGTATTATGCTCATTCTCTCCCAGCAACTTTCATTGGATGGAAACTGCTATTGCACTTCGAACTCAGTTCACAACAATTGAAGCAAGCTGAGGACAAAGGAAGAAAGTGGAAGATGGAGAAACTAGAATATTTTTAAAGTAGCTGAAAGGGGGGAACAACACAGGATTGATAGGGAATATCCTAGCCAAAACAGGACATTTGGAGGGTCTCTCTCTCTCTCGGCATTACTTCGCGAACGAAGATTCAGGAAGGACTCATCCCACGCTTTTTACAAGCGCGTTGATGACTAAAAAGGCCAATCTGAGATAGGCAAGTTCGGTTGCAGAAAGCGCAGCAGAAAGTCTCCTTGGGTGATGTTTTTCCAAGTTGCGGTTCTTTCTGCGTTGTCGTTTCTCTTCGAGACCCATTCGGCGTGTCTTCTCGAAAGAGGCCGCAGCATTGTGGATAGTGCTTCTCCATGCCTCCCGATGTGAGGCCAGGGTGGACCATTGTTGGTGATCAATCTGGCCAAGCCTGAGATGTTGTTTCAGGGAGTCCTTATATCTCTTTTGGGGGGCGCCTCTCTTGCGCCTGACCCGTGGCGAGTTCACCGTAGAGTAGTATCTTTGGGAGGCGGTGGTCCTCCATCCTAGAGACGTGCCCTGCCCAGCGCAGCTGTGTTCTCAATAGCATGGCCTCAATGCTGGTGATCCCTGCTTGCTCAAGGACAGCAACATTCGTCACATAGTCGGTCCAGTGTATATTTAGGATTGTGCGAAGACAGCGCTGATGAAAGCGCTCGAGGAGTCGTAGGTGTTGGCGATAGGTGACCCATGTTTCAGACCCATAGAGGAGAATGGACAGTATGATAGCTCTGTACACACTGATTTTGGTGCTTTGTCTCAGGTGCTTGTTGCTCCAGACTCTTTTGTGAAGCCTTCCGAATGCACTATATGCCTTTGATAATCTGTGATCTATCTCTTTGTCAATCTTGGCGTCTGAAGAGATGATGCTTCCCAGGTAGGTGAATTGCTGAACGGACTTAAGCACAGGGTATGCTTTTATAAATTGCTATTATGTTGCACTGAAAAGAAAATGAACAGTGAAGCTTTTCTCCTCTTCATGGAAAATCCACACTCCAGCGCATCCCCTGGAATTGTATAGTAATACCTTGAAGTGGTAATCAACAAACACACACCTGGGAATGAGGCCCAGTGAACCAAGTACTAATTAATTTCAAATACACATCACAGGAAGGCATACAAAAAAGGGTAGTGCTTAATACAATACATAGTCTACAGCAGTGTTTCCCAACCAGTGTGCCGTGGCACACTAGTGTGCCGTAAGCAATCATCAGGTGTGCCGTGGGAAATTGGCACTCTCCCCCCTCCTAGCAGCCCCCTCACAGGTTTCCAAGAAACAAATTGAGCCTCTCCACTTGGAAATGTTTTTAAAAAATATGTTCCTAGATTTTTCGAGAGTTGCCTCGCCCTCCCCCCCCAAAGGAACTGTTTATAACAGCTTCATGACATCCATAGTTAACTGGAAGCAAGTTTCACTCAGGGTGAAATTTCACAAAGGTCTGGAGAACAAGCTCTATGAGGAGCGGCTTGAAGAGCTGGGCATGTTTAGCCTGAAGAAGAGAAGGCTGAGAGAAGACATGATAGCCTTGTATAAATATGTGAGAGGAAGTCATATATATGTTGTGTTCATCGAAACAGGCCCAGGTTTCACACTGAGTGTATAAATACATTTAAAAACATATTAACTAAATGTATGACTGTGTTAGAGTGTCATTTTGTGTCATTTTGGTTGGTGGTGTGCCCCAGGATTTTGTAAATGTAAAAAATGTGCCGCGGCTCAAAAAAGTTTGAAAAACACTGGTCTATAGAAATCACAGCAAAAAGTAAAAGTAGTGGCCACTGGGCTTAAAAGAGGAATTACATAATACACAGCAGGTTGTGTTGTCGTAGGCTTTCATGGCCAGAATCACTGGGCTGCTTTGAGTTTTCTGGACCAATTTCCATTGAAATCCACAAGCATGTGGACAATTTCAATTTAAAAAGACAAAACCAGTATTTTTTTTTTTAAAAAAACCTTCTAAAATCAGGACAGTAAATAAAGAACAACACTCAAAAACAGGGGAATTCCAGACAGGGAACAGTCTGGGCCACCTAATACCTGTCAACAAAGAGTCCCCCAGGCAAGAAGCAGCCAGGCTTTGAAGCTGCAAGGCCATTCAATGCTAATCAAGGTGGCCAATTGCCTGCCATAGATGTGAGTGAAACGTCAGGAGAGAATGCTTCTGGAATGTAACCATACAGCCCGGAAAACTCACAGCATCACTATAGATTGATCTGAGAAACGCTATTAGCCATGGTTTATTTAAAATATTCATATGTTGCCTCTGGAGCCAAAGTCTCTTCAAAGCCTTTGGAAAGAGTGAGAAGTTAAAGCCATAAAACACAAAACGCAGCCAATTAAAACAATGTAAAATAGCCACAATGTAAACTAGCCATGATATTAAAGCATGAGGTTGGACCTACGTTCAGCAAAAAGCAGCCTCTAGTGACGAAGTTCAAAGTCTATTGCAAACCGGAAGACAGTTCTGTACACAAGTATTAAGGAAACTCTGAAAGCTGGGTTCACAACAAATAGGACACTATTTTTATGCTCACCTTCCTATCAGATCTTACAAGAACCACAGGTCTACAGCTGATCTTACAATCGGGGCAAGTTTGGAAAGATGCAGCTGGTCTTTCAAATAACCCAGTCTAAGTCATTTGAATTCAACTTTCAGAATCATGAGCAAAATCCCACTAAATAATTGTGAGGATCAACACAGAGGAGAGCTATAACTCTTATGTCCTGTTTGTGGGCTTCTAAGAATATCTGGCACATCAGTGTGGGAAATGAGATGTCAGACCCTGGTCTGAACCAGCAAGGCTTAGGAGACTCTCAACGTACAAGATTTGGGCAAGATAAGTCACATCCTTTGGGAATTTTTAGGAAGAGCAGTTCAAGGTTTAATCACAATGCCGTCTGGGTTATTTAGTCAACGTTTAGCTATGCTGTTGCTGGAACACAAAACCGCAAGCATTTTAAACAATGGAGCCTATCCCTAACCAAGGTTAAAATCCTCATAATCACTCACACCTTTCCATTTTTTTTTTAAGAACAGTCCACATTCCATTTTTCCCATTTCCAACTCTACAATATTTTTATTAACAAGAACACGGTGCTCCATAACTTCAAAAATAGCCTTATCAAGGATGATTAAAGTTTGGCTGAGTTGCTTTGCTTAGCTTTGTGGACATACAGATATATCAGGCTTTGCTGACTCACTCTTATCAGTGAAAAGGCTTTGGAGTTTGATGAAAGACCCTTTCGCGGATGTCCGTAATAGGCTTAACTACTATTTCAGCAGTGTTCCCAGCATGGTGAATATTTGTAACACCAGAGAACAGCGATGGCCATTTCCTGCCCTTTTTTTTGCCTGTGCAGCTTGCTTAGTAACATGGGTTGCATGTTGCAAGAAGTCTTTTCTCTCTTTTTGGAACAGGATTAAAGAAAAATGAAAGAAATTCAGTAGGTGGCATTGAGTCTAAATATTCTGGGAGAAAATATCTAGATTATTGCGGTCAGTACAAAAATATGGGTGAACTATTTTTGCCTGGAGATAACGTCACAAATTGTTAAGGAGTTCAAGTGAAACAATTACATAGAGAATCTCCAAGTTATGAACAAGATAGATTCTGTAGGTTTGTTCTTACGTTGAATTTGTTTGCAAGTCAGAACAGGTAAAATTTTAAGTGTAACTTGAGCCGTACGTACGCATGCACGCGCGCGCGCACACACACACACACACAAACTTTGGATAGCATAGGAAAGGGTTAAAACCCCTGTGGTGTTTGTTTTGCTGCCTGTGCCCTTGTTCAGAAGATTTCAACTCACTTTCTGTCCTTGTGATAGTTGGATTTTGTAAAATTTGGCTTGTTGTGGAAAAAAGGATTGGCGAGAAAGCTTTAGTTGAGACCTTTTTTCCCCAATGATAATTCTTTCAGGAGTGAGTTTCCCTTCCTAGAGGTAGATTTCTCTCACTTCTTGTTGTCTCTTAACTATAAGTTGTTTGTAAGTCAGATATTTGTAACTTGGGGACTGCCTGTACATTGCTACATATTTTCTTTGATAGTTCGTGGAAACGCCAAGAAACATAGACTTATGTTCAACCATCCAAGCCACTGAGTGTACAAAAACAGTTGGTCGAGGATTTTTAAAGACAATGGTAAAGAGCCTATAGCCTTCCAGATATTTCATGATGACAACCTCATCACCCTTAATCATTGGCCTAATGGCTGAGGCTGATGGATGGTGGAGTCCAGCCTCATCTAGATATTTCCCTCCTAACCCTGCAGTTTGTTGCTGTGTTTCCTTCATATTTTCTGACTTCACTGTCATTGGGTTTTCTTCAAAGAGGTTATACAGTGGTGTGGTGAAGTCATATTTCTTTATTACAGGTTTTAAATATGGTTGATATTTATATATGTGTGTATATGTTGAAGGAGTAAAAACTTAGCAAACCCTAAAGGGTTAACAGAGATATTAGTGTGCAGAACCTCCAAGGGGTTTCCTTTACTGTTGTCGCACCCCAAGAGCCTCCAACGACATCTTTCCTAGGGGCTGCATTTTGCCCGCTTGACTTCAAGAAACTTTCCAGCACAGCTGGGTTAACTCCCGGCTCCTACAGTGGGCCTCTTTGCTGTTCTCCCAAGCAACATGCCATGCTAAAGGCATGTCAAGGCCAACCGGGGCCCACCAAGCTGATAGCAGAAGCGGGTACTCGGAGCAGTAAGCGCTACTCCCCAGTCCAGGTGGCTCGCGCTAACGAGGGCCTACATTCTTCAGGACTGAGGTTCTCAAAACAACCCGGGGCTCATCCATCATCCAACTTGATGTTCGACGCACTGGGCCCTGCTGACAGAAATCCTATAAAAGCTGTGGGATTCTGCTTAGCGGCATCTCGTACCAACGACCGCTATTGCCATGATGTCAATGTGAACCAGGCCTTTCGGCCAGCTAGTAAGATCCAGCCAGCCAGCCTTCCTTGGCTGCCTCGTTCCAGCATCTAGCCTTGTTCCTGTTCATCGTCGAGCCCTGCGGGGAAGCCGTGTTGCTGTTGCATTGACTTTGCCTGCAGTACCTAAAGCCGCCAACCTTCTTGCGCCAGTTGGGGGCACAGAGACTATCTATCGCATCCCGCATTTGTTCCTGAATTTCCTCCGCTTGAGATCCTGCTGTTGCGGATACTCAAGCCTTGCTGATTCCAGTATTTGTTGCTATCCAGAGGCTGCATATTAAAGGCTTCCTGGACTATATACTTACATTGCTACTTTATAATCAATAAAGCTTGTTGTACCTCAGCTGTCTTGTCTGTTGTCCGGGGAGGTCAAGTGCCAAGGGCCCAAGGGGGCGACAACCGTGGAAACAGGAGGTGGAGCCTGCAACTGGCCTTAGAACCTTTGAATTCAAACTTTAGCAGTTGGGAGTGAAAGTCGAAGGAGAGAGTGTGTGTGGAGAGTTAGAGAGTCTGTTTTAGCCAGCTGTCAGCCAGTTTTTAAAAAGGACTCTGACTCTACTCTGTGGGAGAATAGAAGAAAAACTGTTTGAACTGCTAGGAAAGTAGTTGGGTTTAAAGGACAAGCAGTTCGTGTAAAGACTGCTGAGCTATTTGTTCTGAGAGTACAGCTATATAGTATCAAGTTGCATCTCCATAGCTAGTATATTGTAACTTTAAGATACGTGCCTCTAAGAAGATACTGTAACCACCTTAGCTCTGAACTCTGAAACCTTAGAACATTGTTTGAATAAACTTTGCAGTTCTTTAACAAAGATATCTTCCCGCGTAGTTACTTCACACACAAGCCTCGAAAACAAATTCTTCCTAGTGGGTAGCCAAGTATAGTGAATGGTAGCAGCAAAAGTTAACAAATAGTGTCAGTGGGAGTCTGGGTTAGAGGGATACCCTGCCCTGACACAGTAATTGAAAGGTCAGTGGGAAAGCTGACCTGTATACTTATTACATTATAAGGTGGCAGCAAGTGGAAATAAAAGAAGTCTTTATATATAAGTTGGTGGTCAGGGTGGAATAAGAAAACTACCCTGCCACACAGTTGAAAGTAAAATATAGGGAGTCCTCCCATGTGGGGATCTTCCTTTACCCTCTTCTGAGGCTGAGAGAGTATGATTCACCTAAGGTTACCCATTGGATTTCCATGGGTGAGGAAATATTTGAACCATGGTCTCCAAGAGCCCTAGTACAGCACTAAAATGACTGCATCACGCTGGCCTCTCAATAAACACTTCTCTCTAATAAAGAGGGTATGGCCAGTGGTCACTGAACCCAATCAATGGTCACTGAACCCAAGAAGCCCCACTTGTATGTTGACATCAGATCCTCATGAGACCAGTTTAACAGCATGGAATCATCCTAGGTGAATTAAGAAGACTCTGAAGAACATCACCAAATTTGGACAACACACCTCTCTGACTCCATAGATGAGGCTTCTAAACCTGCCTGCAGTTCCACATACAACTGGAGTTCACTCATCACAAATAAAATCAGTTTCCCTGCTTTGCTTAATGGCAAAACCTAAGATACTAGCACATAGCTCAGAGCAAAGAAGACTATCCACAGAAGACAAGTTTCTATAATGACTTGAGTGAACAAATATAGTTGGCAACCATGTGGATTTTCAACCTCCTCATGCACTCCAACTTCTTCGAGCCTGTATATTCACAGACCACTCAACCCATCTTGGCCAATTTGAAAAAACAACATAAGGACTTATTTAAATTTAAATATCAGTTAAGCACTGAATAGAACAGCCACTGTCTAGCTTTCTCCAGGTGCAGGCTGGCTCAGGAAATGTGAGGAAAGCTGGGGGTTGCAGTTCAACAGCATCCAGATAGTCATATAATTCCCACCACTGATTTAGGGGGAAAGAAGAAGATATGATTCTTTTGTTTCCTACGCATCGTGGACCAATGGTGGTGATACTGAAGCAAGAATCAGACACCTACAGGCAATGGTACGTAGGTAGGTATTTCAATCAAATGAGAAGCTAAAGTTTGTTTCTTATAGAAAAAAACAAAAAAAAACTCATTGCCTCGACAGTAAATATTTTCTGTGAATATATGAAGCATCTTTAGCCTAGTCGGCCTATCTAGGTAACTGTGACCCATCCGGTGCTGCAACTTCCACAATTTCTGTTGACTAGGGCTGATAAAAACTGTAACGGCAACATTTTTGGAGTACCACAGCTGACCTTCACTACTCTGGGGCAATTCCCTTGCGTTGACTATTAGCAGTTCTCCGTAGTCTATAGCTGAGTTCTGGAATCATAGAGTTGAAAGAGACAAGAAGAGCCATTCAATCCAATTCCCTGCCATGCAGGAAACACACAATCAAAGTACACCTAACAGATGGCCTTCCAGCCTCTGTTTCAAACCCTCCAAGGAAGGAGCTTCCACCACACTTGGTTGAACAACTCTTACAGTCAGGACGTTCTTCCTGATGTTCAGGTGGAATCTCCCTTTCCTGTAATTTGAACCTACTGACCCAAATCCCAGTCTCCAGGGCAGGAGAAAACAAGCCAGCTCCCTCTTCTATTCACATATTTAAATATGACTATCATATTTACTCTTCGGACACACCAAAACAACTAAGCATGTGCTCCTTCCATGCATGTTCTACAGAGACATCAGAACTAATTTCAATACACCATAGCTTCTTAAATACCCAGGATGCACCAGGAAATTTTATATCCACCCTGCTGCGCTCAGACTCTAGCACTACAATAACTTACAGTGTTGCTAGGTTCTGCCTTGCAGCACTCAAAATTTGACGGATGATGATCGACCCCACAAGGAAGAACCCAGACTGGAGTGCGGCTGGAGCAACCTGTTGAACCTAAGGTGTTGCTAGACTTGTAATGTGCCCCTCCCTCCCCCTTTAGTGCTCCCCTAGTGTTTTGATCCCTCCTATTAGACTCTCCCTCCCCCTCAGCCCCACATCTGCTATGTTAACGGTGTCTTTAAACAGTGTTTTAAAAACTGTTTCCTAATCTTTTTTTATGACTGCCTCTCTAGGAACTGTGTTTCCCCTTCCCAGTGTGTTTGTGTCCCACTTTGTGCTGGTCATGGACCGTATTAAAGTGTTGCTGTTGTTGTGGCTTTCCCCTGCCTGCAAAAATGTCCAACTTTCTGCATGCCATGCCCTCACCAACGTGTCAGAGAAATCCACCCGGAAACTGTCATTCGGGAGTTCTACCACTGAGAAATTAGATGGGATAATAATACTAAGCAACACACATTTTGTTCCTAGGTTTTAAATGTAATTTCCTAATTGGTTCTGTCAGAAAAACATGGAAAAACTTTGTTGGCTTTTTTTTGGTGGGAGATCCTGCTATAGTTTTTCTATGAATATCTCACTGGGTCTCAACCCATTCAACATAGTTTGTGGCAGCCGCAAAAACGAAGTTTCTGCAGCAGAACAACTATTTTCAAAGTAAGTATCACACAGCTAAACAGGAAATAACACTTTCAAACCAGGAACAGATTTTTTTTCACATTGTGTAACTTAGTGATCTGCAAGGACGAACATAAAAAGTGCAGGGAACCTTCAACTCTCCAGATACTGGCAGATGCTACTCCTGTCATTCTTTTCAGGAATTCCTTTACTTAGGAAAGGAAGATTGGGGTGTTTTACCTTCCTCTGAACTATAGTCTACAGTCCCTGTAATTTATTTATTTATGCTATTCATACCCTGCCTTTCTCAACCCCGAAGGAGATTCAATGCAGTTTTACATATAGGCAACAATTCAATGCCTCTTAAAACAACATACAATTAAAATAAATTTAAATTAAACTTAGAATTAATGCACATTAAAACATTTAAAAACATTTCATTCACTATTAAAACCATGGCATTCACAATCATAATCCGGGGCAATTCCAGTAGTCATTGCACATATTTCGTATCTATTGCTGTACTACAATTATTCTCCAAAGACTTGATCCCAAAGCCACATTTTCCTTCTGAAGGCCAGGAGGGAGGAGGCTGATCTAAAGTCACTGGAGAGGGAGTTCTATGGCTGAGGGGCCACCACTGAGAAGACCCTGTCTGACATCCCCACTAGTGGCGCCTATAAAGAAGGCAGGGCTTTCCCAGATGATCTTAATATCTGAGGTGGTTCATGGGGGGAGATAGATTTGGATAGGTAAGCTGGGCTGGAACCGTTTAGGGCTTTTTAGGTTAAAGCCAGCACTTTGAATTGTGCCCGCGAGCAGACTGGCAACCAGTGGAACTGATGCAACAAGGGGTTTGTACACCACTCCGGTGAACAACCTGGCTGCTGCCCATTGGACCACTTGAAGCGTCTGAAAAATCTTCAAAGACAACCCCATGTAGAGTGCGTTGCAGTAGTCTTTTTGGGATGTAACCAGAGCGTGGTTACATCCCGAATAGACAGAGTTTTTGGCAGCTGAAAAAAGGAAGCTTCTGGAGTATAACAACTACTTTCAATGTAAGGACTGCAGAATTAAACAGGAAGTAATAAATCAAACCATGAACAGAAAAAAAATCAATTTTTGTTTCATAGTGATCTGTAAGGAATAACAAAATGTGCAGGGAAACTTCAGTTCTCGAGATACTGACAGATGTTACTCCCATCATTCCTTCCAGGAATTCCTTTTCTTAGGAAAGGAAAACTCAGGTGTTTACTCTCCTTTCCTCTGAACTACAGTCAGCAGTCCCTATAATTCATTGGCAGTTCCTCATCCAAGAACTAACCAGGTCTGACCTGTTTAACTTCTAAGATCAGACAGGATCTGGTGCCTTGAAGTTATTTAGGCCCAGACACAAATTCCCCAGTCCAATCATATGAGGTGGGGGGGGGGGACATAACCACATTCATTAGAACTAAATCAATCAAAAGCAACAGAGGTGCACAAAAGCTATGCACTGAAATAAAAATAGTTTTCCCTCACTTATCACTGGTGTTACGTTCCAGGACCACCCACAAAAAGTGAAAATCCGTGAAGTAGGGACGCTATATTTTAATATTTATTCACTATTTTAAGTCTTTATAAACCCTCCCCACACACTTATACACTATATAACCCTCCATGAAAGTGTTGTTCACGTAATCCTCGGCTCCGGCTTTATCCACAGAGGCAGACTCTCCATACGGACAAACTCTTAAGTCCATATTGGAAAACCGCGAAACAGCAAGTCTACGAAAAGCGAACCACGAAATAGCAAGAGACCACTGTAGTACAAACCACACATCTGTATAAAAATCTACATTATTTGCTTTGAAATGGATTATGTCGCAGTCTGGACTCAGTTTAAAGCAGATATTTTGGATAATCTGGATTATAAGGCTGTCTGTCTGGAAGGGCTCTTTGTTGCAGTTAAATTCCACTAAATGCCTCATTCATCAAGCACCCAAACCTTTGGATTTGAGATCAATGATGCCAAACTGAAATGCAAGCTTGGCTTGTCCCATTCCTTTCAATGGCTCGCCTTGAAGCATGGTCACGCCTGTTTCCATTTTCATGTAGTTTTGGAACTTGACGAACTCGCTTTTCCCGAAGGAAGAAGAGGAAGAAAGCCAGTGCCATATTTAGTTGGGGTTAAGAGAGCGCACCTCTTGGATCCGATACTGACAAGCAGGAATGTGTCCAGAGGAGGGCGACTCAAATGATCAAGGGTCTGGAGAACAAGCCCTATGAGGAACGGCTTAAAGAGCTGGGCATGTTTAGCCTGAAGAAGAGAAGGCTGAGAGGAGACATGATAGCCATGTATAATAAATACGTGAGGGGAAGTCATAGGGAGGAGGGCGCAGGCTTGTTTTCTGCTGCCCTGGAGACTAGGACGTGGAAACTACAAGAAAGGAGATCCCATCTGAACATTAGGAAGAACTTCCTGACTGTGAGAGCTGTTCAGCAGTGGAACTCTCTGCCCCTGAGTGTGGTGGAGTCTCCTTCTTTGAAGGCTTTTAAACAGAGGCTGGATGGCCATCTGTCGGGGGTGCTTTGAATGTAATTTTCCTGCTTCTTGCAGAATGGGGTTGGACTGGATGACCCAGGAGTCAAAACCAAGGCGTTTCCCGACCTCCTGTCTGCACAGATGGACTCTAACGCAGTTTGACACCCCTTGAACTACCAGGGCTCAAGGCTATGGCATCGTGGGAGATGTAGTGCGACAAGGACTTGAGTTTCAAAGGGCGGGTGCCGCCACAAATCCCAGGATCCCATGGCATTGAGCCAGGGCAGCTCATGGACTGTCGGAAGTGCAGTCATTCCTCAGCAGAGAAGGTATCCAAAGATCCCGTTTACCTGCGCCTTGGACTAGGCTCAACCCGGCTGCAACGAGGAGGAAGAAGCTCATCGTTCGATCCGGAGCCATGGCTGCCCGCCTTCCAGCCTCCAGTGCAAACTCCTGGCTGAGCGACTCTTCCTGCTGCGCTTCTCTCTCTCTTGGGACGATGAGGCTCTGGCCCCGCCCCTCTCGCGGCCAACCCAGCTCCAGGTAAGACCCCGCCTTTTCCTTAACGCTGCAGGGAGGGGGAAGGCGGAGTTGGACCCTATTGGCCGAGGGGGGAGAAAGCCACGCCCCCGCGCCTGGCCCCGTAATGGAACCCCGGAATGTGGGCGGGGCTTCTTTCTCTATCCAGCGCCCAGGTGAGCGCGAGACTGGAGAAGGGGGGAGCTGGAAAGAGGCGGAATTTCCCCAGGGTCACGTGACTCTCTCAAACCCCAACTGAATGACACACCTCCTTGCTTTTGGGCAGCCCTCCCCCAAAGCACGAATCAAGGAACATGGAAAGCGACCAGAGAAGTCAGCCATAGCAGAGCACCTGATGAACCAACCCTGTCACAACCTATCCTGTGCTTTACTAATAATAGAATATCATACCCTGTATTTACATAGGTAAGGGAGGTAAAGGTTTCCCCCTGTCATTAAGTCCAGAGGTTGGTGCTCATCTCCATTTCTAAGCCAAAGAGCCGGTGTTGTCTGTAGACACCTCCAAGGCTATGTGAACGGCATGACTGCATGGAGCGCTGTTACCTTCCTGCCGGTTGGTACCTATTGATCTACTCACATTTGCATGTTTTCGAACTGCTAGGTTGGCAGAAGCTGGAGCTAACAGTGGGAGCTCACGCCGCTCCCCAGATTCAAACCTGAGACCGTTTTGATTAGCAAGTTCAGCAGTTCAGCGCTTTACCTTCTGCGCCACCGAGGACTCCTATTATTTATTTATTTATACATATATATATATATACACACACACATACATATCTCTCTCGGCATTACTTCGCGAACGAAGATTCTTAGAAAGGACTCATCCCACGCTTTTTACAAGCGCGTTGATGACTAAAAAGGCCAATCTGAGATAGGCAAGTTTGGTTGCAGAAAGCACAGCAGAAAGTCTCCTTGATGTTGTTTCCAAGTTGCGGTTCTTTCTGCGTTGTCATTTCTCTTCGAGACCCATTCGCCGTGTCTTCTTGAAAGAGGCCGCAGCATTGTGGGTAGTGTGTCTCCATGCCTCCCGATGTGAGGCCAGGGTGGACCATTGTTGGTGATCAATCTGGCCGAGCCTGAGATGTTGTTTCAGGGAATCCTTATATCTCTTTTTGGGGGCGCCTCTCTTCGCCTGACCCGTGGCGAGTTCACCATAGAGTAGTATCTTTGGGAGACGGTGGTCCTCCATCCTAGAGACGTGCCCTGCCCAGCGCAGCTGTGTTCTCAATAGCATGGCCTCAGTGCTGGTGTCCCTGCTTGCTCAAGGACAGCAACATTCGTCACATAGTCGGTCCAGTGTATACTTAGGATTGTGCGAAGACAGCGCTGATGAAAGCATTCGAGCAGTCGTAGGTGTTGGCGATAGGTGACCCATGTTTCAGACCCATAGAGGAGAATAGACAGTACAATAGCTCTGTACACACTGGTTTTGGTGCTTTGCCTCAGGTGCTTGTTGCTCCGGACTCTTTTGTGAAGCCTTCCAAATGCACTATATGCCTTTGATAATCTGTGATCTATCTCTTTGTCAATGATACTACTACTAATAATACAATATTATGGATAATGTTGTAATGTAATACAATATAATAATACTACTAATAAGAAGATATTATAATTGTATATTTACGTTATATGTAATATTACTAATAATATTGCAATATAATTTGTTATAATACAGTGTGATATGTAATTGTACTGTGACAATTACATAGTATGTATGTTGTATTTGATATTATAGTATAATATAGTATGGTATAATATATTGTGTATACATATAATATTGATAATGTAATGCTATATATTACTACTAATAATAATAATATGATACTATAACTATATATTTTGTGTTACATGCAATATTGCTAATAATATTGTGATATAGTTTATTGTATTTTTATAGTTCAATGTGATATTGTTATAGTACAATGTGATATGTAATATTGATTTTGTACTGTGGCAATAATTATAGTTCATTGTATTTGCATTTTGTTTGTGAGCCGCTCTGAGTCCCTTTCGGGGTTGAGAAGGGCGGCATATAAATATTATGAAATAAATAAATTATAATTATATATTTTATATTACATGTAATATTATTAATAATATTACAATATAATGGTATAGTACACTATGGTAATATATAATACTGATATTGTACTATGCTAATAATATAATATATTGTATATCTATTTATATATATAACTTGTAAGCCACTCCAAGTCCCCTTCGGGGTGAGAAGGGTGGCCTATAAATGTCGTAAATAAATAAATAAATAAACCAGAGAAGTCAGCCATAGCAGAGCACCTTATGAACCAACCAGGACACAGAATATTATTTGAGAACCCAGAAATGCTGGACTGCTCTAACCATATCAGACGACACAGAGATGACATTGAAATCCGCAAGCATGTGGACATTTTTAACAGAAAGGAAGAAACCATGAAAATGAACAAAATCTGGCTGCCAGTATTGAAAAAAAACTAAAATCAGGACAGTAAATAAAAAACAACACACCGAAAACAAGAATTCCAGACAGGAAACAATCAGGGCCAGCTAACACCTAGAATCATAGAGTTGGAAGAGACCTCATGGGCCAGAAAACAAGCTTGCTCTCTCCTCCCTATGACTTTATCTCACATATTTATACATGGCTATCATGTCTCTTCTCAGCCTTCTCTTCTTCAGGCTAAACATGTCCAGCTTTTTAAGCCGCTCCTCATAGGGCTTGTTCTCCAGTGACCCTTGATCATTTTAATCGCCCTCCTCTGGACACATTCCCACCATTTTACAGATCCCCGACCTCTCTCTGGATCTCATTGGAGTTGTTCACCATTTTATATAAGGAATGTCGTTTTCCTATGCCATTGTATATAATGGGACTTGAGCTTCCATTGGACATCCTGGAACTAAACCACAGCAGATACTGAGAGCCGACTGTGTGCTTACTTGGAATACAACCCAACTGCAGATAGAGAAAGATCTATTTTCAACTAGGTATGATATGGCAGTGTTTCCCAACCTTTTTTGAGCCGCGGCACACTTTTTACATTTACAAAGTCCTGGGGCACACCACCAACCAAAATAACACAAAATGACACTCTAACACAGTAATACATATAGTTAATATGCTTTAAAATATATTTATACACTCAGTGTGAAACCTGGGCCTGTTTCGATGAATACAAGATAGTTAACCTGGCAGGAATGGCAGAAAGACACACACAAAGGTCTTGCTCAACAGCTGTCAGTCTCTCTCTGTGTTTAGAAAAAAATGTGTCCATAAAGCAGTCCACTAGTACTGTTCTTATGCATCAATACACCTCATGGAACAATTATGAGGCTTCCACCTTCAATATATATGCTCCTGTATCATTCCAGGTGGGCATTAGACGAGTCCCTTGTGTATAACTGGTGAACAGGAGAGTTGTTACACAGTCACTAGAAAGGCTATCACATCCAGCCAATGCCAAATGTAGTAATAGTTGGTACACATAAACACAAAAACGGCTGAAGGAGGCGGCGCTCCGGCCCCTTCTTCTTTGCTGCCGCCCGGAAGAAAGGGGGAAGAGAGGTTTTCCCACGGCACACCAGGTGATCGCTCACGGCACACTAGTGTGCCACGGCACAGTGGTTGGGAAACACTGTGATATGGACATAGAATTGATCTGTTCTTCAGACTATTATCTCTCAGAATCCCTCAACAAGCAGTGGGAGGACCCGGGAGTTATAGTCCAAAAAGGGGCAATTCACAAACTCTTTGCCAATTACAGAGGCTCAGTGGAGGTTAGCTGAGGGATTTCACATAATTTTCTCCTGCCAAATACTACTATGAAAGATGTTAGATGCCAGGCTAACCTTAAATTTTGTTGTCTGAAGTGGAAAATCCAAATTTCTGTTTTGAAATAAATTAACACATGCACATGATTTTTTTCAATGGGAACAGTGGGGGGAAACCCCTTTGCATTAGATCCATTCATTGTTCAAGTTATGTGAGGTCTCCTAGTTGCTGTTAGCCCCTATCTACACTGCCATATAATCCAGTTTCGGAATCCAAACTGCCTGCTTTGAACTAATTATATGGCAGTGTAAACTCGTAATCCAGTTCAAAGCAGATAATCTGGATCCGGAAACTGGATTATATAGTCCAACCTTAGACTACAAGTCCCAGCAGCCCTACTCAGCTTAGATATGAGGGAGAAAAAGAACCCAGGATGCTTTCTAAAAATATACAGAGGATATAAATGTAAACATTGCATTGCAGCTAATCAGCCTAAGTTTATTTTGACACTGGAAAGTCATGATGTAACTCTTAACCAGTCATCTGTTTCTTGAACAGGTCAGTGAGTTCATGATTAATTGACACGTAGCAATTGGGGGATTTTGGGGCTGGAAAAGGACATTAGTGGTCATCTAGTTTAAAAATAATCTCTTTCAGTGGCAGAATCTGAAGCCCACTGTTTTCCACTATGAGACGACCGGAATTCAAAGATCTCCTGGAAAGACCCTTCTTTCTGTCTCGCCACCTTTCGAAAGCACATTTGGTGGGAACCTTTCAGTGGTTTCTTCTCCCTCTCTAGTGAAAACTTTTATGTTCCAACAAACTTTGAGGAAGTAGATGCAAGGACTGTTTTACTGATTTTTTTTCTGTGTCAGGGGCAACTTGAGAAACTGCAAGTCGCTTCTGGTGTGAGAGAATTGGCCGTCTGCAAGGACAATGTCCAGCAGATACCCTGATGTTTTACCATCCTGTGGGAGGCTTCTCTCATGTCCCCACATGAAAAGTTGGAGCTGACAGACAGGAGCTCACCCCGCTCCCCGGACTCAAACCACCAACCTTTCGGTCAGTAGTCCTGCCAGCACAAGGGTTTAACCCATTGTGCCACCGGGGGCTCCGTTTTACTGATAACAATATGTAACAAAATTTGGGGGGGAAATCTGTTTTGAAAGTGTTATTTCCTATTTTTTATCTTTGTAAACCACCCAGGCATGTAGCCAGGGGGGGGGCTAAGGGGGCTTCAGCCCCCCCCGAAATTCTCAGGGTGGTCAGCGAAAAGGCCTTACTGGTACATTATTTAAACTGTTATGTCTATTCATATCATGATCTGATCACCATGCTCATTATATCCCACATTAATGGGGTTATTGGGATAACAATACAAAAGGTTTGCTAGGGTAGACCCTCTTCCACCCAGTCTCAGCCCCCCCGAACCAAACTCAGCCCCCCGAATCAAAATCCTGGCTACGGCCCTGAAACCACCTTAAATATTCATTTTGGGGAAAGTTTGGGGGGGGGGGACGGGGGACAATAAATACCAATAATAACAAATCCACCATTGTCAGTGGATCACTGATACTTTCCCTATCTATGAAGGCTCACAATCAGATCAGATTATGGCTTTTTACAAGCACGAAGATCCAAAGTTCACTTCCTTCTCGAGTTTCTACAGTATTATAATAGTACAAACAATTTAAATATGTGCTGTAGCAGGTGAAGGATAAAAACTACAGGCATTATCCAGTCTGACCTAATTTAAAATTTCAATTAAAGGCTCATCATTGAGAGGTAGAATGGTGTAGTGGCAAAGGTATTTGACATTTGGGAGATCTAGTCTGCAGTGAGCCTTGAGAGTCATTGGCTAAATGTAGGGCAACCACTGCCTCTCAGCTTAACCCAGCAGAGCCTGACCTACCTCAAAAATTGGTTGTTAGATTAAAATGACACGGAGAGAAAAACCATGAGCCCACTGAGGGGGGGGGGGAAACCAAGATATGGTGGTTAGGGGCTTCCAAGCAGGGAGGGAGAGTGTCCACTTTGGTGTTTAATTTTTAGATGTAGAAGTTGGAAGTTGGACATATATTTGCCCCGGAAAACCGAGATATTCCTAGAAAGGTGTTCTCTTGGGTAAAAAAAAAGTGTATGTTTATTAACTATTTCCTCACTTTTGTGGAGGTCTTACCCCCTAACTCCAGCAAATGTGGAGGGTTGATTGTCCTTTCAGAATGGGTTTACCACCCCACTGACATGGAACTTCTCATCAACCCACGTACCCACAAATGACTGTTGCAAGGACAGCTTGCACATTCTGTTTCAAAAAGGACTGTTTCTGACATGGCATGGCAATGCAATATCGGAAGTCTGAGACATTTGCTCTTCCTGTTTTCTGACCATCTCCATCACACGTGAAGACTCGTGTGTAAATCACTGTATGGGTTGTCAAGTCATCCTGTGACTCATAGCTGCTGAATAAGTATGTTACTCTCATGGAAAAGCATTGGGTACAAGGGGGTCAGAGAAGAAAGCATCATATTAGTGCAGTGGTTCCCAACCTTCCTAATGCTGAGACCCCTTAATACAGTTTATTTATTTATTTATTTCGGGATTTTACCCCGCTCTTCTCAACCCCCAAGGGGGGACTCAGAGCGGCTTACAGTACGGCACAATTCGATGCCCACATAATAACAATATAAACCCCAAAACACTTCAACAATTAAAATACATTAAAAATACATTAAAATACAACTACATTAGCACCATACACATTCACTCTGGATTAAAACAATGTTCAGTCCATACAAACATTGGCCATAATCACCCACTTTCATTAAAAACCAATCTAAAATGCTGCCTTGTGCTGGTGTACGAATGCCTGGTCCCACAGCCAGGATTTTACTTTTTTCCTGAAGGCCAGGAGGGATGTGGTGGATCGTACATCAATAGGAAGCGCATTCCACAGGCGGGGAGCCACCACCGAGAAGGCCCTATCCCTCGTCCCCACCAGCCTCACCTGAGACGTAGGCGGGAGCGAGTGCAGGGCCTCCCCGGATGATCTTAGATTACGAGGTGGGACATAGCGGCTGATGCGTTCGGACAAGTAAGCTGGGCCAGAACCGTATAGAGCTTTAAAGGTCAAAACCAGCACTTTGAATTGAGCCCGGAATTGGACAGGCAGCCAGTGGAGCTGACACAGTCCCTCATGTTGTGGTGACCCCCAACCATAAAATTATTTTTGTTGCTACTTCATAACTGTAATTTTGCTACTGTTACGAATTGTAATGTAAATATCTAATATGTAGGATGTATTTTCATTCACTGGACCAAATTTGGCACAAATACCCCATATGCCCAAATTTGAATACTGGTAGGGTTGGGGGTGGTGGTGTTGATTTTGTCATTTGGGAGTTGTAGTTGCTGGGATTTATAGTGAACTTACAATCAAAGAGTATTCTGAACATCGAATTGCGCCTTACTGTAAGCCGCTCTGAGTCCCCCCTCGGGGATTGAGAAGAGCGGGGTAAAATCCTGAAATAAAAATAAATAAATAAATAAACTCTACCAAGGATGGAATTGAACTAAACTTGGCACACAGAACTCCCATGACCAACAGAAAATACTGGAAGGGTTTGGTGGGTATTGACCTCGAGTTTTGGAGTTGTAGCTCACCTACATCCAGAGAGCACTGTGGACTCAAACAATGATTGATCTGGCATGAATATTCAATATGCCCAAATGGGAACACTGGTGGAGTTTTTGGAAAACAGACTAGACATTTGGGAATTGTTGGGATGTATAGTTCACCTACAATCAAAAAGCCTTCTGAACCCCATCAATGATAGAATTGGGCCAAAATTCCCACACAGAACCCTCATGACCAACAGAAAATTCTGTGTTTTTTGATGGTCTTTGGCAACCCCGTCTGACACCCCCTCATGAGCCTCCAGGAATCCCAACCCCCAGGTTTAGGAATGCTGACTTAGTGGCTAGCAGGTGAAAGACGTGCACCTATGCACTTGCCATAACTCAGCTGAACTCGGCAGTTCTTATAAGTAGTTGCAAGGGGATCCAGATGTTTCCCCTCTTAGGGTTATAGTTTTGTCTCTTAGTTATTCATTAGAGTTTTATGCATGAGCTTTTGTGGATTACAATTCCTCAGTACCTTCTTTCAGTGCTTCCATCTTCTTTCAGACTCAAAGATGCTTTGCATAGTGTGTGTGTGTGTGTGTGTGTATATATACTGTATATATATATAGTTTATTGCATTAGCCGCAAGGCCATATCAAGCAGAACAAACCATGCAAAAGAAATACATGTATCAAGCATTGAATAGTGGTTCTGTAATGTGCAACAGTACATTAAACAACCGTTCTGTAATAAAATAACAAATACTTTCCTAGCACCTCTGCCTTTCTGCTTCATTTTCGCCAAAATTCCTAGCCTATATACACATCTATTTGTTCCTCAAGTATCATCCCCTCTGCTATCAATTCCAATTGAGGCAATATATCGTTGCCTACTTTTACTAGCTTTGTAGAAGAATGTTGCTACTTTGGTAATTAATAACTGGTTGGGATTGGAGAGGAGGAATATAGTTCTATTAGTCGGAGTCCAGTGGGATTTATTGAGTAAGAAAACTTCAAGTAGAAATTTTCTTTCTTTTTCATATATTACACATTGGTGGAGGATATGATTTAGATCTTCCACCTCCTGGGCCCCACAGACACATGTTCTCTCTGTGTAAGGGATGGAATGGTGTCTACCATATCTAGTTAAAGAAAAACGAGCTGGCTGGTAATGAAAGCTAACACAAATAGCAGTGTGTATATGCCAGATGGAATCAGACTCTATAGGCTCAGTGTCATAAATCAAGGAAAACACCCAAAGTATGCAAAATATGTCTCTATAATATCACATTGGTGTCAATGAATGCATGGTATATCACATTAAACATACAATGATAAACAATGAAGGCGCCCGATGCAATACGCTCCCAAAAGTACTTGCCCTATGGCGAATAGTTGCTGGAAAAAGGTCCGCTCTGTGCCAAGCTTATGGTGGCGGCTCGGGCTCAGCGTGGGCGATCGCGAGCAGGGAGAGGAGGCGCTGAGTGATGACGCGTCAATTCAATGATGTAGCAATGACGCCAGCACGTAGGGAGTGGTGTGAGGGGTTCCCCGGAAAGATGAAACCATGGATGGGGAAATCCCCGTGCAATGGAGGGGAATCCCAGGCGTCCTATCAATAGGCCTGGCGGTCTCGCGTCTTCGTGGTGCTCTCTGTGAGCTGAAAACCACTGTGGTGAATCCCAGGAAGCGGCGGGAGGGGATGATGGGATCACAGGCGGGTGGGTTCGATTCACAAAACACAAAGCAGTCCGATGAAGAGCATCAATGCTCCAAAGGGGAAAGTTTTCCCCAGACTAAGCATGGAGGAAGAGGCGGTGTGGCTTCTTCTTCACATGAAGGCTTGGAGGTTTAGCAGAGCCTTTGGGTCACCCTAATCCACATGGAGCAGGGTTATGTGCATCTCTCTACCTGATATGTGACTGCTGCTTGGTATAGCTACAAGAGCCTTGAAAAAGGAGCCTATGGGGCCTTCCGAAATAACCCTGCTCCATGTGGATTAGGGTGACCCAAAGGCTCTGCTAAACCTCCAAGCCTTCATGTGAAGAAGAAGCCACACCGCCTCTTCCTCCATGCTTAGTCGAACCCACCCGCCTGTGATCCCATCATCCCCTCCCGCGTCGCTTCCTGGGATTCACCAGGAATTCACTACTTTATTGAAGATAAGAAACAGTTGAAAAGATATTGTCCATAAAAATAGCAAAAGTAATCCAAAGGTAAAATGTGAATGGTATAGTCCAAAAGCAATCGTGGCATGAAAGTTTCCAAAGACTTGGCAAGGCTCCGCTTAGCAAAAGCGGATCAGGGAACAAGGCAGGATTGCAAGGTCCAAGGCACTCCTTGGCAGGCCACTAGCCCAGACTTGGCTACGTGGATCTTAGCTTGCTACACGTCTGTAGATGATAGACGTGGCCGAGGTACTGAGGATCCGTTCCCACGGATCCTATACTTCATCCCCTTGGCGAGGCCCCCGACGCTCTCGGCTGCTCCTCCTCAATCTGTGCTACGGACCTCGGCCTGTCTAGGCTGTGGAACCAGCCCCTCCTGCTCGCCTCAATGCTCCGTCTCCTATCAAAGGTTCGTCCTTGCCTCCCAGCACCTGGCTCCCTATCTCCATGAGAGCCGGACTCCCTATCTGCTTCCCGGGCCTCCTCCTCCGTTGTTTCCCACATTCTTTCCTGCGATCCTCGCCCCCCCCGGCCTTTCATAATCTTCGCTATCACTGCTTTCGGAATCCACCTGGCCTTCCAGATTCTCATAAGGATCAGGCCAGCCGTCATCCCAGGCCAGGCTCTCTGTGGGGGAAGAAGGCCCAGCTAACTCAAAATCCCCTTCTTCCAAGCCCTCCAAATCTTCCTCAGAATCCACCTCAGCCCATTGGCTCTAATGCAAGTGGGACCCCCGGTGGTGCCCCTTGCCCCCCAGGCACGAAAGAGAACTGGGTTGCTACACATTGATTCATTCTGTTCAAACCTTGCCCTTGTCAGAGCCACTCTTAGGTGTCTTGGTAGATTGGCCGTCAGATAGGGGGCACGACTGTAGATGGGATTCAGTGCCGCTAGCCATTTCAAAGAGCCTGCACTAGATATAACTGTTTGATGCTTATTCAACTGTCAGAGCTCCATTCTGGGATTTGTAGTTTGATGAGGGACTTGGCTAAGTAGCTTTAGTGGATTCCCAGAATTGCAGGACTCAAGCAAGCTCTCAGTGGGCATTTCCAAGTTCCCCTTACTCAACTACAGATACCAAGATTCCATAAGGCAGAGCCATGACTGCTAGATTAATATAAAATTGCTATAACTAAGTAGTATAAATACACTATACATAGATACACAGCCTAAAATACACTTAAGCTGCTTCTACACAGCTATATAATATGGATCAGAATGTAGATTCAAGCAATTCAGTTCCACTCCAGAGTCTTCTCACACACTGCGGGAACCATGAAAAAGCTCCCGTGACATCCACAAGCTCCCCTTGTGCCAAATTGATCCAACAGAATGACATTTTTTTCGTACTCTGTTTGGAGAAGTGCGCTGAATGGCAGCAACCCATTCAATAAGAATCAGTAACATAAATAATCTTCCAACTCAAAAACAATAAGGAAAAAGCAATTCATTCTCAAGAGGGGGAAGAAAAAGGTGTTTCCTTACATGAATTTTCCATAGGTGGTCCTGTTTATATGAATGCATTAATGCTGTGCATGTTCGTCCCAAATTTGTGTTCTGCAGTGCACATATACTGATTAGCTGCAGCACATTTTATTGCCATTTTTGGACTTTCTTCTGATTTTTAAAATACATGTGAGTGTTTTCTAGTCCCCATCCTCCCAATAATCCACACAATTCTACATTTTACAGCATGTGTAGATGGGGTCTTAGAATGTCAGAGGAAATATAGTTGTTGTTTATTTTTTCCCATATTTCTATCTCAAAAGTAGCATACAAGGAAAATCATAAATGAACCCCTAGGTTTGGTTTTAAAGTAGGCCCTGCCGATTTACAGGTTGGATTTTTGAATATTTTCTTTTTAATGGATTTGATAAATATATTCTCTCTAGGAATCTCTATGGTCATCTTCTGCTAGAGAACATAGATATTCCTAGACAGAGATATTATCTCTGTCTAGGAATAGATAGATATTTATTTATTTTATTTATTATTTTATTATTCGGATTTACTAGACCGCCCCTCCCCAAGGCTCGGGGCGGTTTCCAACACAATAAAATTACACAAACAGCCTAAAAACATCATAAAAACGTTCCTAAAAACAATCACATATGTCATTTAGAATGTGGAGACCCATCTGCACTTGGTCCGTAAATTAAACCAGCATTGATGCCATTCAGGTTGCCAAGAGAAGGGTATTCCAGTTGGTGTGCCCCCTCCTACTTTCTCATATAACCTTATTGGTGGGACACATGGGGGGGGGACCTATAAAAGAAGAGGTTCATTTCTTTCTCATTGTAAAATATAGAAGAGTTCTGTATTCATATTATTCAGAGGATTATTACCCTTTGCTTTTTGAAAATCGAGAATATGGAGAAGATAATTAAATTGTGTCTTCAAGGACGCCATGCAAAGGTAACTTCTAGTGTCAGGTTTTGGTAGTTCTTACAACGTAAAGCAAGCTCACAAAGAACAATCTTTGGAAACGGATTTATTCCGTTTTATCACAACCATAAAAAAGACAGATCTGAAAGTTTCTCGTCAAACACCCTGTGTATATCGTTCTCCAATCCCATCCCCTTCTACTGGGCACATTCCATTCCCACAGTGCCATCCTACAGTTTCGGTTTTCCACAAGACCAGATGGTCTTCTCTATAATATGCTCTCATCCATCTTCCCAACCTCCCCCTCTTCATATCATGCCACGGAGTGTCGAAGCAGCTAGGCCCAAGCTGGTATGGACATCCTAACATCTAGGGTGCAGATCAGAAATGTTTATTTATGTCAGTGACAGTTGGTCAGTTCCATACCCATGGAGCAATGAATCCATCCCAGATTTTAATTCAAATCTTAAATTCATCTGGAACATCTGAATGTCAGCTTTTTTAAAAGTCTGGACTAAAACCTAGAGCAGATTCAGTGTCTCACAGATGTGGATTGGCATCTTGCTAGTTAGTCAATTTCAGCCACAAGACCTATCAACAACACAATAAGATTACCCAAAGAATAAAAAATTGTCATAAGGAAAAAGAGATAATTTCAAATGTTGTTGGGTTCTGGAGAGATAGATGCAAGTGTAATTTTTATTTTTATTCAAGGTCCACAGGGAGAGCTGGGTATTGCTTCATTTATCATGTCATGTCTGGAAATTATGTTTGAAAGGCACACCTTGCCTTTTAATGAATGTAATATAAAACCACAGTTAAAATGACTTGAAAGCTGTAGCGTACAGAAAATGCTTATGATGCCATGACCCGAGAGGGTGAGAGCTATTGTACAAGTAGCAGAATTACAAGTAGGAGAACATAGCAGAGCAAATGATTACTTCTTACATGCAGGAATAATTGCCGAATGGCAAGAAGCATTAGGTTGTATAATAGGCTCTCAAGGGAGCAAGCAAAATACTGAGACTTCATTAGAGTTGACTCAAAAGCACTGAAGATAAATGAGGAACAAAGCTTTATCTAAAGAAACAGTCACGTGGAAGTGCTTTCAAGAAGGTGGGAAGAGCTTGGCCTAAAGACAAAGATAGATATATCTTTTGCTGTATTTCACCATTCTAAGTAGGCAACCTTAAATAAGTTTTAATTAAGCAATTACACTTAAGGCACACCTATACTGTCAAATTAATGCAGTTTGACCCACCCTTTTCAAGTGGCATAGCTCAATAACTTTAGAATCGTGGTATTTGTAGTGTGGAGAGGCAACACCATTCTTTGGCAGGAGCAATACCTTCTCAAACCACAATTCCCGTACACCGAGCCTTGGGTTGTTATCATACAAGGCTCCTAAAACAGGTTTGTCATCACAAATTCAGCTTTCTTATCGTGCCAAGCTTTACTGAAAGTGCTTTGAAAAAGTCCAAAGCACATTTAGCTTACCGCAGCAGCTAGGCATTACTCCTCCCAAGCTGTGCCTTCCATGTCTACATACATGCTCCCCTATTTTTTTGTGAGGACTGGGGAACTCCAAGAGTTTAGAGCAGGGGTGCTCACACTTTTTCAGCATGCAAGCTACTTATAAAACAACCAAGTCAAAATGATCTACCTACCCACTACTCAGAGAGCCATAAAAGCAAAATATTTGGACATTTATTTCAGTGAGAGCCATATAATATATTTTAAGACTGAATTCAACTAAATGTGAGTATAATAAGCCCCTGAATTTATTCATAATAATAATGATGATAATATTCATTCAGCCTCTGCTACTGCTACTACTACTACTAATAGTAGTAGTAACAACAACAGGTTCCTAGAGTAGAAGGAGACCTCCAAGGGCCATCCAGTCCAACCTCCTGCTGCCATAAGGGAAAAACACAATCAAAGCATTCCTCACAGATGGCCATTCAGCCTCTGATAATAATAATAATAACAACAACAATGGGTTCCTAGAATAGGAGGAGACCTCCAATGGCCATCCAGTCCAACCTCCTTCTGCGCCTGGGCGGCGGCGGGAGCCTGCGGAGCGGGACTGAGCCTCCCGCCCTGCCTGCAATCTACCAGGACACCCTACACGATCTACCAGTAGATCACGATCTACCTAATGAGCACCCCTGGTTTAGAGATTTAGACCTGCACATTTCTGTACTTTAAGTTTTGAAGCATTATACTGAAGCACTGTTCATGCAAACACTTAAAATATTTTTAAAACAGTTTGCAATTAAAATACATTTTCTGTTTATTCTGCAAGGGGAAAGTGTAGTTTTGACTATGAAACCATTTTTAATTATGAAAGCCATGCCTAAGCAAAATGGGCATGAAAAGGAAACATTTAATTAAGAGGGGAAATTCATGACAATGTTTTGTTGCAGCCATGGAGTTGTGCAATTTCTTTCTTTATTTTTTTAAATGAAGCAATCAGAGAGAAAGAAAAAAACTTTTTTTACTTTGCAGCTAAACTTATTTATCTGCCTACCAGAAGTGACAACAGCAGCAGTCTGGGAGCAGGAACCAGGAGTAGAGCACCGCAGCACATGCAGCTAGCCTCAAACTGCTGTAAAAGCATCTTCAGATTACTGCATGGTCAAAATAACTTTGAAAGAGGGTTGCATGTGCATTGAGAGCCCTAAACCAGGAACTGACAGTTTTCATAAAGTACTGTTTCAATGTGAGTCAAAGAATAATTTGCAGTGAGTTTATGATGATGTCATGCAATGGAAACTTTTTTCATCATGGCTAGGGAACCTCCTGTATGACTTACAAACCTCATATCCTTGGCATATTAGGATATTAGGCTAGCGGTGTCTGCATTACTTCTACAGTGTAGATGCCCTCCCTCAAGGTTTGTGCTGTATCCCTGCATGGACACAGACCTTTTGCTGATAATTTTTTTCCCCAAGTCTCTATATGCACACACCCCTCTCATTTACCGGGAATGTGGCGCAGCTGGCTATGTGTCAGCTGCATAAGATCTCTCTGACCAGTAGGTCATGAGTTTGAGGCCTGCCCGGGTCGAGGTGGGTGCTCGACCTTAAGTGTAGTCAGCTGTCGACCTTTGCAGCCTGAAAGACAGTTGCATCTGTCAAGTTGGAGATAAAGGTACCACATTAAGTGGGGAGGCAAATTTTGACTGAATTATGAGGCCATAAAGAACTCCAGGAAACGCTGAAGGAATGTGGAAGAACAACAAGGGACGCTGAAAATGCTGAGAGATGAGTGCGTCAGCTCCCCCGGTGGCCAGAGTTTGTCTCTGTTCGTCTATATGTATGTTTGTGAAACAGCAGGAATTGTCTGCTAAGTATGTGTACTGTAATCTGGTCTGAGTCCCCTTTGGGGTGAGAAGAGTGGAATATAAATACAGACCCACTTCTTCCAGCTTGCCTTCCAGGTGTAGGCCTTGTGGGACGCACCCCCCTGCGGAAATCGAGTCTTGACCCAGGTTGTTTTTAAGTGCTGCTCTTCGATATTTTAATGTCTTTTTATCCTCTGTTTTTATCCTGTATTGTTGTTTTTATTCTGTGATCTTTTAGTGCTGTGAGCCGCCCCGAGCCCACCGGGAGTGGCGGTATAGAAGCCAAATGAAATAAATAAATAAATAAATAAATTTACAGGATTGTAACTTATGCTTTAAAGACTTTCTGCACCACACAAACACAAATAATTTTCTGGCTTCATCCATACCACTTCCCATTATCTAAATAAGGCCAATCCAAGACATGTTGATGATGCAGACAAATCAGCAAATGCTGGTCTCCCGTGAGTACCTCCCGTACAACCGTACAACGAACCTAGTTATTTTGGCACCCATAACAGAAAACCTTACAAACCCTCTTACCTTACTGGTAGTAAAAATGTATAAGAGCAAGCAACTTGATCTTTGTTTTCAACACACAAAATTTGCTCTCAGAACCAACATACAGGCATATAGAATTAATGGAGTTTGACAGCACTTCAACTGCCATGACTCAATTCTATGGAGTCTTAGGATTTGCAGTTTTTCACAGGCTTTAGCCTTATTTGCCAAAAGAGTGATAGTGCCTCACCCCACTCAAAAAAACAGAATTCCATAGGATTGAGCCATGCCAGTCAAAGTGCTGTCAAACTGCATTAACTCTACAGTTTAGATGTATCCTACTGCATTCCGCCTACTGGTAGGGCTGATCATGTGGGTTATTACGGACAGCTGCCAAAATTAGGAACCCGAGGCAATTGCTTCATGTGGCCTGTTGAAAGAGTTGGTCTCTGCTGAGTGGTGTGTTTATCTTAATGTTTATCCTCGCTCTTTCATACAAAGCTGTTATTAAATGCACCCATGCAGGGCCGTAGCCAGGATTTTGGTTCGGGGGGGGGCTGAGTTTGGTTCGGGGGGCTGAGACTGGGTGGAAGAGGGTTTAATATAACACAACGGGTGTGGTCACTGTAGAACCAAAGAAAAAGTATCCAAACACTGGATTCACTTAAAGGATATTGTATTCAATAATTACTCCTGAGGAGTTGCAGGCAAATCAACATATCAACCCCAGTTGGGTGCCTTAAATACAACCATGTTTCAATCCCTTATAATTAGAATATCCATGTTTACATTTTTTGATACCGGGGTGAGTTTGGTTCGGGGCTGAGACTGGGTGGAGAGGGTCTGCCCTAGCAAACCTTTTTATTGTTATTATCAAATAACCCCATTAATGTGGGATATAATGAGCATGGTGATCAGATCATGATATGAATAAACATAACAGTTTAAATAATGTACCAGTAAGGCCTTCTCGCGGACCACCCTGAGAATTTCGGGGGGGGGGGGGGGCTGAAGCCCCCTTAGCCCCCCCTGGCTACATGCCTGCACCCATGCAGTTCTAGCTTTTGTTTGCTTGTTTGTCCAGCCAGTTGGCTGCAACTTCTGGCAGCACAATTCTGTTCCTTTCAGAGCAAAACTTGTACATGACACCATTTTTAAATACCATGAACCTTCTATGTGTATTTATTTGCATAATGGGTTTTTTTGTATGAGCTTTTCTTTATACTGAATTTAATTCACTTTTAGGTTGTCATTACAGTTGACAAACAACATTCTCTTAAATACATTTACTGGGAAACAAAATATAGGCTGAAACCTTATTTACAATGTAAGTATATGCATGTCATCTACTCAGAAATAATTTATACAGTGTTCAAGAGAGCCACTCCCAGGTTATGATATTCACATTAACACAAAAGAAAGAAAAAAAGGAAGAGAGGGAGGGAGGGGAACCGAGGAACGAAGAGTCAAGATTCTAGAGAATCTTACTTTGTGTTTCCAGGTTTTACTCTTGACATATCCATGGACCATATAAAATCCATAATTTGGGCCCCAAACCTGACCTTAACTTATACACATCGTCGACGTATGCATGAGTATATATTGTACCATTTAGTTATTTATTTATTTATTGTGTCAGAAGCTAGTTGAAGGTACAGTTAATATGCATTTAAAAGCACAAAGCTTAAAAAAAGAACTTGCCATTATGCTAGATGTCCTACTTGGAGTGCCTCTGGTGTCGCTGTGAGAAGGTCGTCCATTGTGTATGTGGCAGGGCTCAGGTTGCATTGTAGTAGGTGGTCTGTGGTTTGCTCTTTTCTGCGCTCTCATGTTGTGGCCTCCACTTTGTAGTCCCATTTCTTAAGGTTGGCTCTGCATCTCGTGATGCCAGAGTGCAGTCTGTTTGGTGGCTTCCAGGTCACCCACTCTTCTGTGTGTCCAAGAGGGAGTTTTTCATCCGGTCTCAATTGAGGTGCTAGGTTTTAGCCTGCCACTTTTGGACTTTTGCTTGCTGAGGTGTTCCTGTGAGTATCACTGTAAATCTTAGGAAGCTGTTTCTTGATTTAAGGCATTGGATGCATGCTGACTTGCAGCAATGTACTCATTGATGAGAGATAATTTGAGTTGCAGTCCAAGAATATCAGCAAAGCCACAGATTGCCCATTTCAATCTTAGATATAGTTGATACAGTTGTCTTCTACCATCTTTGAAAAATTTAAAAGTTGAATTTCAGACCAGACTAATCAAGATCCTTCACCATCAATCAGTGGTTGGGATACAATTTTTTTTCCAATTGATAACTTTTTTGGTGTTTTTTTTCTTTCTGAGAAAAGTGTAAATGAATTTTTTTTTTAAAAAAAGAAGAACCATATTTCCTTTTCCTTCTTTCTGGAAGAATTATCAGAAATAACGAAGGCTTGAGCCCATTATATTTTGAAAGAATGATACAAGTTCTATATACCTTTGCACACAAGTGTGTTGTTTCCTGTTATTACTGTGTGTCTTTAGGTTGTTTCTAATTCATGGCAGTCCTATACCAAACAGGGGCTTTTTTTTTACCAAGATTTGTACAGAGGGGGGTTGCCTTTGTCTTCCTCTGAGGCTGAGAAGGTGCGTTTCCCCAAGGCAATTTTTCTCCTCCCTCAAAAAATCTTTTGTTGGTGGTAGTGTTTTACCTGCTGTAAAATTTTCCAAACCTGCCATTTCTTGCTTGGTTTTCTTCACCCCTTACTCAACTCCCCTCTCATTTTGTGAACTGAAAGCTTATTTGTGGAGCTAGAATGTAAATAGTTTGTGAACAGCTTGTCTAAACATGCATTGCTGGCTTATATAACCGTGAATTCCTCCCAAGAGACAGCCGCCTTGTCACAATAATGAGACAGCACAGGCGGGAAAGGCTGAAGTTCAGTGGTAGAGCACAGGCTTTGCATACAAAAGTTTTAATCCCAAGCATGTCCAGATAGGATTGAAATCATTGACAATCAGTAGACAAGGCAGGGCTAGCTAGAAGAACCAAAGGCCTAAATCAATAAAAGGCAAATCCTATCTTCTATTCGGAAATATCAATTGTTATTATTGGTGTTGGTTATATATGCATACCCTCCCTATTCCCAAAACTGCAACTCGGTGCATTTAAAATTGGTCTAAAGAATGACTGTAGCATTTTTCTTCCATCAGATACTATGTTATACCAATGTACATCCTTCAGCCACAATGAGAGGTGGGTAGTAAATATTATAACATTATTATTGTATTGTCGAAGGCTTTCATGGCTGGAATCTCTGGGTTGTTGTGAGTTTTTGCAGGCTGTATTGCCATGTGCCAGGCATCCTCAGAGGTTATGAGGTCTGTTGGAAACTAGGAAGATGGAGTTTATGTATCTGTGGTATGCCCAGGGCGGGAGAAATAACTCTTGTCTGTTTAAGGTAGGTGTGAAAGAACAACACTCAAAACCAGGGGAATTCCAGACAAGAAACAATCAGGGCCAGCTAATCACCTCCCAACAAAGAATTCCTCCAGTCAGTAAGAAGCCAGACCTTGAAGTTGCTAGGCCATTAAATGCTAATTAAGGTGGCCAACTGAAAAATTCACACCTACCTCAAGCAGACAAGAATTCTTTCTCCCATTCTGGACATTCCACAGATATTATAAACCCCATTTTCCTAGTTTCCAACAGGCCTCACAAACTCTGAGGATTCCTGCCATAGATGCAGGCGAAACATCAGGAGAGAATGCTTCTGGAATATGCCCATACAGCCTGGAAAACTCACAACAACCCAACATTATTATTATCATCATCAACATCATCACCACAGTATGTCACAGCAAACGAGAGCTATATGCTGGATTTTGTACTTAAAAAATCACAAGTTGAACACTTCCCAAGCGTCTAGGACTGTGTGATGTATTTTTGAATGGTGCATGCAGATGCAAGTAAGGTGGCCTTTTGCAGTTGACAGATCGTGATTTTGTCAATGTTTATTGTTTATTCTTTATTGTTAATAGCTTCCAATACTTCAACGTTCCTATCACGTACTTTGCTCAAAGGCTCAGTTTTGCCTCTGTGCCAGCATGGCAGCAGTAAAGTGATGTCAGGCGGTTTTTTGATAGTTGTAGTCCAAGCATTAATTTTTCCAAGTTTATGGTATATGTATTGGTGCCAAGGCTGGCAAACAAATGGAGGATCACACAGATAGCAACATAAGCGAATGCTGGAGTCCCTAATAATAAAATGGCATAAGGCAACAGCTGAGCTGGGGGCAAGCTCTAGCTGTCAGGCATGCATTCTTTTGGCTCTGCTATTTCCAGAAAGCTTGCCCACTGCCCACTTCTCCCATCATTTCTCTAAGTGGAATAAATTAAGTAATGTAAGTGGAATAATGAAGTTTGTATTCTTATCTCTTTTTGTTCCTGTGCATTGTATGTCAGCCTGTGAATGTGTCTGATGTTCATAATGATGTTCAAATCGATGTGGATGAAGGGCCTGGGGATGAGGGGTTGTCCCGGATGGAGTTCAGTTCTGAAGAGAGGCCTGAGCAAAGCCACATTCCTTAGGACAGTGTTTCCCAACCAGTGTGCCGGGGCACACTAGTGTGCCGTGAGCGATCATCAGGTGTGCCTTGGGAAATTGGAACTTCCAGGAAGGGAGGGGGGAGAGTCTAGTGTGTTGAAGTATAAAAACCCTAAGAAACCTACCTCGATAAAGGGACAAAATTACAACCCCCCCCTCCCCACCCATTGTCTACTTGGTCTCTCACTCTCCATGCATTGGGAAGACTCGCCTCCCTTTCCCCAAGTTGAGACCTCCCCTTGCTTCCCCCCCGGGCCTAATGCTGGATGGTTCAGTTTAGCACCGGCCCCACCCCTCCCTCCTCCCCGGTGCATGCGAAACCGCTCTCGGCTCCCCTCCAGCTGCTGCCCGCCGCCACCGCCTTCCTTCCTGCCTGCTTCGCCAGCCCTGAGATGCCCACCTGGGCCGCCCCGCTGACCCCCGAGGAGCTGCGCAGGTGGTGAGAGAGGCTCCTGCTCCCCACAACCCCAATTCAAGCCTGGCGGGGAGGAAGGGGGCAACCTGAGAGGGAGACTGCTGGTCTCTCGAGGGCCCCCCTCCAGAAACTGTAACTCCCAAATGTCAAGGTCTATTTTCCCCACACTCCATCTGTGTTCACATTTGGGCATATTGAGTATTCATGCCAAGTTTAGTCCTGATCCAACATTGTTTCAGTCCACAGTGCTCTCTGGATATAGGTGAACTACAACTCCAAAACTCAAGGTCAATGCCCACCAAACTCTTATAGCATTTTCTCTTGGTTATGGGAGTTCTGTGTGCGAAGTTTGTGTCTTTCTGCCATTCCTGCCAGGATATCTATGTTGTGCTCATCGAAACAGGCCCAGGTTTTACACTGAGTGTATAAATACATTTAAAACATATTAACTATATGTATTACTGTGTTAGAGTGTCATTTTGGTTGGTGGTGTGCCCCAGGATTTTGCAAATGTAAAAAGTGTGCCGCGGCTCAAAAAAGTTTGGAAAACACTGCCTTACGATGACCTTTCACTGCTTTCCCAGAGCAGCAGCCTGGAGCTGATGCTGAGATTGCTCTTCTAGGTGCAAAGGGAAAGGGTAGTGAAATCTTGGATAGAAAGCAAAGTTTTATTAAACAAAGGCAGGACTTTCAGAAGTTCAGGCGATCAAGTCCTTTACAGCAAAAGATAGATCATAAATCTTTATCTAGTGGGAAAGTGAAAAAAAGCTTTTCTCACAGTTCTGACTTTGAAAAGGGTTTATAATGATTTGTGAAGTCTTGACTCTGCCTTCTCTCTTCTGCTTTAGTTCCCCCTGTTTATAGGCCTTCCCAATAGTCTAGATCAGTGTTTCCCAACCAGTGTGCCGTGGCACACTACTGTGCCGTGAGTGATCATCAGGTGTGCCATGGGAAATTGGAACCTCCAATACCCTTACTTCCCCCTCCTGCCGAACACCTTTTCTTCTCCACTCGGGCTCTCTTCTTCCCAGCCTTGCTCTGCTCGCTTTGCCTCACTTTGTTCTGGGGCGAGTCTGCGCAGTAGCGCCCGCACGGGTCATGTCTTCCTCCCTCCCCCCTCCCCTCCTGAACACGCTCACGCTGCCCCCTCAGATCAAAATGGTGGCAGAAGCGGCAGTGTAGAAGAAAAAGTAAGTGTTCGGCAGGAGGGGGAACAAAGGGCGTAAAGGGGAGGGGGGAGGAAGAGGTCTCTGTCAAAAGCTGGCATGGGCAAACTTGGACCTTCCAGGTGTTTTGGACTCCAACTCCCACCATTCCTAGCAGCCTCAGGCCCTTTTCCTTCCCCCCCCTCAGCCACTTAAGCAGGAAAGGGCCACAGGCTGTTTGGAATGGTGGGAGTTGTAGTCCAAAGCACCCAGAGGGCCGAAGTTTTCTCATGCCTGTTTTAGGGACCTTAAAGTGGTGAGCCTCCTTCCAACATTGTGATTCTGGAGAGAAAACAAACAACAACATAACATAACATTGTTTGAGTCCACAGTGCTCTCTGGGTGTAGCTGAACTACAACTTCCAAACTCAAGGTCAATTCCCAAGCAAATCCTTTCAGTACTTTCTGTTGGTAATGAGAGTTCAATATGCCAAGTTTGGTTCAATTCCATTGTTGCAAGAGTTCAGGATGCTCTTTGATTGTGTGTTAACTATAAATCCCAGAAACTGTAACTCCCAAATGTCTGAACTGAACTGAACTTTATTATTTATGAGTCGCCCTCCACGTTTGTGCTCCGGGCGACTTACACAACTAGCGATTAAAATATTAAAAATATTAAAATATTAAATGGTTAAAATACTAAGGTCTATTTCCCCCAAACTCCATCTGTGTTCACATTTGGACAGATTGAGTATTCATGCCAAGTTTGGTCCTGATCCAACATTGTTTGAGTCCACAGTGCTCTCTGGATATAGGTGAACTACAACTTCAAAACTCAAGGTCAATGCCCACCAAACTCTTATAGTATTTTCTCTTGGTTATGGGAGTTCTGTGTGGGAAGTTTGTGTCTTTCTGCCATTCCTGCCAGGATATCTATGCTGTGTTCATCGAAAGGCCCAGGTTTCACACTGAGTGTATAAATATATTTAAAAACATATTAACTATATGTATTACTGTGTTAGAGTGTCATTTTGTGTCATTTTGGTTGGTGGTGTGCCCCAGGATTTTGTAAATGTAAAAAATGTGCCGTGGCTCAATAAAGGTTGAAAAACACTGGTCTAGATCAGTGTTTCTCAACCAGTGTGCCGTGGCACACTGGTGTGCCGTGAGCGATCATCAGGTGTGCCATGAGAAAAGCTCTCTGCCCCCCTTCCTTCCCCCCTCGTCTTGCCGAACTCCTGTTGCTTGGGAGAGGAGGAAGAAGGGATGGGCGGCCACAAAGAAAAAGAAGGGACTGGAGCACCGCCTCCTTCGGCTGTTTCCCCAAGCAGCCTCCAATCTGCCATGACTCTCACCCCTTGCTTGTTGAAGCCGCGCGGAGGAGGAGCCCCGCCCACTGAAGCCCGCCCACCGCTCATGCTCCTCCTCTGTGAGAGAGCTGAAGCCGGGGGAGGGGGCATGAGGCAGCCTGGCTCCGCCCCTTCCCGGGCTTTAGCACTCCCACAGCTTCGCCAGCCTTGAGGGGGCAGTGCCAAGCCAGCGATGGCAGAACCCTCCCCCGGCACCAACTGCTGCTCTGGGCCAGAGTCAAGGCAGAAAGGGAAGAAAGGCAGCTCCATCTTGCCTCCTTGACTGTCCATCAGCTCAGAGCCCCTCTTGCTGTGTTTAAAATAATTCTATAAAATTATTTATTTAGATAAGTAATTTTATTTGTTTAAATAAATGATGTTATGTATTATTTTATAGAAAGTATGGTGTAATGTAATAATATATGATATAATGTAGTGTTACATTGCATTATAATTTAAAATACTTGTTTAAAATGATTCTATAAAATTAAAAGTAATTTTATTTTGTTTAAATAAATAATGTTATTTATTATTTTAAAGATAATATAATATAATAATATATAATATAATATAGTGTTATATTGCAATTTGATATAATATAATATAATGTCAATATATTGTATTATGTTATAGTATAATAATTGTAATAATAATAATAATAGTATGATTACGGTAAGGTATGTGGTATATGCATTTGGTATTGGTGGTGTTGTATTGTAACACAGTATAATACTGCCAATGATAATGTGATACAATAATTATATCGTGATATTATAATTTATATATTTGTATTACATGCAATATTGCTAACAATATTGTGATATGTTGTAATCTTAACTGTTGTTTTTTCAGTTTGTTGTAAGCCGCTCCGGCAATATTGTTATATGTACACTGTAAGCCACTCTGGCAGTATTGTTGTTTGCTGTAAGCCACTCTGAATCCCCTTCGGGGTTGAGAAGGATGGCATATAAAAATAGTAAATAAATAAATAAATAAATAAATGCTGGCTTTCCCCCTCAAAGCTGGTAAAGCTGTGGGAGAACTGAAGCCGGGGGGGGGGGAGGGGCAGGGCATGGCGTGGCCTGGCTCTGCCCCCTCCCCCAGCTTAAGCGCCCTCACAGCTTCACCAGCCTTGAGGGGGCAGTGCCAAGCCAGCGGTGGCAGAGCCAGCACAATGCTGGCTTGACACTGCCCCCTCAAGGCTGGCGAAGCTGTGGGAGAACTGAAGCCAGGGGAAGGGGGGGCATGGTGTGGCCTGGCTCCTCCCCTGGCTTTGGCACTCCCAGCAGCTGCTCCCAGCAGCTCACCATCCCCCAGACGTTCTTTACTGTGTTACAGTGTCATTTTGTGTCATTTTGGTTGGTGGTGTGCCCCCGGATTTTTTTAAATTTAAAAGTGTGCCGTGGCTCAAAAAAGGTTGGGAAACACTGGTCTAGATAACTTCCTTTGTATAAGTTTTTGGGTGGAGCTTAAAATCCCCCCAGAGGTCAATCTTAGTTGGGTCAGGTCTATTCCTTTTCCATGTATAGAGCTCTCTTGCTGGACTCCTCCTCCTCCTCTTTTTTTTTACAGCAGAACTACTGTGGCTTAACCTTGTGGTTGTCTGGTAATTCTAGGTCCAAGCAATTCAAACAGGCATTCTTAGCTGCTCCATTTAGCAGTATTTTTATACCACCAGTCCAAGGCACAATAGAAGCTTTTGGCCAGCCTAAGCTTCACAGGAAAGAAGATTAAGACAGTTTATAAGCAACAACTTGTAATCCATCGCTTTGTTTCAGAGGCAGAAAACTCCAGAAAGTTGACTGCAATCAGCAAAATTTCCTTTTATAATGTATTGTTTTAAGTTACCTTATGATAGTCCCAGGTGGAGTTAACCCTTTATTCATCTTGTTTCAGTAAATTCATTAACTGAAAGTGCCTCTTTCTGCTAAGGATCTTAATCTTAGCAGAAGGTAAACAGATAGCCCCCAAGTAAAGCCAGACATTACAATATTGTTTTCCCAAAGGCTCCGGCGTGCCATCACATGATTCATGAGAGACCAGGTCCTCAGTCAAGGCAACATTGTTAATTCAGGCTGGTTTCATTTTCAAGTGCTCTCTATTCCATGTACCTTGTAATTGCCAAGCTCAAGTTTTTGCCTGGGAGTTTTGTTGTTTTGTTTCATGGTTTGAAGTTAGTGGCTTCACTGATTTCAATGTATCAATAGACCTGGGGGTTTGCTAAATTCCTGGATTATCTTGGACAGTGGATTTTTAGTTTTACTATTTGTACTTCTTTGCCTACATATATTCTACAATAACCTGCTTGCTGATATTATCAAAGCCAGTGTGGTGTTTCAAGTCAGAGGTGTTTCTGCTCTGGAGTATGACACTATGTGCTTATTTAAAAGCATAATCATAGCATGTACCAACAACATCTTTCAACTAAACGCCAGTAAGCAGGCTCCTGGTCTTTGTGCAAGGACAATAAAGCTGTGTAAATGACATCCCATTTCATCCTCCCAACAATCTTATTGTTGTTGGGGGAAGTCAGGTTATATTAAATTATCTCGCAAGAGCCACAGCAAGAATAAGTCGTGGCAGGTGAGAAACATTTATTTGGCAAATACCCATTTTGTGAACGTCCGGATCTATGGAGGAGCTCAGCAGCAGCTACCAGCACCTGGGATACTTTCTGCAATGTTCTGTTCCCATTTAATTATTTTATTACAAAGTAACTTACCTAATAAATGTGCACTGCGGTGTGTTATCCCTGATCCTTGCCTCTTTGTATCTTCCTTGCCTCCTGTGTCTTCCTCTCAAGCTTTTGCCGTCCGCAACCCGCTCCGGTGGCCACATGGCCCACACGACCCCATGGCCCTCGAAGCAGGGCTCTTGGACTCTATTTCCCATGTATTCACCAGCCTTTCATTCCAATGAACCCCATTCAAACCCTCACACCGGTGGGTGCCCCGGATCCCTCGATTGAGAGCCCTGGTATTCATGGATTTTACCCATCTAATGTGTATTTTATATCTTTATGTATAAAAACATCTTTTGAAGAAATATGCCACTGATCACGACCTTGGTGACCTTTCACCAGCACCTCACAACCCAGGAACTCCCTCCAGAAGTTTTCCTGGGCATCTTCTTAATCATAAAGAACTCAAGCACCCATCATCTCTGGGGCCAATCCATCTCCATTGGCCCCATAACCCCAGCTGTTCAGAGGGCAACAGGGGGCTGTGTTCGGACCACTGTTCTTTATGCAGCTACTTGGGCATTACAAAATACATTCATCACCTGGCATGAGTATCTCAACGCTGGGGAGGCCATGTCCTGTTTTCCACATTGATATGTCCCCTTTCCCAGAACTGGATTTGATAACCCTATCATCTTTAACAATACGCAGTACGGACTACAATGGACATGGGTGCTGTGGGTGACCGCCCCACCTTGATGGGTCATTCATCCTCACAAAAGACTTTCATAAAATGCATGGGATCTGATACCCTCTCTTTGTTCTGTCCCTTGTTAGTACAGCATTGATTCACTCAAAGTACTTTGCTATCCTCTGTCCCCCAGACCAGCCTGCCCCCACCCCCAGTCATCCATTGGAGAGAAGAAATCTGCATTGGAAGCAGGGAACGTTATCTGATTGGCTGGTGGATGTCTCAGTCTCGCCTATGCAGGGAATCCTTTCCCAATTGGCCGTGATATCAATGGGGCCCAACCAATCATGGCAAAGCCAGCTCCAGCTAGGAGAAAAACAAAATGCATGACTGTATAAAAATGTATGTTTTTGAACTGTATGGGATCTCAGCTTTCTTCTGCGTCTTACCACAAGCTAGCATCCATTTCAGCTGACTTGAATAAACTACCTCAACTTGGTGAGATTTCTTTGATTTGGGAACATTGGGTGCATGGGTCAACGGGCAGCTTGCCTCCAGTACTGGTATCCGCATATTGGAACTCGGCATCCGTGGTTCAGGTTGCACTATCTGTGGCCCGGATCTCACTATCCGCAGTTGCTTTAAATTACTCGATTTCATTATGAGGTCAATTAGGCTGAGAGTAATTAGATTTGTTCAGGATTTGGCTATCTGGCTGGCTGAGATATTGAATGCATATTTCCTTATCCTAGTCCAACACTCGAATGTTGGCATCTTCCTAAACACATTACTTCCTGTGTACTAAAAGGCAAAATGTATTCATTTTAACAGGGGCAGTTTCCTTGTTAGAGCGACCTCTTACAAAGGAGTAGAGGATTGTTATAGGAAGGGATTTTACCACATTTTACCCTTTTAGTGCATTAGAGCAATGTTTTTCAACCTTTTTTGAGCGGCGGCACATTTTTTACATTTACAAAATCCTGGGGCACACCACCAACCAAAATGACACAAAATGACACTCTAACACAGTAACACATATAGTTAATATGTTTTTAAATGTATTTATACACTCAGTTTGAAACCTGGGCCTGTTTCGATGAACACAACATAGATATTCTGGCAGGAATGGTAGAAAGACACAAACTTCCCACACAGAACTCCCACAACCAAGAGAAAATACTATAAGAATTTGGTGGGCATTGACCTTGAGTTTTGGAGTTGTAGTTCACCTATATCCAGAGAGCACTGTGGACTCAAACAATGTTGGATCAGGACCAAACTTGGCATGAATACTCAATATGTCCAAATGTGAACACAGATGGAGTTTGGGGAAAATAGACCTTGATATTTGGGAGTTACAGTTTCTGGGATTTATAATTAACACACAATCAAAGAGCATCCTGAACTCTTGCAACAATGGAATTGAACCAAACTTGGCATATTGAACTCTCATTTCTAACAGAAAGTACTGAAAGGGTCTGCTTGGGAAATGACCTTGAGTTTGGAAGTTGTAGTTCACCTACACCCAGAGAGCACTGAGGCAAAGCGAGCAGAGCGAGGCCGGGAAGAAGGGAGCCCGAGTGGAGAAGAAAAAGTGTTCAGCAGGAGGGGGAAGAAAGGGTATTGGAGGTTCCAATTTCCCACGGCACACTTGATGATCGCTCATGGCACACTGTTTGGGAAACACTGCATTAGAGGTTTGCAGTGGTTTAAGAACACAGCTTATTTTGTGAGTGTGGAAGGACGGTTATGCAATTAGACCGGGGCATGATTTTGAAATGTATTTCAAAACCCAAATCCTTCATGCAACCTATAATACTATATTAAATTGAAAATAATCAATTCAAAGTGCATATTTCGACACAGAGATAGCATATTTTCAAATTCCACTTGATCCACCATAGACCGATACCATTTATTTACTGTCCACTTTGATTTGTCTTTGATTTGAAATTATGGATGTAAAATTAAATGATCTTAATGAAAATAGAAAGCAAGAAGTTGAAGAAAGATGGAACCAGGTCAAGAATTATATTAAGAATAAGTCTAGAGATCAGGCCATAAAAAATAGAATACAAATGTTACACAGTATGTAAATCTAGAAGACTTGTCTCCAAACGGATTAATATGTGAAAGAAAATAATCCATGTGGTGGTGGTGAGAATTGTAACTATTGTGTTTGTGTATGTCCTAAAATAATGTATATATTTAAATAATCAGATATATAGACATTTGTTGTCATATGAATAATTCATTTCTAAAATACTAAAATATTCAGAATGTCACACTCCAGCGAAAGACTTTATTTCAGATTCCAGCAAAAATGAAAACAGCAGGGTGGCTCTGGAACATCTTTGGTGAACATTGGCAACCTGTACATACATCCTACACCGACAGAAGGAGCGCAGTTGGAAGGTATGTAACGGCCTCCAAAGGGGAAAAGGTGTAGGAAGCTCAACTCCTTTTCCATTGTCAGCTTCTAACTCCTCCTCCATTATGCAATGTTTAACTGTTCTGAAGAAAGCCAAAAGTTACGTAATGTCACATAAACAAGTACAAACCTAAAACAGAATGTATAAGAACACTTCTATCAGAACCAACTAAAATAATACAATTATTTCAAAATTGACAAAATTATGATCTAGCTCTTGGTAGTCACAGATTTCCCCTTCATATTCAAACTTCTTTTAAGAACTAGAGAGGAAGATATTGGTGGGAGATGTGTGACCTACTGGATATTGTTGGACTATATTAGCTTGCGGTAAGGGATAATAGAAATTATAGTCTAGAAAGTTCTGGGCTGCATACATTTAGGGCCAGGAGCCCCCAGTGGCACAAAGGGTTAAATCCATGTGCTGGCAGGACTGCTGACTGACAGGTCAGCGGTTCGAATCCGGGGAGAGCGAGCTGAGCTCCCTGTGTCAGCTCCAGCTCCCCATGCAGGGATATGAGAGAAGCCTCCCACAAGGATGGTAAAACATCAAACATGGGCAATGTCCTTGTAGACGGCCAATTCTCTCACCCCAGAAGTGACTTGACATTAAAAAAAAGTTGCTCTTGACATTTAAATTTTTTTTAAGGCCACCTGTAGCTTAAGCATATAACTGATAGTAGTTATGTCCATGCTGGTTGGATTACTTTGGAAGCTGTAGTTTTAAAATAGTAACTTATTTATATTTATTTATTTACATCATTTATATTTCGCCCTTCTCACCCCGCAAGGGACTCAGGGCAGATCACAATGGACATATACAGGCAAACATTCAATGCCATAGACATACAACATATATAGACAACGAGTTACACAATTGGTCGAGTGCTCACCCCGACCCGGGCAGGCCTCGAACTCATGACCTTCTGGTCAGTAGAGATCTTATGCAGCTGACTCCCAGCCAGCTGCGCCACATTCCTGGTACAAAGCTCTGATATTTGGAGTTTGGGGTATGGAATTAGAAATGCTTGGGTGATGTGGCAAGCAATAAAAAGGGGAAGTGATGAAAGACTTTGCAACAGCCCCAGTACATGGTTTAGCACCCAGCAGAAGTAAAGTATAGATGTTATAATCGTATAGAACACTGTGAATTTTAGACATAAAATAGCTCTCATTAAATTTACTGGAATTCAGATGGAAGCCTTTAGTTGGTTAATAATTTCCAGGGCAGAAAAAGGTGTGCTGTGCTGCTGTAATAGGATTTTAACAAAAATGAAGGAAAAGATTTCACCAACGTGTGTCTGACTTGGACGACATGCTCCAGACAAAGTCAAGATGTTTTGTATCTGCAAGCGTGTCTCTTGAAGTGGTGTTTTTATCCTGCCTTTTTTCCAAATAGCAGCAGAGGGCCTTTCGAAACAGGCTCTATATCTCAGGATATGATCCCAGGTTTTCGGCTTTAACCTGGATTAGATGAGTCCACATTGCCAGATAATCTGGGATAAACAGAAAACCTGATCTGGAGGGGCATAAACAATCCACACCTAGACTGGATGCTGGTGGTTTCCATTTCAGTGAGGTGATAAATCTGCTCCACTATCTAGTTAAAACTTTGAACTATCCAGTACAATATATCTATTTTGCATGATTCCCAACCTAAATTAGAGTGATACTTAATTAGAGTGATTAGAGTGATACTATTCTTTACAATGCAACCTTTCTACTACCCCTTAATACAGTTCCTCATGTTGTGGTGACCACCAACCTTAAAATTATTTTTGTTGCTACTTCATAACTGTAATTTTGCTACTGTTATGAATTGTAATGTAAATATCTGATATGCAGGATGTATTTTAATTCACAGGACCAAATTTGGCACAAATATCCCATATGCCCAAATTTGAATACTGGTGGTGTTGAGTGGGATTGATTTTATCATTTGGGAGTTGTAGTTGCTGGGCTCTACAATCAAAGAGCATTCTGAACTCCATCAATGATGAAATTGAACCAAACATGGCACACAGAACTCCCACAACCAACAGAAAATACTGGAAAGGTTTGGTAGGCATCGAACTTGAGTTTTGAAGTTGTAGTTCTCCTACATCCAGAGAGCACTGTGGACTCAAACAATGATAGATCTCAACCAAACTTGGCACAAATACTCAATATGCCCAAATGAGAAACACTGGTGGAATTTGGGTAAAATAGACCTTGACATTTGGGAGTTGTAGTTGCTGGGATTTGTAGTTCACCTACAATCAAAGAGCCTTCTGAACCCCACCAACAATAGAATTGGGCCAAATTTCCCAAATAGAACTCCTGCCTTGAAGGGACTCGTTGGTGTGAGCTTCCATCCAGCCTTGCATGTTCTCCCTCACCCACACACGCGCACCATGCTGCCATGAGCCAAGCACGCCTGCTCTCCCCTCCCCACTTGGAATCTCCCTTTGGCTGAGAGGTTGGCCAATTACAGTGGAGGAGGGCTTTGGTGGGAGGATTCGCTTTTTCCCAAAAAGAAGAGAAGGACAGGTGGAGAGATCTTCAGCCTTCTCTGCCAAAGGGGTTTATAAGGTCATCAGAAATATCTGTTTTCTGATGGTCTTTGGCGCCCCCTCTGAAACCCCCTGACCCCCAGGTTGAGAAGTGCTGCTTTAGAATTTAAATAAATATGTGCTGTGGGCTATATTTCAGGGGAAGGAAGTGGCAAAAGCACCTCTAAGTAGTTTTACCTAGAAATTCATGGGGCCTCAATATGTCAACAGGTGACTTGAAGATGCATACAAAAAGACAAAGCTATCATTTGTATTATAAACCACAGAGCTAAACTGTAGAGTTAAACATTGGTACTATGGAAAATCTATATATTTTACAGCTTTCTCTATTTTTTTCTACATGAATCTCACTTTACCACAAACAGGATGTTGCAAAGCTTGTTGACGTTGTTTTCATTTACATCGTTTCTTTCTTCTAGTGCTCTGAAGACAGCATAGGTAAAGGTAAAGGTTTTCCCCTTGTTGCTCCCCTACTGGGCTTGTTTTGTACCTGCATTATGTACTTGGTTTGCCCTTACCTGCAAGGGCCTTTGTTCTATTTTCAAATGAGTGGACATTGATGGGAGGGACTGTGTTTTGGGGCCAAGATGACGTCACCACCTTAACCCCTCCCCTTCCTGAGGTCACCTGAGAGGCTGGACTTCCTCTCCTTGCTCATTCCAGCACAGAAGCCGCATGGACGTGGATGGAAATCTAAGCCATGCTGAGACAAAGCATCTTTGTTCGCTATACATACATAAGCTATCTGGGACCATTAGCAGCAAGGCAGCTGGGTCTAACAACCTCCACCGCAGGCGGAGGAAGCACAGGACTCGAACCTTCTGGGGGGCTGATTATGTCCTTCGGAGGAGCGCTGCACCTCCTGCCTTAAAAAGAGGACTAACAATGTGAACGTTGAGCCCCTTACGTCTAAGATCCCCCAGGTGGGCCCTATCCGTTTCTGACTGACTGACTGATGGAGATTACACGTTAGCTCCCGATTGGGTCGCGGCTCAGGACCTCGTTGCCACCCCTTACTGACTGGCCCGGCTTGCCTGCGGTCCCCTTACCGTCCCCTTTTCAAGGGGTCTGTCGGAAACTGAGTCCGCAGAAATGTAACCCATCTACCGGCCACTAGTGTGATGTTTTGTCTGTATAGTCTGTGTTTTTTTATGCTATGTTACTGTGTTTGGTGTTGTGAGTTGCCCTGAGCCGTACGGGAGTGGCGACAGGCAAATCCAAATAATAAAATAAATAATAAATAATAATAAATACATAGCCATCCTAAAGCTTTGTACCAAATCTGCAGTGACAAAGGAGGACCTGTCCTCAATATAGAGCCTGTGGATTTTGGAGCCTAAGGACTTCACGAGACTAAAGCTATTGAAGGCAACAGGAAACCTGGAATCAAAGAACAGCACCTTCACTCTGCAATCTAAAGGCAAGTGACTGTACCCTTTTCCCCCAAAGGACCCCCTACATCCTCGGCAACCAACCAAGCATTTGGGCCACCAGTTTCTACTGGTTGTAATTCAATAAATCTTTGTTTAGTTCACCCTTTTGAGTCCAGAACTCATCCTTTTAAAGACTCTCCAGGTCTCCCTGTGAATGGGAAGGCTTTTCTCTACTCCAGGGCCTACAAAGCTTTCACGTCCATCTCTTTAAAGCCAATTTTACAGGCCCTGGAGGCAGAACACCACTGACATTAAGTCCAGTCGTTTCCAACTCTGGGGGCTGGTGCTCATCTCCATTTCTAAGTCGAAGAGCTGGTGTTGTCTGTAGACACCTCCAAGGTCATGTGTCCAGCATGACTTCATGTAGTGCAGTTACACGTGCATGGAGCAAAGACAGCATACACAAGTCTTTTCCTCCCCAGTTTATCTTTAAACATAATCCTGTGGGTTAGGGTCAGACTGAGCTGGCCCAATTCACCTAGTAAATTTCATGGCTCAGGTGGGACTAGAAACTGGATTTCCCCACCCTCTAAACCAGGTGTCAGGAGAGGAGAGGAGCCCCCGGTGGTGCAGTGGGTTAAACTGCTGAGCTGCTGAACTTGCTGACCGAAATGTTGGTAGTTCAAATCCAGGGAGTGGGGTGAGCTCCCATTGTTAGCCCCAGCTTCTGCCAACCTAGCAGCTCGAAAACATGCAAATGTGGGTAAATTAATAGATACTGCTTCGGTGGGAAGGTAACAGTGCTTCATGCAGTCATGCCGGCTATGTGACATTGGAGGCATCTATGGACAACGCTGGCTCTTCAGCTTAGAAATCGAGATGACCACCAACCCCAGAGTCGGACACGACTAGACTTAATGTCAAGGGGAAACTTTTACCTTTACTTTAGTATAGGGATCAATCGCCTAACTCCTGAGAGGGGTAAAAGTGGCTGGCCCAAACTCTTCCCCTCAGACAGAGTGTGTGGCTACAAGTAAGGTTTGCTTGAGAAGAACTATCTACAAATGAAATATTAAATACAGCTGGGAAGGTAGGTATTATAAGCTCTGTCTAGCAGTGGAGACAACACTAATCTTTGTGTATCTCTACTGGAAATCTTTGACTGCTGTTTATGGGCCTGGTTTGTGTATGCCACTGTTTGATGCTGAACCCTTTGATGTTGATTTACCACCTCTTGATCTTTGACTGTTTTCTGCATATACTGTTCGCCCCCTTCTCCTTAGCATTCCTGGCTTCCCAGTAACTGACAACTCCCACACCAACTAAGTGCAAGACATAGAATGTTATTAGGCCCACTTTCACTCTAGCCTAACTCAATCAGTTGTTATTATGAAAACAAAAGCAAAAATAAAAACTTGGGCATCTAGAAGAAAGTGAAATTTTCTTTTCTTTTTAAAAAAATTGTTAATATTTTGCTGTTTCTGGGTTTTAATCTGTATTGGTTGCTAATATTGTTATGAGATAATTTGAGTTCTGAAAGGAAACTTGGATCATGTGGACCAGTGTTTCCCAACCAATGTGCCGTGGCACACTAGTGTGCCATGAGCGATCATCAGGTGTGCCGTGGGAAATTGGCATTCTTCCCCCTCCTAGCAGCCCTTTCTCCCTATTTCCCTCCCCAAAGATCCTCCCCGAAGCAAAGGAAGGGCTCCGCCGAATGCCAGGGCCAGGCCCGCCTTGAGGAAGCCTTCAGGAGCATGGCTCCAGCTCCCGCTCAGGGCTGCTACATCTCATAGATCTGTGCGGCCTCTTTTGCTGCCTCCCTCCTCCGTCCGCAAAAGCAGAGCACTGGGTGGAAGTGATTGAGTCGGCAATTTCGCATTAGTTTGGATTTCTCGCGAGAACAAAGCCGGAAGCTCCATGTCGGTGATTTGGGCAGTGGGCAAACCTGGGAGCATCGGGAGGCTGAAGCATTCACAGGTTTCCAAGAAACAAATTGAGCCTCTCCGCTTGGAAATGTTTTTTTTTTTTTACTATTTTACTGGATTTTTCGAGAGTTGCCTCCCTCCCCCCAACCCAGGAACTGTTTATATCAGCTTCATGACATCACTCAGGGTGAAATTTCACAAGGCTGAGAGAAGACATGATAGCTATGTATAAGTATGTGAGAGGAAGTCATATATATGTTGTGTTCATCGAAACAGGCCCAGGTTTCACACTGAGTGTATAAATACATTTAAAAACATATTAGCTATATTTATTACTGAGTTAGAGTGTCATTTTGTGTCATTTTGTGTCATTTTGGTTGGTGGTGTGCCCCAGGATTTTGTAAATGTAAAAAATGTGCCGCGGCTCAAAAAAGGTTGAAAAACACTGATGTGGACACCAGACAGGTTCATTTTGGAAACAGTCTGTTCTCCGTGCTAACCCAAAGTCTGGGGCTGCTCTGAAATTTCAGCAAAGCTCGAAAGCACTCCCTGGTTTAACTGAAACTCTGATCAGCCCACTTTATCCCCATGTTAAGGACTGGGGGTCCATAGACGTCATTTAGATATTCAGTTTTGGTTTCTGCTTCACTTCAGATTAAAGGGCTGGTGTAGACAAGCCCCATGTAAATATGCCCAGAATTTTGAATCCAAATGAACCTGGTCTCACTGAGCAGCAGAGTTCAGAAGTAACATGTTACAAGTAATGATTCTATAAGGAACACATTAAATTTTTGAGTAATGAGGGCATAATAACACTTTTTTAAAAAGCCAAAACAACAACAGATTGAGGGTTCACAGGCAAAACCCTTTTCCCAAGTAATGTCATTATTATTCAACGTAGGAAGCATTTACTTAATATTTTAGGAAAATTGGGCGGCGGGGGAGGGGGGCATTTTGTGAGTTTGGAGACCATTTTTCTATTCCCAAATGTATTTTTTGTAAAATATTCAGTAATAAAAAAGAATATGTCACTAATGCATTACAAACTTGTTACACTTAAAGCATATTGCTCACATAGTACAAGAGGTAATATAAGTAATAATATACTTTCTAAAAGTTGCATTTAAAGTTCTGGTTACAAGTGTTAACATGTCATTCTAGTGTAACGCTTCAGGCCCGTGAAGTCATTTTGAATAGCCTCTGAGTTGTGACATGTGTCTGCATCACTCTCCATGTCATACGGAGAAATCTTGCTCTCCCTGGTTTAAAATATCACAAATTTGTTCGAACCCACACAATTTTTCTGTGCAAAATGGAACCAGACATTCATCAAACCTGCATAGTTCCCCATGGCAAGGAATGATCTCAGTGCATGCTTAGAACAGGTTGTCTAGGAAACCAGAGTTAAAGTTGCTATTCCAGACATGAACCTGAGCAGATATACATTCACCGAATGTAGCAAAACTGCAAGTCTATCCCCAAATTATCTTTAAATCAAGTAGGAAATATTACACTAATGAGACTCCAGATTAAGCATTGATTTGCATTCAGACTTTCCTGATGTGAAAGAGGAATTCCATCTGCCAAATTGGTTTGGAAACACCAGATTACACACAAGAAAGGAAAAGATTCAGATTAAGGGTTCATCTACACTGTAGCCTTAATGCAGTTTGAGACCACTTTAACTGTCATAGCTCAATGCTATGGAATCCACAGAACTGCAGTTTGGTGAGGCATCAGCACTCTTTGAAAGAGAAGGTTAAAGGGTATGTAAAACTACAATACGAATTGTTCCATAGCACTAAGCCATGACAGCTATAGCAGGATCAAACTGTATTAATTCTACATTGTAGATCAGGGGTGCTCGCACTTTTTCAGCATGCGAGCTACTTATAAAACAACCAAGTCAAAATGATCTACCTACCCACCTCAAAAATGTGAACCATATAACACAAGATCTGCTTTGAATTGGGTTTTCTGAGTCCACACTGCCATATAATCTGATTCAAAGCAAATTTGAATTTGACAGCTCTGTTTTCTCTATAAAACTGTACTGTTTTACTTTGCGTGTTATGTCGGCTTTTGGCAAATGATTGCAGTTTGACATCCGCTCCAGCTGGAATGAAATAAACAACGCCGTGGCTTTTCTTCAACTTTGGTGAGATTTATTTGAAAACATTCAGGGAAAATTCTTTTCGTGTGCTTCTTTTCTCGCCAGGGTGAAAGGATCCTCTTTGGTGGATCTGGCCGGTCTCTGTCTCCAGGGCAAGGCCTTCCAAATTCGTATTTGACTTCAACTCTATCCTCATCTTTGTGTGTCTTGATTAGAATCCATTGGAGCTGGCACGCCGGGAATGGATCCTTGGGACTCTAAATAATAGAGGTATTACTTCTTTGTGAATTTTGGAGTTTAGAAGTCTCTGCTAAAGAGCTGTTATGCACACCTGAACTGTAGCACTGGAGCTCTCCAGCACAGAATTCCAAGTTTCTCACCAAACTTTAAATCGCAGACATTAAAGCAGCATCAACATGTGCAGTGCGGATACACATCTGGAGAATCCCACCCCACCTGGGCTGGACTGCTAAATAAGCTGGCTGGTCTCATGGTTTCCCTTTGGTTCTTGCCTTTCAGGTTGGTATCTGATTTGTCCAGACATTTTTTCCCTTATGCAGTTCTGATCCTTTTCAATCTGGAACTGTGCCTCATTATCAAACTAAATTTTCAAATCTGTGATTTTTTTTCCCGAAAGGAAGGAAATGTGGCATAAAAGTGCCTATTTGCCTTTTTTCAAAGACTGTAGAACTTTGGCGTCTTGTCCTCTTCTTACCTTCAACCTCCCTCCAACTTTAAAAGGGAGCTTCTATTGAGGCAATAAATTATAGGTAGCTGAATAACAAGATACAATACCACAAGAGGGTTTTAGCAGCACAGAAACCCTGTTACCGTAAGAGTTCTTTGTGCGGGTTCTCTTTTAGAAAATGTTGTTTGGCAGATAAGAGCTCTCTGTGATGCAGTTTCCAAATTGCTCTGTTAAATAAAGCATTCGCATATTAATGTTTGCTGTAAAGTAGGAAGAAAATGCCGCCTGGAGCTGAATGTTGATTGCAATACAAGTCTCCTTCTATAATCATACCCCACAAAGTCCAGTTGTATAATTGAAGAATAACTAAAGTTTTATTACATTACATAAATCACTGTTATTGAACAACATGCTGGGCGCAAGGGTACTGTAAATTTTAAATTCTGGTCATTATTTTTCTTGTAGTTATGTTTATCACAATACTCCTCAGTAAGCCGTTGTTGGCATTGACTTCTTTTGGCAGAGTTTATATGAACTGCTGTTGATAATAAGAAATATTGTATAACCCGGAAGCTCTTACCTGTGGGCAAACAGCATTACTGATATATAGCAAGCTGTTTACTAAATACTGTATTTCTTCTTTTCTGTGGCACAGCTTTCCCCCATATATTGGGTACGTCTTAAAAGTGTGAGTACTATATATATATATATATATAGAGAGAGAGAGAGAGAGAGAGAGAGAGAGAGCCTTTTTTCTGCTGGTGATACTGAAATTAGTGTTCATCTTACAATCAATGGTATCTTGAAGGTAAAGGTTTCCCCTTGACATTAAGTCTAGTCATGTCCAACTCTGGGGGATGGTGCTCATCTCCATTTCTATGCCGAAGAGCCGGCATTGTCTGTAGACTCCTCCAAGGTGGTCTGACCAGCATGACTACATGGAGCTCCTTTACCTTCCCGCTGAAGCTGCACCTATTGAACTACTCACATTTGCATGTTTTCAGACTGCTAGGTTGGCAAAAACTGGAGCTTACATTGGGAGCTCACCCCGTCCCGCAGATTCAAACCATCAACCTTTCGGTCAGCAAATTCAGCAACTCAGTGTTCTAACCTGCTGTGCCACCGTCGCCCCTAATGGTATTTTAGAATTGAAGAAATGCGGTATATCTTATTTATAGCTTAATTTTATTGTTTACTACTGGTGTTTAGACCATTTCAAAGAAAACTATGGTAGTGCCTTTTTGTATATTTGTGTAAACAGAGCATAGTTTTCTGGGAAGAGGCAAAAAATCCATGGAGGAGAATGAAACCCATTGTCCAGAATTAAATTGAAAGGCAAGCAGTGGCAATATTTCAATAGTGCATTAAAAGTCTCAACTGTGGCAATAGTAACAACAGCATGAACAACAATTTGCCGCCTTAATTTCTGTTTGTTATGATGCTGTTAAATTGGGAAGACAGATCTTTAAGATAATGAAAGTTGGTAGCCAGAAGGTGTACCACATACACACAGATATGGGAATGCAACTTTTTGAATATATGTTGTGGTCTATAAATAAGGTAGATAAGACCATAATGAGAAGTCAACAGTTTCCTAAGTGTAGCACTATTATTCCATACAAAGAGAAAAGTATGGGAAAATATTTTTCTATGTGTTCTATACTAGTTCATCTCAAGGTCCTGGTGTGAGATACTGGTAATTCTCTCCTTCCTCAGTGTGCCAGGAACCAATACCATATTTGTGCCCATTGATTACATTTGTTTTGTAGACACAGGCTGCCTATGGTTGTGTGGTTGTCACCAGTCCAAGGGCCACCACTTTGAATAGCACTATTTCACGTAATTTAGAACCATGGCATTTTAAAGGATTTCTCCTGAACCAACTTTCCAAAAACAGCCTTTATATGTAATTCAAAGTATTCCGAAATTCAAAATTGTCCACCCTCTGCAAGTGAGATAGTGACGCCTTTGTTTTCTTAGTACACAAACTTTCTGTCATGCATAAAATTATTTCAAATGTATATAAAATTGCCTTCATGGTGTCTATAATGTGTATATGAAACCTACATGAATCATGTGTTTACATTTGAGTCCTTTCTTCAAAAGATCTCATTTATTTCCAACATATTTCTTGGATTACCTTAACCGTGAACTGTTACTTCACCCATGATCTCTATTGGGTTCAGTGCGGTAAGACTTTGGGTTGTGTTTTCATACGTTTGTCTGTATAATAAGAGTATATATATTTAAGATATTCACTTTTGTGTTTTTCTTACACTTTGTGTTTTGCTATAATGTGTATATGAAACATACATGAATCATGTGTTTACATTTGAGTCCTTTCTTCAAAAGATCCCATTTATTTCCAACATTTCTACCCCGTCCTTTTCAACCCCCAAGGGGGGGGGGGGGGGGACTCAGGGCAGCTTACAACCAGCAACAATTCGATGCCGCAACGTACAGACAAATATAACAGCAATTTAAAACTAATTGATAAAACATTAAGTTAAAACAAATTAAAACAAATTAAAACATTATTATCAATCATATAGCCATTTCCAGTCCAATTCAACATCCAAAGTTCCATGTATGCAAATACAAGTATTCCAAAATCTGGAAAACAAATTAAATTCCAAACACTTCTAGTCCCGAGTATTTGAATCTGGAGGCCCTTCCACACAGCTCTATATCCCAGAATATCAAGGTGGAAAGTCCTATAATATCTGCTTTGAACTGGGTTATCTGAGTCCACACTCAGATAATGTGGGATTTTCTGCCTTGATATTCTGGGATATAGGGCTGTGTGGAAGGGCCCTTTGATATTCAACCTGATTTTCCTAAGTGCCAAAGTCTTCTCTCTGGCTGGAGGCTTCCCTGTATCCCAGGGCCCTTTCACACAGCCATATAACCCAAAATATCAAGGCAGATAATCCACAGTATTTGCTTTGAACTGGGTTATCTGAGTCCACACCGCCATATAATCCAGTTCAATGTGGATTTTATACAGCTAAGTAGAAGGATCCCCAAGATCTGATCCCAGATTATCTTCTTATCTGAGATTATTTGACTCACATAATCCATAGAAGATAATATGGGATCAGATCCTAGGATACAGGGCTGTGTAGATCCAGCCTCAGATATCTGGGCAGTAAGGCTTACTTCAAGTCCTAAACTACTGATTCTCAAAGTGGGCGGTACCACCCCCCGGTGGGTGGCGAGGCGATCCAAGGGGGCGGTGGGAGGCTCAGGGGAATTTGGGGGGCGGTGAACCCCTTTAAGGGGGCGGTGAACAATTGGCCATTTAGGAGGGGTCGCACAACCCTCTTCTTTGGCCCTGACCCCTTTGCTTTGACCCCCACACGCAGTGCAGTGCGAAGGCTGCAGTGTGAAGTCCTCTGCGTCCTCCGGCAGAGCCTCCTCGCCACTGCGGAAGAAAACGCAGCCTTCCCCGGTGGTGGCGGAGGGAGCAGGAGAGCCCGGGGCTTCCACGTGGAAAGCAGGCCTCGCTTCTTCGTCCCCTCAGGCTGTGGCTGCCCATCCCCTCAGAGCCCTCTCCGGCGGGAGTCAGAGCTGAATCTATTGAAGGTACTGCAAATCCCATCATCCATTGTCCATACTCCCCCAATCATATTGTTTTTGTGATTAATCACTATGCTTTAATTATGTTCAATTTGTAACAATGAAAAGGCATCCTGCATATTAGATAGTTGCATTAGAATTCGTAAGAGTAACAAAATTATTTATGAAGTAGCAACGAAAATATGGTTGGGGGTCACTACAACATGAGGAATCTTATTTAGGGGTCACAGAATTAGAAAGGTTGAGAACCACTGCATATATATATATATATATATATATATATATATATATATATGTTTAATTGCTATTAAATTTAAAAAAATAATTTCTAGGGGGGCAGTGAGTAATTTTTTTCTGGAAAGGGGGCAGTAGGCCAAAACAGTTTGGGAACCACTGTCCTAAACTAACAGGAAACTGTCCTCAGAGGGAAAGGATGTTGTGTACAAGGAGTGATTGTCTGGGTGGTTGGAAGGACTTGTGAGATCTGCAAAGTTTTACACTAGTAGAGGGTTTCTGTTGGAATTCCTTCCATGTCTTCTTCCCATTAAAGTAAATGCAGCCCGCAGGCAATAAAGCAAATAGCAATGCCCTACGTTTTATGGTGTTCTCTGGACTTAGATCTATTACTATGGAAGCAAGTTTGACAAAGTGGAAGATGCAAAATCATTTGCAAGCAACATTTTGAGGAAGAGGAATTTTTACCTGTGCCACTGCTTTCTCTTTAAAGGGGGACAAAGTATCCATATTGTTGATAGGATAACCCACATTCTCTTGTGATGATGATTACTGTTATTACTATTATTAATCAACAACTTTATCTAAAACCTATCTTACAACCAGAGGCGGCCCCAGCGATTCCGCCATGTAAGCGGCCGCGTAGCGCGCCACCGGCGGGGCGGGGCATCACAAGCTGGGAGGGGCGCCGCGGCACCCCCTCGCTTCCGCGCCCCGCCCTGCCGCCGCCGGTGCCGCCGCACAGCCGGCCCCCACGAAGCACAGACATTTTCTGCGCATGCTACTGCGCCTGTAGTTGCTTCTGGGCATGCGCGAATGTCTGCGCATGGGCACTGAGTCCCGAGCGCGCCTGCGGCTTTTTCTGCGCAGACATTTCATGCGCAGACATTTCTCTTGATGCCCAGAAGCAACTACAGGCGCTACAGCGCCTGTAGTTGCTTCTGGGCATGCGCGGAAATGTCAGCGCTCGAGGTGTGGTGCAGCCGGCCCACGGCTGGCTGTGCGGAAGCGGTGGCGGCGGAAGTGGCGGCGGCGGAAATGGCGGCGGCGCGAAAGCGGCGGCATGATGCGGCGGCGGGGGCGCCAAAATTTACTCGCGTACCCCCGGAAAAGGTCAGGCCGGCCCTGCTTACAACTTAAAATAAATAAATTATAGCTCAATTTTAAGAACATTTCAACATAGAATCAAACTATTAAAGGCATTTTAAAAAAATTATTAGACACAAAAGTGAGGTAAAGGTGGGTAGTATAAGATTATTAAGAGAGTAATATGTGATATGTATTTATAATGTAATATAATATTTAATAATGGGGATTGATTGTGATGTTACTCTACCTGTGTCGATAATAATAATAAACTTTTTTTAAAAACTATTAAAGGCATTAGAAACATTTAATGCATACAATTAAAAAGCAATTTTGAAATAATACAACCAATCCAGCAATGCTTAGAAGTTTTTTTAAACACCTGCAGTTCTCAAAAGGCTGTTGGACTTTCACTTGCTGGTAAATGAATAGCAAGGAAGGATGCATCTATATTGCAGAATTAATGCAGTTTGACACTTTTTAATTGTCATTATTCAAAGCCGCAGAATCCTGGGAATTGTAGTTTTGCAAGGGCTTTGCCGTCTCTGTCAAAGAGTGCTGATGTTGCACAAAACTACAAATCTCAGGATCCCAAAGCCATGACAGTTAAAGTGCTGCAATGCAGATCCAGCCAAAGAGACCATTATACCCTTCCTAAGGAGAGAGGGAGTTCCAGAGCCTAGGAGTGGCCACTGGGAAAATAGCTTGATAGCACACCCTGTAATATTTCACATATGGAACTGTTGGACCAATACCAAGTGTGATCAAGATGACAAAAATTATTAATGTGGAAGAACATACAAACTGAGGCTGGGTCTACACTGCCCTATACCCCAGGATCGAATCCCAGATTATCTGCTTTGATTTGGATTATATGAGTCTACACTGCCAGATAATCTGGGATCAGATCCAGGGATATAGGACAGTGTTGATCCAGCCTGGAAGAGACTGCTGCCATTTGTTTGACATCTTTGGCTCATCCCTTGTTTAGATACCAGCCAGCACTCCAACGACTTAAATCAAGAAATAGTTTTTTAAAGATCTATAGAGACACTCTCTGGAACTCCCCAGCAAGCGAGAGCCCAAAAGTGGCAGGCTAAAACCCAGAACCTCAATCAGTGGCTGATACCAAATGAGAGACTCCCTCCTGGGCACACTGAAAACTGGACAACTTGGAAGGCGCTGAATAGAGTGCGCTCTGGCACCACAAGATGCAGAGCCAACCTTATGAAATGGGGCTACAAAGTGGAATCCACAACATGCGAGTGTACAGAAGAGCAAACCATAGACCACCTACTACAATGCAACCTGAGCCCTGCCACATGCACAATTGAGGACCTTCTTATAACAACACCAGAGGCACTCCAAGTGGACAGCTACTGGTCAAAGGACATTTAATAGAATGCCAAGATTGCAAACTCTGTGTGTGTGTTTTATTTTTTTAATACAATACAATTGTTTGCTTTGCTCTTGACACAACAAACAAATAAATAAGTAAATAAATCTGGCTACAGCTCTTTATATTAACCAAAGTTTGTGAACCTCATTCAGTGTCAAAAGCTCTAGGCAAAATAGTTATAATAGTAAAGTCCCCATTGTGGTGTGCCTTCAGGTGACTTCCAACTTATGGTGGCCATATCACAAGGTTTTCTTGTCAAGATTTGTTCCGAAGTGGTTTGCCTTTGCTATCCTCTAAGGCTGAGAGAGTGATGTGCCCAAGGTTCCACAGCCAAGTAGAGATTTAGACCCTGGCATCCAGAATCACACTTCAGTACTGAAACCAGCATGTTATTCTGCTCTCGCATCATTTCCCTTTTCTGTTTTAAGCAGCCCTTGGGGCAAGGAATTTAGCCTAGAATGATTTGGTTGCACAGTTACATGCAAGATCCGACACAGCAAATGACCAATAAGAAGGTCTATCACTTGGCTCTGCTCAGAGGACCGTTGCCTGGTTAGAGGTGAGCACCAAAAAGTCAAGATATTAGATAGGAGCTGAGATCTAACTTTGTGAGTATATGCAGATAGATGATCCTCCTTGTCATCATGATGAGATCAGGATGTTTGTTCATTCAACTTGAAGCTGAGAGTGTGCCACTCCTGCGGAAGAAGGAGCTCAGCAGACTACCTTGGGAAGTCTGACTTAGCCACGGTGGTCCACGCTCTGGTTACATCCCAAATAGACTATTGCAACACACTCTACATGGGTTTGCCTCTGAATACTGCCCAGAAGCTCCAACTAGTCCAGAGCTCGGCAGCCAGGTTGCTCACCGGAGCAGGGTACAGAGAGCGCACAACACCCTTGCTATGCCAGCTCCACTGGTTACCTATTAGCTTTCGAGCACAATTCAAAGTGCTGGCTTTGGCCTATAAAGCCCGGAATGGTTCTGGCCCAGTTTACTTGTCCGATCGTATCTCCCGCTACAATCCAACTAGGACCCTAAGACCATCCAGGGAGGCCCTGCTCGTTGTCCCCCCCATCATCATAATCGCGTTTGGTGGGGACAAGGGACAGGTCCTTTTCTGTGGTGACCCCTCAGCTGTGGAACTTCCTCCCAAGTGAAATTAGATCTTCTCCATCCCTCCTGACCTTTTGGAAACAAGTGAAATCCTGGCTATGGGATCAGGCCTTTGCAGACTAGGCTGACCTGCTGGCAAAGTGACGGCTTTAATGGACTTGACGGACTGCTTTTAGGACAATGACTTAAATCGGTGACTGTTTAAATGTTTTTATACTGTTTTATATTGTTTTTATTTATAATTTTAGTTGTGGGCACCATTGTGTGTCGGTTGTTAGCCGTCCTGAGTCCCTCTGCGGAGATTGAGATAGGACAAGATACAAATGTCCTAAATAAATAAATAACAAAAAGAAGATGATTTCCTTGCCATCTCCCATTTCCTCCCATTTCCCCCCAGTTTTCCCAGCTCTGTACAAGAGCTTCGGTACAATACAGTGTGGGTTTTTTTGTTGCTCTCTGCACTGCTGCTTTGAATAAGGCATTTGCTATATTTTAACCAACCAAAATAGCATTCAAAGTGGCTAACAACATGTAAACCCCATTTTTACAACAAAATGAACTTAAATACAGCCACATCTAACTGACAGATAATTAACCTAGAATCAGCCCAAAGTACAAAATTGCCCTGATACATTCACGCTAATCTAACATTTACTCAAGCAGGAACACAGAGAAAGGACTGCTCCTACATCATTAAGTCAGGGATAACAGTAGTTTTACCCCAAATCCAGCTGGTTTTATATGCAGGCTACTGAGGACCTTTTGTTATTGAGTGAATTGAAAGCATAATAATTAAATAAAGGCTAATGAATGGCTGCCAGAACTCCCAGGAGTTAAGATCTGAAGAAACTCACAATAGAAGGCAAGAAAGCTCTTAATGACCAATCACTCCCCATCATTCTCTCGCTTCTCTGATGTTGCGGCCCCCAAAACATAGCCTGATCTATGCCCAGTACGTTATTAATAATGAGAGGTAATACAAAGGAAATATCAAATGAAATAACAGCTAGCTTTAACCAGACTGCATAATATGGAAATTTAGCTGAAGGTTTTAGGATTTACGCCAGCCAGAAAGAAATCCAGACATTCACACCAGCAGGATAAACAAGGCATTGTATAGAATTATGAACCCTTCCTCAACACAGTGGCACCTGGTGGCTTTCATGTTACTAGTGTGGTGTGTGTCTGGTGTGCTTTGCACACTACACAATTATACCATTATGTTTCTGTTTTCACTGCCACAACAATATCCCATGGGATGATGGGAGTTTGTAGTTCGGTGGGGAAGTAGAGCTATCAGACTGAGGATTCTAAATGCCCTTCCATACACTATAAACCCCAGGATTGCATAGAATGGAACTATTACAGTTAAAATGGGACCATAGTTCTGTAATTCTGTAGCATGAAAGCCTCTCGAATATTAATCTGAACTTTAAAGCAGCTCAACACACGAGACTTTTGCACAGATCTGTTTTCCTTCGGTACCTTCGGTTCTTTCGAGCGCATGCAACAAGAAGGGCCCTCCCGGTATGAAAACCCACCCAACATGAAAGCAAACAGGAGACACCGGGAATGTGGTGCAGCTGGCTGGGAGTCAGCTGCATAAGATATCTACTGACCAGAAGGTCATGAGTTCGAGGTCTACCCTGGTCGGAGTGAGCTCTCGACCAATTGTGTAGCTCGTTGTCTATCTATATATGTTGTATGTCTATGGCATTGAATGTTTGCCTATATATGTGCATTGTGATCCGCCCTGAGTCCCCTGCGGGGTGAGAAGGGCGGAATATAAATGAAGTAAATAAATAAAATAAATAAATAATCCCTGCTCTTCCTCTGCTTTTTGGGAGCATGTAGCATGCGGAGAACTGCTGTGTGTTCTTTGCTCTTAAGCCCTTTCTTTAAACCCAGATCTCCTCTGCAGACCAAGGGGAAAACATCACCGGATGCATGGAAGCCAGCTAGTTTTACGCATGCTGGCGGGAGGAGCTTTTTGCAGCCTCTGGCCGCTTCCAAAACGTTCCTCCCTTTCGGCCCCACGTAGGGCGCATGCGCGAAACTAGCTGGCTGCGCTTATGCATGCTCCGGTGCACAATCTCCACCAGGCTGGAGAGCCAGGGGACGTCAAAATAATGTTTGCTTACTACTATTTATTACATTCACCCCGTCCTGCCTACCACACATAGGTTTAGCACCCTGGACAATTCTTTGAAAATTCAGGCCAAATAGTTTGTTATGTGCACCCTAGCTATTCCAGCACGCTCTGATTGATAGCAGATATGTACCAGATTGAGTACCTCTGATATTGCAGATCTCTTTGAATGCTAATTCACCAATTTGTAGTCCTGCAACCTTACTTCTGCACACACTCATAACGACACCTCCCCACACCATTTTTCCATTTTTTTTATTTTTAGTTTAGAAAATCCAGCGATTTCAAATCTGAAAAACAGGAAAAGCAAATACAACTATAAAATAGAAAATAAACTGAAAGTGACAATTTGGGAATAGCAAGAGACAGGGGGAGAATAGAAAAGGAGAAAAATACCATCACTTTACTGCTGGCATTCTGAACAGAAACAAAAGGGTGCTGTTGCATGACAGTCGGTGATAGAAATGTTGTAGGATTTGGAGCTATTGCTGAACCATCAAAAATATGGCAGTTGCAATTGGTGGGGACGAGAGGCAGGACCTTCTCCGTGGTGCCCCCCCAGCTGTGGAACTCCTTCCCTAAGGAGATTAGATCTGCTCCTTCCCTCCTGACTTTTTGCAAGAAGCTTAAATCCTGGCTGTGGGAGCAAGCATTTGTAGAATAGACAGATTTTATTGGTGAAGTTGAGATTTTATGGACAGTAATTTGGACTGATTTGAAGAATGCTTTAAACCTGGCAAACTGTTTTTAATGTATATTTATAATCTTTTTGTGTAATCGTATATTGTATTGCTGTTTTTATATTGTATTGGCATCGAATTGTTGTCTGATGGTAGCCACCCCGAGTCCCTCTTCGGAGGCCGAGAATAGGACGGGATGTAAATGTTCTAAATAAATAATAATAAATTTTATCCATTAATAGCTAGGGATGGTAGAGTCACGGGAAGAAGGCAGGCCATAAGTGAGGTGTACATGCTGCCAGCTATTGAGATTGTTATCAAAAGTGGTAATCCAGCTGTAATGCTGTTTTATCTAACTTGTGTACAATAGTTCTAAGATCAAGAACATATTCACTATCATCTTCTCGTGAGAGGCACTAGCAGCTGCCTTCCATCCCAGATCCTCCTACCTATAACAGCCATCCCCTTTATTTGTCCTGCCACATGTTGAGTTCCAGTAGTTGGCAGGGTTGTATACTCTCACCCAACCTATTCAACTTGTATGCAGAACACATCATGCAATGTGCAGGGCTTGACGAATGGAAGACTGGGGTTAAAATTGCTGGAAGAAACATTAGCATCAGATATGCAGATGATACCACTTTGATGGCCGAAAGCGAGGAGGAGCTGAGGAGCCTTCTAACCAAAGTGAAAGAAGAAAGTGCAAAAGCTGGGTTGCAGTTAAACGTAAAAAAAACCTAAGATTCTGGCAACCAGACTGATTGATAACTGGCAAACAGAGGTAGAAAACGTGGAGGCAGTGACAGACTTTGTATTTCTAGGTGCAAAGATTACTACAGACTGCAGCCAGGAAATCAGACGCTTACTTCTTGTGAGGAGAGCAATGTACAATCTCAGTAAAATAGTGAAGAGTAGAGACATCACACTGGCAACAAAGATCCGCATAGTTAAAGCAATGGTATTCCCCGTAGTAACATACGGATGTGAGAGCTGGACCATAAGGAAAGCTGGGCAAAGGAGATAGATGCTTTTGTACTGTGGTGTTGGAGGAAATTTCTGAGAGTGCCTTGGACCACAAGAAGATCCAACCAGTCCATACTTCAGGAAATTAAGCCCGACTGCTCATTGGAGGGAAGGATAGTAGAGGCAAAGATGAAGGAAGTACTTTGGCCACATAATGAGAAGACGGGAAAGCTTAGAGAAGACAATGATGCTGGGGGAAAAGGAAGGAAAAGGGAAGAGGGGATGACCAAGGGCAAGATGGATGGATGGTATCCTTGAAATGACTGGCTTGACTCTGAAGGAGCTGGGGGAGGTGATGGCCGACAGGGAGCTCTGGTGTGGGCTGGTCCAGGAGGTCACAAAGAGTCGGAAACGACTGAACAAATAAACAAGTTGGCAAAACTCATAATAATGACCAAGGGAGTTTTTCCATTCATATTCAGAAGACTGCTGAACCATATCTCACAAAACATCTCAGAGACTTTGGAATATGATCAGCTTAAGGGAGCTTTGAAAACAAGACTGGTTTGTCATTGCTGAATGTGTCAGTTTGCGCTGCAATTACCATTTGCCTTCACTGCTTGAAAGTTACTTGGTTATGGATTGTGTTTGATCCATCATATTGTTATTTTCTACCTTGGGGAATTTTGTTTTTAATTGCACACTAGCATTTCTTTTTCTAAATAAATAAAACTAATTGTGCTTTGCATACCAAGTCATGAATACTAATTTGTGGCTGTTTTTTGAAAACTACGCAAAGCATTGGGACTTTTAGCGATAAATCACTGTTCTAAAAAAGTACACATTGGCTGCTCTGCAGTCTAGCAGCAGCACTGCAAGGGAGGTGCAGAATTGCCGCCCAGTCTCCTTTGCCTGCAATGTCTTTTTTCATCTATTTTCACCCCAACAGCACACCTGCCATGCCCCCTAGGGGATGTGGGGGCGCAATTCACCATGGTTTGAACCTCTCTAGTTTATTCTTAGACCTAAAAGAAGCATATAATTAAAAAGGCCAAGGGGTTAACCTGGCATGATGAGAGTTATAGTTCACCCTCAATCTTATACATGTTGTAAAAAATTTAAAAAAGATTTATTATAATAATCTGGGCAATGCCAGGTTCCCAAGCTAGTGTGTGTGTGTGTGTGCATACATACAGTAGAGCAGGGGTGCTCACACTTTTTCAGCATGGGAGCTACTGATTAAAAAACAAGTCCCAAAGATCACCTACCCAGAAATGTAAAACATATAACTGTTTTCTTATTTATTTATTTATATTTATTCATTGTTATGTACCGCTCCTTCCAGCAGGCTCGGGGCAGTTTACATAAAATGAAGTTATAAAACATCAACATTTCAATTTAATAACAACAATATGAAACAGAGCATAAAAATACATCCAACCACCCCATTTCTCCCACACTGCCATATTACCACACATATTATGAGCCAGAAAGTAAGAAGAGAGGCTTTTGAACTGCAAGGCCATTTAATACTCAGCAAGGTAAACAAAGGGGCATGCAAAAATACATCCAACCACCCCATTTCTCCCACACTGCCATATTACCACACATATCATCAGCCAGAAAGTAAGAAGAGAGGCTTTTGAACTCCAAGGCCATTTAATACACAGCAAGGTAAACAAAGGGGCATGCAAAAATACATCCAACTACTCCATTTTCTCCACATTTCCATATTCCCCAACATATATTTCTCAAGGAACAAAGCAAGCAGAGGCTTTGAGCTAAAAGGTCATTTTTAAACATTAAAAATAAACAAAGAGACATGCCACAGAACAATCAAGCACCCACCCCAAAGTAAAAAGACCGACCTTGAGATGCAGTAAGGAAATGACCCTAAAGCGCTCTTCTCTTTCCTCCTCCTCCGTCGTTGTTCTATTTCCACTCCGCCAGCATGCCGCCGCCTCCAAGAGCTCACGAGAAGTCAGAGAGGCAGAATGGGTGTTTCTGCGCATGCGTGTGGGGCCAGTCATGCATCGCGTCATCCAGGCCCGCCCCCTTTGGTCTCCTACGACTCTTGAGTGGCTAGAGAAGGACGGAGGGAGGAGGAGTAATCCAAAAGAGGGGGCCCATTCTGCCTCTTGGACTCTGGAGCTTTTGGAGGCGGCACGCGAGCAGGGAGCGGGGAGGAGCAACGATGGAGGACATCTTTGCAGCGTGCAGGGGCGCGTGAAGAGGACCAACAGCAAAAAACCTGGTCAGGGGGCCTGAAGATCACCAGGATGAGGCCCAAAGATCACCCTGGTGATCACGATCACCGTTCTGAGCACCCCTGCAGTAGAGTCTTTCTTATCCAACATAAACAGGCCAGCAGAACGTTGGATAAGTGAAAATGTTGGATAATAAGGAGAGATAAAGGAAAAGCCTATTAAGCATCAAATTACATTATGATTTTACAAATTAAGCACCAAAACATCATGTTTTACAACAAATCGACAGAAAAGGCAGTTCAATATAAAGTAACATTACATAGTAATTACTGTATTTACTAATTTAGCACCAAAACAACGCAATGTATTGAAATAGCTGAGGATCTGGGCAAGAGGCAGACTGCATTGGATAATACAGAACATTGGACGAGTGGCTCTACTGTATGTATGTATGTATGTATGTACGTACGTACGTACACACACACACACACACACACACACACACACACTAGCTTGGGTACCTGGCATTGCCCAGATTATTATAATAGTCATTTTTTATTTTACAAAATGTATAAGATTGAGGGTGAACTACAAGGTTTGGGATTTTTCCTTTACCTTTACCTACTACAGTTGATTCTTGTGTAATTTCCTCTATAGCGACTCCCTGTGGTTCATCATAAACATCATTGCCAATAGATTTTCTTTTGTTCATTAGAAACATACATTTTAGTGGCATTTACTACAACTTAATCAACAAATTGTGAAAACTATAAAAATTATAATAGTACCTACACTTGAACAGCACCAGTCTTTGTGGGGATAAGGTAGGAAGCTCTTTTCATGCAACACACCTAGGGACTACAGGTGACACACTAGTGTGTCCCAATACACAGTTTGGAAAGCTCTGTTTTAGAATCTAAATGAATGGGCAAACCACCTCCAAATATTCATTGCCTAAGAAAACTTTATGACATTTATGGGGTTACCATAAGTCAACAAGTGACTTTCTTTTAAAGCAGAAGGCAGCCTCTAGCATAGTGGTTTTCAACCTGTGGGTATCCAGGTGTTTTGGCCTACAATTTCCAGAAATCCCAGTCAGTTTACCAGCTGTTAGGATTTCTGGGAGTTGAGGGTCAAAACATCAGAGGACCCACAGGTTAAGAACCACTGCTCTAGGGTCTTGCATGAGACCAGGGGCGGTCCGATGTATACGCAAAGTAAGGGGTTGCGTAGGGCGCCATCTTCTGGGAAGGGCGCCGCCACGCCAGCCACGCTGCCGTAGCAAAACTCCCTGCTGCTGTGTCGGTTTCAGCGCCTGGCCTGCAGGAGCTTCTGGGCATGTGCGGAGATTTTCGCGCATGGGCAGTGGCTCCGGAGCTGAAGTTGAGCTCCGGAGCCACTGCGCATGGCCAGAAGCTCCTGCAGGCGCTGAAGCCGAAGCCTGTAAACACGTCACGTTAGCACTCCTTCCGTATTCAGCACGCAGGGGGCGGAGGCAAAGGGAGAGGCTTAACCTCTCCCTTTGCCTCCGCCCCTTGCATGCCGAATACAGAGTGCTGATGTGTTTACAGGCTTTGACTTCAGCGCCTGCAGTAGCTTCTGGGCATGCGCAGAAGCTCCTGCAAGCACAGAAGCCTGTAAACATGTCACGTGACGCAATTGGGCAGGCAGGGGGTGAAGGCAAAGGGAGAGGGGGTGGAGACAAAGGGAAAGGGGGTGGAGACAAAGGGGGGCGCCAAAGTAATGTTAGCTTACCATATAAAATAACCTTAGACCGCCCCTGCATGAGACCGATACAGTCTCCTCAGCACTTTGTAGATACCCACCTCTGCTTTATGGAACAAATCACCTGCAGAGCTTTAGGGACTTAATCTTAATGAAATTATGAGAACGGAGAGCAAACAGCAGAGTCCCATAATTCAGTTCCAGTTGTAAATATGTACATTACGGATTTTATTAACTGAAAATACACCCTGAAAGTTATTGCCATCATTTGGCTGAGATTACAACTTTATCCCAAGCATATTTGTTCTTGTAAAGCCCGATTTTCCTGATCTGTAGGCAGAAAGCAATTACAAATGTAGGCAGCGTGAATTAAGTTCGCATTTGCTTCTAATGCAAAGTGCAACGTGAATACAAATATTGTTCACTGTTCATTCGAATTTAATTATAACTGTTCCCAAATGTATGTATTTGTGTTAATGGGCTGCACTCGGAATGCCTACAATAAAACATGTTGCAATTCATTGCATTTTGTACTGCCTAAAATTATAACAGGTATCTGGATCTCTGGTTTAGAGGGGGAGGACATGAAATGGTACAAGAATGTGACATATGCATAGCTTTTTGGAAGCATTTCTAAAATGGTTCAAGAAAACAGCATTCCTTATAGAAAATTTGTTTTGTATTGTGTTTTGACTGTTGCTTATCTATATATATAAATTTGCTCAGTCCGTTTAATGTCGTATATAGACAAAGAAACTATGGCTCGCAGAAACACCAAACTTTACAACCGACTGGACCATTACACTGGCTACAGACAACGCCAAAAAAACCGGACCTACGTACCTCCCAACACCCCAAAAAACAATCCCCCCAAAAATGGCAACTGGACTCCCACCCCGGCCTCTCCGCTGCCAGCGCGAACGTTTAGAACGTTCGCACATGCAGCCAGAGGGCCTCCTCCACCTCCTCCTTTGATCAGGAAGAGCGGCGGGGGGGGGACGTGGAAGGAGGAGGGGACACCTCTCCCCTCCTCCCCAGCCCCTCCCACCTCCTTCCAAGCCCCCTGCCGCCGCCCAGTAAGGAAGAGCGGGGGGGGCTGCAAGGAAGAGGGAACCCGCCTCCCTCCCCCAGCACCTCCCACCTCCTTCCGTACCCCCGCCGCTGTCCCGGTCAGGAAGAGTGGCGGGGGCATGGAAAGAGGAGGGGGACCCGCCTCCCCTCCCCCAGCCCTCCCCTCCTTCCGCAACCCCGCCGCCGTCCCGGCCGCTTCCCTCCCACCTCCGCCAGGATCGGGACCGGACCGAGGAAGACCCTGGCGGCAAAGCCGGCAAGGAGCCTTCCTCGCTTTGCCCAGTTCTCTCCCGATCCCTGAGGAGGCAGGAGGGACGCTGCCCTTTCCCGGGCACCTCTTTTCCTCCTCTCCCCGCCCCTTCCTCCTCCTCAACACACCCTCCACCCCGACTCCCCTTCACCCGCCCCTCCTCCTCCCCTCCCACCCCACCCGCACCCCGACTCCTTACTCCGCCGCATCCACGCCCGCCTTCTCCGCCGCATCCTTGGCCTTCCGCAGCGGCTGCCAGCCTCTTTGGGACCCAGCCACGCCATCGCCTCCTCAACCTTCTCCGACGCCTCTTCCACGGTCCCTGGCCGGGCAGCGGAAGAGACCTTGCCCGTTCGCAACGCGCCCGGGCCAGGAGCGGCTGGCCAACGGGCGAGAGAGAGGGGCAGAAGGCCAGGAGGCGGCGCCGCGCCCGGGTCCCAAACAGGAAGGCAGCCGGCGAGAGGCCGAGGACTTGCGGGAAAGGCGTCCGCGGCCCGGCTCCATGCGGCGCCTGGAAGGTCAGTGAACTACACCTCCCAGAAGGCTCCCGCGGCCCATTTCCCAGCGGCGGCGCGGAGCCTTCTGGGAGGTGTAGTTCACTGACCTTCCAGGCGCCGCATGGAGCCGGGCGCGCAGACGCTTTCCCACTGCGGCCGGCCTCGCCGGCTGCCTTCCTGTTTCGGACCCAGGCCGGCGCGCCTCCTTGGCCTTCTCTGCCCCTCTCCTGCCCGCTACCACGCCCCTCCTTGACCGAGGCCGCGTGAGGCGAAACGGACACGGTCTCTTCCGCGCGGCCCAGGTCAGGGACCGGGGAAGAGGCGCCGCGGGGAGAGTGAGAGAGAGAGAGTGAGAAAGAGAGAGGGGGGAGAGAGAGGCAGAAGTGAGAGAGTGAGACGGGGGAGACAGAGAGAGAGGCAGGAGTGAGAGAGTGAGAGAGGGGAGGAGAGAGAGAGAGAGAGAGAGAGAGAAAGAGGGGGAGAGACTGAGAGAGAGTGACAGAGAGAGAGGAGAGTGAGAGAGAGAGACGGGGAGACAGAGAGAGAGGCAGGAGTGAGAGAGGGGGGAGAGAGAGAGAGAGAGAGAGAGAGAGAGAGAGAGGGGGGAGAGACTGAGAGAGAGTGACAGAGAGAGAGAGTGAGAGAGAGAGAGAGAGACGGGGAGACAGAGAGAGAGGCAGGAGTGAGAGAGAGGGGGGAGAGAGAGAGAGAGTGAGAGAGAGAGAAAGAGGGGGGAGAGACTGAGAGAGAGTGACAGAGAGAGGAGAGTGAGAGAGAGAGAGACGGGGAGACAGAGAGAGAGGCAGGAGTGAGAGAGTGAGAGAGGGGGAGAGATAGAGAGAGAGAGAGTGAGAAAGAGAGAGAAAGAGGGGGAGAGACTGAGAGAGAGTGACAGAGAGAGGAGAGTGGGAGAGAGAGAGAGACGGGGGAGACCGAGAGAGAGGCAGGAGTGAGAGAGAGAGGGGGGAGAGATAGAGAGAGAGAGTGAGAAAGAGAGAGAAAGAGGGGGAGAGACTGAGAGAGAGTGACAGAGAGAGGAGAGTGAGAGAGAGAGAGACGGGGGAGACCGAGAGAGAGAGGCAGGAGTGAGAGAGAGAGAGGGGGAGAGATAGAGAGTGAGAGAGAGAGAGAGAGAAAGAGGGGGGAGAGACTGAGAGAGAGTGACAGAGAGAGGAGAGTGTGAGAGAGAGAGACGGGGAAGACCGAGAGAGAGAGGCAGGAGTGAGAGAGAGAGGGGGGGGAGAGATAGAGAGAGTGAGAGAGAGAGAGGGGGAGAGACTGAGAGAGTGACAGAGAGAGAGGAGAGTGAGAGAGAGAGACGGGGAGACTGAGAGAGAGGCAGGAGTGAGAGAGTGAGAGGGGGAGAGAGATAGAGAGAGAGTGAGAGAGAGAGAAAGAGGGGGAGAGAGTGAGAGAGGGGGAGAGATAGAGAGAGAGTGAGAGAGAGAGAGAAAGAGGGGGAGAGACTGAGAGAGAGTGACAGAGAGAGAGGAGAGTGAGAGAGAGAGAGACGGGGGAGACAGACAGAGAGAGAGGAGAGTGAGAGAGAGAGGGGGAGAGATAGAGAGAGAGAGCGAGAAAGAGAGAGAAAGAGGGGGAGAGACTGAGAGAGAGTGACAGAGAGAGGAGAGTGAGAGAGAGAGAGACGGGGGCGACCGAGAGAGAGAGGCAGGAGTGAGTGAGAGAGAGGGGGAGAGATAGAGAGAGAGTGAGAGAGAGAAAGAAAGAGGGGGAGAGACTGAGAGAGTGAGAGAGAGAGAGGAGAGTGAGTGAGAGAGAGAGACGGGGAGACTGAGAGAGAGGCAGGAGTGAGAGAGTGAGAGAGGGGGAGAGATAGAGAGAGAGTGAGAGAGAGAGAAAGAGGGGGAGAGACTGAGAGAGAGTGACAGAGAGAGAGGAGAGAGAGAGAGAGAGAGACGGGGAGACAGAGAGAGAGAGACAGGAATGAGAGAGTGAGAGAGGGGGGAGAGAGAGAGAGAGTGAGAGAGAGAGAGAAAGGGGGAGAGACTGAGAGAGAGTGACAGAGAGAGAGGAGAGTGAGAGAGAGAGACGGGGAGACAGAGAGAGAGGCAGGAGTGAGAGAGTGAGAGAGGGGGGAGAGATAGAGAGAGAGAGTGAGAGAGAGAGAGAGAAAGAGGGGGAGAGAGTGACAGAGAGAGTGACAGAGAGAGAGGAGAGTGAGAGAGAGAGACGGGGAGACAGAGAGAGAGGCAGGAGTGAGAGAGTGAGAGAGGGGGAGAGATAGAGAGAGAGAGTGAGAGAGAGAGAGAAAGAGGGGGAGAGAGTGAGAGAGAGAGAGGAGAGTGAGAGAGAGAGACGGGGGAGACAGAGAGAGGCAGGAGTGAGAGAGTGAGAGAGGGGGGAGAGAGAGAGAGAGAGAGAGAGAGAGAGAGAAAGAGGGGGGAGACATGGCACAGCAACGCGTGCCGGGTTCAGCTAGTGAAATACTGAAAATGTCGCACTGTTTCCAAATGTAAACAGACCCCAGTTTCAACCAACAGCCAGGCTGATCAATTATTGGGCAGGATGGGAAATATAGTTCAACACACGGAGGGCCCACTTTAAAAAGAAGAGACTCGGCACCAAAGCATTATTTGGATTGGGAAAAGGCAGATATGGAATGATTGCCTGATATAATTGGACGCCACCTTTCTGTTGAACTGGATATATAGTGATATCTATAGGTGAAACCTTCATGAAGGGTTCACCAAGGTTCTCCAATTATATCTCACCTGGCACTGAACTTGACCTGAACTCCTGTTTTAAAATGTCACAATAATGTTGTTATGAGTCATTTTTTGCATTCCTACATTGCTGACTTTTCAAAAGCTTTGAGGAATCTTATTTAGAGTTCTCACTTAGCAAAAACTTTGAGGAATCTTATTCAGAGTTCTCACTTTGCAAGAATTCACAGATCAGTCTCTGGCAGGGATGGTGCTCAGAGTGAAGTAACATCACCCTCCCGCTTCCAGCCAAACAAAATGGGTAAAGCTGATGCAGCTGATACAAGGTTGCACTAATGGTAGAAACACTGGAGGATTTCAAAACAATGTGGTATGCAATTGTGATCTCTCCATGCCTCCTATGACTACCAGCAGTGAATGGCAAACTCATAGGACATCATCCCACGCAGTCCCCCACCAGCATTTCTAAACACTTTTAAAACAGTTAACAGATGAAGTACAATGGAGCCCCTCAGACCAGTGTTTTTCAACATTGTTTGAGCACATTTTTTACATTTACAAAATCCTGAGGCACACCACCAACCAAAATGACACAAAATGACACTCTAACACAGTAATACATATAGTTAATATGTTTTTAATGTATTTATACACTCGGTGTGAAACCTGGGCCTGTTTTGATGAACATAACATAGATATCCTGGTAGGAATGGCAGAAAGACACACACGAAGGTCTTGCTTAACAGCTGTCAGTCTCTCTCTGTGTTTAGTTTTTATCGCAGTCACCTGGTCCTCCGGGAAAACGTACCTGGTCCTCAGGGAAGCCAGCTGGAAAGAGAGCAGCCAGACGGAAGCACACTCTGAGGCAGAGAGTTCCACTGCTGAACAGCTCTCACAGTCAGGACATTTTTCCTAATGTTCACCCTCCTACACAGACATGCTTCCCTGTGATGTTTGCTTTTCTGCCAGCGCTGTTGTGCCCTCCTCCCTCCCTCCCTCCCTCCCTCCCTCCCTCTCTCTCTCTCTCTCTCTCTCTCTCCCTCCCTCCCTCTCTATATATATATATATATATATATATATATATATATATATATATGTAATGTTCATTTGTGGGATTAACATAACTCAAAAACCACTGGACAAATTGCTGCCAAATTTGGCCACAAAACATAATAATACTAACCCAAGGAGGGACCATCAGTCAAAAAATTGATTTCGTCATTTGGGAGTTGTAGTTGCTGGGATTTATAGTTCACCTGCAATCAAAGAGCATTCTGAACTCCACCAATGATGGAATGGAATCAAACTTCCCACACAGAACTCCCATAACCAAGAGAAAATACTATAAGAGTTTGGTGGGCATTGACCTTGAGTTTTGGAGTTGTAGTTCACCTATATCCAGAGAGCACTGTGGACTCAAACAATGTTGGATCAGGACCAAACTTGGCATGAATACTCAATATGCCCAAATGTGAACACAGATGGAGTTTGGGGAAAATAGATCTTGATATTTGGGAGTGACAGTTTCTGGGATTTATAGTTAACACACAATCAAAGAGCCTCCTGAACTCTTGCAAAAATGGAAATGAACCAAATTTGGCATATTGAACTCTCATTACCAACAGAAAGTACTGAAAGGGTTTGCTTGGGAATTGACATTGAGTTTGGAAGTTGTAGTTCACCTACACCCAGAGAGCACAGTGGACTCAAATAATGATGGATCTGGACCACACTTGGCATGAATACTCAATAGGCCCAACTATGAACACACATGGAGTGTGGGGGAAATAGACCTTGATGTTTGGGAGTTGTAGTTCACCTACATCCAGAGAGTACTGTGGACTCTAATAATGATGGGCGGGCCTCTTCCTCATAAGGAGGGGGACACTCCACCCCTTTCCGACACTACCTCCGCTCACCTCAGCATCTCTGCCAGCCTTTCCTCCTCCTCAAATGGCAACCGCTGGGAAGGGGGCAGGGCCTGAGTGACGTCACCCTTCCCTCTTCCCTCCCTTAATTGGAGGCTGGCTGGCGCGCGCAGAGGGGAAACGGCCGAAGGAGGAGGTGCCCCGGCCCCTTCTTCGCTGCCGCCACCTGGCCCTTCCTCCTCTTCCTCCCCCCACAAGCAGCAGCAGTAGGAGTTTGGCAGGAGGGGGAAGAAAGGGTATATTGGAGGTTTTCCCACGGCACACCTGATGATCTCTTACGGCACACTAGTGTCCCGCGGCACACCGGTTGGGAAACACTGTTCTAGATCAGGGTTCCCAACCAGTGTGCCGTGGCACACTAGTGTGCCGTGAGCGACCATGAGGTGTGCCGTGGGAAATTGGAACCTCCAATACCCTTTCTTCCCCCTGCTGCCAAACACTTTTTCTTCTCCACTCGGGCTCCCTTCTTCCCAGCCTCGCTCTGCTTGCTTTGCCTCAATTTGCTCTGGGACGAGTCTGTGCAGTAGCGCCCGCACAGGTCACGTCTTCCTCTCTCCCCCCTCCGCTCCTGACCATGCTCACACTATTTTTCCCAAACTCCATCGGTGTTCACATTTGGGCACATTGAGTATTCATGCCAAGTTTGGTCCTGATCCAACATTGTTTCAGTCCACAGTGCTCTCTGGATATAGGTGAACTACAACTCCAAAACCCAAGGTCAATGCCCACCAAACTCTTATAGTATTTTCTCTTGGTTATGGGAGTTCTGTGTGGGAAGTTTGTGTCTTTCTGCCATTCCTGCCAGGATATCTATGTTGTGTTAATCGAAAAAGGTCCAGGTTTCACACTGAGTGTATCAATACATTTAAAAACATATTAACTATATGTATGACTGTGTTAGAGTGTCATTTTGTGTCATTTTGGTTGGTGGTGTGCCCCAGGATTTTGCAAATGTAAAAATGTGCCGCGGCTCAAAAAAGGTTGAAAAACACTGTTCTAGATAACTCTCACTGAACTGTAAATCCCAGTATTTCACTAGATGGAGCTATGCAATTAAAAGGGAATTGTAGCACTATAATGGTGTTTTCTTACCCACTGAAGTTACCAGGGCTTTAATCCTGACCCACACAGAACATCAGGATGACAGCAATATTACATACTTGGAGTCCTTTGGAAAAGAGCAAACCAAATATCTGTGTATGAGATGGCACGCATTAATTTCCATAACTAAAATGCTCCAGTTCAGTAGCTTTTGTTCAACATTATTAAGAGGCGGTTAAAGCTAAGTTCCGGAGTATGTTAGTTTCTCAGTCAAATATGAAGTTCTGCATTATGCAACGCCTGCTATTTGCTTTGGGGGAACAGCTGCCTTTCCCACAGCGCTTATTCCCAAACTAATGATGAATAAAATAAATTCACAGATTCTCATTCCTGTGCTTCTCAATCCATTATTTATCATGAACTACACAGAATATACTGTCTATTTAAACCAAATACACAAGACAAGGAGCTAGTACTGCTAGTGTTTTTAGTGAAAACATTTCAACGTAAAAACAACTATATACTCTATAGAATTGAGATACCTTAAAGAACATTTCTGCATGACTCTTCCAAGATCATGGAGTAAACATTACTTTGCTAGCATAGAGAAGAACAAGGAACTGATCAGGAACTTTTGGGTCTCCAGAGTTTAACTTCCATAAACTCTTTGTTTGCATACAAAATTACTCTTCTTGGAGAGAGCATTCCAATTTTTGAGAAGGCTGACTCCCTGCCTGGGACAAATCTGGGAGGCAATGGATGCAAAGAAAGGCTACAGTCCGATACGTGCTTACTTGCATTTACTTTTCATTGTTGCTTTAGAGTAGCCATGCATAGGGTTGTATTACAGAAAAAAAGAGGATCATGTTGGAGGAGGCAGTTTTCTTTAAGAGCAAAGTTTTCCAAACATTTCATCTTGGTGACTCACATTGTAGACATGCGTCATTTCACAACACAGTCATTCAGTTTTACTAGCAAACTGGAGGTAAAACCAACCCCTTATAAGAGATAAAAGGTAAAAGGTAAAGGTATTCCTCTGACATTAAGTCCAGGCGTTTCCGACTCTGGGGGTTGGTGCTCATCTCCATTTCTAAGCTGAAGAGCCAGCATTGTCTGCAGACACCTCCAAAGTCATGTGGCTGGCATGACTGCATGGAGCGCTGTTACCTTCCTATCAGAGCGGTACCTATTGATCTACTCACATTTGCATGTTTTTGAACTGCTAGGTTGGCAGAAGCTGGGGCTAACAGTGGGAGCTCACACTGCTCTCCAGATTTGAACCTCTGACCTTTTGGTCAGCAAGTTCAGCAACTCAGAGCTTTAACCCACACCACCACCAAAGGCTCCAAGGCATAAGAGATAAAGACATATACAGACATTGTAATAACAAAATGTATGGGTACACAACATATCTCATAATAAACTTTCATTTATATTTTTAAAAATACATGGGAACTTTGATTTACAAGCGAACCAACTTATGAGTTTTTTGAGATATGAGCCATTGCTCGGTCGATTTTTTGCTTTGACATGCAAGCCAAGATTTGAGTTACAAACTAGCGTGAGAGTGCACCACCCACCATCTTAAGCAGGGCTTTAAGGGAGCAGCCAGGAAAGCTCCTTTCTCTTGTCCTTGATGTTATTTCTGCAACCCCAGGGCTTTGGAAGATTGCAGTAAAACTGAGGGCCAGGAGTGTATCATCAATAAACTTCTATCCTGATTAAAATAGGCATGTTACACAGATACCTATCATTCTAATTGATCATTGCAGAAGAATTTTACTGAAGTTTCCCTCTCATAGCACGAAAAGGAAACTTAAGTTATTGGCTTATAACCTTCCAATTCTACACGCTCCTCCAATCCCAAGAGAGATTCCCTTCACTTCCCTGAGAATAAATCATAAAGTCAAGGCATTGAACCAAGTGCCTGTAAGGATTCAAGCACATCCCTTGAAGCTTATTAAAGTGGCACAAAAGAAAAAGAAGATTAAGTGAAGTCTGGTCTTGAAGGAAAATGCATACTCTACACTTTAATACATCCAGATTATTTCTTTACATTCTCTTTTAATATGTATTATTATTGTATCCATTATTTGTTATTTAGATGGTATATTTTTTCTTATTTAAAAACACACAACAAAAATTGTTGTGGCGTTGGGAAGGGGCTGGAATGGATTAATGGTATTTTAATATATTTCAATTAGTACATTTGATTTGACATAAGAGCAATTTGAGTTAAGAGTTAAGTCACAGAAAAATCAAACCTGTAAGTCAAGATATTACTGTATATGATTTATAAGATAACAGTGCACCTTTCCAAGATTTTTGTCTTTTCTTTTTATATTGCAACTGAACACAAATTTAGAGCAGTCACAGTCAGTGAGATCCAGTCAGTGAGATCCAGGGGATAGCAAGACCCAAGCTGTTGATGGGTAGGCAGATAACAAGATCCGGCTGCAAGCCACTGAGAATCTGTGCCTGGCAAGATGTAAAGGTAAAACCAGTGTTTCCCAGTCAAAGAAATCTCATCAGTTGAAGAAGAAGCTACTGAGGAGTTTATTCGATCTGGCCAGAAATGATGACAGCTAGTGATAAGCCGCCCAAAGGAGCTGACATGTTTGACAAGAATAACACATACATTTTAATACTGTACAGTCTTTTGTTTCTCTGGCTCATGCCCAGCTGGGGCCAGCTTCATGCTGATTGGCAGAGCCAGCCTTGATGTCATGGCCGGCTGGAAGGATCCCCTCTGTGCGGTAGGACTGTGGCACCCGCCAGCCAATCAAAGAGCTCACCTCTCTTCCAATGCAGATTTCTGTTCTCCAGTGGCTGACAGGGGGCAGGATGACCAGTGGGACAAAATGACACATAATTTTTTGAGTGGATTACCATGTTCTAACTTTGGGATGAACAAAGAGGGCCATTTGGTCCCATGGGTTTTATTGTCAGTATAATTGTGTCATGAGACCTCAGCAAACGAGTCTAATGCTTCTGGTGTTAGTGCCGATTGTGTTTCATATCAGTATATTGTCCAAGGTGAGTGGATTATGGAATCCGTTCCTGGAAAAAGGGAAATGTCATGTGGAGAAATGGGACAGGACCTCCTGGCGTACTGGAGGAGTGCCGGGTGATTAGTGTTCCTTTTGTGTCCATATGGCTGTACAAAGGACGGGCGGTCTGGTGTATGTATCCTGACATCCAATGTCCAGTCATTCTTATGGGATTTAATGGAGATTGATTTATTCTACTGCTTGAATCCATTGTTGATGTGATGCCCAGGAAAAATGCTGGATAAAATTCCTAGAGTCAAGGGGTGCTTGACTCTTACTTTGTAATAGAGGGGGAATATAGAGTCTGTCCAGGGTGCTGGTAGCTGCTGCTGGACTTCTCCATTCCTCCGATTGTTCACATGTCCAATCAGGCAGGCTCTGGGTTCTGCCACGGTTCCAGTCATGTGTTCTTATTACCATAATTTGGCCTGGGGGTGGTGGTCAGTGCCCGACATCATCATGACACACAGTTTGGAATGAATAAAATCCACTTTTCCTAAGAGTAGCTTGGAGTGGTTATAATGCTTTTGAAATACTTTGAAGCAAAATATATATATATATATATATATATATATATATATATATATATATCCCTATGTTATCTAGTGAGAACTATCGTAGGTGTGTTTTTGTTGCTTGGGGACAGTTATGCATTATTTTTAATAGTTTACAGTTCATTGTTTGGCTGTGCTTTACTAAGATGTTATATCTGTGTACATGTATATAATGTACAGTCTAACTATGAGTGTGTTTTTGTAAGAAATCCTTTAAGGGGCTTTTTCCACATCAGGCCTACGAAGCAGAAGCTGTCTTCCAGGTATATCTTGATATATCCCCCATAAGCATTGTTCTTCATACTTAGGCAAAGAAAAGAGCACAGTGTCTCACAACAAAGACAGATAGACCAAATGTACATTCGCAATGCTTGTAGCATCATTTTTGTTTGGTATCATTGATGTGATGTATGTTGACAACAGCACTTTCTCAATGGTGCTTAACGTGCCATCTTGTGAGCAGTTTTGTTAGTAAATATTGTTGCTTTTCTCAACCTGTGCTTAATTCAACCAAAGAATTCAGAACATAGAAAAATGACTGTCAGAGTTTCCTGTTCAAGCATTCAATAGATCTTATTTTTAAGGAATTAAATGTCCTTTGCATTCATTCTCAACAGCTGTTGATGCACAGATGGTAATCCGAGCCTAGCCTTGATATTTGAGATAAGTGTCTTCCCTCACTTTACTGTCTATGGTTTAAACCAATGTTGCTAAGAGCAGAAGACAGAGGAGGGATGGAAGTTCCTGCATAAAATGTGTCATTGAATTGGAATATTAAGGCAATACACTGAAATCAGAGGGGCTAGTGGTTCTCAACCTGTGGGTCCCCAGGTGTTTTGGCCTACAACTCCCAGAAATCCCAGCCAGTTTACCAGCTGTTAGGATTTCTGGGAGTTGAAGGCCAAAACATCTGGGAACCCACAGGTTGAGAACCACTGGGCTAGATGAAGAAAGCTCTGATTCTGTTAGGGCTGGAATTATTTTCTTTTTAAAACTTTTCATAAAAGTGGGTTTCTATGCATCCCAATCGTTTGCACAATTCACATGGAAGAAAATCCCACTGAGACTGGATCTAAACTGCCCCATATCCCAGGATCTAATCCCACATTATCTGCTTTAAACTAGATTATATGAGTCTCCAGTGCCATATAATCTGGAATAAGTACTAGCAGATAATCTTGGATCAGATCTTGGGATAAAGGGCAGTGTAGTTCTGGCTTGAGATCAATTAATTAAATGTGCAGAGGAGTGCAGCCTTCATGGGAAGTAGACAGGGACATGATAGACAGTGATACACAGTACAGTCAACCCTCCCTCTTTGCAGGTTTAACTTTTGTGGAATCAATTAATATGGGTTTTCTAGAAATGTCTAGATTTTCCAGCACAATTCTATGGTCAATGTCCACCCTAGAAATTCCTACAGAGGACCTAGAGATCCTAGAGAAGTGTTTTCTAAGGTAAAAATGTGTTTTTATAATTCATGGCTTTTCCAAAGGTCCTGGGCACCTAATCCAGCAAATTAGGGACCCCCCCAAATCGTTTGAAAGAATGGCCTTTTGGACTACCGATTTCAGAATTTCCCAACAGCTAATGGTAGGAGATTTTGTGATACGTTGTCTCAAACGTAAGCTTCCCAAACTTTGATCCTCCCCCCCAACAGAAATGAAAATGCAGAAGGACTGCTTCTGGAAGCTGAAATTCCATGTATTTGGAAGTTCAGTCCCCCCTTTCAGTTTTTCATAGATGATCAACCGGAGCCTAAGGCTTACGTAGTTACCTTCTACTTCTACAGTTTGACTGCCAAGAGGTGACAGCAAGCATATCTTCCCTCTTTTAGTGTGCAAGTACACCACATTAACTATACAACTATTGCAGTTTGACACCACATTAACTTCTATGACATTTCATAAGCCTTTTGATTTTTAATACAGCTGGCCTTCCACATTTACTTGGACTGGGGGCACAGAAGCATTGCAAGTGTAGAAGACACACTAATAAAATACATAAATAATGAAAACTGCAAAACAATAACAATGGGATACATATATTGCATTATTATTAAAAGCTTACAAAGGATAACTCCCTTTCTTTTGCATTGGAGACATCATATATACATACTGGCTCTTACTTTTATGATTATAGGCCCATTCAGTGGTGGGTGAAGAATAACATATGGTTTAATTGGTGCTTTTGTGTTGTAAATGTTGAGGTGGCTATGAGACGTGGAAAGGAGTAGAGTATCCTTTGTGTCACTGCAGCATTTTGGTTTTTAAATTTAGTTACTTTTAAGAAATGGGCAAGTTCGATAAGAGCAAAGCAAAAACCCTACTATTTTGGGTGGTCTTGGAGACATATCTAGAACTAATTTTTTAGTTTAACTTTCCAAGTTGGACTGTATTACGGTTTAATTGTCTTTGAATGCGCATACAGCACAAATAATGTAACTGCACTTGCTTGTTCAACTACAGTGAATACCAAACCAGAACAAAATGTTCTTCCCCTCTGATAGAGTTTAATAAGGAAAAAAATTAGTTATCATTCCAGGGATTAGATTTCAGTGGTACTTGAACATATTCAATTGATTTCAACTAGTATTATTAGCTTCTGGATCTCTAAAATAATTACATTTCTCTCTTTGCAGGATAGCAAGGTGCAGAGAGAGCAAACAGTTTTCATTTAAGATAATGACTACATGTTTCTGAGTAGTTTTATTTGACTATCATATGGACCCTAGTCCTCACACAAGTTTATTTTAAAACCCACATAATCTTATTAAATCAAATTACACAAATAGTTTGGGAATCATACATTTTTTTATTTATTTCATGTCAAAAGCATTGCATAAATAAATACATATAAAACTAATAAAATAAAGCACAAATGGCTAAATAATTTTAGACCAAAATGGACAACAGCAACTGCATTGTCTGTAGCTGTAAACAGTTCTTCCTCTGTGCATGAGGCAGGCCATTGTGGGCTGGGCAAGCATACAGATACTGAGTTGTTTGTTCTGCTCCAGTCACACAAGGTGGAGGATTCTTCTAGGCAGTGCCATTTTGCCAAGTTGTTTTTGGTCTGACAACTCCACTTCTGAGTCTGTTCAGGGACTTCCAAGTTGCCCATTTTTAGTTTTGGGGGGGCCATCCAGTTGGAATTACCTGATTTTTCTGCCCACAAAGATATTCTTGCTGTTGCTGAAGGAACAGAGGAGTGGTGGTTTTTATGAAGCTTTACCTTGATTTGAGCCTATTGGGAGGAGGCTGATACCCATACAGTGGATGGCTTTCACAGAGTTCAACCTTATTTCTCTCGCAATTGGCAGCAACTTCCTGTCGCACATCAGAGGGGGCAATGCCAGCTAGCTTATAGAGTCTATCAACAGGTGTGGTTTAAGACATCCTGTGATTATTCTACATGTCTCATTCAGTGCTATATTCACCTGCTTTGAATGGGCGGATTTATGCCAGATGGGCATGCGAAAGATATCAATGCTACATATTCCTCCGACAGTCACTATCAGCCATGTATTTCAAAAAAGTTAATCTCTCTCTCTCTCTCTCTCTCTCCCCCTCTCTCTCTCTCTCTCACACACACACACACACACACACACGCATATGTGTACAAATGCCTCAAGTTGCCTGTAAACTTATGGTAACTATGAATTTCATAAGGTTTTCAGAGGAATTCTGCGATAACCTTACTCTAAAATGTAGGCTACTTCACCATCGCAATTTCCCATCCAAGTTCTAACCAACACTGAAGCTGCTTAGCTTTTAAGATCAAATGAGATCTGGTGCCTTTAGGTCAGGGGTGCTCATTAGGTAGCTCGGGAGCTACTAGATCTTCGGCCCTTTTCCAGGTGATCTTCGGGCCTCACCAGCCGGATGGGGCGCTCCTGCCATGCGCGCACACGCGCGTTCTTGCTGCTGGCTTCTGCTCTTGCGGTGCTTTTTTCGCCTGCGGGGCATTGCAGGAAGAAGGAAGCACGAGGTGGGGCCTCTGGAGGGAGCGCCCTGCCTGTCGCACCCCAAGAGCTTCAGACGGTGTCTTTTCTAGGGTCTGCATTTTGCCCGCCTGACTCCAAGAAACTTTCCAGCACAGCTGGGTTAACTCCCGGCCCCTGCTGTGGGCCTCTTTGCTGCGTTCATGTGCCTCCCAGGAAAGATGCTATAGAAAAGGCATGTCAAGGCCAGGCGGGGCCCACCAGGCTGATAGTAGAAGCGGGGACTCGGAGCACCAAGCGCTACTCCCCAGCCCAGGTGGTTCGCGCTAACGAGGCGCCGCATTCTTCAGGATTGAGGTTCTCAAAACAACCTGGGAACCATCCATCACAGGTTGTGACATCCGACGCACTCTCAGAATACTATAATTGCTCAGAGCACCCTCCAGCCCTTGTCTCTTACCAACATCGCATTCAGGATGAACTGAGGGAACGGCCGTGGGGGCTTTCCCTCCCAGGGGACGCCAGCCAGCCATCTCCAAGTTGGTTCGTCTCTGCTCCACTGTGCCAGGACCCTGCTTCATCCACGGCTGGGCTGTGCCCAGCATGCACTCCAGGTCGCTGTTGGAACCGGAGAGAAAAGCCTGAAAGACTTTCCCAGCTAATGCTGAAACCGGAAGGACCTTCTCAAGCTGTTACTCTACCCTGTTTCCAAGAAACCCTTCCTGGCCTTCTTGTGGGCGGCCAGGAACCCAAGGAAGACTGCTTAGCTACCTATTGGCATACTACGCAACGCCTGCCCGGATTCCCTCCGCTGCAGGATCATCTTGGCGTTGTTTACCGGGGATACTTTCTACATAGACTCTGTGGCTGCTTGCCGCAAAAGCCAGGCCTTGTTGGGGACCCTGTGCCAAGTCAAGCCACGTCAACAGCGGTAAGCCTTCCCTGCTTTCTAAGTGCTACTGTGGAATCACCTTGCTAATGGCTAAGCATTGTTAGATGAAAGACTGAAGCTGCTAGCCTCACCGCCTTCAGGCTATCAAGGCCTTGTACCAGTAATCCTGCTTTTGTTTGCAACTAAAGACTAAAGCGAATTGCTAGGCAATTCATCTCAGCCACAGTGTTTCAACAGAGCTTCTTAGAGACCTTCCTTCCACCCGGTTTGGGTCTCAAGATTCCCTCCGCATGAGAATCCGCATGGGACCTTATCTGCGAACCTTTGGTGGTTGCAGGGAACTGCCCTGTCTACTGCATCGGCAGAGATTCCATCCAGGGACACTTTTGCCCTGCCCTGCACTGAGTCGTGCTCCAGGTCACCGGGGAGTCTTGGGACGACCCCATGAAAGACTAATTGCCTGCTGAACTTCCTTGCATTCTTTGTACAGAGCTCAGCCTTCTTGCGCCGGCTGAGCCCCACAGAGATCATCTAGCGCATCCCGGCCATTTGCATTGGCCGAATACTTTCCTGAGTTTTCCCTTTGGCATCCGGCTTGATCCCTGCCAGCAGCCCTATTGCAATGGGTCGCTGCAACCCTGCTGTTCCTGTTTGCTACAGGACTATTTACTCCTTGCTAATCCCTGTTAAAGCTACTATCTAGAGGCCTTATAATGACTGCCTTTGAACTTTTTACCTTTGTCTTGCTATTATCAATAAAACCCAGTTGTACCTTTGCCCTTGTGTGGTTATCAGGGAGGTCAAGTGCCAAGGGGCCCACAGAGGGGCGACACTGCCTCTCTCTCGTTCAGAAGCAGCTATGCAGCCTCCGTTGCCAGCGAGACAGGCAGGGTGGCGCGCTCTCTCTGGATGCCCCGCCTGATGCTTTCTCCTTCCTGCAATGCCCCACAGGCGGAAGAAGCGCTGCGCGGGCGAAAAACAGCAGCAGGAGCACGCGTGGTGGCAAGAGCGCGTGGTGGCGGGAGCACGTGGGAGCACACGGCGGTGGGGTCAGGTAGATCTTTTGGACTTGGTTGCTTTAAGAGTAGCTCGCATGCTGAAAAAGTGTGAGCACCCCTGCTTTAGGTTATTTAGACAAGTAAGAGATAATTTTTAAATCCCACATTTTATTCAAGGGTACATTAAAGATAGATTCCACTACAAAGAAAATGTAAATTTGACTTACACATACTTTGCAACTTTAGAATTGTTTTGCTTCAGTTTGCCATTCCAAAGAATTGTATTTTAAAGTATAATTGTGAATGTTTTCACATGTGGTATTCACTTAAGGTACGAGTCATTATCTTTGCTTGCTTGCGTTGCCAGAGCTTTATTTCTCTAGTCCTTATTTCCTTGCATAGCGCCAATAGTTTTCCCTCCCTACGAGGCCATTTCAGTCCATGCAACATTTCAGTAAGGTAGAATGCTTTCTGTCTTTTCATTATGTGTAATATCAGCCTTAATAGCTGTGACTCATGATTGAACATCTTAGGAACTACGATAATATATACAGTCAATTTCCTCTTAACATTTCTTTTTCACTTTCTGCCATATTTGTGTCCCCTTCCTTCAGACTTTTATAAACCAGTGTCAAAACTTGTCTTGGTTAGTAATTGGATGGGAGACCACTAGAAGCTATATTTCAGAGGAAGGAATTGACAAAAACCACCTCCAAGTATTCTTTGCCTGAGAAAATATCCTATGAAATTCATGGGGTCACCATAACTCAAAAGGTAGCCTAAAGGCACACACATACACATGGCAGAACTTGGAAGCAACATATTTTCAGTAAGCGCTTTACCTTTAACATGCTATTTTTGGGGCCACAATATCATCATTGAGTCAATTCATCCTATAAAGGGGGTCCGACTCTTTTTCCAACATTAGTAATATAGAACTTCCCCACCCACCAATAATAAGTCCTGTTCCAGTCTTTGGCCCAGTATCAGAGTCATTTGAGTAAAAGCAACCCTACAAAAAATTAAGAACAGAAAGGCCACTGACCCAGATGACATACCAACATTTTTTTAAATGTCAGCAGCAACTTGAGAAACTGCAAGTCACTTCTGGTGTGAGAGAATTGGTCATCTGCAAAGACGTTGCCAGGGGACACCCAGATGTTTGATGTTTTACCAGCCTTGTGGGAGGCTCCAGCTGAAATTTGGAAAATGTTCAAAAGACTGTGGTGCTACCTTTCTAGCATCACTATTTAACAAAATCATAACAGAAAATTCACCCCCCAAAGGAATGGACCACCAGTATAACCATACTAATTTGGAAGGGCCAAGGAGACATCTGCAATTGCTCAACATACCACCCAATACACTTATTATGTCATGCAATGAAAGTATTTGAAAGAATACTGGACAAAAGGTTAAGAAGTCAAACAACTGTTACATCAAATCAGTGTGACTTTGTTAGCAGGTGTGGCTCAATAGATGCGATACACATGGAAAAACATTGGGGGGAAAGAATAAAACACTGCACTTTGCATTCCTTGATCTCAAAAAAGCATTTGATTGGATTCCCCATGACCTGATCTGGCAAGCACTATAGTCACATAGAATACCAGAAGACTATGTAACTTGGAAAAAGCTATTATACAATAATACAAGTATGGTCCGCTGCCCTGCAGGGATTTCACCACCCTTCAACATTACTGTTGGCGTGCATCAGGGATCAGCACTCTCACAATTACTATTTATATTCTGCCTGGACACCGCTACAGCAGATTTGCAGACTATGCATCCCTGGACACTCCTATATACAGATGACATCTCACTCGGCCACCAAAAATGTGCAGGCCTCCAAAAACAGCTGCAGACATGGAGTGATAGACTCAAGTGAAAATGGACTTCAACTGAAAATACCCAAAACAGAGTATCTGGAATGTGGCCTTCAAACTGGAAAAACAATTCAAATTAATGGACAAGCACTAACGAAGGCCACACATTTTAAATACCTGGGGTCACTGGTCACCATAGACAGCAACACAATGCAACCTGGTTGAAATGGTGGCAAACTACTGGCATTCTGTGTGACTCAAATATGCCTGAGCAACTCAAGGCCAAGATCTACACTACAGTTGTTTGCCCGGTAGCCCTCTACAAGGCAGAACGCTGGCCAGCAATGAAGAAACAAGTCCTTAACACAATAGAAATGAAAATGCTGGGATGGACACTTGGCTTGACACTTCTTGACCATGTGCCAAATGATGACATCCGTCAAAGACTAGGAATAAAAGTGAGTAGCAAGAAAATGCAGGAAGCAAGACTACGGTGCTATGGCCATGTCACGAAAAGAGAACCAACACCAGTAGCACCAAAGAAAAGAAGGATGGACACCATCAACAAAGACATGCGTGCGGCCAACCTGAGAATGCGCAAAACAAAGCCCTGTGGAAATGCCAGTCACAATGCTAACTTCTTCACTGGGAAAATAGCTTCGGAAGAAGAAGAAAAAGAAGAGGCGGAGGAACTTTTTAACATTGCAGTTACTAATAATGTGGCAATATTTTTGTTATGATAGTTGCCATTAACTCATTAGTTCCAAAACATTGCCTTGGAAAAGTCATTTGCAGGGATCTGGGAAAATAATCTTGGATGGGGAAAAGTAACTAAAAAATAATACACTACTAATATGCCACTGTTTAAATGATTCAAATACTTAGGTACTTGTTACCAATATTTTTTCTTTGAAAAATAATAGCCTCACACTGCCAAGGAAATGTCAGGCAGCTGTAACTGAGAACAGTCAATTTAAGCTCAAGGAGGCTGTGAAGGAGTTCTGCAGTTGAACAAGATGTAACAAATGTGGAGGCTTGTCTCTGAGAGTCAGGGTAATTCTACACAGATATTATAATGCTATTTGTAGTCAGTTCAAGGCCAGGGTGTCCATAAAATATACACTTCCAATGTGCGCTGCAGGGTGGATCAATCCAGAAACAGTACATTAAAAGAATTCAACAGAAAGTTCAGAAGAAGACAGATAATGTGCTGCATCCAGTCAGAGTAAATCCCATGCAAGGCTTGAAACTGGGACCAGTTCCTGGGGCTGGATCTACACTACCATATATCCCTGTTTCTGAATCCAGATTACATCTGCTTCTACATTGCCATATAATCCAGTTCAAAGCAGATAATCCAGATACAGAAACAGGATTGTATGGTAGTGACGTTGTCACTGAAGCACTTTTTAAAACAACAACAACATCGAAATGTAGCTGACTTGAAGATAAATAATTGCTCCCCTGAGAGAGGAAACCACAGAATTACCATGGGAACCCTCACTTTCCACCCCTTTGTTCTCATTTCCTGAGCCCTGCTATGATCCAGCGTTGATCCCAAATGGATATGGTTATGCACATCAGTGCATCTCAATGCAATAATTAAGAAATAGACTTTGGATTTTCCAGGGATCTCTCTCTGGCTATTGTGGTTCCTGATCTTGTTTCTGATCTGCATTCAGTAGCTTACTGTGGCCACTGTCCCAACCTCAAACACAGTCCTGGGATGTTTGTGCAGGCACTGCACAGCGAAACCAGTTTATTTTAATCCACTTCCAAACTCAATTAAACTTCCTGTGGCTGGATCTGCACTGCCATATAATCCAGTTTCACAATGCAGATCAACTGCTTTAAACTGGATTATATGAGTCTACACCAGTGTTTCCCAACCAGTGTGCCGGGGCACACTAGTGTGCCGTGAGCGATCATCAGGTGTGCCGTGGGAAATTGGAACCTCCAGGAAAGGGGGGGGGGGGAGAGTCTAGTGTGTTGAAGTATTAAACCCCTAAGAAACCTACCTCTATAAAGGCACAAAATTACAACCACCCCCTCCCCACCCGTTGTCTACTTGGTCTCTCCCTCTCCATGCATTGGGAAGGCACACCTCCCTTTCCCCAAGTAGAGACCTCCTCTTGCCTCCTGGGGGTTCTGTGTGGGAAGTTAGGCCCAGTTCTATCATTGGTGGGGTTCAGAATGCTTTTTGATTGTAGGGGAACTATAAATCCCAGCAACTACAACTCCCAAATGTCAAGATCTATTTCCCCTGAAGTCCATCTGCGTTCATATTTGGGCATATTGAGTATTCATGCCAGGTTTGGTCGTGATCCAACATTGTTTGAGTCCACAGTGGATGTAGGTGAACTACAACTCCCAAACTCAAGGTCAATGCCCACCAAACTATTATAGCCTTTTCTCTTGGTTATGGGAGTTCTGTGTGGGAAGTTTGTGTCTTTCTGCCATTCCTGCCAGAATATCTCTGTTGTGTTCATCGAAACAGGCCCAGGTTTCACACTGAGTGTATAAATACATTCAAAAACATATTAACTATATGTATTACTGTGTTAGAGTGTCGTTTTGTGTCATTTTGGTTGACGGTGTGCCCTAGGATGTTTGCAAATGTAAAAAGTGTGCCGCAGCTCCAAAAAGGTTGGGAAACACTGGTCTACACTGACAGATAATCTGGAATCGGATCCTGGGATATAGAGCAGTGTACATCCAGGCTTACTCAGAAAGGTGCACTGGCTGTGTTCTGGAGAGCCATGGAAAAATAGATTGTTGAAGAGTTAAGGTGTTATAGGACTGCGTTCTAATAAATCTACATTTATTATTATTATTATTATTATTATGGCTGTTTTACCATAAAGAGGCCAGACATTAACACAGCCACAGGTCCACAGTTCAGGAATCAAGAGGCCCAGGCCTCATTTACACTACCATACAATCCTGTTTCTGTATCCAGATTATCTGCTTTGAACTGGATTATATGGCAGTGTAGATCCAGCCCCAGGAACTGGATACGTTTGCGGGGGGGGGGGGGCACAAGGGAAGGGTGAGTGACAGGATTTCAAGGGTTGGAACTGCAAGGCCAGCCTGGTGTAAAGGATCTGTCAAATTTTCCTGTCTTTAGTGTGTTCTGTAATAAATTAGTCTTGGTTTAGTGCCAAATAGGTCCTGAGAGATAGAATACATATCCTTCAATGTTCCCCCGTTGTGCCTTTTTCATCCCATGTCAGTGAAGGTCTTTACATGCAGACAAAGGACTTTGAAATCATTTTTTTTCTTTCCCACTTCAGTTTCATTCCACTTTTCATGCCTCTTTTCTTCAAGTCAAACAGACAAAGCATGACAGTTCTTGTTTTTCTTCGCTTATTATCCTTTTTAGTGCTCTTTTGTATCTCTCAAGCTTCACATTGCTTAGCAACACCCTTTCAATCAGCTGAAGTGTTGCTTTTTCCATGGTATTTTTTGCTTTGTATGGAGCAAACTGTAATTTAACTTCACAGAAAGAAATCCACCACAAGGCAAGGTCTTTGGTGATCATGGTTCAGTTAGTACCTAATGAAGCCAAAATTTTAACCAAGTGCTACTTGAGGGACGTCATTTTCATAAGGCATTACTAAGGCAGATTTCACACATTATGTTTTTTAAACTGATTTAAGTGAACTCATATTATCTCCAGTAGATTTCAAGATAATTTTTTGGCATTCTAAATCTAGATGACATTTTAATAATTTTGGGGGGAAAATCGTAAAAGTTATGTATTGAGTTTTTTCTTGTTCATTTTCTCAACAACTTGCATAGTTTTCTTTCAATTAAAGAATTTGCCATTTCTCAAAAAGTCCCAAGAGATTTTTGTTGTTGTTGTTTTCTGCATTTGTACAGCTTTTTGATACCCTGGAATTTTGATAGGATAACCAGGACTGTACAGAGTTCTCTATGCACAATGGACTTAATATACTGTCAGCTTTTAAGCTTAATAGGATCTTTGCTCACTTCAAATGTGAGCATTCCTAATTAGCATAGTACAAACATACTTTACTTTGTGTTGTCGAAGGCTTTCATGGCCAGAATCACTGGGTTGCTGTGAGTTTTCCGGCCTGTATGGCCATGTTCCAGAAGCATTCTCTCCTTTACTTTTTCCTGCATGAATACTTCTCTGTTGCACAGCTTGGTAAATGAGCTGCCTGTTATGTTTCTAATGGAACCAGTGCCTGGAAATGACACAGTGTTCCCTCACTTATCACGGGTGTTACGTTCCAGGACCATCCGTGAAAAGTGAAAATCCATGAAATAGGAATGTGCTCTCTCACTACCCTCCCCCCCCCACTCTATATATAGCACATTTGGAGGGGGAGGCAGAGGTGAGGAGAGATTTAAAGGTACCACACACCTTTTTTCTTTTTGCTAGCTATAAGGAAGGGGCTATAAGACTGTGATTTACATACTACTTTGTATCTCCTTTCTCTTTTTAATGATTGGCTGCCTCTCTCCTGGCGGGGGGGGGGGTTAAATCCCCTTCTACACTCTATTGTTGCCAGGAGGCAAAAACCCGCAAAACAGTAAGTCTGCAAAAAGCGAACTGTGAAGTAGTGAGGGAACACTGTATACCCAAACCCAGCTCAATAGAAACCAATAAGCACACCTCTTCCAATTAAGATAAGACCTAAAGATGTTTATTTGAAACTGTTCCCCATTTATTTCAATATTTAATGAAAACGTGTTCCTGTTTTAGGAAAAGCCCTTTTTTCTAGTACAATGGATCAGACTTCTGGACACTTTATTTATGATTTATTTATTTTCCATATTTCTAACCCGCCCTTCTCAACCCCAGAAGGGGGACTCAGGGCGGCTTACATTCAGCCCCATCAAGAGACTATTTCAACAATACAATAAAGTCACTTTCCAAACTCTTTCCTATTCCCAATGGAAAACTTGGTTAGCGTTGGAATGCCAGTTAGCTTCTGGAAATTGTGTTCCATGTTCAAGAATGGCAGATAGATAGACAAACAGAGAGACAGAGAGAAACACACACACAAAACACACATTTCAGACAGGCAGATAGATTGTTGAATAATAGCAACTGGACAGCACTGGTTCTCAAAAGTAATAAAGCAATTGAATAGCACTGGATCTCAGTAATATACCAGCAAATTGGAACAGGTTTAATAAAATGACTGAAAAGAAGTATTTATATCTTTAAGGCTTGATGTGTTTTTCTTCAACCACCATCAGTGATATGAGTGGAAGTAAGTGTGATAAACAACATCCATTGACCGTTATAGAATTTAAAAGATCTAAGCAAGAGCCAGTGTGGGATTGTGATTTCGGTATTGGACGGCAACTTTAGAGACCAGGGTTAAAACTACCACTCGGCCATGAAAACTAAGCTGAGTGGCATCAGGCAAGTCACATTCTCTCAGCTTCAAAGAAAAAATATTGTCAAGAACCCTCCTCCATGAAAAGTTTTCCTTACAGTTTTCAAAAGTCAGAAATGACTTGAAGGCACATAATAACCAAGCATGATATGCAAGGATGGTGATGGAAGCAAAAGCTATATTGTTGTTTCAATTAAGGCTGTGTTGTTGTCCCTTTGTTCCAACATGGTTGGATCACTGAGTTCTACACATAATGCACTGTATTGAAGAACATTTAAAATAAAATTGTATATCAAAAAGATACAACAAAAAGTGCAGATCTGATATAGTTATCTTATTCCAGAATATATCTTCTAATCTTCCTAGTGCCACAAGATTTTTTTTTCCTCAGAAGGCACCTAACCATCCTCTTTGAAATCTTTCTCACTCAGGAATATTAGCGCACTGGTCAATATTCTTTTTAAATGAAATAGTCCTGGAGAAATCCTACACAAAGAAAAGTCAGGGCAAACAAAAAACCCAACTTTTATATTCATTCCAGTAACGTTTTTCCATGTTTCAGTAACTGTGAGAGAAATAAGGTTGAACACTGTGAAAGCCATCTACCACATGGCTATCAGCCTCCTCCCAGTAGCCTTAAATCAAGGAAAACTTTCCTGAGAATCACCACTCCTCTTAATGTTCCCCCAGCAACAGCAAGAGTATCCCTCTAAGCAGCTAAACCAGGAAATCCCAAATGGATGCCGCCGCCCCCCCCCCCCCAAACGACTCCCGGGGCAAACCAAGAATGGACAACTTGGAAGTTCCTGAACAGACTCAGAAGTGGAGTTGGCAGATCAAAAGACAACTTGGCAAAATGGCAGAACAAACAGCTCTGTATATGTTATGCTTGCCCACGATGCCCTGCCTCATGCAGAGGAAGAACTGTTTAAAGCTACAGACAATGCGGTTGCTGTTGCCCGTTTTTGGTCTAAAATTATTTAGCTGTTTGTGCTCCCTCTATTTTATCAGTTTTATACTTATATATGCAATGCTTTTGACATGAAATAAATAAATAAAGTAACATATTTTAGAATATACAGTTTTTAGTGAACAGTTTCTTATTTTCAAGTGGCCAGTAATCTTCGGCCACAAATGCCTGGCTTTAGTTTTTCTCTTATTTGCAGCCTAAGAATCTTACAAACTGTGCAGTAAGATTGCAGTCCAAAGCACGTGTATAAGGTCTATTGAATTGAGAGTGCTTTTATTTTCTGTACAAATATACGTATGTTTGTACCATAAACCCTTCAACATGGCTCTCAAGATTGGAGACAGATGTTAATCCTACTTCGGTTTTTTTTAAAAAACAAACAAACCATGGAATGCTTATAAGTTATTTTAAAATAGACACTAAAATTAAATGCAAGGTAGGGCTTAAATGTTGACCACAATGAGACTGTCCCTGTCAGGAGGAAGTAAAGAAATTTGATCCATCTTGCATGAAACATATTTGGAGATATAGATGCAAAAAAATCATTCTTGTATCATTTGGCATCAAAAGAAACAAAACATCAGCAGTAGGCTACAGTGGTTGTTATGGAGGAACACTAAGGCCTTGTTTCTATTACTGAAGTTAAATGGTAATCCCTTAACCCACGTCCGTCTTTACAAGTAAGGGAAATACTCCTGTTTTAACAAAAGCTATTTTAGAATTGCAGAGGTGGGTAGAAATCAGTGCTAGCCCACAATGAACATAGTAGTTGAAAATGACTGATTAACACACTTTGAGGTCCCCTGTCTATAAAAACATGAGTGGTTAAAATAATGGCCGCCCCATCCTTGGTAAATATGATATAGCTGAAGCAACAATTTGCCTTGTTAGAATAATGTTTAACTTTGTAATCCAGTAGCAGTAAGAAGGTAGAACTGGAGCTGGCAGTGGGGCTTTGAGAAATGTTTGGCAGGTTGGTGAAGGTCTCTGAAGTCCGATTGTTGAATAACAGCATACCAAAACAACTCCCCTTTTACTCAACCTTGAAAATTATACCAACAAAATGACAGTAGGTTCGGATAACTATGAGTGGGCATTTGTGTAGGGTGACCATTAGCTGGCTTTAGTTTTGGCCCTGAAAATGAATTGCTGGGCTCAGAATGCTTGAATTCTATGTGTACATCTCCTGGAACCAGCTCTGGTTGATCCCACAAGTCTCAATATTGCCAACTGTGGTGGAAACAAGCCCAGCATAAATCCAAATCAGCAATAAATATCATGAAAGATTACAATTTAAACTGTGCTGCAACAAATACTGTACACAAGCAGATATAGCTGTTTCTTGAATCCATGTTTCAATGGCACAAACCCTCACATTCAGTAAGTGCTTTGGCAAGACAAAGGGGGAAAAGATCTCATTAAGGATATCTGAAGCAGAAATAATACTGTAACTGTACCCAACTTCAACAAAACATTGTTAATGTTTATGCACCATGGTGTGATGTATGCTCAGTTCGAAGTCACCCTTGCTGTGCTTAGTAGAACAGTCTCCCCTTTAGATCCATGGTTTCTTCATCTGCCAGTTCAACCATTGAGATATCTATCTATCTATCCAAAAAGCAAGTCTTTATTTTGTCGTTTTGTATACAAGACACTATTTTACTATGCTATTGTTTAGAGTGGGACTTGAGCACCAATGTATTTTGGTATCTGCTAGAGATTCTAGAACCAAACCAAAACAGATATCAAGGACACACTATATTGATTTCTAAGTACAGGCAGTCCCCAAGTAATAAACAAGATAGATTCTGTAGGTTTGTTCTTAAGTTGAATTCGTATGTAAGTAGGAATAGGTACACTTTTAAGTGTAACTCCAGCCAAGTATATGAACTTTGGATAGAATAGGGAAGGGCTAACACCTCTGTGACATTTCTTTTGCTTTCTGTGTCTCTGTTCAGAAGATTCCACCTCACTTTCTGTCCCTGTGAGAATTAGATTTTGGAAAAAAAATGGCTTGTGATAATAAGAATTGATGATAAGGCTTCAGTTGAGACACCTTTCCCCCACAATCACTTTCAGGAGTGAATTTCCCTTCCTAGGAGTATATTTCTCTCACTTTGTGTTGTTTCACCCCCGTTCTTAACTATAAGTCATTTGTAAGTCGGTTTGTAACTCGGGGACTGCCTGTAGAATTTTGACTACAGCCTCACTGAAGTAAACAGAACTTCAAACATGTAGCAAACCCAAGTGTTGGCCTTAGACAAGTGAGCAGAAGATGACCAGAAGCAACAATGACATGCCACTAAAAATAAAGGTCTGTGTGTTGGAGGGTCACTAGCACATTCAAACCAAAATTTCAACCTTATTGGCTGATGGCCTCCATCACCTGTGCTCCCCATTTTAGATCAGAAGTAGACAAGTGTGGGCCACGTACAACCCCACAAGGTCCTCATATTCTTCAGACTCCTTAGACCACTATTGTTCTGGAAAGAAATAGAGAGGAAATTGCCTGATTTTTAAATCCCCTTTTAAATAGACTGCATGGAGCATCCTGCACTATTTAGCATCTTAAAATGTATTTAAAACCAGAAGCAAATGTATGCCTTCGTCTGGTGTTTTGATTTGTTTGTTTTGGGACACAATGTCATCTCTAAAAGTTATAAAGATGCAGTTACCACTGTTGCCCACTCTTGTCTTGGTAGCTTTTGATCAAAATGCAGTTGGAACAATATGCTATTTTGTGTTTTTTGTACATTTGCCATTTCTGAAGGAGAGATGCAGAGTATTAGAGACTAAAAAGCATGACTTGGTTAATAAATAATACAAGTCTTTTTAAAGATAATGTTTTCATTAAGTGCTAGAAGGAAATCACTGAACTAGAAGAATTCTCAACTCTCTCTTTTGTTAACAGTCCAAAGTCCCAATTCAACTGGAAGACAAACCATAGCTATATGTGCATATATTTGCCAGTATAAAGACAAATACAGCCAATTCAGTAGGACTCAGATGGACATTATGATGCATATGGTGAAGTTTTATATAGATGCACATATTCACTCAAATCTCATAAGTAGGGCTGCTTATTTCCACAAATGTCTTGGGTTGGATCAGAAAGCACTATATCCACTTATTTCAACCCTACCAGAAAGTTTTCTTGCCACAATTTATTCAGTGGAGACCACTATCACCTACTAAATATAATCTCTTAACATATGATATTCCTTTGTGTCTCCCTTCCAAGTACTAACCAGGCCTGATCCTCCTTAGCTTCCAAGGTCAGATGGGATCTGGAGCTTTCTGGGTTTTGCAGTCTTTACTAGAACAGCGGCAAATATCCACTTTTATTTTCTCTTATTAAACCTGGAAATGAAAGACATCACCAACTGCAGGACATCTTTTAGTGCTCATAAATCAGTGTTAAAACCTCCAGAACTGGGGAGAAGGGGTCAAGGGAAGATAATTTAACTTGTTTTCTTTTCAAAACTTCAGTTCCACAAACCAGGCAAGGGCAATTTCAGGTGTCAATTAGTTCATAAGCAGAATTCACACAGTACATCTGCAGTACTATTGTAGAATGAATGCAGTTTGACACCACTTTAATTGCCATGGCTCAATGCAATGGAATCTTGGGAGTTATAGTTTGGTGAGGCACCAGCACTTCTTGGCAAAGAAAGCTAAAGATCTTGCAAGGCTCCAACTTTCATGATTCTATAGGATTGAGCCATGGCAGTTAAAGCAGTGTAAAGCAGCATTCATTCTACAATGTGAATTCACTCCGGTTTTAAGCACTGGGGCTTTTGACTAGCAGCACTAATGACTTCATTTGCCACTATCTCCTCTCACCCCATCCTTCAATCTTACCTATGAGTCTAACTGTAGAGCAGCTGAATGAGAGATTAATGTTCCCAGAAGCAACATATTGTTGTGAGATACCCTAGCTATAATGAATAGGTTCTCAGGAGCAGCTTGCTCTTTCTCACCCAATTAAGGTTTATATGTTTTACAAAAAATGTTCTCCTGGTGGTGAAAACTGCTCATATATATCAATGTAGTCACAATATAGACTGCACTCCTCTATATTGTGGAGGCATTGATAGACCCAGCCGACACAGCAAATGCTATAGTTGATCATTTGGAGAACCACATTGCGTAAATAAATTGTATCACCCTTTCCTATTAGTGAATTGTCTTGTATCACTGCGGCGTTCTCACTGGCTAAAATCACTCCTCACTCCTTAAAAAAAACCCTTTCCTAATAGTGGATTGTCTTGTAAAATCAATCAATATATTGCTTTGTTTCCTAAATAAAATTGAACATTCAGAATGTGAGACATGAAGCTACGATACATAGATTTCAGTTGCAAATAAACTCCAACTGAGCTTTTCACTGAAACTCTGAATGAATATTTCATACCAAGCTGGAAGGTAACATTGGGGGGGGGGGGTTAAGCTTTATGTCACTAACGCATCGCCGTACATCATAACATTATGCCAGAGATGTCATCCTGCTTTTGTTTATAGTGTGCTACTAAATACCCCAAAGGCACCAGATTCGGTCTGATTTTAAAAGATCACCAGCATCAGCTCTGGTTACAACTGGGATGGGAGACTGCAATCAAATACCAGGTACTATATTTCAGAAAAAAGGAACTGCTAAAACCACCTCTGAGTATTCCTTGCCTAAGAAAACACTAGGAAATTCCCTGGGTTAACATAGGTCAACAGGCGACTAGAAGGCACATTACTTGAGGAGACAGCTTGGAGCAGTGGTTTGAGAGTTGGACTACGACTCTGGTGAATGAGATTGAATCTCAGCTTGGACATGAAAAGTCACTGGCTGACCTTGGGCAAGTCACGTTCTCTCAGCCTCAAAGAAAGGCAAAGGCAACCCCACTCTTGCCAATTTCGCCTTAGGAGCACCATAAGATGGAAATGACTTGAAGGCACACAACAAACAACACAGATTACTTATCTTGAGGTAAAAGAGAGTCAACAGGCCACAGGGCTTAAATATCTAAACTCACCCTTTGAATGAGTTAACATAACAGAAGTTGAAGTCAGCTGAAGGTGTGTGACAGCACTTTGGGGCCAATATGATGTGTCCGTAGGTGTGAAAAGGTGTCTTAAACCTCCTTTCCTACCTAGAACCAATCTACCCAGCCTTGGGAAAGCACACTGAGAAAAACAGACAAAGCAAAGTCCGGACACTAAAGCAAAGAAAATATCTGTATTAACAATCTAAGAGACTTACAGTAGTAACTACACAATATCTCTAATAAGAAACACACACACACTGTAAAAGAGTGATGTCCAGGGATTCTCCGAGAACAATAGATCTATTTATATATCTATATATACTGTGTTAGCAAATTTAAAACCTTGCCTGAAAAAAAGGTTCCTCTTTCCGTAAATAAAAATCTGTTATTGGTATACAAAGAAGCACTCTGACTTACAACTACGGCAAAGTGCACTGGCTCTATGGGTGTGCGGTCTTTACTAAAATATCGACAGAAAAGAGTTTTGTTTTTTTTACATATAAATATATGTAAATATATGTAAAGCAAATAACACAGGTTTTGGTCATCTTTTTTTTCCAGGTTTGAATTGGCGCACATGAGAACTACAGTACGGTCTATCTAAACGAGAGGCAGGGATATGTTGGCTTTCTCTCCGCTGGCAAGAAACCCATCCAGCTCGATTTTCCAGACCGAAATCCAAGCTTTGAAGATGGCTTTAAAGAGGATCTGCTGCAAAATAGAAGTGTCACCAAGGGAGAGAAGGAGAGAAAGAGAGAGACAGGGGAAGAAGGCCCTGCGAGTCCAATAAGGCTGGAACCCGGATTCAATCAGGAGAGGAAGAAGTCCAGGAAGGCTCTGGAGTCTGGCGCAGAGCTCATTTTCATTGAGGGTCGCCTTATAGTTGCCTTCATAGGGCTGTCAATTCCTCCAATGGAGAATAACAGAAGGCCAATTATAAAAGTTGGTGCTCTTTAGTTCTTTACCCAATTCAGATGTTACTGAATGACACATGGACTGGGAAGAATGGGGATTGCCGCCCAACAGCACTTGTGGCTCTCAGTTTGGTGAAAAGCTTAAAGGGCATTTTGAAGGCAGGCATCATATCCACAAACCTTGTTGCCTTCCTGATGTGACTGTATGCCAACTCCCATCAGCTCTGGTCATAATGTCTAATGATGAGGAATACAGGAATGGTTGTACAGCATCTGGAGGGCCACATAACATGACACATATTATCTCAATAAGGGAAAAGAGAGTAAGGAGGCTTTTAATAAGGCCTGCCACATCCAATAGGGATGGGACCTGGATGCGATTAGGAGAGGAAGAAGTCCAAGAAGGCTCTGGAGAATCAAACTCATTTTCATCGAGGGCCACCCTTCAAAGGGCTGACAGTTCCTTGGACAGAGAATAACAGAGGGCCAGTTATAAAGGTTGACACTCTTTAGTTCTTTACCTAATTCAGATGCTACTGAATGACACTCAGACTGGGGATAATAGGGATTGTTGCCCAACAGCACTTGTGGCTCTGAAGTTGGGGGAAAGGTTAAAGGGCATTTTGAAGGAAGGTGTCATATCCACAAGCCTTGTAACTAAATCCAAGTCTTGTCGCCTTCTTGACGTGCCTGTATCTCAGTTCCCATCAGCTCTGGTCATGATGCCAACTGATGAGGAAGACAGGAGTGGTAGTCCAGCATCTGGGGGCTGACATGTGCTTTAAGGTGATCCTCTGCAGAATAAGGGAAGAGAGAAAGAGAGTGAGGAGGTGTTCAATGTGTTGTTGAAGGCTTTAATGGCTGGAATCACTGGGTTGCTGTGAGTTTTCCAGGCTGTATGGCCATGTTCCAGAAGCATTCTCTACTGACGTTTCACCCACATCTATGGCAGGCATCCTCAGAAGTTGTGAGGTCTGTTGGAAACTAGGATTGTTTAGGGTAGGAGAAAGAACTCTTGTCTGCTTGAAGCAGCTGTGAACATTGCAGTTGGCCACCTTGATTAGCATTGAATGGCCTTGCAGCTTCAAACACAAGCGTAACGCCCAAACACCAATCAAGGAACATGAAAGGCATGGTAGACTAATTCAACCTGAGAAGTTATCCATAGCAGACCACCTGATGAACCAACCTGGACACAGCATATTATTTGGGAACACAGAAATGCTGGACCACTCGCACAACCACCATGTCAGACAGACTACACAGAGAGGTCATTGAAATCCACAAGCATGTGGGCAATTTCAGCAGAAGGGAGGAAACCATGAAAATGAACAAAATCTGGCTACTGGTATTAAAAAAAACTCTAAATTTGGGACAGTAAATAAAGAACAATGCTCAAAAAGCAAGGGAATGATCATCAAGTTTGCAGACAACACCAAATTGGGAGGGATGGTCAATACTCCAGAAGACAGGAGCAGAATTCAAAGCGATCTTAACAGATTAGAGAGATGGGCCAAAACTAACAAAATGAAGTTAAACAGGGATAAATACAAAATACTCCACTTAGGCAGAAAAAAACAAAATGCAAAGATACAGAATGGGGGACGTCTGACTCGAGAGCAATATGTTTGAAAAATATCCTCGTGGACAACAAGTTAAACATGAACCAACAATGCCATTCAGTGGCTAAAAAAGCAAATGGGATTTTGGCCTGCATAAATAGGAGTATAGTGTCTAGATCAGGCCTGGGCAAACTTCGGCCCTCCAGGTGTTTTGGACTCCAACTCCCACAATTCCTAACAGCCTACTGGCTGTTAGGAATTGTGGGAGTTGGGGTCCAAAACACCTGGAGGGCCGAAGTTTGCCCAGGCCTGGTCTAGATCCAGGGAAGTCATGCTACCTTTCTATTCTGCCTTGGTCAGACCCAGAGGCGGATTCAACAGGAGCTCACTCTGCTCTTTGGATTCGAATAGCTGCAAGGCTGTTCAATGCTAATCAAAGTGACCAATGTCAACATTCGCACCTGTCTCAAGCAGTCAAGAGTTCTTTCTCCCACCCTGGACATTCCATGGACGTATAAACCTCACTTGCCTAGTTTCCAACAGACCTCACAACCTCTGAGGATGCCTGCTGAAGATGTGGGTGAAACGTCAGGAGAGAATGCTTCTGGAACATGGCCATACAGCATGGAAAAGCACAGCAACCCAATTTATACTGCTATTTATGGTCTAATAGCCAATGCTACTCAAAATGATAATCCATGGACCACTGTTCCTCTTTATTTACTGTCCTGGTTTTTCTTATTTATTTACTTACTTACTTTATTTATTTATATTCCGCTCTTCTCACCCCGAAGGGGACTCAGAGCGGATTACAGTACACATACTTAGCAGACAATCCCTGCCGTTTCCACATACATACATATAGACGAACAGAGGCAAACTCTGGCCACCAGGGGAGCTGATGCACTCCTCATCTCTCAGCGTTCCCAGCGTTCCTTGTTGTTCCTTCCTTCCGTATTCCTCAGCATTCCTGGAGTTCTTTAATGGCCTCATAATTCAGTCAAAATTTGCCTCCCCACTTAATGTGGTACCTTTATCTCCTAGTTACATGGCCCCATGTAAGCCGCTCCGAGTCCCCTTTGGGGAGAGGGAAGAGGCTTATAAATAAAGTTTATTATTATTATTATTATTATTATTATATTACTTGACAGATGCAACTGTATTACGTTCTGCAAAGGTCGACAGCAGGCTACACTTAAAAATCGAGCACCCACCTCGACCTGGGTAGGCCTCGAACTCATGACCTACTGGTCAGAGAGATCTTATGCAGCTGACACTTAGACAGCTGCACCACATTCCCGGTGCTTTACTTTATTTTCTGTCGATTCAAACAAACAGGGGAATTCCTGATATGAAACAATTAGGGCCAGCTAACACTTCCCATCATCACCGGCTTTCTGACCAACAAAGGATTCCCCCAGGCAGCAACCAGCCAGGTTTTGACGCTGCAAGGCCATTCAATGCCAATCAAGCAGAAAAGAGCTCTTTCTCCCACCCTGGACATTCCACGGATATAGAAACCTCACTTGCCTAGTTTCCAACAGACCTCACAACCTCTGAGGACGCCTGCCATAGATGTGGCCATACAGCCAAAACATGGCCATACAGCCTGGGAAACTCACAGCAAGTCAGAATGAGGAGGCTTTGAATAAGGCCAGGGATGTCCACAGGCCTGGATTAGTGGACTGTGCCACCCAAGGCCCCCCTGTCTAAATGCTGCCCCCCGGGGGGTGGGGCCTCTTGCGGGGGGCGGAGCCGGCGTGACGGACAAGGCGCCGCCGGACTTCCCGCCCCTAGGGCGACTCGTGCGGCTTCCCCCGCTGCCGCCATGCTCACACCGGCGCCCCTCCTCTCTTCACTGAAGGAAGGTGTGGCGCACGCTCGCGGGAGCGGGGCAGCAGCGGGGGAAGCCGCGTCAATCGCCCTAGGGGCGGCGGGACTTCCCCCCGGCTCCTTGTTGTCCCTCACGCGGGCGGGCGCCACTCCTTCCTTCACCCCTTCCTTCAGGCGTGAATGCCGCCCCCCCAAATCCGCCGCCCGAGGTCATGGCCTCGGGTGGCTTTATGAGTAATCCGGGCCTGGATGTCCAACAGGGAGATTGAGGAGAATAAGGCTCCTCTCCACATCCAACATGGGACCCAGAGAGAGATGGAGGAGAGGGATAAGGCTGCCTATTTCCAACAGAGAGAGAGAGAGAGAGAGAGAGAGATTGAGGAGGCTCTGCGCGTCCAACAGAGCTGGGACCCGGGTGCCAGGCCAGGGAGGTGCGGGGCTCACTTGGGGGCTCCCCCGGCGGCGGCGGCGTTGGCTCCTCCGCCTCCTCCTCCTGCTGCTGCTCCGGCTGTGGCGTGGTTGTTGCTCCCGGGCCCGGCGTTGGCGTTGGCGCCCCTCCTCTGCTCCATGCCGTTGGGCAGGAATCCGGCGATGATGGGCACGGGCCAGATGAGGGCGGCCACGCTCCAGACGATGATGACCAGCGTCATGAAGCAAGCCACCAGCGTGGACTCGATGGGCTTGCGGTTGAGGCGCCAGCCGGGGTCCCCCTTGAGCTCCTCCAGGCTGAAGTCCAGGCAGCAGAAGTGGAGGCGCTCGCCTTGCTGCCAGGGCGCGGCGGGCTGCTCCGGGGGAAGGGGCGCCGAGGAGGAGGAGGAGAGGGCCGAAGGAGAGGTGGCGGGGCGGAGGCGCCCCACGCGCCGCCCTCGGGCCCAGCTGCAGCCCACGCAGAGGCGCAGCTCTTGCTGGACGCCGCCGGCTGCCAAGCCCAGGTGCTCGATGAGGAGCGGAGGGGGGCCCCACGCGGGGGAAGGCGGCCGAGAAGAAGGCGCGGCCCCCGCCCCCGGCCCCTCCGCCGCCGCCCCTCCTCCGGTGGAGAAGAGCACCAAGTCGCACTGGGCGGCCAAAGCCAGCGGGCTCCAGCGGACCAGCAGCGAGCTCAGCATCTGGCGCTGGACGCTGATGTTGCAAGGAGGGTCCTCTCTGATGGGAGGGGGAGGGAGGGGCGTGGCCCTCGCCCTCTCCCTCGCCCCCGGGGTGGGCAGAGCCGCCTTGCTGGCCAAGGGCGCCGAGGAGTTCACGGGCGGCAGCGGCGTCGTCGGGGTCCCCTCGGGCTCCAGGGAGGGCGCCAGGGCGGCCAGCAGCGCCGGCAGCAGCGGCAGCAGCATGGCATGGGCTTAGATTAGCCGGGGAGGCGGCAGGGCGCCGGCGCTGGGGTGGCTCTTCATTGCCACGGCCGAGAAGAGAGCTGCCCGCCGTCGGAGTGCGCCGCCGAGGCTGTGTCGCTTCGGTGGCTTCGCTCTCCTCCTCTCCCTCTGCCTCAAGCCAAGCCCACCTGAGCCTCGAAGGGGAGGCAAAAGGCGTCAGACCCGCCTCAGGATTCCCCCTTCCTTCGACGACGGGGAGTTCCCCGCTGACGTCACGCTAGGATCTTCCTCCTCTCTTTCTCCCCCTTCTCCTCGCTGCCGCCGCCGCGCGCCCCCTCCCCTTCGTCGCGTGACGAAGAAGCATCCCCCTCCCTCGCGCGCGCTGGAAGCTTTGGAGGGAGGGGGGGAAGGCGCGCGCTGCGTTCCCCGCCCACGCGCCCGAGGAAAGAGACGGGGAGGCACCTCCCCGCCTCTCTCTCTCTTCCCATCCCTCAAGTCCCTCACAGACCTCAGCTTCGCTGTTTAGCCCAAGAATGCTCTCTTCCATCGAGTTGGACCCTCAGCTTTTCAATCTACCCCACGGCCAGGGGCGGCCCCAGCGATTCCACCTCCTACGCGGTCGCGTAGAACATCATCAGCTGGGAGGGGCACCACTGGCTGGGAGGGGCGCCGCCGCGCCGACTCCGCGCCTCCACCCGCCGCCGCACTGCCCTGCGCGCCGTCCCGCGCACGCGCAGAAGCACCTACAGGCGCCTGTAGACGTTTCTGCGCACGCGCAAACATCCGTGCACGCGCACTCCCTCCCAAGCGCGCCTGCCGCTTTGGAGCCAGCGCGCATGCGCAAAACCTGCACTACACGCATGCGCCGCTGGCTCCAAAGCGGCAGGCGCGCTTGGGAGCGAGTGCGCTGCGTGCTTGAACGTTACGCGTGCGCAGAAACATCTACAGGTGCTATAGCGCCTGTAGGTGCTTCTGCGCGCGCGTCCGGCAGAAAGTTGCGCCAGCGGAGGTGTGCCGCGGCCGATGGGGCCGGTGGCGGCGGCGTGGCGGCGGGGCGTGGCGGTGGGGTGTGGGCGTGGCGGTGTGGGCGTGGCAGCGGTGTGGGCGTGGCAGCGGCGGTGAGTGACGCGGCGGGGGGGGGACAAAAATTTTCTTCGCGTACCCCCAAATTAGGTCAGGCCGCCCCTGCCCACGGCACACTTTTTACATTTACAAAATCCTGGGGCACACCACCAACCAAAATGACACAAAATGACACTCTAACACAGTCATACAGATAGTTAATATGTTTTTAAATGTATTTATACACTCAGTGTGAAACCTGGGCCTGTTTCAATGAACTCAACGTGGATATTCTGGCAGGAATGGCAGAAAGACACAAACTTCCCACACAGAACTCCCTAACCAAGAGAAAATACTATAAGAGTTTGGTGGGCATTGACCTTGAGTTTTGGAGTTGTAGTTCACCTATATCCAGAGAGCACTGTGGACTCAAACAATGTTGGATCAGGACCAAACTTGGCATGAATACTCAATATGCCCTAACAGGGCCGTAGGATTTTGATTCGGGGTGATTTGGTTCGGGGGCTGAGACTGGAGTGGAAGAGGGGTCTACCCTAGCAAACCTTTGTATTGTTATCCCAATAACCCCATTAATGACATTAATTATTCATGATATGAATAAACATAACAGTTTAAATACTGTACCAGTAAGGCCTTTATGGTTGCCTGTGCCCAAATATGAATGCAGATGGAGTTCAAAATAGACCTTGACATTTGGAAGTTGTAGTTGCTGGGATTTATGGTTCCCCTACAATCAAAGAGCATTCTGAATCCCACCAATATTAGAACTGGGCCAAACTTCCCACACAGAGCCCCCAGGAGGCAAGAGGAGGTCTCTACTTGGGAAAAGGTAGGCGGGCCTTCCCAATGCATGGAGAGGGAGAGACCAAGTAGACAACGGGTGGGGAGGGGGTGTGTGTAATTTTGTGCCTTTATCGAAGTATGTTTCTTAGGGTTTTTATACTTCAACACAGTAGACCCCCCCCAGGAGTTTCCAATTTCCCATGGCACACCTGATGATCGCTCACTTCACACTAGTGTGCCCCGGCACACTGGTTGAGAAACACTGATCTACCCAATTCAAAATTGCCAGTACAGGCAGTCTCCAGTCACAAACATCTGATGGTCCCTTCCAGACCAGTGGTTCTCAACCTTCCTAATGCTGTGACCCCTTAATACAGTTCCTCATGTTGTAGTGACCCCCAATCATATAATTATTTCAATGCTACTTCACAACTGTGATTTTGCTATTGTTATGAAGCATAATGTAAATATCTGATATGCAGGATGTACTTTCATTCACTGGACCACATTTGGCACATATACCCAATACGCCCAAATCTGAATACTGGTGGGATTGGAGGGAGAGATTCATGTTGTCATTTGGGAGTTGTAGTTGCTGGGATTTATAGTTCACCTACAATCAGAGAGCATTCTGAACCCCACCAATGGTGGAATTGAACCAAACTTGGGACACAGAATTCCCATGACCAACAGAAAATACTGGAAGGGTTTGGTGGGCATTGACCTTAAGTTTTGAAGTTGTAGTTCACCTACATCCCGAGAGCACTGTCAACTCAAAACAATGATGTATTTGGACCAAACTTGGCATGAATATCAATATGCCCAAATGTGAACACTGGTGGCGTTTGGGGAAAATAGACTTGACATTTGGAAGTTGTAGTTGTTGGGATTTATAGTTCACCTACAATCAAATAGCCTTCTGAACTCCACCAAAGATAGAATTGGGCCAAACTTCCCACAAACACACACCCCATGATCAACAGAAAATGCTGTGTTTTCTGATGGTCTTTGGCGACCCCTCTGACACTCCCTCGTGACCCCTCCAGGGGTCCCGACCCCCAGGTTGAGAAACACTGTTTCAGACAGTCATAACACCTCGATTACCAAGGCAGAAAATCCCGCAATATCTGCTTTGAACTGGGGCCTCTTCCACACAGCTAAATAACATCCCACAATATTATTTATTTATTTATTTATTTATTTAGACCCAAGCATTTATATCCCTTCCTTCTCACCTCCGAAGAGGGACTCAGGACGGCTTACAACAGGCAGCCCATTAGATGCCAACAAAGTACATTAAAACCACAGTTACAATTAAACACAATTATAAACATTCCATTTAAAACATTTTGCCGGTTCAATCTAAAAAGAAAATGTTCAAAATTTAAATATCTGCTTTGAACTGGGGCCTCTTCCACGCAGCTGAATAAAATCCCATGTTTTCTCCTTTGAACTGGGATATATGGCAGTGTGGACTCAGATAACCCAGTTCAAAGCAGAGATTGTGGGATTTTCTGCCTTGATATCCTGGGTTATATGCTTGTGTGGAAGGGCCCCCGGGGTTATCTGAGTCCACACTGCCATATGTTCCAGTTCAAAGCAGAAAATGGGGGATTTTATTCAGCTGTGCGGAAGGGGCCTGATTTACAAATACTCACAGGGCCCTTCCACACAGCCCTATATCCCAGAAAATCAAAGCAGGAAATCCCACATTATCTGAGTGTGGACTCCGCTAACTCAGTTCAAAGCAGATATTGTGGGATTTTCTGCCTTGATATTCTGGGATATAGGGCTGTGTGGAAAGGTCCATAGTTAAATATGCGTTGCCGACTCGATCACGGTGGATCGGCACTGCTCGTGTTATTGGACCTCACGGCAGCGTTCGATACTGTCGATTATGATCTTTTGACCCACCGTCTGGCTACGGCCGGGGTGAGGGGGACAGTCCTTAACTGGCTGTCCTCTTTTCTCAATGCAAGATCCATACTAAATAAATCAGCCACCGTAAGTGAGTATATCACTGAGCAAAACGCAGATATCACCTGCATTACCGAGACCTGGACCCGGGAGGGGGACAATATACCCCTCCGCGAGCTGTCCCCTCCAGGCTTCCAGATGCTCCATCAACCCAGAAGTGGAGGCAGGGGAGGAGGAGTAGGAATACTGGTCCAGGACCACATCTCCATAACAGCTGTACAGACCCCGGAGATCACTGGCATTGAGTGCCTGGGAATTACCCTAAATGCCAAGGAGAGCCTGTCGATTCTTTTAATCTATCATGCACCTGGGGCCCCGAGGGAGAGTACCTCCAAACTACTTGACCTTGTTGCAGACTGGACCCTTAGATCACCGAGACTCATTGTGCTAGGGGACTTTAACGTCCATGCAGACATGACTACGTCATCTCCCCTAGCACAGGACTTCTTCCATTCCATGGACACTCTAGGTCTTTCATTAGTGGAATCCGGCCCCCCCCTCCAGGCCGGGCCCACCTTAGACCTAGTCTTCGGATATGGGCTAAAAGATTACACCACAAGCAACAACGGAGGTCCCCTGGTCAGACCACTTCACCCTGAAGGTTAACATCAAAATTCCTCTACCACCAAGGAAAGAAGAGACTCATGGACCCTACCAGATTTGCGTCGGCCATAGAGTCCGTGGAAGTCCCCGGAGGTACCCTTAACGACCAAGTAGAAAGGTGGAATGTAGCCCTGTCTAAGGCTATCGACCAAATAGCTCCTAAACGCCTCTTCCGACCATGCAGTTTCCGCTCTCCGTGGTTCACCGACGAACTGAGGTCACTGAAGCGCAAACGGAAACAACTGGAGAGTGCCTGGTGGCGGAAACCTAGCCAGACATCAAGAACAGCCTTCAGAAACATGCGCAAGACATACGAGCGGGCCACAAAGAGGCAAAGAAAATTCACACCACCTCCCTAATAACAGCTGCGAGATCGCGCCCAGCACAGATTTTCAGGATTGTCCGAGATTTGGTCACCACCAATCCGCAGCCAAAATCCATGGACACTCCAGCCATCTCAGCAGAGGAATTCCAGGAATTCTTCATAGAGAAAATCACCGCTCTTCGGCTAGACCTGCTATCCGTGCCTGAAGATACGAGTGATTCCCCTGATGCAGATAATAAATCACTCCCTGGAGCAGGGAATTTTCCCGGATGCCTTGAAAGAAGCCTCGGTCCGCCCACTCTTGAAAAAAGCCAATCTGGTCCCAGCGATGCCAGCGAACTACCGTCCCGTCTCAAACCTCCCGTTTCTCAGTAAGCTGATCGAACGTGCGGCAGCAACTCAGCTACAAAACTTCCTTGAGACATCAGAGGGCTTGGACCCCTTTCAATCAGGGTTCCGCCCGGGCACGGGACCGAGACCGTCCTGGTGGCCATCTCGGACGATATCCGCTGCCAACTAGACAAGGGAGGCTCAGTAGTTCTGGTATTGCTGGACCTTACCGCCGCATTCGACACGGTGGACCATGATCTGCTGATACGACAACTTGCCGCCATAGGGATACAAGGAACAGCTTTAGCTTGGCTTAGCTGCTTCCTCTTGCGGACGTAGTCAGCGAGTTGAATGGCTAGGCCAAACATCTAGGAAATCTCTCCTCGAGTGCGGAGTGCCCCAAGGTGCCATATTATCACCAACGTTGTTTAACATCTATGTTCGGCCTTTGGCTGGTATAGCCCGGAGCTTCGGCCTAGGGTGCTACCAATATGCCGATGATACCCAGCTCCTACTGAAACTGGAGCCTGGTGCAACTTCGGTGCCCGAAAACTTCACTCGAGGCCTAGAAGCAGTGACAAAATAGCTCCGCGCCCACAAACTTAAAATAAATCCATCAAAGATGGAGATCTTATGGCCGGGCCGCCCAGAACCACCTTTCTCACTGCCCCCTTTGAAGGGGAACCGCTGATTCTGTCCCCCCTCAGTAAAAAAAGCCTTGGTGTTATCCTGGACTCCAAATTGTCGATGGAGGCCCAGGGTGCCTCCACGAGCAAAAGGGCCTTCTTCCACCTGTGCCAAGGGAGACAATTGGCGCCCTATCTTCCGACGGAGCGCTAGCTACAGTAATCCATGCCACGGTTACATCAAGGCTGGATTACTGTAACGCTTTGTATGTAGGCCTACCCCGGTCACTAACCCGCAGGCTCTAGATCGTGCAGAACGCGGCCGCCAGGCTTCTCACAGGAACATCGATGAGATGCCACATTACACCATCTCTGCAGCGCCTGCACTGGCTGCCCGTTGAGTATAGAGCCTTACACAAGACCTTGACCTTGGCTTTCGAGGCCCTACGGGCCGGGGCCCAACATACCTACAAGACCGCTTGCTGATGCCTGCTTACTCAAGGACCCCGCGGCCAGCAAACAAGAACCTTCTTCACGTACCAGGCTTGTTTGAGGCCCACCTGGAGACCATGAGACGGAGATCGTTCTCCGTTGTGGCCCCGTTCTTTGGAACTCGATGCCACCGGACCAGAGAGCCTCCCTCGACCTGCCCCAGTTCCTGACCGCTCTGAAGACCTGGCTATTTAGGAAAGCCCATGGTTAATGCAGAACCAGGAACTCAAATACCGAGCCTGGCCCCTGCATTTAACCACTGAATGTTTTAATCTAGTTTTAAATACTCTATTTTAATTGTGGAATTTGTTGTGTGTAAGTCGCCCGGAGCACTAACGTGGAGGGCGACTCAGAAATAATAAAGTCAGTCAGTCAGTCAGTCAGTTTTCTCCGGAACCGGCTCCAGCGAGTGAGAAGGGGAGAGGTTGTCTCAGGAGGTGTCCCCCTTCGCTGCGGGGTGCCTCAGAGGGCAATCCTCTCTCCTTTATTATTTAACATCTACGTCCGACCACTTGCTCGGTTGGTACGCAGCTTCGGGCTGGAGTGTCACCAATACGCAGATGACACCCAGCTCGTTCTGGGGATGGAGGGCCACCTCGACTCCGTGCCCGATAATTTCCATCGCTGCCTTGAAGCCGTTACTGGATGGCTGCGAGCCAGTAGGTTGAAGGTGAATCCGGCTAAGACAGAGATCCTGTGGCTGGGCCGTCCGGGTACGAGTGAGATCTGGCTTCCAACCCTGGACGGGGCGACACTTTGCCCGTCACCATTGGTCAGAAGCTTAGAAGTCACACTTAACTCCCATCTGACGATGGAGAAACATATCTCCACCGTCAGCGGGACAGCGTTCCATCATCTCCGGCAGGCAAGGAAGCTGGCTCCCTACTTGTCCCGTCACGACCTAGCCACAGTGGTCCAAGCCACAGTCATCTCAAGACTGGACTACTGTAATGCTCTCTTCGTTGGCCTTCCTCTGTCGGTGATCCAGAAGCTCAAGCTGGTGCAGAATGCTGCAGCACAGCTGGTGGCAGGCCTCCCATCTTGCTACCACATCACGCCAGTCCTGCGAGAACTGCACTGGCTTCCAATAGAGCACCGGATCACCTTCAAAGTGCTGGTTCTAACCTTTAAGGCCTTGAACGGTCTGGGGCCAGTGTATCTAAGGGACCGCCTCTCCCCATATAGCCCTCTGAGACCATTGAGATCTGAATCATCGAACCTCTTGATGATACCGAGCTACACAGCCCTTCACTTAACTGCAACGCAGAGGAGAGCTTTTAGCGTTATCGCCCCAGTGCTATGGAACGCGCTCCCTCCTACCATCTGCGCGCTGCCTGATCTGTTGGCCTTTCAAAAGGCCTGCAAAACTTTCCTGTTTACACAGGCATTCGGGCAGGACTAATACCAGGGCTTCACAATATGGCCAAAGACTCTGACTACATATAGTAGGCGTGTATCACTGTCTGACCTAACCGCGGATGAAATTGCAGTATCTCATCATGTTTTGATTTGTTACAATGCATTGTGTTTTTATTGTGTTTTTATCAGGTTTTTATGATATGTAAATATTTTAATGATTTGTAAGTCGCCCCGAGCCAGTCGGAAGGGGCGACTAAGAAATCGAAACAATAAATAAACAATAAATAAAAAAATATGGACTGAAAATAGTCGTCGTCGTCGTCCCCCCCCCAGACAATATCCCTTTGTAGGGGTAGATTTCTCTCACATCTTATGGCCTCACAGGGCTGAGGCCACAGGAAGTGAGAGAAACCTACCCCCAGAAAGGGAAATTCACTCCTGAAGGAGTTATTATGGGGAAAGATGTCTCCACTAAAGCTTTCTCACTACAACAAGCCCGTTTTTTTTTAAATCCAATTATCACAGAGACAGAAAGTGAAGTGAAATCTGAACAGGGGCACAGAGGGGAAAACAAACATCACATGAGGTGTCAACCCTTCCTTATGCTATCCAAAGCTGATATATATTATCTATATTTGGCTGGAGTTACACTTTTTAAAAAGTATCTCTTCCGACTAACATGCAAATTCAACTCAAGAACAAATCTACAGAACTCGTCTTGTTCCCGTCTTGGGGACTGCCTGTATTTATTTGCTTCTGTCGCTTCATCAATTGAGGAAATAAACTGGAGCCCTCTTATTTCCTCAAAGGTTAGGTGTGCATCGTTTCACCACACTGTCATTCAGTTTTCATTCACCTTCATTACAAGCCACGCACTGGCAAAAGGATCTCTGAATATTCTTTGCCTAAAGAAAACTTGCCTATGAAATTCACGGTGGTTGCCATAAGTCACCTTGAAGGTCCATACACACATAATGGCACGAGAGGGGTTTTTTTAAAGACACCTTCGCATAAAACAAACAAATCACACTTTTAGGGTCTGCAAACTATCCAGTCAATTAATTGATCTCAGAGTCTGCGCTCTCTTTTCCATATATCCTTGAAAAATGCATAGAGGCTTCAAAGAGTCTTCATAACTCTCAGCTTCACAGGTTCCGCTCCTTTGAATTGATCAACCAGACTTTTGTTTCAGTGAGATTTCGCTGTTTTTTAAGGCCACCGGGCTGCCTTATGAGGGGACAAGACTGGCTGTTTTGTTGCTTCAATGACCTTGAGACTCAGTGGGTGATAGTGGGCTAGTTACTCTCAGCCTCACCCACTTCTTAAGGTTGTGAGGGTAAAATCAAGAGAGAAAGTGTGCACTGTTTACAGGAAGAAAGGTGTGGTTAACGTAATTAGTAGACAAATACATAGCACAGAAATGAAGTATAGGGACCACAGAACGATGAAGCATGTGAAAGGAGCTCCCAAAGGGATTTTTTCCAGTCCTCATTTGCTACTGTGGTTTGTTTGGCTGCTACTATCACTCCCGCTGCTGCTGCTGTCATTCTGTTCATCAGCTACATCTACAATGGCAGCATCTTGTGACAACTACTCACATTCTATCAAGATAGTCTCAGAATGGATCTGAAGACAATCAGATTCTTGTTAGGCAGCAATCCAGGAGTTCCCCCAAAACTAGTACTGTAAGCAGTGTCCCCAGACTTCCTGTGACTATTTTCCAGAGTGGAAGAACTACAAGAGCTCTCCGTGGTACCTGTCACGGTGCCCATTCTCCCTCTTCCTTCCTCTTCCTTCCTTCCTTTCTCCCCTTCACCCTTTCCTTCTCCTTCTCTCCTTCATTTTCCCTCCCTCTCCCCTTCCTTCTTTCTTCCATTCTCCCTCTTCCTTCCTTTCTTTCTTCCCTTCACCCTTTCATCCTCCTTCTCTCCTTCATTTCCCCCCCTCTCTCCTTCCTTCTTTTCTCCATTCTCCCTCTTCCTTCCTTCCTCTTCCTTCCTTCATTATTTTACTTTTTCCTCACTCCCTTTCCTTTCTTTTCCCCACCCTTTCCTTTCCTTTCCTCCCTTCCCATTGCCTTCTTTTCCCCCCTCCTTGTCTCTCTCCTGCTTTTCTTTTCTTTTCTTCCTTTTCCATAGTTCATTCTTTTCTTTCTTCGTCTCCCCCTCCCTCCTTTATTTCCTCAATCTTTCTTTATTTCTTTCCCCCTTCCTTCCTTCCTTCTTCTCTTCCTTCCCAGAGTCCTGAGCATGCCTTTTGCAGAGCCAAGTCTGAAGTGTCTCGTCATTTTGCTGGAGGAATCCTTTTCTCATAGTATGTATGGATATACTCACATTTAGTTGAATTCAGTCTTAAAATATACTATATATTACAGTATATGGCTCTCACTGAATTAAATTTCCAAATATTTTGCTTTTATGGCTCTCTGAGTCAAAAAGGTTCCTGACCCCTGCCATAGTGGAAGAACTACAGGAGCTCTCCATGGTACCTGTCATGATGCCTCCTTCAGTGAAGCAGGAGGGAAGAGCATAGAGCAGACCTGGGCAATTGCCGGCCCTCCAGGTGTTTTGGACTTCAACTCCCAGAAATCCTAGCCAGTTTACCAGCTGTTAGGATTTCTGGGATTTGAAGTCCAAAACACCTGGAGGGCCGGCAATTGCTCAGGTCTGGCATAGAGGATTTCAATGTACTTTTTCACTTAACCATCTGAGGCACATGGGAGTCAGTCCTGCTATCCATAAGCCCCTTTGTCAAAACAAACTCTTAAACCTGTGTTTTGAGGAGAAGGAAAAGATAGCTAGGCATAGATAATGGTCTGGAAATCAAGCCCTATGAGGAGCAACTTAGGAAGCTGTGTATGTTTAACTTGGAAAAGAGACAATTGTTTAAATACTTGAGGTCACAATGAAGAGGGCACACACTTGTTTTCTGCTGCTCTAAAAACTATCAAACCATGCAATGGATTCAAATTCCAGGAAAAAGATTCTAGCATAACATTAGGAAGAACTTTCTGATGGTTAGAGCTGTTCAGCACTGGAATATATTGCCTCAGACTGTGATGGCATTTCGATCTCTGGAGATTTTTAAGTAGAGCTGGATGGCCATCTGCTGGGAGTGCTTTGGCTGTATATTCTTGCATAGCAGGGGGTAGACTGGATGGCCTTTGTGGTCTGCTCCAACTCTGTGATTCCAGGATTCTACTCCAAATGTAAAAAAGGAGAAAAGAAAGGGGAGTGAAACAATTTGTATCTTTCTGGATCCTATTACATTCTATCCAACTCCTACTACTGTGTAAATATGCTAGATATCCACAGTGTTCCCTCGCTACTTCGTGGTTCGCTTACTGCAAACTTGCTGTTTCGTGGATTTTAAAAAAATATTAATTTAAAATATATATCATGTTATTTTCACTGTTTTGTGGGGTTTTGCCACCACCGCTCTCCAAGGCGCTTTCCCTCCTCAGTCCTCCCTCCCTCCAGCCTTGAAGGGCCTTTCCTTCCTTTCCGTCACTTTATTTTAAGTTTATAAAGACTTAAAATAGTGTATAACTACTAAAATAATGTATAAATATTAAAATAAATAGAGTATCCCTACATCATGGTTTTTCACTTATTGCGGGAGGTCCTGGAACTCAACCCCAGCGATAAGTGAGGGAATACTGTATTTATTATCACCGTGTACTGCATCCAAAGAAATGAGTTTATATCCATGAAAGTTCATTAAATGGGTTGGTCTTAAAGATTCTGCTACAGTCCATTCTTCCTCTCTCCCTGCAAGAGACTAACACAGCTATGTCTTTGAAAACAACTCAAAATGCATTATTAAATAATTAATTTAATTTAAATACAAAGTTAATCCTAGGTATTATGGCTAACAACAAGTGAAAGTGTCCCCTGTGGGTTTAATATTGCCTGTTAAGAATTACTTGCACTGCGGCCATCCAAACATCCTGTAGCAAATAATTCTATAAATTAATTGGCCATTACACAAAGAAGTGGCTTCTTTATTTGTACTGACAACCAGATCAATGAATGATGCTAAATTTTGTTTGGAGAATGAACAAGGTGGCATTTCTGAAACTGTGGCCCTCTGAATGTAGGCAGACTACAGATCTCCTTCAATGTCTGCAGGGCTGTACCCAGGATTTGATTCAAGGGAGGCTGAGTTTGATTTGGGGGGAGGGGGACTGAGTCTGGGTGAGAGAGGGTCAACCATAGCAAACCTTTTGTACTGTTATCCCAATACTCCCATGCATATGGGATATATTTAGCATGGTGATCATATCATGATATGAATACACGTAACAGTTTTAATAATGTACCAGTAAGGCCTTCTCGCGGATCACCCTGAAAATTTCAGGGGGTGGGCTTCAGCCCCCAAGTCATCTCCCCCCCTCCCCCGGTACATGCCTGAATATCTGCAGAGGTGATTGGAGCCCCAGCTACTGCTTGTTGTTATGTGCCTTCCATCCATCTTTGACTTATGGTTGTCAGGATTTGTTCAGAGGAGATCAGCCAAACTCTGAACCTCAGAGGGTAAGACTTGCCCAGGGTCACCCAATCAGTTTCTGTGGTCAAGCAGGATTTGAATGCCAGGTTCCCAAAGTTCTAGTCCACTATTCAAACCATTACATTACACAGGCAACTGTCAATGGGTTTTTCTTTGCTCCTTCTAAAATCTAGAAGGAGAAGCAGAAGGCCGCCCCGGGGACAACTTGGCCTGCAGAAGAGTGTTTTGAACTGCACACCTGATCTTGCAGCTGTGTTCGCCCCTTTAAAAAATAATCCACTTCTTTAGCCACTCTGCTTCAAAGTATATCTTTCACAAGTGATAGCTCTAGCAGCTGCATCGGTGGGAGAGGAGGCAGGGAAGAAACTTATAGTCATAACTTCAACCTAATGGATCCCAGCTCCATTTTAGGCAAATTATACATTCATAAATGATTCATCTTTGAACCTTTAGAGCAAATGAACAATGCATTCCAAAATAAGACACTGAAACATGAAATTGATTGCAAGACCAGTAAAAACTGACATTAAATTGTTAGCTTTATATCATTAACAAAGGGGTGTCATCATTTTTGTGCTTTTTTTGGACATATTACTTTATCTTTGAAGAATTACTCATAAATTCATGTAGCACCTTTGAGACAGAAAGAACAAAGTTAGTAGCACAAGCTTTTGAAGACTTAAGCCTACTTCATGAGATGCATGGAGTAAGGTCTGTGGGAGCAGGCCTTTATAGCGATGAATGAGCAGGTGGTGTGTATAGAAATGCAAGGCTTGTGGACATGGTGAAGAAGTGACAAGTGCTGTGGAATTTGAAGAGGCACAAATGGAGGGTGAAAGAGGAAAACATGTCAAGAGGAAGGCACATCAAGCTAACCCTTGTTGGGACCGCTTTCCATATGGAAATCAATGTTCTCGCTGTGGAAGAACATGTGGATCAATAAGAGACCTCTACAGTCACCTATGGACTCATCTTCAAGACCCTACACTTGGAAGGCAATCATACTCGGCCACGAGTGATAACCGGTGATGTTGATAATTATGATGATGACATCTTAGAAGACATGCCTCTAGAACAGTAAATAAATCTTTATATACCAAGTCAGCTGGAAGTAGAGCTATGCCTGGAAACATTTGACATCCAATTAAGGAACTGCTGTACCTGTTCAAGGATACCCTTAATTGAAAAATCACACTTATTCAACCCATTATGCCAAAATCCAAAGGCAATTGCTAATTTTCACAGCTCATGCTGTTCTGGCATGAAATATGTGTTGCCTGGTCGTGAATTTGTTATGTCTCACTGGCGGGAGAAAACAGTGGACAGATATGTTCTTCAGGCAGACCACAATTGCAAGGGGAAAAGCTGGGTAATGCTGGATGAATCTGTGTTCTTATATTCACAGATGCAATATATATTAATAGTTTCTGATTCAGGACCAAACAGTCATGAGGACTGGGGGCTAGACAGTTTTATAGTTAGGCGGATCCAAATTGATTGACAGACCAAACCAACAGAGTGCTCAGCAATAATAGTCCTTCATCCTGGAGAGAAGTGACAATTGGGATGCCTCAAGGTTTGTTTCAGGGTAGGTTGTTGTTTAATAAATGATTTAGAGCAGTGTTCCCCAACCGCTGTTCCACAGCACACCAGTGTGCCACGAGCGATTACCTGGTGTGCCGTGGAAAAACCTCTCTTCCCTCCTTTCTTCCCCCTCCTGCCGAACTCCTGCTGCTGCTTGGGGGAGGAGGAGGAAGAGGAAGGGCCGGGCAGCAGCAAAGAAGGAGGGGCCGGGACGCCGCCTCCTTCGTTCGTTTCCCCAGCCAGCCAGCCTCCAATCGAGGGAGGGTGGGGAACGGAAGCGGAAGTGAGGAGCGCAGTCTGAGGCAGGCCCACTGGCTTCTTCTTTGGAACTGCAGGAAAGAAGGAAGGAAGGCAGGCAACCGCGGACTGAGTGATTGCCTTCCCTTCTGGTGTGGAAGAGGGAGAGAGCCATTCAGGAAGGGAGCCACCTGGGGGTTCTGTGTGGGAAGTTTGGCCCAGTTCTATCATTGGTGAGGTTCAGAATGCTCTTTGATTGTAGGGGAACTATAAATCCCAGCAACTACAACTCCCAAATGGCAAGGTCTAGTTCCCCTGAACTCCATCTGTGTTCATATTTGGGCATATTGAGTATTCATTTCAAGTGTGGTCCAGATCCATCATTATTTGAGTCCACAGTGCTCTCTGGGTGTAGGTGAACTACAACTTCCAAAGTCAAGGTCAAATCCCAAGCAAACCCTTTCAGTACTTTCTGTTGGTAATGAGAGTTCAATATGCCAAGTTTGGTTCAATTCCATTGTTGCAAGAGTTCAGGATGCTCTTTGTTTGTGTGTTAGCTATAAATCCCAGAAACTGTAACTCCCAAATGTCAAGTTCTATTTTTCCCAAACTCCATCTGTGTACACATTTGGGCATATTGAGTTTGGTCCTGATCCAACATTGTTTGAGTCCACAGTGCTCTCTGGATATAGGTGAACTACAACTCCAAAACTCAAGGTCAATTCCCAAGCAAACCCTTTCAGTACTTTCAGTCTTTATGCCATTCCTACAAGGATATCTATTTTGTGTTCATCAAAACAGGTCCAGGTTTCACATTGAGTGTATAAATACATTTAAAAAGATATTAACTATATGTTTTACTGTGTTAGAGTGTCATTTTGGTTGGTGGTGTGCCCCAGGATTTTGTAAATGTAAAAAGTGTGCCACAACGCAAAAAAGGTTGGGAAACACTGATTTAGAGGATGGAAAAGAAAACATGCTTTTCAAATCTACAAATGATGCTAAATTGGAGAGGAATAACAAATACCTCAGGGATAGCAACATAATTCAAAATGCCCCTAGCAGATTTGATTGGTGGGTCTAAAAGAAAAAAAATGTATTTCAATATTACACTGAGGTAGGAAAAAGGAAATACACATATAAAGGATGGATGTGTTTTGTTTTAAGTCATGTTAAAATACAAATTCTACAAAAAAGTGATATCTTTATTGGCCAACCAAAGTGCAAAAATACTGTATTGTATATCATGCAAGTTTTCAATGTTTCACTGGCTTATTCATCATATAAAAATAATAAAAGGAAAGGATGGAGAGTCACAGGCCTACATTTTGTATCAGAGGTTGTGTTTTCTTGAAGTTCAGTATGTTTGGAAGGATGTCAATACACACAGAGGTCACTCTCCTCTTGTTCATGTGTGGATTGAGAGAACTGAATTACAACAGAAAAATATTATGGATAACTTTTCAGAACTTTAAAGCATAGGTTCTTTTTACTGCAATTTTCCAGTAAGAGAAAGGGTATCAGAACTTCTACACTTGTACACAAAGAACAACATTGGACGTACAGACATACAGAGTCTATGTAACTACATTGAATAAACAAACAACCTACAGTTACATTGGCTAACAAACAAACAAAGGGGAATTCCATTTTTACTCAGCATTCACATTACCCATACACATTCATTCATCCTCATGCATCCATTGCCATTTCCTTTCCTCAGTCATCTCCTGGAGAAGAACACCTGTTAGGCCAGACTGCTTCCTTGCAAATCTACCACTTTTCCAATACTCCCAAAACTTCAAAAACATCAAAATTCATCTTCTTTCCCTAAGAACAATGCCTAGGATCAGATCCTCATTTTTCATACAGCAGAAATGGACTCCTTGCGAATCAAAACTTCCAAAATTGCACTCCTTTCTCTTCCTGTGAGAAAAGGAGGCAAGTGACTAGACTGTGTTCCATTGCAGATCTGCCACTCCCAAATACACCATCTCTCTCCTTCCCAAGGAGCAGAGCACAACAGGTGAACAACACTGCTGTCACAATTTTTGGATTGTAATAAAGTCTCTTATAGAGCAACATTTCTTGCTGATGTTGCTTCTCAGTTGTAAACTAATGGTATATGTTTTTCCATCCTGAAACAGCATGGCTTCATCTCAGTTTCCTGGCCAGATGTTGAATTTGAGTAATTGGTGTTGGTAAACATAAGTTCTTGTGTTGACTTCCTTCTTAAGGAAAAGAAACCTTATAAACATTTCTTTAACTTAAGAGCCATTGTCTCTGACTAATGCAAATATATTGTTTCCCCCCAGAAGTTCAACAGTTAATCATTGTCACCGGTCATCAACATCAGCAGTTCAGCAACTTTTAATTACATTTCCCGAGTGTAGTTGTTTTTCAGCTTTCAGCCATTTTAGAATTGTGTCTTCAGGCCCCATTCATACACCTTTCATACAATTTCATTCAAACCATACATCTTATATTTTTATGCATTACAAACAATTGAAACAAAATGAACGCCATCACTTTTATTTTCTTCTTAAAGCAACTTTTACCAAAGGAAGAATCCAATGCAACTTCAAATGCTTGTATGATGTGTTTTGTGCATTTATGTTGGCCAATAAGCCAACCAATGTTTTGTATTTTGTTTGATTTAGTTACCTGGCAAACATGACTATCTGTTAATATCTTTTTCTTTAATTTTTACTGCTGCCTTGTGAGAGAAGGACAAAGATAGGAAGACAGAAAGACACCAGGTCTTCCTGGACTATGCACCATGGTCTCTCTCTGTCACAGACACATAGGAAGCTAACCCACGACAGGTCAGATGATGTGAATTTAGTCCACTACTGTCTGTTGGCAGTGGCTATCTGGGTCACAGTCTCTACCATCAGCTACTGATTTTGAGATTGCTGGAAACATCAAACCTTGTGTGGCATTGCTACCAATTGCAGCAAGGAGCACTAGAGATGAAGGGAACAGAAGGGAAAGAGAATACATACATTCTTTCTCTTCAATAAACTGAGAAATACATACATTCTTCCTCTTCAATAAACTGTGAAATAACATTGTAGAGAAACATCTGGGATGATGCAGAGTTGGGAAGATAAATATATGGGGAAGCATGGAGACCAACAACATAGAAGAAGAAATGAATATTTTAAGTTGTGGAGCAAAGAAAGAAATGGATAAGAGAAATGGAGCATTAAGGTGGTGAGAAGAAAACCAGTTGTGTTGTGAAATTAAAAAAGAAAGCAAGGCCTTTCAAACATTGGCAAGCCTACTTGTAGGTACTTGCAGGGGAAAGGAAAATAACTTTTCCTACCTGCTATCATTCAAATAACCCCTAAATATGAAGTCCGTCCCTTATTAGTACAATGTTTCACAGAAGTGCCCTCCCTATGTTCAGTGTTATTTACTACCCAGTAAATGTGCTCAGATAGATTGAAGAAAGCTTTTATTATTCTCAACAACAATAGCTGTTTGATCAAATAGTACACTTGCATTTATAACTTGGCTGTTCTAATTTTTCCATGTCTTTTCAGGGGAGTCGCAGCTTCTTCCACATCCATTTCTCGAGGGAGCTTGAACCCTCTTCTTCCCCTTCTGTCCTGGGTCCATTGGGAAAAAAAGGAGTGATACTTAACACAGCAGAGATAGAGAGACCTGTAAAGAAATAAACATTCTCTGTGGTTCTCAAAGAAAAGGAAGATCAATGGTCAACAAGTTGGAAAATGCATACTCCTTTTCTATAGTTGATATGTCTCTCTTCAACAAAGAAAATGTAGCCAATCCATGTCATTCAAGGTGATATAAGTGGTGTGTTCTTTCTTTAGAATCTGCTTGCAAAGTAAAGTACTCATTCTTTGGAGGAATTCAGACACCCTATCATTACACATTATGCCAGCAATTTTGCCCCAGGACTAGCAACACATTGCTGGAATATCAGTAGAGTAGTTCTGTTTTGCACTATTTTGTTGTTACTGAGGCAGCCAAAGCTGCCAACATGCATTCTCTCAGGGTTTCCCGTGGAGATGCAAGAGTTCTGCAATGTACATGGTCAATCCCCAAAGAAGTCCTACGTTCTGAGACATTCCACTCATTGTTTTTCTCCACTGAATGTACATTTCCCAGGGAACTGCCGGTAATAATTAATTCCCTGGGTACATTGAATGTACACTCCAAAGGGAATTGCAGATGATTAATGCTATCTGCTATAAGGTTTTACATTTTTAGATGTACTCAAGACATCATATCTGAAATGTTCCTCACAGCAGAGCTTCTCAGTAGTACTCTCTGTACTTCTGGATGCGAATAATAATGATAAATCAGCCAAACAGGCATTTGCTTTGATAACATGACTAAAGTGTTCAAAAAGTTGGATCAGCCAGTCAAAGAACAAAGTTTTGGGCACAAATCAAGCTTTGCATATGAGCCAAATTAGAAAAACAAGGCCTTGATTCTGAAGAAATGTCCAATTTCTAATTAAGCAAAACCATTTTTCCCTGAAGGTTGCAATCAACAGAATTTTTTTCCATCTGTCATTATTAGAGCTGATGGGATGAATGGGGTTGCTTTGAAATTAGCAGATACAATCAATATACAGATACATTAATAGTATTTCACTAATTGACTTGAGATATCATAGAACTTTCAAACTACTCATTGCAAAATGCTAAACAGGAAAGTATTCGGCATTGTAAACCAAAGCCTTTAACTCTTATCCTCAGTATTTGCTTCCTGTAGGCTTGCTATAAGTGCTTGTGACAGATTTTCTGGATGGAAAAGCGATTAAAAGATGACTAAAGCATTAATTATTTCTAGGATGGCACAAGCATTAAACTTCAGAATATCAGAACATAGTGTACGACAGACATGATTTTGCAAAACATTTGCCAGTAAGTCTGTGCTTCTTAGAATATCTTTCCCATATGGCTTATTTGGGAGTCATATTTACCACCCAGATTCCAAATCTCACATGAGTGAAAGACATCATCCTTTGGAAGTCTAGATAGAATAAGCTCAATATGATATATATTACCTGTACAGTTTATTCTTATGATTGGGGGAAGTTAGAAAGGTGCATCAAAGAGGTGAAATGTTTTTATCCAACCCATTTCTTTCATTTGCAAACAGTAACATAGTTATAGGCACTAAACCCAATGTTAGTATTAACTCATGTTCACTCATTGGAATGGATGTGGGACGACGACACCACAAATGTAGTTGATGACTAAGAAGCACTATTTATTTCAGTTATCTTAATCTAGTGCAAACACTAAACGGAACCCACAAAACTCCCTTGTTGACAACATTCATAAACCTTGGCCAGCAGATCCAAAGTTGCACAATCCCACAACAACATAATAGCAACATATGAGGGTGGGTCAAAAAGTAATGCATCCATTGCTCTAACTTTTCTTTATTTCACATCTACTGGACTATCTATGCATGCTATGATAGAGGTAACCTTACTTTACCGATATAGTCTTTTCTTTTTATATCATTATTCTGTCTCCCCACAAACAGATGCATCTAATAATGTGGATTTCTGGAATAATTTTGAAATTGCAGAGACTGCAGTCTAGCAACTTCTTGTTGACATGGGTACATCAATAAATCAGTGGCATTTATCCTCCCACACTTCAGTAGGAAAATAACTTTTGCATGTTCAAAGGTAGGAACACAGTTATATCCCTCCAGTGATATAAATGAGAAAGCTCATTTGTGATAGAGCTTAACATGTGATCAAATTACATATAAAATCTCTGATTGGGGCCCGTTGAGAGCACAGATGTACACAGTTTAAAAGGTTACATTATAGTAAGACATATGTACTAACAATCATTTCGCAGATCAGACAGAAATCCAATTAACGATTCACAGTTTTGAGCCTGCAATTAATTAAATAGCAGGTTTATCATACTAATCAAATTACACAGGCTTTCAGCACTTATTGTAGTGGGCACACCAATTTACACCTAAGTAAGTGAAAGGAGAATGGTTCTTGGATGTGAAAATGAGAAAGTAAACCGTTTGCAATACATCTTCAGCACTCAAGTTCATCATCTTGTTATGCAAATAGCCCTAGTGATGGGGGGAATGAGAAGAACACAGCAAAGACAGGTTTTTCTTTTCATTGAATAGCTTGTTAATCACAAAGCACCAGCTGCCCTCCAAATGCACTATTGACTAAAAATGAGTGGGAGTAAAAGACTACACTTCCCGAGTTCTTTTTCCACCAAAACTGACCACTTTGAAATGTGTTTTTTCTTAACACAGGAATAGAGCCACGTAGCCTCTAGTCTAGGCACATGTCCTGGCAACCCTAAACATCATAGACCATGATGAGGAATATTGAAAGCTGCAATTGAAAAACATCTAGACCAGTTGCATGGACAATTTATGAAGGAAATCATTCATTTCAATAGAGTTTGCTATTATCCACAGCTCCCTCTTTCCACAGTAAGTTCAAGAACAGATCTCTTGCAGGTTCAATGGGGTCATATTGCACCCAGATTTGGCTTTACCAATTCCTGCCTCGGAGCCTCCAGTGGCGAGGTGGTTAAACCGCTGAGCTGCTGAGCTTGTTGACCGAAAGGTCACAGGTTCGAATCTAGGGAGTGGCATGCAGTTGAAAAACATGCAAATGTGAGTAGATTAATAGGTACCGCTCTGATGGGAAGGTAACGGCGCTCCATGCAGTCATGACGGCCACATGACCTTGGACGACGGACAACGCCAGCTCTTAGGCTTAGAAATGGAGATGAGCACCACACCCCAGAGTTGGAAACAACTGGACTTAATGTCAGGGGAAAACTTTTATCTTTACTTCAACTGGTATTCATTGGTAGTCTCCAAGGTCATACTGGGTCTGAATCTGATTAGCTTCTAAAATTGGACATACAGTAATTTAGTGTCTTTTGAGTATTACAGCATTACAGTGGATATGCACATAGACATACAAAAGAAAAAGACCATTACCAAAGTTCTGACTGATACTTGTTATCACCAGTGGTACAGCAAAACTAAGGTGTACAAGGATTTTTTTTATTAGCAGGGACAATAGATTACCTGTCATCCTTTTTGGATTCTCCTGTTCCCTCAGAGTTTAGCTGCAACCATCAGGAAATAGATTTTCCCAGCACAATTGTATTGTTAGAGTTATGCTTGTTTGTACCCACAGTATTTGGTTGCCTTGACTTTCAGCGGACAAAATTTGTGAGTTCAAGGCCTGCTCCAGATGGAGATGAACACTGCTCTAAATATAGACCAACAGCAATAGTTGTTTTTCTGGACTTTTCTTGGATGTGTTATTAAAGGGACTGTCATGGTGCTGGTATCTACCGCAAACTGATGACTCTACCACTATTTGTAACATCCCTTTAATCTAGCCCTGTTGTTCTACCTTCTTATTAATGCCTTTCCTTCTTTCAGACACAATTTTTCTTCCCAAGCTTCTTATTTGATATCCGGTTTGTTATTTAATCGAGAGTGAAAGATATTTATTTATTTATTTATTTCCGGCATTTTACCCCGCTCTTCTCAACCCCCGAGGGGGGACTCAGAGCGGCTTCCAAAAAGGCACAATTTGATGCCAACACAGTAAAACACATAAAACACAGTATAAAACCCCCAAAACATTACACAAAAATACATTATCATATCATACATTCATTTAAGTTTTTTTTTTAAAAAGGTGCTGCCTTGTGCTAGTGTGCAAACGCCTGGTCCCATAGTCAGGCTTTTACTTTTTTCCTGAATGTCAGGAGGGATGGAATTGATCGTATGTCACTAGGAAGCGCATTCCACAGATGGGGAGCCACCACCGAGAAGGCCGTCTCCCTCGTCCCCACCAGCCGCATTTGAGAAGTCGGCGGGAGTGAGAGCAGGGCCTCCCCGGATGATCTTAAATTACGAGGTGGGACGTAGCGGCAGATGCATTCGGACAAGTAAGATGGGCCAGAACCGTATAGAGCTTTAAAGGTCAAGACCAGCACTTTGAATTGAGCTCAGAAGTGGATAGGCAGCCAGTGGAGCTGACACAACAGGGGGGTGGTATGCTCCCTGTATGTAGCTCCAGTTAGTAATCTGGCTGTCGCCCATTGGACTAGTTGTAATTTCCAAACTGTCTTCAAAGGCAGCCCCACGTAGAGTGTGTTGCAGTAATCTATTCGGGATGTGACCAGAGCGTGGACGACCGTAGCCAGATCAGACTTCCCAAGGTACGGGCGCAGCTGGCGCACGAGTCTTAACTGTGCAAAAGCTCCCCTGGCCACCGCCGAGACCTGGGGTTCCAGGCTCAGCAATGAATCCAGGATCACTCCCAAGTTGCGAACCTGCGTCTTCAGGGGGAGTGTAACCCCATCCAACACAGGCTGTAACCCTATGCCCTGTTCGGCCTTTCGACTGACTAGGAGGACCTCTGTCTTGTCTGGATTAAGTTTCAATTTGCTAGCCCTCATCCAGTCCGACACAGCAGCCAAGCACCGGTTCAAAGTTTGGACAGCCTCCTTAGTGACAGGTGGGAAGGAGTGACAGATCTGGACGTCATCTGCATCTCAATGTTTTGTTCATCACAGGATACCAGGCATGTTGCCTGTATACCCATATCTGTCTGTGAAAGAGAGAGAGAGTATCTATACTTACTAAAAAACCTTCCCAGGATTTAGTACACAAAAATTAAGCTATGAAGATCTGGGTATGTTTGGAAACTGAAACAAACGAGGCGGGTGGGGTGGCAAGTGAATGAGAGATTATCTTGCTCTCCTTTAAAAAAATCTTCTTCATAATCTACTTGCATAGTCAGGCATGTAGCCAGGGGGGGGGGGCTTGGGGGCTTCAGCCCCCCGACATTCTCAGGATGGTCCGCGATAAAGCCTTACTGGTACATTATTTAAACTGCTATGTGTATTTATATCATGATCTGATCACCATGCTCAGTATATCCCATATGCATGGGGGTATTGGGATAACAATACAAAAGGTTTGCTAGGGTAGACGCTCTCTCACTCAGATTCAGCGCCCCCCTCCATCAACTCACCCCCCGAATCAAAATCCTGGCTACGGCCCTGTGCATGGTGATGAATTACACAGTCATTAAGAACATGAACTAGTAAATGGAAAATCTATAGTTCACAAAGTTCAGCTACCTGTTCCTGGGCAACAGGATTAGCCTTTACCTCATCGCCCTTCACCTGCATAATATGGGGATGATTACAATTGCCCTGCTTTGAAGCCTTACAAAAAGTTATTGATTGATATTATTCGGGATTTGTACTTTTTGAGAACCATTTGCTGTTTTATGTGGTATCCTATTATACTTTACTTATTAAATTGTTCATATCATACTTAGTAAATTGCTTTTCCTGGGCTATAGCCAAAATAAGGTATAAATCAATTGATTCATAATAAGTGACAAAATGTTGCAGTGTTAATTTCTCCAAGAGACTCCATTGTGTACACACACACACACACACACACACACACATTACATTCTTACTTTTTTATTGTGAATGACTTAACAGGAATCACGTATGAATGGGTTTCCTATGCTGGCAAACTGTTGAACTAGATGACACTTCCACCCCCAACTGATGGTTATCTTGCTCTTGTTACTCCTGTAACAAGATCTCGCCTCCTTCCTCATAATGTTCTATCACCAGCCGAACACGAATATAATTCCACTGCCACGTATCTGAGAACAAAGCAGAGATGCAACATAGTCACCAAACTTAATCTTCTTTTGTCATACTGAGTGACACAGATGACAGATCCCTATGTGCTCTTTATGTAAGAATTGGTTCTGCCTCTCAAAGAAAAGAGGCAGGTTATGAAAATTTTGTAGGTACAGTGGGTCCAATGCATTTCAACAAAGACCTCTCACTTACATGCTATGTGATCAGAGAGCATTTTTCAATGGCAGAAAATAAAAACAAACTAAAACGCAATGCCCAGAAAAGTTCCTTGTTTCATGACAACTGCTAGCATCCTTTCAGCAGCGTTGCTCATACCAGCTGGGGGATTCTGGGAATTGCAGTCCAGAAATCTGAATTTTTCAAACTTTGCCAAAAGCACAGAATGCTGACATTCATTATGTTAAATCAGTGATTTTCAACCAGTGTGCCGCGGAACACTAGTGTGCCGTGAGAGATCATCAGGTGTGCCGTGGGAAAATATTTTTGAACTTCATTCATATAGAAACTATAAGCTGCATCTGTCCCTTTAAGAAATGGAACCATAGCACTCCCGCGACACCTAAGCGATGCGAGAGTGCTATGGTCGTGCCATCTTGGATTCGCTCAGATGTGGCTAAGCAAACAAAGTTAGAGTTAGTGCTGCAGCTGCTCGTCAAGTGACAGTGGCAATTTGGGATCACAGCAAGACAAGCGAGTGACAGTGATGGAGAAGTTTTGAGAAGGGAAAATGCAAATGCCGAACAGGGCCCTGGACAAAATTATGACACAGATGAAGGCCCTAATATGAGTGGTGGACAAAAGAAAAAAGAAAAGATGGTGAGCTCGAGGCAATACAGCGAAAGCTATCTTTCATTTGGTTTCACACTAAGTGAGTGTATAAATAAATTTAAAAACATATTAACTATATGTATTACTGTGTTAGAGTGTCATTTTGGTTGGTGGTGTGCCCCAGGATTTTGTAAATGTAAAAAATGTGCCGCCGCTCAAAAAAGGTTGAAAATCACTGTGTTAAATGAAGAAGTATTACTTACAAAGAACAAAATCCATCTCAAAGTTTTGTATGCTTGTATGTATTATATTGTTTCCATGGAGGAACCAATGTAAGATTTATGTAATTAGCCAAAATGAACAGCCCTGGATTATTTAATATCCTCTGGGGAAAACGAGTCACAGTATCTTTCCAGACACAGTTAATGGATATGAAAGCTTTCTGGCTTTCATCACTGTGTATCTGGCACAGCAACTCTGGCTATTAGTGTTCTCATTGTATACAACAAAGGATGATTCCTTACCAACACATTTGTCTCCCCTATATTGGACACCAGCAAAGCAAGTCTTAATTAGGATTCAGGGTGGCATGCTACTAGACAGTGTAAAAGGTGTGAAAGGTGAGTCTATATTTGAGAAGATATGCTTAATCCAAAGTGCCCATTAAGCTCACTCAAGGAAAAAAGCAAGGATTTAAACCAATTTCCTGCATTTTAAGCACATAACAGTAATGTTTAATTAGTTCCTAAGGCATTTCTGGTTCATAACAACACAGAAAGTATACTGATTTCATTTGTGTGCTATCACCGCAAAGAGGGTGATCTTAGCAGAAAGATGAAGTCATGATAATTGGTCTAATGCTTAGTAAAAAAAAATTCTGATGCCCAGGTGTGAAATGAAGGTACAAATGCCTCAGTTTTGATGGATTCATCTCTGGACAAGAGGGCTAAAGGTCCAGCTTAGTTAGCTTGCTACAATTTTCATGGCTGAATGTATTTGTTGTTGCAGTTTGCAAAGATTGTCTAGAGAGATCTGCGTACATAAGTTTCTACCTAATCATTGTGGCACTTAGGTTTCACTCTCCACTCTGCTTTGCATCCATTTTCCATTTAGTCGCAACTAGATTAAATGCAACGAGGCTCACCCTAGGTTTGGGTCCAGAAACCTCAGGTAATTGGGTCATCATGAACTGGCAAACCTAGGCAGCATCAACGTCATTCAGGAGAATTTGTTCTCATTAGTGATGGCTAGAATCCTGCTGCCAAGAGCTTTATATAAGCAGCAGAGATGCCACATTGCTGGTGACATGACTAGAGTGAGCTCTGCTGCTAGCATTCCTGCTTGTTATCCGACTTTCTTGACTTTTATGGCTCTTGTCATGTTTCCTAGACTTCTCCTTAATCTGCTTTCTAGTAGGTACAAGAAGGACACCACCTGACCTTGTTATGACTCTCTTGTCTGCCCTTTCAAGTAATGATGCCCTTGTGAATCTACAAGTGTTGATACAGACCAGAGTCTGACATGTTCACTTTTTGAAACTCTGTACGAGCTAGTATTTACTTTTAGTGAACTCAAAGGGTCTATTAAATAATTCTAACCTCAGAACAGCATGGTTTTCTTCATTATCCATAGTGAGAATGCACTAGGGAGTTCTGGTGAATGTCATGGGTCATTTTTCAAGATAAAGTGTTCATTATGTTTTATAGAAGTATAAATATAGTAATGGCATGGGAAAGCACACCTTAAGCTTAGTAGAACCCAAAAAGCTTGGCATTCTAGAGATTGGAACTTGGATATGTTAGTATTTGAACCAATTGGTTTATATCATATGTTAAAGAAAATTAATTAATTGAAATATTTGTAAAAAAATGATTTCAACTTGATTACTCTAATAATAATTATATAATGATGGTCAAGACTCCAGTAATACATGGAATGAGAGTTGCCAGATGTACAAGCTGGGTTTAGAAAAGGCAGAGGAATGAGAGACCAAATTGCCAATATCCGCTGGATAATGGCGAAAGGCAGGGAGTTTAAGAAAAACATCTATTCCTGTTTTATTGACTATTCTAAAGCCTTTGATTGTGCGGATTATAATAAATTGTGGCAAGTTCTTGGTGGTATGGGGATACCAAGTCACCTTGTCTGTTTCCTGCGGAATCTGTATAACGACTAAGTAGCAACAGTAAGAACAGACCATGGAACAACAAACTGGTTCAAGATTGGGAAAGGAGTTTGGAAGGGCTGTATACTCTCACCCTACCTATTCAACATGTGCAGTTGCAGTTAAACATCCAAAAAACCAAGATGATGGCAACCATACTGATTGATAATTGGCAAATAGAGGGAGAAAACATGGAGGTGGTGACAGACTTTGTATTTCTAGGCATGAAAATTACTGCAGACGCAATCTGCAGCCAGGAAATCAGAAGATGTTTACTTCTTGGGAGGAGAGTAATGACCAATCTCGATAAAATAGTGACGAATAGACATCACACTGTCAATGAAGATCCGCACAGTTAAAACAATGGTATTCTCCATAGTAACCTATGGATGCGGGAGCTGGATCATAAGGAAGGCTGAGCGAAGGAAGAAAGATACTTTTGAACTGTGGTGCGGCAGGAAAATTCTGAGAGTGCCTTGAAGATCAAACCAGTCCATATTTCAGGAAATAATGCCCGACTGCTCACTGGAGGGAAGGGTATTAGAGGAAAGATGAAGCACTTTGGCCTCATAATGAGAAGATAGAAAAGCTTGGAGAAGACTATGATGCTGGGGGAAATGGAAGGAAAAAAGAAGAGGGACAGACCAAGGGCAGGATGGATGGATGGCATCCTTGAAGCAAATGGTTTGACCTTGAAGGTGCTGGAGGTTGCCACGGTTGTCAGGGACCTCGGGTGTAGGCTGTTTCATGGGGTCAAAAAGTGTTAAAAACACCTGAATGAATAAACAACAACAACAATTCATTAAACAAAAAGATACCTATCAAAAGCTTTCATGGCCAGAATCACTGAGTTGCTGTGAGTTTTCTGGGTTTTATGGCCATGTCACAAACAAGAAATGCTCACTGTTTATATCTGAAACACACAAAAGGCTATATACTCAAGAGGTGAAATCACTAGGGCTACTTAAACATCTATTTCCACCCATATAAAGATCTAAAGCCAACAATATGCATGAACATTCAATACTTATATTCAATGTAAATATCAAATATATATTGGATACAGATTAATATTTGTTATGATTGTTCAAATAGAAAATCTAATACAAGGTAAACTATAAAGTTCAAGAGTCCATATAAATTCACATTTGAAATCAACTACATTGTGGCTAGGTGCTTCCTACGTGAGAAGCACTATTCTGAGAGTCTGTAACACAGTCCAAGTAGATTCAGTGGGCGGTGAATGATACAAGTGTCTTTAGTGCCCATAAAGTCAATGGAAAGCATGGACTCATGGATTAGGAGAATCTGGGGGTCTCAGGAGAGGAGCCAAAGTACATCACTTGGAGGTAAATAGAGCTGGACGACACGCCAACGGCTCTGTGTGTCAAGACGCCAACGTATGGCCATTTCGCGCTGCTCTTTCGAGCGCGAATTTGAATTTATATGGACTCTTGAACTTTATAGTTTACCTTGTATTAGATTTTCTATTTGAACGATCATAACAAATGTTAATCTGTATCCAATATATATTTGATATTTACATTGAATATAAGTATTGAATGTTCACGCATATTGTTGGCTTTAGATCTTTATATGGGTGGAAATAGATGTTTAAGTAGCCCTAGTGATTTCATCTCTTGAGTATATAGCCTTTTGTGTGGCCATGTCCCTCTGGCAGGCATCCACCTCTGAGGATGCCTGCCATAAATGTCAGTAGAGAATGCTTCTGGAACATTCTTTCCTGACATTCTCGCCTGGAAAACTCATAGTAACCCAAAAAGATAGCTGTTTCAGCACTGAATCAGCCCATCTGAAAAAGTGCATTAATATCCATTAAAACTCATGCTGAAATAAACTCAGAGATGCTGCTGGGCTCTTTCTCGCTCACTTTTTTCCTTTTAAATAAAACATTATTAAAGTGATCAGTGATCAATAGCAAATCAAAGATTAGTTAGTAAATGATGCCATCTAATGCAGGCATTTAATAATTAAAAGAACACACTTTGAAACCATTATTGAAATATTCTAACATATTAGAAGAACAAATGGATATTTTAATTTTTTCCCAGCTACTTCTTAGAATGAAAGACAACTCTTTCAAAGAAATCTCTCTGTCCATATTATATACAGTTGCATGTAATCTAACAGAATACCAATCCTATTAAAGGAAAGGGGTATTAAAACAGAGAAATAGGATTTGGAGCAGAGAAACCGCAGGGAGTGTATAATCCTCTCCCTTCTGCTGCTTCCTCAGTACAAAATTCCTTTCCTCACAAATGCCCCTCAAACAACTGATCCTTACAAAGAATTGCTGGGTCAGAGAATTTGTAGCAGGGAAATATTGAATGGGAAGAGTTACACACTACTTTCTGCACCCTTCATACTTCACAACAGTGACATTGTGAGCAAGCAACATCTGACTGTGGTGAAGATGGCAAAAGTTATAAATACAGGGCATAGAGTTACAGCCTGTGTTAGACGAGGTTACACTCCCCCTGAAGACGCAGGTTCGCAGCTTGGGTGTGATCCTGGACTCATTGCTGAGCCTGGAACCTCAGCTTTTGGAGGTGACCAGGGGAGCATTTGCACAGTTAAAATTAGTGCGCCAGCTGCGCCTGTACCTTGGGAAGTCTGACTTGGCCACGGTGGTCCACGCTCTGGTTACATCCCGTATAGATTACTGCAATGCTCTCTACGTGGGGTTGCCTTTGAAGACTGTTCGGAAGCTACAACTAGTCTAATGGACAGCAGCCAGGTTGATAACAGGAGCGCCATTCAGAGAGCGTACAACTCCCCTGTTGTGCCAGCTCCACTGGCTGCCAGTTTGCTACCGGGCACAATTCAAAGTGCTGGCTTTAGCCTTTAAAGCCCTAAACGGTTCGGGTCCAACTTACCTGTCTGAACGCATCTTTCCCTATGAACAATCGAGATGTTTAAGATCATCTGGAGAGGCCCTGCTCTCGGTCCCGCTTTCTTCACTGGCGTGACTGGCTCCTCAGCTTTGGAACGCCCTCCCTAGAGACATCAGATCGGCCCCCTCCCTCCTGACATTTCGCAAGAAAGTCAAGACCTGGCTGTTTGAGCAGGCATTTGCTGATGAAATATAAAGGTTTAATTAGATATATGGAATGACGATGATGTGACAGAAACTGATTTCAACATGACGCTGAGACTGCAATTGTGTGTTTTTAATTGTTAATTTGTTGTTATATGGTTATTTTTTTGGTTTGTTTGCTTGTGTTGTATTGAGGGCAGAGACTGCCTTGTGTAAACCATCCTGAGTCACCTTCGGGCTGAGAGTGGCGGTATAGAAACATGACAAATAAATAAAAAAACAAGGAAGAATACACAAATTAAAAAGGGGGTGCAGGAGTTTCTTTTTGCTTGAGCCAACTGGGAAGGGCAATATTATTCCTCTTCTTCTGTTGAGTTGAGTGCCAACAACCTTTCATCTTTGAACAGTTTGCAACAGCAGAAGAAAGTGTAAGTCAGAAGGGGAAAGTGAGGCTAAGATAGATAAAATGGGACATTTTAAAAGTATGTAAACAGTGGGACAGTAGAGGATTAATCAAGATTGGCTCTGCCAGATTGGAATAGTTGGAGAGTATGCATTTCTCTCCTTCCTCCCCAGGCTGGTTTCTGGTAATCTGTTAACATGGACACTTGTGTTGAATATCATAATCTGATGTCAACAGACAAATTCAACAAGTTCAGAATACCTAAGGTTTCAAGAATATTGATTGCTTAGAAAAGTTAGACATTTATGTGAAAATGCATCATTTTTCTTTGAGTAAAACAGTGGAAAGCAGTTTCCATCTACCATGCAGGATACCAGGAGATGGGGGTGGGAGAGACATCTTTCAGAACTAGAAAAATATGCTTGAGATCAACATTAGGCCTTGTATACTAAAGAATGACAACATGATTCATGCAGTTAGCAACTGTACCTTGGATGCTGTGGGAGGAAAAGTGGAAAGTATATGCAAGATGATTTCCATGGTTTATTAGTATCTATTTTAAGACATCATCATTTCTTCTTAGAAAGAACTCATTATGAATTGAATTATCTATTGGACATACGCTCACACATGAGAAACAGATAGACAGACGGAGGAACTGAGGATCTAGTGAATGTAGCTAAAAATTACGGATTGGACAAACTGTAGCTAACAATTACAAATTCAGAAATATTTTTTGTTAACTTTTGCAGGTGGTTCTTCAATATGTACATAGGAAAATATGTTCCCACCCACACCACAGTTCTGTGAAACCACATATTACTGAACTGAACACAATTACATTACCTTACTTCTGCTCCTATCGAACTATAGAGTAGCATTGGAAGACATAGCAATTCCTAGAAAGGACTTGGAGATTCCAGTAGAAATACACTATATAATCAATGGAGGATCTAGCAGATTTCCTAGAGAAGCCATTTGCTCACAGATGTGCATAAGTGAAACCTCTGGTTTGGTGGTTATAGGGGTCTTACTTTATTAAATACTAGCTTAACTTAGATAAATAGCAATGCCAGGATGAGGTATTTTGTAAGGATAAACATTAGAAATACTGTATTTTCTGACTTATAAGATGACACCCAACTTTTCCAGTTAAAATATAGAGTTTGGGGTATATTTGCCATATAAGACTACCCTTCTTCCAATTCAATAATAATAATAATAATAATAATAAATTTTATTTATAAGCCGCTTCCCCCTCCCCAAAGGGGACTCGGAGCGGCTTACATGGGGCTATGCCCAAACCACAAATCACAAAATTACAGACATCAAAAACAATAAACACAATAAAAACAATAACACAGTAGAATGAATACATCTAACAAATATATCTAAAACAGAAGGAGAAAAGGAAGACGAGAGGGCGGGCCACATGTACATATATGTTTAAAAAATGTTTAAAAACTGGGGGAGATAAATGGAGTAGGGCTACAACGTGAAGAGTCGCAAAAGGGAAGGAAATCCAAAAAAACTGGCGTTGAAGGATCCAGTCTCCAAAGGCTAGGCGGAAAAACCAGGTTTTCAATTGACCCTTAAAGGCTTCCAGTGATGGGGCGTTCCTGATCTTTCCCGGAAGGGAATTCCAGAGTCGGGGGGCCACAGAGGAGAAAGCTTTCTCCCTCGTATTCACAAACCAAGTCTGTGAAACTGGTAGAGGCGAAAGGAGGGCCTCCCCCGAAGAGCGAAGGGCTCGAGCTGGTTCATGGGGGGAGAGCCAGTCGCAAAGGTCCCAAACTGTTTAGGGCTTTATAGGTGATCACCTGCACCTTGAATTGGGCCCGGAAAATAAATGGCAGCCAGTGGAGCTCTTTAAACAGGGGAGTCGACCGCTCCCTGTAACCAGCTCCGGTTTTTAATCTGGCAGCCGAGCGTTGGACAAGCTGAAGTTTCCGGGCCGTCTTCAAGGGAAGCCCCATGTAGAGCGCGTTGCAGTAATCCAGTCTAGAGGTAACCAAGATGTGGACCACCATAGTCAAGTCAGACTTCACGAGGTATGGTCGCAGTTGGCGCACAAGTTTTAATTGTGCAAAGGCTCTCCCAGCCACCACCGACACCTGAGCATCAAGCGTCAGCGCTGAGTCTAAGAGAACCCCCAAACTGCGGACCTGTGAATTCAAGACCAAATCTGAAAGAGTCCTCTCCCTCCAATCCTTTCCGCTTTAATATCTTTGCCTTTATTGGTCACTCAGACCTTGGAGGAATTTGGGGGGGGGGGGGCGATTGGGTTGATTTTGGGGCTTGTAATGGAGTAAGAAGAACGGGCCTACTGACAGTTTGCAATGGGATGACACCTGGCCTTCTGCTTACTCGGATGAGGAAGGCCAGCTAGATTCCGGATCAAACGGGTCAGATTGCGAATATGAGAAACCAGGAGGTTTCGGTTCACAAGAGCGTTTGTTGCCACCAGCTGCGGAGGAAGAGATGGAAACCGAGTTGGAGGCATGTTCCCAGGAAGATAACGAGCCAGATGGTGCTGGGCCTGCGAGGAGCTTCGACCAGAGGAGTAGTATTGTGGCTACGAGAAAAGATTGGAAGCGGAGCCTGGAGAGGCGCTGGTCTCACAAAGGTGGGAATTAAGTATACACTCTGTGGGAAAGTTCCTCAGTTGAGCGGCCACGTCGTTGCTGGAAGGACGCATCGGTGGTCTGCTGTTCCTTGGAAGCCATAGTTTGGCTCACCTTGCCAAGAACTACCTTGAGACCTTGTTTATACCCTGTACCTTGGATTGCCTTGTTTGCCTACGGACTAAGTTGCTTTGGATTGATTCGCTTTGTTTTTATGGACCTTGCTTTTGAGAGATTCCCTGCTTTTTGGATCACTTTTGGACCTTATTTTTACCTTGGACTCATTGATCTAATTACTTTTGGACATTTCACCTTTTTCACCTGCAAATAATTGTGCTTAATAAATAGTTAATTGGCATTGTCTGTATGTGTGTGATTAAGGGGTCGGGCCAGGACCCGCGTTGTGACACCAGTGGTAATTGCCTCACCGATCCGAGGAGTGAAATGGTTGACCAAACCGCTGCTGCAGCCGTCCCACCAACCTGGGGAAGCAACTTGCTGCCTCGCCATACCAGGAGGTTAACCTGGCCTAGCACTGCTTCCTGGCTCTCCCCGAGCAGGGGAGTGATCAGCTGCTGACCCTGGAAGACCTATTAGCAGCTGCCCTTCTGAGCTGGAGAGTGGCTGCTGGCTCGGGCCACTTTGGTGCCGCCGATTCACCAGCTCACCAGCTTACTGGTGTCTTCCGATCAGTTCCCCAGACTTCTACTGCAGGGCTTCAACTTGCCCGAGGGGCTGCTCCATTCCATGTCTGCCATGTCTGCCAGTGCGGTGGATGAGGAGGGAAGCAGGCGAAGCAAGGCTGGGAGCTACTGGGCTCTTTTTATACCAGGCGTATAAGACACCCCCAACTTTTCATGAGATTTTCCAGGGTTAAAAAGTTGTCGTATACACCAGAAAATACGGTAGTAAAAAATTATGAATCTGTCATTGCCCCCAATTTTGGTCCAGATCCATCGTTGTTGGGGGTCACAGTGCTCTCTGAATGTAGGAGCCATCTTGAAAAATACATACATACATATTTTCAATTTTAATAAATAGATAGATAGATAGATCTGGAAATTACTGATGTTGGTATTAATGGGACACGTAAGATGTCAAAGTAATATGTTATCTTCAAAACAGTAAAGGCTGATCCTTTAAATTTATCTTTTATTCATATTTAAATCTCATGTGAGATTTTCTCAGTCACTGTACTGAAAGGGTTTGAAATAAATAGATTATCTCACAAACCATGTCTATTTCAATCTTGATCATTCTATGCATGTTTATGCCTTCTGCTCCCTGAACAGAATGCCTCCTTCTCCATTCTTCTCCTTTGGTTGTTCTCTGACCTTTGAAATCATCTCCACATAAGTGTTATTCATACAAATGAATGTTATCATTTTTAATATCTAGCTAATTAATCAATATGTTAATTCTATGTATATTTCAATAAATATGATAACACTACCAAGTCACAGCCTTATTGGTCATTTTGTTGTGTCAGCAGGTATTATGCTTCTCTTCATCAAAAACAAGATATGTTCAGCCTTTACAAATCATCCAGCATATTTTCATCAAAGAAATAAAGTAATTGTTTCCTATGTTGAGATTTAACTCTTCATCTATTCCCTAATTGCCTCGCCAATCAGTACAGCTTGTTGGGAGCATGATATGATCTTTACATTGTCTTCACAATCTCTCTTCTTAATTCTCGAAGTCCAAAAAGAGGCAAACTCTCCAAGGTAATGCTGTCACTTCAGAATCAAAGATCCCCTTAATTTTAAGCTGTAAAATCAAGGTTGTGCCCAGCTGCTATAGTTGCCCAATTGGAGCATGGGTGTGGTTTTTCAGCACTTGTATGCAATCTCCATTGAGAAATTTAATGGCTAGGACTTGTGGGAAAATGGTGCCAAGGTAAAAACATAGTTCATATAAACCTATTGGTAAAAAGGTAAAGATAAAGGTTTTTCTCCTGATATTAAGTCCAGTTGTATCTGACTCTGGGGGTTGGTGCTCATCTCCATTTCTAAGTCGAAGAGCCGGCGTTGTCCGTAGACACCTCCAAGGTCATATGGCTGGCATGACTGCATGAAGCACCATTAGCTTCCTGCCAGAGTGGTACCTATTGATCTACTCACATTTTCATGTTTTCAAATTGCTAGGTTGGCAGAAGTTGGGGCTAACAGAAGGAGCTCACCCAGCTCCCCAGATTCTAACTGCTGAGCTTTCGTTCTGTAAATTCAGCAGCTCAGCAGTTTAACCCACTGTGCCACCGGGGGCTCCAACCTATTGGTACTTGCTTGTTGTCCCTGTCATAAATATAAATACATTAACAGAATATAAATACTACATCAACAAAAATCTTAGAACAAAATCAAAACACAAAGACACCACCTAGAAATGAGAAAGCAAATTTCGCAAAATCACAGTAAGAAAAATCATCACATAATTCCTGATGAAACTGCACTTTCTGGATAAGGCATTAAGGACCTCATCACACTGAAGACAATCACCCTGGCGGCGGCAGGGAAATTCGCTATGTGGTGTGGTGAATCCAGCAGACGTCACTCTGCCACTTTCCGCATCACATGCAGGGAAGGTTTGCTGCCCGGCTTCCCCCCCCCCCCCCCCGTTCTTCCCAATAAGAGCACAGGAAGACTTGCATGTTGTCTGGGAAGCGTCTTAGGTCGCTGCCAGGATGCTTCCTCTATGGAGCTCCACTGAAAGTAGTTTTATGTTGTGTGATGGCATTTAGTAGACTCTGTTGAGGAAGCATCCTGGAAGTGCCCTACCAGCTCTTCACACTTACAGTCGTCCTCCCATTTTATGAGCAGCCATGGTAAATTTACTGGGAGCCATGACTGCCATCAGACAACTTCTGGTCATCATTTACCCCCCCCCCCCATCCAGGCATGTAGCCAGGGGGGGCTTCAGCTCCCCTCCCCCGAAATTCTCAGGGTGGTCTGAGAAGGCCTTACTGGTACGTCGCATGGTGGCGTCCTTGTCCGCACTTGGGCCCTCGGTGCACTCTCTTTTTCAGTGCCCCTGGTTTCAGCCTTCGGTGCAGGGAGAGGAAGAGGATGCATCGACAGCCCAGGCACCAAAGAGGATGCCACCGCACCACAGACCATTTGTAGGCTGCAATTGGCCTTCGTGCCCATGCACTTGGCAGGCCTTCGTGACTGTGCATTGAAGACTCACCACACTCATGGCTGGGAGTGGAGTGCATTGAGCCCATCGGCTGCCTTCTGGGATTCTCTGGATCCAGGTAAACAACAGCTCCCATTTCAAAAAAGGCAATCATTCCCCAATCCCTGTCTATGCACAGTTGGGCACATTGGTTCTATGTGCCAAGTTTAGTCCCGATCCAACAATGAAGACATTTTAACCAGTTTCCAGGTTCTCCTCCCTGAGTTTTCAGGTCTAGACAAAGTTCACTATATGGAACAACTGTCATAATACTTTGAAAATGACGCAGCACTTGCTTCCGTCAAGGCTGAGTACATAATGTGGTGTAATATTACACTATCAATTAAGAAAGATACTGAGGTACTTAAAGTGTTGGAACTGTGTCAATAAATTTCCTTTTGAGTGTGTTAGCTACTCTACCAGTAATGAGATGCAGTGTGGAAAGATCACTTTCAACCATGAAGAGAGTGAAAAGTGTATCTAGAAGTTTAATGACAGACCAGAGACTTAGTGGAATAGCAATGATTTCCATCCATCAGGACATCACTATCAAACCAGAAAAAGTATTTGACAAAATTTGCTGTAAAGCAAAAAAATAAGTCAAAAAGTATTCTAAACATGTTGTTAATGAAAGTAAATAAGTAACATTTATTATTTAAACTGTTATGTTTATTCATATCATGATCTGATCATGATGCTCAATATATCCCAAATGTATGGGGGTATTGGGATAACAATACAAAAGGTTCACTAGTGTAGATCCTCTCTCATTCAGACTCAGCCCCCCCAAGCAAATCAAAATCCTGGCTACGGGCTTGCCCCAGTCACAATCATGAAATTTGTAATCACGGGAAGAAATCATGAATTTAGCCAAATTAGCACTAGGGATCCGTTATTTTGGCTCAAAACAACATGTGATGAGATCTGTGACAGTCTCCATTCTGTGCATAGTAACTCCTTCCCTTCACAAATTTCTTTTTTAAAAACATTATCAATGACAGATATAGTGTTGTAGAACAGAGACAAGCAGTTTTCCTTTGCTGGTGTCTTCCAATTATAATATTGTACTTAGCAGAGAGCTGTCATCCCTGTTTGTAGAACTGCATGATTAGTCCTTCTAATGGAAGGAAGTGGTTTAAAGCAGCATCCCTGTTTCAAGAGTCCAATGGGTTTTGATGCAGAACTATACATCCCATGGAAAGGGATTCTGGCAGATTTGTATGAAGAAAAAAAGCTGGAGGCGGAGATTTATTGCCCATGTGTGATGAGGAAGAGCAGGAGCCTGCGGGGAATCACTAGAAGGTTGATGAGTGAGGGGGAACTGGAAGGTATGATCAAATCTCGATTCCTCTTCTTACTCAACTTAATGATGCCTCTCAATACTGCCATCTGATAACGCTTCCCAGACTCCGTATGATGAAGTGGTAGCTCAAGGTCTTACTAACCTTGAGGTCCAAAGGAATATCTGTATCCAAACCTTTTCTTCTGTGACAAAAAGGAGCACTGTTAGTAAAAGTAATTCCAGAAACTGTGAGGAAGTGTGGGATGCTCAGTTTAAAAGTCTTGGAGGGGATAAACTTTTGTGATAACACATTTCTAGACAAAGGCTACTGTTATAAGATAAACTTTATTGGTGAGAAATCAATGTATTAGTAGTAAATCAATGCATGTCACATAAAAATATCAGAGACCTTTAGTTGTAGGTTTCCATCATTATCATCATCATCATCGGCTATCACTTGTGGCCGAGTATGATTGCCTTTCAAGTGTAGGGTCTCAGCAGTCGGTCTGTAGGTGACACTAGAGACCTATTCTTGATCCGCATGTTCTTTCACAGTGAGGACATCAATTTCCAGATGGAAGGCGGTCCCAACCAGGGTTAGCTTGCTGTGCCTTCTTCTTGACATGTTTTCCCTTTTGCCCTCCATTTGTGCCTCTTTGAATTCCACAGCAGTACTGGTCACAGCTGACCTCCAGTTGGAACACTCGAGGGTTGGAGCTTCCCAGTTCTCAGTGTCTATACCACAATTTTTAAGGTTAACTTTATGCCCATCTTTACATCTCTTTTGCTGACCAATATTACATTTTTCATTCTTGAATTGAGAGTATAGTAACTGCGTTGGGAGACGGTGACAGGACATTTGGACAGCGTGGCCAGTCCAGCAAAATTGATGGCAGAGGATCATCACTTTGCTTCTTCCAGAATGTCCTGTTATATCCACCACACTTCCAGTCGTCTTCCAGAAAAATCTAGATGCTGGAGATATGTGAAGATGTGGTGAGATCAAGCTAAGCATATGTTATCAGAGGCCCCATACCTTACCAAACATATGTGAAGCCAAACCATATGGGTAACATATGCGTTTAGTAATTAGGCTGTATCAAAAATAATGAAAATGCTGTAGCTTGTGAAGACTCTAACAATTTATGAAACTTTTGAACTCCCATTCATAAAGAAAGGCAAATTTAACAGGCATACCCAGAATAGAGACTAGATTTCTCTCTCTCTCACTATATGTGTTAATTAATTTAGCAATGTCAAAATATTGTGTTACTACCAACATTATTTTGTTCATTCTTACTGTAAATATTTTGTTTCTACATAATATTCATTATGTTTGCATTTCATATCACTCTGATGTCACTAAGTGTATATTAACACTTGGCAAACAAAGTGACTATTGTGTAAAAACAAAATACTTACGGGAGAATTAACAATGCAATATATATCACCTGATCCTGTCTGATCTTGGAAGTTAGGCAGAGTCAATTCTGGGTGACATTTGATACAAATACAAGATACTATATATTATTTTTGTATATTTATTTTGTATCAAAAGCATTGCATAAATTAGTATAAAAACAGAAAAAATAGAAGCAGCTAAATATCTTTTGACCAAAAATGGGCAACAGCGACTTTATTGTCTGTAGCTTTAAATAGTTATTCCTCTGTGCATGAGGCAGGGCATTGTGGGCAAGCATATACAGATACAGAGGTGTTTGTCCTGCTCCACAGTCGCACAAGACGGAGGATTCTTAGGTAGTGCTATTTTGCCAGATTGGTTGTTGATCTGCCCACTCCACTTCCGAGTCTGCTCAGGGACTTCCAAGTTGCACATTCTTGGTTTGACCCTGGGGGAAGACTCTCGTGGGGGGCTGCCCAATTGGGAGTTCCTGGTATAGCTGCCCAGAGGGATATTCTTGCTGTTGGATGGTTCTCATCAGGGCCGTAGCCAGGATTTTGATTCGGGGCGGCTGAGTTTGGTTCGGGGGCTGAGACTGGGTGGAAGAGGGTCTACCCTAGCAAACCTTTTGTATTGTTATCTCAATAACCCCATTAATGTGGGATATAATGAGCATGGTGATCAGATCATGATATGAATAAACATAACAGTTTAAATAATGTACCAGTAAGGCCTTTTCATGGACCACCCTGAGAATTTCGGGGGCTGAAGCCCACTTAGCCTCCCCTGGCTACATGCCTGGTTCTCATGAAGCTTTTCCTTGATTTGAATCTACTGGGAGGGGGCTAATAGCCATGAAGCGGTTGGCTTTCACAGTGTTCAACCTCATTTCTCTCACAGTTAGCAGCAACTTCCCATTGCACATCTGGGGGGGGGGGCAGTGCCTGCTAGTTGTCGAGTTTGTTAACAGGTGTAGGTTTGAGACATCCTGTGATTATTCTTCATGTTTTGTTCAATGCTATGTTCACCTACTTTGTGTGGGCAGACTTGTGCCAAACAGGGCAGGCATACGCAGCAGTTAAGTAAGACCAAGCCAGGACTAATGTTCTTATTAATTTTGGGTCTGCACCCCATGCACTGCTAGTAAGTTTCTGCAGGATGTTGTTGCATACAGCTACTTTGTGCTTGGTGTTCATGCAGTGTTTCCTAAATGATAGTGCTCAATCTAAGGTGACACCAAGATATTTAGGATGGAGACAATGTTCAAGCCCTTGGTAAGTTTCGATTTCCTGTTGGCTTCACACATTAATAAAGATGTTAAACAAGACCGGCGCAAGAACGCTGCCTTGGGGTAAACCATTCTTTGGCCTCCTCCATCTACTTTTTCTTGCCCTAAAGCATTGCTTTTAAACTCTATACCAGGGCTGTCCAACTGGCGGCCCGGGGCGTACATGGCCCCCAGCCTGTTGGACACGGCCCCCGCTATGCCCCGGCCGCCTTTTTTTAAAAGTCTAATTTTTAAAAAAATGGCGGGGGCAGGGAGGAGGCGGGGCAGGGAGGAGGAAGGAGCTGGCTCCTCCTCCTTCGCCCTTCCTCCCTTCCCCTCCCTGCACCGCGGCTCGCGATTGGAGCCGCGGCACGTCCGCGGGGGAGGAGGAGGGGCGAAGGAGGAGGAAGTCAGCTGGCTGCCTTCTTCCTCCTTCGCCCCTCCTCCTTCCCCTCCCCCGGCGCTCGGGATCGGGGCAAGGGCGCGGGCGGGGGGAAAGATGAGGGACGAAGGAGAAGGCCGTCAGCTGACAGCCTTCTCCTTCGTCCCTCTTTCCCCCCGCGCGCGCCGGCGCCCGGGATCCGGGCAAAGGCGTGGGCGGGGGGAAAGAGGAGGAGGAGGAGGAGGAGGGAGAGTTCTCCCTCCTCCTCCTCCTCCTCCACCGGCGCCGCTGCTGTTCCGTGCGCCGCGGCGCCCGGGAAAGAGGAGGAGGAGGGAGAGTTCTCCCTCCTCCTCCTCTTCCACCGGCGCTGCGGCGCAGGGGAAAGCAGCGACGCCCGGGAAAGAGAAGGAGGAGGAGGAGGGAGAACTCTCCTCCCCTCCTCCTCCTCCTCTTTTTCCCGTCGCGCGCCGGTGCCCAGGATCCCGGGCGCCGGCATGCGCGCGGGAAAAGAGGATGAAGGAGAAGGCAGTCAGCTGATTGCCTTCTCCATGTCCCTCTTCCCCACATCTTGCGGGACCCTGGGATCGCTCCGGCGCGTGCGGGAAAGAGGGATGAAGGAGAAGGCAGTCAGCTGATTGCCTTCTCCTTCATCCCTCTTTCCCCGTGCGCACGCCGGCGCCCGGGATCCCGGGCTCCAGCGCGCGCGCAGGGAAAAAGAGGAGGAGGAGGAGGAGGGAGAACTCTCCCTCCTCCTCCTCCTTTTTCCGGCACCGCAGCGTGCACGGGACACCGGGCTGCACCCGGGAAGGGCGGGAGGGTGCGGGGTGGGCCTCCTCCTCCTTCCCGGCGCCGCTGATGTCCCATGCGCTGCGGTGCTGGAGAAAGAGGAGGAGGAGGGAGAATGACAGGTTAGGAGGGGGCTGGGGGCGGGGGCGGGGGCGGGGCTGGGGGAGGGGCCTGGGGCAGGGCCTGGGGCAGGGCCGAACGGCCCCCCAGGTCATCAGTGACCTCAAGTCCGGCCCTTGGCCGGTTAGAAGTTGGACAGCACTGCTCTATACTATAGTTTAGGGGCAAACACATTTCTAAATATTCCTTGCTTAAGAAAACTCTGAAATTCATGTGGCTGCCATATGTCAACAAATGATTTGTAAGCACACACACACATATATGTCTGCCAATCTAAATTCATTTATTTATTTATTTATTCAGCTTCTATGCCGCCACTCCCGGCGGGCTCGGGGCGGCTCACAACACCAAAGCAACAGCGTAAAAAACAACAACACCGATTAAAACATAGCATAAAACATCAATAAAACATCATGGCATGCAACAGCGATTAAAACACCTGGTGTGGAAAACAACACAGCAGGGGGCAATATAACAGCAGGGAGGGGGTGCACACCAATGAGACCTACACATCAAAAGCTCGCTGGAATAGGTAGGTCTTGCACGCCCGCCTGAAGGGAAGCAGGTCATGGATGGCGCGCGTTTCCGCGGGGAGGGCATTCCAGAGTGTAGGTGCAATCACCGAGAATGCCCTTCGGCGAGTAGCTGTCAGTCTGGCTGCTTTTGCATTCAGTATCAGTATCCAGTATTTATTTATTTTATTGTGTCAGAGGTGAATTGAGAATCTACTGCAAGTTGCTTCTGGTATGAGAGAATTAGCCATCTACAGAGACATTGCCTAGGGAACACTTGGATGTGTTACCATCCTGTGAGAGGTTTCTTTCATGTCCCCGCATGGGTAGCTGGTGCTGACAGGCAGGACCTCACCCTGCTCCCCGGATTTGAACCACCAACATTTTGGTCAGCAGTCCTGCTGGCACAAGGGTTTAACCCATTGTGCCACCAGGGGCTCCTGGACCCAATACTGATGGGTTTATATTAATCTTCCCTACCTTTGATGTCCTATTCTCAATATATGTACTATACCAAGTATAGGTGATAGCGCACACACTTCTTTATATTCATAAAAATTCACATTGGTCAGAGAAAAGGCTATTCTGCAAGGGAAGCAAGGTAATTGATTCTTTTTTGAAACAGCTGGTCATGGTCTGTGTATGGCAAGGTCTTTCTTTAAAGTCCAAAATTTCAGATTTTACACCTTACTTTAGTACTCCAAATGGCTTTAATGTGCTTGCCTCACTAAGCAGATTTTATGTTAATGTTGTCCCACTTAAAGCAGCATTTATGCCATTAGCTATGATTAGGTAAAATCAGTTCCCTTGAAAATGATTCAATCATGCAGCTCTCTGGATAATAGCTCCAGAGGACCATAGACAGGGAATTATGAGAACCTAAGAGACATTTGTTAAGATCTTTGCCTAAGCCAATTAAGAGCTCCATTTGAGGTCTTCACTGCAAAGCATTTTGAATTGGTTTGCACATCCTATGCAAATTAATCGAGAGACAAACTAGTGCTATTATCACTCTCCTTCCAGTCAGAGTAAACCTTGAGTTAGGATTTCCTCCTCCATCTCACGTGCATTACATCTGAATAGACAGAGGTTTTTTTCGATAGAATTACACGCTGAGTAGATGCAGGGAATGCCGTGGATGTAGCGTATCTGGATTTCAGTAATTTATTTATTTATTTATTTAAAACTTTTGTACCCCGACCTTCTCACCTCTATCGAGGGACTCGGACCGGCATAACAGCAAAGATTCAATGCTATACCATTTAAAAACAACGAGAACAACATATTAAAATACATTAAAACCCAGCATAAAACCACATCGTCATTAAAACAATTCCACTCAATCTGTAAACGTGGTCAAACATTCAGATAGTAGCCAATCTCAGCCTATTCTGGGAAGGCTTGGCTCCATATCTGTCACAACGTGGGTCCTGGCCCTGCCCCTTAATCACACACACAGAGACAATGTCAATTAACTATTTATTAAGCACAATTATTAGCAGGTGAAAAAGGTAAAATGTCCAAAAGTAATTAGATCAATTAGTCCAAGGTAATCAACAATTAAGGATCAAAAGTAAGTCCTAAAAGCAGGGAATCTCTCAAAAGCAAGGTCCATAAAAACAAAGCGAATCAATCCAAAGCAACTTAGTCCGTAGGCAAACAAGGCAATCCAAGGTACAGGGTCTAAACAAGGTCTCAAGGTAGTACTTGGCAAGGTGAGCCAAACTATGACTTCCAGGAACAGCAGACCACTGATGCGTCCGTCCAGCAACGACATGGCCGCTCAACTGAGGAACTTTCCTACAGAGTGTATACTTAATTCCCACCCTTGTGAGACCAGCACCTCTCTAGGCTCCGCTTCCAATCTTTTCGAGTAGCCACAATACTCCTCCTCCGATTGAAGCTTCTCGTAGGCTCAGCGCCATCTGGCCCGTTATCTTCCTGGGAAAGTGCCTCCAACTCGGTTTCCATCTCTTCCTCCGCAGCTGGTGGCAACAATCGCTCTTGAGAGCCGAAGCCTCCTGGTTTCTCATATTCGCAATCTGATTTGAAATCTAGCTGGCCTTCATCATCTGAATAAGCAGAAGGCCAGGTGTCATCCCATTGCAAACTGTCAGTCGGGGATGCATGCCCATCAGCCCCTGCATCCCCTCCATCTTGGTCCAATGCAATCGGGACCCCCGGAGCGGCACCCCCCCCCCCCCGGCTGGAACGGAGGCTGGGTTGCTAAAATATCCAAGTCTTCACCAGCCTCCTAAAGGACAACAGGGAGGGGGCAGATCTAGCATCACTTGGGAGAGAGTTCCACAGCCGAGGGGCGACCACAGAGAAGGCCCTGTCTGTCGTCCCCACCAGCCATGCTTGTGAAGCCGGAGGGACCGAGAGCAGGGCCACTCTGGAGAATCTTAATGTCCTTGATGGTTTGTAGGGGAGAATCCATTCAGACAGGTAAACTGGGCCAGAACCGTATAGGGTTTTGTAGGTTAAAACCAGCACTTTGAATTGTGCTCGGAAGCTAATTGGCAGCCAGTGGAGCTGTCGCAGAAGGGAGTTGTATGCTCCCTGTGCCCCGCTCCTGTTAGTAACCTGGTTGCTGAACGTTGGACTAATTGCAGCTTTCGAGCAGTCTTCAGAGGCAACCCCACGTAGAGAGCGTTGCAGTAGTCTATTCAGGGTGTAACCAGAGCGTGGACCACCGTGGCCAAGTCAGACTTCCCAAGGTACGGGTGCAGCTGGCGCACAAGCTGTAACTGTGCAAAAGCTCTCCCGGCCACTGCCGAGACCTGGGGCTCCAGGCTCAGCGATGAGTCCAGGATCACCCCCAGACTGCGAACCTGTGCCTTCAGGGGGAGTGTAACCCCGTCAAGCACACAGTAAGGCCTTTGACAAGGTCCCCCATGACCTTCTGGCAAACAAACTAGTCCAATGTGAACTAGGCAAAAATACGGTTAGGTGGATCTGTAATTGGTTAAGTAAACGAACCCAGAGGGTGCTCACCAATGCTTTCTCTTCATCCTGGAAAGAAGTGTCAAGTGGAATACCATGAGCTAGGTTCTGTCCTGGGCTCAGACCTGTTCAACATCTTTATTAACAACTTAGATGAAGAGTTAGAAGGCGTGATCATCAAGTTTACAGACAACCCCAAACTGGGAGGGATAGCCAATACTCCAGAGGACATGCGCAGAATTCAAAACAATCTTAACAGATTAGTGAGATGGGCCAAAACTAACAAAATGCAGTTCAACAGTGACAAATGCAAGATACTCCACTTAGGCAAAAAAAGAAAAGAAATGCAAAGATACAGAATGGGGGACATGTGGCTCGAGAGCAGTATGTGTGAAAAAGATCTTGGGGTCCTCGTGGAGAACCAACAATGTCATGTGGTAGCAAAAAAAAGCCAATGGGATTTTGGCCTGCATAAATCAGAGTATAGCGTCTAGAGCAGGGGTGCTCACACTTTTTCAGCATGTGAGCTACTTATAAAACAACCAAGTCAAAATGATCTACCTACCCACTACAAAAATGTGAAACATATAACACAATATCTGCTTTGAACTGGGTTTTCTGAGTCCACACTGCCATATAATCTCATTCAAAGCAGATAACATGGGATTTTATTCAACTGTATGGAAAGGACCTCAGATAACCCAGGGCTGGCAGCACTTGGGCGGCATCGGGAGCCTGCGGGGTGGGACTGAGCCTTCCTCCCGCCCTGCCTGCGATCTACCAGGACGCCCTACGAGATCTACCAGTAGATCACGATCTAGCTAATGAGCACCCCTGGTCTAGATCTAGGGAAGTCATGCTACCCCTCCATTCTGCCTTTGTCGGACTTCACCTGGAATACTGTGTTCAATTCCGGGCACTGCAATTGAAGGGAGAAATTGACAAGCTGGGATGTGTCCAGAGGAGGGTGACTAAAATGATTAAGTGTCTGGAGAACAAGCCCTATGAGGAGTGGCTTAAAGAGCTGGGCATGTTTAGCCTGAAGGAGAAAAGGCTGAGAGGAGACACGATGGCCATGTATAAATATGTGAGAGGAAGTCATAGGGAGGAGGGAGCAAGCTTGTTTCCTGCTACCCTGGAGACTAGGACGTGGAACAATGGCTTCAACTACAGGAAAGGAGATTCCATCTGAACATTATGAAGAACTTCCTGACTGTGAGAGCTGTTCAGCAGTGGAACGCTCTGCCCCGGAGTGTGATGAAGGCTCCTTCTTTGGACACTTTTAAACAGAGTCTAGATGGCCATCAGTCAGGGGTGCTTTGTGATATTTCTGCTTCTTGGCAGGGGATTGGACTGGATGCCCCATGAGGTATCTTCCAACTATATGATTCTATGATTCTTTGAATACAACAGGCTAGCTAAGGGGATATCTGATTTCATTCATTGTCAAACTAATATATTATCCTAGTACCATTAAGACCCAGTGTGGTGTAATGGTTTGAGTGTTGGACTGGTTATGGTTTGAATTTCAGCCATACTGTAGAAATTAATTAGGTGATCTTGCGTGATTTGCATTCTGTCACTCTAAATGGAAGATTATGGCAAGCAGACTCTGAATAAATCTGATCAAGAAAATCCTATGATAAGGTAGTTATAAATCAACTTCAAGGCATATATCATCAATCTTCTTTTAGTTGATTTGGGGCCTCTTCTATACCAGTGTTTCCCAACCTTTTTTGAGCCACGGCACACTTTTAACATTAAAAAAATTCGGGGGCACACCACCAACCAAAATGACACAAAATGACACTCTAACACAGTAAAGAATGGCTGGGGTTGGTGGCCTGCTGGGAGCAGCTGCTGGGAGTGCCGAAGCCGGGAGGGGCGGAGCCAGGCCGCCATGCCCCGCCCCTACCCCCAGCTTCACCTCTCCCAGCAGCTGCTCCAGCCTTGAGGGGCAGTGCCAAGCCAGCGGTGCCAGAGCCAGCACAATGCTGGCTTGGCACTGTCCCCTCAAGGCTGGAGCAGCTGCTGGGAGTGCCGAAGCTGGGGGAGGGGGCAGAGCCAGGCCGCGCCATGCCCTGCCCCCTCCCCCCAGCTTCAGCTCTCCTACAGAGGAGGAGCATTAGCGGTGGACGGGCTTCAGTGGGCAGGGATCCTCCACGCGGCTTCAGCGAGCGAGGGGCGAGAGTCATGGCGGATTGGAGGCTGGCTGGGGAAACGGCTGAAGGAGGCGGCGCCCCAGTCCCTTCTTCTTTTTCTTCACCACTGCCCGGCCCTTCCTCCTCCCCCAAGCAGCAGGAGTTCGACAGGAGGGGGGAGGAAGGGGGGCAGAGAGCTTTTCTCGCGGCACACCAGGAGGTCTGTCACGGCACACTAGTGTGCCACGGCACACTGGTTGAGAAAGACTGTTCTATACGGCCATATAAAATCCAGATTATCTGCTTTGAACTGAATTATATGGCAGTGTAGATTCAGATAATCCAGTTCAAATTAGATAATGTGGATTATCTGCTTTGATAATCTGGATCATATGGCAGTGTAGAAGGGGCTTGGGTTCCATCCTCCCTTTCCTAAAAACAGTAAACGGTATTGGTTCAGAAGACGCAGAACCAACATCTTTTTGCAGCCCTCCACGGGTCAATCAGTCAATTGCCTGATTTTTAATGATTCAGCTGTTTTACAGCTGAAATTGCAATAGGACCACAAATTGCTCAGCCACAGTACATGGTAAAACATGCAGTTTGTATGTACTAAGTTCCATGTTCAATTTCTAGCATTTCCAAGTAGGGCAAGATTTTTTCCCCCCAGAATCCCAGTGACCGATGGTATGTGTTGTCGAAGGCTTTCATGGCCGGAATCACTGGGTTGTTGTAGTTTTCTGGGGGTGTATGGCCATGTTCTAGAAGTATTCTCTCCTGATGTTTCGCCTGCTTCTGTGGCAGACATCCTCAGAGGTTGTGAGGTCTGTTGGAAACTAGGAAAATTGGGTTTATATAACTGGAACGTCCAGGGTGGGAGAAAGAACTCTTGTCTGTTGGAGCTAGGCGTGAATGTTTCAGTTGGCTACCTTGATTAGCATTTGATGGCCTGACAGTTTTTAGGTGTGGCTTGTTACTGACTGGAGGAATCCTTTGTTGATGGCATGATTTGCTCTAACTACGTTTTGTGCTGCCAGCTACATTTTCATGTGGTTTTGCAGTGAGGTACGAGGTTCTGTTTTTATCATTGGCACAATGATCAGATTATATTTCTATTCTCCATGGGTTTCAGTGGAAAATAGTCCTGTGATGTTTGTGATATGTAATATAGCTGTGGAATATTGCAGGCATGTTCAGACAGGAAGCTCTTGAGCGCCTGAGATATCTGATTCTTCTGCAAAGAGCAAAGCAGGTGGGGATGGGAAACATCCCTGCTTTCAGTTGTCACTTTAAAGTACATTGGCTGCTTCATTTTCATATAAATGTTGCCTCTTCCCCCAGGGCCGTAGCCAGGATTTTGATTCGGGGGCTGAGACTGGGTGGAAGAGGGTCTACCCTAGCAAACCTTTTGTATTGTTATCCCAATAACCCCATTAATGTGGGATATAATGAGCATGGTGATCAGATCATGATATGAATAAACATAACAGTTTAAATAATGTACCAGTAAGGCCTTTTCGCGGACCACCCTGAGAATTTCGGGGGGGGGGGCTGAAGCCCCCTTAGCCCCCCCCCCTGGCTACATGCCTGTCTTCCCCAATTACCCAGGATCTTCTAAAACTCTTTTGTTGTACATGATGTTTCAGTGCAAGTGAAGGACGGAAAATGCGTGAACAGCACATTTATATATCCTCTCTCCCTTACCCAGCAGAAGGCAAATAATCAAGATTTTTACTGAAGGATTGCTTTCTGTTATCGAAAAGTGTGAAAGAAGAAAGACATATGCTGTGAGAAAATGGAAAGGTGGCGGAAATGGAGAAAGGAGGAGAATACAAAAGTGTGCACCATGTTTCATCGTTACTCGCTATTTTGGAGTGCAGTAGCAAATAATACTATACCTTTCTGTTCTGTGGGAGGGAAGAAACGCTGAGCATCCTCTCCATGGTATATTAAGAGAAGCATGCCCCGAGATGCAGACTCAAACTGGTGAAGCAAATCCAGATTGCTTCAACTTCTGATTCTTTATCTTACATATTTTAGTTGAAAATCAACAGTACACCCTCCAGTCAACAACAAAAGGATCAAAAGGTTAAAAGAATATAATGCCGGTTGACAGGGAGCTTCATTATTTGTGGCGAACAATTCTGATTTTGTATTGTCGAAAGCTTTCATGACCGGAAACACTAAGTTGTTGTAGGTTTTTCAAGCTATGTGGCCATGTTCCAGAAGCATTCTCTCCTGACCTTTCGGCTGCATCTGTGGCAGGCATACTCGGAGGTTGTGAGATCTGTTGGAAACTAGGAAAATTAGATTTATATATCTGTGGAAAGTCCAGGGTGGGAAAAAGAACTATTGATATCAGCTCTAGTTTCTGATACAGAAAATATGTCATCCAGTAGTCACCATTTGCCCATCCACAGAAAACCATATTTAATAATCTAGGGTTGATGTGGTCTATCCAATGCAATTTTCTGAATCAGCACCCCAAATAACCTTAGGAACTAAAAAAACGAAGAGACTAAGGTGCCCCCGCTTCCATTCTTTTATGTTCTTCACATCCTACTAGGATGTTACCACTTTTTTGCTTGTTGTTTTTACTTTTGTGTTGGTAGCATATTTTGCCATTCTGTTAGAATAATAATGATGATAATGATAATAATAAGAATAATAATAATCAGACAGACTACAAGCAGAGGCATAACACCGTTGCCCAGATGATTCATTGGAACTTGTGCCACAAATACCATCTGCCGGCGACAAAGAACTGGTGGGATCACAAGCCTGAAAAAGTTACAGAAAATGAACACGTCAAACTACTCTGGGACTTTCGAATTCAGACTGACGGAGTTTTGGAGCACAATACTCCTGACCTCACAATTGTGTTAAAAAACGAAGTACAAATCGTCGATGTTGCAATCCCAGACGACAGCAGGATTGAAGAGAAACAACTGGAAAAGCTGACACGATATGAGGATTTAAAGATCAAACTGCAAAGACTCTGGCACAAGCCAGTGAAAGTGGTCCCAGTGGTGATCAGAACACTGGGTGCAGTGCCTAAAGACCTTGGCCTGCACTCAAACACAATCGGCGCTGACAAAATTGCCATCTGCCAGCTGCGAAAGGCCACCTTACTGGAATCTGCACGTATTCTTCGCCAGTACATCACACAGTCCTAGACACCTGGGAAGTGTGCGACGTGTGATCCAATACAACAGCCAGCAGAATCATCTTGTTTGCTGTGGACTCATCTTGTTGTGTTTCACTTCTTCATCATCTTTATTTATATCGAGCCACCATCTCCCAAAAGTATAAAAACAATATCACATAAAAGTACTATTAACACATAAAATTTAAAAAAAAAATTTTAAAATACAGACTATTTTTAGGGCCTTTTCTGTGGTGGCCCCCCGGCTGTGGAATCCCCTCCCAAATGAAATTAGATTCACCCCCTCCCTCCTGACTTTTAGGAAGCAGGTGAAAACGTGGCTGTGCAATGAGGCCTTTGCAGAATGAAGGAGGAGAATGCGAAGCTACTAAAGTCGCCAACCACTTGATACGAACCAAATATATGGATGAAGTTGGACTTGATTTTACAGGAGGGTTAATGCTTACAAAAATTATTTGGGAAACATTAACCCCCAGAAACTGGTGTGACGAGTGGCTCTACAAATGTTTTTCCTCCTGAAATCAAATAGATGTTTGGAAGGATGAGTTTAGCATATTAAAGAAACAAATGATAAATAATTCTCTTGCAAAATCTGTGATTCAGAGGAAAGCCAGTGTGGAGAGGGTTTGCATGCCTGGAGCTTGGAGTATCTATTGCAGGTGTCAGATCTAGATTTCAGCAGGGCCATTTGCGTGCCTCATCGTATCCACAGGAGTCTGCTTAGTTGAGTGGTGTTATTTTGATAATAAATAAGTGGAGGCTGCTGACAGTTGTCTTTACAATCATGTAAAGAAAAGAGCTTGAAACATGTCAGCAATGAAGGAGAGGAATCATCCAACAGAAGAGATAGAACAGGCAAAAAATGCATTTGCTGCAAAAGGAGGGCTCCCCACAGAGAAAGGAGGTGATTTACTGCCCACACTTCCATTTACTTGTACTGAGATTCGGGAAAGATACAGTGCATCATAATTTGTGTGGCATTTTATTTCATTTTATTTTTGCAGTGGATTCTGTAACCCAGCGGGGAAGTCAGAGAACATTACAGATCTCTCCCACAACTCCCACAGGAACATAAAAGAATGGAGATGGAGGTTAAATCCTTAATTTCTGCATTAACCTCTACTCTTTAATCACAGAGAAAGAGAGAGAGAGAGCATGCGCAAAGGACACACTGAGAGATGTGCCTGACAATGACTACCCAAATTGTTCCTATTGATAGCAGCGCGGGCTGCATGAGCCATCCTAGCAAGCGGAGGTTTCAGGCTGTGATCCGTAGTGGCCCATTTTTTCAGTCCAGGTGCTTTATGGCAGGACTTCTTAAACTTTTTCCACTCACAACCCCTTTCTGGCCAAAAAATATTTTACATGGCCCCAGGTACACCAGAATAAAAATAAAATATCTACTGATAAGAAACCAGCATTTGCAAGGCTTGCTAAATAAGACAATTTTCTGATGATGCCAGTGACAGTTGCAGGTGAAATGTCAAAAGAAAATGCTGCTAGAACATGGCCACACAACACCCAAGCTGATTTTACTTTTTGTACAGTACAACTAAAGCAATTTTTGTAGAATCCATCGTAAACACTATATGTTATTGCTAACAAACTAGTATAAATGAGTGTCGTTCAGAAATCTTTCACTGTTGCCAATTTTTTTGTGATCCCAGCACTGAGCTAAGAAGACCCCATTGGGACCCACAATTTAAGAAACAGTAATCTATGGAAAGGTTGTAAAAAAGCAGACAAATATATCACATTAGAAAAACAATTACATTACATTTGTTGACCAGGAGCTATGCACATACTTTGACAAGGTAGTGAATTTTAAGTGGACCATGGAGCAGAAATGTGTGAGGACTGAGAAACACTGCTAAAGGAGACATTCTGAGGCCCATTCTACACTGCCATATATTCAGAGGCCCCTTCCATACAGCTGAATAAAATCCCACATTATCTGCATTGAACTGGAATATATGGCAGTGTGAACTTATGGGCCCCTGGTGGCACAGCGAGTTAAACCACTGAGCTGCTGAACTTGCTGGCTGAAAGTTTGGTGTTTCAGATCCGGGGAGCGGGGTGAGCTCCTGCTGTTAGTCCCAGCTTCTGCCAACCTAGCAGTTTGAAAACATGCATATGTGAGTAGATCAATAGATACCACTCTGGCAAGAAGGTAACGGCACTCCATGCAGTCATGCAGGCCACATGACCTTGGAAGTATCTATGGATAATGCCGGCTCTTCCCGGGGAGGCCGAAACTGCATTCCTCTGAACCCATCGGGGCCCCGTATCTGCAGGTCAACGGATCGACTCCAAATCGGTGCCATCTTTTTCCTAGACTAATTCTAAGGCTAACTTCTCTCTCACTTTTTGCATTATAGACCCCTACGCCCCAGGAAAATCATTTTTTGCTTCCAAAACCTCATGTGGGGACCAGCTGACTTCAATCCATGGCTCCACATGGCAACAACGTTCATGTCTCCATTTCATGTCCTGTTAATCCTGGGAAAATTCCTTGTTGTCACCCCTGGGATCCTGGACCCCTGGCAGGCCGGCTTGACCTCTATGAAGTGGCCCATTCTTTTGTGAATGGACTCCAATCCCTCAGTGCTCCTGTGAACTCCTGAACGCTCCCCATGAATTATTGGGAGCTCTTGTGAACTTCTATGAACTTTCCAGGGACTTTCATAAGCTTTCATCAACTTTTATGAACTTTTTGGGAACTTTTATCAACTTTTATCAACTTTTATGGACTTACATTAACTCTTTACCTAAATCCCCATGAACTGTTATAAACTCCTGATAAACTTCACTTTGATGGACTCTGGGAAGAGCTGCTTTAGGACCCCCTGAACCCGCGTTATTCCCTTTTATGAATTCTTTATGTGCTCCCTTGCCCCATTCCCCATCCCCTATGTGTGTTTGTATGCTTATATGAAAATATGAAAGAAAAGCCATTGTTTCATAAAGCCAGCAACTCTCATGGCTCAGGGAGTTTCTCTATGCTTACTGAGTTAATAATCCCTTAACAAAAGGTTTCACCGAGCCCATGTGCATGGACAATAGATAAGGCTTCGGAGGGCAATGCAAGACCACCTGGAATGATAAGGCCTATGGACAGTTTAATCACTCAACACAAAGGCATCTTCCTACCTGCGAGGAACCGGGAATTTAGCCATTGCTCCTCCATTATGACATATCCCACCTGGCCGGAAGAAACATTAACTTCTTCAATGGACTCCATACCCCAGGACTATAAGACAAAGTGTCTAGCACTTTGGGGCTAGGTGAAAGATGATGATTCAAAGGACCAACACAATAACCCAGGCTTGCCTCGAGGGCTTAAGCCATCGTTGAGCCATTTAGCAAACATTAACCACCTTAATCTTGTCACCCTACACATATTGTTCATTGTTTCCCTCCTGTCACGCCTCCTGCCTCCTCATTGGCTGAGAAGCCGAAGCGGGACAAGCGCTCTGATTGGATAGAGTGCCACTTAGCTGACCGCACCTCCCAGCCAGCTGATGTCTCCAACCAATCAGCAGAAAGCTGGCTCAGGTGGTGGGCACGGGAAATTTGAATTTGACAGCTTTGTATTCTCTATAAAAATGGTATTATTTCCTCCAGCGAGATATGTCGGCTCCTCCAAATGATTGCGGCTGACATCTGTTCCAGCTGGAATGAAATAAACATCTTGGTGGCTTTCCTTCAGCTTGGTGAGATTTATTGGGGGAAAATAGGGGGGAATTCTTTCTGGGTATTTCTTGTCTCGCCAGGTGTCTGGATCCTCTTTTACAGGTCTAGCAGGCCCTAGCCTTGGCAGGGCCCCTTAAATTTGTGTTCGACATCACAAGCATTGTTTCAGGATGGTGGAAGGGGTCATTCCATCTTCAGGCATTCGGAAAGGCCACTGTTTTTTCCTCCGTCTCAGGCTGCAACAACTCCTGGTCTCTGAAAAGCTTCTTCAATCAATAAGAGTATCTTTGCAACCCTAGTGTGGCTGCCTTACATGTGCTTGTTAGAAACTCGTCCGCTTTAGAAGAAAGGGGATGGAAAAACAGCAAGATTCTTGATTCTAGTCCATTTTGCTCCTCCACCATGTGGTTTAGCAAAGAGATCAATTCATTTACTATGGGCTATATTTTCCCCACCCCACCCTCATCTCTTCCTCCACCTCCAAATTAAAGATGCAGCAGAGAGATTGTTTTTAATCGGTTGCCTTGGAGTTTCATTCCATGCTTCCTGCTTCTTGAGTTGTTATGTGAAAGAATAAATGGCAGTGACTATTTACTTTCAGCGTGTCTTTCATTATATTTGACACCTTTGCCCTTTCTGTCTAAACTAAACAGTGACTCTCCTGGTCCTTTGTCGTCCTTTTTAATTGCAATTACCCACTTCAGTGCCATGCCACATTTCCATGTTTTTGTGACAGAAACCTTTTCAGTTCAAAAGGAAGGAGAATAAATAAATGGCACCCCCAGTTCCAAGTCGGTGGCTTTGAGCTGGAGTGGGGTGCAATGTTAAACCTCTCAAGAGCTTCATTTAGTATCAAGGCTGATACAGGTCATGGCTGCATAATGAGCTTTATTGGTGAGAGCAACAAATGAGCTATAGTTGAGGAAAGCAATATGACTCTTTTGGCTGATAGATTCCCAGCCTCCACTCACTGCGGTTTGGCAAAGTAAACCCACTAACAACAGCTCTCACCCAAACAACAAACCTCCCAGTTGTCCTGATTTGGCAGGGACACTAATCCTCTATCTATCATCTCACTTTTTCATCTCCTTTGGAAATGCCTTGGTTCTGTTCTTCTACTACTACTTTCCATCTTTGTTCTTGGATTATTTTAATTGCTGCAAACTGAATTCAGAATGCAGAGATTGGGGGTGGCTGACTTACCAGCCACGCTGGTTGCGGGGCAGCGTTGCCCTCCCGCCATCTTGTTGCTGCCAGGGGGCTTCTTTCTCCCAGAAGCCCCCTGGGTGGCGGGAAAGTTTCCCGCCAGCAAGGCTGGCCGGCCAATGAGGGGGCTGGCTCCGCCCCACCCCCTCCCTGTTTCCGGCCAGCTTGTACTTCCGCCCGGGCAGATCTCTTAGCTGCCTGGGACTGCCTGGCCTCATTCGGAGGCAGGCTGGTTTTGCCTCCCACCCTCCCTACACTTTGCATTGTTGGTTGTGTTCTGTTTGTTTATGTTTTCTTCATTGTTCCCCTGTTCAGTGTACCATATTATGTTATGTTCTTTGTCGCAACTCTGTGTTTGGCGTGTGGCATGGCCCCTGGATCAGGTTGGCTTATCGCCCCTTGGTTGTTAGGGGGATAACGCCCAGGCCTCCTGGGGTGCAGAGTCTCCGTGGACAGACATTGGCCGCTCGCACCCCAGGTTTGCTACCATCTTCGGATATATGTGGGGGCTGTCTACCCTGATCCAGGACCCAAGCGTGCCGCCAACCCTTCGTTCCTGTTTTCAATAAATGAGTTGTGGCCATTTTTATCCAACCTACTGTGTCCGCATGTTGTTCTTGGCGCGAGGTGTGTCACGGTTGCACACGCAAAGAGTTTACAGCTCGTAATTTCATCAAAGAGAAAAGGGAGGAGGTGAAATTTCCTCTTCCCAGTCGACTCAGGCAAAAACAAGCTAAAGCAACCTTTCCCAGGTTGTATGTTATTACTTTTTAATAACTTTCTTCAACTTGAACACACTCTTATCTCCCTTGGCAACACATGTCCCAGTTTTCATCTATGAAATGTTGGTGGACATGAGGTAATCCCAGGACCACATAGATTCCAGTAGCAGGATCACTGGATACGTGAACTGAGGACATGCAATGCTTAGTGAGGTCTGCTCCCTTGGATCATAACCAAACTAGGTTCAGGGATACACTGAGGTAAGTTTATTGGTAATAGAAACCCAAATAATATTAACTTCAGTTCACCTACCTCTATGGGTCTGAAACATGGGTCACCTATTGCCAACACCTACGACTCCTCGAACGCTTTCATCAGCGCTGTATTTGCACAATCCTAAATATACACTGGACCGACTATGTGACGGATGTTACTATCCTTGAGCAGTCAGGGATCACCAGTGTTGAGGCCATGCTATTGAGAACACAGCTGCGCTGGGCAGGGCACATCTCTAGGATGGAGGACCACCACCTCCCAAAGATACTACTCTATGGTGAACTCGCCACGGGTCAGCGCTAGAGAGGCGCCCCCAAAAAGAGATGTAAGGACTCCCTAAAACAACATCTCAGACTTGGCCAGATTGATCACCAACAATGGTCCACCCTGGCCTCACATCGGGAGGCATGGAGATGCACTATCCACAATGCTGCGGCCTCTTACGAGAAGACACGGCGAATGGGTCTCGAAGAGAAACGACAACGCAGAAAGAACTGCAATTTGGAAACATCACCCAAGGAGACTGTCTGCTGTGCTTTCTGCAACCAAACTTGCCTATCTCAGATTGGCCTTTTTAGTCATCAACGCGCTTGTAAAAAGCGTGGGATGCGTCCTTCCTAAGAATCTTCGTTCGCAAAGTAATGCCGAGAGAATATTAGCTACAAACAGATTTTGAAAAGGTGCAGCAACAGAAACAAAAGCAAAGCAAATATTCTCATGTTCATTCAGCTGAATATAGATGTTGTTGTTGTTTATTCGTTAAGTCACTTCCGATTCTTTGTGACCTCACGGACCAGTTCATGCCAGAGCTCCCTGAGCTATAGTTGAGCTATAGTTGAGGAAAGCAATATGACTCTTTTGGCTAATAGATTCCCAGCCTCCACTCACTGCAGTTTGGCAAAGTAAACCCACTAACAAGCACCGCCAGCTTCTTCACCACCGCCAGCTTCTTCAAGGTCAAGCCAGTCATTTCGAGGATACCATCTATCCATCTTGCCCCATGATGGCGAACCTATGACATGCGTGTCAGCATTGACACACATAGCCATTTTTTTATGACAACGAGGAGCCGAGGATGAAACATTTGCTGTAGTGTAGACACTCTGTGCCAGAGGTCTGTAGACCAAAACAACAGAACTCTGGCATAGAGCATCTAGTTCTTGGACTTCCAGTTAGGCCATTAGGGAATCTTCGACCTCACTTCCAGCTGGCTGTGCAGGGAGCAGGAGACGCATCACTTGGGGCCCTGTGATTTCCATTACCAGCAACCATATAACCACAGCAACCATCATCCAATCTACTGTTCTATGGGGTCATGGATTTCTAATTGATCATCATTACTGGGATAAGTGAAGGGGAGACTGGGAGAGGTGAAGGCCTGTGCTATGGGTGCCGTTTCCCACCATTAGAAATAGCGGCAGCCATTAAGCAGGTAAGTTAAATAATAACTTTTGGGTTTATTAAATACAGTTATGTATTGCAATTATACATTTTTGTTATTTAAACTATAAATAATCACAAAATTGTGATTTTTTCCTCTACGTGACACCCCACTTGAGATATGCTTGGTTTTTGGTGAATTTTGACACACCAAGCTCAAAAGGTTGGCCATCACTGATCTTGCCCTTGGTCAGCCCCTCTTCCTTTTTCCTTCCATTTTCCTCAGCATCATTATCTTCTCCAAGCTTTCCGGTGTTTTCATTATGTGGTCAAAATACTTCATCATTGCCTCTAATATCCTTCTCTCAATTGAGCAGTCGAACATTATTTCCTAGGGTGTGGACTGGTTTGATCTTGGTCCAAGACACTCTCAGAATTTTCTTCCAGCACCACAGTTCAAAAGCATATATCTTCCTTCACTCAGCCTGCCTTATGGCCCAGCTCTTGCATCAATAGGTTATTACGGGGAATATCAATCATTGCCATAACTATGCGGATCTTCGTTGCCAATGTGATGTCTGTACTCTTTACTATTTTATCAAGAATGGTCATTGCTCTTCTCACAAGAAGTCTTCTGATTTCCTGGCTGCAGTCTGTGTCTGCAGTAATCTTCGCACCTAGAAATACAAAGTCTGTCACTGAATATAGATATGTTCAGATGATTAGAAAGTCAGCTATAAGAGAAGGCCAGAAGGAATGTTTTATATGGGTGTAATGGAAGAAACAGCATAAAATAAACTTGTGCCTATTGGTTTGGACATCCCCAGCTCCAGGGATCCTTCTGGGAGAATCGACTGGGTTAGAGCTGTTTTGTCTGTTGGGTGTTTGTATGAGCTGGTAGGAGGCTTTCTTGCTTACATGTTAATTACCGTTGTATTGATCTATTTTGTTTTAGTGGCTTTGTGTCTGTTAGTTTAAGGGTAACCAAAAAGGAAAGGGGAAAAGCAGCATTTTGTATCAAGGATATTTATGAAGAGATCCATGACTTAAATCCTGGAAGCTAAGTTGAGGGCATCTGAGTAAATTAAGGGCAAAAGAAACTACAGGGATGTCATGATGGAAGTCTATTACAGACCTGCAAATCAAACTCAATATTTGGATGACCACACATTCAGAATGGAGAGTAGTAATAACAGTAGCAATAATGGGAGAGACTAACTATCCTGATATTTGTGGGAGGTCCAACTCTACTAAGAATATAAGATCCAACAAATTCCTCACTTGCCTTGTAGATAGTTTCATTGTTTAGGAAATGGAAGAAGCAACAGGGGGATAAATTGTTCCTAACCAAAAGTAATGCCCTGATTAAACAGGCAGATTTGGTGAGGTCCTTTGGTAGAAGTGACTATGTTCTCCTGGAGTTCGTTATATAGCAGAAAGAGAAAGCTAGGCATAGTCAGACTGGGATTCTAGACTTTAAGAAAGTTGGGTAAGTTGAGGTTTCACCGTCGGATGTATATCCATTGATGCATGAGGAAAGTCACAGATGCCTACTTCCATACATTAATCTTCTTATCTGGTTCAAGATATTTTTATATTATCTCAACACGCAGGAAAAGAACACATTGTCCAAGCTTTTGTTTTTAAAAGTCTGAACGAGAAACGTTTTACATATGGTGACCCAATGCATTTTTTGGAGAAAAAAACCTGTAGTAACAAAAGTTTTTCAATTTTTATAAGGTATCATGTGTAAAAATACTATTTATTCAATTAGGAAAACAATAACTATGATTTCACAGTTCAGAAATACTGAAAGAAACAGGGGTTCATAATGGGATTCATTAGGTATTTCAAACATTTTCAATGAAGAAAAAGGGAGTCAGATGGGTTCACATTGCTCTCTGGAGGCAAGTGAACTATAATTACCAACATTAAAGGTCAATTCCCTCCAAACCCTGCCAGTATTCCAAGTTGGTAATGTTGGGTCTGTGTGCCAAGTTTGATCTAGATCGTTGGTTTTCAACCTGTGGGTCGCTAGGTGTTTGGTTCATTAGCTGTTAGGCTTTCTGGGAGTTGTAGGCCAATACATCTGGGGACCCACAGGTTAAGAATCACTGGTTTAGATCCATTTTTGTTAGGGTTCACAATGCTCTTTGATTGCAGGTGACCCACAGTTGCCAAAATCATGAGTCAATCCCTTGCAAATCCCACCAGTATTTTCTGTTGGCCATGTTGGGTATGTGAACCAAGTTTGGTCCAGATCCATCATTGTTTGGGTTCATAGTGCTCTTTGATTTTGGATGAACTATCATTTCCAAAATTGTGGGTCAACCATCCCTCCCCCCATCACCACCACCAAACCCCACCAGTATTTCCTGTTGGCCATGTTGGGTATGTGGTCCAGATCCATTATCCTTTGGGTTTGCAGTATTATTTTATTTTGGGTTAACTATAATTACCAAAATGGTGTGTCAATCTCCCCAAAACCCCAGGAGGACTTAAATTGGATCATGGGGGTCTGCTTGTCAAGTTTGGTCCAGATCTATTGTTGGCAGAAATTACAGTGCTCTCTGGAAGTGGGGGCCATCTTGGAAAATACATACAAACAAACATAGATATACAAACAAACTTTGACTTTGACTTTGATTATATCCTGGCTGAGGTACCCAGCAATACCCCAGTTGGGTCTTTTGTAATGATTCTGGAAGTTGAAGCCCAATACATCTGGAGACCCACTGGTTAAGAATCACTGATTTAGATCCATTTTTGTTAGGGTTCACTGTGCTCTTTGATTGCAGGTGAATTCACCCCAAACCCCAACAGTGTTAACAGCTTGCCCTGCCAGTATTCAAAGTTAGACATGTTGAGTATCTGTGCCAGTTTTGGTTGAGATCCATTGTCCATTTAGTTCACGATGCTCTCTGGATGTGGGTTAACTACGACTTCCTAAATTCAAGGTCAATTCCCTCCAAATCCAATCAATATTCAAAGTTGTACATGTTCTGTATGTGTGCCAAGTTTGGTCCAGATCCATCATTGGTTTGATTCACAGTGGTCATGGACTACAACTCCAGGAATTGTGATTCAATCTCCCACGAACCACATGAAAATAGAAAAACTTAAAGCTATTTCACTATTTCACTTTAAACTGGATGATAAAGACATTGAAGCCATTTAAGATTTTCCATCCCTTTGCTCAGACTTACTATCTCATCAGACAGGCAACATTGCCTGTTATATGATGCCTCCTCTTCACTTGCAATATGGAGCCCACCAGCTCCCATCCCATGATGTAGATCTACTTCTGACTGGACTCTATGGCACAAGTGAAGAGGGAGCATCGTAAGCCACCATCATGGCAACAAGGGAGACTTCCCATGTTGCATAGGCAACAACGGACCAAAGCCGAGATAGTGCAGGGTGCAGGGCAACAGGTTCCCACGCCCCCTAGATGGGAAAACCATAATCAGCAGTGATTCCAGCGGTGCATGTGACAAGGTTCTTAATGTGATGAGGTCCTTAAAATAGAGAATGCAGTCAAGAAATTAGAAAAACTAAGACTTGGAAGGGCAGCTATGAAGGAACTAGACAAGTATGAAGACATGTAATTGAGTACTAAAGTTAGGATTGCCTGTAATTCCAATTTCTAAGGATGTTTAAGAAAGGAAGGAAAACAATTTATTTGAAATGTGGTGCTGAAGAAGAGTTCTACGGCTACTGTGTACTGCTAAAAAGACAAATAAATGAGGCTTAGGGCAAATCAAACTGAACTCTCCCTAGAAGCCAAGTTGACCAAACAGAGACCATCATGGGAAGACACTGCTCACTAGAAAAGACAATAATACTTGGTGACATATCAGGCAGTAGGAAAAGAGGAAGACCACATTAAGCCACGATTAATTCTGCAAGACTTTAGCAGGGTGTTGATGACAGACTTGGAGATCTCTCATTCATGAAGTCACTATATGTTGGAGTCAACTTGACAGTGGTTAACAACAACAACAACAGATCAGTTGTATGTATGTTTGTACATCTGTTTATTTATTTATTTACATCATTTATATTCCGCCCTTCTCACCCCGCAGGGGACTCAGGGTGGATCACAATGCACATATACATGCAAACATTCAATGCCATAGACATACAACATATATAGACAGACAACGAGCTGCACAATTGGTCGAGACCTCACCCCGACCCGGGCAGGCCTCAAACTCATGACCTTCTGGTCATTGGCGATCTTATGCAGCTGACTCCCAGCCAACTGCACCATATTCCTGGTGCTATAATATATAATTGCTAACAGTGGAGAATCCTTTATTCATCAGTCCATCAAAAGTTTATGGCCTAATAGGTATACAGTGTTCCCTCGCTACTTTGTGGTTCATGTTTCGTGGACTCGCTGTTTCACGGATTTTTAATAAATATAAATGTAAAATATTTACATTACATTATTTACGCAGTGGCGGGCAGTGAGCAGCTCTGCCTGATGGCCAATGGGCCTCCAAGAGGAAGGCTGGTGTGCGGGCCGGGCCTGAGGCATGACAGGGAAGGCCTGCTGGTCATGAAGTGTGGCCTACTGCGCTATCGCGGCCCCAGAAGTGGTTCCAGAGGCTATATTGGGTGGAACTTGCAGCAGAGGCAGGTAAGGAATTGCAAGGGCTAGACTGTGCATGCGTGCTTCTTATATATACCCAATGGAAGTGGAGCGCTTTCTAAAAGTTGCTGCTCAACTAAAGTGACTGAAGGATTTTGTTTATAAAGGAAAACGTTTTCCCCTGAATATGTACCAAAATAATGTATAAATATTAAAATTAATAGAGTGTCCCAACTTTGTGGATTTTCATTTATTGTGGGTGGTCCTGGAACTGAACAGCCATGATAAGTAAGGGAACACTGTATTAGTCTTTATAATACGAAGAAGCCAAAATTGTTTTAAGTATAAATAACATTACTTTGCATGTATTCTGATATAATAAGCATATTAAAAACAAAATTATAGTCCGAGTCCTTGGTCATATGAAACCCTCGAAGCAGAGGAAGCCATAAATGCCAAATTATTCCTTTTATTTGACAGGCAGGTGTTGCTAAACTTATCCAACAGTTGGCTCTGAGCAGGGAGTACTTCATTTGTTTCCCAAAAATCAACAGTGCAACATTTGCGATGGCTATCCACCAACAAAATCAGTGCCAGCGAAGAGAACCCAGAGTACTTCAGCTGCTTCTGTGCCTGAGAACAAAGTGTTACGGGAAGAAGAGACTGCACATGCACACACAAATCATACCCATGCAATCAATGCGTGTGGAGGTTGTATTATGATCATTCCTGCCATCTGTGCCTGTATCTCTATAATCAGAACTCAGAGTTCTAGCGACAAAGAGATTTCGTTTGTGAATGGTACAGCTAACTATTACACTGGCCACCCCACCCCACCCCCGCCACCCCAAAAATCTTGGTGTCTTGGTTTTTAGGCCTGTTCCTGGCAAGGCTATGGGCGGGGTGGAGCAGGGGGGTTCAACCCCCCCCCCCCCCCCCACACACACACATTTTCAGGTTAATAAGAACTGGTTAACCAAATCCCCATGTTACATCTATGAGAAGCAAACATTAAATTAATTTAATTAACTTTATATAAAATATAGAATGAACCATAGTATTTAAATTATTTTGTGTTATGGAACTGCTCTTGATTCACTTTTTTTTTCAAACACCCCCCCGCGCACACACACATTTTTTTTCTGGCTGTGGCATTGGTTCCTGGGGTTATTTGGAGCACCAATTCAGAAAAGTCCATTGCATAAATCACAGCAGCTCTAGTTTCTTAAATATGATTGAAGTTATTTTCTATGAGTGAGCAGATGAAGACTAGTATATGGCACATGTTCTGTATCTCAAGGACTAGAGTTGATAGGGGAAAACTGGTGCCATTTTTGGAATAAGCAGGCCCAATAGAACCAGAAACAATACTAACATTTGAGGTGGCTCATGATTTACGCAATAAAGCTATGTAAGTCAAGTAATATGGTTGATCTCTAAGCCTGGTACCTTTCAAACGTGCTGGACTACAGCACTAATCACCCTATCCAGTTTTATCCCAGATGACAATAATAAAGAATACTAGTTTATTTATTTATTTATTTATTTATTTACGTCATTTATATTCCGCCCTTCTCACCCCGCAGGCGACTCAGGATGGATCACAATGCACATATACAGGCAAACATTCAATGCCATTGACATACACATATATAGACAGAAATAGAGGCAATTTAACATTCTAGAAATCAGTTAAATTTAGAATTGGAATGCTGCCTAGTAGGCATAAATAGGAAGGAGGGAGGGAAGGAGGAAGGGAGGGAGGGAGGGGGGTTTTCTATTCTTGGAAGCAGCAAAAGAAAAGGAGGAGGAGCCCCCCTCGCTCCTCGCTGCCTCTCTCTCACCCCGATCCTGAGGGAGCGAGGGCCCAAGTTTGCCCAGGCTGAGAGGAAAAGGAAGAGGCCTGAGGCTGTGAGGAATGGTGGGAGTTGAAGTCCAAAACACGTACCTGGAGGGCTGAAGCTGGTCCCTGCGATGGGGCAAGGCAGAGCAACGGGGGGAAGAGAAGCATCTGAGAGAGCGCGGGAGAGAGAGGAGAAGTGCGTGTGTGTGTGTGTGTGAAGCAGGCCCCTGCAATGGGGCATGCATGGCAGCAGAGCAACGGGAAGAGAAGGAGGGGGGAAGCCTGGAGAGAGGAGAAGCGTGCGGCGCGTGTGTGTGTGAATCAGGCCCCTGCGATGGGGCATGCATGGCAGCAGAGCAACGGGGAAGAGAAGGAGGGGGGGAAGCCTGGAGAGAGAGGAGAAGCGTGCGCGCGTGTGTGTGTGTGTGAATCACTTTCCAGAATGCATTGCCTCTACCTAGCAGCAGCGTCACTTCCAGTTCCCCATAGAAATGCGGGAAAAGAAGAAGCTGAATGAAGGCGGGAAGGAAATGAGCGGGAGAAGACAGGGAGAAGTGAGTAGTACAATAATTAATTAATTAATAATTAAGAATTTCTAACGATCCTAACGCAAATTGTTGGCCTCACGGACCGTAAAAGGAAGTCTACTTCCTGGTTCGGGGCAGCGATCCGTAAAACAACAAAAGTCCCATTAATTACGGATTTCTAACGAATCAATTAGATTTCCGTTTCAATTTTAGCATGCCTACTGCCTAGGGATGTTGAGAGTTATACTCCAACATACTTGCGAATGGTCCCAGGTTATTGGGAATATGAGCTATATGCAGTTTCCATTTCTAGTGGTGCTTGAACTGAAAGGCTATCTAGAGGTTTTATAATGATTGGTATCATGGTCCTATAACCCACTGCTCAGGAAGTGCGAATTTTCCTTTCATATTGCATATTATTCCAACTACAATTTGCTGAAGTTAATTGAATGTGTTTCTCTGGGATTGCAATCCAATGCACCTGAGATCCCTGGTTTGGCATAGTCCAGAGGAGTATCCCTACTGCACAATTACCATGGCTTCATCCTATTGAATTCCGGAATTTTTAATTTGGGGAGGGCCTTAGAATTCTCTGCTAGAAGGTTTTAGTGGAGTACCTCACCAATCTAGAAATCCCAGGATTCCATAGGATGGATCCAATATGATAACAAAGTGCTATAACTGTGCGATATGGATTACAAAATAGGAGAGAGAGTTTCATATGTTGCTTTTTCATTCATTATGATCCCTCTCCTGGTCCCTGTACACTCTGCCCTTTAAATCCAAGTGTTTGTGGATAAAAATCAAAAAGTTATAGGAGAAATTAGCAGCTTTTATAACTCCATAAAATCAATGGGAAAGGAGGCATGTTCATTTATTTGTGCTTAACCAGTTCCTGTTGCGTGTGCAAGGGTGACACACCTCGCGCCAAGAAATAACACAGACACAAGTGGTTGGGTGAAAATGGCCACAACTCAATTTATTGAAAACAGGAACAAAGGGTTGGCGGCCACGCATGGGTCCTGGATCAGGGTCGGACAGCCTCCACGAATGTCCAAAGGCGTTTGCAAGCCTGGGGTGCGAGCGGCCCAATGCCTGTCCACGGAAACTCGGCACCCCAGGGGGCCTGGGTGTTATCCCCTCTTACGACCAAGGGGGCGATAAGCAGTCTGATCCAGGGGCCATGCCACACGCCAAACACGGAGTTGTGACAATGAACATAATAACGCATAACCATGAACAGTGCAACAAAGAAGTAAGTAAAAGACAAAAAGGAACCACAAGCAATGCAAAAGTAGGGAGGGTGGGAGGAAAAACTGGACTGGCCCCAGCGTGTGGCCTGAGCAGTCCCAAGCAGCCTTAAGTAAGCTGCCTGGGCGGAAGTGCAGGCCAGCCGGCTGCAAGGAGGGGGCGGGGCCAGCCCTGTCATTGGCCGGCCGGCTTTGAATGCGGGAAACCTTCCCCCACCCCAGGGGCTTCTGGGGAGAAGAAACCCCTTCTCCATCACCAAGATGGCATGAGGCCAAGCCCCTTATACTAAGAAAGTGTAAAAGGCAGCCAGAGTATGTCAAACACTCAAAATCTATCCAAGCAGAAATATTCCGGCTGAGAAATTGTTAAGAATGTCCAACCAAACAGCGGGGCATTAAAAAAAAAGAATTATTAGCATCCTACGATATATGAATTTTTTCAGGCCATTGCAAATGGATAATTCTGAAACAGGAGAAAAATAGAATTTCAAACCCTTTGCCACCTACTTCCACATTGTAAATTATACAACAAAAGTAAGTTTTCTGATAAATTTTCAGAGTATTAGCATGTGCAGAAGCAATTCAAAGAGCTTCTTACAACCTTCTCTGGAGACTTCAACGTTTTCATTATTCTAACATGTATCCTTGAAGCCTGTTAATTAATCAAAGTGCCTCCAAAGATTCAAAGGCTGCACCAAAGAGGGCCACAAAACTTCACTAATTCATTCTTATTCATGATCTTTGTTCCTTTTTGATGTTGTGTTGTAATTCTAACTCATTAGTAGTGTAACTCCTCAATGAGAGGTGATAATATTTTCAGATTCAGCATCCTTGAGAATCGGCTCCTATAGGTATCTTCGTACACTGTCATGGTAAAGCTATGCTTTAGGATTTCCCACTGGACTAGATGCTTGGGGCGATGGTCATTGGCTAATCACATGTGGCCTTTCATCTCAAGCAGCATAGGTGCTATAAGGTGTTGAAGGAGACAGCCATACACTTCCATACACCAATCCGCTGTCATCTGTTATGGGAAGCAGACTAGTCCATTGACAGTACAGAAAATGGATTCAACTAGTGATGGGTGGTAGCTTTTATGTCCTAGGAGCAGTGAACCTGTTCTGGATTTTTCTCCAAACTTTAACGAACTTTGCATGGCTTGTTGTTGTAATGTGCCCTGTAGTTGATGTTGACTTATGATGTCCCTATCATAGGGTTTTCTTGGCAGGATTTATTAGAGGAAGATTGCTGTTGCCTTCCTATAAGAATGACAGTGTGACTTGTCTTCCAAGGTTAAGTAGTGATTAGAAGTCTGGTTGATAACTTGCAAATACAGGGAGAAAATGTGGAGGCAGAGACAAGCTTTGTATTTCTAGGTGCAAAGATTACTGCAGAAGCAGACTGCAGCCAGGAAGACATTAACTTCTTGGAAAGAGAGCAATGACCAATCTCAATAAAATAGTGAAGAGTAGAGACACAACACTGGCAACGAAAATCCACATAGTTAAAGCAATGATATTCCCTGTAGTAACCTATGGATGTGAGAGCTGAATCATAAGGAATGCTGAGTGAAGGAAGATAGATGCTTTTGAACTGTGGTGTTGGAGGAAAATTCTGAGAGTGCCTTGGAACCAGTCCATACTTCAGGAAATAAAGCCCGACTGCTCATTGGAGGGAAGGATATTAGAGGCAAAGATGAAGTACTTTGACCACATCATGAGAAGACAGGAAAGCTCAGAGAAGACAATGATGCTGGGGAAGATGGAAGGAAAAAGGAAGAGGGGCTGACCAAGGGCAAGATGGATGGATGGTATCCTTGAAGTGACTCTGAAGAAGCTGGAGATGGTGATGGCTGGCAGGGAGCTCTGGCATGGGCTGGTCCATGAAGTCACGAAGAGTTGGAAGTGACTGAACGAATAAACAACAACAAGAAGTCTGGTCTCCCAGAGCCTTGATCCAACATTCAAATCATTATACTAACATTTAAGAAACACAAAGTAGCTGCACGCAATAACATTCTGCAGAAACTTGCTGGTAGTGCATGGGGTGCAGACCCAATCACATCAGCCCTAGTCTTATCTTACTCAACTGTAAGTGGAGTGGAGTCGGTCCTGTCAGGTCCTGTTTCACACAACTCTGCCCATGCGAAGTAGGTGAATATTGCACTGAATGAAACATGTAGAATAATCACAGGATGGCTCAAACCTACACCTGTTGATAGACTCTATAAGCTAGCTGGCATTACCTCTCCTTGATGTGCAACAGGAAGTTGCTGCCAACTGTGAGAGAAATAAGGTTGAACACTATGAAAGCCGCCCACTGTATGGCTATCAGCCTCCTCCCAATAGACTTAAATCAAGAGAAAGATTCATGAGAACCACCACACCTCTTAATGTTCTCACAGCAACGACAAGAGTACCCCTCTGGGCAGATAAACCAGGAAACCCCAAGTGAATGCACTCCTCCCCCACGAGGTCCTGCCTCCAGGGGTAAACCAAAAATAGGCAACTCGGAAATCCCTGAACGAGAGAAATGGTGTTGGGAGATCAAAAGACAACCTGGCTAAATGGCACTATCTAGAAGAATCCTCCACCCTGTGGAGCAAAACGAACAACTCAGCATCTGTATGCTTGCCCACAATGCCTTGCCTCATGCTACCAACAATGTGGTTGATGTTTAAAGCTACCGACAATGTGGTTGATGTTACCCGGTTTTGGTCTAAAATTATTTAGTCACTTGTGTGTCCATCTATCTTATCAGTTTTATGGTTGTTAATTTATTCAATGCTTTCGACACAAAATAATAAATAACCATTATACCATGCTTGTCCACCACCACCCTTTGGATTGTAGTGTGGCACTGAAGACTTGGCTCTTTGGCAGAGCATTTGATTAGTGGTTTTAATGATCATTTAAGTGTTTTATTGATTTATTCTGTAAGTCGCCCAGAGCACCGTTGATGGAGGGCATCTAAGCAAGTAATAAATTGATTGATTTGTTTATTTACATAGCATGCATGGAAATTTCCTCTGCAACTCATGTGACTTCCTCACACTCCAACACCTGTAACCATTCCCCCCCAAAAACATTGCCAGAAACGAGGAGGACCAAAGGGGAAAGTGCCTAAGATGATGTGGGAAACAGAAGAGATATGTCTTGTTTTCTCACTGATGCGCTCCTTGTGATTTTAAATTAGGCACTTGCTGTTTTATATGTGACAGCTAGTCTAGTATGTCAAATTAAATTGTAACACTTCCTGGGGGGGGACGGGGACTCCACTTTTTTCTTGTTTACTTTCATCTGATGACTTCTGTAAGTCATCTCCTCATCCAAATAATCACCACTGCTATTCCTGGATGAAATCATAGCAGTATGTCCTTTTATGCTGGAAGACTGGCAAATCTAATTGCTGTAGACTCTGTATCTTTCTAAAATGCATTCGTCTTGATATCACTCAGATTATTGATGTACATACACAAGTACACACACACACACACACATGCCAATAATTCTTGTCTGAATAACAGCATTGGCATAGCTGAAATCAAGAAATCTGACTTCCAAATGTAGTAAACAGCTCATTTCACCTCAGCCTTCTTCCTGATGGAAAAAACTGCATATCCTTTTCGAAAGGACTAACGAAAAGGCATCTCCAATGATGTGCCATCAGATGTGGGAATTGTGTAGTGGTTTATAAGTAAGAGTGCAAAGTTTTCATGAAGTTTCATCTCTGGTAATGAACCATCCCTTAAGTATTTTTATGCGGGTTGAATGAAAAGTAATGCCTCCACCTTTGTAATTCCTCAACAGATGGCAGTACTAGTATGCAGCAGATACTGGCTTGTTCAGTAGACTCTACAGTTCCATTTTGGTGTGAAGCCTTAGCATTGAATGGTTGTGTTGTTAAAGTGCAAAGTATGGGACCCTGCACACACGGTCAGTCAATGCAACTTAAGCAACGTGCAGTCATTGAATTCTTGACAGCAGAAAGTATCACCCCAAAGCAGATTCATCAGAGAATGCAAGCTGTTTATGGTGATTGTGTTGATGTGAGTACTGTGCATCATTGGGCGAGTAAGTTTAAAGATGTTGGGGTGGGAACATCTGACTTGCGTGACAAAGAGTTGGACGTCCTGTGACAGCAACCACTGAGTTTCACAAGCAAAAGGTTGACAGATTGATTCAGGACGATCGTTGTATCACTCAGAGAGAAATGTCAAGCATAATTGGCATTTCACAAGAACGTGTGGGTCACATTCTTGTTTTGCTTGGCTATCGGAAGATCTGTGCATGATGGGTACCCAGGATGCTGACGCCTGAAATGAAAGTGCACAGACTTGAAATTTGCCAGGAACTCCTCTCACATTACAAGAATGAAGGTGACACCTTTCTCCATTCTCAATAATGAAAGAAGATATGTGGGGACACCATTATGCTTCTAATGAAGATGTCGAGAGAACTGTGAGACGCTGGTTGCGGAAACAAAATGTCGACTTCTCCCATGACGGCTTCGGAAAACTTGTTCATTATTGGCAGAAATGTATCCAATTGTCTGGTGATTGTGTGGAAAAGTGAATAGTGGTAGTTAAAGAGTGCATTCTAAGCATTATTTCTGTGTTTGATTAAATAAAATATTCCAATCCAAACCCAAGTATCAAAGGTAAAGGCATTACTTTTCATTCAACCCTCATATTATCATCTGTTGTACAATTTGTTCCTACTGTCATAAGATCATATGTGGAAATAAGCACCCTGCATGCTCATTCAAGCAGTTTGCTCTATGGTGCATATTTCTCGAAGCATTACTTATGCAGCTAATTGCCATCATCCCCCCCCTAGGTAGATGCCAGTGATCAGAATTATTTTTCATGGAATACGGTCTGGCCATTTAGCATTTTTGAGCGATGATTTATTTATATTATGGCATTAAGCACATGCATAAAAACCTCCTGCTGAAATCAGTGGGGTTAAAAACTGTTTAAGGCTGGTGAAGCTCACGCCTCCACCTCTCAGAAACACATTTGTTAACTGAGGTGTATTGTATTCAGAGACATGATGCTAATGTAAATTGGCTGATCTTTGCATTACACATGTGCACTAGATCTTGGAGACTCTGCCCTTTGGATAACAGCTCCCAGAATCTTCTAGAGCACATGGTCAGTGGCCACAAGGGGTTGTGGGTGAACTGAGTGATTTCAGCTCTGCTAAAATCTCAGGTTCGAGGCCTGGGGTGCCAAGCTCCTAAATGACTTAATGAGACACAGATGAGGTGAAGGCAAAATCAGAGGTATTTATTCTCCTTGGCCAAAGAGGATGTCAGCAGCGTCTGCACTCCAAAGACTGACATACCACAATTGTGAACATACATATTTATTTATAACACTTTGACAGCTACTCAAAACAAAGGCGTGTTCTCACGCTGGCTCCAAAGTGGGATCAGCTAGGATCCGTTTCCTGATAGGTCAGGAGGTCCATCTTTCTCTGTTGCTGATTGGCTCTGTCATGTCAGGAAATTTAATAAACTGTTATTGGATTATGTTGAGGGCTTGTGTCCTTTTATTGATCCACTCAGCAGAAGAGTGCGAGCAGAAAGGAATGTAATGATCAAGGGTCTGGAGAACAAGCCCTATGAGGAGTGGCTTAAAGAGCTTGGCATGTTTAGCCTGAAGAAGCGAAGGCTGAGAGGAGACATGATGAGGGTCATGTATAAATATGTGAGGGGAAGTCATAGGGAGGAGGAAGCAAGCTTGTTTTCTGCTGCCCTGAAGACTAGGATGCGGAACAATGGCTTCAAACTACAAGAAAGGAGATTCCATCTGAAACAGTTCCACTGTTGAACAGCTCTCAAAGTCAGGAAGTTCTTCCTAATGAAGAACTTCCTGACTTTGAGAGCTGTTCAACAGTGGAACTCTCTGCCCCAGAGTGTGGTGGAGGCTCCTTCTTTGGAGGCTTTAAAACAGAGATTGGATGGCCACCTGTCGGGGGTGCCTTGAATGTGATTTTTCTGCTTCTTAGCAGGGGGTTGGACTGGATGGCCCACGAAGTCTCTTTCAACTCTATGATTCTAAGAGGTAATGGGATGAAATGGATTTTGTTTTCTCTGCTGTGGTCAATTCAATGGGTAACAGTCAGCCAAAAAAGGGTGTTCAGGGTCTTAGCAAATTCTATGGATATCCCCCAAAAGGGGGGAGGGGTTGGGTCTCATTCAGCAACTTTCCCAGGAATAGAATCAGATCATATCAGAAAAATCCAATGGCTCTCTTCTAAAACCAGTATGTGTTCAATGTGTCATATCAGGGTATTCTGAAGGGATTATGCACATGAATGTGTGGCCATCCCCTTCCCCTGAGATCAGAGGTTTGTATGGTGTTTGTGCAACTTTGGGGGGGGGGGGGGTAATGAAAGTGGATGGAAAATAGGAATATGGCCATTATGGGCTCCCCTATCAATCCCTATGGAGCTGCAGATTCTGGGGTTCATCCTTTTTGGGGTCTGATTTTTGACAACAGGTATTGTGGTCCACAAAGTAACACAAGCTCCCATATATCTTCGTCCTTTGTAATGTCAGGTACAACCAAAAAGCCTACTGGGTTGGCAAGCACAGAAGCACATCGCTTTCCCACTCTCTAATCAACATGAAGCATTTGAGAACATAATTAAATCTCATCTGCTCTTTCCTATAGCTTTTCCTCCTGACCCTGGCACAGTGGTAATGTAATCATATGAAACAGGCAACAAAAGATAATCATTTAGAGGCAATTAGTGGGTGTAGACATGAGAAATAATAGGAAGGATGGAATTATGAGACTAGAGTTGAAACTCAAGATAATAAAATACCCAGTGCAACAGCTAATCATCCAATGCACAGAGCAATTAGGTGAATTTTCAACTAAGAAAGAAAAAAACAGAGTGTTGGCAAAAGTCTAATAGGAAAGTGATTGGAGGCCCTTGTGTGCTTTCCTGGGCAACGTCCCAATGGACATAAGAAAAAATAATAAAATTATCGTGATAAATACTTAGCCTCCTGAATTTGAGAGGACAGAAATCTGCTTTCAATCTGGGAAGTCGAAAGATTCATTGTCTATCCAGCCCATTATTTGGGGGCGGACGGGCACACGACTTCCCAGGCTACCCTTCCCATTATTTTGCACATTGTTTGCCCTTCTAGCCTTTATTAAGACATGGATTAAAAGCATCAGAGTAAGAGTAAGAAAAATGTACTTATTCACATTTGTAGTAGGAGTGTTCTGAAATAAAAAAAATTCTGGCAAATGATACAAGGAAAAATTCTGGAGATATTCTAGATAAAAATTCAAATTAATAATGATTTGCTACTATGGGGAGTGTTGGAACATCTGAGAATAAAAATCAATTGCCAGGAGTTATTTAAAGTAACAATAAGAGCAGCACGTGCGGTGATCGCTAGAGGATGGAAATGTTGCACTCCAGAACAGGAATAACCCACTGACTTTAAAATACCACACCTTGAGTAGGAAAACAATCCTTTTTTATTGAAGATAAGTAAAAACAGTACGGTAAAAATATGCTTTAAGAAAATAGATAAGTCCAATAAGATAGGAAGATAACTAGGTATACAGAATTCCAAGGCAGGGTTCAGCAAAATTCAAAAGCAAAATCCACACTTTTGTAATCAAATCCAAATAGCCAGGAAAACATTATTCCATAGCATGAGTATATAATCCCAAGAGGCAAAGAGTCAAACCATGAACAAAAATCTTTAACATGAATCTTCCAAGCAAGGCTTCCATGAAACAAGAACAAGGACTTAGCAGAGATCTGAAACGATATTTCATCTGACCATTTTTTCCTGGATTTATATCCCAACACCCAGAAATTGGTTTCGCTTTCCTTGACTGCCTCTCGCCCTTATCTCTCAAAGCCCAGCGGAACGGCAAAAACCTTGGCTGAGCTGTCTGTTCTGGCTAAATTCTGGCTGTCTATGTGCTCGTTATCTATCTGCTCATTAATTCTTCCAGGTGTCAAGTTGTTTTCAAACACCAAATCTCGGGAACTCTCTGGGTCAGGGAGTAAATTATCATCCCTATACCCTGTAGGAACATTCTCATGGGAAACTACATTTTGAACCGGTGACCCTATGTCATTCTCTGCATTAATATCAGTGACATCATTTACCACATCAGAAGCACCTTGATCCTGAAACACAAACACAGGCTGAACTCCAACAGAAAAGACAAATCAAAATGAACATTAAGCACTTGGAATGATTATATGTATGATCAAGTGCTGTTAGACATTATGGGAATTATAACTAAGCAAGCAACAAGAACGGAAAAAGAAAAAGTCATTATAAATAGATGGAAGGTCTACTACTTCAATTGGGTGAAAAATGGAGGAGCCAACAATCACATCAAAGAAAAATTACAGACTTTACCAATGGCTGGATCTGCAAGATTAGTAGAAATATGCTGTGGTTGAAGAGGGAGAGGGAGGAAGGTGGGAAAAATATAATCTACACTAGTGTAAACTAGCATAATGCCATTAATATTTGTTGGATTACGCTTGTAACACTTGGAATATGGCTTGTTGATTTGTGTTTATAGCATAATAAAATATGTTTTTTTAATTAAAAAGCATCAGTCAAGATACCACTCTTTCTGTATTCCTTTCCCTTCTGTCTGTAGAGGACTTGGTTTAATACTTAGTTAAAGCTATTTCTACTCTAGAGGAGACAGGTGCATGCACGGCGCTCTCTCCCTGCACCACACAGCTTTCCAAGCCATTTTAAGGAGGCTTCCCCACTTCTCAGGGAAGGAAGAGCAATTGACTTGGAGCTTGCCTACCCTGGCCTTCCTTTAAAAAGCCGTCTCTTTTCTCTTGATTTGCAGGCCCTGAAGTGGTGCCTTTTTCCCCTCACATTTTTCCTTCTAGCAGCTGCCTCCCTCCTGCACTCCACTTGTAACCAAAGGTAGCCAGTTTTCGATAGTTGCTGTTATGTTGTGGCTGAAAAAAAAACATGGAGTCTGAGCCCTTGCTGCTACTGCTAACCGAACAAGCCGGACTATCTGAAGGAAACCAGCCAAATTGAACCTATGCACAAGCCCACTGTCTGTCATAATCTGACTTCTAAAGGAACTATGCAATGTGCTGAACTTTTTTCGGGAACACTATCTGGAGGACAAATAATTATTTGGGGGATAAGCTCCTTTAAAGTTTGGATTAAAACCCAGAAAAGATTCCAAGAGAGCCCAGTTGGAGAAGGATGCTATAGTCTAGTGATTGTGATGTTAGAAATTCATTTGTAACAGTTATTTAATATAGCCCAAGCTCAAACTGCTATCTTTTTTATCTATGACTTTCAGAATCCCCTGAATAGCACTGCTGGTTTTCATGTTGGCTGGAAGATTCTGGGAGTTGTATGACTTAAAAAAATTCTAACTAGAGGTCACCTTGTACTAAGAATTTTATATTATAAATCAAACAATGGGATAAAAATCTGGAAACCTCCTGGCCTCTCTTCTTTGCTAAACTTACACCTCCATCCCAGTGGGTATTTCTCAAAAGTGTGACAAATGACACTTCCTCTGGTCTTCCGCATTCGGCTGCTGCCATGAAGAAGTTCTGTCTCTAATTGCGTCCCAGCCTTCAACAGAATCCTCAATCATGCATGAATTCTACTGGGCAGAAGTAAGGCAAGAACAGCTGCTTATCTGGGAATATTTTTTCTTCCTTTCAGATAAGCCTTTCCTTAATGGCAGAGAGATCCAAATCTGTCTCTCACAATGGTATATACATACAGATTCTCATCAACCATAATTTGGCACAGTGCCATCATCCACCACCAGCCCATCCGCAAAAGGTACGAGTAATTGGTACAATTGTTTGAGATGAAATTGCTCATAATTGTCACAGCTGAGTTGCTCTACTACACCACTGCCAATACTAGGGAAGCTCTAAAAATGTAATCACAAAGTTACAAAATTCATGAAATGGGTCAATCTCACTATTAAGTGTATTAAGGAAAGATTTAGGGTGCCTCCAAAGAGCAGCACATTCATAGTTATTGGCTGTTGTTGTCTTATTTACTGCTAGGTATAGGGTGTGATTTCTATCCCATGTTTTAATATAACTGACTAACCTTGCCTAGGCTAGGAAGTAGAGGTGGCGAGTAGGTCCCATGACAGTGAATCTGCTCTATCGAAATTTAAAAGGTCTTAAATCTATTTTGGAGCTAGAATGCAGCACCTTGTATAGATTTGGTTCAGACTAAACCTCAGAGTGTATTCAGCATGCCACTAACATAGAAGCCTATCTCCATCACTGTTAAAAAGATGTTGTGGGTATAGGATTTGCTGCTTTGCCTTCAGTAGCAAAAATAGTTCAGCCTAAGTGAAGATGGTTGTCTTCCACATACTCTTGCTTGTTAGACCCCCTTGATGGATTGTCACCTTGTCATGATGAGGGGTATTGCGTGTTTCAATGAACCTGTTGCCGTAACCATCGGAGTCATGTATTCCCAGAAGGGTCTGCAGGGAAGGTTCCAGACCAAGCACAATCTGAAGACCTGAAGACTTCAGTGGCGGATCAGGTGGAAGATATGATGCAGGCCCGGATTACCCATAAAGCCACCCTAGGCCATGGCCTAGGGCGGCACCTTTGGGGGGGGCAGCAGGTCTGGACCCCCCAAAAAAGTTTTTTAAAAATTCAAAAATAAAAAATAAAAAATAAAAAGGGCGCATGTGCGCAGTGGCGTAAGCGCCATCCATGGCTGCCCCCCTCCTTTGCTCTTCTCACCTCGGCTCTTCCCCCTCCCTCGGCTCCGCCCCACCCCCGGCTCCGCCCTTGCCTCCTCGCCGACACGAGGAGGAGGAAGGAAAGCCCCATCCCCGGAGCCGATGCGGGGCCTCCCCACGGCTCCTCCCTCCCTCCTAAAGCCATGATTTCGACCGCTTCTCAAGCATAGTGGCTTTAGGAGGGAGGGAGGTAGGAGCCGGGGATGGGGCGGGGGATGGGGCGGGGGATGGGGCGGAGCCGGGGGCGGGACAGGCCTCGAGCTCATGACCTTCTGGTCAGTAGAGATCTTATGCAGCTGACACCCAGCCAGCTGTGCCACATTCCCAGTGCTAACCTCTAAGCTATTCTCTAACTAATGGAACCAATGCTGTACAAAACCAAGACTGGACATATGGTCTTATTTAATTCATGGAGTAAGTGATCCTATTAGCATAAAACCGGAAACAGCATATATGATCAGGCTTTAATGTGACCAACTTCATCACACTAGAGAAAAAAATCCACCTAAAATCCGGTTTCTGCCTCCTGCAGAATTCTGAGATTTGTAGTTTAGGGAGGAAACAACAGCAGGAAACAACTCAGTATACATAAACTGGGAAAACACACTAAGTCAAATTCTATCTGAATGAATGGACACACAAGTACCAAAATATATCAATGTAATACAGTCAAGCACATGAAATGAATGGATGAGCCAGTATATTAACAACAAATCTTAGTCAGAGTGATCAGTAGCATCACTGATTGGTATGACCGTACACAGTTCTTTACACCAGTCTTTCTCAACCATAGCAGAGGCACACTAGTGTGCCATGCTGGCACTATCCTGCTGTTTTGAGAATTTATAACCATTTATTTGAGCTAATTTGCCTCCTGCCGAACTCCTGCTCTGGGGGGGAAAAGACCGGGCAGTGGTGAAGAAAAATGAAGAAGGGACCGGGGTTCCGGACAGCTTGACCGTTTCCCAGCCAGCCTCCAATGCCATGACTTCTCGCCCAGTGAGCTACGCTGAACTGTACTGTGGAGTTTGCAATCCCTTGCCACTGAAGGAACTGTCCACCACTCATGCTCCTCCTCTGTAGGAGAGCTGAAGCTGGGAGGGGCGGCATGGCGCGGACCTGGCTCTGCCCCCTCCCGGCTTGGCACTCCCAGCAGCTGCTCCAGCCTTGAGGGGACAGTGCCAAGCCAGCATTGTGCTGGCTCTGGCACCGCTGGCTTGGCACTGCCCCCTCAAGGCTGGAGCAGCTGCTGGGAGAGGTGAAGCCGGGGTAGGGGTGGGGCAAGGCACAGCCTGGCTCCGCCCTCCCCCGGCTTCGGCACTCCCAGCAGCTTTTCCCAGCAGGCCACCAACCCCCAGCCATTCTTTACTGTGTTAAGAATGTCATTTTGTGTCATTTTGGTTGGTGGTGTGCCCCCAGATTTTTTTAATGTTAAAAGTGTGCCGCGGCTCAAAAAAGGTTGGGAAACACTGCTTTACACAATTCCGATGTCCTCCTGATTTATAGCAGAGGACTCGCTTGCATGCCATGCTGGCAACTATATTTGGGAGTTATTTTGAGAATTTATAACCATTTATTTGAGCTAATTTGCTCTTGCAAAACTACAATTTCTGGGTGGCAATCACTTCCGCATCACGCCGAGCGTGCCACGCCTCCATGTAGGCGCGCACGACGGACAGCGTGTGACCATGCCTCCGGACAGCCTCTGCTCCGCGGTTTCTACACACAGTGAGCTACTGTGAACTGTACTGTGAGTTTGCAATTTATTTGCTGTACTCTGATGGAACTGTTCTTTTCATATATCTTCTGATGTTTATTTACTTGCCTATCTGGCCTTTACATATGTATTTTCGATGCGGAGTCTTTCGCCATTGCGACCTCTATATATGATGGAACTTTATACTATTTATTTATTTATTTATTTATTGTTCACTTTTATATTCCGCTCCTCCCAGCAGGCTCGGGGCGGATCACAGCAAGAAATACATGGGCGGCATGTTGTAACATGTCAACATGCGACCCTACAGTTGATAAAAACATAAAAACATAAAACCACATTTAAAACAGGTTACATCGTCAAAACACGAGTTGAGGGGACATATATCATAATTCTTAGGATTATGTGATTGCTTCATATCTGTGTATATTACACCTTGATATATAGTATACTGTATTTGACCATGCTTATATGTATTTGATATTTGGATGTGGGATGACTCATCCATTCATTTCATGTGCTTGACTGTATTGCATTGATATATTTTGGTACTTGTGTGTCCATTCATTCAGATAGAATTTGACTTAGTGTGTTTTCCTAGTTTAGGGAGGAGCCTTTAACAGCCTCACAAAACTACAAACCTTAGAATTCTGCAGAAGGCAAAAACTGGATTTTAAGTGGATTTTTTCTCAAGTGTGATGAAGTAGCAACAAATAATATGCATAATTGATACTGTCCCAAGAGAAGAGGTAATACATGAACTACATATGGCTAGTGTATTCACTCCTGGCTTAAGTCCAAACCATTTTAGCCTATTTTAGGATGGGGGTTTGGCATTTTTATAGATTTTTTTAAAGTTCAGCCTAAAATCCAGATTGGATCCACTCGCATGAAAGCTACCAACAACAGCTTTTATGTACCAGTCCTCTGGAAACAGTGCTGTTAGAGACAAATGTTTAGAAATGTAAAATATATATTCTGCACAGATGTCTGTTCAGTGACATCTATTTTCCAGGCAAAGGCTCTCGAAACAGCTGATTTCCTCAACAAGAGTTGGTTGAACATGCCAGGAAATTCATTCAGACGTAAAGTATGGGAAATTGTTGGGAAGCCTTCCCTAATAGATCCAGGGAATTGAAGAGAGCTGAAGTCTACAATTTAGAGGTGGTGACAATTCCGATAAGAGTCCATTCTTAAAAGCGTTTAATTGGCCTAGTTTATTTTTGTCCTGAAGATCCCACTTGGATCCAGATTTCCTTTACAACCAGACAGGTGCTTCCAAATCTAAAGTTAGCACAATGACCTTTCCCATACAATAAACTCTCCTCTGCCAGTAGCCGCTTGCAATCAAACACCAGAAATTTTATAACCGTATGGCATGATATGTGAGCTCTAGCATTCCTAAAGCCTCCTGCTACATATTTGCATTTTCCATTACCAGTTGTCAGCTCAAAGTCAATAATAGTTTTCACCTTCAGCTGCCACAAAAGAATAGCTGGAGAGATTTTTTTAATTGCCTGGGTGAGGCAGCAAAATAAGGCAATAACCTTTAGGTGAAACAAATTAATGCAGGAGAAAGTTAACTAACTTACCACTTCTTCTTTTTCTCCTGCTGGTGTGCATGATTAAAGAGGAATCCATTCTGATGTAGAAGATAGTTATTCTCTCTTGCACAAATTAACATTTTGCAAGGTCACAGTAAGAGTTTGAAAACATACTATGTTTAGGTATATTTATTTATTTCTGACATTTATATGCCGCCTTCTCACCCCGAAGGGGACTCAGAGCGGCTTACAAGATATATATACATACAATATATTATATTATTAGCATAACACAATATTAGTATTATATATTACTATATTGTACTATACCATTATATTGTTAGTAATATTACATGTAATACAAAATATATAATTATAATATTGTATTAGTAGTAGTAGTATTTTGTATTATATTGCAGTGATTTTCAACCAGTGTGCCGCGGAACACTAGTGTGCCATGAGAGATCATCAGGTGTGCCGTGGGAAATTATTTTCAAATTTCATTCATATATAAACTATAAGGCGCATCTGTCCCTTTAAGAAATGGAACCTAAGAAGTGACGCGAGAGTGCTATGGTCGCGCCATCTTGGATTCGCTCAGACGCGGCTAAGTAAACAAAGTTAGAGTTAGTGCTGCAGCTGCGTGTCAAGTGACATTGGCAATTTGGGATCACAGCAAGACAAGCGAGTGACAGTGATGGAGAAGTTTTTGAGAAGGGAAAATGCAAATGCCAGGTTTCACACTAAGTGAGTGTATAAATACATTTAAAAATTTATTAACTATATGTATTACTGTGTTGGAGTGTCATTTTGTGTCATTTTGGTTGGTGGTGTGCCCTAGGATTTTGTAAATGTAAAAAATGTGTCGCGGCTCAAAAAAGGTTGAAAATCACTGTTATATTGTATTGTATATTGTATAGCAGCAGTGGGCGACAATAGAGAAGTTGGGGACAACTTTCACCCTTATGCCCACTGGCATGTTGCATTGCCTCACCAAACCCCTCAAATCAGTTTAATTTTTTTAAAAATTAGGTAGTTTTTCATTTTCCCTCCCAATAACTCAAAATTACTGCAAATTGTAGCAATTGTACACTTTCAGGTCCATACACACACTTTGAAAATTATCAGAAAACAAAAACCTGTTGAAATCGAAAGTGAGCAATCTGGTGAGCCTGGAAAATGTATTATTTATGAGCTTGGGTACCCGGCGTTATTTTACAAAATGCATAAGATTGTGGGTGAACTATAACTCACGTCATGCGAGGTTAACCCCCTGAAACTCTATCAGTTAAAGTTTGTCATTGGTGAGGTTCAGTGAGATCTCTGACTGCAGAATAAACTACAACTCCTACCATGGTGGGTCAGTCCCCTCAAATCCCTTCAGTAGGTTCAGTTGTTCACAGAGCTGGCCTTCCCCATTAAGCGACCTACGCGGTCGCGTAGGGCGACATTCCCGGAGAGGGGCGTGGCCACCTGGGAGGGGCGCCGTCCTGCCCCGCCGCCGTGTCGCCGCAGCCAGCTGGCAGCGCGGAGGAACGGGGGGGGAAGAGGGGACTCACGGGGCGGGCTCCCAGACCCGAGGAGGAGCAGGAGGAGGGGAGGCATGAGGGCGGCCCCACGGAGACGCAGCGGCAGCAGCAGCAGCAGCGCCCGGAAGGCCCGGAGCCAGAGGCGCATCTTCCTTACGTCACTTCCTTGTCGCCGCCTCTGCCGAGGAGGACGGGGAGGAAAGCCTCGCCGGCCGCGCGCTGCAAGGACGCCCGGAAAGAGAGACGCCGGAGGGAGGGAGGGAAGGAAGAAGAGGCCGCCCCGCCTCCGCAGGGCTCCCTCCCTCCGGCGTCTCTCCTTCCGGGCGTCCTTGCAGCGCACGGCCGGCGAGGCCTTCCTCCCCTTCCTCCTCGGCAGAGGCGGCGACAAGGAAGTGACGTAAGGAAGATGTGCCTCTGGCTCCGGGCCCTTCCGGGGGCGCTGCTGCCGCTGCTGCTGCTGCTGCTGCCGCTGCGTCTCCGTGGGGGCCGCCCTCGTGGCCTCCCCCCCTCCTCCTGCTCCTCCTCGGGTCCGGGAGCCCACCCCGTGAGTCCCCCTCTTCCCCCCCGCCTCCGCGCCCCGCGCACTCGGGGCCAGTGCAGAATCACAAGATGCGCGGGCGCAGCCAAGAGCCGTGGGGGGGGCGCCAAAATAATGTTTGCTTACTCCCCCCGGAGAGCTCGGACCGCCCCTGGTTGTTCATGGTAGTTCTGTGTGCCAAATTTGGTCCAGATCCGTTATCAGTGGTGGTCACAGTGTCTCTGGGTGTAAATGAAATACAACTTCCAGAAATGATGGTCAGTTCCCCCCAAACCCCTCTAGTATTTTCATGGTGGTTCTGTGTGCCAAGTTAGGTCCAGGGCCATTATTGGTGGGGTCCAGAGTGCTCTTTGATTGCAGCTGAATTATAAATCCCAGTACCTACAATGGCTATAAATCAAGGTGAATTCCACCCAATCCTCTCCAGTATTTTTCTTAGGTCATGAAAGGTCTGCGTGCCAAATGTGGTCCAGGTCTATTGTCAGTGGGAGTCACAGTGCAATACAACTTCAATCATGTGGGATCAATTCCCCAAACTCCTCCAGTATGTTTAGTTGCTGATTAATTCTACTCTGTTATGCAGACAGAGTTGAAAAGAGTTGGAAAGGGTTAAGGGAGAGGCAGTGGGCGGGATCATGCAAATTCCACACTAATAGAGAGAATAAGGAACACTAGGATGTCTGTGGTGGAGAAACATGTAAAATCTAGGATGAAATTGTCCCCAGATGAAAGTATTCATTGGGTGGTGGGCAATAGGGTGTTTGAGGAGGACGTTGGCAGGGGTTGGGCTCAGGGGCGGACTAAGGTAATTTTAAATGGTAAGCGAACATTTTGGCGCCCCCCCCCCAAAACATTATTTTGGCGGCCCCCATGTAAAACAAATATACCATTATAATATCACAATACCATTAGTAGTATATACAATATATTATACCATACTCATACTATATTATATTATAATTATACTACATTACAATATAATTATATTATAATATATTGACATTATAATATAATATAAAAAAACAATATGAAATCCTATATTTCAAAAGTCACACTATTTTAGTTCATTTTATCATGTGTATTTCACATTTATACATAAACACTGTGCAGTCCTATCAATCAAATATAACAATCTTAGTTCATTTTGCAAAGTGTGTGACATTACTATACCATACACAAGATTGGATTACAGGTCAAAGTAGCACATTAGTACATTGCTATTAAGCATACATGAAACAGATACATTCAATATGTTGTCTGTTGTGTTTAAACAATTAATAGAGTACCAAATATTTATTGTTCTATGATCTATGGCTGCTAATCCCCTATATGCGATTAGTATGGCTATATGAGATCCGTTGAATTCTGCTGTGTTCTGAAGTATGAGTTGTTTCTTAGTGGGATGTTTGTAACTTGGGGACTGCCTGTGTGTGTATGTATGTACTGTATGTATGTATATATGTATTTGTGTGTATGTGTACATATGTGTGTATATACGTGTGTTTGTTTATGTATATGTGTATATGTATATGCATGTATATGTATGTGTGTAAGTACAGATGTGTGTGTGTATGTGTATATTTGTATATTTTGTGCATGTATATATGTGTGTGAGTATGCGTGTGTTTCCTCCTTCCTTCTGTCTTTCCTTTCCCTCCTTCCTCCAATTCATTCCTTTTCTCAATCAGTCCTCCCCTTTATTTCCCTCCCTCTTTCTTTCCTTCCTTTTTCTCCTCCCCTCACCAGGTTGTCCTTCCTTTATTACCTTTTCTTTCCTTTTTCTGTCCTGTGTACTTTCTCTTCTTTCTTCCTGTGGTACTTCCTTCTCTCCCTCCCTTCCTCCTTCTCTCCTCCATTCTCCCTTTTTCTCCCTCCCTCTTCGTTCCTTCCTTCCTTCCTCTTCCATTCTGTCCTTCTCTCCTTCCTTTTCCCTCCCTCTCCCCCCTTCCTTCTTTCCTCCATTCTCCCTCTTCCTTCATTCCTCTTCCTTCCTTCCTTTCTCCCCCTTCACCCTTTCCTTCTCTCCTTCCCTCTCCCTTTTTTTCTTTCTCTCTCTCTCTCTCTCTCTGAGGAGCTGCTGCCGGCGGCGAGGAAGGGGGCCGGTCAGGGAGGAGGAGGTGGCGGCGCCATGCGGTGCTGCTGCTTCTTCCTCCTCCTCCTCACCGCTCAGCTCAGGGGGCGGAGGGCGGAAGCCGAGCCGAGGGCGGGGCTTGGAAGGGACCAGGAAGCCACGGAGTGTTTGCCCCGCGCCTCTGCCCTGCCTCCTGACGCCTGGCTGAAGCAAGAGAGAGAGAGAGAGAGAGACAGGAGGGAGGGGAGATCGAGGGAGGAAGGCAGGGAGCCAAGAGGAAGGCGAAGGGCCCGAGGATGCATCGGCAGCGGGGAGGGGTGGGCCGGGGCCTCCCGATGCGCCCGGTGGGCTGGAGAATTCACCCCTCCCAGTCTTTCCCAGTCTGGCGCTCTACGCGGGCGCTTCCTCCGCCTAATCGTTTGACCAGCCCTGGTTGGGCTACATGTTTATGGTGCTCGCTATAACCTAAAATGTCATTGGATGGAGGGATAATGGTGGCTCCTCAGCACTGTGGGTTAAAGCTGTTTGTGGAAGGGGGAGCCTGTCTGTGGAAAGGGACACCCCTGTCACATACACACATACATATTTTCACTTTTATTAGGTACTAGCTTAGGTAACAGGTTATTTGAAAAACACATTGTTTGTTTTTGGGTGTTAGGTAATATCATCTAGTTAATTAGTAACACTATTGATTAGAAAACAGCCAGCATGTAATTTCGTTTTTACGAAGGCTCCCATTAGAAAATACATAATGATGTGGGTGAACTACAATTCCCAAAATCATGGATCAGTCCTCCCCAAACCAGGCCTGTATACACAGTTGGCCATGTTGAGTGTGTGTGTGCCAAGTTTGGTCCAGATCTGTCATCGGCTGGGTTCAGTGCTCTCTGGATAAAGGTGAACTACAACTCCCATATGCCAAGGGCAGTCACCCCCAAATCCTTCCAGTATTTACATTTGGCCTCAGTCCCCCAAACACCTCCAATCTGTTCAGTTGCTGATCAATTCCTCTGTGTTTGCTGTGTGCCATAGGAAAGGGTAGGAAAGGGTTAAGGGAGAGGTAGTGGGCGGGGTCATGCAAATTACACACAAGGAGCCCTGGGATGCCTGCATGTGGTGGAGGAAACATATCAAATCTAGGATGAAAGGGTCCTTGAATGAAAGCATTCCTTGGGTGGTGGGCCATAGTGTTTGGAGAGCACATTGGAGGTGTTTGGGCTGCACGTTCATGGTGCTCGCTATAACCTACAATGTCAGTGGAGGGAGTGTCTTTAGAGGCTTTTCAGCACTAGGAACTATAGCCTGTTTGAGGAGACCGGAGGCTGTCTGTGTAAGCGGACACCTCTACCACATACACATTTTTCACTTTTATTATGTGTATAGTATAGTATAGTATATAAGTAAGTATAGTATAGTATATAACAGGGCTGTCCAACTTCTACCAGACCTTGGGCCGGAATTCCGGTCACTGATCACCTGGGGGGCCAAGCCCTGGCTTCGCCCCTCCCTCCTCCAGCTCCGCCCCCTCCCCCGGCTCTGCCCCCTCCCCGCCCCCGGCATTGCATAAATATACAATTAAATATTATATTATTTAAATAAGGGGGGGATGGATGGAACACATGAGGGGCATTAATATACAATTACATATTATATTATTTAAATAAGGGGAGAGGGAGGGATGGATGGAACACATGAGGGGCATTAATATACAATTACATATTATATTATTTAAATAAGGAGAGGGGAGGATGGATGGAACACATGAGGGGCATAAATATACAATTACATATTATATTATTTAAATAAGGGGAGAGGGAGGGATGGATGGAACACATGAGGGGCATAAATATACAGAATATCAAGGCAGAAAATCCCACAATCTCTGCTTTGAACTGGAATATATGACTGGCCACATTGATCAGCATTGAATGGCCTTGCAGTTGAAAGGTCTGTGTGCTTTCATTCTGCCAGTTTGCCCCTGGCTGATTCCATTCAGTGCAAGTCATCAAAGTAAACTTAGGTAACTGCAAAGAATGTAAATAATTCTGGAGGGAGGAAAAGGAGGGGGAAAGGGGGTGGGAGGCCTGTCCTTGAGCTCCTCTCATTCAATTCCCCCTCCCTCCATTTCTCTTCCTCCCCCCCACCTATGGCTGGCCGGTTCTCTCCTTCTCATTAAAGAGATAGTAAATGAAACGCAAATGAAGGGGTCAGAAAGGAAGGGGCTTGTGTGTGTGTGTGTGTGTCTGTGTGTGTGTGTGTGTGTGTCTGAGAGAGCCAGAGAGATCTTCCCTTTGCGCTGGGGAGAGGTGTGCCCAATATAGTATAGTATAAGTATAGTATAGTAAGTATAGTAAGTATAGTATATATAGTATAGTATTCCCCAAATCGTCCAGCCAGCATGGCCAAAAAGTACTGCTTTTGTTTGCTTATTTTTTATTAATATTTTTTGTATAATTCTGCAAAAAAAACAATGGATTATACCCTTAGCACATGTGTTGTGTGATACATTCTACTTTCATTCAATGGAGTATTTACATAAGTCTTCTTATATGCATCCTTTTTAAAATTAACATTTAACTAATTTTTCATAATAAAAACCACCCATGTTGTCCATCCATCACCCATCCCTCCAATCATATGTTTTCTCTATACTGTTATCTTTAACCATGTGTACAGTTTTCTTAATTTCTATAAGATGGTTGTGTTGGCTTCATCCTTTTTAACCCCTTCCATACAAGTCATCCATTTGATCTTTATTTCATTTATTGTATCTTCTTATGTATCATCTCCCGTTATACTTGTGCTGCAAAATTTACAGAACTGATTCATTTCGGCAAGAAACCAATCTGAAAAGCCTAGCCTAATTTGATTTCCCTGCTATTTACTTTCTCAGGACTTAAGCACTTCTCCCCACTGTTCGACTGCCTCAATTTTATCCAAGAGAAGAGGTTGAACTTTATTTAGAAGGTCATTTCCACAATGGAAAAGGTTACCTTGCTTTCATATACTTTGCTGCACGCCTTGTGTGGTGTAGGTGGCAGGTGAAATCACCAATTACAGAGTCGCCCCTCTTGTTTTGTTTGTTGCTTTCAGTCTCATCAAGAAATAACTGAACCAAACACAAATTCAGTACCTTTCCCATGCTGATTTGATGCAAGACGTTACGAGTGCAGACAGGGCTAGATTTTCTTAAAGTTAGTAATTAAACAAAAGAACTGTGATATCTAATACAGAGCAACCTGATTAAAGACAACACAGTTATCATGTCAACTGGATTTTGTGTCACCAACTAAGTAGCAGGCAGTTTATATTTTCCACCAAAATAGAGTGATTGGTTGGATCTCTGGAACAAGGATTATCAAGGATTCTTTGGGATTAAGAACCATAGCTTCTGTCTATCAGTCTGAATACTTAAGGATAGTTTAATATAATGTCTTACTAGCCTAAACACCCTAAAACAGCGTTTCTCAACCTGGGGTCAGGACCCCTGGAGAGAGGTCGCAAGGGCTTGTCAGAGGGGTGTCAGAGGGGTCACCAAAGACCACAGTATTTTCTGTTGGTCATGGGGGTTCTGTGTGGGAAGTTTGGTTCAAATCCATCGTTGGTGGAGTTCAGAATGCTCTTTGGTTGTAGGTTAACTATAAATCCCAAATATCAAGGACTATTTTCCCAAACACCACCAGTGTTCACATTTGGGCATATTGAGCATCCATGCCAAGTTTGGTCCAGGTCCATTATTGTTTGAGTTCACAGTACTCTCTGGATGTAGGTGAACTACAACTCCAAAACTCAAGGTCAATGGCCACCAAACCCTGCCAGTATTTTTTTTGTTGGTCATGGGAGTTCTGTGTGCCAAGTTTGGTTCAAATCCATCCTTGGTGGGGTTCAGAATGCTCTTTGATTGCAAGTGAACTATAAATCCCATTAAACTACAATTCCCAAATGACAAAATCACCCCCTCCCCAACCACCAACATTTGGGCATATCTGTGCCAAATTTGGACCAGTGAATGAAAATACATCCTGCATGACAAAATTACCTCCTCCCTAACCACCAAAATGTGGGCATATCTGTGCCAAATTTGAACCAGCGAATGAAAATACATCCTGCATATCAGGTAGTTACATTACAATTCATAACAGTAGCAAAATTACAGTTATGAAGTAGCAATGAAAATAATGTTATGGTTGGGGTCACCACAACATGAGGAAGTGTATGAAGATTTAGAACTACTGCCCTAAAAACATCAGATCCTGTTTGATGTTGAAAGCTAGGCAGGGCTAACACTAATTATTAGTACTTGGATGGATGACTACCAACTAGTACAGGGTGTTATAGATTACATTTCAATGAAAAGAACTGGCAAAACTACCTCAGAAATTTACTTGCCTTGGAAAACCCTATAAAAAGTTCATGGGCTCGCCATAAGTCAACAATCAACTTGAAAGCATATATAGGTACACCATCTGTTTTTCAATTGCAGTCACAATAGAGTATACAGCCTTGACCAACATAGAAAAACTCTTGCACTATGACTAAAGTTTTCTGCCTTCACCTTGGGGTTCTTCACATACTTTCAAGCTTTAGATAGTGACTAACGGAATTCGCAAAACCACATCATATCAAAGGTTTTGCGGTGGTGTACAATATATTAAAATCGCAAAAGGCAAAACTATTAATCAAAAGACACATCCATATGTTAAAGTTGTAGAAACCTGTTTTCAAAAGGCAGGAGAGAAGAGGTTCAGAATGTGCCCAGGATCTAGTTCCACGCTTGCATTCTTACAGCACTCACATTTCTTAGTTATGAAAAAAAACCCAAATTGTTCAGGTTCCAGCAAATGTATTTGGAATTTTTTGAAAATGTTCTGTGCTCCACACAATCCTGCAAGAAAGAAAGGCAAAGCCCTTCTGTTACTGGAAATGGATTTCCACTGTTGCTATGGAAGGAAAGCTTCACATTTCTCTAGATAATTTGGCCAGAAGCTGTTCTTGTTTTTAACCAAAAAGCTCAGAACTACCCTAAAACATGGCTGTAACAGGATTTTTCATCTTACATCAATGCAAGCTATGTTTTAAATGTTTTTCCTATATTTTATGGAGCTAAATAACTTTTTCCTAAGTAGACTTGGCTGTCATCTGTCCTGAATTACAACTGGTGATGATGAACGAGACAGAAAAGCCCAATATAGCATCCAAACCTGAAGCTACAATATTTTTTGGAAAAAGAATTAAAATGTCATCTGTTGCTGCCGGTGCACATATGCTGCTTTGTTTTTTAAAAAAATGAGCAGAAGCATTAAGTATATTCAAGCAGAACCTCCAACAAATTATTGCAGTGCTGAGTGCTCCTGCTCAGCTCCCTCCTCCAATATATTCTTAATTCCTCTCCTAACCCACCCAGTTCTCCCACACAAAGCCAGTTGCAGGGCCAAACAAGCAGGCCCGGATTACCCATAAGGCCAACCTAGGCCATGGCCTAGGGGCGCAAGCCGAGGGGGGCGAAGATCACGGACCAAAAAAAAGTTGAAACAAATAAAAACGTCAAAAACGCACGTGCGTGCGCACTCACGCACACAAAGGGGTGGGAAGTTCTGTTGAAAAGGCAGTGTGCGCGCGTGCTCATACGTCCCCTTGCCGGAAGTTATTGCCCCCTCTCTCCTCCTCCTCCTTTTGCCCCCGCCCCTCTCTCGTTCTGAATTGTACATAGAGAGAAAGAGAGCACGTGCCAAGCAACCACCACAACCGTCCTCCTTTCTTTTCTCTCCCCCCTCTGGTGGGCGGAGCTCGAGATGGAACAAACGTTGGTCCCGCCCCCTTCCACTCCTCCTCCCTCCTTTCCCCCCTCCCATTCCATTTTGAGTAGGCGGAGCTCGAGACATTAACAAACCTTGGCCCCGCCCCCTTCCACTCCTCCTCTCTCTTCCTTCCCTCCCCCTCTCCCTTCCCCGAACCCTGTCACGTGCTGGGAGGGGAAGGTGCCGCGACGACATCAGATACCTTTTTTAAAAAGAAAAGAAAACACCTCAAACGCTCCTTCGCTCCCTTCCTTATGCAAGGCGCATTTACGGAAATTGCCGAAAAGAGCCGAAGGGCTTGGCTTTGGTTTCTTCGGAGGGGGAAGCTCTCCGGAGAAGACTCTAATCTTCCAATACCATTTTTTAACCTCAGGAATGAACTACTGAGTAGCAGAAGTGCGAAATATTGACTGTTATCATTTGTAGGGGGGAATACACAAGTATGTATTGTTTCCAGTTGAAATGGAATACATAAAAAATTTTAAAGGGTGTTTATGGTGTATCTACACGGTGATCAACTGAGATGTATTGGGCTACCTGAGTGAATTTGAGGTAAGTGGTATGATATGATTTATTTTTAATGTGGGTCTGAGTGATGTGGGGTGGGGGGTGCGATAGAGGTTGGCTTAAAGGGGGCGTAGTTCCAAAGTGTGGCCAAGGGCGCAAAAAGGTGTTAATCTGGGCCTGCAAACAAGGCAGGCTTAATAGGGTTTTTTCTAGAATTATAGTTGGGGCCCATCCAGACAGGCCCTAAAACGTATGCCCGCCTGCTTCTTCAAGTTGGGCATCCAGATGATGCCCCATAGAAAAGCGAGTGTGCTTGGCACAAAGCAGGAAAACTCTGCTTTGTGCTGAAATTATTTGTCCTTTGTCCTCTCCATTGGCGCCCCCTTGTCACGGGGGAGAGGCTTGCGTGAGTTTACCACTGTCTGGAACTGCCCTCAGTCTTCCATACTCATTGAGGTTAGGGGTACAGGACCTTAATGCTATTTTCTTTTACATAAGAAAGCAGCTCTCTGGAAATCTATAGATCATCTAGTGCAATCCTATGGTCACCGTCTGCTGGAGGTTGACCATAGAGTTTTGCTAGATGGCCTACCCCTAGAGATTCCTAGAGACTCCATTAAACAAATCTGTTAATAATCAAATCTTCAAAAGCCAAACCTGCAAATGTGGAGGGCTGACTGTAGTCCCTACTTCACGGTGGCCTCCTCCTTGCCACCTTCATTCCTCCATGCCTCGGAAGGTCCCTTTCTCACCAGGCTGAGCGCTCAAGCAAGGCAACCAGCCTGGCAAGGAAGGAGCATGGAGCAACGGAGGGGTCAGGGGAAAACCACCACTGCCGAGGCCCTCTTTGGAAGCGGCCTCCTCCTCACCACCTCTGCTGCTCTGTGCCTCGGAGGGTCCCTTCCTCGCCAGGCTGGGTGCCCAATCCTGACGCCCAGCCTGGCGAGGAAGGAGTGTGGAGCAGCGGAGAGGCGAGGGGGAAGCCGCCGCCAAGGCCCTTTTCAGCAGTGGCCTCCTCCTCTTTGCCTCCTCCACTGCTCCCCACCTTGGAGGGTCTTTTCCTCACCAGGCTGGGTGCCCAAGGGCACCCAGCCTGGCGAGGAAGGGAAAGGGGAGCAGCTATACAGTGTTCCCTCACTGCTCCCTGCGATATAGTGAGTCCGCAATAAGCAAACCACAAAGTAGCGAGGGAACACTGTAGTAGGTTGTCCGATAGTCAGATGATACAGGTGTATCTCAGTTAATGAAGAAGATGTTTTTCTGGATGCTACTTCTTTAATAAAAAGTTTGTACCGGAGATAAGTATAACATGACCTGGCTATTCAGACAGGCATTTGGCCCATAACCAATGCCGTGTTATCAGCATCCTGTTGTGTCGCTGTCAACATATTCCTACTGCCATTGCAGTTCTGCTGGAATTTTTTTTTAACCGGGGATTTTAATCTGGTTTTATTGCATTTTATGTGTTTATCCAGAGAGAGCGGTATATTAAGTCGAATGAATAAATAAATAAATAAATAATAAATTAATAAATAAGAGTCCTGCAGCATAAAAAAAGAGTAGATCAATGTTTCGGAAAACATTTTAGTCAATATTAACAATTAGTATGCAGGCCCGGATTACCCATAAGGCCACCCCTAGGGCGGCAGCCATGGGGGGGCAGCAGGTCCAGACCCCCCCAAATTATTTTTTAAAAATTCAATTTTTTTAAAGTGCACATGTGTGCAGCGGCGGAAGCGCCATCCATGGCCGCCCCGCTGCCCCCTTGCTCTGCTCCCCTCGGCTCCAAAGGCTCTGCCCCCGGCTCTGCCCTGCCCCTGGCTCCGCCCCTGCCTTCTCGCCGGCGTGAGGAGGAAGAAGGAAAGCCCCACCCCCGGAGCTGATGCCGCGGGGAGCCATCATGCCAGCCTCAGAAGTGGCCGAAATCGCCCTTTTCAGGCCGGCATGGTTGCTTTAGGAGGGAGGGAGGAGCCGTCTCCTCCCTCCCTCCTAAAGCTGTCATGCCGGCCTGAAAAGGGTGGTTTCGGCCGCTTTTGAGGCCGGCATGGTGGCTTTAGGAGGGAGGGAGGAGCCGTGGGGAGGCCCCACCCTTGGGACCACTGCCGTGCATGCGCGGCTTTGGCTCCGGGGGTGGGGCTTTCCTTCCTCCTCCTCCTTGCGCCGGCGAGGAGACGGGGGCGGAGCCAGGGGCGAGCCGGGGGCAGGGGCAGAGCCTTTGGCCTAGGGCGCCAAAAGACCATGATCCGGGCCTGTTAGTATGCCTAAAATAAGCAACCAGATAAGGATATTGTTTCATTATCTGGGTGGAGGCCACAAGGGAGCACTAGAGAGAGAAAGATAGTTCATATTATAGTGGGGGGAGGGGGAGTTGAAGGAGGAAAATCATTTCCCCCATTTTTACTGGTCATTCCCCCTACCCGCTTCTCATACCATAAACAAGGGTTATTTCCACTATGCAGACATGGGTGGGGGGAATAACAGGAAAACAGGGAGAAACGGTTTTCCTCCTTCAACCCACCTTCCACCCCCATAAAATGCACTATCCATTTCTCTCTAGTGCCCCCCTTGTGGCCTCCACCCAGATAATGGAACAGTATCCAGATAAGTCTTGCATAATTTAAGAAAAACGGTTTGAACCTTAAAGAGACCACTTGTAAACTTCCAAAGGTTTTTTTTCCCCTCCATTGCCATTAGTTACCAGATTTATAGCTGTTTCTTTAATGTGGTAGAGTATACTTAGTGCTATAAACTTATCTGCTTTCCTCTTTTTTCCTTGCTTTTCTGATTATACACACTCAGTAAGTGATCCTAGAAATAGCTACTACTTACCTTACCTCGTCTGTGTTAGGCAAGCACATACAGCTAACCAAAGTATTGGCTAGAGCAAAATCTTATTATTTTCCAACTCAAATTTTATTGCATCACTTACTACAGGCATACAGCTTCAACTAGAAACCAGAAGTGTATGTTTCTTCACAATTCTGTCAGTGCTGTCAGTGTGTCAAAAAGCGGAAAAGTGGGAAAATGTACCTTTTGAGAAAGATTAGCTGCTGGTGGTCCACTGCGGGTTTGGGAAGACTTCATGCAAAAGAAATGATGATGCTTTATTTCATTCTGGCTTAATGTCCTTTGAAAACTATGAATCCTTTGGGATGGGGTGAGGGTCCTGTGTTCAACAACAAAGTGACAGTTTAGGTTAGAGGAAGTTACTTCCAGGTGTACAAACTACACCTTTTGGGTGGTTTCCTTGCTTTTTTGTAGTGAGATCATCCAAAACAAATTTTAGGAGTGAAACTGTTCTCTTTGGAGTAAATTTTAGACCCTTCAAGGCATTTTAGGAGCATTTTTTTCTTTTAAACTTGGGTTTCAAGGGAACTCTGGGAGGCAAGGGAACTATGAGACACTTAAAATGATGTATGTAGCATGTGGGTGGCACAGTGCTTACCCTGGCACTAAAACTAGATTTTAGTTCCAGGAGAAGATGGATTACATTTACAGTCTTGGTGGATAGCCTGCGGAATAAGTGTCGCAAACGTATGCAAACATTCTGTTTCTCGTTTGAATGTATCAGAACCTATGTTTTAAACAGTAAGTCATAAACTATGGGATGTTTTTATACATAGCTGGTTACATTCTCTGCTGACAATACATTTGAGTCATGAGGGTACAGATAAATGGTGAACAACTCCCCATTAAATTGAGAGAGCAGACAGTAAAATGGAAGATCAGATTCTGTGCAAGCAAAGATTTTTTTTACATTGGTATATAATCAAGATTATATCTGCTTTAACTGGATTATATGTGTCTACAGTGCCATATAATCCCATTCAAAACAGATAATCTGGATTTTATATTGCAGTGTTGAAGTGGCCTAAGGTATTTGGGTTTAAAGAAATCCCAATCTTGTATGCAAACTGCTCCTGGGATTGTAACAGATAGCTCAACCCCAATGTGTGGCATCTCTCTCTCTCTCTCTCTCTCTCTCTCTCTCTCTCAGCTCTCTCTCTCTCTATATATATATGTGTGTGTGTGTGTGTGTGTGTGTGTGTGAATTATATTATTGATTGTATCAGAAGAGGATTTCCCATCCTGGCTTTTCTTGCTTACATTGAAGTGCACTTTCTGTTTTGTAGCCCAGTCCACTGATTTGGTAAGACTTTTTTTGAAGTTATCTGAAAGCAGTCAGAGCAGCCAATATTTCATGGATATTATAAAAATCAGGAATATTGTGTAGTCACAGCAGCAGAGTCAAAAGAGCAAACCAAACTACACTATACATCATACAAGTCCATGTTGGGGGGAGAAAGGGGGGAACGTTCATGATATATGATTATTTTGGCTGAGTGATTCTGGGTACTATTCTCAAGGAACTTAGCCAAACACTTGTAAGTACCTGGTGTTGGGTTATAGGCAAAGGTTAGAGTTGGGAACCTCGCTGTCTAATAGAGTAGTTTTTCCTTTTTATGTGTTTTTTTGTTCAGGCTAAAAAAATATTTATTCATTTCTTGCACTTGAAGTACTCTTTGATGACATCTTTAGACTGAGATTCTTTGCCATAGTCTTTCACAACCACACAACTGCAGCCCACAACTTTGCGGGGCTTTCCTTCTCTGTCAATCTTGCAGAGACCTACCCACTCTCCCAGCTTCTTGTTGTCATCAACCTTTATAAGGTTGATCTGATGTTCAGCACAAAGGGCTTCAACCAGTTTGACATACATGGGCTCGTTGCAATTTGATGCAAGAACACAAAGATGGGCTTGGCGTTTGTCTAAGGCTTTGGCAGCTTCACGAATTCCACGGGCCAATCCATCATGGATGAGTGCGGTCTTCGGCACTTCTTGAAGGGCGGTGTTGACATCCATTACACCTCCAGCAGCAATACCTTCCTCGGCCATGGTTGGTGGTGACGATCCCGCCCGGGGTTCCTCACAGCATCCGGGCGAGTCGTCGGTTCCTTTTTATGTGTTGAAGGAGAAAGTCATAGTTATGACAAAAACAATGGCCTGTACCTATTGGACACAAATCATTTCAACATACATCCTTTATCTCATGTTTCCAGTAGGGAAGAATGACAAAAAATCCTTGGTGGGGGAAGACTCCTTTAACATGTTTGAAATGTTCCTGGTAGCTTATGTCTTTGTAGAGATATTCCGTCTGTCAAATTGGTCCTTCAGAGATGATTTATGGATTCCTGGAAAATTTCATACTGAACACATGTTGGGGCTCCTCTTACATCTTAAGAACATAAATTGTAAAGTAGGGTGGATCAAATCAAAAGGCACAGATGTTATCACCTCAAAGATAAGAGTTTGAACAGAATGTCTATTTGTCACCACTTTGTGCTATTCGGCGTGTCTTTTCCAAGTAGAATAGCTGCTTACACTGTGTCTACTGGAAAGAAATAAAGAGTTTCCCTGGCAGCCAGAACCATCTGATTACAGAAGATCTCAGTTGTTCCCTTGAATTGCCAAGAAGATATTGGAGAACTTACTCCTTTTTCCATTTTGGGGGGGACGGGGACTATGGCTATTGGCACTTGACAGCTAATATTCTTCGGCAACAACTGGCAGTGTTGGCCAAGGCACTGTGAGTACAAAAAGGTAACTTTCCTAAGCTCATTCTTCAAGATGGCATGAGGCACCACCCACACATTTCGAGCACAGCTTTTTCAGACATAATGCTGGGAACTGGTTTTAAGAAGCAGAAAATAAAAGTCTTTAAGGAGCTGAATTCTACACCTACACACAGCATGTTGCATGTGTACAGAATCACGACAGAGAATTCTGCATTGATTAGAACCAAAAATTAAAAACGCTACCTGTCCTTGAGTACAAGGGGAAAAAAGAAGCTTCAGCCTTCTTCAACTCAGTGTTTTTGACTATCATTCCCATAAACTCCTGCTAGCAAGATGGGATTTGGAGTCCCTGGCATCCAGAGGATGTTCAGTCAGGGAAGATTTTGCTTGTCAGGCAATTTTTTTCCTCTTTTAGCACATGCAATAGGTTCAGCAGATATAATGGTCTGCATTGCTTCCTAAAGTAGAATTGAGCATACTAATATTTTACAGCAGCATTTCTCAACCTGGGGGTCGGGACCCCTGGAGGGGGTCGCGAGGAAGTGTCAGAGGGGTTGCCAAAGGCCATCAGAAAACAAAGTATTTTCTATTGGTCATGGGGGGTTACGTTGTTGGCCCAATTCTATCATTGGTGGGGTTCAGAATGCTCTTTGATTGTAGATGAACTATAAATCCCAGCAACTACAACTCCCAAATGTCACGTCTATTTTCACCAAACTCCACCAGAGTTCACATTTGGGCATACTGAGTATTTTTGCCAGATTTGGTCCAGATCCATCATTTGAGTCCACAGTGCTCCCTGAATGTAGGTGACAACAACTCCAAAACTCAAGGTCAAAGCCGACCAAACCTTCCCAGTATTTTCTATTGGTCATGGAAGTTCTGTGTGCCAAGTTTGGTTCAATTCCATCCTTGATGGAGTTCAGAATGCTCTTTGATAATTTGTAGGTGAACTATAAATCCCAGCAACTACAACTCCCTAATGACAAAATCAATCCCCCCAACCCTACCAGTATTCAATAGGGCTGGTTGATTTTTAAAAAATGGTTCAAAACTCGCTTCGGCTGTAGAGGGCGCTGGTGATTCGATTTTGGACTGATTTCTGATATTTTCTTGGAAAAAGTTCAAAATTAACGAAAATTCAGAAGTTTTGGAATTCCTTCGTTAATGGCAGACATATTTAACCTACTTTGCAGTTTGATGCGGGATGGATGAAAGCGGCTTGCAAAGTGGGTAAAGACACCTCTTCTCCCACCTCCTTCTCTCTTTCAGATCTGGGGGGAAGTCATGGGCTTCAACCAGGGATTACCCTGGTTCCTATATGCTCAGGATTTGCCTTGCCTATCTGGTCCGCCTCCCAGGTGCACGTATGTACTGAACACTGTATTGAATAATAGATATATATATTGATTTTCTAAGCCTTGTGCTATTGTCTTTTTCTCCTATCTTCAAAGAGGGATAACATCCCTCCCCAGCAGATCTGGAGGAAACTCGGGTTTCCCCCAGATCTCCTGCGGAGGCATGTTATTCCAGTCTAATCTGGGTACACCCAGATTGGATGCGGGATAACATCCCTCCCCAGCAGATCCGGGGGAAATACGGGTTTCCCCCAGATCTCCTGAGGAGGGGTGTGATCCCGCTTGAAGCCCATGGCTTCCCTCTGCATCTGAATGGCCCCGTTCAGATCCGGAGGGAAGGCATGGGCTTTCAAACCCATGCCTTCTCTCCACATCCAAAGGGCCCTGAAGCCTTTTCAAAAAAAGCGGCGCCAGATTAAAAACTGCAAATTCACTTCTGGGTTGCTTAAAGCCCTTAAAAAACACTTTGGAAGTGATTTACATACGAATTTAATACGACTTTTGGAGCATTCCGACGAATCTAACCACCCCTAGTATTCAAATTTGGGCATATCAGGTATTTGTGCCAAATTTGGTCCAGTGAATGAAAATGCATCCTACATATCAGATATGATTCATGACAGTAGCAAAATTAGTTATGAAGTAGCAACAAAAGTAATTTTATTGTTGGGGTTCACCACAACCTGAGGAACTGTATTAAGGGGTCACGGCATTAGGATGGTTGAGAAACAGTGTTCTACAGAGATTTAAACAGTTTCTTATGGCCTTATCATTTTCTTTGTTAGCTGATACATTTCCCGAGTGAAGCCAAACTTTAATGATTGTACAGAGAAAACATCATGACAGGAGCATTTAATAAGACTGCATTCCCTTGGCAATTATCATTATAATTACCCAACTGCAGCACCAGGCAGAAGCACCAACAAAACAAATCAGACATGAAGACACTTCTTATCGTTAGTTGCTTTTTTCTAGTTTAGTCAAAACAAAAAAATGCTGAAATTATGGCTCCATATCAGCATGGCAGATAAGCCATCTGAGACAAGTAAATCTCCAAGTATTACTTCACCCTTTTCTTACAGCTGTGGACCAATGTATTCATTCTTTCTGTACGTTTTAGGTTTTTAAAAAAGTAACAACTACTGTCATTGTAGATAGAAGTGGCACAACTAGTTAGCTGTGTGAGCTTTTTCCTGTCTGCAATATCACTCAAGAAGCATGAATAGCTTTATCTGTGTATTATTTAAATCAGTTTCTTTAAAACTTAAAAAAAAACTTTCTTAAATTTAGACTTTTGCTCATTTTGTTGAGATTTTGGCTAGGACAGTGGATAAAGAGCTGGAGCGCTTCCACTAAACCAGATCAGCCAGGACAGAGATAAATCACTCTGGCTTGAAAGCAAAGGTACTGAAGTTTATTCAGTTTGGCAAAAATGGGTGCAAGTACCAGCAAATGCTTAGAATGTATAAGCATATGTTCACAAAAAATACAACCCATTTTATGTAGTTCTGACAGCTATTCAGACTACCTGCACCCTCCCCTTATTGTTGAGAAACCGTTTTGCGGATAGTCGCTTAGATACGCCTCGAGCTAGACACCAGAGGAGGTGACTGAGGCATCTGCCTGTCCGGTTTTCTGGGATTCTTTCCGGCTTGTTCATCCTGATGACGTGGAGGAGGTCCTCGGGGCTGTGAGGGTGACCACGTCAGCTCTGGACCCTTGCCCCTCCTGGCTAATTAAATTGGCTAGAGGCGGGTTGATTGAGTGGTTTGTATTTATGATTAATGCCTCTTTGGAGCAGGGAACATTTCCATCTGGTCAGAAACAGGCGGTGGTTAGACCATTCCTGAAAAAGGCCTCCCTTGACTCTACGGTCTTGACCAATCTCCAACCTCCCTTTTTGGGGCAAGGTGCTGGAGCGGGTGGTTGCCTCTCAGCTCCAGGGATTACTAGAGGACATCGATTACCTGGACAAGTCACAGACTGGGATTAGGCCTGGTCATGGTATTGAGACAGCTTTGGTCACCTTGGTGGATGATCTCCGCAGAGAGCTGGACAGGGGGAGTGTGACCCTGCTGGTTCTCTTGGACATCTCAGCAGCTTTTGATACCATCAACCATGGTATCCTTCTGGGGTGGCTTTCTGGGATGGGTCTTGGGGGCACGGCTCTGCCATGGCTCCGGTCTTTCTTGTAGGGTCATTCCCAGATGGTGACGCTGGGGGACACCTGCTCGGCCCCCTGGCCTTTGACCTGTGGGGTCCTGCAAGGCTCCATTCTATCCCCCATGTTTTTTAACATCTACATGAAACCGCTGGGAGAGGTCATCCGTAGTTTTGAAGTTGGATGCCATCTCTACGCAGATGACGCCCAACTCTACTACTCCTTTCCATCTAATTCCAAGGAAGCCCCTTGGGTATTGGATGAGTGCCTGGCCACTGTGGCTGTCTGGATAAGGATGAATAAGGTGAGGATCAATCCTGACAAGATAGAGGTCCTCCTGGTCGATCATAAGCCAGATCAGGGTATAGGGTAGCAACCTGTGCTTGATGGGGTTGCACTCCCCCTGAAGTCACAGGTCCGCAGCTTGGTTGTCCTCTTAGACTCATCGCTAATGCTTGAAGCCCAGGCATCGGCGGTGGCTGGAAGGGCACAATTAAAACTCGTGTGCCAGCTGCGACCATACCTCGTGAAGTTGGATATGGCAATGGTGGTCCATGCCTTAGTCACCTCCAGATTGGATTACTATAATGCACTCTACGTGGGGCTGCCCTTGAAGACGCCTCAGTAATTTCAATTGGTTCAACGGGTGGCAGCTAGGTTACTAACTGGAGCGACTTACAGGGAGCGGTCACCCACCCCCCCACCCCCACTTTAAGGAGCTCCATTGGCTGCCGTTCATTTTCCGGTGCCAATTCAAGGTGCAGGTTCTTACCTACAAAGCCCTGAATGGTTTGGGACCCGCCTACCTGCGTGACTGCATTTCTGTCTACGAACCCATGCGATATCTTCGATCATCTGGAGAGGCCCTGCTCTCACTCCCGCAAATGCGCTAAGACCCTGTGAAAGAGTTCCGTTGAGGGGGTAAGTGCTGGGGCGAACTGAAAGATGTAGTGCTCCACATAAGATGGGACGCTGGGTACACCGCAGTGGTTCTTAGCGCATTTGCATGGCCGGTTTGCATTCAGTCCTTAGAGTACTTTGTTTACCTAAGTAGGAGCCTGGCTACATGGACTGACTCTCAATGCTACGACGCGGCTCCCCCCTTTTGCTGCTCCAGCAACTCCCACCAGTTCTGAGCACATTGGCGTGGCTGGAGCAATCTCTCTGGTAAACTTTGCATCAGATACTTACCTTATATCCCTAGATTATTCCTTCTCCTTGGACTGTTTCCCTAATCTACCTGTCTGGGCTTCGTTGTGACTTTAAGGAGGTACTGTACTCTATAGCAGATTAAGTTCCATCCCAGCGTGTTTCATACCGCGTTGTGTACGGGTGTGCGCCTGAGCTTGATTCTCTATGTGAGAGAGATATTTTATTATGTGTGTGCTTTAATTATAAGTGCCTTTGATGTTATATCCACTAGAATATATTATTTTGTATATTAAGACTAGTTCTTAGTGTGTTTGCTTAGCTTTCCTTCCACTTATGAGTGTATTTTTCAATCCTCCAACCTAGACAGGAACCAGACTGTTGACACCAGAATTGGGATGATGAAGGCAGACTTAGAAAATCCAGCGGGATTCTCCCTGAGCCATTCTCAGACTGCATATTCCTGTTTGCGAGCACAAAGAATCAAACCCAGATTCCTCAAGTGACCAGCTGGCATTTTGAACTGCACACATGCTATTACAGATTAGAAAGCCAAAGATCAAAGCTTAAGGAGAAGAGCTTGGCATGTTTGGAATTTTTTTCACTTTCCGTCGGCTATGTATCAGGCATTTCCCACACATATACAGTTCTATGTCTTATCTGTGTTAAATTCACCTGCACGGATTCAAAGCTTGGCCCCCAAATGCCTGAGCATTCAAAATAACAGATAATTTAATGGCACCTTTCAAAAATGGGAAGCAGCTTGATTTTATTCCCCATTTACAAGTCAAACTGGCTGCCTTTGGGAATGATCATTGGAAGCAAATGACTTAACAGGAGGACACATCAAAATATTCTTGAAGCAGCCTGCTCCACTAGCATAATGAAAGCTGAAACAATACTGGCACCAAACTAATTTGTATTCAATGCATACCCTTTGAGATCACTGGAGCTTCAACTATGATTGAAAAAAGTCTACTAAGTACGGATTAATGTAGATCCAACTACATGAACTCATCAAGTCTAGTATTTTGAAAACTGGCAAATTAATGTTGTGTATATGTATGTGGATTCAACTTGACTTATGACAATCCCATGAATGTAATAATTTAAAAATTTCTCCCTAAAGCAAGAGGGTTAACTTTGGAATACCAAAGATATTTCCTTATTTTGGGCTCCTCTAGGTTGTAAGGTATCACTGCATCCATGGAAAAAACTGTGTGCCTCGTAGCGGTCTTGTGTGTTGTAGTGGTTTAAGCCTTGTCGACGACTCTGGGTGCCAGTTCAAATCCTTGTTCAGCCATGAAAACTAATTGAAATTCTTGATCGTCTTATTGTCAGGCCCCAAATTATTAAATTACTGAACTCAGGACTGCAGTTGAGAGTTCCACAGGTAATGGGAGCCTGGAGGATCAATTCGCACAGCCACCAGTCCTTTGTCTCAGTCACCTGGACATTAGAGTACCATTCATCACCTGGCATGACTACCAGTATGGAAACGGAAGTAACGAATGTCTAAATGGACTGTCTCATATATGCGTGACCTAGCGTGGTGGTCAACATAATACATACAGAATACCACATGTGTGTCTCCTCCCAATGTTACCAAAACAAATAAACTGGTATATAATACAGAAATGAAATTGAATATTGGTGTCTCTTCCTTTAAGACTGAAGTCAGTGGTGTGTACTGTGTAGATATCGCATTTGCATTGCATTTAGTACAGTTGTTTTGATGTGTGGGGTATCCCAAAGCAGGGACAATATATTCCAATCATAAAACTATGTCTCCTTCATCAGAAGTTTCCATCCTGTCCTCCATCAGCCATCAAGGAGAGGGAATCTGCATTGGAAGGAGGGAACACTTTCTTATTAGCTGGTGTGCGCCATAGTCCCACCTCTGCAGGGAATCCTCCCTCAGCTGTTCCTAGAGCCAGTTCCAGATGGGGTGGGAATTTCAAAGGACTGCACTGCATTAAAATGTCTGTTTTGCAATGTTATGGTATCTCAGGTTACTATGGTGGATTACTGTGGGCTGGCATTTCATCTGACTTGAATAAATACCTCAGTGGCTTCTTCAACTTGGTGAGATTTGGGAATATTGGGCTTTTAAGTCTCGCCAGGGACAGACCCACAGGTCGCTGGTACTGTTAACCACTTATCAGGACTTTGTATCCACGCTTCAGGTTTCGCTATTCATGTCACAGATCTCACTATCCGCAGCCATTCTGAATTGCTCTATTTCAATACCCTCACAGTATTAGAGGTAGGCAAAGGCAAACGTCCTTTGAATAAATCTTGTCAATAAAAACTGGAAGTGACTGGAAGACACACAATAAAAACATTCCCAGTTGCTTCTCGGGCTGCGATGGTTTTGAGGTGATCTTTAGTGTTGGTGGTCCTTACTTCTTCCAGAACACTGATGTTTGCCCACCTGTTTTCCCAAGAGATTTGCAGGATTTTTTTGAAGGCAACGGTGATGGAATCTTTCCAGAAGAGTGACATTTGTAGACAATTTGTGTTTTGCAGGCAAACAATATGTACTGTATGGCATCGAATTGTGCCTGATGTGTGCCGCTATGAGTCCCCTTCAGGGTGAGAAGGGCAAAATATAAATACGGCAAATAATAAATACAATAGAGTTGGAAGGATAATAGCTTGATAAACAAGCATCACCTACAGATTATTTCACATTACCAGAGAAATAAATCAGTCTTCTTTGGTAAAAAATGTATTTTACTTGCTAAAGGTTTCAAACACCCCATGGTGAGATATTATGTAACATGTGCTCTTCAAACTACAAAATGGAGGAATGAGCCTTTTCAAACAAAATGCTAATTGCGTGATCAACAAATGGAAAATTACATGAATATCTGCTATAGCCGAACTCTTATAGTTTAAACTAACAATTACAGAACATAGACATGTGAAGATTGATAGCTTTAACTAGATATACCCTGGAAGGAAGTCATATTATACTGGTTAAGATCCACACACCCACCTACAATAACTTGAATCTAAAAAGAAAATAAATTGGATTCTTCCCCAGCTTTGATCAGTCTCACTTGCTGTAAGTGCAGAAGGGATTAAGTCTTTCGGAATGAAAAATTAAATATCACAGCTGTTCTTATATAAAGAAAATTGATTTTTTTCTCCATGTGACATTTGATCTCCTTTCCCTTTTTGATGAAACCTTTGCTGGTGGGAAATGCAAGAAAGCACACAGTCCTCACCTCAGGCAATTACTAGGAGTTTTCAAAAGAAAGCTTATAATTACTTATATTTTAAGAAGCGATTCTATAGACCCTTATTTTGCAATAAGCACACTAGGTTCAAAAGTAAAGTTTCTTGTTATGTGCCTTCAAGTCATTTCTGACTTATGCTGCTAAGGAGAATCTATCATAGGGTTTTCGTAGCAAGATTGGTTCAGAGGGGTTTTTGCTTTCCTTTCTCTGAGGCGGAGAGAGTGTGCCTTTCCCAAGGCGATGCAGTGAGTCTCCGGACTTCAAACCCTGATCTTCCTGTATCCATTACATAATAAACAAATAAACAAAACTTTATATATAGACCGCACTTTCTCCCCAAGGGGACTCAGTACAGTTTACATACAAAAAGGCAAACATTCAGTCCCATAGTAAAGCAAATACACACAAGTCAGCATAATACAAATAACATCGATAAACCTATAACTAAAAGGCAAATGGAATTAAAAATAAATAAAAAATACACATATTTGAATATTTAAATATTTATTTATTTTGATTTGCATACCATCCTTTCTAATTGGCTCAGGACGGTTTACAGCATATCGAACTATAACATCGGAGCAATAAAACAGCAGATATCAGAAATATATCATGATTACACTAATAAAACATAATTACAATAAGAAACATGTGCCCCGCACAGTTAAGTGACTCAAAGCCGTTATGATTTAAAATATCATGTGTTCTTTACTCTTATTTTTCTCTGCAGGTGCAGAACATCCTGAGAATATAGGAATCCACACTTCTGGGTGATCTATTGTGACCATGGGATGTGAACTTCGCATCCTGTTTGTGTCCAGCAGCGGCAAAATGAATGATATTTAATAAGATGAGGAGTCAAAATGAGGACGAGGAGGAAGAAAGAAGAGTACTCTCGCTTATTCTTATTACGGTAGGTATAATTCCTTTTGCAGCTGCTAGTCACAACAATGCTGAACTCTCATCCCACAACAAGTTTTCAGCTCCCTCTGGAACTATTTACTAACCAATGCCTACATGTTCTGAGAAGATCCTTGCAGTCTCAATGACTGAAACTGAAAAAGTTTAAACAATAAAAAACAGATATTCAGCATCCTCTAGAAATATTTATGATATGTTCTGAAAGATATCCTTGTAGTCTTAATAGCAGATTAGAGGGAAGGATCAACTTTATGGATTCTTGTGTAACAGGACAAATATAAACCCGAGAGTTGTCCATCTTGATACCAACTGCAGCAAATAAGACACAAAGCAGAAGGCAGATCAGGATCTATTAGTAAATCCCTGGTGTCTTTTGAATCCCAACTGATTTAGCAGCAGCAGCAGATGTAACTCTTCAGAAAATTTGGAAATATGTGTAAAGACAAACAGTGGGTTGCATTCAGTTCAGGTACTCAGAAAAAAATTCTTTTGACTCAGAATCCCCAATTCCAAGTGCATGGTTTTTTTCACATCAAACTGTTATTGGCAGATCATGGGGTTCTGTTTTTGTAAAAAGTTCTCTAAGGTAGACCCAGGAAGCTTGTAGTGTGCCTCTCCTCAAGTCACAGTAATTACCATATGGAACCCTATGGGGCAAAGAGGATCTCGTCATTCTTTGTAGGAGAAATAAAGTTGCCATTTCAAATGTGCAGGCACCCTCTATAGCTGAGAATTCAGAACCGGAAAATACATCTTCTGCTATGAGATAGAATAGCTTAATTACATGGACCATGAAACAGTAGCTAGAACATGCTGACTAGGAAACCCAGAGGCCCATTATGTGGGCTAATTAGGGGTTTTATTAGGTATTTGTTTTCAGCCTAATATTAAAAATATTTTTAAATAAATGAAACAACTGTAAAATCTCACTTGAAGACTATGATGAAAGATTTAATTCCAAGGACTGTATTAATGATTAAAAAATTAAAAGGTTACAATGTTAATTAAATACTAAGATAAATTGATTCTTTCAGATCATCTTTCAAAAGGTGCTGGAGAATGGACAACCAGGGGCTGGACAGGACGCAGAGCTAGGTCCATACCAAGTTCACCACGGGCCATCAGGGAAAGCAGCCCATCCACCTGCATGAGAAAGAAGGTTAGAGCAAACCCAAGCCACAATCACAAGTACAGTACTGTGTGCATTTTAGGCTCCCCTTACATACAACCCCCGGGACCCTATTACTTAGTCAAGACTCTCCTCTAATGCTATGGCTACATCCTATGGAATGCTGAGGGTTATAGTTTGGCGAGGTACAAGAACTCTCTGGGTAAAAATTCTAAACTAAAAAAAAGTTTCTAAGCTCTGTCTGCAATAAATAAATCATCCTTATTTAATGTATAGAAACATTATCCACCCCTACCTCCAAATCAATTAGATTGGATTATTATTTAGATCAGCGGCTCTTAAAAGTATGCACTTCCCTCCTTCTCCTCCCTCTCCAAGCGCACATGAAGGCAGCTTTCCCTCCTCTTTGCTTCTCCTTCCCCTCCATGTGTGCTGCCATGTAGAGAGGGAATGATTGCGGACCTGAAAAGGAAGGCATCACACAAAAGGAGGGAGGATCTGCTGAGAAGGAAGACAAGGCCTCTCTCGGGCTCAGTCTCCATGCTTGGGCCTCCTTCCCATTCCTGTCGGCAGCAGCATTGCCCACCCAGGGCACAGACGCCTTGTCCTGTGCCCCCTCACCACCTCGAACCCTTCCCCTATGTCATGCAGACTCTTTCCTCTGCACCCCTTGCTATGCGGACACATTTCCAGGACCCTATTTCACTATTACCACTCAGGACGTACTTTGATTGTATTATTATTATTATTACAAAGGCTGGATGACCATTTGTTGGGGTGCTTTGACTGTGCTTTTTATGCATGACAGAAAGGGGTTAGAAGGCATGGCTCCTATTACTACTACTACTACTACAGAGACTGGCAGTTATTCCCTCAGGAGAAAGGGATGTAAAGAATAGGATTTACCATAAAAGGATTTGGAAAATGGTCCATCTCCTCCTACTTTTCAAAGAATTAGAAAATAGTATTATTTCCCAGAACTGGTATTAGGAACTCAGTCATATGTTATATTGGGGAGGATCATCGTGACCAAACACCATTGATAACTTGTAACCTCCACAGATTTTCCTAAACCCCTTTTGTGAATAGAATCAATGCCATGTTCAACCTATGGCACTGCCACTGCAACCTATGGCACTGATTCCAATTAGATAAAGCGCATTTCCACAGTAATGGTCTTTATCATGTGAAGTGCATTTCTGCGGTTGGAGACATGGCTCCTTTTCCCGCTCCTTGATACTCACCCGCTGTGCATAAGCTTCATCCTCTTGTGGCTGGTAGAGTTTCCTAATTTCTATTGTCCTGCAGAGTCAGGAGAAGATGGAAAGGTTTTATTAACAGTAGTTAAATGATGTAACATGATATCTGTCATTCATCTTATGCAAGACTCCTTATTTAAAAGCAACCAAGTCTAAAGAAGAAGGACAAGTGGCGAGAGAAATAAAAGTCTGACCAGAGCCCAGAAAAGTTAGGTTTGGACTACAACTACCAAAACCTCCAATTCCATTTGCCATGCCAGCTTGGGGGAAGGGCTGGAGTTGTAGTCAAAAAAAGGAACTTCCTATTTCAGTTATGTATTCTTGACTCACTGCAACTAAGGGTAAGCCTAGACCTGGTAGAAGGAACAAGATCTTCACCACCTTGAGAAAGGAGAAGTCATTGCAGCAACGTTTTCTTGTACTTGTTTACTTTACAGCTTTTGCAACATACATGCATACGAATCATCATCATCTCACAATGCATGTTGGGATACTTAATACTTCTCAGAGTTCTCACAAAAGATATGTGCGCACGTTCACAAATAACTCTCACCATAAGTTTCCAGCAGCCACTGAGAGACCCTCCCACCATCTTTAACTGCCATTCCATCGGCCATTGATTGGGAGGGAGCCAGTCTACCAACCAGGCACTCTCCAACAGCCACCAAGAAACCCTCCTGCCACCTTTAACTGTTCCGGGGCGGCCTTTTCCATTGGCTGCCTGGCTGACTAGCATTCTACTGAAGGCTTGATTCCATCGGGGCGCCTATGGTCTCACACAGACCCGACCACCAGTGAGAGCAACAAATGCTGTGACCCAATTGGTGGCTTCCCAATTGTGTTGCACTCGGCCTCACTGATACCTTATAGGATGATAGTACTGGAGAATTTTACCAACCAGTCCCCCTTTGAACATCAACATAGTACTAAAACTGGGCTTAGCTTGGGGCCACTGATTTTTCTGCTGGCACTCAACCTCCTGGGCTTTAGTAGGGACTTGTTTTCTTTTCAGATTTTATTTTATTCTTACTTATTTTATTTATTTATTTTGTAGAAACTTCTCTTAATTTTCTCACAGACTCATGTTTATCACTGATGACTGAGTTTAGTGAAATACACTATTTAATTGATGGATCTCCACAATAATTGTAATTGGTTTTAAATGTTTATAATGCTTAATATTTATTTAGATCTTATTTCTGGACGTGATTATGCTTTGTGTGAATTTTGCCTTGTATTTTATGTTAAATGTGCTTTGATTTGTATGGTATGATGTTTATACACTGTGTATTTGCAATGTGGCCTGAAGTGGCCAAACTATAAGCCGCTCTGAGTCCCCTTCGGGCCGAGAAGAGCAGAGTAGAAATATAATAAATAAATAACTATGAGGCACATTTTGACCCCAATCTAGTTGCAAATAGACTGGACAACAACTCCCACCATGCACAATTGATAAGAGACCTAGAAAAAAATCCTTTTCTCAAGCAATGAAGGGATAACAGGAACATGAGGGAGGAGGCACATTGCTGTTTCTCCCCCTTCAGTTTTTCCAATGAAACTATTGGACATCCAGAAGAACACTTTATTAAAACAACAAAGTCTTATTTTGTTTGGAACAAACAATGCTTTTTAAGACTGGCTTTTACTTTGCCTTCTACGTTTGGAAGACGCCCTGAGTCCCTTTGGGGAGATAGAGTGGAATATAAATTTGTTATTATTGTTGTTGTTATTATTATTCATGAACACATCTGACAGATGATCTACAGGAGTGAAGAGTAATGATTCTTGTAGAATGTACAGCACTCAAAACCTAAATGCATTTCTGCTCTTAAGTATTATAGAGAGCATTATCTGTACTTCTCTTATTGGATATATTACCATTTTTGCTTCTATGAAACTAAAGCATGTATATGTTTGAGGCTGCCAATTTATTTGTACTTACTAGGGAATACGATGTAATTTTTTACTTACGTTGCCATGACATGGAGTAACTAAAATTTCAAAACCCTTTCCTTGTGGAGTGAGATTAAGTGGGGTTTTATGCATTTTTCAAAGGATGGCTGGTTTTGCACAATAGTGTCCAAATAAACATTGTAAGAGCAGAAAGAGTGGATGGGCTGTTTTGTGTCTTTTTGGGTGAATAACATCCCAAATAGACTACTTCGAAAGTTTCAATTGGTCCAATGGGAGGCAGCCTGATTGCTTGCGGTAGCGGCGTACAGGGAGCACACAACCCCACTGCTGCGCCAGCTCTACTGGCTGCCAGTCTGCTACCGAGCACAATTCAAAGTGCTGGCTTTAGCTTATAAAGCCCTAAATGGTTCTGGCCCAGCTTACCTGTCCAAACTTATCTCGCTCTATAATTCTCCTTGGAGGCTAAGATTGTTGGGGGAGGCCCTGCTCTCGGTCCCACCCCCCTCGCAGGCGTGACTGGTGGGGATGAGAGACAGGATCTTCTCAGTGGTAGCCCCTCATCTTTGGAACTCCCTCCCTAGTGAAATTAGATCAGCCCCTTCCCTCCTAAACATCAGGGGGGGAAATTAAAGCCATGGATGTGGGAACAAGCTTTTGGTCAGTAAGCAGTGCGGTAAGAGACTACCAACAGAATGATGACTTGGATTGAGCCTCAAATATGATTTGGATTTTGAGATTGTAACTGATGTTTTAATGTTTATGTTTTTAATTGGATTGATTTTAATGCAGTTCTTTATTTACCGACATGTACAGTATATACAGCATTGAATTTTTCCTTTGTGAGGTTGCCCTGAGTCCCCTTCAGGGTGAGAACGGCAGGATAGAAGTGTGGTAAATAAATAAATAACCCTGTCCTCTGTGCTTGCTGTTTGGGTGTGTTTTACTTAAAGCAAAAATTGGGGGAGGGGGGGGGGACACTGAGGATGCACATAGATTTCATAGAAAAACGAAATACCATGATGCTTATCACCTCTTACTAACACTGGAAATGAAAAATCCCATGCTGTTGTCAACAGTGTTGTTATTGCAAGCTGTCTTGTGTTCCATGGCAAGAGGAAAGTGGGTTATATATTTAATAAACAAACAAGAACGTCCTTATGTATCAATACATATTTCCTTGTTAAGGACAAAGTATCCGATGAATACTTCCTACTTGAGAAATACTACTACACAAACCAAGTTCAATCTCTCAGCAATCAAATATAGAATAACTCTGTAAGTTTCATAAATATACTGGCATTTATAATTTCATCTAGTCACAAAATTATAAATGATACAGGTTGCTTTTAAAGCAATTGACAATAACACAATATGATTTTACACATACAGTTATCCCTTCACATTTGCGGCTTTGACTTTGTGGAGTTGATTAAAATATTCTCCCTAGAAATCATATTCTCTAGAAATGTCTAGGTCCTCAAGTGTAATTCTGGGGTCAGCTTCCAGTGGGATTAAACCATAGAGTCAGGGTGGAAGACCTGGAAATTCCTAGAGTTGTTCTCTCAAGTTAAAAAAAAGCTATTTCTTTATTTCCTGCCTTTCACTTTGACTTTCACGGGGGTCCTATGCCTCAGAGAGGTTAAAGTTGGAAGGGAGTACATAAGATCCATGAGGCAAAGAATTCCCGTGCCTGTTCAAGAGATGGGCAGCTCCATGGATGCTCTACTCACCTTCTCCTGTCTCTGGAGGTGTTGGTTACCAGGAGTGAAGGCCGAGCTGTGCTGTCCTGATGAGGAGTCATGTCCTTTAAGGCAGCCTTGCGTAAGGAAACGCGACTACCTTTTCCTTGTATTTGCTGGTTCGTGGGACATTTCTTTAACTTTTCTTGGTTTCTGTGGCAGTAAATTGAGGTGTTAAGAGTCAAAATGTTGAAAGAAAACTCCAAAGTGCATTTTTGTAGAAAGGCCCCCAGAATCCAACTAAATAGCCATGTTGTTCTGGGAGACTGTGGGAGTTTGCCAAGCCCTGAAAGAAAAGATATTGCATTACCTCAGCACACACTCTCCACAGATGTAGTTGTCGGATAAACCTTCAGGAACCGAGAGGTTTGTAACAGGGAGATTAAAAGGGACGTGGTTCTCCCCATCCTGGACATAGACCATGCCACCACGGAGCAGCAAAGGAAACCAGCTGGATTCTGGGCGGTAAAGTACCATCCCATGGACCACACACCAGCCACGAATTAAGTCTAAAAGGAAAATAGGTTGTTAAAGTAGCCAGCCACAGACCTGGATCCCTTTTATACCATTCAATAATAGCACTGTGCTTCAATCGCAGTACCCTATAGACTCCAAATTTGCAGTTTATGGAGGGGCATTTACCATTGTCAGCCAAACGACTTTAGAGTCTCAGCAAACAAAAAACCTAAAGATTCCATGGATGAAATCATGGCATTAAAAGTGGAATTACTATGCTTTGTATGCAAAAGCACCTCCTGACCCCTAGTTCTAGCATGCCAACTTTAAGCAGAGCCCCACGTTTCTTCCTTCAACATACTTCTACTTTCAAACCTAAATTCCCTAACCCATTACTGCAGAAATTTGTGGTCACCTGTTTTCATTTCAGGCACTTCTGATTTTATTTCCTTGTTCAAAGCCACAGGAGGAGCTGGTAGAGGAACCTGAAATGGAGTGAAATGGAGATCCAGGTCAGCTTTGCTCCCACATTTATGACTACAGGCAGTCCCCAAATTATGAACAAGATGGAGCCTGTGGGTTTGTTCTTAAGTTGAGCTTGTTTGTAAGTTGGAACAGGTACATTTTAAAAGTGTAACTCCAGATAGATAGATAGATAGATAGATAGATAGATAGATAGATAGAAGCTGTGGGTAGCATAGGGAAGGGTCAACACCCCTATGGTGTTTATTTTGCTGTCTTTCTCCCTGTTCAGAAGATTTCTCCTCACTTTCTGTCCCCGTGATAAATGGAAACAAGGACCGATGAGAAAGCTTCAGTGGAAACGCCCTGCTATGATCAATTCTTTGCAAAATGTCTTCAGAAGCATTTTAATTACATGTTGGGTTGTCTGGCCCACATTATTTTTAAAACCTTCCTGCTACATACATTCTACCTTTGTTCGCATCCAGTGTTCATTTTAAATTTTTAATATTTCACATTTGGCCCTACGAGAATAGTTTTAACTGTCTGTTATTGCTTATGTGTAAGTTATATTGATTGTACTGTTTATTATTTGCTGTTGTGTTTTATTATGTGTTATTGGGCGTGGCCTCATGTAAGCCGCCCCCAATCCCCTTGGGGAGATGGTGGCAGGGTATAAATAAAGTTTTATTATTATTATTTATTAAAGACCCTTCATTTGGCCTTTCATTGTCTTTTGACCAGCAGGTAAATATATTTTTTTATTTAAGGAAGCACTTGTTCTAGTATGTTGCAGCAGACAGAAACTTTAATGGATGTATGTGTAATAATGTTTATTTCACTCATTTCAATGTTTCTAAAGTTGTTTTTAAGTTGTATTTTAGCATCAACTTTGGTTTCATGAGGCTCCTCGGGGTGCAACCCTAGAGCGTACACGGCCGACGGTGTCAAAGGGGTATTTCCCTCAAGGAAATACACCGAGCACACCCGGCAACGGTACGCAAGGGCAGGCGGGCCGTTTTGGAATTGAGACCGAGAGGTCTCAGCAACACACCTCGGCCACCAATTCAAATTAACATTCAGAAAGAGCGAGAGAATCACTCAGAAAGCAACAGGATCTCAAGGTCCACAACTACAAAAAAAAAAGGACAGACTCAGAGGCAGCGGCGGTGAGCCCATCTCACTTCAGGTCTGCAGACTGGAGAGGCAAAAGACGGGAGAACTGAGAGTTGGGGAAGCCGGAAACCCTTCGAAAACAGCAAGCCACGGCATTGAGAGGACGGAAGGACAGAAGGACAGAAGGCTGGAAGGTTGGAAGTAGGTAGCAACGGTCTTTGATCCTTGATCCCTCGGTCTCCACTACGTAGAATATAGAATAATAGACCCCCCCTCCCACCCCCCCCCCCCCCCGGACGGGAGATAGCGCCAACCCCATCTAAGTTGCCGGTACCAGCGTAACCTCTGCCCAGAATTATTTCGGGGTTTCAAGAAGGAAGGGTAGGAAAAGGAGGCAGCCATTTCCCAAAACAGTACTGACCTTGAAAAAGCTGAGAGAGGAGGCTGGCCTCGAGAGACGGGTGAGCGGACGGGAGAGAAGGAGGAGGAGAGCATACCCGACCTTGGAAGCGAGGGGGAGGGAGAAGAAGGAGACTGCAACCCGCCGAGCCTAAGAGGAGGAGCCACAGATAAGGGGCAGGACCAGAGGAGGCTGGGAGAATACTTGCGGCGGCAAAAGAAGGCGAGACATCGCGAGACTTGGGGACCAAACGCGAGCACCTCGGCGGAGGGCGAGCACCGCGAGACTCAACGAACCTCCAATATCGCGAGAAGAGAAGCGAGGGAAAAGAGTGACGTCGAGCAGGAAGTAAACAAACAGAAAAGTGCCGGCGGCAAGCCCACACTAAACTAAGACCGCAAACCGAGGGAAAAGCAAGGACGGGAGGACTTGCAAGACATTGGAAAACCATTGGACAGACATAGGAAGGAAAGGATAAGGCGGACAGCTGAAAAGCTCCAGAAGGCTACAGGAAACCTGACCAGGAAGGGAAGGTAAGGGCCCCAGGAGAGGAGGGGGGGGGGACGAAAAGCAACAACAATAATACTAATAATAGACAGAAAGTACGCCCCTCCAGGATCCGAGACTCCAAACCCTATTAGAATATAATACTCAGATCCGTCACACCCATAAAGATCAGAGGAACAGAATCCGAAGACATGCAAAACTCCAGAGGGAACATGGGCAGAAGCCAAACCCTAAAAATCCAAAGTAGAAGGAGCTCCCTCTCTGATGACTCGGTACAAAAGGAAATACAAAGGGAAATGCTAGAGGAGATAAGAAATATCTCCGCAAAGCAAGACAGGCAACATGCAGAATTACAAAGAGACCTCAAAATAATGAAACAGGAAATCAAGGAGGACTTAAAGTTAATGAGAGAGGATATAGATAGAGTCAAACAAGACAACCAAAAGCTAGTTAAAACCCAAGCAAAGCTGGAATATAAAACGGACCATCTGGAGGAAATAAACCAAAAAATGCAACAGCAGTTGGAGAATCTAGAAAATAGAGCTCTGGAGTTCCAGTTACGGATTAGAAATCTGGCTGAATCGGACAATCAGAATTTGAAAAAAGAAGTTACGGAAATACTCGCAGAACTGACGGGGATAGAACCGGACATAGTTGGACATGATATAGACAGGACCTATCGAGTCACCACTAATTTCTCCAAAAAAAATAAGACGGACCGGGATGTAATAATAACATTTTCAAAAAAATGTCTCAGAGACTTAATCCTGCATAGACATGCGAAACAATCTATATACTATAAGGACAAAAAGATTACAATACTAAAGGAGGTCTCCAGACAAACATTGGCCAAGAGAAAAAATTACAAATTCCTGACGGAAGAGCTCCAGAAACGAAACATCAGATATAGATGGGAGAAATGGGAAGGTCTGACGGTGACATGGAGGGACACCAGATACTGGCTGAACACAGTTGAAAAGGCCAAGGCCTTTTATCAACAACACATAGAAAGACAAAAACAAGATCATCCAAGAGGCAGCCATAGAGACCCCAAAGAGAAACCCAGGAAATTCTACAAAGACTATCAAGGACAGAAAGACAATGAAGAAGGGGAAATCGAAGAGGAAGAGGGGGAGGCAATAGATCTAGAGGAAATTGATTCCCCTGGTACATCAATGAGAAGAGACCTAAAGAGGTTAAGGGAGTTCTCACCTGAGAATTACCAGCTACTACCCCCCCAAGAACAGGCCGCAGAAGAGCAGCATGATGATGGATCTTAGAATATATTCAAATAATATAAACGGCCTCAACTCCCCCAATAAAAGAAGACGAGTAGTGGAACATTTGCGAAAAGAAAAATATGCGGTAATAATGCTGCAGGAGACACATATTGCCAATAGGCATGCGAAACACCTAGAAATAACAAAACTTGGGAAAGCTTATTATGCAACGAATGAAGAGAAGAAGAAGGGGGTAGTCACATATGTCAATCCAAACATACTATCAGAACTGGCTTTTAAAGACTTGCAAGGAAGATACCTTGGAGTACTAATCGAAATAAACAATAAAAAAATTCTGATCTGTAACATTTATTGCCCTAACGGACCGAAAATAAAATTTTTGAAGGAACTTAAAGGCCAAATAGGAAAACAAAAATATGATGAGCTAATCATAGCAGGAGACTTCAACGGCGTGGTAGACCCCACGATAGACAAGTCACCAAAATTAACTAAGCAAAAAGTCACACCCAAAGCTACCGGTCAGCTACCAAAACAATTCCTAAACTACTTAGTAAGCATGAACCTCTTAGATATCTGGAGACACTGTAGAGGTGCAGAAAGGGATTACACCTTCCACTCTGGAAGACACCATATCTGGACCCGGATAGACATGATATGGATCTCAAAATCCATGTCGTTAAGAGCCAAAAACCCGAGAATAAGACCGAGCCTACACTCCGACCACTGCCCAATGGAGGTGTGTATTAAAGGGGAAACTCAGCAGTATAGGTGGATGCTTAAAGATCAGTTAGTCAGGAGGACAGAAGATATTGAGGCAATCAGAGTATTACTGAAGGAATATCTGAGTCTGAATTCCGGAGAGGAAACTAGTAAAAACACTCAATGGGAGGCTATGAAAGTAGTAATAAGAGGACACTACATACAGTTAAATAGTAGGAAAAATAAACTCCTCCGGAAAAAAACACAAGAAATAATAGACAATATTGAACTGACTGAAAACATACTGAAGACTAAACCCAAAAACAAAGAAGCCCTGAGGAACCTCCACATCCTCAAAAAACAATTACAACTTTTGGAAATAGATAATTTGGAAAAGCAGATGAAGTATGTAAAAGCTAAATACTACCAAAACACTAACAAAATAGGGAAATGGTTAGCTACCAAGTTAAAGGAGAAAAGGACAAAGACACTCATAACAAAAATAGAGGATAAAGGGGAAATATATACAGAAAGTAAGAAGATAGCGGGGGCCTTCCAAAAGTTCTATAGAGAACTATATGCAGGGGAAAAAATCTCAAAAGACGCGATCACAGAATATCTTAGTAAATTAAACCTAATTAGAGCAACCGAAGAACAGAGAGAACTACTTAATAGTCCAATCTCTGCGGAGGAAATCAGTAAAGGAATTGACAAACTAAAAAGGAACAAAGCCCCAGGCCCGGATGGCTTCACTGCTATCTTTTACAAAACCTACAAAAAAGAACTGACACCTTTGATGGAGATAATATTTAATGGCATAAGAGAAGGGAAGGATATCCCTAAATCCTGGGAAAAGGCAAATATCACCCTAATTCATAAAGAGGGCACCGAGACAACAAATACTAAAAATTATAGACCCATATCACTCTTAAATACAGATTACAAAATTTTTACGACAATATTGGCTGACAGATTAAAACAATTTTTGGCAACATGGATCTCCCAGGAACAGTCTGGCTTTCTCCCTAATAGACATCTAAAAGACAACACCAGAATGGTGATAAACATCTTGGAATACTACGAAAAGCATAGCGAAAAAAGTATTGCACTGCTATTTATGGACGCGGAGAAAGCCTTTGACAAAGTAAGCTGGGACTTCCTAAAGTTGCTAATCAAAGAGGTGGATATGGGGTACCACTTTCAGAATATTATAAAGGCCCTCTACTCCAAACAGGAAGCTGGGTTATTGATAAATGGACAAGAAAGTAGAAAAACGATAACAATAAACAGAGGAGTCAGACAGGGATGCCCTCTTTCCCCTCTACTATTCTTAATGATAATGGAACCTTTAACACTAGATATAAATAACGATAAAGAACTGAAAGGCACCCGCATTCCCCCTCAAAATTACAAGTTAAGGATCTATGCGGAAGATGTTGTCTGCTTCATAGAGAACCCAATAGAAAAGGTAGACAAATGGTTGGAAAAATTGGATAAATTCGGAAAACTAACAGGATTCCGGATCAATAAAGGGAAAACTAAAATGATAACCAAACATGTGAATAACCAAGATAAAAAGACCCTACAAACAAAGACGGGGATAGAAATAGTAAAGAAGATAAAATACCTTGGGGTTTATATCACACCCAATAACACGCAGTTAGTTAAAAATAATTATGAGGAATTATGGAGGAAAATTAAAAAAGACTTAGAGAGGTGGAAATATATGAACATATCACTCTTAGGAAGAATCGCGACGATAAAAATGAATATCTTACCGAGGGTATTGTTCTTATTCCAGACTCTACCGATAATAAGGACTGAATACCTCTTCACAAAATGGAACACTGATATCAGAAAATTTGTATGGAGAAATAGGAAACCAAGAATAAAGTTAAAATTACTAACCGATGAGACAAATAGAGGTGAATGGGACTGACAGATCTGAAACTATATTGCGAAGCGGCCAAATTAGAAGCAATAAAGGAATGGTCAACATTACAAAACCAAAACTTTCTACAAATAGAGGGTCAGGATTTACGCTTGGTGGCATGGGTACCTATGGTACAATAAAAGACAGGTAGAAAAGAACTTCAGCCACCACATAATAAGATCAGCTCTCATTAAAACGTGGGAGAAATATAAATGGAGATTGCTAGGAAAAACCCCCTGTGGATATCGCCCCAGAGGCGCTACATAAAAAGAGCTAGCTATGGAAGCATGGTTAACTTACAAACAAATACTTTAAAAACCAGTTCTACGGACTGGGAAATTAAACCAATACAAGAGTTAAGGCAAATAAATGAGACAATAAGCTGGTTTCAGTATTATCAAATATGTGAGGCATACAAGAAGGACCGGGAACAGGGGTTCTCGGAAGGAAATGACCATTGGGACAGAATCATGAAAACTAAGATGAAAACTACAAGTGCCATATACAAATTATTACTAACCTGGTCAACGGAGGAGGAACAAATTAAAGAGTGCCAAATTAAATGGGCACAAGATCTAAGATGCACTCTGTACCAATATCAATGGGAGGAAGTTTGGAGAAAAAGCTAAAGTACACAGCTGGGACAGATATTCGGAAAATTGGCTAAAAATGCAATTTAGGTGGCATTTATATCCTGCTAGACTAGCTAAGTTTACAATTGGAAGTTCAAACAAATGCTGGAAATGTAACAAGGAGCTCGGAACATACATGCACCAATGGTGGGAGTGCAAACGGGTGAAGAAATTTTGGGCAATAATACATACAGAGACACAGAAAATTATAAAAGCAAAATATAGAATAGACCCAAAAGTATATCTATTAGGTTTCTCAATCCCAAATTTAAGCAAAAACCAGGACAAAATGTTATTTTTACTGTGTACAGGTGCCAGATTAACGCTGGCAAAAAGATGGAAGGAAAGCAAGATACCAACCGTAGAAGACTGGAACAGCAAGATCTTGGACATTATCCAGATGGATATACTATCACAGAAACTGTCCGAGAAGAAGGAAAAGACTGAATGGTCAGGCTTCAGAGACTATATGATGAATAAGGGAATACCCTTTCCAGTGAAGCTAGAGAACATATGACTGGGCTTCCAACTGCTACTGTCTTAGTAAAAAGATTGTGTGATAAAGAACAGTGCATATATTTTTGAACAATTCAATTTCTGTAAGATTACCTTGAGAAAATGTTGGGAAGCCAATAACCCCCCCCTACCCTCACCCCCTACTGTTGGACGGACGTTCTTTGTTAACATCTAATCGTCCTGTGCACAAAACCAATAAAAATTATTAATAAAAAAAAAAAAAAAAAAACACTTTGGTTTCATGGTACTTTAACTTTTATATTACATTTTACTGTGTTCTTTAGGTGCTGTATACCCCTTTGAATCCCATGATGGGTGAAAAGTGGGATATAAAATACACAAATAAAATGTCTTTCTAAGGAGATGCAGGGAATGGGTGGCTCTTGAGGAATTTCTGGACTACAGTTCCATCAGCCTTCACCAAAATAACCTCTCCCTCTCTCTCCCTCCCCCTCTCTCTGAAGATGTGTCTGGTTTGCAAAGCATAAGCTCTAACAGTGAACAGTATAAGGTGTTCATTGGGGCTGTGCAATCATGGTTCTAAATGTTTCTAAAGTACTTACAAAACTAAAATTCTGAGGGTGAAAACTAGGTGGCGATGGTACTTTGTTTCTATAGTGTTGCTAAACTTCTGTTGGTGAAATGTTCACCACCAGAACTTTAGCAACACTGTTCTGGTGGGATATTCTGGGAATTACTCCCCAAAAGTATTTTTTTCAATCCATGGTTGATTAGCCATTGGTTAAGTTGGGGGGAAAAACAGGGGTGGAAATGAGAATTCTGAAGAATGGGGTAAAAATTTATCAATTTTTGACCAGGGACCACTCTCCAACATTAGTACCAAAAAGGTTATGAATCAGTTTTTGGTCAACTTTAGATTTGGTTTGGTTATTTGGGGTGCTGATTCAGAAAAATGCATTAGACCGACCACATCAGCTTTAGTTTCTGAAACAGAACATATGCCATCCAGTAGTCGCCATCTGTTCCACCACAGAAAACCATATTTAATAATCTAGAGCTAATGTGGTAGTAGTAATCTTTCATGGGTAGTCAGCTTCTCCCCTCCCAACATCCCTGTTGCTTTGGTATTATAAGAGGGTTTCATGAGACCAGTCACACTAATTGCTGTGTGGTTTTGAGGCAATGATGTAGTAATGGTGAGACCGTATTTTCGTTCTTGCAGACCACTGGTGGTCCACGGATAACAGGTTGGGAACCACTGACATAAAAGTATGTGCTTCTGAAAATCTTACCATTCTAGATCTGCAGCAAGTAACCGGAGGTTTTTGGTCTTTCTCTCCCTTCTTTGTGTTTTCTTCATTGGTATTTGGTGTTTCACACAATGGGTCTTTGTGAAAGGCTTTCACTCTTTCCAGAAGTTCTGAATTCTGTGGAAGGGGCAAAAATGAAAGACTGAGGAATTTAAGATCTGGAGATGGTTCCAGTTTTGAGGTGGCCAAAATCGCACCATCAGATATCACACCACTCCAACTAGTACTATATTGTCAGAAGCCGCCATGGTAAATTTCCTTCAGGTGCTGAGAGTAATACCATATTGGGCCATTGTGGGAATTTTTAATAGCCATTATGTTCAGCCACTTAGAGAACTGTAGTAGAAGAAAAACCTAAAGGTGGCCCTATGGCAGGTATCGTTGATGGCTCCTGGCAGGGGAATGGCAGCTACTCCATGATGACAGGAATCAACATCAGTCTTCTTAAAAGATCTCTTCAGGTTAAAAACACTTATGAGCCAAGTATTCCCAGTGTATGCATACATAATCTCAACTGCTCTCTTTCCGAATTATCTCACCATTTGAAAAAAATTCACAGGGTACTGTTACACAACAAAACAGCCAAGAGGTATGCAGATTTATGATATCACAATGTTTTCTGGATCACAATGCACTTTGTCAGATACTTTGGTATCTTTGTACCAAAGTACACTACCTTCGTCAGGTACTTTGTTAATAGCCATTACTAATAATATCACTGTCAATACTTTCTGCATCATGTTTTACTCGGATCTGCACTGATCCAGCAATGCATATCTGCTATTAAAACAATATTCTACCCATCTTAAAGAAGGCTAGACATTGTAGGCTACGAGTCCTTGGTTGTCATTTCAATACAGGAGAGGACAATATAACCTTTTCCATCATTTTTCAGTAGCAGGATGTAATCCAACAGAAATCTGGACCTATGCAAATCCATATTTCCATGTCATAATCAGCAGTGAAGCAAATTAAATATAAAAGTTCAAGATGGGGCAAATTGTTCTCACCTTCCCTGTGGCTCGAACTCCCAGTTTCTTACAGAGCTGTTGCAACTGGGCTCTTTTTAAAACACTGTAGTCCAATGTTGTTCTACGAGGAGGAGCATGTTGAGGAGGGGTGGAAGCCAATTTGGCTGTTTTGCGGCTTTGTCTGGGCATCCCAAGATCTCTACAAAAAAAAGGCAGAAATCAGAAGAAACAAAATTAGCCCCTACTTTCCTTCATTATTGGTGTCCAAGAGCAGATGAAGCTTCAAAACAGCCTTCACTTGCAGCAAGAGTGGGGAAACTCTCTTAGAACAAAATTCAATTTCAAAGATGTTTTTCAAGATTGTAGCCCAGGAGAACAAGATCTGCCTTTAGGACCTGAGGTTACTGAGGCCTAACTTACAGGAAAGACAATGTGTCTGGCAGAAAAATATATCTCTTCTTCGCCCATATAAAAGCAGATAAATCACTGACGTAATGGTTACCAGGCAGTTTTTCTTCCCCTTTCATTGGTAATTTAGAGGCCATCTAAATTATGAAGAGGTTCAGATAAGAAACAGAAGGCCAAGACACAGATGATGTTCAACTTGTACCAAAGTAAATCATTTCTACAACAGAGCACTCACTTATACATTGCATTTCTGTGCTATCTGCAAATAAACCCACGAGATTGGTAGTTTAAATGTGAAACACACTGATCCTGTATCCTAGATTATGTTTCAATAAGGGCGGTATTATGATATCACAACATCCTATAAAGCAAACAAAGTCACTATTATTTGGGATCAAAAGTTAGAAGGCTTGTCAACTTCCTTCTGCAGCTACATGTCTTAACACCCTACTCCTTTTGTAATTGCATGACATTCCAGCCACAATGATACTACTAGAATCGAGACTGAGGTAGCCAGTTATGTAGATGCCAATGTTCATGCAAGAAATTTTGCTACCTCAGACAACCCCTCTTCCTTTCTATATTCAGAAACTCCAGTTGAAAACTAGAAATGGAACAGCATCCTCCACTGGATCCGAGAATAATAGGCCAGATTAGGAGACTAGAACAGGCCGTACGTCACATTCTTCTTTGACGTCCTACAGCTAGCAGGCTCAGAAGGAACAGCCAGTGTCTTTCCACAGTTGTCTTACTAAAGGTACATTTACTTACTGTATGTACCTATGCCACTTAGTGCCAAAGCCTGGGTAATCAGTTCCATGGCCACTACATGGTAGCTCCAGTACAAATAATGGAATAAACATAGTCTTTACCAGTAGCATTCAAACAACACAGTCTCCACATTTCAACAGCATTCAGAATGCTAAAAAATGATGTTTTAAATTTATATACAACTAGCTTGGGGACCCGGCGGTGCCCGGGTTATTTGAGGAAAGCATTGAGCCACAGTGCTCTAAGGAAGTGAATTAAAGTACTGCAAGTCCCATCATCTATGGTCCATCCTTCCTCAAACTGCACCAGGATGTAGGGTGCGTCTTGGGGGGTCTGTGTGCCAAGTTTGGTCTTGTTCTGTCATTGTTGGGGGCCTAGTCAGGAAAATCAAGTTGAGGAAGCCTAACAATATCCCATGAGCGGGGGCCTAGTCAGGAAAATCAAGTTAAGGAAGCCTTGTTGTCAATTTTGGGCCTGGTCTGTGATTTATAAGGGCTGCAGTGTTGTTTGGGAAGTGAATGAGGTGAAGGTACTGCAAAATCCCATCATTCGTAGCCCATCCTGCCCTAAACCACACCAGGTTGTGAAGTGGGCCATTGGGCCCCTGTTTGGTCCTGATCCGTCATTGCTGTGGGCTGCAGTGGCTGACTGCCTAAGGCCTTTTGCTTTCCCTCTGAGTCACCTTAGAAATGTATTGGGTGAAGGTACGGAACATTCCATTTCCACCAGAAAAAACTGTCAAATGGCTAACTTCAACTCCAGCCATTTATGCCTGCCTCAGGCCCTTTCCTTTCCTCTTTGTGCTGTGTTGGAATGTTGGGTGGCTGGCCAGTCAGAGCCATTTATGCAAACAATCCCGGAGTGGCAGCCAATCGAAACGCTGCCACATATTCCTCCCACCGCTCGGCCGCAAACACTGACTATTATATACATAGACATAAATAGAGAGAAGATAGATAGATTTACCCACAGCTGGGTGCCAGACTGTCTACAAAAGACAATTCTGATACAATGTGATAAATAAGATAACATGCTTTGTATAACTATTAGAAGCACAGAAGATACCAATTCAGGTGTAGAGATGAAAGCATTATGCTTGAGACTATAACAATTGCATTTTCCAAGTATCTGTATTGTTCAAGCTAAAACAGGAAGGCAAGACCTATATAAGCTATCCATTTTTAGCATCCATTTGAAGGAGGGACACAATTGGGGATTTGTGTCCCTCCTTCAAATTGCATCATGAGTTTTTATCCTTATTCCCGGCTTTCAAATTTATTGTATTGATAGGAAAGGGATTAGAAACACAACAGGAAACAAGATAATGAAAAAATCCATTGTGCAAGATAACTAGCAAAATTTGATGCTGCAAAAAGAAGAAAAAAATCTTAAAGAATGAAACGGATGGGTGGACGCCGTTTTCTCCCAACTTGCATCCACCAGTGTCTGCATCTCTTTGTCAAATACCTGTGTGTTGGCAGATCATAATAAGGTTGCATTCTAGGCAGAGAGTAGAACACTCTCAGTATAACCAATGGCATAGTGTACAAGAATGCCCGATATTGTTTTATTTTTACATTGAAGGTAGTATTTCAAATTCTGATTAGCTGAATTTTTTAAAACTTAAAATGGGCCCCACACAAACCGAGCATACTCTGGAATGTGTCCATCACAGTCCTGCAGTCAGACATACAGCTCTTTGGAGAGAAATTGTTTTATGGATACTTTCACACTGCCCAATTATATGATTCTCCTTTAACTGCCATGAGAACAATAAACTGGGTCAGACAGCAAAAGTGCAGCCAGGAAATCAGAAGATGATTGCTTCTTGGGAGGAGAGCAATTACCTATCTCGATAAAATAGTTAAGAGTAGAGACATCACACTGGCAACAAAGATCCTCATAGTTAAGGCAGTGGTATTCCCCATAGTAACCTTTGGATGAGAGAGCTGGACCATAAAGAAGGCGGAGCGAAGGAAGATCGACGCTTTTGAACTCTGGTGTTGGAGGAAAATTTTGAGAGTGCCTTGGACTGCAAGAAGGTCAAACCAGTCCATACCCCAGGAAATAAAGCCTGACTGCTCACTGAAGGGAAAGATATTAAAGACAATGATGAAACACTTTGGCCACATAATGAGAAGACAGGAAAACTTGGAAAAGTTGTTGGGGAAAATGGAAGGAAAAAGGAAGACCAAGGGCAAGATGGAAGGATGTTATCCTTGAAGTGACTGGATTGACCTTGAAAGAGTTGGAGGTGGTGCCTGCCAACAGGGAGCTCTGGCGTGAGCTGGTCTTTGAGGTCACGAAGAGTCAGAAATGACTGAACGAATAAACAACAAACAAACTGCCAATCCTAGAATACTACAGGATGGAACAATGGCCTCAAGAGAGGAATCAGAGTCTTATAATTGGGTTGCGTGGAAAGGCATACTACCTTCTCAAAAAAAAACTTGTGAAATATGGTTTGAAAGCTACTTTACTGGAGGCTACCTAGATGAATTAACAGTATAACTATCCTATTTACAAGGAAGGGATAGATGCTTAGAGTTTCTTTTTCAAAAATTGGCTTAAATAATTTGATTTTAACAGGCTTTTCTTTGAGTACTTAACATTGTTTAGAATACATGTAAATAGGTCATAAGACTATGTTTCATTATGCTGGCATCTCATGGAGACAATAGAAAACAATAAAATAATGTAATAATTAGTACATACTTTCTCTGCAGAAGATTTTGACTACGGCTCAGGAAGGACTCGAATCTGAAACACAGGAAAATCAATTTTAAAAAGCACAATTATACTTTCCAAAACTTTTGTCCCCCAGATATGTTGGACTAACATATTGGGAGTGTTCAAGGTAAGCGGTGCATAAAATGTGCTGATATCTTTAGTTATTGATTGGAGATAATAGTCATATTGTTGCTGTCTCACTTCCCTTATCCATTACGAACATGAGCAGGGTGGGAATGGAATTCTGATGTTATCAGGACACAATATGGACTTCAGTGAAGGGCCTGCCTCAAAAGTGACATCCAGCCTGCCACCTTACTTCAGAGGGTGCAGGACCTTTAAACTCCTAATCCAAGTTACAACAATGCTGTGACTAGAGTAAGTGTTAAATTGGGGGTAAGCATGTTGTCATGATGAAGCTCCACCATTTCTCACTAGACGAGAAGTGATAGGTGTCACAGCCTGCCATCACTCATATAAAATCAGTAACATTTATTAAGTGAAGAATAATTCCAGATGAAATTTGTACACTTTGGCATAGAGCAACAACAGTTCAACCTCTGCTGAAGCCCATTAAGGAGTCAGTTCACAGCATCAGAAGTAACAAAGAGAATTGATTTTATTTACCCATCACTCTTATATAAAGGACCATCCTGAATCTTCCAGTACAGTTGAGGCAGCAAGCAGAACAGGACACAATTTGTTAGCAGAACGCTATCACCCTACAGCAGGGCTGCCCAGGAAGTTGATCGTGATCGACCAGTCGATCCCGGGACCGAAGGAGGTCGATCCCAGCCGGATGGGGCACTTCTCAGAGGGGGGCGGAGCCAGGCCGTGCCAAGCCCCGCCCCCGCGGCTTCACACTCCCAGCAGCTTGTCCAGGCTTGAGGATGGCAGTGCCAAGCCAGCCTTGTGCTAGCTATGTCACCACTGGCTTGCCATCCTCAAGCCTGGAGAAGCTGCTGGGAGCTCCAAAGCCAGAGGGGAGGGGGTGGGGCTTGGCACAGCCTGGCTTTGCCCCCCTCTGGCTTCCGCTCTAGCAGCAGCTTCTCCAGGCTTGAGGATGGCAATGCCAAGTCAGTGGTGGCATAGCTAGCACAAGGCTAGCTTGGCATTGCCATCCTCAAGCCTGGAGAAGCTGCTGGTAGAGTGGAAGCCAGAGGGGAGCGGAGCCAGGCTGCGCCAAGCCCTGCCCCCACCCCCCCTCCCCAGCCTTGAGGAGGTAGGTAGATCTTTCTGACTTGGTTTTATTATAAGTAGCTCGCGTGCTGAAAAAGTGTGGGCACCCCTGCCCTACAGATATCATTCTATTACAACTGCCATCAGCCTTAGTCAGCATATTTAATAGTGAGAGATGATAGGAGTTAAGCAGTATAAGCTATGTTTCTCTAAAATCACAAAGTATGCAAATAATGATGCTGTCAAGGTGATGCAGGCCATATGGCAGCAAATATGAAAAACACAAGAATAGCCATCAGACTGGGGGGGGAAATCAACTTCTATCCCCATACCAAAAAAGGGAAATGCTAAAGAATGCTCAAACTTTCGTACAGTGGCTCTTATTTCTCATGCCAGTAAGGTAATGCTCAAGATCCTGCAACAAAGGCAGAGGAATGAGAGACCAAATTGCCAATATCTGCTGGATAATGGAGAAAGGCAGGGAGTTCAGAAAAACATCTATTTCTTTTTTATTGACTATTCTAAAGCCTTTGTCTGTGTGGATCATAATAAACTGTGGCAAGTTTTTGGTGATATGGGGATACGAAGCCACCTTGTCTCTCACCTGAGGGATCTGTATAATGACCAAGTAGCAACAGTAAGAACTGACCATGGCACAACAGACTGGTTCAAGATTTGGAAAGGTGTACAGCAGTGTTGTATATTCTCATGCAATTTACTCAACTTGTATGCAGGACACATCGTGTGATGTGCGGGGCTTGGTGAATGCAAGGCTGGGGTTAAAATTGCTGGAAGAAACATTAACAACCTTAGATATGTAGATGATCCCACCTTGACGGCCGAAAGCGAGGAGGAGCTGAGGAGCCTTTTAATCAAGGTGAAAGAAGAAAGCGCAAAAGCTGGGCTGCAGCTAAACATAAAATAAAAAAAAACAAGATTATGGCAACCAGACTGATTGATAACTGGCAAATAGAGGGAGAAAACATGGAGGCAGGGACAGACTTTGTATTTCTAGGCGCAAAGATTAGTACAGACACAGACTGCAGCCAGGAAATCAGAAGATGCTTACTTCTTGGGAGCAGAGCAATCTCGATAAAATAGTGAAGACTGGCAACGAAGATCCGTAAAGTCAAAGCAATGACATTCCATTGCATTTAATTTATTGTTTAATGAACTGTATAATGTGTTTTTAATGATTTTAAAAATGTTTTCAATGTAATTTTGACTGTTTATATGGTGATAGCAGCATATGGTGCTTGTGTGAGGCCACCCTGAGTCCCCCTTTGAGGGGCGAAGGGCGGGGTAGAAATGCATGAAATAAATAAATAATTCAATGTAGTAACCTATGGATGTGAGAGCTGGACCTTAGGGAAGGCTGAGCGGAGGAAGATAGATGCTTTTGAACTGTGGTGTTGGAGGAAAGTTCTGAGAGTGCCTTGGACCGCAAGAAGATCCAACCAGTCCATACTTCAGGAAATAAAGCCCGACTGCTCACTGGAGGAAAGGATATTAGAGGCAAAGATGAAGTATTTTGGCCACATCATGAGAAGGAAAGCTTAGAGAAGACAATGACGCTGGGGGAAATGGAAGGAAAAAGGAAGAGGGGCCGACCAAGGGCAAGATGGATGGATGGCATCCTTGAAGTGACTGGCTTGACCCTGAAGGAGCTGGGGGAGGTGATGGCCGACAGGGAGCTCTGGTGTGGGCTTGTCCATGAGGTCACAAAGAGCCGCAAGCGACTGAACAAATAAACAACAAAATGGCCACTTTGATTACCACGGAAAGGCCTTGCCTCAAGCAGAGAAGAGTTCTTTCTCCCACCTTGGACATTATGCAGATATATAAACCTCTGATGTCTAGTTTCCAATATACTTCACAACCTCTGAGGATGCCTGCCATCAGGGCCATAGCCAGGATTTTGATTTGGGGGGCTGAGTTTGATTGGGGGGGAGTTTGATGGGGGGCTGAGTTTGATTTGGGGAGGGGCTGAGTTTGATTTGGGGAGGGGCGGAGTTTGATTTGGGGAGGGGGCCGAGTTTGGTTTGGGGGAGGGCCGAGTTTGGTTTGGGGGGAGGGCCGAGTTTGGTTTGGGGGAGGGCTGAGTTTGATTTGGGGGGGGGGCTGAGTTTGGTTTGGGGAGGGGGCTGAGTTTGATTTGGGGAGGGGGCTGAGTTTGATTTGGGGAGGGGGCTGAGTTTGATTTGGGGAGGGGCTGAGTTTGATTTGGGGAGGGGCGAGTTTGATTGCAGGGATTGGGGGCTGAGTTTGACTTTGGGAGGGGGCTGAGTTTGATTTGGGGGCTGAGGGGGAGTTTGGTTTGGGGAGGGGGCTGAGTTTGATTTGGGGAGGGGGGCTGAGTTTGATTTGGAGGGGCTGAGTTTGGTTTGGGGGATTGGGGGCCGAGTTTGGTTTGGGGAGGGGGCTGAGTTTGATTTGGGGCTGGCTGATTGGCTGTTTGGTTTGGGAGGGGGCTGAGTTTGATTTGGGGGGGGGCTGAGTTTGATTTGGGGGCTGGGGGCTGAGTTTGACTTGGGAGAGGCTGAGTTTGATTTGGGAGGGGCTGAGTTTGATTGGGGGGGGGGCTGATTGGGGGAGGTGAGTTTGACTTGGGGAGGGCTGAGTTTGATTTGGGGGGCTGGGTTTGATTGATTGATTGGGGGCAGGGCAGAGTTTGATTTGGGGGGGGCTGAGTTTGATTTGGGGGGTTGAGGGGGAGGGGCTGCGTTTGTTTGGGGGTGGGCTGAGTTTGATTTGGGGGCTGAGTTTGATTGGGGGGCTGAGTTTGAGGGCCGGCTGAGTTTGATTTGGGGGGCTGAGGGGGGTGAGTTTGATTTGGAGGGGCTGAGGGCCTGAGTTTGATTTGGGGCTGATTGGGGGCTGAGTTTGACTTGGGAGAGGCTGAGTTTGACTTGGGAGGGGGCTGAGTTTGATTGCGGGGGGGCTGATTGGGGGGGGCTGAGTTTGACTTGGGAGGGGCTGAGTTTGAATTAGGAGGGGCTGAGTTTGATTGCGGGGGGGCTGATTGGGGGCTGAGTTTGATTTGGGAGAGGCTGAGTTTGAATTAGGAGGGGCTGAGTTTGATTGCGGGGGGGCTGATTGGGGGGCTGAGTTTGACTTGGGAGGGGGCTGAGTTTGAATTAGGAGGGGCTGAGTTTGATTGGGCAGGGAGGGGGCTGAGGCTGAGTGAGAGAGGGCCTACCCTAGCAAAGCTTTTGTATCATTATCCCAATACCTCCAACCATATGGGATATATTGGGCATATTGATCAGATCATGATATGAATACACATAACAGTTTAGATAATGTACCAGTAAGGCCTTCTCGTGGATCACCCCCTACATGCCTGCCTGCCATAGATGTGGGCAAAACGTCAGGAGAGAATGCTTCTGGAACATGGACATACAGCCTGGAAACCTCACAGCAACCCAGAATTCCATTTCATTCCAAACTCATGCCTACTCACAGCAATATCCAGCGCGCCCTTTGCAAGGAAAAGCCGAGCAGCGCGAGGAGGGGAGGAAGAGACGGCCGGCGCCCACGCCTTGCTCTCAGCTGCTGCAAAGCCCACAGGGAGGCGGGGCCGCCCTTTCAAACGCCGCGCGCTCCTTCGCCCCGCCCACCAAGCGGCTTCTCCCAAAGCCACGCCCCTCCGCCGGGGGTCCTTGTGCGCCTGCGCAAAGATGGCGGCGCCCAGGAGTGAGGTGGCTTTGAGTTGAAGCGCCTTCCTTGCTTTCTGTTGTTTTGGGTCGCCTTGATTCCCCCTTCCTCTGGCTTTGCCCTTCCTCAGGCTTGTGGAATAATGTGCCACCTTCCTTGAATTCAGCTTTTGCTTTTTCTTATTCGAAAAGCGAGTTTAAACTGGTTTAAAGGACTCCCTTTTACCTCAGGGTAAGTAATTTTGATTTATTGGATGCCTTCAAGTGGACTCTTTCTTATCAGTGCATCTACACCAGGCCTGGGCAAACTTAGGCCTTTGAGGTGTTTTGGACTTCAACTCCCACAATTCCTCACAGCCTCAGGCCCCTTCCAAAGGAAGGGGCCTGAGGCTGTGAGGAATTGTGGGAGTTGAAGTCCAAAACACCTCAAAGGCCCAAGTTGGAAGGGGCCTGAGGCTGTGAGGAATTGTGGGAGTTGAAGTCCAAAACACCTCAAAGGCCCAAGTTGGAAGGGGCCTGAGGCTCTGAGGAATTGTGGGAGTTGAAGTCCAAAACACCTCAAAGGCCCAAGTTGGAAGGGGCCTGAGGCTCTGAGGAATTGTGGGAGTTGAAGTCCAAAACACCTCAAAGGCCCAAGTTTGCCCAGGCCTGGTCTACACTGTAGAATTGATACAGTTTCGCACCACTTTAACTACCATGCCTGAATAATAAGACTGTCTGGATAGGTCTGCTGGAAGAGACCCGTCCTCACTTGTGTCTTCAATTTCAACAGCTGATTTAGTTATCAGAGCTCTACCAGCGGGTCCTTCCACAATTTTGGGGCAGCTGACGAAAAGGTCCTCTGGGTGGTGGTTGCCAGTCGGGTTCTGGCTGGTTGGAGTAGATGCCCAAACACACAACAGAAGTGTAATGAGTTGTCAGATGTGTAAATTCCCGGGGAGATTTGAACTCGTGACCCTCTAGGAATTCGGGATATGCGGATATAGTCCGCCAGGGAGGAGGCATTCAGCCGTACTCGTATTAATCTGAGTTCCTTCTCTTCAAGATCTAGGGCTAGAGCAGGGGTGCTCACACTTTTTCAGCATGCAGCTACTCTTAAAGCAATCAAGTCCAAAAGATCTACCTGCCCCCGCCGCTGCGCGCTCCTGCCGCCATGCGCGCTTGTCACCACGCATGCTCCTGCTGCTGTTTTCCGCCCGCGCAGCGCTTCTTTTGCCTGCGGGGCATTGCAGGAGGGAGAAACCATGAGGCGGGGCACCCAGAGGAAGCGCTCCGCCCTGCCTGTCTCGCCAACAACAGAGGCTGCACAGCTGCTTCTGGACGAGAGAGAGGCGGGGGCTCCCCCCAGAGGCCCCGCCTCGTGCTTCCTTCTTCCTGCAATGCCCCGCAGGCGAAAGAAGCACCGTGAGAGCGGAAGTCAGCAGCAGGGGTGCGTGTGTGTGCAGGGTGTGCGCGCGCATGGCAGGAGCGCCCCATCCAGCTGGTGAGGCCCGAAGATCACCTGGAAGAGGGCTGAAGATCTACTAGTAGCTCCCGAGCTACCTAATGAGCACCCCTGGGCTAGAGGGTGTGTCCATATTAATAGAGTTATTGTCATCACCGGTAAGCAGAGGCCGGTCCTGAATGATATCAGCCCTTTGCTGTTGGTCAAATATAATAAAATCAGGATTCATAATTACAAAAGTAATAGCTACCCTAGACACACTAGGTTTAGACAACTAAGAAACAAGCAGGGCTATATATACAGCACAAACACACAACAGAAGGGTAATGAGTATGTAATACATCTATATTAATATCATATAGCAATTATATATTTATAACAATTATATAAACTTTTACCCCCTGAAGTCCAAAGCATGTAATGAACGTATCTAGCTCCTTCAATGCAGATGCCCTCCAGAAGACTGAAGTGTGTGGGGAGGATTTATTTATTTATTTATTTACATTTATATTCCACCCTTCTCACCCCGCAGGGGGCTCAGGGCAGATCACAATGCACATATACAGACAAACATTCAATGCCATTGACATACAGCATATATAGACAGACATAGAGGCAATTTAACATTCCAGAAATCATTTAAATTTAGCCTCCCCACAAATTTCCTACTTGGCACATGCAACTGTCTTTCGGGTTGCAAAGGTCGACAACAAGCTACACAAATTGGTCGAGAGCTCACCCCGACCTGGCCAGGCCTCGAACTCATGACCTTCTGGTCAGTAGAGATCTTATGCAGGATTGCGTGGGAGAAGGTGATCCTTTAGGTAACCTGGACCCAAACCGTGTAGGGCTTTAAAGGTCAAAACCAACACCTTGTACTTTGCCCAGAATCTAATTGGCAGCCAGTGGAGTGACTTTCGATAGGTGTGATATGCTCACTCTTAGATGTTCTTGTAGCCAATATGGCTGCTGTATTTTGAACCATTTGGAGTTTCCAAACTTGGTACAAAGGTAGCCCAATGTAAAGTGCGTTGTAGAAGTCCAACCTTGAGGTTACCAGTGCGTACACTATTATCTTCAGGGCCATCAAATCTAGGAAGGAGTGCAGCTGGTGGATCAGCCAAAGCTGATAGTAAGCACCCCTGACCATTGCATCTACCTGGGCTGACATTTGGAGAGACGGATGCAGAAGCGCTCCCAAGCTGCGCACACAGTCTTTCAGGGAGAGTATAACCCTCATCCAGAACTGGTTGATACACCTCCATTTCCAGATAAGGACCCTTGATGCCAAGCACCTCTGTTTTGTTTGAATTACTATGAATACTACGGAACCACAGGAGTTGCAGTTCAGTAAGGTGCCAGCACTCTTTGGCTAAAGAACTTGTAAAACTACAAGCCCCCCATGATTCCATGATGGTGAGCTGTGTCAGTTAATGTGGTGTTGTTGTTCTACAAGTAGTAATAGTTGTTTTGTGTTTTGAGCAATTAATGTGGTGTCACACTCCATTAAATCAGCAGTGTAGATTCACCCTGGGATTTCTTGAGAAGATTTGTTCAGAGTGGATTTGCCATTGCCTTCCAGAGAGAGAGAGAGAGAGAGAGAGAGGTTTGCCCAAGATCACACAGCAGGTTTCTATGGCTAGGCATGGATTTGGATCCTTATTCTGTAGAGCAGTGGTTCCCAATCCTTTCTTTGGCCATGCCTCACATTTTTATTTAATTATTTATTTATACCCCGCTTTATCTCCTCAAAGGGGACTCAAAGTGGGTTGACGTAAAAGCATTAGTATACCATTTAAAATATGCAAACATTAGAACAGAATTAAACACGAACAGCACTAAAATCCATCAAAATATATTCAAAGTTAATTAAAAACCAAAGCACCCCCCTGACTAGATCTTAAATGCCTTCATATTTAAAAGCCTGTCTGAATAAAAAGGTTTTAGCCTGCTGGTGGAAGGACAACAGAGAAGGGGCCATTCTGGCTTCCCTGGGCAAGGAGATCAAGAGTCGAGGGGTAGCCACCGAGAGAAGGCCTACTCTCTTGTTCCCACCAACCGAGCTTGAGATGGAGGTGGAACTGAGAGAAGGGCCTCCCCTGAAGATCTCTGAGCCCAGGCAGGTTCGTACAAAAAGTTGCAGTCAGCCAAATAGCCTGGACCTGAACCATCTAGGGCTTTAAAGGTTATAACCAGCACTTTGAATTGTGACCGGAAACAGACTGGTAGCCAGTGGAGCTGCTGCTACAGGGGGGTTATCCGCTCCCTGTAGCCAGCCCCAGTTAGCAAACTGGCTGCAGCTCTTTGAACCAGCTGAAGTTTCCAGTTACGCATCCAGCTAAGCACCTCTAAAATCCTGATGCCACATATAATTCTTATAACTCAAAACATTACTCTGCGCTTCCCTTTTTGTACCTCTCTCCTCTGGAGAACATTTTCTGTCCTAATAATTAATCCCTTCTGTCCATACCATTTTTTTCCATAAACTTCATCAGTACTGCCCAATCTCTTGCGTGTTCCCCCCTGCAAATCTTATCTCAATTGAATTGCTCTCCTTAAAAAGCATATTGCCCCCCTGTGGGGCATGTTCCCCACCTTAAGAACCAGTGCTATAGAGTCGCAGTCCAGCATTCAGACCACTGCACCATGCTAACTACAACATGCAAATATGCTTTTCTTTTCTTGTTTGGGTTTCTAATAAACTCTTTTCTCATGCATCCTTTAAATCTTCAAGTTAGCAGCTCTAGTTAAGAGTCAGTAGGTCCTCCACAAGCCTCAGTTCAGTGATATTCAAAAAATTGTGTTAATTATCTCAGAATATGTACAACCTTGTACAGTATCTTCCACGGTAATTGATGTATTGTTAGCTGTTAACATAATGAATATATGCACATGTGAGGAGGTGATTTATACATTAATGAGAATCATAAAATGTTTCTGATTGAATCCGACCAAAGGTCTACACAGTAAGAGCCAGAAGCTCTGTCACAAGCCTCAGTCCAGTGAAAGGAAAAAGCAACCCCCTTCAGCCTCTCAGTTCTCTCGCCCTCCCCTTGTCTGCTCATCTTTATTTTAGCCAATTATTATTTTATTTCAAATATTTTAATATTTTAATTAATCCAGCTGCTGAAAAATAGAGTGTGATGTGTTTACATTCACATCTTTATGCCAGCCTCACATGCACATGGTTTTTACATTGTGCAGCTTTTAGAGAGAGACTGAATGCATTCGTTGCTTTCTGTAAACCTCATGAGTGCACACGTTCACTTTGCAAGGTTTGCACTGAGACTGTGAATGTGTTCATCTCTCTGCAAGCCTCGCAAATGCACAGATTCACTCCTCAGGGCTTTCAGAAAAACGATAGATGTATCCACACTGCCGAGTTAATGCACTTAGACATCACTTTAATTGCCAAGGCTTAATACTATGCAGTCACAGGAGTTGTAGTTTTACAAAATGTTTTAGACTTCTCTGCCAGAGAAGAGTGGTACCTTACCAAACTACAGAACTTTAGGATTCCATAGCATTGAGCCATGGTAGTTAAAGTGGTGTTGAACTGCATTAATTCTCCAGTGTAAATGTACCCTATGAGTGTATTCACCTAAAAAAGTTGTAGGGCAGTGGCCTCTGCTGCTGTCCTGTGCCTTTTTTTTATAGGAACCTGACCATCCATGTTTTTGGCTGTCTATGTGGGTTCCTGGAATGAATCCTTTGTGGATATGGAGGGCCCAAGAATTAAATAAGTGGCTTCTTTTGGGAGAAATTTCCTTTAGATAGTTGGTACACCATCAGAGATCTGTTCATTTTAAACATTTGAATGAATGACACAAACAAAAATCAAAGTTACTTTCTGGAAATTTCAGAAGATGAAGATGTATATCTTTCTGAACCTATGTTTGGCCAAGGGCATTTACCACTAGTGTATGTGTCTCTGAATAGGGATGTTTCAGTAATAGAAAATTTGAAAAGTATCATTGCTTTACATTTAAACTGAATCTTTGTATGTTGTCAGTCTGATATTTTCTCCTCTTTTTTACAGCCTGCTTTAATTCTAATTCTAATTGCTTTTTTTAGATTCCCTGATATACGTTACAGAATGTGGTTCCTTTGCCACAGATTCTTTGCATGTTCTTCGTGTTGGAGAAGACAGTTAAATGGAATCATTGACCCAATGAAATGGCGGAAGACATTCGTACCAAATTGTATCAGACCTATTTATAGTGAGACAGGGAAGTGGGAAAAAAAGTATGGATTGGAGACGAGGAAGAAAGTTGAAAGTTGGTGGCATTCAAGAATAAAGGAACAGTTCCAGAAAATAGACAAAATAGATGTAAGAATTATTGGTAACATTCACACCCCCCCTTTCTCCTCTTTATCAGTTATTCATTGTACTTAAAAATATTGATTAATGGTCATGTGTTGTATCTCATCATTCTATTGAGTTCATAAAATTGTGTCTGCTGACTAGCATCTCCTCTGCATGTATTAGCATTTCAGCCTTCAGAATATACATCTTCTACTTCATCCTTCCCATAGCAGTTGCCACCATCTTTGTCTGTTTATATCCTGTTTCCATGATAGCATGGAAATTAGGTCCAATTATCATTTAAACTTTTCTCCAGGATTTTTTTTCTTGAGGTGAGAACCAGAAGAACACAAAAGTGATAAGAATCATCTTTTCCTCCCATCAGGGTGGTCATTTTTAAATATCGGAATGGCAAGTAGTAATACAGCTAGTGAAACTCTCTCTCATTGTATTTGTGTACTAGGAAAAGTTCGTTGGTTACATTTTTTTTGCTTTTCATGCCCTGTAAAAGGGGTAACATCTGGGGAAAGCAGATGTCTATTTACAATTGATGAAAATTATTATGATGATTTTGATATCTTTTTCCATGTAAAAAAGGCCCATGCTTATGGGATTTCTTTCATTGCTAAGGGCCAGTAAAAAGGACTTGAAAGTTTTAAGCTCTGATCTAGGGTGAATCAATATGAGAGGTTTGAGGTTGAGCTCGTTGTTAGAGGAGACATTGCAATTTTTTTCATAGTCTTGGTCTGGAAATAAATTGACAGATGTTATAACAGCCAAATTCAAAGCAGTGGTTTTTGAAGCCCCATCTACACTGCCATATAATGCAGTTTCAAACACCGTTATATGGCAGTGTAGACCTGAGATTAATAGAAACTTAGCTTTGTGGGCTAAGGTAATAAAGTTACAGTTCAAAAACCACTCTTCATGCCAGGACGAAGTGGAACTTTCTCAAAGGCCTTTCCAGTCAGGCCCTATATCGAAGCATCTGATCCCAGGTTTTTTGCTTTAAACTGGATTATAGGAGTCCACACTGCCAGATAAACTGGGATAATCAGAAAACTTGGGATCAGATCCTGTCTGGAAGGACCCCAAATGGCTCCTTTTCAAGTGTTCCCCATAGATCTACTTCTAGGGCTAATAGCATGACCACAGGAGGCTTATTATTGTTTTGGTCCTGGTTTAGAATGAAACTATGGAAGGGATGTAGGGCCAAAGAATCACATACACCAAAATGTTTTCTGAGTACATTAGAAGTTAGAAATATTTTATAAAATTAGCATCCTAGTATATTTGAAATAAATTGTTTATCATAAATAAATATTTCACAGAATACTGCTGTGAACCAATTTAAAGGATTTTTAGTTGACTGTTCATACATGTTTCTGTAACTTAGTCTCCTGCAGTTGAACAGCCTCAGTTCGTAATGAGACTGTTCAGTTCATAAAAATTCCATTACCTATGGAATCATAACTTATATCATGCTGGTTGTATTGATAGGAGTGGTAGTGCCATACATCAGAAGGGCTCCAGATTGTTCGAGGGCTGTTGCTGACATTTTGGTCTTTTGTGTTCAAAGTATCTATAACCTTTGAGTATATAAAGGAAAACTTATAATTAAGCAAAAGCTGGGAAGTAGTAGTATGTGAAAAAGGTCATATTTAATATTGTATTTGTCAGCTTCTCTTATGCCAGAACATAAGTACTCCTATTTTTTATGAATATGAGTAAATATCTACCTCAGTTATTAAAATTCACCTTCACCATTAATTGGCTGGCAGTGAAAGATTCAGCTCTGGTTTTGAGACAAGCAGTATAAGGAGAAAACAAAATCACATGTAACCTTTAAAATCAAATGTGGTAAGAAGGCTTTCAGAATTAACAGTTTACAGACTATTTCTTTGTTTATTTTTTACTAGAAATCAAAACCAAAGTTTTATGTCCTTTCAATGTTTCCATACCCTTCTGGAAAACTTCACATGGGCCATGTTCGAGTCTACACCATCAGTGATACAGTCGCACGGTTTCAGAAAATGAGAGGATTACAGGTAATCTGTTGACAGTAGTTCATACAATTTTTAGGGTACATGCTGTGTATTCTTTTAGTGACAGAACATATCGAAGAACACATCAAAGCAGAAGTAACGATAATAAATTGTGAAAACCTAACCAAGATGATAAAGAAATGAATGGCCATATTGTTATTCTCCAACATATTCCTTTTTGTCTGTTCTTTATACGATCCATCCTAGTTCTTATTAGGCAATCTGGATTTACAACACAACTTTCCCTCTTTGAATATCTATACTTAATTAAAGTTTTCCACATTTTTCAAGCTTGCAGTCATTTTTAAAGAACTGCTGGCCTAGCAAAAGGAATTGGTTTCATTTTTCATACATTTCTCATTCTCTGAAACTAGTGCAGTTTTAAACACCCTGTAAAGGTGGCAAGTGACCTTTGAAAAGAAAAGATCTGTGTAAAAGGCTGACAGGTTATCTAGCCTTTTTACAGAATGCATTATATCATATAACACTGTTTAAATACAATAAACAATCATTGAAAGCCTAGCAACATAACTGTCATTACTGTTGTGTTTTTCTGGGTTTGTGCTCTTCTTTTTCCTATTCTCATTATCTGTTATGTGCACAATTTGTGACTTATTTTTCTATATACTGTATGTACTATTACTATTATAAATATTATTCATTTATAACAATTTATTATTATTGTTATTATTAGTGTATCTTTATCTGCCACTCTGTTTCTCTGACATCTGTACACTTCTTGTGTTGTTGCTCTTACATGCCTTCAAGTTGTCTCAAAGTTATGGCAATCTTGTCATAGTGTCTACTTGGTATGATTTATTTTCAGAAGAAGTTTGACATTGTCTTCCTCTGAGGGTAGACTTTTCCAAAATGATGCAGAAAATTATCATGACTGAATGAGGATTAAAATTTTGATCTCCAAGAGATCTAGTCCAACACTCAAAGCACTACATGCTGACTCATATACTTTTTGTATAAACTTACAAGGGTTGGAACTTTAATAGTGGCAACTATTTATTTACATATACTTACTTACCCATTGTCCGAGGATGATGGTCCTCCAAGATCTGTGTACTGACGGTGGGTCCGTAGATGACTGTGGAGCCCTATTCTTGATCTGCATCTTCTCCTGCAGTGAGGGCATCGGTTTCCAGATGGAAGACGAACCCAGTCAGGGTTGGCTTGATGCACCTTCCTCTTGGCACATTTCTCTCTTTCACCCTCCATTCGTGCCTCTTCAAATTCTACAGCACTGCTGGTCACAGCTAGCCTCCAACTCAGGGGTGGGCAATTACCGGCCCTCCAGGTGTTTTGGACTTCAACTCCCAGAAATCCTAACAGCTGGTAAACTGGCTAGGATTTCTGGGAGTTGAAGTCCAAAATACCTGGAGGGCCGGTAATTGCCCACCCCTGCTCAAACTGGAGCGCTCAAGGGCCAGGGCTTCCCAGTTCTCAGTGTCTATGCCAGAGTTTTTAAGGCTGGCTTTGAGCCCATCTTTAAATCTCTTTTCCTGTCCTCCAACATTCTGTTTTCCGTTCTTGAGTTCGGAATAGAGCAACTGCTTTGGGAGACGGTGGTCGGGCACCCGGACAACATGGCCGTTCTAGTGGAGTTGATGGCGGAGGACCATCGCTTCAATGCTGGTGGTCTTTTTCGGAGGCAGCGCTGATGGAATCGTTCCAGGAGTTGCATGTGACGTCTGTAGACAGTCCATGTCTTGCAGCCATATAGCAGGGTTGGGAGGACAATAGCTTTATAAAAAAGCACCTTGGTATCCCTATGGATGTCCCGGTCCTCAAACACTCTCTGCTTCATTTGGAAAAATGCTGCACTTGCAGAGTTCAGGCGGTGTTGAATTTCAGTGTTAATGTTGACTTTTGTGGAGAGTTGGCTGCCAAGGTAGCAGAAATGGTCAACATTTTCTAATGGTACACCATTAAGTTGCATTTCTGGCATTGGAGAGGGATTGGCTGGTGACTGCTGGAAGAGCACTTTGGATTTCTCAATGTTCAATGACAGGCCGAGCTTTTTGTATGCTTCTGCGGAGGTGTCTAGAGTGGCTTGTAGGTCTTCTTCAGAATGCGAACAAACAACATTGTCATCAGCATACTGGAGTTCTATAACAGATGTTGTTGTAACCTTGGTTTTTGGCTTTCAGTCTGCTGAGGTTAAATAGCTTGCCATCTGTCTGATAGATGATTTCCACTCCAGTAGGAAGCTTCCCATCGACAAGGTGAAGTATCATAGTGATGAAGATGGAAACTAAAGTTGGGGCAATAACACATCCCTGTTTGATACCAAGTTTTACAGTCCTTCAATATAGTTGCTAGCATTATGTACAACCCGTTTCCAACAATCTGAAAGTTGTAGGACACCTGTTGCAGCGCCTGTTCTGTTGATAGTTTGAATGGAGTGGTCTACTGCCGCAAGAATCTCTGGAACAGTCCTGAAGCGAATGCCACAAAGTGGTTCCTTCATCTTAGAAATTAAGTCAAAGTCACATGGTCTTAAGTCTGGGGAGTATCCTATGTAATAAAATAACAATAGAGTACAATAATGGGAATGTAATAATAATAGTAATAATAGAATAAAATAATAAATGTAACAATAAAAATAGAGAAAAATAATAAATGTAATAAAATAATAATAGAGTAAAATAATGTAAATAATAATAAACTGGGTAAAATAATAAATATAATAATAGGGTAAAATAATAAATAACCTTGACTCAGGTATAAGCTGGGGAGTAGCCTTTTAAAAATTCTATTTTGCTATACAGCAAATTAATTTCTGGTTCTCTTATTAAATAATGTCTCTTTCTTGGCCTAAGAGCTCACTGGAAAACAAAAGCACAGGAACATTGTGAGAGATTTTTCTATATGTGTTTTAATTGTTTAAAAAGGGTCATGGCAGATAGTCTCAGACTCTGTAGAAGGCCAATGTGGCCTGCAAATTTCTGCTTGTTTCCACTTCTTTGGCAGAGAGAAAGAAGGGTGGAGGAAGGAGAAATTGAAAGAAAGAAAGAAAGAAAGGAATGCAGTAGATGGAAGGAGAAAAATGTGATGGGACAACAAAATGAAAGGGAAAGAGTAATCTGAGAAGGAAAGATTATTTTTTAAAAATGCAGGAAGTAGAGTGTAAAAAGGGGAAGAGTGACAAATGAGATGGAGAGTGGGGAGCTGGCAGAAGAAATGCTGGGTGCATCTGCACTGTCGAATTAATGCATCTTAGCTTTTGTGGCTCAACACTATGGAATGACAGGAGTTGTAGTTTCACAAAGTGATTAGGTATCTTTGCCAAAGAGTGTTGGTACCTCACCAAACTACAAATCTCAGGGTTCCATAGCATTGAGCCATTGCTTTTAAAATAGTGCCAAACTGCATTAATTCTGCTGCATTGACAGAAAACTACAACTGGAAGGTAGAAGGGAAAATGCAGTTATGTTGAAGTACAGTTGTTCCTCCGCCTTCACTATTTTGATTATTCATGGATTTAATAAAAATATTATCTTTAGGAATCTATAGGTCCTCCAGTGTAACTCTAATGTTTAGGGAGAGCACCTTTCTAGGAATCCCTAAATCCTCCAGTGCAATTTTATGGTCAGCTTCCAGTTGGAAGACCAGTACATTCTTAGATGTTTTCTCATGTTAAAAAAAACAGAAACATTTTAATTTGTGAATTTTCTCTTCCACTGGAATGCTATGCCCCAAACCACAACGAATGTGGAAGGCTGACTGTAAATTTCACTACATTAAATGAAGCTTCTTTTTTTTGTGCCTTTAAGTCATTTCTGACCTGTACTTTTGGGTAAATGTGCATGCGAATCTAACAGTAGCTGATTAATCATTCATTTATCTATTTTACTATTTATTAATGTTTTTAATATTTAATATATTTTCTTTTTCTCTTGTGCAACAACTATAGGAAGGGGGTGCATACTGTATTTTTAAAAGATGGTTACGTATGACACAGCATTTGCTCCCTTTCTCTTGCACAACAGAATACATGCACTCCCTCAATTATGAACAAGATAGGTTCTGTAGGTTTGTTCTTAAGTTGAATTTGTATATGTAGCTCCAAAGTGCATGCACTTTGGCTAGCATGGGGAAGGGTTAACACTCCTGTGATATTTCTTTTGCTGTCTGTGTTCCTGTTCAGAAGATTTCACCTCACTTTCTGTCCCTGTGATAATTGGATTTTGAAAAATTTGATTTGTTGTGGAAAAAATGATTGTTGAGAAAGCTTCAGTTGAGACACCTGTTTCCTATGAATCCCCCTGTCGAGGGGTAGATTTCTCTCACTTTTTGTTGACTCACGCCTGTTCTTAATGAAGAGTCATTTGTAGGTTTGATGTTTGTAACTCGGGGACTTTCTGTATGCCATTATTAATCTTTTTTAAACTTCAATTTCTTGATTAATTAATAGCAATGACATTTTCTTTAACTCAATTTTTTTATCAAATTAGTCTAAATGATCAACTTTAACCGACTATGAGACAAATACAGTAAATTTTCTTGCAAGTCTGTTTTATCAGACAATGCTGTTGAGTTCCTGTGTCAAAGAACAGTGATTCAGACACTAAGGAACTAGTGGGAGTATCCATATGCTGTCTTTTGTGGTTTTATTCTTCCCTGTCCTAGCTTCTGTGAAATGAAAGAGATGTGTATAGCTTTGCTGGGGTTTATTATGTTTTTAAGATGGTAGCAACATCATTTGCAATTTTAGCCTTCTCTGATCTTGCTTCCACTCAGTCTCTTTGAATGTAATTCCCTTTGAATAGCATCCTTCCACTGAATACTGGATACATTTTTGTAACACCATTAACATTTATTTAGAATGAAGATGCAATGAATTTAGAGCAATACTTTTCCCTAATGCATTTTGAAAGCTACATTTGTCTCCATAGAAACAGATAATCTATGGATATTTGACAGTGGACGTAAAATGGTTTCTTTTATTTATATCTTTAGTACGGTATATTTTTCTCTATACTACTGGCTGCATAGATCTGTTTGAGAAAGTAATTCGTAATTCTTTTTACATAAATGTTTACCCATAGACAAAACAATACAATACCACTTAATTCCAGCATCAGAGAGAGTTGTTTTCTGTCTTTGCAGGGAGCAGTAGCATTGCTTCGCTGTACTTTGTGATGACAATATTGATGAAAAGATTGTTTTAAAAACAAGATGCCATACAGTGTAAATTAGAACATATAATAAAAGAAATAAAATTGTCATTGACAACTGAACACAAAAGGAATGGGAGAACATTGGGTAAAATACTTCAGTTGATTGGTACAGCAATTTGTCCAATATGATAAGCATACTATGTTAGATTTTAGCTTTGAATTGAAGGTGGGACTAGAGACAATAAATTACAAAAATAACATGCTGATGAGAAAAATGGATGGAGGCTTGAGAGAACGAGGCAATCTGCAAATTGATTTCCTGCAAGCAGTCACGTTTTAGGCTTATTTCAATTTACAGATGAAGACTTACAGACTTATTGTAAAGAATTTGGCCTTCTATGTCGTTAGGATTTTTTTTTAAAAAAAGTTCTCAGGCCTTTTTTCTCTATCTTCCCCCTAGTGTTTAGAAATCCTACATATCCTTTTAGATGGCCCTGTTCTATTTATTTATTTATTTGTTTGCAACATTTCTCCCCCCCCATTCTCACGCTGGAGGAGACTCAAGGCAGCTTTACATACAGGCAACGATTTCATGCCTTAAACACACAATGTTCACTTAGTTACATATTAAAATATGATTTAAAAGTAAATTAAAAACAATTAAAACATTTAAAACATTACAATCAGAGTTAAACACGTAATCCACGAGCATAATCCGCGCTGTTCCAATGGTCATTGCACATTGTTCCTATCTATTGCACAAGTTCTCTAAAGGCTTGGTCAGAAAGCCACCTTTTCACTCTCTTGTGGAAGGTCAGGAGGGACCTCTCTTCTGGGGAGGGAGTTCAACAACCAAAGGGCCACCACTGAGAAAACCCTGTTTTTTGTCTTCGCCAATCGCGCCTGCAAGGGAGGTAGGACCAAGAGCAAGGTCTCCCCAGATTATCTTAAACTCCGTGGTGGTTCAAAGAGGGAGATACGTTCAGACAGATAAGCTATTTTGTTTTGAGGCACTCAGCTACAGATTTTCATTATTGAAGGGAAGTTAAAGTTAGGTCCTAGATTTCACAACTGTTGCCATCAAGACATCTTGAAGAAACTACACAATGATATCATGTGTAGATTTGCTTAGAAATAAATCTTACTGAATTCAATATGTCTTACTCTCTACCAAGTTAAGTTTAGGATTGCTTCCTTATTTTTTCTTTTAGAAACTTTTTCTAGAAAGCTTCATCTGGTAGGGTGTTTATATATCCCTTGACCTATGTTACTCCAAAATATAGAAATTACTGTTGCCATATTTTGTAGAGCTAATAATGATTCATTCTAAACTATTATAATCTTAGAAAAGAGGCCTATGACATTTAACTGACATGTATATTGAACTTCATTGGTACAAAGGAAAGAAAAGTTCCATTTTTATTGGATTCAGTTTAGATACTGGGAATCTGGTCAGTAAATATTCATTTCTCAAACAAGACAAAACTTATAGCATATGTGCTTAAAGCCAAATTGTTTGTGACAAGCAGATTGGCTGACTCAATGAAAGAGCAAAATGCTGAATATGAAAATATGCTTCATTATTTTGAGCCCTGGGGGTGTTGCTAAATCCATTCTGGAAAGTGACAAAGAGTGACACATTCTATTTTTTTGTTGCAGGTGATAAATCCCATGGGATGGGATGCATTTGGATTACCTGCAGAAAATGCAGCCATTGAACACGGATTGCATCCAGCACAATGGACACAAAGGTGTTTGTTTCTCTAGCAACTCAACAAGCCTGGATGGAAACAGTTGTCATTCTTTTCTGCCCTTGCACCTTTCCAGATTAATTTACTCTCCATTCTACAGAGAAAGTTGGAGCTTATATGTAGATTTCAAACTTCTTGGCTTTTCTTCGCGAACGAAGATTCAGGAAGGACTCATCCCACGCTTTCTACAAGTCAGTTAAAAGGCTTTTTCGAAAGTTGGATGTGTCCTTCGAGTCTGTGCAATGGATTTTTCTGGTGGAGCGCAGCATGCACAGAACTGGCCTCACCCTTTAAGCCAAAGGTTCGTCTGCCGGGGCCTAGCAAAACTTGGACGGTGGCAGCGGGGTCCTCAGGTTGTAGGTTTGATTACAGTTACCTTTTCTAAGATGGTTGACCTTACAGGGTTAGACGAGCACCATCTGCCCAGGTTTGAATTTAGAGTTTTCCTTCTCTTAGGATGGTTGCCAAAAGGCTAGAGAGCCCATCCTGCCCTTTGACGCTCTTTGTCATTCCCTTCAGTTGTGACCTGTCTGGCATGGGAGGCCCTACCGGTGACTATTATGCCACCGCCAACATAGCTCACAACTTCATTAGGGTACGCAAGCCTCTCCCCCATGACAAGGGGGCGCCAATGGAGAGGTAGATTTCAAACTACATCTCTATCTTTAGAGTTCATCTGCTTATAATGTATGGTGCCAAATATTAAGATTGTGTTTTATTGATTCAGTATGAACTACTAGATATTTTTCTACTATGTTGAAGAGGAAAGGAGGAGGATTTGATCCTGCAGTAATTAGGGCATATATTAACTCCAGTACTCAGAAAAGTTTTTTATGTATTTAAGCTGCCCAAATCTTCTGTCATCCTTGACCAATCGGACGGAGTTGTCAACCAAAAGAACAACATTTCAAAGCTGTGGGTAGCTATTCCAGTTTTCTGTGTGTGAGAGAAGGAGAGTTTGTTGCTCATTCTTTCATCACACTGAACCATTCTCGAAGTTTAGAAGCTATCCTGCAAAGTGTTGTTGTAACAGGAATGATGGCTAGAGCTGTGACATGGGTGGAAAGAGGGTCCTTGCTCTGCCACCTGGAAGTCGGTGAGGCTTAAGCAGGAGGAATTTTAAGCACAGCCTCTTATCTGTGGTTGCATCTGTTAAATATGCCTCTTGATTTGTCTTACAGCAACATTCAACACATGCGGAAACAGCTTGATGCCTTAGGTCTTTCTTTTAGCTGGGATCGGGTAAGCTTTTTAAAATATGGTGGCATACTTCAAATGTATTCTAGATCAATCCTGAGTGCTCATTAGAAAGAAAAATGGCTGAATTGAGGCTTTGGATATAGTTTAGTTTACCGTAGTTTATTGCATTAGCCACAAGGCCATATCAAGCAGAACAAACTATGCAAAAGAAATACATGTATCAAGCGTTGGATATATCATGAGACAACGGTAATAGGGAAAGTTGAAAATCCAGATGATGTTGCTCCACCCTCAGTTTTCAAGACCTGAGCAGGACTTTATTTTTTTAATTCATATTTTAGCATAAAATGCAAATAAAGAAAACAAACAATGCCTGTACACACATAATAAATACCTAATTGAACATTTTGTAACATTTACATAAATACATATTTCTCTCACCAACATACAGCTGTACTCTAAACATAAATATAAAATACAAAAGTATATACCGTATAGACTTGATTATAAGCTGAGTTTTTAGCCCCCTTTTTAGGCTGAAAAAGCCCCCCCATGGCTTATACTCGAGTCAAACGTTATTTACCATTTTACTCTGTTATTATTATGATACTCTATCTTTAATTATTATTATGTTTACATTATTTTACTCTATTCTTGTTATTTTTATTACATTTATTATTTTACTCTATTATTATTGGAAGGATACGTAAGCACATTTACATTGAAGAAGGTTAGAATAATGGTTTAATCAGAGTTGGACATTCTTATTTTAAATTACAGTTTTATGTAACTATTCAAAAACATTTAACCCATGGATACCTCAATTAATATAATTTTATTGGTATCTATTTTTATTTTGAAATTTACCAGTAGCTGCTGCATTTCCCACCCTCGGCTTATATTCATGTCAATACATTTTCCCAGTTTTTTTGTGGTAAAATTTGGTGCCTAAGCTTATATTCGGGTTGGCTTATACTTGACTATATACGGTACATAAAATAGTTTTAAGATTATTCCTAGTTTTCATTTGTAGGTTTCTGTATAGTTTTAATGTTTTTTATTCCCCCTTATATCAAACAAGCTATTTACTTCAAGGTTTGTTTGGTTTTTTTACATTAGCAAATGAATATCCCAACAGTTTGTATCCTGAAACCTGCTCATAAAGCAGGACCCTAGCAGGACTGTTAATACCAGGGTGTCTTGAAGGTCTCTTGTTCATAGAATTGTCGTAAGTCGAAGGCCGCATGCCAGCAATTAACAAAAATTTTATATGTAATTGTTACATTTATATTATTTAAATTATACAAACAGGGTTTCTGCAACCTTAGCCTTCCCTCGTATGTTGGATTATACTTCCCATCACTGTATTGGCTTCAGTTGATATTAATTGTTTGAGGAAGGAAGATTTTTGCAGTGTTTGAATGTTTCATTTTATTAAAAGCCCACAATCATTTTTAAACGCATTATATTTTGATAGTCTCAGATTACAACTGTTCTTTTGTTTTCAGGAAATAACCACTTGTTTCACAGAGTACTATAAGTGGACACAATACATCTTTCTTAAACTTTATGAAGCTGGATTAGTCTATCAAAATGAAGTAAGTTAAATTGTATTGTGTCAGAATATGCATGTGTTTGTATTGTATTGTTATTGTGCTGTATTACATGTATTGTGTTGTCTGCATCTGTGAATAAAAAGTACTTAAAAAAGAATATGCATGTGTGCATGTGATAACCTTCTGAATTATCATAAACAATATTTGTGTATGAGAGAGGGGTTATTAAAATTGTTCATTTTCTTCTGGGAGACATTCTGGAGCAATGTGCAAAGGGTTGGTGCTGTGGCTTCTTACTTAATCATGCTCTTTTGTCACTTTGTAAACTTTTCATTACAATACAGTGTTTGGAAATACAGTCATCTTTCCACATTTGCGTTTTTGGCTTTTGCGGATTTGATTATTCAGAGTTTTCATTAAAAATGTTTTGTCTAGGAATCTCTAGATCAGTGTTTCTCAACCCACCCACCCTGGAGTGGTCACGAGGGAGTTTCAGAGGGGTCGCCAAAGGCCATCAGAAAACATATATTTCGGATGGTCTTAGGAACCCCTTTGGCAGAGAAGGCTGAAGATCTTTCCACCTGTCCTTATTTATTTATTTATTTATTTCATCATTTATATTCCGCCCTTCTCACCCCGCAGGGGACTCAGGGCGCATTACAATGTACACATTATATTTAGACACACAAGACAGACAGAGGCAATTTAACCCCTGACCACCAGGGAGAGCTGTCGCATTCCTTCAATCCTCAGCGTGTTTTCCATCTCTTTTTTTTATGGCCTCGTAAATCAGTTAAATTTAGCCTCCCACTAAGTGGTTCCTTAATTTCCTACTTGACAGATGCAACTGTCTTTCGGGTTGCAAAGGTCAACAACAGGCTACACAATAGGTCGAGAGCCCACCTCAACCCGGGCAGGCCTCGAACTCATGACCTTCTGGTCAGTAGAGATCTTATGCAGCTGACACCCAGCCAGCTGCGCCACATTCTCTTCTCTGTTTTTTGGAAATAGATGGCGGATCCTCCCATCAAAAGCCCTCCTCTGCTATGATTGGCCAGCCTCTGAGGGCTTGGCCAGTATTTTCTGTTGGTCATGCGAGTTCTGTGTGCCAAGTTTGGTTCAATTCCATCATTGGTGGAGTTCAGAATGCCCTTTAATTGTAGGTTCACTATAAATCCCAGCAACTGCTACTCCCAAATGACAAAATCAATCCCCCCCCCCCCCCACCAATGCTACCAGTATTCAAATTTGGGTATTTGTGCCAAATTTGGTCCAGTGAATGAAAATACATCCTGCATATCAGATAATTTAAATTCTGATTAATAACAGTAGCAAATTGACAGTTATGAAGTAGCAACAAAAATATTTTTATGGTTGAGGGTCCCTACAACATGGGGAACTGTATTAAGGAGTTGTGGCATTAGGAAGGTTGAGAAACACTGCTCTGGATCCTCTGGGACAACTATCACTTTCTTCAAGTCATGCTAAAGAACCCGGACATTTCTAGAGAGACTGCCTCTCTAGGTTCCCCAGTACAATTCTATGTTCATAAGTTGACTGTAGAGTCATGTTGGAAGTCCAGGAAATTCTTAGAAATGCTTTCTCAGATAAGCAAACAGCAATTTCATGGTTTTTCATTTTCATGGGGAATCTTATGCTCCTAACTGCAGCAAATGTGGAGGACTAACTGTAACACATTCTAACAGTCCCCCCTCGGGGGTTGAGAAGAGCGGGGTAGAAATGGTGGAAATAAACACATATTTTAGTTATTTAAGTATGCCAAGCATCACTTCTTATGAGTAATTTCAGATGTCTTGTTCCTGCCTTCCCTGTTATTTATCTGTGGCCATGAAAACATTCACTTGAGAAGCACGGGTTGTACCCAGGGGAAAGTGTTGTATTTGGATGGGAGGATTTCTGAAACATCAAGGCAAAGAAAGGGATTATAAGAAAGAAAAGAAGGGGGAGAAAAACATAGGAAATTAATGTGAGCTAAACATATATGCTTGTATAAGCTAACATAGGTCCAAAAAAGTACTTCTTTGGAGTTCAGGTCTGTAGAATACATGCACATATATAAGCCAAAGAGCTGTTAAGTATTGAAGGCATTGACTGCAAGCAGGATTTTAATAATATGTGTGATTTTTAATTTCCCTTGAATAGAAAAGGATAAGAAAAGTGATGTGTCTGTACAGAAGAGAAAAAAGATAGCTCCTCTTGAGATAAATTCCTATTATCCTGTATTCATGTAGGGTTGTTTTAATTTATGCCATTATATTATCTGTTAGTCATCAGGTGATGCACAAAAGGCTATGTATTGTAAAAATAGAAGATTTCCTTCCTTGCAATGGTAATGTTTTGAATTAGACTGGCTTGAACAATGAGTGAATATGCCTCTCAGGGCTTTTATTGATAGAGTGATAACGCAGACTACTCAAGCAACCAAATAATTTTTACCTTCTCTTCTAAAGAAATGTCTCCGGGTTTGTGTGATAAGATGCATATCCTGATCCTGAGAATGGGGAACATACTGGCTCTTAATACAGTATTTCTATTCAGCAGACTATTCAGTTTAGCAGAGCATTTAGAGATAAATGCTACACAGTGAGACAGTCGTTTCCACAGGAGTTTGGTTCCAGGACCCCCTGTGGCTATCAAAATCCATGAAGGCTCAAGTCTCATTATACGAGTGGCATAGTCAAAATGTCTCCTTTATATAAAGTGACAAAATCAAGATTTGCTTTGTGGAATAGTTAACTCTGTGAATACAGAATCTGCGCATATTGAAGGCAAACTTTGGCTTATTTTTGTGTAGTTCTATTTCATACAGAAATATCGGCAGAAGACTTGGACTAAAAATGCTGTGCCAAAGAATTCGAAGGCCAGGATCTGAAGGGCCATGCTGTTCATTTCAAGCCTCTAGGAAGGATTTGTTTTGTTTTGTTTTTTAAATGACAGATTTCACATGCAACATAGCAAATCATGTTTTAAACTGAGGAACAATTCAAATTACCTAGTTTGAGATACTTTATAGGAAGCTGGCATTCCAATGTCAAAAAACTTGAGAAATTCCACTAGGCCTATTGGAACACATCTAAAGAATTACCTTCAATTTTGGATCAAATTTCTCCAATCATCTTTATTTGGGATTATTACTAGTTCAGCATTTATGTTATATACCATTTTATGTACACCTTTTAATTAGATCTTTAAAATAATGTTTGAAAAGGAAATTATAGGTTGTGTCTCCAATTGCCACGTGCTTTTTCAGATTGGCGTGTGCAGAAAAGATATTTATGATACCTGACATCCATCTGAAAAGTTGGCTGCCTATACTGGTGCCCCTGGTGGCACGGTGGGTTAAACCGCTGAGCTGATGAACTTGCTCACTGAAAGGTCGACGGTTCAAATCCAGGAGCGAGGTGAACTCCTGCTGTTAGTTTATTTATTTATTTCCATCATTTCTACCCCGCATCTTCTCAACCCCCGAGGGAGGACTCAGAGCGGCCTAACAACAGCAACAATTCGATGCCAAACACAGTAAACATATAATAGAAAACCAAAACAGTCAAAAATTAAAATACATTAAATACAGTTAAATACAGTTAGCATTAAAATACATTAAAATACAATTAGCATTAAAATACATCAAATACATTCATATAAGTTAAAAACAGTATTCCGTCCATAATAAAGCCTTAGGTCATGTCCACCAGTTTGCTCCAGCTTTTGCCAACCTAGCAGTTCAAAAACAGGCAAATGTGAGTAGATCAATAGGTACCGCTTCAATGGGAAAGTAACAGTGCTCCATACTGGCCACATGACCTTGGAGGCGTCTATGGGCAACACGGCTCTTCGGCTTAGTAATGGTGATGAGCAACACCCCACAGAGTCAGACATAACTAGACTTAATGTCAAGGGGAAACCTTTACTTTACTAATACTATCATTTCTCCTCCTTGATTTGTGGCATCGCTTAGGCAATGGTTAATTGGGATCCAGTGGACCAGACTGTTCTTGCTAATGAACAGGTGGATGAAAATGGCTGTTCATGGCGTTCAGGAGCAAAAGTGGAAAAGAAGTACCTCAAGCAGTGGTTCATTAAAACATCTGCCTATGCAAAGGTGTGAGTAAAAATGGTTTTTTGATCGTTATCAAACAGATGTCTTTGGAGGATTATTTTATCTTTCATTTCATCTGACATAAAAGGAAGATGTTACCACTATAACTGCTGGCGCAAAACCTGATGGAGCTGCACCATTATACTGTCCTATGTGAACATTAGTGAACAGCCAGGCTAGCATAACCTTAGTATAAATAGCTTTTCCCCAATTGTCATTTTATTTTATTTGGTCAAGCAAAGTATGTGTAATTGTTAGTACATGAACCATTTTGATAACAATTTCTCTTAGTATTTGCTTTTATTTAGGCTTGCTTGTTTGTGTTCTTTTGTTGCTTTTGGTTGATATAATATAGATAACTAACTCAAGAGAATTTTTAAGTTTCATATGAGAGTATTTATTCAGTCTAGGAAATGTCTGAAGGGATGGCTTTACTTCAGTTTTTTTCCCTTTTCTATTCTCACAGTTTATTACAGTGGGAGAAATACAGGCCCTGCCTCCCCTTAGGAATTCTATTGTATATTCCTTTGATACTTTTTTCTGTGTCAGCCGCGACTTAAGAAACTACAAGTCACTTCTGGTGTGAGAGAATTGGCCATCTGTAAGAACATTGCCCAGGGGATGCCCTGATGTTTTACCATCCTGTGGGAGGCTTCTCTCATGTCCCCTCTCAGGGAGCTGGAGCTGACAGATGGGAGCTCACCCCGTCTTGTGGATTTGAACGGTCGACCTTCAGGTCAGCAGTTCAGCCAGCACAAGGGTTTAACCCATTGCACCATCACGGCTCCCCTTTCCTATTTAAGCCACAAGTTGATACCTATGTTTTGGGATGAAATAGGGGAAGTATGCATTGGCCCAGAATACCTGAACTGGCTATAAGGATAATGTGGATAGGATCCGTTGCTAATGGCTATGTCTCCCCTTGATCACACACAACTTCTTTCTCATTCAGTGGGCCAGAATTGGCCCCAAAATACAAGACAGATCCATCTGTTTCTCTTCAAATTACAGTCGGTGTGTATGATAATCAATTGCCAAAATCAACACTGATTCACTTATTTGCTGCACTTGCGTCCTTACTTACCTTACATGGATTTTTGTCTAAAGATTATGATTTTTTAAGATAAAAAGATCTCTCAAAACTGAATATGAAATCCTTGTGTCTTGAAGTTGTTTGCCAAAAGGTTTGAAGCAGTTACAGTGTGAGGTTGCTTTCTTTTTATGTTCATGGCGGGTGGGGAAAGTAAGGTAACCATGAATCTCAACCAAAGAAAAATAGAAAAAATCAAATGAAAAGCAACATTGATATCATGATGAGCTTCAACACACCAGTGTATATTTTTAAAAGGAAAAAAGGCTCCAGATTTCATCGTGAAGGCTCAAACATATCAACCAGGTTCTAAACATATAATTTAAGGTAGCCTAAATCATTTCAGTTCTGGTTTTTATTTGGATGGGAACCCACCAATCAATACCAGGTTGTAGACCAGGGCTTTAAAAACTTTTTCTACTCATGACTCCTTTCTGCCCAAGAAATTTCACATGACCCCAGGTGTATAGGTATTTAAAATAGATATAAAATTAAACATTTGCTGATAATAAATCAACATTTGCGAGGCTTACTAAAGAGGCTGATTTGTGTGTGTGTGTGAAGTACAGTTGAGGCATTTTCTGCAGCATTTTCTGTTCATTGTTGCTGATTTCTGTAATTTAGTGGCTTTCAGGCGCCTTTTACTGTTGCCAAATTTTTGTGACACCCAACATTGAGCTAAGGGGACCCTATTTGGGGTCAGGACCCTTGGTTTAAGAAGTAGTGCCATGGACTATATTTCAAAGAAGGCAATGACAAAACCATATCAGAGTATAAGTTGACATGCAGTTTGAAGGCATATATGGGCACGCACGCAATTCTGTTATCAACAGGCAGCACAGCTTCAAGCATATCTTGCAGGTCTCAGGTTGGAGAAGGCTACCGCATGGCTTGAGTGTGCCAGTCCCTTTCCCTCTAGCTAGCCTCAGCTCAATATGGTCAGTGGAGGCCTGAGAAGGCAGGACACAGATTTTCCTATCACTGGCTGGCTCACTCTGTTTACCTTGCTCAACCCACGTGCCACTCCATCAACCTTTCCATTTGCTGGGTGCATCTGTTCCTTTCTCAGAAGAAGAAAAACTCTTTATCCCCTTCATTGATCAAGAGGGTGTGGGAAGCCCAACTATTCAGTATATGCCATGTCTCAGTGGAGGAAGGAGTGTCCATCCCATTTCATGACCAAGAAAGGGACCAGAAGCCCAGCTGCACAGAGTGTGTCCCTGTCTCGTCAAAGAAAGGAGTATTTGTCCCCTTTCTTGACTGAGAGAGGAGTAGGATGCTGTGTGAAGCATGCCCCCTTTCTTAGTGGAGGAAGGATTCTCTGTCTCCTTCCTTAACCGAGAGGGGAACACGAAACCTGGCTGTGCAGAACATGTTCCTGTCTCAGTGGAAGGAGGCAGAAGGTCACTGTTGTTCTTGAGCCGCTTCTCATTCTGGTAGGAATAATATTTATTTGTGTGTTGTTTCAACGTTTGCAGGGCTCCTGTGCCCCTAAACCCTACAAAAGTGCAAGGTTGCAAAAGTGGCTGTAGTTGCATTTCACCTGTTTTGTGGTACACAGTTCCTGGGCTATATTTTGTCTGTTTATCCTATTCACAAAGATGTTTGGCCAACTTGGATATTTATATAACTTCATTCTAGCATTCCATACCTGATTTTAGGATATTTTCTCAATAGTTATACTGTTTATGTTCTATAATTGTTATCTAGCTTTTACAAATTTCATATATAGTTGTCATTCGCTGGGGTTAGGGGTACATGCCCCCCCCATGGAAGAAAAAAAACGCAGAGCAAAGGAATTAGGGGGGGGGGTTACCTGAAAGCACCTCTCTAGGATTTTTTAGGTCTTCCAACATGACTCTGTAAACTAAGCACTGGAGGACCTAGAGATTCCTAGAGATAATCAAATCCATGACTAACACTATTTTTCCCCTGGGTTATAAATGTAATTTCCTAATTGTTTTTATCATAAACGCATGGGAAAAGTTTATTAAACTGGTTAAAATGACACATTGAAAGGTTAAATATGGCAGCCACATAAAGTTTCTGAATTATAACACCTACTTTCAAAGTGAGAACTGCACAATTAAACAGAAAATAACACTTTCAAACCAAGAACAGATTTTTTTTCAACTTTTGTAACATAGTGTAATCAAATCCACAAAAAGTCAAAACTGCAAATGTGGAGGGGCAACTGTATAGTACAAGTTACGATATTCAGCTATATCGTATTGCCTTCTGCTTATGTTTACAAAGTATTATGTACTGTTTTATAAACACTTTTTGGTTTCCTCTTTGTAGTCATCTGTCTTCCATCTGTCCATCTGAGTGCCCTTCACTTCTCAGTTGTTGTTTTGCTTGTTTAGAGACTGGTTTATTATGTCTGACAGGTTTTTCTCTTTCATTAAACTTCTATTTAAATTATGTGTATAGGTTCTCTTGTTGCATAAACCTTAAATACAATTTGAGATGTTCACTTCTGGATACTAATCCTATCTCTTTGCAACATCTCAGATCTGTTTTCAATCTAGGTCAGCACTTTGCTAGGTACTTCCACTTCATAATTCCCTCATATCTCTGTTTCTTAGCAACTGGTGCTATTGACTGCTATCTCCAAATGGTCTCAGATTTGCCTTGTCTATTGCTAGATTCTCTTCTCCGCCATGTGTTTTCTTTTTCTTGTTGCTCTACTGCTGCCACTTGCTTTTTTTCAGAAAACAAGTTGGAGTAATTCTCAGTGGTAAACATGCTTCTGACTTCTCCCTATTTATTATAAATTTATCTTATAGATGATTGGACTAATCAGCTCTTTGTGTTGATTAAAGGTGGGCAACATGTAGCCTTTTATCTGTTTTTGTGACCTCCTCTAAACTCCCTCCACCTTTTGAAGGTACAAAAAAGAAAATTGTCCATCCTGAGAGTATCTAGTCATGACCTGTCCGAACGCATCTCCCCCTATGAACCATCACGGAGATTAAGATCCTCCAGAGAGGCCCTGCTCTCTGTCCCGCCATTGTCATAGGTGTGATTGGTGGGGACGAGAGACAGGGCCTTCTCAGTGATTGGCCCCCCTGATATGGAACTTCCTTCCTGGCAAGATCAGATTGGCCCCCTCCCTCCTGTCCTTCAGAAGGATGGTAAAAACTTGGCTGTGGGACCAAGCTTTTGGGACAGGGCGATAGAGCAGCAATAGGAAAGATGACCAGGCCAATTAGATTAGACGTGGATGATTGAGACAGTTTAAAATGGTGTATTTTAATATTGAGAGAAATGTTTTTAATGTTTTATGTATGCGTATATGAATTTTTGTCCCGGCATTGAATGTTTGCCATATATATGCTGTGCTCCGCCCTGCGTCCCCTTCAGGGTGAGAAGGGCAGATTAGAAATGTTTTAAATGAATAAATAATAAGTAATGACAATTCTCTTATCAAATAAGGGAGGCAAGTTTTTTTTTTTAAAAAAAAAAAAACAGTACTGGAATATAACATACAGTGTTCCCTCACTAATTGCTGGGGTTAGGTTCCAGGACCTCCCGCAATAAGTGAAGTTTTGTAGTTCTATGCTTGATACTTTCCTTCTGAAATACTGTTGCATCGTGTATGGTTACAGAGAGTTTCATCTATGCTGACGATCATGCCATCACCACTCAAGCAGGTCGCTTTGAAATATTTGAACAGCTTGTAAACTGGCTGAGATTTCTGGGAGTTGTAGACCAAAACACCTGGGGACCCACAGGTTGAGAACCACTACTTTAGGTGCTTTGGAGTACTGCCTATTACAGGGGGAACCAGCTGATCCTAATCCATCTAAAATGCAGGTATGTGCTTTTCATTTTAAGGTAGACAAGCATCTTGAGCTCTGAGGATTAGCTGGGAAGGAATCCCACTAGAGCATTGCAGCACACCAAAATACCTGGAAGTTACTCTGGACTATGCTCAGACTTATAAGAAGCGCTGTTTGAATCCAAGCAAAAACTGAGTGCTAGAAACAATACCATACAGAAGCTGACTGGCACAACCTGGGGATTAAAACTAGATACAGTGAAGACACATGCTCTTCCACTTTGCTACTCTCCTGCTGAATATGCATGCCCAGTGTGGAATACATATCACCACATTAAAACAGTGTGTGTGACTCTTAATGAGACATGCCACATTATCACAGGATATCCATGTCCTACAACACTGGAGAAATTATACTGTTTAGCCAGTATTGCACCACCTGACATCCATCGGGAAGTAGTAGCCTGTAAAGAAAGGACCATAGCATTGATATCTTCTGCCCATCCTCTGTTCGGATATCAGCCAGCACGCCAATGCCTGAAATCAAGAAATAGCTTCCTAAGACCTACAGCAGGGGTGCCCACACTTTTTCAGCATGCGAGCTACTTATATTAAAACCAAGTCAGAAAGATCTACCTACCTCCTCAAGGCTGGAGAGGGGCGGGGTGGGCCTTGGCCAGAGGGGGGCGGAGCCAGGCCACACCAAGCCCCACCCCCTCTCCTCTGGCTTTGGAGCTCCCAGCAGTTTCTCCAGGCTTGAGGATGGCAATGCCAAGCCAGTGGTGACATAGCTAGCACAAGGCTGGCTTGGCCCTGCCCTCCTCAAACCTGGACCAGCTGCTGGGAGTGCCAAAGCCTGGGAGGGGAGGGGCTTGGTGCAGCCTGGCTCCGCCCCCCTCTGAAAAGCGCCCCATCCGGCTGGGATCAACCTCCTTCGGTCCGGGATCGACTGGTCGATCGCGATTGACTTCCTGGGCAGCCCTGACCTACAGAGATATTCACAGAAGCACCTCAGCAAGTGTGAGTTCATAAGTGGCAGGTTAAAACCCAGAACCTCAATCAGAGAAACTCCCCGGGTGGGAGACTGGACAACTTGGAAGGCACTGAACAGACTGTGCTCTGGCACCATGAGTTGCACAGCTAACCTTTAGAAATGGGGCTACAAAGTGGAGTCCATGACATGCGAGTGTGGAGAAGAGCAAACTACAGACCACTTACTACAATGCAGTCTGAGTCCTGCCACATGTACAATGAAGGACTTTCTTACAGCGACACCAGAGCACTCGAAATGGCTAGCTTCCGGTTTGTGGTTTTTCTATACATTACAATGGTATTCTCAATTAGCTTCAGACATGATAAACAAATAAATCTTACAGATCAATGCCAAATTGCTGCTTTCACGAGTGGTCAAATGTATGCTAGTTCTGCTTTTAGAGGTCTCATGCTCTCGGTGTCCTCTTCCTAAGAAATCTTTCTAGGTTGCATCCTGTTACTTTCTTAGATAAATAGCCTTCTTTACTAGAGTATTAAATTGTTTCCTTGCTGTCCTGCCTCAAAGCTGGAACTGCAGCAAGTTTGCCCCTGTGTCTAATTTGAAGTTGCTTTTGGTTAAAAAAGGAAACTGCAGCTCATTTTACTTCAGAGAACACTTGAGAGGTTTTTTTTTAAAGATTGTCTTGAAAATTTAGGAGATGAATGATAATGGTTAAATTTAAGCCATGCTGGTATGGCACACAGTATATTTACCAGTCATTTGGGTTGTGTAGAATAAGACCTTTGTGGCAAGAGCAGCTGAAATGAGACTGGACTCTCTGAAGGCATGGATCAATTCCTTTTCTCCTCTAGATTTGTTTTGCTAGGTCAGCTTCAAGATCAGGTATCTGTTACCTCTTTGGAATTCACCGCAATAGCTAGCACAGCCAGAGACTTGTTTGTACTGTACTCAGCTGTGCCTGCTATTGATTTTCTCTCTCTCTCTCCCACCTAGTTAGGTGGCTTCTGTGTGACAGCTAGATTCATGAAGAAGCACACTTTGTCCCAGTGCTATCTTTTCTCATGATTGCTCCCAGCATCACCAAGTTCCTGAAGATATTTCTTTTTCCCAACAGTGGTCTCAGAAGCATGCACTGCCTCTTGGCTAAAATCACATTTTGATGTTGTGCTGACAAGTGTTTTGTATATAAGTTTCATTATTTCATTACTCACAGCTGTCAGCTGATGGAGTGGGTATTATAGAGAAGACAGAGCTTGGAATATTACTATTTTGGAGTAAAATTCCCAGCATCTCCCCTTGTCAAGGCTAGCAGAGGAATTCTCAGACCTGAAGTTAAAACTGTAACTTTTCCAAGCCCCTGATATGAGTTTGACTTATCAAGCCTTATAAAAGCCCACTTGATTTATTTATTAGAATATTTTATATGGTATTGCTTTTCACTTTTAAAATGCAAGATTGGCTTAAATATAATCGTCATCATTATTATATTTATATTTATTTATATGCTGCCTTTTCTCTCTTATATTATTTTTTTACTTTATGCCTCAACTTTCTCCCCACGGGAACTCAAGGTGGCTAGCAATCCCATACTGCGCTCATAGTTTTAAAAATGCAATACTAAAATTAAAACATTATTTATTTATTTATTTATTTATTATTCAATCTTATATTCCGCTCCTCCCTGCAGGCTCGGGGCGGATCACAACAAACAGTAAAAATGCTGCGCATACAACTTGCAGCCATACATAGCATAAAAACATAACACATAAAACCGGTATACATTAAAATCAGAAAATTCAATTTCTAAAAACTCCAGGCATAACCCCTCAGGGCAGGATTAGCTTGTCAATTAGTCAAAGGCCATGTGAAAAGAACAGTCTTACAAGCTCTTCGAAATGGGCCGAGCTCTGAAATCGCTCGGGTAGCATCAGGCAGCGAGTTCCACCATACTGGGGCCACCACAGAGAAGGCCCTCTGCCTCGTTGTGGATAGATGGCAGGAGCGGATCGATGGAACCAATAGCAGATTTTGCTCTTCTGAACGTAGTGATCTCGGGGGAACGTACGGGGCAAGGCGGTCCCTCAGATACACAGGCCCTAGACCGTGCAAGGCCTTAAAGGTAAGTACCAGCACCTTGAAGACAATTCGGTACTCTATGGGAAGCCAGTGCAGTTGCCGGAGGATGGGAGTAATGTGCTCCCTCACTGGTGCTCCCACCAGCAAGCGAGCAGCGGCATTCTGCACCAGCTTGAGTCTCCGGATTGTCGACAAGGGAAGGCCAATGTAGAGGGCGTTACAGTAGTCCAGTCTCGAGATGACCGTCGCTTGGATCACCGTGGCCAGGTCATCCCTGGACAGGTAGGGTGCCAGTCGCCTAGCCTGGCGAAGATGGTAAAACGCTGTTTTGCTGACCATGGAGACCTGGGTCTCCATGGTCAGCAAAGGGTCCAATTTGACACCCAAGCTCTTAACAAGGGATGACGAGCTTAGTTGCTCGCCATCCAGGGTAGGCAACCGGCACCCACCCAGCCCAGGGCAACCAGGCCACAAGATCTCCGTCTTCGACGGATTCACCTTCAGCCAGCTGGAACGCAGCCAGCCAGTCACGGCTTCGAGGCATCGATGGAAACAATCGGGTACGGTATCCGGCCTGCCGTCCATTCTCAGCAGAAGCTGGGTGTCATCCGCATACTGATAACACTCCAGACCAAAGTCGCGAACCAGCTGTGCCAGGGGGCGCATATATACGTTGAATAATAAGGGGGAGAGGATGGCCCCCTGGGGGACCCCACAACTTAATGGGAGTCTCCCAGAGACCCCCCCCCGCCCCCTCCACACGTTGTCCCCGATCCTGGAGGAAGGAGGTCACCCACTTAAGGGCAATCCCCCTAACTCCAGTCACGGCTAAACGGTGGGTCAACAAGGCGTGATCTACGGTATCAAACGCTGCTGTTAGATCTAACAAAACAAGCAGTGCTGATCCACCCTGGTCCAGCTGGTGGCGAAGTTGGTCTGTAATGGCGACAAGCACGGTCTCCGTCCCATGCCCAATACGGAAGCCGGACTGGAAGGGGTCAAGCCCAGCTGTGTTGTCTAGGAACCGCTGCAGCTGATCCGCTGCTGCCCTCTCAATTACCTTGCCTAAAAAAGGCAAATTAGACACAGGTCAGTAATTGGAGGGAGCCGAAAGATCTAAATTCGGCTTCTTCAGCAGCGGTCTTACCATGGCCTCTTTCAATCCCCCTGGGAACACTCCTTGCTCAAGGGAGCTGTTGATAATCTTTCCCAGGGGGCCACGTAGCCCCTCCCGGCAGGATCTAATCAGCCAGGAGGGACACGGGTCAAGGGAGCAGGTAGTTGGTCTAGCTGCAGCCAGTATCCCATTGACAGCTGCTGCGTCCAGCAGTTGGAAACGGGTGAAGGTGGGCCCGCCGAGTGGCGGCGGAGTCTCGAGTTCACTCACTGTATCAAGGGTGGCTGGGATATCCCGGTGGAGGGTCGAGATTTTGTCGGCAAAAAAGTTCTGGAAAACCTCAGCTGTTGGAGCCAAACCCCTATCATTTGGGACAGCCAGAATTATAGTCAGGGACCGAATTATTCTAAAAAGTTGTGCTGGGCATGAACTAGCCGACTCTATCAAGGAAGAGTAATGGACTTTTTTAGCGTCCTTGATAGCTTGCTCATAAACCTCTTTAAATTGTTTATAAGCTAATCTCGATGCTCCGTCGCGACGATCCCGCCACACGTCCTCTAGCTGTCTCTTCCTCCGTTTCATCGCTCGTAGCTCCTCGGTGAACCAAGGTGAGCGATTTCTACGGAGGGTGAGAGAGCGTCTGGGGGCGATCTCGTCTAAGGCAGCGGAAAGACAGGTGTTCCAGTGTTCCACTTGCCCATCGACTGAGTCGCTGGGGAGTTCCAAATCCCTCAGAGCATTCAGGAACCTGATGGGTTCCATAAGTCTCTTCGGGCGAACCAGAATGGGTTCGGCACCCTTACCGAGTGGGAGAGCCATTTCAAGACGGACTTCCAGGACACTGTGGTCAGACCATGGAACCTCCGTTACAGAGGTTAGGACCACCTGAATTCCGGCCGCGAAGATCAAATCCAGGGTGTGCCCGGCCTGGTTTTTGGGACCGGTCTTGCAGAGTGAGAGTCCTAGCGCCTCCATGGTAGACACTAGGTCCATGGCTGCTGTCGAAGGGGAGGTGGTATCGACGTGGACATTGAAGTCCCCCAACACAATAAGTTTAGGGAACCTCAATGCCCACTCCGAGACCATCTCCAGCAGCTTAGGCAGGCTGTTGGCGCGTTGGGTGCTCGGTACACCAACAGGAAGGCTACACTCTCACTGGCACCCCACACCAGACCGGCGCACTCTATTCCTGGGATGTTCGCCGTCGGAATCGTCCTGGAATTAAAATTGTCTCGGCTGAGAATGGCCACCCCACCCCCCGTCTCTCTGTCCTCATCTGACAACTAGCAACAAACCCCGGTGATGCCAACTCGTGCATAATGACCTCATCTCCCTCTTGCAACCAAGTTTCAGTGAAACATGTAAGGTCGACCTTCTTCTCCAGGAGGAAGTCTCTGATGATCCCCGTTTTGTTACGCACTGACCTAGTGTTAGCTAGTACCAGAGTTGGAGGAGAGATAATTGGAGACTCCCCATCTGTGTGCCTGGGGATAGCACGTAGGTCAGAAGGAGGACGAGCCCTTCCTCGGCTCCTCCTCCTTCTCCTCACATAAGGCCTACGTCTACCGTCCCTGTTGCCCCTACCCGAGATCACCAGTATTTCCCACCCCTGCACATCTTCCATTGGTGGATCGTTTAAGTGTTCGGCCTTCTGCCCACCCTCTGAAAAGGGGGGGGGCATATCGGTATGGGCCATCGTCTCTTTGGCTAGGTTGAATTGAGGATGGGGGAAGGGTTACCCGTCTTCCCTTCTCCTCCCTTATATGACTCCACTTTGTCCATGTTGATAGTGATTCCAGATCCCAGACCAGTGGTTGAGTAGAGCCGGTGTTCAACCCCGCATCGGGGGGAGCTACCCTAGCTGTGTAGAGTTCCTACGACCCCAGTCCTTATAACCCAGCCCCCAAAATGTCCTAGATCTGTGCTGTCCTCCTTTCCTTAGAGAACCATCAGTCTCACTTGTAGCTCCCCTTGGCTTATCAAATGGTGGTCCCTGACCCCAGATTGGCACCTCCTGGCTAGGTCTCAGCTCAGATGTAGATATCATCCCTGTCCCCCCAATGGGGATGGAAATGCCACTGCCCAAGCTCTTTGGGGCAGGGCTGGCTGACTCACTCAGCACCTCAGGTGTTCGCAGGGATGGAAGCAGAGTCCTCAGGTTGTTCCGCTGAGGCTCCATCTGTGGAGCTAGTGGGGGTGCTGTAAGTCCTCCCCTCTGCAGGTGGCGCTGCCGCTCCTCCTCCCATCGCAGGGAGGAGGGAGGAGGAGTTCCTGTGTTAACGGTGGATATGTCAGAGGGAGGCGGGTCTTCCGCATCAGCACAAGGCGCTTCAGGGGGGCGGAGCCAAGGAGGATCCACCTCTCTGGCGTCTACGCCGACGGCGCCTGCGCCTCCGTCGGTGCCTCCGCCTCCCTCCTCCTGTTTCCAGGGGGGAAGGGGCCAGCTGCTCGTCCTCCGGCGCTTCCGGCCCATCGTCAGGTGCGTCAGCAGAAGGGGTGTCTCCCAAGGGTCTCCTTTTCCGCCGCCGGCGCTGATGGCGTGTGCGCCTGCGCTGTGGCTCTTCCCCACCTATCCCTGGTGGGGGGGGAGGCGTGCTCTCCTTGGGCGTCCTCAAGGCCACGCGCCATCTTCCCTCGCTGCTCAAGCTCTCTCTTGGCCGAGAGCGACAGGGAAGGGCGCCTCGGCCGCAGATCTGCCCGCCGCTCTAATACCTGCTCGATGTCAAAGGTGTCCATGATGCCCTCTCCCTTCAAGACCGATTCCAGTCTGGGGCAGGCCCTCCTCGGTCTCCGGCACCGAGGAGGGCCTGCAGTGTGGATTAAGGGAAAAAATCAAAATACAATTAAAATGCATTTTAAAATATACAGTTCCCCCCAAATCCCATCCACAACCTCCACTGCAGCGTGCCCCTTGTCCTGCTTGCAAAAGGCCAGCAGGGATGGGGTTGTCCTGGTCTCTCTTGAGAGGGAGTTCCACAGTCTGGGAGCATCCACCAAAAATGCCTCTCCTAAGTAATAAATAATAATAATAATATAATTAATAATAGTGCACTTTATTTATATTCTGCTTTATCTCCCAAGAGGGACTCAGAGAGGTTTGCAGTTTTTATATATAAGGCAAACATTCAATGCCTTTTTACACAGTAACAAAGACATACAATACACAGAGATAAAGGCCTTCCCCATTCCATCTCTGGTGTCTGTAGGCGATGCTCAACTTCGGCCATGGGGAGGTGCTGCAATCCTTACCAGCATGTCTGCACAGGGCACCCATTTACATCCCTGCTGTAGTGGTACCTATTGATCTACTCACATTACATGCTTTCGAACTGCTGATCCTCCAGTCAGCAGATTTCCTGCAGCTAGCAGTTTTAACCACTGCGCTACCGCATTCCCATATGTTCCCACCAAATGTGCTTAAGTGGGTGGTGGGTGGTGGGGCAGAGAAAAGGCCCTCCTGAGTTTGTTTGTTTGTTTGTTTGTTTGTTTTAAACGTAAGTAGTATAAAGTCAATTTCAGTAACCATTTCATAGTACAAACAGCCTATTATTCACTTAATTTTCTTAACATTACTGATTTTGCATTATTCTTCCACAAGCGTCTAACAGTAGTATTCCCCTCCCTCCTTCCCTCCTCTCCCCCCATCCTCTGAAAGCAATATTTTATTCCATTCGAATTTTATTTTAATTGCTCAATTGTGGAGAGCGTTCTTTGTATTTTCCTTTTAATTTTACTCTTATCAATCTTCCTCATTTTAAATCCCACTTTTTGTTGATTTGACCTGGTGTTCATTTGGTTCTCCTTTCAAGAATGTAATACTGGAGCATAAAATCTGGCAAATATTTGAACCGTATTTTTTTTACTTCCCACTTTCTATGTTCTTTCCAACCCAATGCCACAGTTGCTTGGGCGGCAACTGTCATATATTTTATAATTTAATGTTGTCCTTCCTCTGTACTTTCTGAGTGAAAAATTCTTTTTTATTCAACTTCAATTTATGCCCTGTTAGTTCTTCCACTTCCTTCTTTACCTTGTTATAGAATTTTTATACTTTATTGCAGTCCCACCACATATGCATGGAGAAGCCCATCCCTCCACATCTGCCAACATAATTTTGTAGTTAATTTAGTTATGTGAGCTAATTTAATCAGGGTTCTATGCCATTTGGTCAATATTTTCACCTGTGTTTCTCTGGTCCTTATAGATTTTTTTTTATTGGGTTGATCCATTGTTCGATGTCTAACTCGTTACTGTTCAGGTCCTCTTTTCATATTTCAGACATTGTTTGTTTCAGGGAGAGTATAACCCCATCTTATGCAGGCTGACTCCCTATTCCCAGATCTGTCTTTTGACTGATCAGGAGCATCTTTGTGTTTTCTGGATTAAGCTTCGATTTGTTTGCCCTCATCCAGTTCATGGGGATCACAGTAGTAGCCTGTAATGAAAGGACCAAGGTAGTGACATCTCCGGCCCACCCTCTGTTTGGATATCAGCCAGCATACCAATGCCTTAAATCAATAAATAGTTTTCTGAGATCTACAGAGATACTCGCAGGAACGCCTCAGCAAGTGAGAGTCTGAAAGTGGCAGGCTAATACCTGGAACCTCAACCCATTTCTGAAACCAAATGAGAGACTCCCTCCTGGGCACACAGAAGACTGGACAACTTGGAAGGCACTGAACAGACTGCGCTCTGGCACCACGAGATGCAGAGCCAACCTTAAGAAATTGAGCCACAAAATGGAGTCCACAACATGTGAGAGAAGAGCATACCACAGACCACCTATTACAATGCAGCCTGAACCCTGCCACATACACAATGGACGACCTCCTTATAGCAACACCAGAGGCACTCCAAGTGACCAGCTATTGATCAAAGGACATTTAATACAATGCCAAGTTTTTTAACTTTGTGGTTTTTAAAAATACATTACAACTGTACCCTTGGTTTGCTCCTGATACGATAAATAAATCCAGTCCATTACATTAGAGACATTATAATGTTAGAAACCATATAATAAAATAAATGGCCCCAAATAGAAGAGCACATGAGCTCAGTGGTGGTCCCTTGACTGAAAAGACTGTAACAGATGTGTAAATAGTAAATGCTTATTTTGCTTATTATGATTTGCACAGTGAAATATTAATATGTAAGCCTATTGTTGTTTATCTGTTGCAACATAACCTAAGCAGATTAACAAGCATCTGTTAACTGAAATACTGTTTTATATATTTCCAAATATATCAAATATGTGCACATTGGTGCATGTGCATAATACATATTAAGGAATTTGACAGCTGTAGTATATCTGTATTTTTTCTGATTTGAGTTTGGTATTGCAGTTACTAGACATTAAAATTTTACTAAAGCAATATCTTTTCCCTCTCTCAGTGTTTAGGGGGAAGAGAAACAAGCAAACATCTGCCAGTATATAAACTGGCTTGTTTGCATCCTATTAATATTTCAGGGTATTGTTTTAATAACATTCTTTTTTCTTTAATGAAAGCTTTCCTAGTTTCTGAGTTCTGTGCTCAGATGTTCTAGTATTTTAAACAAGTCACATTTTCATATGAAATCCCAGCATTTGTTATGATTTCTTCTGCTTTTGCCTCTTGATGATGCAGATTACTCTGACAGCCACCTTTTTTTAATGCAAATAATTTCCTTTGCTCTCTTGTTACATTATGTGAGTAATGCTTACTGTTGATTTGCTCTTAATGTTTGCCAAATTACATTTTAACCTTTAGCTACATCCTTATTTCCCTTTTGGATTCATTTCCTTGTCTTAAATCTTGGCTCTGGTTATTTTATGCGTATTTTATTTAGTAATATGTGTGCATCCCTTGTGGGTTTGTTTTCTCTTTTTCTTTCTATAAATTGGATTTCGTGCTCAATTTCCTTCCTTTGTCTGATCTGCCATTGGACTCAGTCAGGAGCTAACGTAGTACTGTCATTAAAGGGAAGCAAATAGTGACCAAAAAAAGTATAGGTATACATGCATCATCCTTTGCCGACATACACACATGCACAATTTTGCCTGTAATTTATTATAGCAATTCATGTATAAGAGGTACACTGTTATACACAGATATTTATGTTACAATGAATATGTTCGTCTATATGGCACTATAGAGCCAGCACGTTGTAGTGGTTTGTGTATTAGAGCAGTGTTTCCCAACCTTTTTTGAGCCGCAGCACACTTTTTACATTTACAAAATCCTGGGGCACACCACCAACCAAAATGACACAAAATGACACTCTAACACAGTAATACATATAGTTAATATGTTTTTAAATGTATTTATACACTCAGTGTGAAACCTGGGCCTGTTTCGATGAACACAACATAGATATCCTGGCAAGAATGGCAGAAAGACTGAAAGTACTGAAAGGGTTTGCTTGGGAATTGTCCTTGAGTTTTGGAGTTGTAGTTCACCTATATCCAGAGAGCACTGTGGACTCAAATAATGATGGATCTGGACCACACTTGAAATGAATACTCAATATGCCCAAATATGAATGTAGATGGAGTTCAGGGGAAATAGACCTTGCCATTTGGAAGTTGTTCCGATTCTTTTTTTTTTTTTTTTATTTTTATTGTGCAGTTTTTCAATTATACAGTGATACAACCAAAAACAAGGGTGGGAGAGGGGGGCAGGTGCTACAAGGAAAAGGGAAGGGGGGGAAAGGGGGGGGAAACAATCGAACAATAAAAACCAAACAAAAAAAGAACAAGAAAAAAAAGAAAAAAACACAGTATCCCTCTGAAAGTTACAGAGTTGTGTTTAAACATGGTTGAACTTCCAATCTTGTTTCGACTGTCAAGAACCCTTATAATTTCTTCTTCAAAAACTCTCCCATAGGTATATAGCATTTTTACCTCTATACTTGTCCCCTAAGAACAAAAACATTAATTTACTCTAGCTGCTGTGGTTTATACATTTGCCTTTATGTTTCTTTCTCTATTTGACTCGGGCATGGGAATCTCCCTTTGCCTTATCATATTCTTCTTTGGCCTGTAGGTAGTCCTCTAGTGGAGACCAGTCCGTTTTCTTTATTGGGTTACCGTTGCTTTGTTTTAAAAAGAAAGTCAGCTTGTCCATGTCCCTTATTTCCCATAGTTTGTCCAGCCATGCGTCCATACTCGGTGTCTTCTCCAGCTTCCAAACTGTTGCGTATACAATCCGGGCGGCCGTAATTATATAAGTAAATATTCTATCCTCATTTACATTCAGTTGGAAACCTTTATCCGTTAGGCCAAGGAGGAAGAATTCCGGTCTTAATGGAATCTCTTTTTTATTATTTTTTGGGTCATTCCCTGAATGTCTTTCCAAAATTTTGTTGCTCTGTCACATGTCCACCACATATGGTAGAAACTACCCTCGTGGGATTTACACTTCCAACACAGGTTCGAATTTTTTTTATACATTATACTAAGCTTTTGGGTGTCAGATACCATCTATGAAATATCTTGAGCCAATTTTCTTTAAGGCTGGCTGCATAGGTGTATTTAATTTTTTTGTTCCAAATTTGCTGCCATTCTTGCAATTTTATCTGGTGTCCAATATTTCTTGCCCAATTTACCATACAGCTTTTTACCGTTTCTGTCTCCGTTTCCCGTTCTAATAATTATTTGTATAACATGGTGATAACCTTGTTCCTTTTTTCCATTAATTTTTCCCAGAATTCTTCCTTTTCCTCGAAGCCTTTAGCTTTATCCGTCTTAAAAAGATCCTTAACTTGAAGATATTGTAGCCAGGACAGATTTTTAAACTGGAGTCTTAATTCCTCTAATGGTTTTAATTCCCATACATCTTTATTTTTCTTTAAGAGGTCTTTATATGTTGGCCATGTTTGCCATCCCAGGAGCCTTCTTTGTTTGGCCTCTATGGGCGATATCCAGAGTGGTGTTTTAAGATGGAAAAAAGATTTATATTTGTCCCAGACTCTAATTAACGCAGATCTCACGAAATGATTTCCAATTTTTTTTTCAATCTTTGTTTGGTTGTACCAAAGATACGAGTGCCAGCCCACTCTGAGGTTAAAACCCTCTAGAGTGAGCAGTCTTGCATTTTTTAGAGAAATCCAGTCCCCTATCCATAGCAGAGCTCGCCTCATAGTAGGATTTTAAGTCTGGGAGACCAAAGCCCCCCTGCCTGTTCTGTCAATCAGCACCTTATGTTTTATTCTTGGCTTTCGTCCATTCCAAATGAAGTTGGATAGGTCCTTGTTCCAATTTTTAAAAGTTTTTAAATTTCTGATTATCGGAATATTTTGAAATAGATAGAGGAGTTTTGGGAGGACATTCATTTTTATGATAGCAATTCTCCCTAACAATGTAAGGTTGAGAAATTTCCAATTTTTTAAATCCTTTTTTATCTCTTTCCACTTCTCTTCATAATTGTTTTGTAATAATTGTGAGTTTTTGGCCGTCAACCAAACTCCCAAATATTTGATTTTCTTTTTTACTTGGAATCCTGTCCTTATTTGTAACAGATCTTGCTTCTCCTTGGTCATATTTTTGGTTAAGAACACAGTTTTTTCTTATTAAGTTTAAAACCAGCTAGTTTACCATACTCCTCTATCTTTTGCATCCATTTTTGAGTATTTTCAATTGGATCCTCAATTATACAAATGATATCATCTGCGAAAGCCCTTATTTTATACTCTTGGTTAGCCACCTTCAACCCCACTATCTCATTATTTTTTCTAATTCCTCTCAATAATATTTCTAACGCCAGAACAAACAGGAGGGGAGACAGGGGGCACCCTTGTCTTGTTCCTTTTCCAATTTGGAATTTTACAGATGGTTCGTTATTTATTTTTAGTCGGGCTTCCTGGGATGAGTAAATGGCCCTAAAAGCGTTCTTAAAGCTGTATCCCATATCCAGTTCATCTATTACCCCTTCAATAAAGTCCCAGTGTATATTATCGAAGGCCTTTTCGGCGTCTAGCGCCAGAAAGGCCATCTCCTTTTGTGTGTTTGTGTCGTAATATTCTATGGCGTCCAGGACTACCCTTAAATTATCTTTGCTACTTCTATTTGGTAGAAATCCAGCTTGGTCCTCACCTACCCAAGTTTTCAAGAATTCTTTTAATCCATTGGCCATAATATTCGCGAATATTTTGTAGTCACAGTTCAACAGTGAGATAGGCCGGTAATTTCTCACGTCTGTGGCATCCAGAGGGTCTTTATGTATCATTACAATCACTGCTTCCCTCCACGTATTGGGCACCCCTTTATTTTCTAGTATTGAGTTCATGATTTTTTTTAAGGTGGGGGATGAGTTCATGACACATTGTTTTGTAATATATTGCGGTGAACCCGTCCGGACCCGGCGCTTTATTATTGTCTAGTTTCTTTATAGCTTCTATGACCTCTTCGTCTGATATTTCCCTATTTAATGCTTCTCTCTCTTCATTTGAAATTTTGTTCAATTTTTGGGTGGAGATAAAATTTGTCATTTCATCTAATGGTATATCCTCCCCCTTGTACAGTTGTTTGTAGAAATCTACAAATTGTTGCTGGATGTCCTTATTAGATGTATATGTCTTCCCCCCATTATTAATCTTTATAATCACTTGTGCTTGTTTCTTTTTCCTAATTTTCCTTGCTAACCATTTTCCCGGCTTATTTGCATTTTCGAAGAAATTCTGTTTTACAAATCTATATTTTTTTGCCAGGCCCTCCATGTCCAAGTGATGTTTTCTTTTTATCAACTGTTTTAGCTTATCACTAAGCTTCTTTTTGTTTGGGGATCTTTTTAGCTCCTTTTCATAATTTGCTATGTCGTCTTCAATATCTTTGAGCTTTTTGTTCCATAACTTCTTTTTAGTTGCATTTTGTTGTATGAAGTTTCCCCTCATCACTGCTTTCATTGTGTCCCACACTACTTGTGTTTTTATCTCCACCGTATCGTTTATAAGGAAGAATTCCTTTAATAGTTCCTTATTTTTTTGAGACTTCCGGTTGGAACATGGCGGAGAGGGGTGCACACTGAGAGCCCTGCTCCCAGGTGGCGAGGAGAAAAGGCTACTGGGGGGGAAGGAAAGCCCCCGCTAGCGCACGAGAATGAAGAGCGCAAGCCCGAGACCCAGCAATAGCCTCTCCGGTCGAGCCTGAGACCCCTCAAGGGTCCCAGCGGGAATCGGGGAGGACAGAAGAGGGTACAAAGGGGTAGCCTACGAACGCGACCAAGCTAATTTAGCGGGTCAAAACCTCTCCGCAGCCAACCCTTTTAATCACCCGGGGAAGATAAACGAGAAGAACGATCCGGGGAGCCGGCTGAGCGAAAGCGAATCTTCCAAGAAAGAAAGCAGGGAAGAAAGGCAAAATACCCATTGGACGGAGCTGAGAAACCCCTTAAGGTGGGATATCAAAAACCGGAGGGGGACGAGGGGGGAAACATCGGAGAGGTTAAAGAGAACAGAGGCTCAAGGACGGAGCTCAAACTAGAAAGGAGGAGGGAAGTAAACAAGAATATACCTTAAACTGTCCTTAATGGCGCCATGCGGGGGAGGTTCCTGAGCTGATAAGCTGCCTTCTGGCTGGGAGGAAGAAGAAGGAAGTGACGCGGTGGGGGTGAACAGGAAAAGAAGGGAAAGAAGGAGCACTTTAAGAGGAACACCACCATAGAGCCGCTGAACGGGACGCCCAGAGAGGCTGGGAAGTGCCGGAAACAACAAAAAAGCAAACTTAAAGGGAAGACATTGCCCAGGAGGGAAATAAAAAGAACCAGAAAACAATACAGAGACCCAGCGGGAGGCCACCCGGCCCCACCAGACCTCCTAGCCCTGCAGAAAGAGATCCTCCAAGGAGATAAAAGGGAAGATAAAAGGGGTAAGCTACTTGACTACTCGGCCAAGCGAGTCGGTGTCCTCCCTCCGAGCCAGATAGCCAGCTCTAGAAAGCGGTAAGGTGATAACAGCTAACACCCCCTCGAAGTCTTCCAAAACTCCTGTCTTATCTACATATCCCCTCCTCTGAACTCTTACCCTTAACCCCCAATCCCAAGGCAATATCTCCACACCGGGGTAGTCCCGGTTAGAAACCAGACAATACAGTTGGCCCTTTAATCCCTCGATAACACTATTTGCAACCCTCCGGAGAGCCTCTCCATTAAGAATGAAAGCGTCCATGCCAATAATGGCCACTAGAGGGAAACCAGAAAAGGAAAAAAAGGAGACCAGAACCTGAACAGAAGAGGTTCAGGGGCGGGCAATGGAGAACCATGCCTCAGGGACCTTCTAATGGAAATTCAAGATGTCAGAAAGATGATACAAGAGGGTGATGAAGAGAGGAAAAGAGTGAACACAAATTTAAAAGAATTAAAGGGAGAGATGAAGGCGGAGTTTAAAGATATGAAGAAAGATATAAAAGGCCTGAACTCAAAATTATCCGGGATGGAAGGAGAGATTAACGTCCTGAAAAAAGAAAACCAGTCACTGAAAGAAATACAGAAGAAAAATACGGAGAAAATTAAAGAACTGGAGATAAAAAATATAACTCTAGAGGATAAACAACTAAAGATGGACTATTCCCAAACTGAATACCAATTGCGTTTTCGCGGGTTGGAAGAGGAGGAAGACCAGAAAACGAAGGAAATAATCGTGGCTATAACTGCCAAAATACTAGACATACCCGAACCATACATCCTGGACAAAGTGGACAGGGTCTTTAGAATCAATTCGGCATATGCCAAAAGGAACAAGGTCCCAAGGGACGTAATTGCCCATTACACAAAAAAATGCATCAGGGACCAAGTCCTGAAATGGCAGTCCAATAGGCAAGGGACATACAAAGGGAAAACGGTCTTGATCCTAAAAGAGCTGCCTAGAGAAATCCTGGAAAAACGTAAATCCTTCTTCTTCCTAACGGACATTTTGAAGCGACACAATGTCAAATTCCGATGGTTGAAACTAGAAGGGATAATGACAACCTTCAAAGATAGACAACACTGACTCCCTACAGTGGACAGGGCTAAAGATTTCCTGAGGAAATACGGGGACGACCTGACTGACCAGGACCTACCCAATAGACAATACAAAGGGAAAAATTTCTCCTATGTAAAAGACAAACAACAAGATGACATACTCCTCCCGGAGACGGAGATGGACGACCTTGACCCACGGAAAGGCAGAGAACCATCCGAAGGAAGAGATTCGGAAGGGGAAAACGACGAGGACGAACTACCGAGCAGCCAGAAGGACCAGACAGAAGTAGAAGAGTTAGTATCGGACTCAAACTAGATGCAAATTAGATGTGTTTCATGGAATGTGAACGGGCTAAACAGTGCAATCAAGAGGAGGAGAGTATTTAACAATCTAAAGAAAAAGAGAGCTAGCATTATAGGTTTGCAAGAAACTCACATTAAAAAAACAGACGTGAGATTCCTGAAAAGAAAGGATTTCGGAGAGGCATTTATTGCCTCGGCGAAGGAAAAAAAACGGGGGGTGGTGATATATGCTGACCCTAGGTTGAGACCGGAGTTACTCTTCGAAGATAGAAATGGCAGATACGTGGGTATTACTATTCAGAGAGAGGAAGAAAAAGTCTTGATTTGCAATGTATACGCCCCTAATGATGCACAGTCAAATTTTTTCAGAGATCTAGAGAAAGAAATATTGAGTCACAATGAGCACTTTGGGGAGATCGTGGTGATGGGAGACTTTAATGCAGTAGAGGATCCGAGGATGGATAGATATCCAGAACCAAGTAAAAATACCCCAGGAGGGAAACTACCCAAAAGTTATTTTGCATTCATAAAAAATTTTGATATTAGGGACGCTTGGAGGGCGACTCACGCCAAGGAAAAGGATTTTACCTTTTTTTCTTCTAGACATAATTCGTGGTCTCGGATAGATCTTTTTTTAACATCCGCCAGAATAATGCATCAAATAAGATCGATCAAGACCTGGCCAAGGGACATTTCCGACCACTGCCAGATGGAGCTAGAGCTGGGAGGAGCAAAACCGGAATTTCATTGGAAATTTCCCTTGAGGATATTAAACGATCCAAAGGATCTCAAAGAGAGTAAAGAATTACTAAAAGAATATTTCCTTATTAATTGCAAAAACAACGAAAACATCAATACCATATGGGATGCGGGGAAAGCCTATATGAGGGGGATCTTTATAAAACAACAGTCCAGGTGGAAGAGAAATAGACGAATTAAAATCCAAGAAATAGATAGAAAAATATCAGAAGGGGAGGAAAGACTCAAAAAAGAGCCAAATAATAAGGAAGTTAAAAAAACTGTGGCAGCTCTGAGAAAACAGTTAGAGGTTTATGAAATAGAGAATATTGAGAAAAATTTAAAATATCTTAAACAAAGAAAGTTTGAATCAGCGAATAAGCCGGGGAAATTGCTCGCGTGGCAATTAAGGGAAAAAAGGAATAGAAATACCATAAGGAAAGTAAAAGTGGACAATAAGGAATATACCACAGATAGGGAGATAAGAGAGATATTTGAGGCATTCTACACAAAGCTCTATAGGAAGGATGAGGTGGCGAGAGAGGAAATAAATCAATACTTAGGGGAGAAAAAAATTAATAAAATTACAGATGAGGAAAGGGAGGAGTTAAACAAAGAAATTACAAAAGAAGAAATATTAAAGGCAATCAAAAGAGCAAAGAGAGGGAAGACAGCGGGCCCCGATGGCTTCCCAATCGAATATTATAAGGAATACCAGGAGGAAATCCTGGAAATCCTTGTTAAAATATTTAATAGGATATTTCAAAAAGGAACCCTCCCCGACACATGGAAAGAGTCCAATACTATTCTGATAGGAAAAGAGGGCAAAGACCCTGAGAATCCATCTAGTTACAGACCAATCTCCCTCCTAAATTCGGATTACAAAATTTTTACAAACATTTTGGCGGAAAGATTTAAAATTTTTTTAGGAAATTGGATAAAAGAGGACCAAAATGGCTTTCTTAAGAATCGACAGATAAAAACAAACACGAGAATAATTATCGACGTCATAGAATACTACGGCAGGAAAATAGATAGGGAGGTCGCTCTTGTAATGGTGGATGCGGAGAAGGCTTTCGATCAAACAAGCTGGGAATTCGCGGAAACCCTTTTACAGGAGATAGATATTGGATTTTCCATCTTGAACTCATTTAAGGCTATATACAGTGAGCAATTCACTAGAGTTATTGTAAACCAAAAAAAACCGCTTTCCCCCTTACTCTTTATTCTTATCTTGGAAATACTCCTTGAGGATATTAGAAAGGACGATAGATTAAAAGGTATTCAAATAAAAAGAGAAAAAATTAAATGCCTAGCGTTCGCGGATGACCTGGTACTTATAATAGAAGACCCCAGAAACTCCATAGGGGGGTGGATAGAAAAATTAGAAAAATTTGGCAACCTGGCCGGGTTAAGGATAAACAGAGACAAAACACAAGTAATGGTTAAAAATATGTCTACAGAACAGAAAAAAGAACTAGAATCTAAGATGGGCATGAAAATAACCAATAAGGTAAAATACCTTGGCGTGACTCTAACCCCGAAAAACTCCCAAATTTTCAAAAACAATTATCTTCCCAAATGGCAGGAGATAAAAAGGGACCTAGAAAGATGGTCTAAATTAAATCTGTCCCTCCTCGGAAGGATCGCCACAATCAAGATGATAGTGTTGCCAAAAATGAATTTTTTGTTTACAACAGTACCGTTGGTTTCCAAGTACACCTATTTTGACAGGTGGAACAGAGATATATCAAAATTCGTATGGGCGGGAAAAACCACGAGTCAAAATGAAGGTGCTACAAAACACAAAGGAAAGGGGGGATTAGGCCTCCCGAATCTGAGATTGTATTATGAGGCCAGTTGCCTCTCATGGCTGAAGAACTGGTGCACTCTGGAGGGACGTAGAATTATAAACTTGGAAGGGTTTGATCTAAAATTTGGTCTCCATGGGTACCTGTGGTATAATAAGGCAAGAATCGACAGAAATTTTAATGATCACCTTATCAGAAAATCTCTCCTGAAAGTGTGGGATAAATACAAAAAACAAACCAACAGGAAAATTCCTCTATGGATATCTCCGAAAGAGGCCTTTCAAATAAGGCAACTAGAGGAGGAGAACTGGCCAACCTATAAAGATTTATTAACCAACGAGACAACGGGTTGGACCATGAAAACCAGAACCCAATTAAGCAGTGAAGGATATGAGATGGGATGGTTTCCGTACTTTCAATTGAGGACAGATTAAAAGAAGATGGGAAAGTAGGTTTTGAAACTCAGCCAAACGAGTTGGAAGAAACAATTATGGGCTGTGAAACGAAATTAATGTCTAAAATATACAAAATTTTGCTAAAGGGGTATATCGATAAGGACATCAACAGGACACATGTGAAGGAGTGGTCTAGAAATATAGGGTATAATTTAAATGCGGAGCAATGGAAGAAAATCTGGATGGAAAATGTAAATATATCCTTGTGTTACAAATATAGAGAAAACTGGATTAAGATACTGTATAGGTGGTATCTTACACCAGCCAAAATAGCTAATATCTATAAGAAATCAAAGCCAAATTGTTGGATTTGCAATAACAAATCTGGAACATTCTTTCACATGCTGTGGCTATGTCCAAGAGCAAAAGAATATTGGAACATGATCCATAGAGAGCTGGAGAAAATGTTAAAGACAAGTATAATAAAGAGCCCGGATAGGTTTCTCCTAGGTATACTAGGAGACGACTTAAATAGAAGCGAAAAAAGGATTTTCATAATAGCTACAACAGCGGCCAAGACTCTCTTGGCCTTCTATTGGAGATCGGAGACCACCCCATCCCTATCAGACTGGAGAGGAAAGCTTATGGAAATATGCCAAATGGAAAAACTTACAGAGGCACTCAGGAGGGGGAATAATAATAAAGAAATGGGCAACTCTAAATGGGATTGGAAATTATTACAAGAATATTGTAAGAGGGAGTGTGAAGTGGATTTAGATATGTAACCTTGGGGAAGAAGAAATAAGCTTAAATAGAATTCTATTTGATGTCTTATGGAAGGTTCATAGTTTATTTTCCTATTATAGGCTCAGTAAGGACGCGCCGGGAAGCTAATACGTGAATATGTTCAAGAGACTTTATATATTCAAGGAAACCTACTGCAAAGAAGGGTTATCAACTCCGGACCCTTTCATCGTGCACTGCTTTGTCTTGCCCGCCTTTCCCCCATTTTCCCCCCGTAATTCCCCCTTTTTCTATCTACACTAGGTAGATATCTACTGGCACTCTAGCCCTTTCAGTGTATCCCAACACTCCCCTTTCAAGCTCTTCAATGTTCACACCACTGTTTTTAATCTGCAAAAACAATAAAGACTATTTAAAAAAAAATAGTTATATAAACGCTCTAGGTAGGGTGCTTGATTCTTTATTTTTGATCTTTCTTCCTCCATTATTTTTGTCTATTTTGCTATCCAGGATTCCATTGAAATCCCCAACAGAATTAAATGGTCACATTCATTTTCTTCTATGTTTTCTCTTAAAAATTTGATAAATTTAGTCTTGGGACCGTTCGGCGCATAAAAATATTGCAAATTAGAATTTTTCACTATTTAAAGTGATTTGGACCGCTATCGCTCTCCCTTCTGTGTCCTTGAATTTAAATTCTGGGAAAAGATCTTCCCTTACATACAACGCCACCCCTCTTTTTTTGTCTCATAGGAGGAGAAAAATACTTTACCAAATTTCTTGTGATTCAGATGAGAAACATGCTTATGGGAAATATGGGTTTCCTGAAAAGCTATAATTTGGTAATTAGCTTTATTTATTTGGTTAAAAATTCGGTTCCGTTTGCACGGCGAGTTCAGCCCGTTCACATTTTGTGAGAATAGTTTTAAGAAGAGCTCAGGCATTGGTCAACTTCTCTCCCCCCCTCCGATGTGGCTTCTTCATCTTCCTCTTCCAAATCATCCAAGTCTTCCCCCTTAGAAGGCACCATTGGGGCTATCGCCTGATCCTCCTTCTTCTCCGATTCTTCATGACCTCATGGACCATCCCACACCAGAGGGAGGGGCATATTAGGACATTGCCATGACAGGTTAAATCCTGTCCATTTGGGAGGAAAACAGAGACATGATCTTAATACGTGGGATTTAATAGAGTTCTTAATATACTTAATATACTCTATAAAATATTTTAGAACCCTTGTGCCAGCACACTGCTGATTGAAGGGAGAGGGGTGAGCTCCTATCTGTCAGCTCCAGCTTCTCATGTGAGGACATGAGAGAAGCCTCCCACAGGATGATAAAACATCTGGGTGTCCCCTGGGAAATGTCCTTGCAGACAGCCAATTCTCTCACACTAAGAGCGACTTATAGTTTCTCAAGTTGCTCCTGATACGAAAAAAAAATATACACTGTTTTATTGCATTGCCATTTTACAGAATAAGAAAAGAGGGCAAATGTAATAAGTTGAAATGCAAGGTATGAATGAGTTATGGAATGGAGGCAGAAAATAATAGTTTTATTTCAATTACATTTATGGTCTTTAATTCATTATAATTAATGTCAGGATTTCCTCAACCTCTAATTATGCACACAAGTTATAAACTGGAAGGAAGAAGGTTCCTTACAGGTTGCATGTGGGGATAGCCATGGTTGCTTGCTCATTGAGTAGCCCCAGTGCCCTTTCATATGAATATATAAACTATGCTCAGTCTTTCCCAGTTTGGCAGCCTCCAGATATGTGGCTCACAGTCAGGCATGTAGCCAGGGGGCTAAGGGGCTTCAGCCCCCGAAATTCTCAGGGTGGTCCGAGAAGGCCTTACTGGTACATTATTTAAACTGTTATGTTTATTCATATCATGATCTGATCACCATGCTCATTATATCCCACCTTCATGGGGTTATTGGGATAACAATACAAAAGGTTTGCTAGGGTAAACCCTCTTCCACCCAGTCTCAGCCCCCCCCCCCCCCCGAACCAAAATCCTGGCTACGGCCCTGCTCACAGCGGTTATACATGGTGAGAATTTTGATCTACAATGTATCTGGAGAATTACATTACGCCATCGCCATTCATCTATGTACTCAGAAGAATTTGGATTATCTCTAAATGAAAAGAAAACAAAAAGAGAGAAATTAGAATTTTGAGTTAGAAAGAAGTGTTCCTTGTTTGTGGAGGGTATATTTGAGAAGAGAGCATAGAGCCAGATTTGTACAAATGTGCTACATCTATGTTTGGATTCTATAATTTCCTCTGTTGTGATTACAGTCCATGCTTGATGGTTTGTCAGATCTCCCTAAGTGGTATGGAATAAAAGAAATGCAAGCCAATTGGCTAGGAGACTGCACTGGATGCTACTTTGAGTTTGCTTTGAAGGTGAGTGCAATCACTGAAAATTGCAGTGACATTTCCCATAATCAGAGATATTAAAATATAACTTCAGATATTAGAAATAAACATGTGGTCTGGGTTGAATGGGGAGCCCTCTGAATAGGTACGTTGAATATGGCTTTAGGAAGAATCAGTGAAACACAATTTTTAATTACTGCTGCCTTGGACCCGGTGGTCCAAATCCCTGATCATGGTTGAAAGATTGAGCATGCTAGTAGGTGGCATGTTCTTCACTAGTATCCGTCTTTTTTCCAAATTCACCCCTCTTAGTTATAGTTTGAACTAAGCATTATGTATTATTGCACATTTCAAACCTTAATTAGCTATAAAATGCCATTAGTAATAACTAGAATTGGTTTATAAATATATTTTTACTTATCTGTGGTTAATCAGTGTATTTATGCATATACTGCAAGGATATCCTGGTCGATCATAAAGCAAAATCCAGAATCTTCTAAGTTCTTTTCTCAAGCCAGGCAGAAGGCTCTGAATTGATCACAGATGTTTTCTACATCCCATCAGTGAGAAAAAGTAATGTTCTTGCTTGCTTGAGATGTTATAAAGAGAAGTTTTATTCAGATAGAAAGTTCTGACCCGGTCAACACACTCCCCCCCCCCCCCAAAGCTGTGAAATAACTGTGAACAAAAGCAGTACAAGAAAGCAGTAACATTTGCTTCCACAATCTGCATTAAGTTACTTATTTATTTATTTATCACATTTCTATACCATCCCTCTCAGCCCGAAGGCGACTCGGGGGCCGGTTTACACAAGGCAGTCTCTGCCCTCCAATCAAAACACGAGCAAAAAAAACCAAACAATAAACAAATAACACAACAATTAGCAATTAAAACATACTTGTGTTAGTTCCATTGTTAGTTCAGAAAATGATAGTGAAGGAAGAAGTTGGGCATGAAAGGTGACAGAGGGGTTTGTGGGACAGTGAAGTAGTGGTGCATGTATACGAGAATGTTATTTAGTGCACTTTGTAAACTTAATGATATATTGTTTTTTGACTTTTTATTCTTTACTATTTGGGCTTTTACATGTACAGTAGAGTCTTGCTTATCCAACCTTCGCTCATCCAACATTCTATATTATCCACCGCAGTCTGCTTCCCACCCTGATCCACAGCTGTTTCAATACATTGCGATGTTTTGGTGCTAAATTAATAAATACAATAATTACTACATAACATTACCATGTATTGAACTGGTTTTTCTGTCAATTTGTTGTAATTGGTGCTTAATTTGTAAAATCATAAGGTAATTTGACATTTAATAGCCTTTCCTTAATCCCTGTTTATTAGCCAACATTTTTGCTTATACAACATTCTGCTGGCCCGTTTATGTTGGACTCTACTGTATGTACAAAATAGAAGGCAAAGGGGCAATTCCTAATGCCAGTGTCCAACAATTCCTTGTCCTCTGATTTGAATATAATATCAATAACCAAGGTTATTTAGAAAATGATTATCTCTGTAAACATTTTTACTGTGGCTGTAGCTATAAGCCCACTGTTTAGCATAGTTGGGCTGATGGCTGCATAAACATGGATAGAACTCCACTGTAATTGTTATTCTAGTTTGGTTGTAGTGCTAACCCATAGTAATGTCAGAAGGAGCCGTAGTTTTAGAATAAGGCAGAATCCCAAACAAATCAGTATTTGTTTCACTTAGTGCTCTGTTGCTCATCTCTTGTTAAAGACTATAGCAGGGGTCAGGAACCTTTTTGACTCAGAGAGCCATAAATGCAAAATATTTGGAAATTTATTTCAGTGAGAGCCATATACAGTAATATATAATATAATGAATTCAAATAAATGTGAGTATATACGTACATACTATGAGAAAAGGATTCCCCCGGCAGAATGACGAGACACTTCAGACCTGGCTCTTCAAAAGACATGAGAAGACGGAAGGAAGGGGGGGGGGAGAAAGACAGAGGAAATAAAGGAGGGAGGGGGAGAGGAAGAAAGAAAAGAAAAGAAGAACAAACTATGGAAAAGGAAGAAAAGAAAAGCAGGAGAGAGACAAGGAGAGGAAAAGAAAGAAGGAAATGGGAAGGGAGGAAAGGAAAGGGTGGGGAAAAGAAAGGGAAGGGAGTGAGGAAAAAGTAAAATGATGAAGGGAAAAGAAGAAAAAGGGAGAGAGGGAAGTGAAAAGAAAGGAAGAAGGAAAGGAAGACTTGGGGAAAAGAATAGAAGCGGAAGGAAGAGGGAGGGAGAATGGAGGAAAGAAGGAAGGAGAGAAGGAAAGGGAGAAAGAAAGGAAGGAAGGAAGAGGAAGCAAGAGGGAGAATGGAGGAAAGAAGGAAAGGGAGAGGGAGGGAAAATGAAAGAGAGAAGGAAAGGGTGAAGGGGAGAAAGGAAGGAAGAGGGAGAATGGAAGAAAGAAGGAAGGGGAGAGAGGGAGGGAAAAGGAAGGGGAGAAGGAAAGGGTGAAGGGGGAGAAAGGAAGGAAGAGGGAGAGCCAGATGCAATCATGAAAATAGCCACATCTGGCTCCCGAGCCGTAGGTTCCCTACCCCTGGACTATAGGAATACTTAACCTATTTGCATCTTTGCTAAGAGGTTTGATAAAATTGGGGAAGGAGCATGGATACATCACTAGTGAATTATACTCTGAGTAAAACAGCAGCCCTAAAATGTCTTACTCTTGCTTCAAATAACAGTGCTACCACTGTGACTGTTCTTTCAATAAGGCATGCCTAGTAAGCAATGTACAGGCCATAAGGCAATAACAGGAGTCTTTGGAAGGTAAGGGAATGGGTAGATGGCTGCAGAAATAGATATTCAAGGAAAATAAGTTGGCAGTGGCAGTTCAGGAAGCTTTAAATCATTTGTGAGTAGTGCAGCCTTTAGGCCAAAATACTGTTGTAAATCTAGACAACTATAGATCTTGAAAACTTATTATTATAGCTCCAAGAACCTCCCAGTCAGCTTGGCCAAAGACCATGCTAGCTCCCAAATTGAGTATTCTGATTGAACCAAACCATTGTGTTCTCAGATGCAGAATATGGCCTTCAGGAAAGAATATGTTGAAGGATTCTGTAAACAGCTAGCATATTTAAGTCTCACTGCAAGTCGAAATGGCCTATTCTGGTCTAAAGAAAATTGCAGTAACCTTTTCTGTCTGTTGTCAGGTTAATAATGAATCAACAGGAGAGAAAATAGCAGCTTTTGCATATGTACCTGAAGCCATTTATGGCATGTCTTATTTACACATCTTACCTGACCACAGACTGTTACATGGAAATAGCAGTCTAAAGGAAACCTTCGAGAAAGATTTGATGCCAGGCAAAGGTAACTATCTTTTATTTCTAGTAGTTTCTAATTTCCTAAGGCAGAGTTTTGTTTGTGAGGCCTAAGAAGTTTCGGCAAAATTCAAATGTAATGCTTTCAAATATGAATTGAGTGTATTTATTTCACATATTTGTATCTCGCCCTTCTCACCCTAAAAGAGGACTCAGAGTGGCCTTATAGCAGGCAGCGATTCGATGCCAATACATATAAAAATAAACAAATACAATTGAAACCTTACAATTAAACTTTAATTATTAAAACATCAGTTAAAATCACATAATCCAGATCGCAGTCCAAGGCCTGTCCAATTGCCAATTCAATTAGTCATTTATCCTTATTGCACTATTTACTGGTTGAATGCTTGGTCGCACAGTCACATCTTAAGCTTCTTCCTGAAAGATAGGAGGGAGGGACCTGACCTGATTTCATTGAGGGAGTTCCATAGACAAGGGGCCACCACTGAGAAGGTCTTGTCTCTCATCTCCTCCAATCTCTCTTGGGAAGGTGGTGGGATCAAGAGCAGGGCCTCTCCAGGTGTTCTTAACTTCCGAGGTTGGTCATGGAGGGAGATATATTTGGACAGGTAAGCTGGACCAGAACTGTTTAGGGCTTTATAGGATAAAGCTAGCTCTTTGAATTGTGGTCAGTAGCAGACTGGCAGCCAGTGGACCTGGCGTAACGGGGGTTGTGTGCTCCTTGTACGCCACTCCAGTGAGCAATCTGGCTGCCACCCATTGAACCATTTGAAGCTTCTGAACAGTCTTCAAAGGCAACCACATGTAGAGTGTGTTGCAGTAGTCTATACAAGATGTAACAAGAGCGTGGATCACCATATACCTATTAAGACACTTGAAATCTGTTAGGGCTTGTGGGTAGAGTCAGAGGTTGGATAAAGGTGAAATGGTACAACGGGAATGAGCAGACAGGAGATACCCTTTTCACTAGGTTTGTCTGTACAGGCAATTTGCCTAGATGGCTAGAACATCAATCCTTACAGTATAAAGAGAAATAATCATTAGTCCCTAATCCCCGAACAATGCTAAAAGAGCAAACTATTGTACAGTACAAGCCCCTTATCCATGGGGAATATGTTTCAACACACACACAAACACATGGATACCTCAAACCATGAATAACAGCAAGCCCTTTATCTTGACTAAACTTGGGTTGATAGCATACTATAGTCTTTGCATTATACTTGTATTACTTTTTTCTAGAGTCTCTTACTTCAGTGACAGCTATGAATCTGCTTACCAATCAGGAGATCCCTGTAGTCATATCAGCAAAATCAGAGTTTGAAGGATACCTTGATGCTAAAGTAGGTGAGTATAAAAGACTCACTGTGTTTTTTATGTTCTACACTGAAATTGCTTACAGTCAAAATTGCTAAAATTGCCATTTCTAATAGTGACATGGCATAGGCTTTCCCGGATTCAACAGGTGTCGCGTGGTGGTCTGCCATGTGACACAATTATCACAACTTTGTGCGACTGCTCGGGGAAGTTTGTAAAGGCATACCACACCACTCCACCAGAACCAGCAGCATAGCAGCAGCTTCTTCCTCTCCCCCCCCCCCCCTTGAGCATGGGGCTCCCTCCTTCCCTCTGAGCAGCAGGGCTTCTCCCCGTCTCCCTCTCTTCCTCTCCCTTCCTTTCTTCCCTGCTGGCTGCTGCTTCTTTCGGGGATGAGGGAAAGAAAAAGGGGGGGGAGCAAGTGCCCAGAGCGAGGAGTACTTTGCCTGCCTGACAGCCGAAGAGAGATAGAGGAACTCTCTGGGTTTGGCAAATAAAGAGGCCTACATGGCCGCGCATGCAGGAGCCAGAGGAGTAGTTTGTGTGCATGTGCAGTGACATCTCCCAAGTGTTTATGGATTTGTAAGTTATTGTCTTTGCATTTTTTCTGATTGTTGGTCACCCCTTGCGTTGTGAGACGTGTTGCGAAATTTGGGGTCATTTGACCCCGTAGTTTTTTTGTTTTTAAGGTACTCACGACGACCAGGGCGCATACACACACACACATATACTGGAGATATACTTAAAAATATACCTGTTCTGACTTACATACAAATTCAACTTGAGAACAAACCTACAGAACCGGTCTTGTTCATAACTTGGAGACTGACTGTATGTGGAGAAAGGGAATGTGGAAGAATTAAGTCAATCATATCTTACATATATCAGTATCTTAAGTATTGATAACATCTAATTTCTTTCTGTCCCAAACCAAGTCCATATGTCACCAAAATGGTAGTATCCGTCCATACATGAACACATGACTGCCTCCTGTGAGGTTTTGTACAAGTATTACAAGTTTACCCAAAAAAGTATCCTAAATAACCTTTTCTAAAATCCCAAGCAGACATGAGTATATTTACTCACCAGAAAACGCTGGCTGATTTTGCAGGAAATAAACTGGAAAACCACAAGAAGGAGACAGTATAATGGAATATTGTGGGAGGGATGCGGCTGTCTGGCAACAGTTCGGAATAGGACCTCTCCCCACTGATGTAAGTGGTTACAGATCCCACTTATATATGGTAATTTTGATTGGGGTAGAGTTTACTCTTATTGTCTGGAATAGTTGACATCCCTCTCTCATCCGGTTGCTCAAATCGAATTTGAAGTGTTGCTCTGTTTCAAAAACAAGTTTGCCATTTAGGGCTGGAACATCTGTTTTAGATGGACGCATCTTAACTTCCACACACAAACCCATGTTGTTTAATATCTACATGAAGCCATTGGGGGAGATCATCCGGAGTTTCAGGGTACAGTGTCATCTGTACGCAGATGATGTCCAACTCTGTCACTCCTTTCCACCTGCTACTAAGGAGGCTGTTCAGGTCCTGAACCGGTGCTTGGACGGTGTGATGGTCTGGATGAGGGTGAACAAATTGAATCCAGACAAGAGAGAGGTACTCCTGGTCAGTCAAAAGGCCGAACAGGGCATAGGGTTACAGCCTGTGCTGGACGGGGTTACACTCCCCCTGAAGATGCAGGTTCGCAGTTTGGGTGTGATCCTGGACTCATTGCTGAGCCTGGAACCCCAGGTCTCGGCGGTGACTGGGAGAGCATTTGCACAATTAAAACTTGTGCGCCAACTGCGCCCATACCTTGGGAAGTCTGACTTGGCCACGGTAGTACACTCTCTGGTTACATCCCGTGTAGACTACTGCAACACTCTCTACGTGGGGTTGCCTTTGAAGACTGCTCAGAAGCTCCAAATGGTACAACGGGCGGCTGCCAGGTTGCTAACAGGAGCAGTGCTCGGAGCATACAACTCTGTTGCGTCAGCTCCACTGGCTGCCAGTCTGCTACCGAGCACAATTCAAAGTGCTGGCTTTAGCCTATAAAGCCCTAAACAGTTCTGGCCCTACCTATCTGTCCAAACGTATCTCTCCTTACGAACGATCTAGAAATTTAAGATCTTCTGGGGAGGCCCTGCTCTCGGTCCTGCCATCCTCACAGATGCGGCTGGTGGGGACGAGAGACAGGGCCTTCTCAGCAGTGGCCTCTCAGCTGTGGAATGCCCTCCCCAGGGATAATAGATCGGCCCCCTCCCTCTTAACATTTCATTAAAAAGTTAAGACCTGGTTATTTGAACAGGTGTTTTTTTAAGTGTAGCTGATAACTCTGATCTCAGAATGGCTGGGCAACGTGACTGGATGATGATTTGGAAATGAACAGCGGAGGAATTATGGTTTTATTATGTTTTTATATTGTAATCGGAATTTTTAGCTATGTTTAATTGTCTTATCTGTTTTTATACTGCTCGAGCATCGACTTGTGCGACTATGTAAACCGCCATGAGTCGCCCTCAGGCTGAGAATGGCGGTATAGAAATGTAGCAAATAAATAAATAAATAAACCTCCCCCCACCATACACACACTCTCTTTTTAGTCCTTGGTTTAGTGGATATCAGGAGTCTTAAAATCTAGTAGAAAACCTTCAAATTAATAGGTTGAGCCTGATGTCACAACAGTAAATTAATCTACTCAGGTGTTGTCAGTAGAAAAATTGGGTTGAGAAAAAATTACTCTGGCTTCTCAGAATATGAAGCAGAAGTGACACGGCCAAGTTCATCTGTGAATCCACACAGAATTTAATCTACAAAGGGCTATAATTAGATTGAACATCAAGTGTTTTAATTTTATAGGAGCAGAAACATTTTTGATTTTAAGGCTTGTTTTGTGTGCTGAAAGGAATAAACAAAATATGAGTTAAATAAGTTGAAAATATTCATGAAAAGAGTACAGCTAAGCCGAGGAATAGTAAACCTGCTTGAATGAGCTTCAATTTTTAAATTATAGAGAGTTATTTATTCTGTAGTTTTTTACCCTTGTTTTTAGCCAACATGTTTTTAAGCAGCTTTTACTGTTTGCAAATTTTCTCCACTGGATGTTCTTAATTCTCATTACCTGTATAACGTGTATGCTACAGTGTAATAAGGGTCCCTGGACCATAATAACATTTATCTTATTCTGTTTCTTTTTTTAAAAAAACTGTTTAAGAAATACTTTAATTTCCCTCTCCAGGAATCCCTTGCACTGAAGCAAATGATGCTAAAGTTGCTAGGAGTTTGGGCCTGCCATTTGAAGAAGTTATTGAAACTCTGTCAGATGGCTCACAGAGACTGATCAACTCTGGAGAGGTTGGTGCATTGCTGTGGGTTTCGGCTTTTATGACCCCTGCTCCTTACCAGTGCATAGGAACACTGAAGGGAAGTCTAATGGAAATTGAGTCAGAATTATTATTGTTAATTTCATTAATTTTTCACCAGTGTGGTATAGTGTGCTCTGAGTGCTGTGTAAGGACTTTGGGAGACCAGCATTTGAATTCCTTCTCAGACATAGAAACCTACTACGTAACTTTAGAAAGTTATGCAGTGTCAGGCTAAGGCCCATCTGTACTGGCCATTTAGTGCAGTTCGAAGATAGCTTCAAATTGCATTGGTCAGAAAACAAATACCCAGAAAAAGACGTGAAATGAACTCCTTAATGCACATTACTGCTCTGTGATTTCTGTAATCACCATCGAGGCCTCAAAATTAGTTCCAGGATTTCCTATGTAATCATCTGCACAACTAAGCCACTTTCCTCACTACTGGTTTGAAACTGTATTAAATGATCATTGTAGATGTGCCTGAAGAGGAAGTCAATGACCAATTATCTTCGGAATCAATATTGTCAAGAAAACCCTAGTATGTTTATTTTTTGTGCCAGAAGCAAATTGAGGATACAGCTATAATGTGTTTTTTTTAATAAAAAAAACACAAACCAAGTTAAAAATTTGGCATTATACTAGATTTTCTTTGAAAAGAAGCTGGCCACTTGGAGTGCCTCTGGTGTCATGGTAATAAGGTCCTTCATTGTGCTTGTGGCAAGGCTCAGGTTTCATTGTAGTAGGTGGTCTGTGGTTTGCTCTTCTCCACACTTGCATGCCATATTTATTAAGACTCTTCACCTTGTGGTGTCAGAGCACAGTCTGTTTATTATTTATTTATTTATTTACTGTTTAGCACCTTCCAAGTCAGCCAGTCTTCTGTGTGCCCAGGAGGGAGTTTCTCATCCAGCTTCAGCCACTGATTGAAGTTCTGAGTTTTGGCCTGCCACTTTTGGACTCTCGCTTGCCGAGTGTCTCTCTAGATCTTAGGAAGCTATTTCTTGATTTAAGGCGTTAGCTTGCCGGCTAATATCCAAACAGAGGATAGGCCGGAGATGTCAATGCCTTGAAGGGACATGAGAGAAGCCTTCCCACAGGATAGTAACACATCTGGGCATCCCATGGGTAACGTCTTTGTAGATGGCTAATTCTCTCATACCAGAAGCGACTTGCAGCATGTAACTCTAGCATGCATTATAAAAACATCAACTACAAAGAATGCTATTTTGCTAAACCAGAGGTAGCATGGACTACAGTTTATTTTACCTATCTATTGCTTTGATTTATGTATATGGCTTGTGTGAATGGAGGGGCCTAGTTTCTGTTTTTGGAACCAGCAGACAAAGAAAGAAAGGTGGTCATGGCAGTTCACCTCACTTTTTGTCTCACACATGAATAGTTGCATCTTGCAACAGTGGATGAAGACTTCGTCATACTGTATGTAGCGACATGACTTGGACTGTTCCAATAGCTTGATTAGTGCGATGTACTTATTATGCTCTTTATCTCTTTCTTTTTATCAGTTCACAGGTATGAGTAGACAACAAGCAGTAAGTGCAATCACCGAGCAAACCAAAAATAAAGGAATAGGAGGATACCTAACAAGTAATAAGTTAAAAGATTGGCTGATCTCCCGACAACGTTATTGGGGAACTCCTATTCCCGTTATTCATTGCCAGTCCTGTGGTCCTGTGCCTGTGCCATACGAGGATTTACCTGTGCAGTTGTCGAATATCAAATCCTTTACAGGCAAGGGTGGCTCGCCATTAGCTTTAATTTCAGATTGGATCAACTGCTCTTGTCCAAAGTGAGTACATTGTGCTATATATTGGTTTAAAAGTCAAATTTGAATGTATCACTTTAACTACTTGAAATACTGTAGCTTTTCATGCCTTTCATGCTTAAAACGTTTTTAAATTCTGTTGATTATTTTATTGTGTATAATGTCTGGATATTCTGTTTGGGGTGGGGGGAAAGAAGACTCAGGTTTTCAAACTATCTTCTGGCCATAATTTGTGAATAATTGTGTATTTCGAGCCTCTGCTTTGGACAGTGGTTAGTGTTTAAGACAGAAGACAGAAAATCCTACCCACAATCAAAGCAATTTATTCTAATGTACCAGATTGTTTTATAACTGGAAAAAATACCCCAAATTTGTGTCTGTTTTTGGTCTTCCCACTCCTGAGCTCAGCTAGTATAATAGGATATGAGGGGCTTTCTGGAGGGTTAAAGTCCATTTTCTTTCTCTCTCAGTTCAAGATTATTTCACAATCATAAGCACATTTAAGATCTGTAGACCTCTTTAGTTCTATCTTTCACCAAAGAAATAAGAGATTGTTGTTCCCTTTCTTACTTGTATGCGTCTAGAATTAGGGTTGCTGTATTTTTAAAAAGATATCACATAGTTTTGCTGTTGTTTATTCGTTCAGTCATTTCCGACTCTTCGTGACCTCATGGACCAGCCCACGCCAGAGCTCCCTGTCGGCTGTTGCCACCCCCAGTTCCTTCAAGGTCTAGTCAGTCACTTCAGGGATAACATCCATCCATCTTGCTCTTGGTTGCCCCCTCTTCCTTTTCCATTTTCCCCAGCATCATTATCTTCTCCAAGCTTTCCTGTTTTCTCATTATGTGGCCAATGTACTGTATTTACTCGAGTATAAGCCTAGTTTTTCAACCCCTTTTTAAGGCTGTAAAAGCTCCCCTCGGCTAATACTAGAGTCAAGGTTATTTATTATTTTACTTTGTTATTAGTATTATTTTATTACATTTATTATGTTACTTTATTATTATATTTACATTATTTTAATCTGTTCTTATTTTTCTGTATTTATTATTGTTTATTACATTTATTGTTTTACTCTTATTATGATTACATTTATTATTTTACTCTATTGTTGGAAGGATACGTAAACACATTCACATTGTAGAAGGTGACAATAATGGTTTCATCAGAGTTGGACAGTCTTATCTTAAATTACAGTTTTATGTAAATATTCAAAAGCATTTAACCTACTGATGCCTCAATGAAAAATACTCTAAAAAAATAATATAATTTTATTGGTATCTATTTTTATTTTTATTTTGAAATTGACCAGTAGCTTCTGCATTTCTCACCCTGGTCTTATACTCAAGTCCATATGTTTTCCCAGATTTTTGTGGTAAAATTAGGTGCCTCGGCTTATATTCGGGTCGGCTTATTCTCGAGTATATACGATACTTCATTTTTGTCTTTAATATCCTTCCCTCCAGTGAGCATTATTTCCTGGAGGATGGACTGGTTTGATCTTCTTGCGGTCCAAGGCACTCTAACAATTTTCCTCCTACACCACAATTCAAAAGTGTCTATCTTATTTCGCTCAGCCTTCTTACGGTCCAGTTCTCGCATCCATATGTTACTATGGGGAATACCATTGCTTTAACTATGTGGCTCTTCGTCATTGCTCTCCTCCTAAGAAGTAAACGTCTTCTGATGTCCTGGCTGCAGTCTACATTTGTAATAATCTTTGTGCCTAGAAATACAAAGTCTGTCACTGCCTCCATATTTTCTCTCTCTATTTGCCAGTTATCATTCAGTCTGGTTGCCATAATCTTTTTTATGTTTAACTGCAACCTAGTTTTTCTGCTTTCTTCTTTCACCCTGGTTATAAGGCTCCTCAGCTCCTCCTCGCTTTCAGCCATCAAGGTGGTATCATCTGCATATCTAAGGTTATTAATGTTTCTTCCAACAATTTTAACTCCAGCCTTGCATTCATCAAGCCCTGCACATTGCATGATGTGTTCTGCATGAAAAGGTAGGGTGAGAGTATATAGCCCTGCTATACTCTTTTTCCAATCTTGAACCAGTCTGTTGCTCCATGGTCTGTTCTTACTGTTGCTACTTCGTCGATATATAGATTCCTCAAGAGACAGACAAGGTGACGATCCCCCCATATGACCAAGAACTTCCCACAATTTATTATGATCCACATAATCAAAGGCTTTAGAATAGTCAATAAAACAGAAATAGATGTTTTTCTGAAACTTCCTACCTTTCTCCATTATCCAGCAGATATTGGCAATTTGGTCTCTCGTTTCTCTGCCTTTTCCAAATCCAGCTTCTACATCTGGCAACTCTCCCTCCATGTATTGCTGGAGTCTATATTGCAGGATCTCGAGCATTACTGTACTAGCATAAGTGCCACTGTACAAAAGTTTGAGTATTTTTTAGCATTTCCCTTTTTTTGGTATGGGGATGTAAATTGATTTTTTCCCCAATCTGATGGCCATATTTGCTGGCATATGGCATGCATCACCTTGACAGCATCATCTTTCAAGATTTTAAACAGTTCAGCTGAGATCCCATCATCTCCTGCTGCCTTGTTGTTAGCAATGCTTCTTAAGGCCCATTCAACCTCACTTCTCAGGATGTCTGGTTCTAATTCACTCACCACACCATCAAAGCTATCCTCAATGTTATTATCCTTTCTATACAGGTCTTCTGTATAATTTCAACTCCTTCTCTAGGTCTCTTCAGCTTTTGTTAGGTTCTTGCCATCTTTGTTGTTGATCATACCCATTTTTTGCCTGAAATTTGCCTCCAATGCTTCTAATTTTCTGGAAAAGGATTCTTGTCCTTCCTAATCTGCTGTCTTCTTCCACATATTGCTTGTTTAAAAATAGTTCCTTATCTCTTCTGGCTAACCTCTGGAATTGTGCATTTAATAGGGCATATCCCCCATTACTGTTTCCTTTTGCTTTCCTTCTTTTTTGGGCTACTTCAAGTGTCTCAGCAGACAACCATCTTGTCTTCTTGATTTTCTTTTTCTTTGGGTCGTACTTTGTTGCCGCCTCCTGAGCAATGTTGCGAACTTCTGTCCATAGTTCTTCTGGGATCCTATTTATTAAAGCTAGTCCCTTAAATCTATTCTTCATCTCCACTGCATATTCACTAGGAATATTTGGGAGGTCATATCTAACTGGTCTGTATGTTTTCCCTAATCTCTTTAGTCTGATCTGAACTGCAGTCAGCTCCAGGTATTGTTTTCATTGACTAGATGGATGTCTGCCACACTCGGCTGCAAACAACATAGAGCTCAGATTTATGGTGAAAAGCACCTGTATCTAAGTGACTTTGCACATTGTAATTTCCCAATGTAGAGAAAATCTCCTGGTCTACAGAACAGTACCTTACTGATCCCTGATCTGTAGCAAAATCTATCACATAATAAACATGGTTTATGATTTATTTTGCTACAGATCAGGGATCAGTAAGGTGCTGTTCTGTAGACCAGGAGATTTTCTCTACATTGGGAAATTACAATGTGCAAAGTCACTTAGAGACAGGTGCTTTTCAGCATAAATCTGCGCTCTGTTGTTTGTGGCAGGCAACTCTTTGAACCAGAAAGGGATTTTCTCCAGGTTAAATTCAAGACTTCTGTTTGCTCAGTTAACAGACTCTACTTCAGATTGAGAGAACTACCTGTTCAGTGGGGAGAGAGAAGCTGATCTCTTTGTAGCATCTACAGCTGTGTGCATGGTGGGCGGGAAGTACTGGAATGTACCCTTGTCCTAGGGAGACTTTTTCTTCATCATGCAAATAACGGAACATTGCTCTCAGCAGAACTGGCATGGTGATTTCTATATCATTAGGCTGCCTTGCTGGAGCTGTAAGTGATCTCAAACCATTCTCACAGTCGCAGTAAAACTCCCGCTTTTCTCTGGACATTCAAGCAGAAATGATTGCATCTTGGAATGAAGTGTATCAGCACTGTGGCTTGGGAGTCTCCCCATTTCTTTTTCTTCTTGTTGTTCCCAGAGGTATTGAAGGTTAAAAGAACTCAAACACACTAGCAAATTTCAACACAAACCATTCCTTGCACTCTATGTCGCTGCTTTGAGCCCCACCGCCACTTTGAGTCCCACTTGTGGGAGAAAAGCAGGATAAAATTAATAATAATAAATACATATCATTATTGTTGTTATTTAATTTAATATGGCTGAAAGAATTATCTTTTAAAAAAATAACCAGAGCAAAGGACTGTCAGTGATATCATCATTGTATGAGAATAGTAGGGTTTAATGAGAATTGCACTGGCCAAAGTATGGAGACAAAATGTTCCACCGAGCATAAACGAATGGATCCTGAAAATGTTCGACATCATCCAGATGGATGAGTTGTCACAAGGACTGAAAGACATTAACAAGAAAATTGACTGGTCGGGTTTCAAAAACCTCTTAAGAAAAGAGAAGATGATGAAGTAATCGGACATTTCCGATGCCTCAATACGACAGCATCCGAAACCAACTCAATTAACAGGAAAGGGGGAAAAAAGGAGAAGAACAAAGAATATTCCAAGGACTTCTGGGAAGTCAATTTTTACCCCCCCCCCCTTTTTTTTCCTTTTCCCTTCTTTTTCTTTTCTCTTCCCTCTCCTCACTTACCCATTCACCCTCTTCCCCACTTCCCCCCACTTCCCCCATCTTTGTGTTGCACTGTGTAAGACTAAAAACCTCAATAAAAATATTTTTTTAAAGAGAATAGTAGGGCTTAATAAACTCAGAATTGCTCTCAGTGCCATATTTGTACCCTGAGATATTTTAAAGTAATAGCAGTTCTTCTCAATATCATTGGGGAGCCCATAGAGAGCGGGCCGCTGTCACCAAGAGTTAGAATCATTAAAGTCGGAAAAGACCACAAGAGCCATTCAGTCCAACTTCCTGCCATGCAGGAGAATATAATCAAAGCAGTCCTGACAGATTCACTGCCCAGCCTGTTCTCTTCTTCTCAGTTATTCTTAGCATATCTGACTGAATGGTAAAACTAAGTCCTGGCTCTTGAAACTATTCTAATTCAGAACATACATATGTCATTGCATGATACAATCCCTATCCCTATTCACTCCATTGGCTATAGTAAACTAGCACACCAGTGGGAGGCCTGTATCCTAATATATCTTACACTCTATTTATAACTCTATGAGTTTTTAAAAACTGTTAGAATTTTTTAAATTATAGGCATAGAGATTACTGTATATACTCGAGTACAAACTGACCTTATTATAAGCTGAGGCACCTAATTTTACTACAAAAAACTGGGAAAACATATTGACTCAAGTATAAGCTGAGGGTGGGAAATGCAGCAGCTACTAGTAAATTTCAAAACAAAAATAGATACCAATAAAATTACATTAATGAAGGCATCGGTAGGTTAAATGTTTTTGAATATTTAAATAAAACTGTAGGGAAACACAAAAAATTATTAAGGTAAAATTCAAAATTGACCCAAAAATATATCTCCTCGGCCTGACTGGACAAACATTAACAAAAAATCAAGATAAGATGCTCTTCCTCCTCAGCACATGTGCCCGAGTGACTTTAGCCAGGAAATGGAAACAAAACAGCGTTCCGGACATAGAGGAATGGATGATAAAGATAATGGACTTCATACAAATGGACATTTTATCCCAAAAACTATGCGGAGATAGGAAAAGAACCGACTGGTCCAACTTTCAAAGCTACATGCAAAATAAGGGAAGACAATTTGTGATTAATATAGATGATGTTTAACGTACAAGGATGAAATATTGCAACTCCCGCCCCCAGATCCTCACCCTCTCCCCCTCGCATTATTACTGTGATTATTAAGGAAATTGTATAATTAATGTACACATAATGTATACAAAAGAACACTTATCTTGAGATAACTGTTGGGAAGTCTTTCTTTTTTTTTTTTTTAAAGCCCTTCTTTCCTAGCCTACCCATATCCCTACTCCCCCACTCCCCCCAACCTTGTCCCCCTCTCCCCTCCACTCCTACCCTATTTGACAACATACCATCTTGTGTCAATATCACTGAAAAAACTGCAATAAAAATCTATTCGCAAAAAAAAAAAATAAAACTGTAATTTAAGATAAGTCTGTCCAACTCTGATTAAACCATTATTCTAACCTTCTTCAATGTAAATGTGCTTGTGTATCATTCCAATAATAATAAAGAGAATAAAATAATAAATGTAATAACAACCACAGATTAAAATAATAAATGGTATTTTAGAGTGTTTTTAGATGTTTTTATCTGAATGTGTTTTTATTTCGATGTGTTTGTATATATGCTTGGAAACCGCCCTGGGCCTCAGGGAGGGCGGGTTAGCAAGTTGAAATAATAAATAAATAAATAATAAATAAATAAATAAATAACTTTGACTTGAGTCAAAGGGGGGGCTTTTCAGTCTAAAGGGGGCTTTTCAGTCTAAAGGGGGCTTTTCAGTCTAAAAAGGGGGCTGAAAACCTGATTTATACTCTAGTATATATGGTAAATTAGTAGTTTAATTCCTGTCTCTGTGGAGGGAAACCACACAGATTCTAATATAGTAGACTCAGTTAATTAGAATCCAAGCAACCCAAACTCTCAAGCAACTGGCAAAAACAAAAAACAACGTACAAGTCTACATTTGACTGTTTTTATAAGACAGTAAAACTGTTCCATTAAGTTAAGTTTGTCTTTTTTTGTTTAAATTTATTTTAATTACTATTTTTCAATATTAAGATCTAGTCAATACAGAGTTTATAATATGGTATGGTGTGGGGTATAATATTAGGTCTATTTTAAGTGTAACTCTCAAGCAACCAGAAACTACATCTATCTGGCATCTAACAATTCCCATGGGTGCTGCTTAACTGAGAGTGTTATCTATCTATATGAAAATGTGTGTGTTTTAAAACAAGAGTAACCATTTATATTTTCAGCCCCTCTTCTAATCTTGAATTATGTAGCTCAGTTTTGTGTTGTCTCCCACCATTCATATAGGATTCTTTTTGAAACCACAACTAGCCCAGATTCATTTGAGATTTGCGAAGGGGGTTATGAGGTCAAAAAGATTGTCAAGAAGGGAAGTACATAGTTAAAGAGATAAACTTATAACTAGATATATTCCAGTTATTTATTTATTTATTTACATCATTTTTACCCCGCTCTTCTCAACCCAGAGCGCCCTATAGACCTACCTAAAATCAGAATCTCGACTGCAGAACTTAACTTAACTTTTCACATTGATTTTATTGGGACCTACACATGATTAACTTTGTCTGGAGAATATCAGTATTTCATAACTCTGTATGCAAGTTTATAATCCTTATACAGTGAAGCCAAATCTTAGTTTGTCTTTAATGGTTCACTGATAGGTTTCAGTGATCTGGTTGGCAGCTGTATGTTGTTTCTATATCCATTTCCAAACAAACAGTACATATTGCCATTCTTTTGAGGCTTTGGCCAACTGCATTGGAATACCGATAAAAGGAGGAAAGGATTGTGGCTCTTGGAAAATTTTGAGGTTTGGCAATAGTTTAGAAGGACTGCAAATCATTGAATCCACACTGAAAAAGTAGTGGCGGTGACAGTGCTTATAATGTCTTTTCTTCATTTGTGGCCCAATTGTAGGAAGTTTTAAAAGGGAAATAGCATAGGGCTGATTTTAAGCAGTAATTACAACAGAAAGTCTTGAGTTGCTCTTGTTTATGACTCCGTATTGTCAATTGACTTGGAAAGTACAGACTTGTGGATTTCGCCTATGCCAAGACCTGTGAGGCCTCATTTTCACACGCTTGGTTAGAAGCCATATTTGTGAAATAAGTGATAATCCAAAATTTATTTTAGACACATTCACTCTAAGGTAGTCTCCAGGGAACAATAGTAGAAAATCATATAAGTAAAACTTCTGCCCTACTATCCTAATTAATTATGATAATAATGATATTTTTTGTTCTTCAGATGCAAGAAACCTTCGAGGAGAGAAACAGATACCATGGATACATTTGTTGATTCAGCTTGGTATTATTTAAGATATACTGATCCCCATAACACTGAGAGGTGAGTAGTTTAGAAATCCTGTTTTCTGGCAATCAGTTTTACCAATAATCCTATTAGCTGGTCCTACCCTGCATTACCTGGATTGGAAGAAAAAATGAGATACTCCTTTTGTCTTCAGCTTACACAGAACACAATAGAATGAGGATTCCTGGAAGGCAATCTTTTGTGATTTTGTCATTTTTGCCCTTTGCTCACATACAATAGAATTTGTCGGCTGGCTTTTTAATATATACCACTTAGTGCACTTCTGATGAAATACAATTCTGCTCATAACCTCAGAAGGCATGTTATAGCTTGTCAAAACCTCCCAGGACCTGAAAAGTTTTCTAATCCATTGCCTTCCCAATCTTCAACTAGCATATATACATATGTTTAGGGCAAGGGTTCAACGTTTTTAACTTTGTTTGTGGTTTTTCTGTACATTATAACTGTACTCTCAATTAACTTCTGACATCTGTATACCTTTATAAAACGGAATGTTTGTATGTGTGTGTGTATGTGTGTATGCGGAGGGCGGAAGGGCGGATATGTGGCAGCTATTTGCATAAAGTCCTTTGATTGGACAGCCTCGCCACTCCAAAATTCTAAGGCACCAGACAGAGGGCATTGATAGCCACTGATTAGCCAGCAACCCAGAATCCAGGCCTCTACATTCAAACAACAGGATTTCTTCCCACTGAGGGGAAAAAAGCCAGCAACCCAGAATCCAGGCCTCTACATTCAAACAACAGGATTTCTTCCCACTGAGGGGGAAAAAGCCAGCAACCCAGAATCCAGGCCTCTACATTCAAACAACAGGATTTCTTCCCACTGAGGGGAAAAATGCACCATCAACATTCCCTCCCCACTTGGCTCTGTGAAAACAAAATGGATTCCTGTATTCTCCTCCCCTCAGCTTTTAGAAAATGGCTGCCTGCCATGCACCCTTTTAAAGTTACCAATAGCAGGCCATAACATTACAGGCCCCAAAATAGAGTTTAGGGCAGGATGGCCGACGAATGATGGGATTTGCATCCCAATTCACTTCCCAGAAAACATTGTAGCCCCTACAAATCCCCTTCTCCCAGATAGGCCCAAAAGAGGCATCCATCTTCTCTCTTCAACACAGTGTCAGAGAAAGGCAGCTTCTGACAGGATCTTTAGAACAGGCACTGTCACTCTACAAGGTAAGGCCCTACTTCACTCAAAAGACACAAGAGAAAACAATAAATACCTTTCTCTAATGCCTTTTAATGCTTATATAAATTCTGGCCCAAAGCCCCCTCACCAGCCTCATTGGACCTTACTGCTAATTCCATGCAGGCCTTTTCCATTTTTTTTTACTCCTTTCTGTTTTACACCGGTATACTTTCACAGGCCAGGGCGGATATGTGGCAGCCACTTTCACAGGCCAGGGCGGATATGTGGCAGCCACTTTCACAGGCCAGGGCGGATATGTGGCAGCCACTTTCACAGGCCAGGGCGGATATGTGGCAGCCACTTTCACAGGCCAGGGCGGATATGTGGCAGCCACTTTCACAGGCCAGGGCGGATAAGTGGCAGCCACTTTCACAGGCCACAGCGACCAGCGCGGGTGATGGACCTGCACCAAACTTGGTACACATAACCCCCCTATGACATGACCCACGTATTATGGGATTTGTAGTACTTTCCAAGACTTTGGTTCCCACAGACCACTGAGGCCACCAAAAAGGACCAATACAGACCACACTCAGCACACACAGCCCCCATGACCCACTCTACATCCTGGTGCAGTTCGGAGGAGGGTGGGCCATGGATGATGGGACTTGAAGTGCCTCTACTCACTTCCCAAGTCCACTGCAACCCTCATCCAATCACTGATCGAGACCAAACTTGCCATACATAACCCCCATGACTGCCTTCACGTCCTGGTGAGGTTTGGGGGAGGACTGACAATGGATGATGGGATTTGTAGTACTTTTACACCCCTCTGTTCCCACAGACCACTGTGGCCCCCAACAAACACCGAGAAAGTCCACACTTGGCACACAGAGCCCCAGTGACCCACTCTACATCCTACTGAAGTTTGGAGGGGGAGAGAACATGGATGATGGGACGCAGTACCTTCCCTCACTTCCCAATACTGCTACAAACCTAATCCAATGACTGATCAACACCAAATCTGGCACACAGAGCCCTCATGACCCACTCTACAGCCTGGTGCAGTTTACTGTGAGACGGACCACGGATGATGGGACTTGAAGTACCTTCACTCACTTCCGAAAAACAATGCATCCCTCATCCATTCACCAATACAGACCAAACTTAGCACACAGAGCCCCCATGACCCAATCTACATCCTACTACACTTTGGGGGGGACGGGACACACAGAGATGATGGGACTTGCACTACCTTCAGTAATTTCATGATACCACTGCAACTCCCAATAATGATGGATCAAGACTAAACTTGGCACACAGAGCCCCCATGACCCACTCTACATCCTGCTGCACTTCTCAAATGACCCGGGCAGGGCCGGGTCCCCAAGCTAGTGATAAATAAATAAAGATAAAGGGCAAAAATTATGGATTTTTTTTAAAACTGTAGACAGGTCAAGGATAATATTCTTCTTGGCTTTTCTTCGCGAACGAAGATTCAGGAAGGACTCATCCCACGCTTTCTACAAACGCGTTGATGATTCGGAAGTTGGATGTGTCCTTCGAGCCTGTGCAATGGATTTTTCTGGTGGAGCGCAGCATGCACAGAACTGGCCTCACCCTTTAAACCAAAGCTTCATCTGCTGGGGCCTAGCAAGTTTGGACGGTGCAGCGAGATCCTCAGGTCGTAGGTTGGGTTTGAGTTTCCTTCTCTTAGATGGTTGACTTTACAGGGTTAAACGAGCACCATCTGCCCGGGTTTAAAATCAGAGTTTTCCTTCTCCTAGGATGGTTGCCAAAAGGCTAGAGAGCCCATCCTGCCCATTGATGCTCTTTGTCAGACCCTTCGGTTGTGACCTGTCTGGCATGGAAGGCCCTACTGGTGACTATTTTGCCACCGCCAGCATAGCTCACAACTTCATTAGGGTACGCAAGCTTCTCCCCCACAACAAGGGGGCGCCAACGGAGAGGGAAGGATAGTATTAGGGAGAGGGGAAAACACTAATGCCTCTTTTGATGGTTAGTCACTCCGTGCTGCCACCAGACATGCAGAAAAGCCAGAAATGCTGCCACAATGGAGGAAAGATCTTGCCTTCTCTTGGATGCTAAGCAGGGTCCAAATATGCACACACACATTTTAAAGATCTGAGCACATGGGATTGTTTTTATGCATCATTTGAAACTGTAGTTTATATCAGAATCACAGTTGTCAAGTGTACGCTGGGAAGAACAAATAACTAAAACAGAAAGCATAGCTAAGCTAAGAAATGTGACATTGTAATGAATAATAGCAGAATGCCCTACATATTTACTCAAAAGTAAAGTCTTGCAGTATTTGGTGGGAATTGATCCATAACAAGTGAATTTAAGTATGGCATTGTAATTTGAATTGATTTCTGCTGAGCCAAAACCATGTATATGCCAGAGGTGACTTACAATTAAGAGTTAAAGAGGCTGATATTCAGTCAAATATGTGTCATAAAGGTAAAAGTTTCCCCTTGACATTAAGTCTAGTCATGTCTGACTCTTGGGGGGGGGGGGGGCTCATCTCCATTTCTAAGCTGAAGAGCCGCCATTGTCCATAAATGCCTCCAAAGTCATGTGGTCGACATGACTGCATGGAGCGCCGTTACCTTCCCACTGGAGTGGTACCTGTTGATCTACTCACATTTGCATGTTTTCGAATTGCCAGGTTGGCAGAAGCTGGGACTAACAGTGGGAGTTCACCCCATTCCCTGGATTCGAACTGACAACCTTTTGGTCAGCAGCTCAGTGGTTTAATCTGCGCCACTGGATTATACCATTTTTTATAAAGGATAATAGTCATAGTCTGGAATAATGGCATCATTATTACATTTAATCATATGATGTGCAAAAAGGGTTGTCTGCCTCTTGTTTTCAAACTCTGCCTCTGTTTATTTACATGAAAAATGCAGAAACTCCTTGAGCTATATGTATTTGTGCCTCTGTGTCTGCATGAACTTGTTCACTGCATCTTGCTGATTGTTTAATCATTGAAGTAAGGTTTCTTCTTGGTGTTTTGACAAGAATTCTAACTAGGAATGAGAAGAGATTAATGTTATTTAGTAACAAAACTGGTAGTATTACACAAATCACTACACTGTTTGCATTAGCAACTCGAAAACCAAACAACATTTACTGTTACATTTACACGTGTTTACTTATATTTACTGCTACACCTGTTTGAAATGAATTTGAGATTATTTAGGGTTGTTGTTTATGTGCTTTAAAAATGGGGGGGAGAGGTTAAATTCTAAGTGGAATTGTTACCTTGGAATAGTTTTGCAGTTTTTAGACAATAAATGTATTTCTATTTGACTTTTCTATCACCCTTCCCCTCTGCCAGTACAGTATATTCCTTGCCTTAATGTGTTCCTGTGCAACCCTCAAATAACTGTCTGATGTTCTTGATTTTTGTGAACACAGACAATGTAAAGATTGGATTTTGTGGACCAAGAGTTCAGATTTCATTAGCCATTGAACATTTGGAATGGATTTTGTTCTAATGTAATAATACCAGGTTGCCCCCTAATGGTAGCATTTAATTGTAAGTCTCCTCTGTAGGCTTCCTAGTCCTCTTCAGTATATATTCAGTCTAACTGTAATACTTCTTATCTTTCTTGATCTCATTTTCATCTGTGGGTGATTTTTCTGGTTTTGTGCTAACAGGCCGTTTGACAAAGACTTGGCAGATCACTGGATGCCTGTGGATCTGTACATTGGAGGAAAGGAACATGCAGTGATGCATTTATACTACGCCAGGTTCATTAATCATTTTTGCCATGATCAGAAGATGACTAAGCATAGGTAAGTGGGACAACCATGACAATCAGAGCGAGCCCTGCAATAATAAGACATAGTGCTACAAATACAATAAAAGCTTTATAAAGGAAGCAGGTTCTCAAATATATTTTGTATGGTCTTTGACTGTGTGGACACGGGGCATGATATGGTAGGGATGAATGTATCCCAACTTGTTCTGCTACAGTTTTAGAGTCATGATGTGTGTTACAGAAAGAATAATGGCTTTCCAATATCTTATTATTTTGAGAAATGCACTTAGATTGGTTCCCTTAAAAATGTACATCAAATACTTTTTTCTTTGTCCCTTAGCAACAACACATATCTGTATTTTTCAATATAGCAAGTTGTCAAAGTAATTTGCTACAGGTAATCAAACTTGACTAGAAATAAGTTTATTTTGATAACTTGTTGCATTTTGTTATCAAGTTACTTTGATGGCTTATTATATCTTGAAGTAATGAGCTGGAGTAGTTTACTCTTTTGCCTTTAATGGATATACTGTATACTGTATACTTGAAGATAAGCCAAGTTTTTCAGACCTTTTTATGAAAAACCTCCCTCGGCTTATAATGGGGGTCAAGCCAGGCAGTGCAGTGTGGAGGCCATGGCTTGCAATATATGATATATATTTCCCCCTACAAGTCTTTGCAATCCCTATATACCTATATATCTGTATCTATCTACCGTATATTCTGGAGTATAAGCCGACCGAAATATAAGCCAAGGCACCAAATGTTACCACAAAAAACTGGGAACATGTATTGACTCGAGTATAACCCGAGGGTGGGAAATGCAGTGGCTACTAGTAAATTTCAAAATCAAAATATATACCAATACATTTACATTAATTGAGGCACTAGTAGCTTAAATATTTCAAAATAATTACATAAAACTGTAATTTAAGATAAAACGGTCCAACTCTGATTAAATCCTTATTCTAACTTCTTCAATGTAAATGTGCTTGCATAATAAAGTGAGTAAAATAATAAATATAATAGGGTAAAATAATAAATGTAATAATAACAATAATAAATATAATAATAGAGTAAAATGATAAATGTAATAAAAATAATACTAATAACAGAGTGAAATAATAAATAACCATGATTTGAGTATAAGCCGAGGGAGACATTTTCTGTCTAAAAAACGGGCTGAAAAACTAGCCTTATACTCGAGTATATACAGTATATACATTAATTTTATATATGAATTTCCCCTCATATGTTTGCATATATTTAGATATTTTCATGTACCTACCTGTATATCTATATGTATACATTATTTTTATATATGAATTTCCCCTCACGTGTTTCCAAGTCTCTGCAAATCCTATATAGCTATAAATATTGATAACTATAGAGAGGTACCTATATATCTGTATTTTATTTTTATTATTAAGTTACTGTTGATCCCATATTGTTTTCATTGACTCTACTTTTCCACTTACAGAGCTAGTTTACCGTTTTTCTTTGAAATGTGGTAAATATTCAAAAACATCTAACCTACTGATGCCTCAATTAATATAATTTTATTGGTATCTATTTTTATTTTGAAATTTACCAGTAGCTGCTGCATTTTCCACCCTCGGCTTATACTCAAGTCAATACATATTCCCAGTTTTTTAGAAAAATAAAATTTTATTAAAGATTTAATAACAATAAAATACGCACTCTACAGTACATACAATGGGTCTTGAGTTCTGGGACGCATCCCAGAGAGAAAAGAAAAAAATAAGGGATCCATGTAAGAAAAACAGAAAGAAAAGAAGAAAGGAAAGCATAGAAGATTCAGATATATGGAATCTAAATCTTAGTGAAAGTGCACATAAATAAGAGTAATCAGTGGCTTAATTGTCTTTATAATCAGCTTACTTTTGGGTGCTATATATTTCTCTTTCTAGTTGTATTCTTGCCTTAAGTTTTCAATATGGTACCTATAATGCAGGGGTGCTCACACTTTTTCAGCATGTGAAGTACTTATAAAACAACCAAGTCAAAATGATCTACCTACCCATTACAAAAATGTGAAACATATAACACAATATCTGCTTTGAACTGGGTTTTCTGAGTCCAAACTGCCATGTGGTTTTATGTTATTGTATTTTAAACTGTAGGGCATGCTGCCCATGTATATTTTTCTGTGATCCGCCCCGAGCCTGCTGGGAGGAGCGGAATATAAGAACGAACAATAAATAAATAAATAAATAAATATAATCTGATTCAAAGCAGATAACATGGGATTTTATTCAACTGTGTGGAAAGGACCTCAGATAACCCAGGGCCCTTCCACACATCATCCTATTTTACAGTTGACACACACAAACTGATTTCTTACTACTGGACGAATTGCTGCCAAATTTGGCCACAAGACACCTACTCGAGTATAACCCGAGGGTGGGAAATGCAGTGGCCATCACTAAAAAAATTGATTTTGTCATTTGGAAGTTGTAGTTGCTGGAATTTATAGTTCACCTACAATCAAAGAGCATTCTGAACCCCACCAACAACAGAATTGGGGCAAACTTCCCACACAGAAACCCCACAAGCAACAGCACACAACCAAAAGGCAGAAAGACAGGAAAGGAAGGAAGGAAGGAAGGAAGAAGGGAAGGAAGGAAGGAAGGAAGGAAGGGGGGGGGAGGGAGCCAGGCAGGCAGGCAGGAAAGAGGTGAGGAAGGAAGGAAGGAAGGAGGAGAGGAAGAAGGAATGGAAGGAAGGAAAGAGGGAGGAAAAAAGGAAAAAGTGAAGGGGAGGAAGGAGCCGCGTCCTCACGAAGGAAGGAGGAGGAGCACTGCCTCTGCTGCCAGGAAGGAAAGAGGTGAAGGAATGAAAGAGGGAGGGAGGAAAAAAAGGAAGAACAGAAGGGAGGGAGAGAAAGAAGGGAAGGAAGAAAGGATGGGAAGTAGGGAAGGAAGGAAAGAAGGAAGGAAGAAAGAGAAGAAAGAAGGAAGGAAAGAGCGAGGGGGAGGGAGGGAGAAAAGAGGAAGCCCCTTCACCGGCTTACCAACAGGCAGCTTCGAGTCCCAGTCCATGCTGCCGCAGTTGGAGCCGCCTCTGGCCGCGCCCCTCCCCTGCGCCCATCTTCTGGCGAGACCACGAAATGGTAGGGGAAATGGTGTGCATGACGTCATGGCGGCGGCGGAAATGGCATGGGAGCTATACGCACAGTGTATGGCTCCCATATGGTCCATAGCGACGCTGGTCACGCCGCCGCCATGGCAGCACATGGGCAGCGTCGGGAGCCTGCGGGGTGGGACTGAGCCTTCTGCCCTGTCTGCGATCTACCAGGACGCCCTATGTGAGCTACCAGTAGATAATGATCTACCTAATGAGCACCCCTGCTATAATGTAATAATATAGAAAAGTATCTTGAATATTTTTTTCTTATTCATGATTTTAAATCCATTTTAGATTTAAATCTATGTTACAATCTTCTTCACAGTATTTTTTCAGTCCCATTTTTTTAGACATTTCTTCATTTCTTTTTTTTTCTTTCAAGGCTTCCGTTAAGCCTTCCGTTTGAACTGTGTCTATGGTTTTTAAAATCCATTCCTCATTTGAAGGTATTTTTTTCTGATTTCCAATATGTAGCACACCATTTTGGCAGCAGTGGTTATTAAGATAAACATTTTTCATTCCTGGGTTTTGAAATCAGAATCCACTATCCGTAACAAGTATGACTCTGGTTTCCTCACAAATCTTTTTGAAGCATTTTTATATTCCCAGTTTTTTGTGGTAAAATTAGATGCTTCAGCTTATATTCGGGTCAGCTTATACTTGAGTATATATGGTAATCCAGTAACTCTTAGTTACACGTAATAAAACTTCTGCATCTTGCTGGATGTGTTCTGCCTCAGTCTGAGAAATGAGAGGTCAAAGAGGAACGGGTCATATGAGTGGCTGCCTTATGCTATCTGTGGAATTTGGAGCCATTAATGGAAAGCAGAAGAACTAGCAAGAAAGAAGAAAGGCTTGGATGTGGGGAGCGGGTGAAGAGAGATATGGAGGAGAAAAGGGGGAAACCCACTGCAAAAATGAATAGGACTAGTGGGTCCAGTTAGGTGGAAATTTTAAAGTAAAACTTTAAAGTTTCTGCCTTCATCAATTCTCTACCAGTGAAAGAGACTGCTGCAATGAAAGAGACTGCTGTGAGTGATGGGAGTAGAGGGTGCTTTCCTAGGCTGGATGCTCCAAACAGCGGCACAGAATGTTCCCCTAAACTGGCGGGATTAGATTGAGCTTTGTGAGAGAGTTTGGAGTAGGAAGGAGTTTTCTCTGCATGCCTGAAATCGAACCAGGCATGAGATTTGGAGCAATTCTTTGGAGGAAAGGGAACTAAGAAAGAGGGAGTCACTACTTTGGCATCTCTGCCCAGAGCATCTGTATGCAGTCCTTGTGAAATCTGCATGTTACGAGGGCGGATCAATAAGTCCGTGACTTTTTGAATTTTCCACCTCTTAACTGAAAGGGCAACACTGCTCCTGTCAACAGGCATCTGTCAGTTGACTCTTGACAGAATTTGAACAAGCTGTGTTATTTAGTTTGTGTTTGACAGCCATTAATAACAGACTACCGCGTGATTTGAGGAGAAAATGGAAAAAAGTGAATTTCGTGTACTCACTAAGCTTTATTTTTTGTGGGGAAAAAACCATCACTCAAACCAAGGCTAAGCTTGATAAATACTATGAGGACTCTGCACTTTCTATTTCAATGATAAAAAAGGGGTTTACTGAATTTCGTTGTGACCGTACAAGCACGGAAGATGCCGGACATTCTGGACGCCCAGTTGAGGTCTCTATACCCGAAACAATTGAAAAAATTCACGATATGGTGTTGGCCGATTGGAGATTGAAAGTGCGAGAGATTGTGGAAGCCGTAGGCATCTCACATGGCTTAGTAGTTTCAATTTTAAATGATCACTTGGGTATGAGAAAGCTTTCCGCAAGATGGGTGCCACGTTTGCTCACAATCGACCACAAACGCAATCGTGTGACAATTTCGCAGGAGTGTTTATAATAATTTTTAAAAAACTTTATTTATAACCCACATCCATCTCCCCAAAGGGGACTCGGAGCGGCTTACATGGAGCCGTGCCCGAACAACAAATCACAGAAAATATCAAAAACATCGTGTTTGGCATTGTTCAACCGCAATATGGACGAGTTTTTGCAGTGTTTCATAATCGTGGACAAAACATGGATTCACCACAACACACCAGGGACCAAACATCAGTCAAAACAGTGGGTTTCTCGGGGTGAATCGACGCCAAAGAAGGCCAATGTGGGTTTGTCAGCCAAAAAAGTCATGGCGACCGTTTTTTGGGATGCACGCAGTATAATCCACATTGACTACCTTCAAAAGGGTAAAACAATCAATGGCGAATATTATGCCAACTTATTGGGTCGATTTAATGAGGATTTGAAGGGGGGAAATGGCCGCATTTGGCCAAGAAAAAAGTTCTTTTGCACCAGGACAATGCAAGGGTGCTCACATGTGCAGTTGCCATGGTAACAATCCATGAATTGGGATAGGAATTGCTCCCTCATCCACCCTATTCTCCAGATTTAGCCCCGAGTGACTATTTCTTGTTTCCAAACCTGACAAAATGGCTCGGCAGAAAGAGATTTGACTCCAACAATGAAATCATCTCACAAACAAATACCTATTTTGATGACCTCGACAAATCTTATTTTTTGGAAGAGATAAAAAATTTGAGAAACATTGGACAAAGTGTATAGAGCCCAAAGGAGACTACGTTGAAAAATAAAATGATTTTTTTACCCAAAAACCTGTGTTTCATTCAAAAAGTCACTGACTTATTGACCCGCCCTCATATTTTAGATGGTTGGGGGATAGGAATCCAGGTAAGAGAGCCTACTGAAAATTATGATGATCAGAGAGGGAGTATATCAGTATCACAATGGTAGCAGCCACAAAAATGTGGTAATGCAGAAAATTCCTTTCTGGGTTGCACTAAAAAGCAAAGATCTGTTATCTGATCAGAGCAATGTAGTTAACACTTTTCTAAAATGTCACATTCCAAGCTACAGTTTGCATCTAGTTTTTTAAAAATATATATATTTTCATTGTTAAGGAATATAAATTAGTCACTTTCCTATATATACATTCAAAGTATATTATTCATTGACATTGTTCATTGTTATCATAGTCTTTACATCATTCCAACTTTTACCCAAATCCCGCCCCCATGTATGATGAGTAGTCAGAGCATGGCATCCCTCCCTGCCCACCCAGTTGATCTGTCCAACATGTGATATCACTAGACATCCACACCCAGGAATTGCATTGGTAAAAATGTTTCTGAACCACTGGCTCAGTGAGAATCTGTCTGGGAGTTGTCAGTGTGATTTAAGCTTAAGAGGCACTGGATTTGATTAATTTCAGATTGCTTTATCATTATGCCAAAGTGTAAGAGTCCATTGCTGTTAGGAGGGGAACAAGTAAGCCAGATAGTGAGGGGAATACTTGCAAAAATTCTCAGAGGCAGCAGTGTGAAAAATATATGATCTGATGCATCTCCCTTTGTCTCTATACCTCATGAATGAAAAGGGAACTAGGGAAAAGTAAATGAAAGTACAAGTTACATAAATAGATTGAAGAGACTTTCTGCCTCCCTGCATTAACATTGTTTGTTTATTTGTGTATTTATAGGTTTTTTGCGCTCTTCTTTTGCCTGACATGTTTCCAGAGTGACTGATGTACATAGTCTTGCAATCTAAAAGACATGGCAGAAAAGAAGGAGGGGAAAAAGGATGAAAGCAAGCTTAGTCCCCTGTATCCCAGGATGTGATCCCAAATTATCTGCTTATCCCAGGTCATCTGGCAGTGGAGACTCATATAATCCGGTTTAAAGCAGATAATCTGGGATCAGATCCTGGGATATAGGGTAGAAGGATCATCAGGGCTCTTCCAGACAGGCTTAGTACAACAACAGAGCAGGTAACCTATATACATTGCGTGAACTATTCGTATAATAATTTCATATATCCCCAGCTCAGTCCTGTGTGTGTGAATTGTTTTAAGTCCCGCAACACAGATGTTCCGTGTGACTCACTGTGGCGTTGTATCTCTGTATATTCCAGGCAGGGAGGTCAACGATGTAGTAAATATACAATCCACGGGTGAAGCCAAATATCAGTTCAATATACAGTCTCCCCAAGATGTATGATAAGTCCAACCAACCAGTAAAGGAGCCAATGCGTTGTTGAGGAGTAAAAAGTTTTTTCTTTTAATCCGGGTTATATCCACAAAATATGGAAGATATCCACGCAAACACACAGTTTGAGTTGATAATGTTCAAAATGCATCCAATAATCACAGCAGTGGTAATCCACATGTAGTTCCCAATGTTTAAGATATATCAAACAGACGTCATATGGTCTTCCCTCTATTCAAATCACCATACAGCCAACGGCTCAATAGAGTATCAAAAGTAGATCTATCCCGTTTCATCTCACGGGGAGACTTTCTCAAGGCTGGTAATTATGGAGGGCTTTCCAATTGTTCAATTTCTAACTGTTACTATATTGTGTGTCTCTGAAGGCTCTTCTAGACAGGCCCTTTATCCCAGGATAAAATTCCAGGTTTTCTAATTTAAACTGGATTATATGAGTCCGCACTGCCAGATAATCTGGGATACACAGAAACCTGGGATCAGATCTGGGATAAAGGGCCTGTCTGGAAGAGCCTTCAGAGACACACAATATAGTAACAGTTATGAGCTGTTAGAAATTGAACAATTTAAAGAGAGGAGAAAGCTAGTGAAGCTGGTCTTTCAACTGAACTGATGGAAGGAATGAACTCACTTTCTACGTCCCTCTGCTGTAGGTTGGCAAAATATGGTGGGAGTTCTGGATTGGGACTGGTACCATGGTAGCTTCCATTGCTCTTTGAAACTGATAGTCTATCTTATTTTCTCATTGACTGTTCTTCAGTCTCTGCCACAAGGCAGTAATGAAAAGCATTGCCTGAGAGACATACATACCCACCCAACCTTTCTGCAGTGAGACTGCTCTAATTGAGGTGAGAAAGTGGCATTGAGAAGAATACAGAGAGAAGTGCATTAGCACAGAATGAGCTGGGTGATGGATGGTGTGACTTGTTTCAAAACAGCAGGAGATCTAAAATTATGCTTCGCATTGTAATATGGTATAATAAAGGAGCAAAATCTAAAGCAAGCTCGTATGTGACAAAGCCATTATGTGACTTAGAGTTTATGGCTCCATCGGTGACCATGAGAGGGAGCTATTGCTGCAAATCTCTTAATGAATAATGAATAATTGGCAATAAAATGTAGAAGGAGAGAACTGTGGCAGAAAGCTGTGATTGAGAATGGTGTACTTTCCAGACTTTTCCAAGTTCTTGGCTGTTTTCTCTTCTTGTTTCCTAACCCAAAACTTACATTCTTAACAAACAAGTATTTTTAAAATCCACTATAGATGGTAAAATATTTTGTGTACTTACTAACATCTGTCTCTGAAAACTCTGCTTATATCAACATGGTAACTCATGTGAATTATGATGAAAGAATAAATATTCTCAGAAAAATTAGCTTCTATCTGTAAACATTCTGATTCCCTATGGAGGTCAAGAACGATTTCAGCTAATTTTACGTATTTTAAATAGCAAGGCATTCCCTTTGTATAGAGTAAAATCTAAACAACAAGAAGAGTTCCTCCCTTTATGGTAGCAAGTCTCAATACAAGTAATACATAGGATTTTAGTAACATGGCATCAAAGAATCAGTGATAGTTAAACAATTAATAATATTCTGAGACTATATTATTTCATTTCCCCCCCTCCCTCCCCAAATTTTCTGCTGAGGCAGAAAACAGCGTCTCAAATCATTTGACTTTGCATGATCATGTGGCATGAAGTAAAGAGGGCTCTGTGTGATCATCTGCCACAAAACAGATGTCAAATGAATTCAAGGCATTTCTTGTACTGTGTAGGAGCTGAAGCAGCTTGAGAAGGGACCGTGCTGAGCAATTTCTCTTCCAGAGCTGAAAGTTATTTTTCGGACTGCTACTTTCATAGTGTCTTCCCCCCCCCCCCATCACCACTGCACACCCTCAAAAGTTACTTCTTCCAAACTCTTGTTATGAATAACTTTTCAATAACTTTAAAGCATAGGCTCTTTTTATTGCAATTTTCCAGAATGAGAAAGGATATCAGAACTTTTACAGAACATTGATACAAATAATAACATTGGACATTTACTTCGCGAATGAAAATTCTTAGGAAGGACTCATCCCACGCTTTCTATAAGCAAGTTGATGACTAAGGAGGTTGGATGTGTCCTTCGAGCCTGTGCAATGGTTCTGGTGGAGCGCAGCGTGCACAGAACTGGCCTCACCCTTTAAACCAAAGGTTCGTCTGCCAGGGCCTAGCAAGCTGGGACGGAGGCAGCGAGGTCCTCAGGTCGTAGGTTTGATTTGAGTTTTCTTCTCTAGATGGTTGACGTTACAGGGTTAGATGAGTACCATCTACCCGAGTTTGAATTTAGATTTTTCCTTCTACTAGGATGGTTGCCAAAAGGCTAGAGAGCCCATCCTACCCGTTGATGCTCTTTGACAAACCCTTCGGTTGTGACCTGTCTGACATGGGAGGCCCTACCAGTGCCTATGCCACCACCAGCATAGCTCACAATTTCATTAGGGTACGCAAGCCTCTCCCCCGCAACAAGGGGGCGCCAATGGAGAGGTTGGACATACAGACACGCAGATTCTATGTAACTACATTGGATTCACAAACAGCCTACAGCTACATTGGCTAACAAAAAACAAAACAAAAGGGGAGTTACATTTTCACTCAGCATTCACTTACATATAAAAACATCCATCCATCACCATGCATACATCACCATTTCACCATTCTTCCTCCTTGAAGAACCAGACTGCTTTCTTACAGATCTGACAACGCACATTCCCAAAACTCCTCAACTTCAAAACGCCAAAATGCACAATGCCAAAGATCGGATCCCTGTTTTCCATACAGTAAAACCTGACTTCCCAGCACAAAATCCAAAACTCCAAAATCACACTCCTTCCTCTTCCCTTGAGAAAAGGAGGCAAAGTGTCCAGAATTCTGCTTTCTCTTGCAGATCTGACACTCCATGGTACACTATCTCCTTCCCAGTGGAGCAGAGCATAGTGGGTGAACAGCTCTGCTATATGTCACACTTTTTATTGTAATAAGGTCTGTTATATAGCAATATTTCTTATGATGTTGTCCCAAAGTTGTAAGTCAATGATAGGCATTTTCCATCCTGGAACATGTTGATTCCATCTCAGTTTCCTGACAGATGTTGACCCCTTCTTGATTGGTGTTAGTAAAGCAAGCAGCCTTGGGTTGACTTCCTTCTTAACCTAAGGAATCTTGTAAACATTTCCTAAACTTAAAAGAGCCATTGTCTCTGATTAAGTTCTCCCCCAAAAGTTCATCAAGGCAGCAATGTCAACAGTTCATCATTGTCACAGTTCTTATCAGCAATTTTTAATTACAGTTCAGCAAACAGGTAGTTTGTCATTTCAGGCCTTAATATTTTTGAATGGTGTCTTCAGCCAAATTAGGCCCCATCCACACACCTTCTATGCAATTCATTCAAACAATACATCATATCCACATTTATCAAATCTGCATATCATAGTTTAATGACTTCTCTCCTTATCTATATATATAAAGGAACAGTCGTCATGTGAAGACTACCTCAAACAGAGAAACCTTACAACGCAGAAACACAAAACTTGCCAACAGAAATAGGCCTCAAGCAAGGTACGTTTGTAGCAAAGAAACTTCCCCCCCCCAAACCTAAAAGGCCCCCAAAACAACGAGTAAAAATAAAACTACATTTCCCAGCATCCTCCGGGGCTGCCAAAGACTCCCCCAGCCTCTACATTCTGACAACATGATTGGCTGCCAATAAGGGCGGATTTGCATAACTGCTGTACTGGCCAGCCAACATGAACATTCCGACCCATAACAAACTGTCAGATGAGTGCCAGAGCCTCCTCCAACACTTTCAAATCAGAAGACCATGATGGAGATCAACACCATTCAAGGGGAGCTCTTCTTCCTTTCCCAAAAGATCTCCAGTGGCTTGGAATTCCACATTAATAAGAGGACCATCCAGCAACAATGGGGTTTGCCAAGGAGGGTGCTCCAGCCCCTCTATATGCTGGCTCCAAGGGATGGAGGTCATCACCAAGTACCTTCTGATGCCCAGCGCTGGAAGAGCTCCCTCAGATGGCCTGTCCATGAGGAAAGCCTCATCGGACATCGACCAATGGGTGCCAAAGACACAGAGCAGGACATCTTGAAAAAGAGAGGAGCAGAAAGTAAGCTAGACATGAAGATCTTGAGAAAGGTGGCTAAAAAGGATACGGAAAGGATTTTTAACAGTGCGCCCAACAGACACTGGACGCACCTGTGAAGATAGAGATCCCCTGACAGGACAAGCCCTCCCCAAGCTGATCCGTCCTGGCCATGGTACAAGTCAAACCCGAAGGACTGCAGGCAAAGAGCTGAGGCACAAACATAAAACACCCAATTCACTAACAACAATTCCAACCCTTACATACTCAGACTTTCTCGCATCTCCTAAATAGAGCACAGCAACGCGTGCCGGGTACAGCTAGTGTAACATAAAGGAGGGCCATAGGAATGTGTTGCTCAGCATTTGGGGTGGGGGTCCTGTCCACTGAGAAGAAGGTTCCGCAAGAAATTTAGAGCTAAGTCAAGATAGTTTTTCTCCCTGGGGGCGAGCAGCAAAAGATAATATCACTCACCTAGATGAAAATATGTAGTACTCAAAACCAACCATGTTATTTTGGTAGACAGAGTAGAAAATCCTCAGAGCATCTCTCCAAATGATGTCAGTGAAATACATTATTAACAAATTAAACTACTAACAATTTGCTTCCCCTGATAACACCCATAAAGCCTCATGAGGCAGCCAACTGACTCTACCTAGTGCTTGGCTGACCCTGTGAACCATCACTGAGTTCTAAGGATGGTTTAGTTTGTGGTATAGCAAGTAGAATTGAGATGGAATTCCAAAACCAGGAGTTTGCTCTAATCTCTTCGGACTGAGTGAAGCCTTTTCTCCTTTCTGGGCCACAGTACATATCCTGGGTTCTGTATTCTTCCTATAGAATCATAGAGTTGGAAGAGACCTCCTAGGCCATCCAGTCCAACCCTCTGCCAAGAAGCAGGAAAAGTGCATTCAATGGACCCCCAACAGATGGCCAGCCAGTCTATGTTTAAAAGCCTCCAAAGGTGGAGCTTCCACGACTGAAACAGCTCTCACAGTTAGGAAGTTCTTCCTAATGTTCAGGTGGATTCTCCTTTCTTGTAGTTTGAAGCTATCGTTCTGCGACCTAGTCTCCAGGGCAGCAGAAAATAAACTTGCTCCCTCCTCCCTATGACTTCCCTTCACATATTTATATGTGGTCATCATGTCTCCTCTTAGCCTTCTCTTCTGCAGGCTAAACATGCCCAGCTCTTTAAACCACTCCTCATAGGGCTTGTTCTCCAGAACCTTGATCATTTTAGTCCTCCTCCTCTGGACACATTCCAGCTTATCAACATCTCTCTTAAATTGCAGTGCCTAGAATTGGACACAGTATTCCAGGTGTGGTCTGACCAGGGCAGAATAGAGGGGTAGCATGATATCATAATAATTATCACCATCTTTATTTATACACCGCCACCATCTCCCCAAAGGAGACTCGGGGCAGCTAACATGAGGCCAAGCCCAGAATTACAGTACAAAAAATACAATAAAATACTAACAGCAAATAATAACATCAAAATAAAACACATAAAATAACAGAAAATGCAATAAACAGATGCAAAATAATGTGATGAAAAAATAAAATAAAAACATGGTGGACAGGCCAAATGCACAGAATAAGATTGATAAAACCCTGGGTGAGATAAGTAAATGTAGAAGTATGTGTCTGTGGGGGAGCTCAGAAGGGGTGAACAATGGGATTGAGACTTTATTAAAGACAAGGGAAATTGTGTCATGAGAACAGAACTATAGTTGTGACAGACATGATCTGGGAATATGTATTCATTTGTCAAAGGCACACCGGAAGAGCCAGGTTTTTAGGCCTTAAAGACTTCTGTATTATTAGGCTGCCTTGTTGGAGCTGTAAGTCATCTCAAACCATTCTCGCAGTTGCAGTGAAACTCCCAGTTTTCTTTGGACATTCAAGCAGAAGTGAAATGATTGCAACTTGGAATGAGGTGTATCAGCACTGTGGCTTAAGAGTCTCCCCATTTCTTTTTCTTTTTGTTGTTCCCAAAGGCATTTGAGCTGAAAAGAACTCTAACACTGGCAATTTTCAACTTACTTTATGTTGCTGTTTTGCGTCCCACTGCCGCTTTGAGTCCCATATTATTATTATGTCTTTATTTTTAATATGGCTGAAAGGATTATTTTTTTAAAAAAAAATTACCAGAGCAAAGGACTGTCAGTGGTACCATCATTGTCTGAGAATAGTAGGGCTTAATGCACCGGGAATGTGGCGCAGCTGCCTAAGTGTCAGCTGCATAAGATCTCTCTGACCAGTAGGTCATTAGTTCGAGGCCTGCCCAGGTCGAGGTGAGTGCTCGACCTTTAAGTGTAGCCTGCTGTCGACCTTTGCAGCCCGAAAGACAGTTGCATCTGTCAAGTAGGAGATAAAGGTACCACATTAAGTGAGGAGGCAAATTTTGATTGAATTTTGAGGCCATTAAAGAACTCCAGAAACGCTGAAGAATGCGGAAGGAATAACAAGGGACGCTGGGAAAGCTGAGAGATGAGGAGTGTGTCGGCTCCCCCTGGTGGCCAGAGTTTGCCTCTGTTCATCTATATGTGTTGTATGTGGAAACGGCAGGGATTGTCTGCTAAGTATGTGTACCTGTAATCTGCTCTGAATCCCCTTTGGGGTGAGAAGAGCGGAATATAAATAAAGTAAGTAAGTAAATAAATAAATAATGAGGCTCAGAAATTCTCTCAGTGCCATATTTGTACCCTGAGATATTTTAAGGTAATAACTGTTCTTCTCAAAATCATTGGGGGGGCATAGAGAGCGGGCTGCTGTCACCAAGAGTTAGAATAATAAAAGTTGTACAAGACCACAAGAGCCATCCAGTCCAACCTCCTGCCATGCAGCAAAATACAATCAAAGCGGTTCTGACAGATTGGTTGCCCAGTCTGTTCTTCTCAGTTATTCTTAAGATATCTGACTTAATGGTAAAACTCCCGGCTTTCTTAAAACTATTCTAATTCAGAACATACATATGTCATTGCATTCCATTGAATATAGAAAACTAGCACACCAGTGGGAGTCCTGTAACCTAATATATCTTACATTCTATAAACTATGGGTAGATAGAATGTAAGATGTGTTTTTCCAGGTGTGGTCTGATCAGGGCAGAATAGAGGGGTGGCATGACTTCCCTGGATCTAGACACTATACTCCTATTTATACAGGCCAAAATCCCATTGGCTTTTATGCCGCCGCGTCACATTGTTGGCTCATGGCTTTCACACGTACTGCTATTGAGCCAGACATCCCCCATTTTGTATCTTTGCATTTCATTTTTTCTGCCTAAGTGGAGTATCTTGCATTTGTCCTTGTTGAACTTCATTTTGTTAGTTTTGGCCTGTCACTCTAATACAGGGGTGCTCATTAGGTAGCTCGGGAGCTACTAGTAGATCTTTGGCCCTCTTCCAGGTGATCTTCGGGCCTCACCAGCCGGATGGGGCGCTCCTGCAATGCACACGCACACCCTGCGCGCACGCGCGCTCCTGCTACTGGCTTCCGCTCTTGCGGTGCTTCTTTCGCCTGCGGTGCATTGCAGGAATAAGGAAGCATGAGGCAGGCCTCTGTACTTTGAAAAAGTCCTGTATCGCCTCTTCCATCCAACGGGGACGCAGGCTGCCCTGCGAGTTGGAATCCCCAGGCAGGCATTGCCGTGGAAACCACAGCGCGCACCTTATTTATTTCTATTTATTTCGGCAGTTTACCCCGCTCTTCTCAACCCCTCAGAACTCAGAGCGGGTGGGGGACTCAGAGCGGCTTCCAAAAGGCACTATTCGATGCCCTCATAACAACACAGTATAAAAACAGTATAAAATTCCTCAAACATTGACACTAAAATACATTAAAATACAATTACATTCATACAGCCTATGCACCTTCCTCTGGTCAACCCCGCCCAGTCCTGTCCTGCTAGTCAAAAATAAGGGACAGGGCCTGAAAATAAGGGACACAAATTTTAGGGCCAAAATAAGGGACGTCCCTTAGAATAAGGGACATATGGGAACCCTAGGCCTAGGCCAATTTAAAAAATCTTGACTGACATCGGCAAGGCTTGGTTTTGGGCTAGAATAGCCTTTTGAGGAAGAGCATTGCAGAGCTGGAGAAGACCCCATCTTCATTTAGGTTCATATAAGGAACAGCTCCTCACCTGAACTACCCTGTTGAGTCAGGTGCCGTCCAGATGCCTTTAGAACAGTGGTTCTCAACCTGTGGGTCCCCAGATGTTTTGACCTTCCAACTCCCAGAAATCCCAACAGCTGGTGAACTGGCTGGGATTTCTGGGAGTTGTAGGCCAAAACACCTGGGGACCCACAGGTTGAGAACTACTGCTTTCGAAATTCTATTTTGACCTATGCTGCACTAAGAATGGCAGGCCTGTGTCCTCTCAATATGAATGGATTACACTTTCCATTACCCCATGCTCTTTACTATGCTAGCTAAGACTACTGGAAGTTGGAAGGCCAGCATATGAGGAGTGCCACACTTTACCATCTCTGCTTTGTAAAGAACATCAATGCAAAGGTTCCCATTCTTACGGTACATAATGGGTCCATCTACACTGACTATTTAATGCTGTTTCAACCAATACTGAAGGAAGTGGCTTTACTGTGCAAATAATTACATAGGTAATCATGGAACTGATTTGAGTCACGGATGGTGATTATGCATACCATGGAGCACTGATTGCTTTCCTTTGTATGCTTTTGTGGGTGATTGTTGTCCAGTTGCTATAGTTGGTGCCAAAGAAGGCCAAATATAAAGGGAAGCCACTTCTGGGAAAGAGCTGTATTCGAAATGCCAGGTCTCCCGATTTCAGCTCTAGAATATTCATCTTAATGTTCTTCTGCCAAAATGTACAGGATTACAATATGCTTAAAACACATTTTTGCTGTTAATGTCAACATAATTCTTTCTCTGTCCTTAGAGAACCTTTCCACAAGCTCTTAGTTCAAGGCCTTATCAAGAATCGGACATTCAGGCTAACAACAACTGGCAAATATTTGAAGAGAGGAGAAGTTGACTTTACTGGTAAGTGAAGTTGTGACAACCATTGTTCATTAACTTTACAACTTTGTGTATTATTTTCTGATGCCTACTTCAGTATATTTTAAAATAATTGCATAGGTAAAGGTAAAAGTTTTCCCCTGTCATTAAGTTCAGTCGCGTCTGACTCTGAGGGTTGGTGCTCATCTCCATTTCTAAGCTGAAGAGCCAGCGTTATCTGTAGACACCTCCAAGGTCATGTGACTGACATGACTGCCAATAATAATAATAATAATACACTTTATTTATATTCTGCTCTTCTCACCCCAAAGGGGACTCAGAGCGGATTACAGGTACACATACTTATCAGACAATCCCTGCCGTTTTCCACAATACACACACATAGACGAACAGAGGCAAACTCTGGCCACCAGGGGGAGCTGACGCACTCCTCATCTCTCAGCATTCACAGCGTCCTTTGTTGTTCCTTCCACATTCCTCAGTGTTCCTGGAGTTCTTAATGGCCTCATAATTCAGTCAAAATTTGCCTCCCCACTTAATGTGGTACTTTTATCTCCTACTTGACAGCTGCAACTGTCTTTTGGGCTGCAAAGGTCGGCAACAGGCTACACTTAAAGGTCAAGCACCCACCTCGACCCGGGCAGGCCTCGAATTCATGACCTATTGGTCAGAGAGATCTTATGCAGCTGACACTTAGCCAGCTGCGCCACATTCCCGGCACCACATTCCCGGTTAACTTCCTGCCAGAGCAGTACCTATTAATCTACTCACATTTGCATGTTTTCGAATTCTAGGTTGTCAGAAACTGGGGCTAACAGCAGGATCTCACGCTGCTCCCCAGATTCGAAGCTGCGACCTATCGGTCAGCAAGTTTGGCAGCTCAGTGGCTTAGCCCACTGCACCACCGGGAGGTCCAAAATAATTGCATATAATGAATTAAATCTATGTTTTCTTGCTGTATATGTTTAGGTCCTGAACCTGTTCATATTCAAACCAAAGAAAATCTGCAGATGATGTGGGAAAAAATGAGTAAATCCAAGCACAATGGCATAGAGCCTGAAGAAATGGTCCAGCAATATGGAATTGACACAGTCCGACTCTACATCCTATTTGCTGCACCTCCGGAGCAAGACATTTTGTGGGATGTGAAAAGTAAGGCTTCCTTCTGATACCGTCACTCTAGTTCTTCTGTTGTATTTTAACTGTCCCAGATTAATGTAACCTACTGGTCTTTCAATTTTGACAGAACTTGTGATCTGAGGTATTTTTTATTGTTGCTGCTTCTGTATTTTAATCGTTGTTTGCTGGCCTATTCAGGAATCATCATAGAAGTACACTATATGTATATTCGGTTTCCTAGACCTTGCTGTCTTCAGAACTGTGAAGTAATTTTTGTCTGCAGTTTCCTTGATCTACATTTTCCCCTAAAGCTGTTTTTAGTGTCACTGCAGAAAAATGCAAGTCCCAGTTACCTGGATCATATTTCTTTTCTACTTGCAAGCAGAATAACAACTCAGGGACTTGGATAATTTAGACCAGTTGAAATACTCTTCCCTTTCCCAGAGCTTTTAACTTTGATAAGAAGCAGAGCAGTTGCTTTTAACTTCATAAAATGATAATTGATTTATTATTTCATGTATATGTTGATTATATTTATTTATGAATAGTTTGGGCACCTAACTACATATCTTTAGTTTTAGTCTTCAGAACATTGTTTTATGATTGACTTTGCTTTGTTCCACAGTAAATTTGGCAAAGCTTAAAAGCCATGGAGAAAATGTTTGCTTTTAAATGTGATTTTATTTTTAATGTGGATGGTGTGGGAAACATAGACAAAAGACTTTCACTAAGGAGGCTTTCAGAGACTGATTTCCGTGTCACAGAGATGATCCAGTGAGCTTTGTGCTCACAAAGCATGCGGGCAAAGCTGAATTGTACTTGCCGGTTTAAATGGCAGACTGGGGATCAGTAGTGTCAGCATAGCTGGCAGAGTTTCGTGTTGCTTTTTTTCTTGTAGATGTGCTCAAAACTCAAAAGCCAAATGCCACACAAAGAGTTGCACTCGCTAGTGATTTCTCCTTTTAGTTTAGCACCCTTTCAGCGCCATCTGTAAAAAAGAATGTGAAAGTGTTGCCTCTTTGGGTGTGTCCCTGGCAATTTGGTCTGTTTGTCTTGTTTGATTGATTCTAAGGTGGGTTTTTTCTTTGTTATGAGTTTTCACACTTGAATTAAATCAAAGATTCCAACTTTATGTCCCCTCTCATATACCGAATTACATGTAAAGTTCCAACAGCATGGAAACCTACACATGGTTGATAGATAGGATTGCATTAGTTTTCTAGGTGTTCTTGTCAGCCTTTAAGGAAACATAATAGAAGAATGCAAGTGTGTGCTTTGTTCTGTGCACCTCTAGACTCTGTTCTCATGCAATAGGTAGAAATGAGACAAAATGGGCAAGTGCAGTTCTATTATTCTCCCTCAGCCCATTTGGAGCCTATTATTATTATTATTATTATTATTATTATTATTATTAGAAACATAACAAGATGAGTCCACAGCAAACAAGATGACTCTGCTGGCTGTTGTATTCTAGGACTGTGTAATGTTTCGGCAAATAATGCATGCAGATCTGAGTAAAGTGGCTTTTTGCAGCTTTCAGATGGTAATTTTGTCAGCACTTATTGTGTTTAAGTGCAGACCAAGGTCTTTAGGCACTGCACCCAGTGTGCCGATAACCACTGGGACCACTTCGACTGGCTTGTGCCAGTCTTTGCAGTTCGATCTATAAAACCTCATATCATGTCAGCCTTTCCAGTTGTTTCTCTTCAACCCTGCTGTCGCCTGGGATTGCAACATCAATGATCCGTACTTTGTTTTTTAACACGATTGTGAGGTCAGGAGTATTGTGCTACAAAACTCTGTCTGTCTGAATTCGGAAGTCCCAGAGTAGTTTGACATGTTCACTTTCTTTAACTTTTTCAGGCTTGTGATCCCTCCAGTTCTTTGTCACAGGCAGATGATATCATCATCATCATCGCCCCACTTTGTAACACTTTTTTTGTTGCTTTGAGTCCCCTTTGGATGTCCAGCAAAAACAAAGTTTTTGCTGATGGATAAACCTTTTCTATATTTTTATGATTGAACCAATTAGGAAATGACATTTATAACCCAGGAGCAAAAAAAATGTTACATAGTGTAGTCAGGGCTAATTTGAATTTGTGTTTTGAAGATTTTTCATTTTGAGTTGTACCAAAGATTTTTCACCTTTGTTACAACTGAGTACTTGTTTTTGTCATCACTTTGCTTCAAATTTAGAAGGGACATCTTTAATAAAGAGTTTGTGTCAGTAGCCCTTCAGCTTGAATATTTTTATGAATACTGTGGGTGGCTGCTGCATCGTGGAACCAACAGAGGACTGTTTAACTCAGTTTAATAAGATTTATATTTAAATATTTTTAGGTTCAACATTGTTAAATACTGACTCATTACAAAGGGCAGTACTTCTAGTCAAGTGTTTCTCCTCAGACAATGTTATTTCAACTCGTGCTAATGAAATCCTCTCTCTCGCCTACAATTTTTCACTCAGCTGATGCAATCCCTGGGGTGCAAAGATGGCAATCTCGCCTCTGGCACTTAGCAACCAAACTTATTGAAGCCAGGAATTCTGGAACGCTGCCCAGTCCTCAGCTGCTGAATCAGAAAGAGAAAGATGAAGCCAAACGTATCTGGGAGCTAAAGAATCATACTGTCTCACAGGTTAGAACAAAATCCTGACTATTTTTTAAATGATGAAGTCACTGTGACATGTGGTGATTTTCTGGCGATTATCAGTTTGAATAGAACATTCACCATTGAACCCTACTGTTTTCAAAAGCTGGAAAAAGTAAATGTGATTCCATTTTGGCAGAGAAAGTTTTGTAGTTCTGGGAAACGTTTAACTAAAAGGGAACCTGAAACCAACTGAAAGTCCTCTTCTGGTTTCCTGAAAAATATATTTTTGGTAAAAATAATCATGTTTATGCTGGGCTTGGTCCCCATGTAAGCTGCCCCGAGTCCCTTTGGGGGGATGGTGGAAAGAAGAAAAAAGTTGTTGTTGTTGTTGGCCCAAAAGGAAGCGGGAGGCATGTGTTATCTGTTGGCCAGCTCTACTTCAGATCCTAAAATTGTGATCCCCATCTGTAAATTCCTAATAAGGCAAAGTCTAATCAGTTGTCCTTTACTTGGTGCCCTCCAGATGTGACCACAATATTTGGAAGTAGAGAGAGTTGTAGGCCCAAGACACCTGAGGAGCACCAGGTTCAAGGAAGTTAAGAGTAGTTGGCCTGTGTCATGAAATGTGTTGCTTTGCCAGTGAGACATCTCTGTTCTGTTCCAACGACCATAAGCCATTTCCATTTCTTCTTCAAAGCTGAAAGAAGTTATAAAGAAACATTGAGTGATTTCTAAAATAAATCTGGATGCTGATGGCTTTTATCTTGCTCCAAAGCTAAGGGTGCTTGATTAACATAAATCATGGCTACCTTACAAGAGAACGATAAGGTCTGAAAGGGGGCCTTTCTTTGGAAGCTGGCCAGGGTTAATTGTAGACATTCAGTCTACACAGGAATGTAATGCAATAATTCTTCTGTTTCTCTGTCAAGGAAGGAGTCATAATGTTAGAACACATACATGAAGAACATCCCAGGCTCATTCTCTGTCATTGTCAGTCAAAAGAAAACTATTAACTTGTTAAAATTCAACAATCCTGGAAACCAGCACAAGCAAGGTCCTCCACATCTTGTTGAGCGTCTACTTCCCTCAGTCTCTGGAGCCACATTTGGCCCTTTCTTCTAAATATTTATCGAAATTGAATAGTTTCATTCTCTTGTTCAACTGTTTATTTTTATATTATTCCCTTCTGAGGCTGTTTTAGTAAACCAAGATCTAGAAATATTTTCAAGAAATAAATGCAGAAGAGATTAGGTCCTGTTTAAACTGTTTATTGCTATAGCAAATATGGATAACTTTGTGATTTAACAAAGAAAAAATATTGCTTTTGTGTGATTAGGTGACAGAATACTTCTTGGAAGATTATTTGTTTAATGCTGCAATTTCTCGCCTGATGGGTCTCAGTAATGTGTTGTCAGTAAGTATACGTTTGGTAAAACTTTTTAAAGCTGTATGCATGCATACTTTGAATCAAAGTCTGTCTATATATGTTGTATGTCTATGGCATTGAATGTTTGCCTGTATATTTATTTATTTATTTATTCATTTATTTCAGGATTTTACCCCACTCTTCTCAACCCCTGAAGGGGGACTCAGAGCGGTGCGTTGTATGTATATGTGCGTTGTGATCCGCCCTGAGTCTCCTGAGGGGTGAGAAGAGCGGAATATAAATGAAGCAAATAAAAATAAAGGCAGCAAGAAAGTGTATTTATCATGGAAAGTGCTGTAACTTCTGCAAAGATTTAAAATTTGCTTGTTTGTGAATTAATTGTACTCAGTTTCAATCATCATTGATTCGAGAATCTGATATCCATCTTTACACAATTGGAAATATTCTTGTTTTAATTATTGTACTAATAAAATAGAATGTTAAATATAAATCATCTCTGTTGACATTGTAAACATGATTATTAGGATGTACTATGTTAAAATAAAGTCAGATAGTGTCCTAATTTTTAGACTTCTTTTTTGATTGCCTGTTGAATGCAATTAAGCGTTAATTTAAATGTTTCAAGGCAGTTACTAAATAAAAAAATTATTATTATTTTTGTGGTTTATACATGTTGAAAGAATGTATAGAAACTACAAGTGCCTTTAGGGACAATGTAATGGCAACTTTTTAACTTGCAGGACTGCTTCTCACATCCTTAGCAAACTGTTTGGTATAGAATAAAACCTAAGTGTATATTGGGAGCATGGTAAAACAAATGTTCACCATCATTTCAGAATATCAATTTTTACTCCTATCTGAAAGCAGGAAGTATGCAAACTAAAATTAGAACAAAGAGAAGGAGTTTCACTTCAGTAAAAATGAAGTTTGTTGTTAGTTCACTTTAAAAATATTTTTCCTATTAACAATTGCAGAGGGAATCAGTGCTAATAGATGTTTCATGATGAGTGCTGCCAGTGACTCATTTTAGATGTTTTTCAAATGGGAGCAGAGTATACTGGTTTGGTTTTTGGCAAAGCTCTTAACCTGCAAATGAAACTTTTCTTCTCATGAGAGGAGATATAGGTGCAGTAAATGCGTATCTGGTTTCTTTTTATTGCCTGCTACCTCTATGCCTTCTTTTGAGTTAACATTTTGGGAACATTACGTTTTCCAACTTTATAGAGTAGCAACATGTATGTCTGTAAATGATGTTGGACTAGAGGCTGAACAAAAATTAGCTGCTTTTTGCAGTTAACATTTTAATTTTTATTATGTAACATTCAGCAACAGGACTTTTACAGACATCAGATTGAATACTGTTTGTTTTATTTCTGAGTGGCCAAAGAATCCGTCCTTTGCAGCCACTTTGTTAACACTTTCAAATTACCATTAGATACTTTAGTAGTTTTTCAGCCCTTTTTTAGGCTGAACCCCCACCTCCCCTCGGCATATACTTGAGCAAGGCTCTTGCCAGGAAGGCGTGGGGCTGAAAGAAGGGCTTCTTTCAGCCCCACACCTTACTACCAGGATCCTCACCTCTTTGCATAGCAGCCCAGCCTGCTATGGGGTGAGAGGAATGAACACCTTTCTCTCCTTCTTGCGTGCCTTCCTCTCTTCCCCTCTCAACACAGCAACCCAGCTGAGTTGCTGTGCCAAGAGGGGAGGGGAGGCCGCGTGCCTTCATCTCCTCAGTCCTTCCCACTTCCTCCCTTCCCACCTCAGTTTTCCCCACTTTTCCACTTTCCCATCCCAGTTCTCCTTTTCTAGTTTCCCCCTTCCTACCCCAGCCACCCTCTCCCACTTTTTCAGCTCCCTTTCCATCCCACGCTTTCCCAGGTTCTAGCCTCTCTTCCTCATTTCAGTTTTCCCCGTTTTCCCACCGCAGTTTCCTACTTTCTCAGCCCTTCTTTCTCACCCCAGTCTTTCTCACTTTCCCAGCTCCCTTTCCCACCCCAGTTGTTCCCACTTCTTTACTTGCCCCCTTCTCACTCCAATCTTTCTACCTTTCCAACCTTTTGCACCCCAGTCTTGCTCATTTTTCAATCTTCCTTTCCCCGTCCCAGTTTTTTCCAGCTGCCCCCTTTCGCACCCTGATTTCCCCAGCGTTTCCCAATCCCTCCCCCACTCTAGACTGGTAAGATCCCCTTCCCACCCCAATCTGCCCTACTTTTCCAACCACCCCTTTTCCAGCTCATTTTCCCACTTTTCAACTACCCCTTCCCATTCCAACCTTTTCATGTTTCCAGTCCTTCTTTCCCACCCCCTCCCCCACCAGTCTTTCCCACTTTCCCTTATTCATATACACACAGCATTTTCCCCAGAATGTATAATTAAAATAAACTGTGGTGATTATTGGGAGGATACGTAAGCACATTTACATTGAAGAAGGTTAGAATAATGATTTCGTCAGAGTTGGACAGTTTTATCTTAAATTATAGTTTATATATATATATATATATATATATACACACACACACACACACACACACAGAGTATATATATATATTCAAAAACATGTAACCTACTGATATCTCAATTAATGTAATTTTATTGGTATCTATTTTTATTTTGAAATTTACCAGTAGCTGCTGCATTTCCTACCCTCGGCTTATACTCGAGTCAATAAGTTTTTCCAGGTTTTTTGTGGCAAAATTAGGTGCCTCAGCTTATATTCGGGTCGGCTTATACTCAAGTATATACGGGGTAGTTGTTTCTTGGCCTGAAAATTGCTTACTCTGTGTTTATGTGTTAATGCACATGCAGTTTGAAGGTCCTTGTAGAGTTCTCCTCTTCTATGTTTTTTGGTAGTTGCCTCTTTCCATGGCATTTAACACTTGTATGACAACGTACATCGGTACTATTTTGGGGTTTTTTCCTTTTAATGCTGAAAACCACTAGATCTATTCATTGTGAGATGGTGTTCCCACCATTTTGAAATGATCATGTGTTCTTTGTTGGCTGCATACTCCTTTCATGTACAAGTACTTCATTGTAGCACAGCTATCCATATGTTTTAAAGTCCTCCATAGTGAACATTTTCCCCTTATAGGAATTAATTACAATTGCTCAAGTGGAGATGTGAAATCATGTTGCTGTTACAGAAAATTATTTTGTGATTGTAATGTCATTCTGAGAGAGCTGCGATAATGCTGTGGTCATAGCAGTGGGCTAGACTGGTGAGAGCCAGTTCTAATCATCATGCAAAATCATTATGTTTTTTGCCTGACCTTACATCAGGGGTGCTCATTAGGTAGATTGCGATCTACTGGTAGATCGCGTAGGGCGTCCTAGTAGATCACAGGCAGGGCGGGAGGAAGGCTCTGTCCCGCCCCACAGGCTCCCGACGCCACCCAGGTGCAGAAGGAGGTTGGACTGGATGGCCCTTGTAGGTCTCCTCCTATTCCAGGAACCTATTGTTGTTGTTGTTACTATTAGTAGTAGTAGTAGTAGTAGTAGTAGTAGCAGCAGAGGCTGAATGAATATCATCATCATTATTATTATGAATAAATTCAGGTGCTTATTATACTCACATTTAGTTGAATTCAGTCTTAAAATATATTATATGGCTCTCACTGGAATAAATTTCCAAATATTCTGCTTTTATGGCTCTCTGAGTAGTGGGTAGATAGATCATTTTGACTTGGTTGTTTTATAAGTAGCTCAAATGCTGAAAAAGTGTGAGCACCCCTGCCTTACATGGTTACTCTTTTAGCTTCAGTTACATCACAGGGACTAAAATAGAATAGGGAGATTCCACTTTGATATATGTGGAGGAAGGTGAGAATTTAAATGTAATAACGAATCAGTGCCCAACACCTAAATGTTTGTTCTGATATAAAAATTTAATTACCGGATACCACTGTTTAATCAGTCCCTCATTTTTAAACCTTATGAAACACCTCCAGACTGCATTCCTGTGTCTTTTGCTAACTCAAAATCTTTATAACTGAGGTGAAATGCTGACAGAGTAACGAAACGAAACACAAGCCTCGCCAGGGTTATCCATCTTGTCTGGCTTATCTCTTGCATTTGCAAAAGGACTTATGACTTCAATTAGTATTGCAACAGTAAGTTTGAATTTGCAATATGCTTTTCAGGCTCTAATCCAATAAAATGATCATCATGCACATTCTTGGGATTCTGTTCAGAATTCCAATATCTGGCTCAAGTCTCAAGGGCTTGCCAAGTGTTTCAGAAAGGTCCCCTGCACTACATCCTCTATAAGCAGTGCGAGTTTTGAAGGTTTTTTTAACCCCATGTTTTTCTGACAGAAATTACCATCTTTAATATGGTTATATGCTTTGAGATCAACTCCAGCTTATGCTGTCTCTATCCTAGTGTATTCTTGACAATATGTATTCAGGGACGGTTGGCCATTGTGTTCCTGATAGGACGATAGAGTGAGTCTTGCTCAAGGTCAACTAATGAGTTTCTGAATCCTAGTCTTCAAGAGTCCTAACCCAGCACTCAAACCATTTTACCGTACTATATTTAATAATCCTTTATTCTGTTTTCTTCCTTTGTAGCAAGCATCTCAAAGAGTTATTCTTCATAGTGCAGAATATGAGGATGCCCTCGCTACACTCTGTGTTATGCTTGCCCCAATGGCACCGCACATCAGTTCTGAGATCTGGAAAGGTAATTGCTAGAGTTCTACTACTGTAGAGAAATATATTAACACAGCACTGTTCATTTTTCATTACTTACTTATTTTAACAGATCTCTGTGTTCTGGTTTGTCATATTAATTGAAACATTTCTCACATATTCAAAGCAGTAACTAAAACATGCATACAATAATAAAATCTAAATAAATCAAAAAGAAAAGAGAAAGAAAAGAAAAACAATGGTGAAAAAAAGAATTTATTTTCAGATGCAAAAATAACAGTAGCTGTTTTGGCCAATTGTCATGGATAGAGGACTTGATATTGATATTTAGGCAATACTTTTATTATTAAGAAGAAACAAGATGGTTCACTGTTAAAGATGTAGCCAAATTAGTTTTAATTAGCTAAGGGTCTGTAATTTATTCAGCTGCTGCTTTTTATAGTTTGCTCCTTCAAACATTATTCCAGTATGATTTTTATGCAAACACCATCTTACCATATGGGCTGGAAAAGCAACAGAGTTCAGGTTAAGAACATCAAATTAAAGAGTGGAATTAAGAACATAAAGTATGTGGGGCGAATTACCTAAACATTTTTGGAAGGAAAGCATTGTTCGTGTTCTTAAAAATGTTTCTTCTCCATATTTTTGTAGAAAAATTAAAATGTATGCCATCTGGGGGAGCTCTTTTCACAAGACTGTAGATTATCACTCAGGTGAAAGCCACATCATTGTAACTCTAGTCTCCAAAAGGATGGTAAAAATTTGTCTCATTGTCAGCAGCTAACTTGTTTTGTGTTTGGGTGTGGGTGTGTGTCTCAAGGCAGCTGATAGCTGTCAGCTGGAACTTTGCTGTATAAATAGGATGCTGAGAAAAGAGGATCTTTCTGTCTCTCTCCCTGTCTCAATTCAATGTATGGTCACATTGTCTATCTCTTATAGTCATGGAATAAAAAATGTGTTGAATGATGTCCGGGTATTTCAAACCTCATCAGAATTGTACTGTATTGGAAGAGAGTTGTGTCATGTATTCAAATATCCCAAACCCATTTCACATTAAAAGGAACTCTTTTCACAAGAAATGGGTTTTGAGTATATGAGCTACAAACATTCCTCTGAACATGGATATCCATCCCTAAAGAATATTGTGTCAGAGTAGCTGCCATTCATATTCTGGAAAAAGAAAGTAATTTCTGGGTTGCTTAGAAATCACATAGAGATCACCAAGCACAGCCTTGCCCAAACACGAATCAAGGAACATGAAAGGCACTGTAGACTAATTCAACCTGAGAAGTCAGCCGTAGCAGAGCACCTGATGGACCAACGTAGACACAGCATATTATTTGAGAACACAGAAATGCTGGACCACTCTAACAACTACCATATCAGACTACACAGAGAAGCCATTGAAATCCATAAGCATGTGGACAGTTTCAACAGAAAAACTTGTGGACAGTTTCAACATGAAAATGAACAAAAATTTTGCTACCAGTATTTTAAAAAACTCTAAAATCGGGACAGTAAATAAAGAGCAACACTTTAAAAAAGGGAATTCCAGACAGGAAACAATCAGGGCCAGTTAACACCTCTCAACAAAGGATTCCCCAGGCAGGAAGTAGCCAGGCTTTGAAGCTGCAAGGCCATTCAATGCTAATCATGGTGGCCAACTGCAACATTAACACTTGCCTCAAACAGGCAAGAGTTCTTTCTCCCACCCTGGGCATTCCACAGTTATATAAACCCCACTTGCCTAGTTTCCAGCAGACCCTTCAACCTCTGAGGATGCCTGCCACAGATGTGGACGAAACATCAGGAGAGAATGCTTCTGGAACATGGCCATACAGCCCAGAAAATTCACAGCAATCCAGTCATTCTGGCTATGAAAGCTTTCAAAAACACAAAAGTAATTTCTGCATCCAAAAATGCTACCTTTGTCTTTAGTAATCATTTTTAAATCCTGCAAATAGACACATACAAAAGGAAATGTACATAACTTTGTAGGAAAAGCAGTGTTTTCACTTATATTCTGAAATACTTAACACTAATGGTAATATGGGTCAAAAGAGTCCTGATGTGAAAGGCCATTCTTTGTGGCAATAACTCTACAGACAACCAAAGCATGTCTTTGCTGTGGTCCTAGTAAGCAAGTTTCCTACTGGTCTGCTGATTTTTTTAAATCCACTGCCTCAAGTACTGCAGAGGAAGCAGTGAGAATTGTGGTATATGATATGAAAGGTACCAGCATATGTCACATATTTGGTTTGCAAACCTTTTGGTTTCCCACCATACTTACTGTAGTGTAGAAGTATGGTCCAGTCACCATACTGTACTCAAGCTGGGCTCCCTCCAGTGTACCAAGATGCCTGCCGAGATAAATGTTCTATTTCACCACACTTTTATGCCCAATTTTCCTGCTTTATTTGGTGTTTACTGCTAGAATAAGCAACTACTTTTGAACTCAACCATCCGTTCATCTGTGATTATATCCGTTTGAAGCTGCTCAAAACCCAGATGTCCTTAGAGACAGCCAGTTTAGCAGTGAGTCCTTTGAGTCTCTGTGAGTCCTTTGTTTCCCCTTTATTGAACCTCAAATACACAAAATCTTTTCAGACTTATCACTGTTCTGAGTTAGTAGCATCTTGAGATGGAAGACCATAGTATCCTCCAAGGTTTCATGTCCATGATATGCCTCTGTGAGGAAAAGTAGGCAAAGAATGTGTGTTTTCAGCTTAGTGGAGTCAAGGGGTTTCCTTATTTTCACTTGCATGTGGTTCCCCTCAATTGATGGCCTGAATATATGTGATGCCTGGATATTTAACTCAATAAATTGTTTTATTATTTTTAAATAACTTTATTTTTTTCTGTATAGTTTTTAATAAGTTGTAAGCTGCCTTGAGTCCAAGTATTGGAATGAGAAGAAAGGCAGGACATAAATCAATATAATAATAGAAAGAATTATTACTAGTAGTAACAGTTGCTGTCGTTGGTCTCATAATCATCGCTCTGTTACATTAGAGCCTGGGAACATTTCTTTCCAAGCTGTGTACATTCGCTTTGGTGACCTCAGACTGATAGATTTGCTTTGTAATAGCATTCCATTGGTAATGTGTTTTCTGCTGCTGTCAAAAAAAATCCCATGGGACTTTAGGATTCAGACTGACAAACAGTTAGAACATAATGTGGCAGACAAAACTGATTCAGAAAAAGAAAGCTTGGATTATAGATGTGTCTCACCAAATGGCAATAGAATTGAAGAAAAAGGAAAGGAAAAGGTTGTGAAATATAGGACGTACAAATACAAATTTTACACCTCTGGGAGAAAAAAAAGTGTGGTTCCCGCAATGATAGATGCTCTGGAAGCAATTCCAAATGGAATGATATCAATAGAGATAGGTTCATAATAGCACAATTGAAAAAAGAGACACCGCTTGGAATATGGCACCCGTGATACCTCACTGTTGGTTAGATTTTAGTATTGTCACCAAATCACAGATGGTTCAAAAGTCCAAATAGCAACCATTTATAACCGATGATAATACTATAATATTTATTTCCCAAAGAAACTTCCTGTGAGAAAAAGTTTGAAGATTTTGATTGCTGTTGGTCTACCAAAAGTTGTTTGTCTGCATTGTCTACACTAGGTCCTTCCATCTTTGGTTTGCACAACATCAATATCCCCATACCGTCCTTACTAAATAGGAATAAGAGAACATGCACTTGCCATCCTCCCAGTTTTGGTGAAGGATTGGTTCTTGTTCAGATAACCACACCAGTTTTTCTGCATCTCCACAAGGGTCTGAAATATTTCTTGTCCCAATACAGGCAGTCCCCAAGTTATGAACATGATAGGTTCTGCAGATTTATTTTTCAGTTGAATTTGTATATAAATCGGAACAGGTTCATTTTTTAAGTGTAACTCCAGCCAAAATATATAGCTTTACATAGCATAGGAAAGGGTTAACACCCCAGTGGCGTTTGTTTTGCTATCTGTGCCACTATTCAGAAGATTTCAATTTGCTTTCTATCCCTGTGATAATTGCATTTTAAAAAATTTGGTTTGTTGTGGAAACAAGGATTGGTGATAAAGCTTCAGTGGAAACAACTTTTCCCCATGCTAACTCTTTCAGGAATGAATTTCCTTTCCAAGGGATAGATTTCTCTCACTTCCTGTTGCCCTGCTCTCATTCTTAACTTTGAGTTGTTTGTCAGTTTGGATATTTGTATCTCGGGAACTGCTTGTACATTATATTGTGCATTGGTCCGACAAAAACAAGAAGTGACAAATGCAATAACTTTGCTTGGATAATTGTTTTTTTTCTCTTAGCACCTCAGGTGCCTGAAAATTTGCTTAAACCCTTGGCAATGTCATGAAATACCTGTGAAGGCTGAGAGCCCAAATTGCTGAGCATAACATGCAAGTTTCAAAAGCAGAACTCAGACCTTCACAGAATTCACTGCTTTGCTATGCTAAAAGCCTCTCCCACTCTCCACAACCATTCAGTGACTGGTGAGGAGAGGGAGAAATCAAAGAAATGTCTATCTGTGTCCCCATAGCCAAATGCAAAAAATAAAAAATAATGGGTGTCTACTGACAGCCATTATGATCTTTGTGTATTTCAGTGACAGGATGCTAGCCTATGGGTTGCATTTCTGTGAATTCTGCAGCACAGTGTAGCCCTGGGGTCCTGAAATCTCCCATCTGGTAGGGTGAAGATTAAATAACTTTCTTTGTGGTTGTTGAAGACTACTTCCGTTTTCTGTCCTAGGCATCAGAGCAATTTGTGCCTTTGAATGACAGTATTTTGTGTATTTTTACACAAACTGATGGATAACTTGTGTCTACGTTTTTTTTTCCCTAATGGAAAGTTCTTATAATCGCATTTTTAAATCTGTTGGCTGAAAGATATGGCAAACAGGAAAGCATTTCTTGGCTTGTATCCAGTCTCACATGAAATTTTTAAAACTGCCCTTAAGATGAATGGTTTTTCTGTCTTAATAGTATTTTGTGGTTGGCAACTGTTTACTGCATAATTACATGGGCCCAACATGCAGCACCTCAGTAGGGCGGAGGCCAGCGGAATGTATGCTCAGAGCTTATGTATTCTGTATATTTCTTCCAAAAGTATTTTGCTTTAAAGTGTATGGAATCTACCTAGTTTTACTAGATCCTCACATCTACAAGTTGCAGACCAGTTCAAAAACATATTTAGAATTAATGAAACCTTAGTTTAAGGATCAGAACTGAATCAGCTTTACAGACAGTCCATAAAAGAATCCACCTTTTTGTTACCACAAGCTTTTTTTTTCATTTCAGCTGTATAACTTTTTTTGGCTGTTATTTCTGAAAAATTAGAAATTGTTGGTGATCTTCTGCAACTACCCAGAGATTAATAGGTCCTGACCCCCTCTAGAGCTCATCTTTGATTTATTCCATATCACTGTAAGATGAATTATATCTTGATGGTTAGTATTATTATTTATTAGTGTCTTACTCTTGTCTTTGCTTTGAGAGGAAATGGGAAAATAAGGAATCTATTTAAGCCCATTTTAGCTGCTTGACTTATGCAGAGGTTGGAAATAATTGTTTGGACTACAACTGGACCAATGAGCATGTTGACTGGGGATTTTGTGAATTGTAGTCCAGAAAGATAAGTGCTCTGGACTTATCCATATTTGAGCCCTAAAGAGCGTCTCATCCCATTTCTGCTATGACACTTAAAGGGTGTCTGGCATAGCTTTACCTTAAATCATCTTATCAGTGATGGCCAGGCCTAAATAATGGGCAGATACCCTCCTCTACTGTAAAAGCAGGAGAAAAGCCTTTGAGCTGATTCTCCATTAATTGTATATATCAGTTATAGTTCAAATAAACAAGTTGTTGAATTTCCCAGATATCTTGCTTGTGGCTGCTGTAACATTTGCTTGTTTTAGACTTTAAAAGAAATCCTATGTAACAGTGTAGTCTAAAGGTTTCTTTCTTAATAATAAAATACACTGAAGGCCCCAAGTCCCATCTGACCTTGGACACTAAGCAGAGTCATACCTTGTTATTATTTGAATGGGGGACAATTAAGAAATGTTGTAGTCCAGGGCTGTCCAACTGCCGGCCCTGCAGGTGTTTTGGACTTCAACTCCCAGAAATCCTAGCCAGTTTACCAGCTGTTAGGATTTCTGGGAATTGAAGTCCAAAACACCTGCAGGGGCTGGCAGTTGACAGCGCTGTTGTAGTCCAAACAGGTGCTGTCAACCATGATGGCAATTTGTAAACCACCTCTGATTTTTCATTGCCTACGAAAATCCAATGAAATTAATTTGGTTACCCTAAGTCAGCATGCAGTTTGAAGGCATGTACAGATACACACATACTAGCAAATCTTTTGGAAGCAGTAGTAGGCAAAGCCATCTATTATACTGACTTAATTGTACTGATGTATTCGTGATTTCCCTCTCACAGGACCTAGTTTGATTCTTCTCTTAAGAATAAAATCCATATTGACCAGTGAACACTGGGTGCAGTTTTCCACATTTTCATGTTTTGCATTTTGAAATGTAATTGTTTTTTCTTGTCAGATATACATCATCCCTAGTTACCTATAGTTTAAAATAGGAAATAGTCCAATGACCTGAATTATTTTCAATCTGTGGGCTGCTGCCTGTGTTTTTGAATTTTAAAAAGTTTGTCAACCCTTTTACTTCTGGCCTGAGTTCATTAGACTGATAGCTTGGCAATTTGGATATGCAAACAGGATGAGGAAGTGTATTTCCTTCCTGAACATTCAGACACCACATCTAAGAACTTTTTATTATTTTATGAAATAAAATCTTTTCCTCTGTAGACAAAGACATAAGGTTGTTTGATGCAGAAGGTTTCATTTCATGCAGAGAATCATCTCACAAAGCAAAAGCTTTTGCACAAAAAATAATCAGGGTGTAGGGTGTCCTCTTCTTTCATTCAAGGCCAGTTATGTCCTGTAGCCCAGTGTTACTCAAAGCGGTGGTCTCTGGACCAGTTTATCAGTCTTTGAGCCAGTGAATCTTGCCCACAGCAAGATTCTAGGAAAGAAAGAAACAGTTGTATTCCACTGGGCACAAATTTAGTGCCAGTCTCTAAAATAGAAAAATAATGATTTCTCAAGTCCCACATCAGATAGCTTGAGAACCACACCTCTAGCCAGTTTACAAAATCCTCCAAAATGTGGATGGCATGGAAACACTGCATGAAAAGTGTCATTCATGTTCTGTCTCTATATCCCATATGTGTTACTACTCTCTTTTAACATGTGATTAGCAAGTGGAGTGCAGCTATCGTTGCATGAAAATCAGCTTCATGAAATTGCCCGGATCTGTACATACTCCTGGGTGTCTTATCCTGCTTTGACGCAGCAAGTGCTTTTGTGCTGTTTAATGATCATCTTTGTTTTTTCAAAGTGTCGCAAAGGAACTACTGTTAGACAAGTTCCATCTGGATGATTTTTACAATGTGTTTAGATAAGTAATTTAATCTGTCCGGTGGCTTTTAAAAAAAATGCCCATCACTGACATTTTAATTTACATGTTCAAGATATTTATTTTTAAAGATATATCACACATATCTTAATAGGCAGCAGCCTTTGTATGAAATATGTTAGTACACAACAGGCCAAGATACCCTTTGATCACAGTGGCAGCAGTAGGGGCCTCATCTAACCAGTACAAACTGAGGCCCCCAATATTTGCTTTGACCGCAGAATGTAAGCAAAAGGAAGTGTACAAATAGATGCTTTAAAAATATTTCTAGTGCACATGCTTGACATTATTGGCAAGTAGAGTATTCCTACTTTTGTAAGGCAGCTGTTTTTAATTGTTTAGATCAGAGCTTCTTAAACCTTTTTTTCCCTTTCCGGCCAAGGAATGTTTACATGACTTCCACGTTTATAGTTATATAAAATAGTTTTTGCAAAGCTTGCTAAAGAAGGTGATTTTCCTTTTTATGAAGTACAGCTGAAACATTTTCTGCAGAGTCCATTGTAAACACTGCACAACTTGTTAGCAGCAACATCGTGTAAATGGGTGATGTTCAGAAACCTTTTGCTGTGGCCAATTTTTTCATGACCCCATTTGGGGTCGCAACTCACAGTTTAAGAAGCAGTAGATAAACTTATACAACCTATATCTACTGTGGAGCAAGTAATTTGGTGAGACTTAACAAATAAGTGTGAATAGTATTCTAGCCTAACTGTTCAAAAGGGTTGTGAATGTTACATGTTATTAAAGTTTTACCTTTGTCCTGAAAGCAATGGTGACTTTTATTTTGAACTTCCAGTGTGAACTGGGATAAGAAAAGCAAACAAGCTAAACAAGCAGAAAATGTATTTGTTGTTATCCTATTCTTCTTTAAATACATGTTTGCCTAGTTGTCTGAGAAGATTAGGTGCCCATATCTAACAAATATTTGTTACAGAGATACTGTGGGACAAGTTGAACTGGGAGATGACAGAGAGAGAGATAGTAATAGGGGAAGATCATTAGTTCACTATAGTGGCAGGTACTTAGTCTTCATTTGCTTCAGTGCTGTCCAACTTCTTCCGGCCCAAGGGCCGGAAGAAATGTCACTGATCACCTGGGGGGCCGTAGGTGATCAGTGGGCGAGGAGGCAATCAGCTGACAGCCTCCTTGCATCGGCGGCGTGGAGAGAGGGACGGAGGCGGTGCAGGGAGGAGGAGCTGGCTCATTTCCTCCTCCCTGCCCCGCCTCCCCCTCCCCACTCCTTGTCCTCTCACCGCCGCCTTTTTAAAAAAATAGAATTTTTTTTTTAAAAAAAATTAAAAATGGCAGCCGGGGGCATAGCGGGGGCCGTGTCCAACAGGCTGGGGGGCCGTGTACGGCCCCCGGGTCGCCAGTTGGGCAGCCCTGATTTGCTTTATTCATCCACCCACTGTGCCACTTTTTTCTTATATTATAATTGTAGATCAGGGTGGGGATCAGGCAGCCTTCCAGATCATGGGGTTTGCAATCCAATAACATGCCTAAGGCTACATAACTTCCACTCTACTGATAGTAGTCTTCTACATGAGTTTAGTTGTTTTCATGAGTCATGTGGATAGTATGTCACTGATTTTAGTTTTTCAAAAAAGTCAGGGTTTTTAGTGACAACAGTATGAAAAGTCTCAGTTAAGCAGGAAAATAAGGAGCAGTCTGAAATTGTTTAATTTTGCTTTCCCACCCAACGTGTGATTATAGGAAAGGACTGGCTTTATTTACCAATTGAAAAATCCTAAGGGAAAGAACCCAGCAAGGAAATGCATCACTATTCCACGGTGTTGTTACTTTCCTTAATTATACTTTGAAATATTTAACATAAGTTCTGTTGACCCACCACTTTCATCATGAAAACTCTTAATTCAGGATAATGCAAGACAAGTATCAATTACTTATATAAATGTTATGTTATTAGGTAAAGGTAAAAGTTTCCCCTGACATTAAGTCTAGTTGTGTCCAACTCTGAGGGGTGGTGGTCACCTCAATTTGTAAGCCAAAGAGCCGGCGTTGTCCGTAGACACCTCCAAGTTCATGTGGCCAGCATGACTGCATGGAGTGCCATTACCTTCCCGCCAGAGTAGTACCTATTGATCTGCTCACATTTGCTTGTTTTCGAACTGCTAGGTTGGGCCTAACAGCAGGAGCTCACCCCACTCCCCAGATTCGAACCACCAACCTTTTGGTCAGCAAGTTCAGCAGCTCAGCGGTTTAACCTGCTGCATCACCAGGGGGCCCTTGTGTTATGTTATGTTTTTGGCTTTTATCTAATTTTCAGGCTTTAGGCTGCCCATATTATTCCATGGTTTTGGCCTTCATGCAATCATCAATCATCACTCTAGTCAAAGACACATTGAACCAGATCATGATGGTTGTTCTCAATGATCATGTTTTTTTAATATCAGTCTCTTCCAATGCAGTCATCTAGTAAATTTATTTTCCTATAATGTATTATTTAATGTATACCCTTCCCCCACAGTTTTCCCAATGCTGGGATTCAAGACAACTTAAAAAAAATAAAAAGCAGGACTATAAGAAGTATGTTTGGGATGTGCAATCTAAACATATTTTGAGATTGTAGCTTGAAATAACATTGACAATGAAATATTTTGACTGTATTCTGGAAAAACTCACTCCCCCTGCCCTACTTTATTACCCTCCTTTTAAAAATCTCTTCAGGCCCCTTTCTCCTCATTTTCTTTCTTTGGTTGTTGCTTCACCTTGATCACTATTTTTCCCCTTATACTCTTCAGCTGTGATCTACAATCCATTGCATTTTCGGTTTCCAATGTGCCATCTATTCTTTGGGAAAACAAAACAGGCAACGGTTGGGCCAAGGGCTACAATTGAATAACCAAACAATAAGACAAATGTTTATTCCAACAAAAGCAATAAGGCATTGCTGTATTTCAGGTTTATCTCATGTTCAGAACAAACTTTGTAGTCATCACCACTGGGACATGGAAGTACTGCAACAGCCTTGGCCTACTGTGGATCCAGAATACCTTCAACAGCCAGATGTAGTGCAAGTGTCTGTTCTGGTAAGAACATGTAATCCTACTATAATTGTAGTAGTATATAGTTTATTGCATTAGCCGCAAGGCCATATCAAGCAGAACAAACCATGCAGAAGAAATACATGTATCAAGCGTTGGACAGTGGTAGATACCATTCCATCCCTTACACACAGAGAGCATGTGTCTGTGGGGCCCAGGAGGTGGAAGATCTACTTTAATTGTGATAACTTAAGACATATTTCAATATTACTGAATTTCCTATTCCCAATCTCACCTACCAGAGGACCAATCTGTGTGGTGCAGAACTGCCCTGTTCCCACCCTGAGCTGTGGAGCAGTCGCAACAGTAATCCTAAGAGAACCTTGTTTACTCTGGAGAAACTTATGATGAAATCATATGAAAGAGGTTAATTTGGCCCAAAGATCTGATAAATGCATCCTTGTTGTTGGCTATGCTACTGATGGAAAGACTAAATCAGAAGAGAATTCTGTGTCCGTAAAACTATATGTTGTCGTTGTCCTCCCAGTCATCTTTGTGGTTCTTAGGCTCCTCCTAGGCCCTTCTATGCTATTTTTTTTGCTAAATTGTCACTCTTTAAAGTCTCCAGGACAAACTGTTCACATTTTAATTTTTTTAAATCAGAAGACCAAAACGGATATTCAGCCATTTCCAGTTCTTCCCTCCCTTCCTTTAAAAAAAAAAAAAAAACTGGCGTCATTGTGGCATCCACTGCTAGGAAATTGCGCCGCAGGTCTCTGAAGTTTGCCTATAATTGCATAGAAAACTCATATAATTTTATAGATACATATCAAAGTTTATTATAGATGAATGTACGTTTGACTTACAACTCCATTAAACCAGAACAAATACATAAACACAGAGCTACTGTTGAAAATCGCATCCTGAAATCAAGACCCCTTCCATCACGTGGTGATCCACTGACCTTTCTTTTCCTGCATTAGGCCCACTCACATTCCACCTCATTGCTACCGTGTTTCTCCGAAAGTAAGACAGCGTCTTACTTTCTTTTCCCCCCCAAAAGTCCCCCTACGGCTTACTTTCGGGGTACGTCTTATATAACCCAAGACGTACCCCGTCGCCACGCCACGCCGCCGCCACCGCCACGCCGCTGCAACCGGGGGTGTGCGCGGCACACCTCCGCGGCACACCTCTTCGCCAGGGCTCCAGGCAAGGGAGGAGGAAAGGAGCCAGGGGCGGGAGGAAGCGGCGACGCGTCACTGTGACCTGCGATCCTCACCACGCCCCTGGCTCCTTTCCCCCTCCCTGCTTGAGAAAGAAGGGAGATGGAAAGGAGCCAGGGCGTGGTGAGGATCGCAGCGTCACAGTGACGCGTCGCCGCTTCTCTCCGCCCCTGGCTCTCTTCCCCCACTCTTGGAAGGGAGGAGGAAGAGAGCCAGGGGCGGAGAAGGACGGCGCGTCACTGTGACGCGTCATCGCTCTCTCCGCCCTGGCTCTCTTCCTCCTCCCTTCCAAGGGTGGGGGAAGAGAGCCAGGGGCGGAGAGAAGCGGCGACGCGTCACTGTGACGCTGCGATCCTCACCACGCCCTGGCTCCTTCCCTCCCTTCTTTCCTCAAGCAGGGGGGGGAAAGGAGCCAGGGGCGTGGTGAGGATCGCAGCGTCACAGTGATGCGTCGCCGCTCCTCCCGCCCCTGGCTCCTTCCCCTCCCTTGCCTGGAGCCCTGGCGAAGAGGTGTGCCGCGGAGGTGTGCCGCGGCACACCTCCAGTTGCGGCGGCGGCGCGGCGGGACGAGGTACGGCTTATATACGGGGTATGGCTTATATAAGCCGACCCCCCAGACACCGCCCATACGTCTTACAATCGGGGGTGTCTTACTTTCGGGGAAACATGGTATCACTGGAGTGGGCAGAGTAGTGCACAATACAATCATATCACGCACATGAAGTATGCAAAACATATTTATTCCAAATTCTGTTTTCAGACAGTTCCACTTGAACTAGTATTCTAAGCCACAGCCCGATATTTGTTGCAATAACTCAGTCTAATGACATGTTGCTTTCTTAGACAATTGTAGTCCTATCTGAATTGGCGTAATGTACTCCAGTACATGTGAGCATCTGGAATTGAGCGTCTATGGAGATTCAGATTATCTGGGCATAGCTTAGTTTAAATTACTGTAATTGAAAAATGGAATGTTAAAGAAGTCCAGACATTCTGGAACCATATTTTCACAACTATTTCGTGATAAATAAATAAAGTTATTTATTTTAGCTGTGTTTATCCTGCCTTTTGACTAAAGGCATTTTTTAAATCAACATCTGATATGTCATATGTGGATCTAGGTCAAGAGGTTGTGTTCTCCCGCACAAGAATGTTGTTGAGCCCTTTTCTGTAACTCAAGATATCTTTGGAAATTAAAACCTACTCCTTGTTCTAGGTCATCAAATAGTATCTATAGTTTTGAGAGAGACTTTGGGCAAGTGCCCTTTGGTAATCCCTGTCATGGGATGACTTTACTGGAGACAAACAGAAACTGCAATGCTCTGAGTAGCACCAAGCCTCACTTCCATTCTAATTTCTCGCAACAATTCTAATTTAATGTTTTTTGGAGCAATATAGAAAATTTAAATGGCTGGAGCCAACTGTCTTGTGCTCTCTGGACTATCAGGCAAGAAAAAAAACATATTGGAGAAAGGGAACCTAAAATAAGTATTAGCCATAATCCCTATTGGGAGATTGGTCAAAGATGCCAGATCATAAGCACTCATTCCAGAATCCGCTCACTGTGTCTGAGAGGAATCTGCCAACATAATAAAAAATAATTTTCTTAATGCACTGAATGTCCTATTTCTGGACATATGTAAGCATATTGTTCTGTTTTGTAGGAGTATATACTGAGGAAATGGAGTGGGAACCAAGAGAAAGGGCTTTCTTTTGGCTATCATCTTTGTCTTTTCCTTTCCAGATTAACAACAAGCCCTATGGTAAAGTTGGGGTGCCCCAGCATGTAGCCCGAGATGCAGAAGCAGTCCGTGAACTGGTTGTTCAAAGTGAGCTGGGCACTGAATATCTTCAGGGACGTACAATTACAAAGTTCTTCTTATCTCCTCGAACTGCCCTCATCAACTTCCTCATTCAAGAGTAGGAGTCAGACTGCCTATTTAACTTTGCCAGATCAAATTTATCAAAATATTATTTTTTCATCAGACTTGGTGAGGTACAGATATGGAAGTACAGGCATAGCCTTAGAAACATATTTACATGAAAAGAGCTCCTACTTTGAAGAACATGCTGACTGAGCAGATTCCAGAAATTAGCAGTATCAGTCCATGTTCCCATGCTACACATTTGTTTATTTGCATAACTCAGAGGACAGGTCTCTCCATTATCACTTTCCATGAAATTGAAATACATTAGAAACGTTAGGATCATGCATACTTTCTCATTAGAAATGGAAGCCATCCAATTTTACTGTCCCACTTAAGCAGAGATGCAAAAGTGGGGCAAAAGAGAGATGGAGATAGGGGATAAAATAAAGAATGAAGTCATCTAAACTGAGTAAATATAAGCCATGCTGCAAACATTTCTCTGTCTGGAAATCATGTATAGAAAATAAACTTTGTTTTTTTATCCATGTTTCTGAATAAAAATTAAATGTCTTATTAAGTACCATATATACTCAAAGATAAGACGGGTTTTTCCAACCTTTTCATGGCTGAAAAAGTCTGCCTCAGCTTATAATGTGGCGCAGCTGGCTGGGAGTCAGCTGCATAAGATCTCTACTGACCAGAAGGTCATGAGTTTGAGTCCTGTCGGGGTTAGCGCTCGACCATTTGTGTAGCTCGTTATCGACCTTTGCAAACCGAAAGACAGTTGCATCTGTCAAGTAGGAAATTTAGGTACCACGTTCTGGGGAAGCTAATGTAACTAATTTACGAGGCCATAAATCTCCAAGAAGTGTGTAAAAGGAGTGAAGGAGTGCGACAGCTCTCCCTGGTGGCCAGAAGCTAAAATGTTAAATTGTCTCTGTCTGTCTTGTCTTACATGTTTGTATGTCAAAGGGCATTGAATGTTTGCTTGTATATGTGCATTGTGATCCGCTCTGAGTCCCCTGCGGGGTGAGAAGGGCGGAATATAAATGATTTAAATAAATGAATAAAAAAGATGTAAATAAATAATGGAATGGGGTCAAGCCAGCCAGAGAAATATGACCCCATATTTCTCCCTCATCTTCCCCTCCCTAAACAGTGTGCTTTCTTTTCTGCTTCTGTTCTGCTTCTCCTCCCAGACTGGAGTGTTTTGAAAAGGGCAAGGAGGGGAGAGAAGCTCTTGCAATTCAGGAATATCCATTAATCTTATAAAAGCATTTTCCTCTGAAATATTTGTTAATCTCTATAGGCATTTCCCCCTGCAAGCCTTTGCAATTCCTATGTACCTATATATCTGTATCTATCTATATACATTAATTTTATATATGAATTTTCCCTCATATGTTTACAGGTTTTTTTTCAAATCCTATATACAGATATCTAGAGAGTTCCATGTACTTGTATATCTGTATATGTATACATTATTTTTATATATGAATTTTGCCCTCACATGTTTGTAAGTCCTCTGAAAATCCTAGATATAGATATCGATAAATATCTGTGTATGTACATGTGTGTATGTATAATTTTATATATGAACTTTCCTCTCACATGTTTGCAAGTCTTTGCAAATCCTATATAAATATAGTTATCTATATAGAGAGAGCTGTCTAGATAGATATATGAATATAGATATGTAGGGCTTGCAAATATTGCAGGAGGGAAATGTACATATAATGAGAGAGGATTTGAAAATGTTTTGGGGAAAATGCATGTGTGAAATTAGTATATATCATTATAGATCTATATCTAGCTCTGCATTGTTTATATGGGGATTGAATGTTTGCCTGTTACTATGTTGGAAGCCGGCCTGAGTCCCCATGGGGTGATAGGCGGGATGCAAATGAATTATTATTATTATTATTAAGTTATTCTTGATACCATATTGTTTTTGTTGACCCTACTTTTCCACTTACAGAGCCAGTTTACTGTTTTTCTTTGAAATATGGTAAATATTCAAAAACGTTTAACCTACTGATGCTTCAATTAATGTTATTTTATTGTTATCTATTTTTATTTTAAAATGTACCAGTAGCTGCTGCATTTCCCACGCTCGGCTTATACTCTAAGTTTCCCCAGTTTTTGTGGTAAAATTGGGTGCCTCGGTTTATATTCGGGGCAACTTATACTCGAGTATATAGAGCAGGGCTGCCCAGGAAGTCGATCGCGATCGACCAGTCGATCCCAGGACCAAAGGAGTTGATCCCAGCTGGATGGGGCGCTTCTCAGAGGGGGCGGAGCCATGCCGTGCCAAGCCCCGCCCCCTCCCTGGCTTCAGCACTCCCAGCAGCTGCTCCAGGTTTGTGGAGGGCAGGGCCAAGCCAGCCTTGTGCTAGCTATGCCACCACTGGCTTGGCATTGCCATCCTCAAGCCTGGAGAAGCTGCTGGTAGAGCGGAAGCCACAGGGGGACGGAACCAGGTGCCAAGCCAGCCTTGTGCTAGCTATGCCACCACTAGCTTGGCATTTCCATCCTCAAGCCTGGAAAAACTTCTGGGAGCTCCAAAGCCAGAGAGAAGGGGGCGGGGCTTGGCGGGGCCTGGCTCTGCCCCTCTGGCCAAGCCCCGCCCCTCCCCTCTCCAGCCTTGAGGAGGTAGGTAGATCTTTCTGACTTGGTTTTAATATAAGTAGCTCGCATGCTGAAAAAGTGTGGGCACCCCTGATGTAGAGTATTTGGCACAAGTTGGTGCTCAATTCAATGAAGGTCATAATGTACTTGGTTCTTTACACACATACATAAAAATTAGGGCTCTTTGGTGGACTGATCATGAAAATAACATCCACTGTTATAATCCATCGCCCCCTTCCCCAGTTCTGCAACACCATTCTTATTGTTCAGAAGACAAAACCCATCTGAAAACATTTTTTACCTTTGCTGTGTTTTTTATCAGTTCCCACATAGCTTATCAACATGAAATGAGGTAATGAAAATTATTTCAAAGAGGAAAGAACCATACTTAATTTATTACCTCCGTACTTCAAAGCAATGGGTTGGTAATGGATAAGGTCCAAGCCATGCAGTGTTGCCAGGGGATATCCACACATGCCAGTCTCAATCTTTTGTTTAGCCCTGACTCTCTCACAGTTTTAGTCGTTTAACAAGAATAAAAGTTGTTACCTCGTCAGTGCACTGTATAATGTGTAAGTAAAAAATGAGGTGCCTTTTCAAGTACAACAAGTCAATGATGTCCTTCTGTAGTATGCAAAGCAGGTTTCTTGGACGGTGCAGCCACTTGGCTAGCACAATACATCAGCTGTTAAAAGGCACAGGAAATCTTGACTGTGCAACAAAGACTTCAGGTTTCCTGGCTGCAGTTCTTTGCAACCACGTCTGTAGTTCACAGTGCTTACTGTGCACTCTTTTTCCTTTGTGGAGTTTGCAAGCTATGAGTCATTGATCAGCTGCCCATTTTGACAGCTTCAAAATGCCAGGCCAGTGCAGTTTGGCCTTTAGCTTGTTAATTCTGGATGGCAAAAATGAGGACAAGTAGTTCGAACAAAACCAGATTGTAATAAATGGGTGAAACTGAACAAGGCTGTTGTGGAAACTGTTACAGCCTTCAGAAAACTGAATCCTTGCCATGTCATAGGTTACTAGGATATTAAAAGCTAGCTGTGGAAAATGTCTCTGAGCATGTTGGAGGAAGTTCCTGCAGTGTTGCTGTCTTTGTTAAACATGTCTTCCTGGCATGGCCATGAACCTCAAGTGTACAACAGGCCTTTCTGCAAACCCAGCCCCTGTTACATACGTAAGTTCAAGACTGTTTCTGTTGTTGGAAACATGATAATGAAACAATTTACCTGTATTTGTATGAAAATTCATATGTACCATTACAGTGGTATAGCTGCCACCTTGGCATGAAGCATGAATTCATAGGTAAGGTTGACTTTTGCTTATTATCATGTGTTGGTGTTAGAGAAAGAGAGAGTGATACAGAGAGAGAGAGAGAGAGAGATAGAGACAGAGAGAGAGATAAATAGAGAGAGAAAGATAGAGAGAGAGATAGACACAGAGAGAAAGAGAGAGAGCGAGATACAGATATAGAGTGAGAGAGACACAGAGAGAGGGGGGAGAGAGAAATAGAGAGAGATACAGATATAGAGTGAGAGAGACAGAGAGAGAGAGATAAATAGATAGAGAGAGAGATAAAGATAGAGAGAGAGAGAGATGGCACAGCAACGCGTGCACGGGTACAGCCCTGCCCCCCGCGAGCGACCCCCCCCCCGCTGCGGCCCCCCAGGTGATCAGTGACTGGAATTACGGCCCTTGGGCCGGTATAAGTTAGACAGCCCTGTTCTAACCATATATGGTACTAGCTGTACCCAGCACGCGTTGCTGTGCCCTATTTAGGAGATGCGGGAAAGTCTGAGTATGTAAGGGTTGGAATTGATGTTACTTATGGTCTTGGTGGGGTCATGGCTGTGTCGTTGTGGGTTGTTCTGGTGGGTGGGATGTTGAAGTCCTGTGGAGTTGTTGTTGTGTGGTGTTGCTGGCGTTCTGCAGAGCTTGTGGATATACAATGGCATACAAATGGGTTGAGCAGTAGACGCAAGGTTGTGTTATGTGTGTATTGTGTTGTATGTAGGTATTACTTTTTGGTGAGTTAGTGGGTGTGTGGTGGCATTGTGGGTGGTAGTATGTTGTGGAATGCTTGTGTGGATGGGGTGTTTTGGGTGTTTGTGTGTGTTTGTAGAGTATCAGTTCAGTGTTGTGTTGTTTTGTGGTTGGAGTATAGGTGGAGTTGGTTTTTGTTTGTGGTGGTGGTAGGTGTTGTGTGTGTGCGGGTCCCGTAAGGTTGGGGGGATGGGTTGTGATAGGAAGTTGTGTTGTGTTGTGTGGGTAGGAATTGCTGGAGTATTGTGCCTGGGACGTGTGTATTTGGAGGTGTGTGTGGTGGTGAGTAGTGAGTGGAGTCCTGGGTTTTGTGTTGGGGAAGTTGTCAGGTATTTGTGGGGTGTATTTTGTGTGTGTTGTGGTGACATAGTTGTCTCAGTCTGGCTGTGTGCTGGTTGTGATGTGGAGGGGGTCTTGCTTTTGCCAGTGGTGTTTTTTGTGAATTTTGGTTGGGGTGGGTTTTGTGTTGCAGGATTGGGGTTTTTTTTGTGTGGGTTTTGCAAGTTTGTGTTATTCCAGCGGTATGTGTTTGTCAGTGGTGCCTGTGTCCCTGGTGCCCTATTTGTGTTAGTGTTATGTCCTCCTGGTAGTTGTTATGTCCTCCTGTGTTAGTTGGTTGAACTGTGTAGGTTTCTGTTTAGCAGTGGTATGTATGCGTTGTGTGTGTTGTGTGTCTGTTGTGTTGTGGGTCTGTAGAGGTAGGCATCGCGAGTTGTGTGGCTGTCATTTTGTGGGTGTGGTGTTTGTAAAGCACAATCTATCAGAACTACAGTTCCAAACTCCAACTGCCACTAAGAACCTGCTCCCTCTTAGAGCTTGGTCTTGAAAGTTTAACCCACAAACACCAACTGACTAAATTCAATTCACTCAGCATTCTAATCTAGCCTTGGCTGGCTCCGCCCACCGTTACTATGGGAACTCAACCTCCCTGCATTTTTTGTGGGCCGATGTTGGCCAATGGGATTCGCTGGTGGCCGCAGAGGATGCTGGGAAATGTAGGGGTTTTTTGTATTGTTGTTTTGGGGGCCTTCTAGGTTTTGGGGGGGAAAGTTTCTTTGCTAAAAACCTTCCTTGCCTGAGGCCTATTTTTGTTGCCAAGTTTGGTGTCTCTGCCTTGGATGGTTTCTCTGTCTGTGGCAGTCATTCGATGACGGGTCCTCCTTTATATATATACTGTAGATATCGCTTTGGATAGCATAGGTAAGGTTAACATCCCCGTGGTGTTTGTTTTGCTGTCTATGACCCTGTTCAAAAGCTTTTACTTCATTTTCTATCAGTATGATCATTTTGAAAAATTTGGCCTCTTGTAGAAACAAGGATCGGCAATAAAGCTTCAGTGGAGACACCTTTCCCCCATGATAAGTCTTTCAGGGGTGAATTTTCCTTCCTAGGGGTAGATTTCTCTCACTTCTTGTTTTCATTTATAAGTCAGATGTTTGTAACTCAAGGACTGCCTAGCTGCTTGGCTTTCTCGGGGTCTTTCCACACAGCCATATAACATAGAATGTCAAGGCAGAAAATCCCACAATATCTGCTTTGAAGTGGAATATATGGCATTGTGGACTCGGATATCAAAGCAGATGTTGTGGGATTCCCTGCCTTGATATTCTGGGTTATGTGGCTGTGTGGAAGGGCCCTCAATCTCCACTTTTAAGGTAAAGTGAAATCATCTGTTTTGAAAGAAGAAAGAACTTTCATGTTGAAGAATGATGGCAAATGTATTTTTAAAGTATTTTTCCTCTCCCACCGGTCCACTACAGCAGAAATGCTAGAGAATGTTAATTAGCACTTTACCAATTGTTCTGTACCCTAAACACATTGCAACATTTTACTGAAAGAGGCAGGATTTCTCGTGCATTATGTTGGGGCTTCGACTTGCATCGTAAGCAATACACTCAATTAGAGAAGGCTGAAAGATCACAGAATGGCCTTTATGCTGTTTCAGCACAAACAAGGAAGGAGGGGGTGGGGAGGGGAGTTAACATCCTGAACTTAACGATCCATATGTGTGGATGATAAAAGCAGCCTTTTAGGAAAAAAGAATTCTAGCTGGCCATTAGCAAGAGACAAGAGACGTATAGTGTTCAGATAGCTCCTCCTAGAACAGGCCTGGGCAAGCTTCGGCCCTCCAGGTGTTGTGGACTTCAACTCCCACAATTCCTAACAGCCTACTGGCTGTTAGGAATTGTGGAGTTGAAGTCCACAACACCTGAGGGCCGAAACTTGCCCAGGCCTGCCCTAGAACACGAATCTGCAGCTAGCTACGGTAGCACTTTGAGGGCAGATCTCCCTGCAGAATCATAGAATCATACAGTTGGAAGAGACCTCATGGGCCATCCAGTACAACCCCTGCCAAGAAGAAAAATTGCATTCAAAGCACCCCAACAGATGGCCATCCAACATCCAAAGAAGGAGCCTCCACCACACTCCGGGGCAGAGAGTTCCACTGCTGAACAACTCGCACAGGAAGTTCCTAATGTTCTGATGGAATCTCTTTTCTCCTTTCTATTAACAAAACTGTAAAACATTACTCGGTGTCCAACAGTTAGCAGACTACATGTACTCGGCTTCAACAGGCTTTTGACGGAGGTTCTTTTAAAAATATTTTTATACCGGCCCTTTTCCTTATCCTCTAACTTAGTATTTCTCAACCTGTGGGTCCCTAGATGTTTTGACCTGCAACTCCCAGAAATCGTAACAGCTGGTAGACTGGCTAGGATTTCTGGGAGTTGCAGACCAAAACACCTGGGGACCCACAAATTGAGAACTACAGCTTTAACTGGAAGTTTTTAGCACCAGGGGAGGGTGATGAAGATGAACTGGAGAAACGATGTCAGAAACGATGTCAGACTGCCACAGGATGTATGCAATAAACAATACAATAAAGCTTGATCTGGGAAAGAACTGAAATCTCTAGCTGATCTTGCTGCATCCAAGTGTGCCTACCTGCAACAGGCAAGGTAAACAGCAGCTACCTTCAGAATCCCTTACTGCAGTGGTTCTCAACCTGTGGATCCCCAGGTGTTTTGGCCTACAACTACCAGAAATCCCAGCCAGTTTACCAGCTGTTAGGATTTCTGGGAGTTGAAGGCCAAAACATCTAGGGACCCACATGTTGAGAACCACTGCCTTACTAAGTATGCATGAACTTCAAAACTCGGAAAGCGGGAGAACAAATAAACTTGCTTTAGTACCTGAATCCAACCTGTTTTTAAAATGCATAGATCTCAAATCATAAGAAAAAGGAAGGAGGGGCATTTAGAAAATGCCCTCAAGTAGTCAATAACAGGGCTGTCCAATAGGCGGCCCTGGGGCTGTACACGGCCCCGAGCGCCTTCCCTACGCCCCTAACTTGTTTTAATAAAATACAAATAAAAAATAAAAATAAAAATTTAAATAACTCCTACTTCCGGATTTAGGCAAGCATCGCGAGACTACTCCAGCCACAGACAGGATTTCGAGGGAGGTCAAAATCCTGTCTGTGCCTGCGTAGTCTCGCGATAGCTGCCCGAAATCTCGGGTCCCGCGGATTTGCGGCCGGCCTGGGCGCACGCCTCCTCCCTCGCGGCTGCTTCCAGGCCAGCCCCATTCCCTCAGAGAGAGGAGGAGGGGAGTGAGGCAGGGAAAGCCCCTCCTGGCCCCATCCTCTTCCTGTGGAGGGCCCTCGCTTTCCGCCCCGCGGATGGGAGAGCCTCCGCGCCCAGCCTGAGCTTGGCCTCGGCTCCAGCGGGGCTCTTCGGGGACAGCGGCGGCGTTGGCGCTTCGGCCCTGTGGCGGGGCTCCCGCAGTATGGGTAAGGAAGGGTCTGGCTCGAATCAATCAATCTAAAAACAGTGGGACGTTGGGTGAGGGGGGGAGGGGTCCCTCAGCGGCGGTTTCCTTGGCGACGCTTTCTTCCCCTCCTCCGCACCCCCTCCCCCTTGTTGTGCTGCCTTCCCCCGTGTGCAGGGCGCAACGTGGCTTCCTTTGCGCCTGCCCCTGCAGCTTGTTTTCCCTTCAGGGAGGGAGGGAGCTCTTTGGGCCTCCTCCACCCGCCTCTGGGAAAGGAGGCCCCATCAAGCCCTGCGACGGCATTGAGGTGTTTGGGGTTTTTCTGGTGTGTCCCAATTTGAGTGTGGACTCAAATAACTCAAAGGTATTAGGAAACATTCCCCCAAATCCACCAGTGTTCCCATTTGGGTATATTGAGTATTCATGCCAAGTTTGGTCCAGATCCATCATTATTTGAGTCCACAGTGCTCTCTGGATGGAGGTGAACTACAACTCCACAACTCAAGGTCAGTTGTAAGTAAATTGGAGCCGGGGAGGGGCGGGGGCGGCGCTGGGGAGGGGCGGAGCCGGGGGCGGGGGGGCAGACCCTTCGGCCCCCCAGGTGATCAGTGACCGGAATTCCGGCCCTTGAGCCCGTAGAAGTTGGACAGCCCTGGTCAATAAGATTCAAATAAACAAAGGGTTCTGTTTACCTGACTCACCTGACTTTGTTTTATTCCATCTGTGCATGCTTTTAGTTTTCAGTATCCTATCTCCATTCTCCCAGTGTTGTTTTTGCTTCTAGTACCAAATTTTCTGTTAAAGAACTAATGCCTAAGAACACATCCATATCCACTGGGGTATCTGTAGGCTGAAATCCACTGTATACCTAGGGCCCTTCCACACAGCCATATAACACAGAATATCAAGGCAGATAATCACAATATCTGCTTTGAATTGGGTTATCCGAGTCCACACTGCCTTTTAATCCAGTTCAATGTGGATTTTATACAGCCATGTTGAAGGGGCCCTAGCTGCATGCTTTAGTGTGAAATTGGAACAGGAATGGGAATGTTGTGGTCCTTCAGATGAAGCCCAGTGGTATGGAAGGGAGTTGCAACTCAATAACATCAGCTGGATCATACAGCTACCACCTTGAAGCAGTTCATCTGCCTATGATGGAACAGACCTGCCTTGGAAATGGCTATTGGCCTCTCAAACCAGAACTATTGGTTTCATTGAAATGGTATACAACGAGAATGGGAAAAATGGAGTTCCTGGAGAGCATCTAGCCCAGTCCTGTTTTATCCAAGCACCCACATTCACCAGTGCTGGAAGGCTATTGGGAGTAGCTGATTTGCCAGAAAGCTGAAAATATGGCCAAAGAACTCAATCACAAGGAATAATTTCCAGTTGACTTTTGGGGGACTGATAATGGCACTTTGTTGTGAGGCCCAAGGACAAGAAATTAGCCATACTTGACAGTCTTTGGCTTATCATTTTCATGTATTGTTTGAATGAATGAATGAACTATGAGCTATATTACTTGTTCAATATTTAGTTGGCCAATTTCAGGAAACATGGGACAGGAGGAAAAGATTTCATAATACTATGTACCAAAATGGATCTACAAGAATGTATTATGTATGTATTTTTGAAACTTTAAGATCACTTTCTTTGCATAGTAAGCCAGTTCTAGTATGATATTTGAACGTTTTTCATGTTTAATGATAAATGCCAAGCATGTGCTATTTAAAATATACCAGATTCTAATAACTAAAATGAACCCCTGGTGGTGCAGCGGGTTAAACCACTGAGCTAAACTTGCTGACCAAAACAGCAACAGTTTGAATCCCAAGAGCAGGGTGAGCTCCTGCTGTTAGCCCCAGCTTCTGCCAACCTAGCAGTTCGAAAACATGTAATGTGAGTAGATCAATAGATACCGCTTTGATGGGAAGGTAACGGCGCTCCATGCAGTCATGCTGGCCACATGACCTTGGAGGCGTCTATGGACAATGCCAGCTCTTCATCTTAGAAATGGAGATGAGCACCCCCTTCCAGAGTTGGACACAACTAGACTTAATGTCAAGGAGAAACCTTTACCTTTTAATAACTAAAATACTGGTTGCTAATCTGATACTTGTGATGTGTTTCTCTATGGTCCTACAATCCCCATCCAACATTGGCAGCACCTTGGGATTAAGTCAAACATAACTGGAGGGCACTGGATTGGAGAAGGCTGAACTAGAATTCATTTTTTAAACGGTTCTCTGTCTCATGCTGCATTGACATACCTGAAGCTACGCAATAGCTGAACTATAGCATACTTTTACCATCCCTATCCATTTTAGTGGAACTTTGGTAGAACTCTCTCATTGTGTTAAATTCACCACTGGAACAGTTTCCCGGTTTACTGTACTAATTTTAATCCCAACATCTCTGGAGACCTATAGGAACAGTACAAAAATAGCAAGAATGCAATGCAATGTTCAGTCTAAGATGTCCATTGCATGAAAGAAAAAAACAACAGTATTAGCAGCTGTTTTTGTGCTCTTACAAACAGCACAAACCTTTTGGCAGATTAATGGCAAACATTCAAGATGTCTCTTGAGCCCATATTGAATGCATTAAATTGGAAGAACAACAGGATGACAAAATGTCCTGACACTCCTTTCAGCCAAGGATTGCAAAAGACAAAAGTATAAATTGACTGTGTTATTTACCAAAAAAAGGTGTACTAGAATTAGCAAGTACTGTCAAATCAGGATAGCTGTGGGAACTGTTTACTTTTCAATCAGATCACATCCAATAATTAAGATGTCTTCAGATGCCAGCAGAGGTCATGTTTAGCATTGACAAATTGGCAAAGGCTGAGAACACGGATCTGGCTTAATGGAGTGATGATGCTGTTAAGTGATAATGCAATTGATCCAGCTGCTCCAAATGGTGAAAAGCTGAAGAAACATGAGAAATAAGAATCATGATACAAAGTGAGATTGCTTTAGACTCTGGGATTTCGTTCGTTTTTTTGAAACTCATTGCAAGGCCCTCTCTGTAGGAATGTTACTGTTCACAGTTTATACAACTGTGTAAACAGCAGAACAGCTCATATTGAGCAAATAAAAGCTCCCAGTTCTTCAATGAAAGGAGGCTGCAGAAGCTGCTGATTCTCATGTGTGGACCTGCAGTGGATCATTATGCTGTAAATCTCCACACTCTAATCGTTGATATCAGAAGTTGTGTCACAAAGTTTAGAAATACTATTTTTGGACTACAGCTCCAGAAGGTCTCAGCCAACACACCCAGGTTTAACACTAAATAGAGGAATGCTCTTGTACTGTTGTTACGTTTTTTATGCTTTTATGTCTTTTATGCTTTTAGTAGTGTGTATTAAATTGCACTGTGATTGTTTTATATGCATTGTGTAAACCGCCCCGAGCCTGCTGGAAGGAGCGGTATATAAGAATGAATAATAAATAAATAAATAAATAAAACCTGGGGGTTGAGACCTGGGGGGGGGTCGCAAGGGGGTGTCAGAGGGGTTGCCAAATACCAGCAGAAAACACAGTATTTTCTGTTGGTCATGGGTGTTCTGTGTGGGAAGTTTGGCACAATTCTATCATTGGTGGGGTTCAGAATGCTCTTTGATTGTAGGTGAACTACAAATCCCAACAACTACAATGCAACTACAACTCCCAAATGTCAAGGTCCATTTCCCCCAATTTACACCAGTGTTCACATTTGGGCATATTGAGTATTCGTGCCAAGTTTGGTCCAGATTCATCATTGAGTCCACAGTGCTCTCTGGATATAGGTGAACTACAACTCCAAAACTCAAGATCAATGCCCACCAAACCCTTCCAGTATTTTCTGTTGTTCATAGGAGTTCTGTGTGCCAAGTTTGGTTCAGTTCCATCGTTGGTGTAGTTTGGAATGCTCTTTGATTGTAGGTGAATTACAACTCCCAGCAACTACAATTAACAAAACCAGCCACCCACCCACCCAACCCCAGTAGTATTCAAATGTGGGCGTATCGGGTATTTGTGCCAAATTTGGTCCAGTGAATGAAAACACATCCTGCATGTCAGATATTTCCATTACGATTCAAAATTATGAAGTAGCAACAAAAATAATTTTATGGTTGGGGGTCACCACAACATGAACAACTGTATTAAGGGGCCGCGGCATTAGGAAGATGGTAGTGGTAGTTTAATCTGAAAAATGTAGCTCTGTAATTAGCCAAATAAAAACAACTGTTTTGCTCACGAGTTTCTAGGCTGAGTAACTCTGAAACATAGAAGGATATCTTCCACTGAATCAGTCATTGAACTCTCTTGCCCAGTATTGTCCACTTGCTGGCCATAGCTCTCCAAAGATTTGAGCAGGGTTCTTTCCTAGACCTACCTGGAGACGATAAGAGCTCATCCTGGGACCATCTGCATGCAATGGATGTGCTTTGTCACGAAACCTTCCCAAGGTTCTGCCTTAATTCCTTCTTCCTTCTCCTGCTTTCACTTTACAGTTAAAAAATACTTTATTGGTATCCCATAATTCAGTCGTCGTTCATGGATCTTAAGATGAAGTTAAGTACTTCCAGTGTGAAAGACCGAGACCATGCAGAGCTGCTAATAAAATAGATAATTTGTGGCAAGATCAGTGCCTCTCAACCAGGCACCTTCTGGATAATTGGGCCATCCTATCATTTTCCATGGTGGTGAGAACGGGATCTGTAAACCAGACCATTTGAAGAACACCGGATTAGAGAAGGCTGAGCTGGATCATACATAGTTTTGGACTTTAGAGAAAGCACTTTCTCTTGTTTTAACAGAACAGATTCTTGTAATCTGACTCTGATTTTACCAAACTGGGTGTTCTGAAATCTTGAAAATGTGGACAATTCTAGGCTCCATTAACCTAGACAGGACAAATTGTTCAGCTTCTCAAGGAACAGGCCTCCCAGCACATTCCTCTGGATTTTAGGGTTGGTCAGATGTTTACCCTCATGACACACAGCACTCACTTGGCTATGAGCCTTGCAGCATCCACTTTATTTGGATCTCACTTTCCTTCCTTACTTCAATCAATCCCTTCGGTCTCTTGATAGTTTCCCCTGAGAATTGTCGTCAACATTTTTTCTCCTCTGTATCTTTTACCCACACAGTAAAAATACAGCTCTGTGTGAAATTCCACATCATCTCATAGGACAGAGAAACCAAGTAAGGGAAAATTAAAACTGTCATCACTTTCTCACTCGCTCATTGGGACAAGCCATACTTTCCCCCTCTTTAAGGATATTATATTTCTTCCTTAGTGTCTCCCTCTCTAATCTACAATTCTCTTAACATTCGGATCTCATCATGCCAAGGCTAAACTAGACTTTTCATGCAATGATGGAAAATATATTCCAATCAAGAAAGGTTTGGAACCTCAGGGCTCAATTAAAGCTTAATATGCCTACTATTTATTTATTTATTTATTCGATTTTATATTCGCCTACTATCTGTGCTCAGTAAAACTGCACAACAGTAGAACACATCATAAAAACATAAAAACATATCATAAAACATACAGTAAAAACAGTTTTGTTTTTGTGCTCTATCTGTGCTCTACTGCAGTGTTTCCCAACCTTTTTTGAGCCGCGGCACACTTTTTACATGTACAAAATCCTGGGGCACACCACCAACCAAAATGACACAAAATGACACTCTAACACAGTAATATAGTTAATATGTTTTAAAATGTATTCATACACTCAGTGTGAAACCTGGGCCTGTTTCGATGAACACAACATAGAGTTATAGTTCACCCGCAATCAAAGAACACTCTGAACTCCACCAATGATGGAATGGAATCAAACATCCCACACAGAACTCCCATAACCAAGGGAGAATGCTATAAGAGTTTGGTGGGCATTGACCTTGACTTTTGGAGTTAATAGTAGATGAACCAATATAGATAAGTAATTTGAGCATTGGAGTTATGGGTGCATCTACACCAGGCATGGGCAAACTTGGGCCCTCCAGGTGCTTTGGACATCAACTCCCACCACTCCTAACAGCCTCAGGCCCCTTCCTTCCCCGCCTCTTAAGCCGCTTAAGCAGCTGAGGGGGGAAAGGAAGGGGCCTGAGGCTGTTAGGAGTGGTGGGAGTTGATGTCCAAAGCACCTGGAGGGCCCAAGTTTGCCCATGCCTACCCTGAAGAATTGATGGAGTTGACACCACTTTAGACTGAATACTACGGAATTAGAGGGAGTTGTAGCTTTGCAAAGTCTTTAGCCGTTTCTGCCTAAACCTCACCAAACCACAACTGTCAGGTTGTCCCATGGCAATGAAAGTAGCCTTGAGCTGCAGTCATTCTAAGTCTAGATCTCTGGAGAGCTCTGCTTCTCTCTCTCTCTCTCTCTCTGCCTCCTCTGTAAAATCTTCTGAACCAACAAAGCTCGAAAAGAAGAAGGCTTGGGGATGACTCGCAGGCACAACAACAATAGATGGGGAGGGGAGCCAGGGAGGGCTGCTCTTTCCTCGGAGGAGCCTTTCCGACTCACCGACGGCAGGCTCCGAGGAGAACGTGGTGCTACTGGCAGAGGCAGGGAAGGAGGAGGAGAGAAGAGAGGGGCTAAGGGTCAAGCCAGGGGGCAGGGCCAGGGAGCGCAGGACGAGCAGCGCAGGACAAATGGCACTGAATAGAGCGGCAAAGGGCAGACCCAGCAGAGGCAGGGAAGGAGGAGGAGAGGGGAGGGGGTCAAGGGCCAAGACGGGGTGGGGCCAAGGAAGAGAGGTTTTCCCGTGGCATACCAGGTGATCGCTAATGGAACACTAGTGTGCCGTGGAACAGCGGTTGGGAAACACTGCTCTACTGAACCCTCTGCATTTGCTGTTACTTTTTTTTAAAAAAACATGAAAGCAGTGTCAAGATTTTTAATCATAAATGTATATATAGCACTATATAATTGTAGCATTTTGGTGCATCTTTAAAAACCATGGCTCCACCTAGACCAGTGGTTCCCAACCTGTGGTCCGTGGACCACCAGTGGTCTACAAGAATGAAAATATTATCCACGGCCTCACCATTACTACACCATTGCCTCAAACCATGCAGCAACAAGAGCAACTGGTCTTGGGAAACCCTCTTATAGTGCCAAGGCAATAAGGATGGTGGGAGGGGAGAGGCTGACTATCCACGAAAGATTACTACTACCATATCAGCTCTAGATTATTAAATATGGTTTTCTGTGGGTGAGCAGATGGCAACTACTGAATGGCATATGTTCTGTATCAGAAACTAGAGCTGATGTGGTCTATCCAATGCAATTTTCTGATAAGCACCCCAGATAACCAAACCGAATCTAAAGTTGACCAAAAACTGATTTGTAGCCTTTTTGGTACTAATGCTGTAGAGTGGCCCCTGGTCAAAATTGTGCCGGATCAAGTGGTCTCTGGACAAAGTTGTCCCTGGTCAAGTGGTCCCTGGTCAGAAAAAGGTTGGGAGCCCCACTGACCTAAACTATAGAGATTTATACATAGTTCGGGACTCAGAATTCATTACTAAAAAGCTCTCATGCAATCATTTGAACTCTAGCACTTTCCACCAGAATATTTGAAGGCCTAAATCCAATTGTTAGTCCCAACTACCAACAGTATTTTACACATGTTCAATAATTGGAATTTGTGTAAAAGTTGACTTTTCAAGTTTCCATAGAATCAGCCTACTCATGTTGGGGCTAACGGGATTTAAAACTAAGTATCTCACCAAATTTTAAATTCCAGGAATCCATGGGATGCAGATATTGTGATTAGTATCAAACTACTACAGGTCTGTAATGGAAAATTGATCTTTCATGCTCCAGATGTTCTGGACTTCAGCTGGAGTTGAAGTTAAAAAAATACACATGGAAAATCAAAATCTGAGAACCAGTAATGTAGATATGCTTTTATCATGGTGTACAAGAGATGCTTGGTAAATAGGGCAATTCTGACATCTTATAATTTGGTCAGGATGTCTGTCCCTTTTTGCAAAAAGGCTTTTGTGCCAACGAGGAACAGTTGCATCCTATTCCATTTAATAGTAGCTACACTTATAAATAATCCTTGCGTAAGAAAATGATTAGAAATTCATAGGGTTGCCATAGGTTGGCAAATAACATGAAGGTACATACAGTTACATACCATAATATTACAAGTCATAGCACAGCTGGACAGTTTTGTGTTCTGATTAAATCAATTTGCATTTACTGATCTGGTTTGCAGAGGTACAATTTTACTTTTGTCTCAGAGACAACTGGATCTCAGTTGCCTTCAGGAAACATGACATTTTTCAAATTCCTCACATGGAAAGGGTCACATTTGATCATTCAGAAGTGAAATGGAAAACCTTCTTAATATACTAAATCCTCCTTTAGGCTATTTGCATTTCATGTCTTGTTCAGATTTAGTACATGAGGGGGCCGTTTCTTTGTATGATCAAGAGAAGATTGAAGTTTCAAGCATTCAGGGTGGCAATAAGGAGTGCAATGTTTTCTATTCACTCCTATTCTGTCCAAAAATAAACAGAGTAAAAGACTAGAGGGTGGGGAAATGATTCTTACATTTTGAGATTAAAGTGCTGTGGAATATGTTTCTTTCTTCCTGAAAGAAAATCCAGTTTTGCACTAAGAAAATGCAATTTCATAAATAAATTGTATAAATTAACTAAATCTGCATGCCTAGCTTTTTAAAAATAATTTTCAGAAAATCCTTCCTCAGATATTTTGTAATAGGGATAAAAGCACTCTGTAGAAGAATCGTCTCTGAACTCTACTGTCTTTTTTATTTTCCTCTGACTTAAAGAATGTTCCTTTGACTTAAAGATGATTGCTCCTTCCCTCAGGCTTACCATTTAAAGTGGGTGGAAACTATGTGACCTCCCAGATCTTCTTGGACTGCTAGTGCCATCAGTTTGGCCAACATAACCAATGGTGAGGATGCTGGAGGTTGCAGTTCATTACTATCTTGAGAACCGCATTATTCTTATCTTTGATCTACAAGACACATCTGTACATCAAGATGCTTCAGCTTCCGTCCCAGAGCCTCGTAACTCTATGATTTCCTGAAGGCTGCGCCTTGCAATGCCATTGGTTCCCATATGGACCAAAAGGAAGGAATAGCATTGAGTGGACCTCCCCACATTCTAGTCAGTGTCTTGGTTACATCATAGATTTTTGCTCTAGGGAAATAGCATATCTGATATCCTTTCATGCCTGTGTAGACCATTACTTCTCATCATGGTCTCCTACCACCATTCGTCTCCTTTGAGGATTGGCAGAGTCATTCCATGTGCTGAATCTTCTAAGGTCAACTGTACTTCTCTGAGGACTAGCATTATTGTCTTTGTTCTTGTTCCTTGTCACCAATGATAGAGGGAGAGAGAGGGAGAGAGAGAGAGAGAGCTTTGAATGAATTCTGTACCTCCAAGCTTACATAATGCTCCCTCGTCCTCCTGTTTCTTTGTGTCAGCATTCAACCAGATATCTCCTATGGACTTCTCCTCAGTGACATCCATTGGACAGTTGAAAGGTATGTGTCCAAGTCAGGGGTAAACAAAACATGGCTTATGGAACACAAACACTACTTACTGTCCAAATCTGCATACCCTAGCTCCTAGACCACTAAGAAGTGGGGTGGGATGGGGGGGGGGGGTCAATAAGAAAACTACCAAAAGTAGGTCAAACTCACTACAAGATACGACTTTCCCCTACATCCCTCAACCTCCCCCACATCCTCTATTTACAAATATTCATTACAAATTAGCTGAAAATCAGCCAAAGAATTATATCATGTGTACCACAGAGCTGCAGACATAAAATTATCTGCAATGTCCCTACAGTTGCCCATTCCTGTTGTAAAGCAGATGTGGCCTCAAGGTTTCTGTGCCTTGGCCTGTTGTAGGTTTTTTGGGCTATGTGGCCATATTTTAGAAGCATTCTCTCCCTCTGAGGATGCTTGCCATAGAAGCAGGCGAAATGTCAGGAGAGAATGCTTCTAGAACATGGCCATATAGCCCGAAAAACCTACAACAACCCAATGATTCCAGCCATGAAGGTCTTCGACAATACCTTTCTGTAGCTTGTCTAGACTCCCGCTGAAAAAAACACACATTGCAAATAAAAGGTGTGAACTGTTGGGGGTCTAAGCAGTGCAATATCTCGCTCTTCAGCATACACACCTTTTTAAAAAAAAAGCAAGAAAAAGAAGCAAAGTCAGAAGGGGTAAACCAGTTAGTCCCGGTTTTGTTTTAGTTTTCCTAATTTTGGGAGTTTGGAGGCTCAGTGTGAGAAACATTGGGCCCTTGAAGGTTGCCTAGTCGCCGTCTACAGGTTTATAAATCTCTAAGTAATACTACAGCAGATCCTTGGAATCTGCTGAGATTTGGTTTCAGATCCCATATAGATATCAACATCTGTGGATGCTCAAGTCACATTATATTAAATAGCATAATAAAATGGTGCCTTATATACAGTAAAATGCAAAATAAAACTTTGCTTTTTAGGTTAAAAAGATATATATTGAAACTGGGTGGCTGAATGGGTGGATGTACACGCACTCTGAAAATCTGTTGAAGAGCAGCAAAGCTGCATCTAAATAAATAAACCGGGGGGGACTTCTCATGTGCCATAATAGTGCAATGGTTGCGAACCAGTAGGTTGAAGGTGAATCCGGCAAAGACTGAGATCCTGTGGCTTGGTCGCCCGGGCGGTGGGGATGTTCAGCTTCCAACCCTGGACGGCGTGACATTATGTCTGTCATCTGTTAAGAGCCTTGGGGTGAATTTGGACCCTCTGCTGTCGATGGAGACTCACATCTCAACCGTCAGCAGAGTGGCGTTTTTTCATCTTCGCCAGGCAAGGAAGCTGGCCCCCTACCTCTCCTGGCACGACCTGGCCACAGTGGTCCAAGCTACGTCATCTTGAGGCTAGACTACTATAACATTCTTTACATTGGCCTTCCTTTGTTGGTGATCCAGAAACTTAAGCTGGTACAGAACGCTGCAGCTCGACTCCTTGCTGGGGTCTCGGTAAACTGGCACATCACGCCGATTCTGCGTGAGCTGCACTGGCTACCTGTAGAATGCCAGATTACCTTCAAAGTGTTCTGACTTTTAAGGCCTTAAATGGTCTGGGGCCAGTGTACCTGCGGGACCGCGTCATCCCATATCATTCCACCAGATCTCTACACTCTGAAGGGCAGAACCTCCTGGTCGTTCCTAGCCCTAAGATATACCGCCTGACTGCAACCCGATGACGGGCTTTTTTGATCATTTCTCGAGAGGTCTGGAACGCATTGCCTGCTGACATCCATGCTGCCCAGCGTCTCCATTCGTTTCGGAAAGCCTGCAAGACTTTGCTGTTTCAGCAGGCTTTCGGAGTCTGATTAGCTGCAGCCTCTTACTGTTGTAGCGCCATCTTGTATTACTTGTCTCATTACGGTGTTTTAATGTGCTATTCATTGCGATATTTTAATTCGTTGCTTCAGTTGTGATTTTTAACTATCTTAGCTGTGTTTGCTGTTTCTATGATCATGTGTAAGCCGCCCCGAGCCACCGGGAGTGGCGGCAGATAAATGCGAATAAATGAATAAATAAATACATCCGGAGTCTATTAAGAACAGATATTAGAGGTGATTTCATTACAAAATTAAAGACATAAATCAAAGAAACTAATCCCAGTATTTTATCATGTTTCCCATCATTTTTCAAAGGCTTCACTGGTTATGAGGACGTGGTACATGTTGGCAGGCATGTGCACTGACATCAGGGATCAGCAAAAACCTAAAACAGATCACTAGGTCAAATGTCTAGAGATGGCACGCTTTCTGTGTGCATATTGTTATGCACACAAATGAGCTAATCTTCTGCAATCAGGAAGGAAATGTGTTTTACATTGTTAACTAAGGTCAGGGCAGGGAAAGAGAAAAAATAAAATGGCTGTTTCCTCACCAGAGAAGCAACTTTGCAGATTGTGCCTGAATTAGAAACCTCGGCATGATGATGCAGATGGAAAAGAAAAAAGAAATGAAGAAGCTCAAACTGGAGAGTGATTCATGATCAAACAAGCAAAAATAAAGGGAATGATTCTATAAGATGTCAAAGGGCATTTTCCCCCCACTTTGACTGTTGTTAGACCAAGCATTGCCATGAACACTGTGCATGACCTGCTTACAAAGAAGCATTTTCAAGAGACATGAACTGCAGAGTAAAAGATGTAAAATCTTATCCCGAACTTCCTGTGAACTAGACAACACACCCATAAGGAGATGTGTCATCTCTTTAAATTCTATTTAAAGTCACACCAAGGAAGAGGGACTGGGACCATATCACTCATAGCTGCCATTTGGCTTGCCTGGGGTGCCTACCTGTCAGTACAGTGTTTCCCCTAATTAGGAGAAAGGGACACATCTGATATACCTGTTGCTGGTGGTTTGAGAAGAAATATTAATATTGCCTGGAAAAACTGCATTTCTTGCCTAGTATTACTCAATATTTAATTAAGAAGCTGCCTTAAACCAAGTCAGATGTCTTGTCCATCTTCTCACAAACTCACAAGATGGCTAAGATCAAGGGGACATAGCTGAATACAGGTTCAATGTGCCAAATTCTTAAATTCCTAAGAAGGAACCCTTGGAAGTGCCAGGACAATTACTAGGGCTGGGAATGGTATTATCAAAAGTGTTGAACTGCCAATATGAGGGCAGAAATAACGTGCAGAACTTAATGTAGGGACAGGATAGTTTCCTGGTGAACTGCCTAATCAAAGGCGCAGTGGAACATCCAGATTCTTAATTCCTTCCAAAAAGAGGACAAGGTGGGAGCCTGTCTGATCTCCCTAGGGAGGGAGTTCCAGAGTCGGGGGGCCACCGCCAAGAAGGTCCTCTCCCTCGTCCCCACCAACTGCGCTTGGGATGGTGGCAGAAGAGAGAGAAGCCTCCTCAGATAATCCCAGGGCCTGCACTGATTCATAGGGGAAGATGTGATTGTGACGATCTCAGACAGAGAGGGGTCTTTCCTAGTCCCGCTATACGATGCCCCTTCACAAGAGGTAGAAGCAATGAACTTAGAACTCTCTGTCCTTCGTATGTGTTCTACTATTGCTCTATGACACAGGGGACACAGCGCTAATCCCATTACTCCTCTGGGCGGTTGACACAATCACCCAATACCCATCTTTGCATCAATCTGGGCCTGGTGTTGCAAAAGTCAATTTTTTCAAATTGCTGTCAACATGCTATAAATGTCTCTGTAAATATAACCATGGCTTTGATGTCTGATTTTGGAGTACCTTCTCCGCCGAGATCCACTTTTGGCCAAAGTGAATAAACCTCAGATCCTTGTCTTCATTCTGTTCATGACTCATTCGAAACTTTGGAGTCTAGGCATGGCAGGAGCCCGAAACCTCGGTTTAGTGGAGCTGACAACAGAATAGCATGGCAGTTTAAATGATGTCACACCGCATTCAGTTTACAATGTAACTGTAACCTTAGTCAAAAATTTATTCCCATTCAGCATGGTTAAATTTTCCATCATAACTGTTTTACAGATCTTCATCAGCCACTCTTCCTGCATTAGATAACTGGTTTCTTCCATCTCTGAGCATATGTAATTATTGCAGCAGTGGGTCATGTATTGTAGCATTCTCCCAAATTTTTCTTTTAGTTTTCTGGTAGAGAGGGAAACAGTCTGCTAATTGGCATTCTGGGAGAATCCAGCTTTTAAAACACTGGGCTTGGCTTTTCTTCACAAACGAAGGAAGGACTCATCCCACACTTTCTACAAACGCGTTGATGACTAAGAAGGTCAATCCGAGATAGGCAAGTCCAGTTACAGAAAGCACAGCAGAAAGTCTCCTTGGGTGATGTTGTTTCCAGGTTGCGGTTCTTTCTGCGTTGTCGTTTCTCTACGAGACTCGTTCGGCGTGTCTTCTCGAAAGAGGCCGCAGCATTATGGATAGTCCGTCTCCATGCCTCCCAATGTGAGGCCAGGATGGACCATTGTTGATGATCAATCTGGCCGAGCCTGAAATGTTGTTTCAGGGAGTTCTTATATCTCTTTTTTTGGGCGCCTCTCTTGCGCTGATCCGTGGCGAGTTCACCATAGAATAGTGTCTTTGGGAGGCAGTGGTCCTCTATCCTAGAGATGTGCCCTGCCCAGCGCAGCTGTGTACTCAATAGCATGGCCTCAATGCTGGTGATCCCTGCTTGCTCAAGGACCAGGCATGTAGCCAGGGGGGGCTAAGGGGGCTTCAGCCCCCCGAAATTCTCATGGTGGTCCACGAAAAGACCTTACTGGTACATTATTTAAACTGTTATATTTATTCATATCATGATCTGATCACCATGCTCATTATATCCCACATTAATGGGGTTATTGGGATAACAATACAAAAGGTTTGCTAGGGTAGACCCTCTTCCACCCAGTCTCAGCCCAAACTCACCCCGAATCAAAATCCTGGCTACGGCCCTGTCAAGGACAGCAACATTTGTCACATAGTCAGTCCAGTATATATACAGTGTGGATGAAAGCGTTTGAGGAATCGTAGGTGTTGGCGATAGGTGATCCATGTTTCAGACCCATATAGGAGTATAGACAGTACAATAGCTCTGTACACACTGATTTTGGTACTTTGCCTCAGGTGCTTGTTGCTCCAGACTCTTTTGTGAAGCCTTCTGAATGCACTATATGCCTTTGCTAATCTGTGATCTATCTCTTTATCAATCTTGGCGTCTGAAGAGATGATGCTTCCCAGGTAGTTGAACTGCTGAACGGATTTAAGCACCGATTTGCCTATGCTGATGTGGGGATGATGGTGTTCTTCCTGTGGTGCAGGCTGGTAGAGAACTTCCGTTTTCTTCAGGCCGACTTCCAGCCCAAACAGCTCTGCAGCTGTTGCAAAGCAGGATGTTAGGTGCTATAGAGCTGCTTTTGTATGGGCGACAAGGGCAGCATCGTCAGCAAAAAGCATCGTCAGCAAAAAGCAGTTTAAAGTCTTAGTGCGAGACCTCAGATGGCTTAAGTTGAACAAGCTACCAGCTTTTAAAACACTACTTTTAAAAAAAACACTCTGTTTCCCTTGTGTTAGGAATGGCAAAGAGATGTTTTTTTCTGAAAAAGCTTGTATTTCATAGCTAAAAGCAAATATGGTAGATCTGTTGCTATGGATTTGGGGCTTATGCCAATATAATCTCTCTATCCAGCCAAGTATAGTAAAATAAATAAGAATCCATTTGGGAGTTGGTGAATCAGCAGCATCCAAATCCACAAGATTTTCCAGCAATTTGTGGAGAATATGCTAAGGGATGTTATGAATCATACTAGTAAATGAACAAAGGTTCTGGCTGATACCTAAAGCTTCTAGAAGGGAAACTGATCACTTACACATTCAACAGCTACTCTTCCTCTCCCCCATATTGAAAAGGCTGGGATCACCTACTCAAAGGTCTAGTTAGGTCAGGATACTCTTGACAGTTCACAGGCTTTTAGTTTGCCCCAGCCTGTTAAACAAGAGCCAGTGCCAAAATTAGAAGGAGAAAGATGTACTAAAGCCACAAGTACTATTGCTTTTTTCCATCTCCACTTACATACCTCCTATTTAGTCTTCCTTCAGGGCCAACCCTATAGAATGAAGTGGACAACTTAGGCAACATAGATGTTTAAAATTAGAGTTGTGTATCCCCTGAGGACTACCCTATGTGCTTCCTTCCCTCTGGTCCAGTGGAGAATTCGGTTATCTCACCAGTGCTCAACTCTCAATCTAGTCAGCTTCTGCGATATCCTGATCCTCACCAAATGAATATCCCTGCTAGTACTGTTGTGCTGGAACACACAGTTGTGTAACCGTTTGCACACAAAGTTCCTATATTGGATAACATATTTGCACTGACTCTGGAAACATGCAATATAAGTACAAATGGCCATATGCTAGGAGAGATATGTTTATGTGCAAGTGCCTTCAAGTCACTTGCTGGTTCATAGCAACTCCATAAATGTCTTAGGTTTTTTTAGGCAAACAATATCTCATCATACCTGGGACCTCATCCCATGAGGGGGAAAGCAAGGACAATCATTGTCTTTCCATAGCATTCCTCAATACATACTCACAGAGGACGCAGTCCCAAGGACGCTACTAAGGTGGGAGTCCATCAAAATCTAATCTAATTGCTAATCTAATTGCTACACCTGTTTATGATACCATAAAACACCAACTTAGAGAGAGCCCTGTGCTTTTAGCCCGGTATCCGGAGATACCGCTTGGATTTGCAGCGCATTTATCTTTCTGTTATATGGTATGTATTGTGACTACTGATTGTGATATTTTCATTTGATACATAATGACCTTGGCTATCCACGTGAAGCCCTTTATTACAATATTAGTGGGAAGCCCCTTTATTAGCAATTTTAGAATGCTTAATGCCTTTGTAAATATTATATCTTTCAACATGACGCTGAGTGTAATTGTATTTTTTAATTGTTAAATTGTTATTATATGTGTTATGTTTGGGGGGAAGGGTTTGTCTTGTTGCTGTGTTATGTGGACCACGCCCCTGGGTCCTGAGGAAGCCTCCGGGCTGAGAGGGATAGAAACGCTGACAAGAAATAATAAATTGTACTGCTATGTGGACCACGCCCTGGGTCCTGAGGAAGCCTCCGAAGGACGAGTAATCTTGTTCGTCGACCGACTTACTTTAGGGAATTTAATTTGGATATTTGGACATTTTTGTACTTTTACCATAATGAACTTTGGGACTTTTTATTTTCCGCTTTTGATGGACTCCCACCTTAGTAGCGTCCTTGGAACTGCGTCCTCTGTGAGTATGTATTGGGGAACTTTCCTCCAGGATTTAGCGTCTCTGCTTAGTTGCATGTAAGCCGCTTGATATTATGTGGTTATAAGGTACCCACCTAAGAATTTTGATTTTATATGATATAAGGTACTTACCTGTTTAATTTCTTTTGGCTTACTCTCATGTAAGTCTGTTATACCTGCGTTGTTGAAAGGTACTTACCTGCGGTTCACACATGTGATATATTTCTGATTTATACTTCACCAGTATCCATTACTGACTAATCATTTAATATATATGCCATTGTAACTTCTCTGGCTACCCTTTGTTTTAGCTTCTAAGATCAGTCAAGATCTGGGACCTTTAGGGCGGGCCTGCACAACCTGTGGCATTCCAGGTGTTCTGGACTTAAGCTTTCAGAATTCCCAATTGTTGGACAAGCTGGCTAGGACTTCTGGAAGTTACGGTCCCAAACACCTGGAGGGTCACAGGTTTTGCAGGCCTGATTAGGGTATAATAAGCTAACAGAGGTGCAGACTAGTATATGGAATAGGAGGTTATAACCATCTTATTTGATTCAGGCTGCAAAATAACCTGGGTTGACCCTGCCTTCAAAAATACCTGGAGAGCCAAATACTTTCTATTACAATGCCTCCTAATTCAAGCAGTTTTTTGCAGATTGCTTTCTCAGATAGCGATGGCTTTATTATGATCTATTGTGACCAATAACATTTTATAGATCCTCATGAATTTTTCTGATACTTTTCAAAATGAAACTGCCACTTCAGGCTCCAATCTGAGAAAATGCCATACATTTTTAATAAAATGATATCACAAACATATGTATTTTACTCTTACTCTTTATATTTAGAGCTCACGTTGTGTACTTAATTTCTGCTTCTATACTATTCTTACATTACAAGAGATTATATGGCAAGTAAAATAGCACTGGGGATAACTGATTCATGTTTTTTTACCGTGAAATGCCTTAACATTCATAAGCTGGATTTTAATGTCTTCCAAAAATGACAAAAGTGGTTTTGAATGTGATATCATATTCATAAGCTAAACTTTAAAGAACCAACAAATAAAAATTGGTAAAAATGAGTCAGTGGTAATTGAACATAAACATATCCAACATAAACAGGTTGGATAAGCAAAAATGTTGGATAATAAGGAGGTATTAAGGAAAAGCCTATTAAATGTCCAAGTATGCTATGATTTTACAAATTAAGCACCAAAACATCATATTTTACAACAAATTGACAGAAAAAGCAGTTCAATGCGTGGTAACGTTATGTAGTAATTACTGTAGTACGTTTTTACGAATTCAGCACCAAAAAATTGCAATGTACTGAAACGGCTGCGGATCCAGGCAGGAGGCAGACTGCATTGGATAATACCAGGCATGTAGCCGGGGGCTTAGGGGCTTCAGCCACCCCGAAATTCAGGGTGGTCACCTTACTGGTACATTATTTAAACTGTTATGTGCATTTATATCATGATCTGATCACCATGCTCATTATATCCCACATTCATGGGGTTATTGGGATAACAATACAAAAGGTTTGCTAGGTAGAGGCAACCAAACTCAGCCCCCCGAAACAAAATCCTGGCTACTGCCCTGGATAATACAGAACGTTGGATGAGTGAAGGTTGGATAAGTGAGACTCTACTGTAAATAAATACAAGGGACACAATCCACTGCAAAGTTAATGTCTGGGGTTTTGGGTCACATAATATGCATAGAGCATCAGGTAAGGGGCCTGTGGACCAAAGTTCTGTTTAGGAACAAATATTGGGTATTATATATTAGGGTGTTTAGGAAAACTTCAAGACCAATTTGTTTGTTTGTTTAAAGCTATGTATGTGCATGTCTTTTAAAATCCTTGTTAGGGTGGAAACTAAATAGTCTCCTTGCTCTCACCTGTGCTTATCAACTACAGGTACTGTACTTTCATGTAACCAGGAATTAGTATCCCCCCCCCCCAGAACATCAACATTGCACCTCATTTAGTTGGAATAGCATCATGAGGAAGCCATTTTTCAAGTCTATTATAACTGCACATCTTTTTCAGAATGTTAATCTAATCTTCATAGCATTGCAACATCAACCCTAGGACAATCCCATGTTGACCCAAGAGCCCATATAGATTATTTGGTCAATAGTGTTTGCCAGTTTGTTTTGTTCTGTGTACTTACTTAGGCGATCCCTCGTTGTCCGAGTAGGATAGTCTTCCAGGATCAGTGTTCTGGTGGGTCCGTAGGTGACTGTGGAGCCCTATTCTTGATCTGCATCTTCTCCCGCAGTGAGGGCATTGGTTTCCAGGTAGAAGGCGGTCTTGGTCGGGGTTGGCTTGATTTCTCTCTTTCGCCCTCCATTCATGCCTCTTCAAATTCTGCAGCACTGCTGGTCACAGCTGACCAACTGGAGCGCCCAAGGCTTCCCAGTTCTCAGTGTCTATGCCAGAGATTTTTAAGTTGACTTTGAGCCCATCTTTAAATCTCTTTTCCTGCCCACCAACATTCCATTTTCCGTTCTTGAGTTCAGAGTAGAGCAACTGCTTTGGGAGACGATAGTTGGGCATCTGCACAACGTGGCCGGTCCAGCGGAGTTGATGGCAGAGGACCATCGCTTCAATGCTGGTGGTCTTTGCTCCTTCCAGCACGCTGACATTTGTCCGCTTGTCTTCCCAAGAGATTTGCAGGATTTTCCGGAGGCAGCGCTGATGGAATCGTTCCAGGAGTTGTATGTGACGTCTGTAGACAATCCACATCTCGCAGGCGTATAGCAGGGTTGGGAGGACAATAGCTTTATAAACAAGCACCTTGGTATCCCTGTGGATGTCCTGGTCCTCAAACACCCTGCTTCATTCGGAAAAATGCTGCACTCACAGACCTCAGGCGATGTTGAATTTCAGTGTCAATGTTGACTTTTGTGGAGAGGTGGCTGCCAAGGTAGCAGAAATGGTCACTATTTTCTAATGTTACACCATTGAGCTGTATTTCTGGCATTGGAGAAGGATTGACTGGTGACTGCTGGAAGAGCATTTTGGTTTTCTCGATGTTCAATGACAGGTCGAGCCTCTCGTATGCTTCTGCGAAGGTGTTTAGAGTGGCTTGTAGGTCTTCTTCTGAATGCGCACAGACAGCGTTGTCATCAGCATACTGGAGTTCTATAACAGATGTTGTTGTAAACTTTGTTTTGGCTCTCAGTCTGCTGAGGTTAAATAGCTTGCCATCAGCTTCCCATCATCTGAAGTATCATAGCAACGGAGATGGAAAATAAAGTTGGACCAATAACACATCCCTGTTTGACACTTGATTCCAACTTAAATGGGTATTAAGCATGCTGGAAATGAAGAATGAGGTATTACATTAGTATGGATTTTGGGTTTTATTTCTGAAGGGCAGAATGGCTGTTATTCTATATATGGACTGGAAATGGAGAATGCTGAGAGCGGAGTCATATATCCACAGCTTTGCTTTTAGAGCAGGTTCTGCTATGCAGATGACGACACTTGAATTTCTATTCACCTGAGCCTAAGTGGTGTTCTTATTTATTTATTTATTTATTCAACTTAATAGACCGCTCTCTCCGGAGTTCAGAGCGGTTTACAAGAGTAAAATACCAGTTAAAACACATAAACAACATTATAAAACCACGTTAAAACCCCACTCCTAACAATAAAACTACTGCAAAACAACAGTAATGCAGGTGGCGATGGCGTGGCAGGGTGGCAGGTTATGGCGGACACCGGTCAGGGGCCGAATGCCTGCCTAAACAGCCAGGTCTTAACGGACCTGCGAAATGTCATCAGGTCCCGCAGAGCTCGCGTCCCCTCTGGCAGCGAGTTCCATAGGGTCGGCGCAGCCACTGCAAACGCCCTCTGCCGCGTACTAGATAGCCTGTAGGTCTTTATGCCAGGCACCTCCATTATGTTGAGCCCCTCTGAACGTAGTGATCTTCTGGGCACATACGGGGTAAGCCACTCCCTCAGGTACATTGGCCCCAAACCATGCATAAGGCATAAGGCAGGTTGTATTAGGGCCTTGAAGCCTCTTTTCACCACAAACCACACACTGTCCAGGTAATCCAATAAGTAAAGATTTATTAAAAGCAAAGTATATAAAAAGCAAGCAAATTCAAAAGAGAAAAGCAAGTTCAAAATGTTATTTCCATGAAAACCAAGAGTCCAAAAATCAAATTCAAGAAAGGCCCCAACAGCAATGTCCCAGGATGTCCAAAGGCAAGATAACATGAATCCAAGGCAGGCAAACCAGGCCACACATGAACTGAAAGCAAGAACAGCTTGAAAATGAGTGGATTTCAAAGATGGGCTGGAATTGGCTCCACTCATCTCCCTGCCGTTAGAGGTGATTAGAAACGGGTATTTTCCCGTGGGATAGGAAGTGGTGGATTTAACAATTTTCAGTTTGTTTTGTGACGTTTCAGTGTGGGCATGCATGTGGGTGGTCTTTTCATATCCCTTCTACTGTCATTACTCCTCGGACCCTGTAACTGCACAATTCTGAACCTTTGAAATGTTGCCTTATTGATAATTTTATGTCTTAAAAGTTCTTCCACAACTATGCAACTTAAATAATAAAAACAACAACAACAACATTGATATGAGCCTTCCATGGATAATGGACTGGGAGGAAATAACAGCCACCTGTATGATGAAGAATGAAGCACATGCTTTAACCAGAAATGAGCAGAGGCGCATTCTGTCTTCTTTCAAGCCGGAATTCCATGGAACGTGATGGGAAGAAGAGGATGTGATGAGGTCCTTCATCCCTCTGAGACTGTTCACATAGAAGAATGGGAGAAGCAATAGGTAAGATGTGATGCAGTTGTTTCTCACTCAGGTGGAAACTAAAGGAATATTATAACAAAAAATGGGAAGGGGGTTGTACCAACAGCTGGTTAGAGTGAATGGTTTCACCTTCAAAACTAGTATCAGGAATTGGCAGTCCAAGCAAGTCCACTGCTTCTGTCCCATATCTAGCCTTACCAAAGAAGTTCTAGAGAACTAAATCTGTATCAGAGGAGACTTATTGGATAGCAGATTACACACACATACACACCACCCGAATGTGGCTTTCGTTGCTACCGCTTTCCACTGCCAGTAAATGTATTCTAAAGTAGCTCCTAAGTCAGTTGTATTAAAAAGTTTTTAACATTTCATCTGCATCTATGGCAGGCATCCTCAGAGGTTGTGAGACCTTACTACCCCTGAGGATGTCTGCCATAAATGCAGGTGAAACGTCAGGAGAGAATGCTTCCAGACCATGGCCATACAGCCTGAAAAACCTACAACAACCTATGTTGAGAGATTCCTAGAGCTGTTTGCAGTCGCCACCTTCTCTACTCTCCTAATAGAGCAGAGCTATAGCCTACAGAGCATAATAAAAATGCAGGTTTCAGGGAAGGGGACACAGAGCACACATATATTTAAATACGGTCTCTTACCCAATGCATTTTAACCTCACTGTGTTGACATGAAGCTCGTGTTTCATAGACAAAGATTTCCAAGAAGTGCTAAATATCATCCTAGTTTTAAAGTAGAATCTTGTATCCAGTTCAGTTAATCTTTCTCAACAAACCAGAGCAGGATGAAACTAGGTGGTGTGTTTCTTCCCTTCCCTCCCTTATTTGACTCTAGTTTCCTAGTGTGTGGGAAATACCCTGCTTCAAAGCCTGAGTCAGATTATTCATAGACGTGTTCTTAATAAAATCAATAACATTTGGCTTAACGGTAGCAATTACTCTCTGAAAGGAAATGTTACTGGGTAACAGACATGTAGCCGGGGGGGGGGGCTAGAGGGGCTTCAGCCCCCCCTAACCTGAAATTATCAGTGTGGTCTGCGAGAAGAAGGCCTTACTGGTACAGTATTTAAACTGTTACGTTTATTCATATCATGATCTGATCACCATGCTCAATATATCCCAAATGCATGGGGGTATTGGGATAACGATACAAAAGGTTTGCTAGGATAGACCCTCTCTCACACAGACTCACCCCGAATCAAAATCCTGGCTATGGGCCTGCTGGGTAGAAAATAACAGATGGTAGAAAACACAAACAAGCATGTTTGCCCCCAAGATGAAATCTTAATTTTCTTACATACTGAATGGTTGTGATTGTTCCATACAAAGCAGATGTCTCCAAACATCCCTGGAGCACATTTTTCATTATCCGTCACCACTGTTCATGTGGGCTGGGGATGGACAGAGGTCGAGCTCAACAACATCAAACACAGGTTCCTTATAGCTCTCAAAAAGCCATTTCAAAAAGCAATGTCATCTCTAGGTTAGTTCATATGATATGTACAACACAATCATATGTGTGTGTGTGTCAAAGTATATACCAGTAGTTCTCAACCTGTGAGTCTCCAGGTGTTTTGACCTTCAACTCCTAGAAATCCTAGCCAGTTTACCAGCTGTTAGGATTTCTGGGAGTTGAAGGCCAAAACATCTGAGGTTGAGAACCACTGGTATGTATGAATATTTGTTTGTTTGATCCACAAAGGCTCCCTCGTGGCTTGATCTGGACCAAACTTGGCACACATACTTTTCATTACTGAATTTAAAATATTAGGAGGCTTCGACTAAAATAATCCACCCCATTTGGGGTTGGGCCACCTAAAAAGAATAGATATATATTAATGCAGCACTCAAATACAACCACAAGAGAGCAGTATATAGATTGAAGGGATTTGCTACTGGCCTTCAATTGAAGGTGCAATTGAACCCTAGAAGCCAAAGTCAGAATTTCTTTGAAGTCACACTGAAAAAGCAACAGGCACAGGTCTGAAGTCAGAAACAAACTGGCATTGAACTCAGATCAAATAACAATGTTGCCCACAACATGAGAATACTGGTGCTGATTAGATTTATAGCTCTGGGTTAGGATCTTAGTTGCTGTCTGAGTAATAAGCTGTTTTCAGATAACCTAAGAGGCCTACAGAGCCCAAACCAACACTCTAAGGGTGTTTAACCCTTCTGACGCTTGCCAAGAGATGCTTGCTTCAGCTTCACCTATTGGGGTTTGTACAGACTACTGTGAAGTACTTGCTTCATCTTATAGTTAATCTTCAGCAGTGGCTGAAGTAAGCATGACATACTGCTGGGAGCTGCTGTCCTCCATCTGCTACTCTGCCACTTCTAGCAACTCTTCATCCTCGCTATCTGAGCTTCCATGACAACAACAGTGACATCCACCCCAGATAAGGAAGTAAGGAATTTAATGGAGATTTATATTTGTAAAAGGGGAGGTGATGACAAAATGTCATTTGTGGGTCTGCATGTGCCCTCCTCTGGGCCAAGATCAAAAGACTGAAGGCGGAGCATGAGACCTAGCATGAGATGGAAAACCACTGTCCTGAAGTCTATGGCCAGGACTTCTTCACTAGTCAAGGAAGCCATCAATGTATTAAAACATATTTTAAAAGGGGAGGGAATGACAAAAGTAATTTGTTGCCCTGCCTACGTCTCCCTCTGGAGCTGAGAGAGTGTGACTGCTTAGCCTCTGAAAGGGAGGCAGATCTGGTGCCAAGTCACACTCTCTCAGATTCAGAGGAACAATGAATATTTCTATTACATATCATTACAAAATGCCTAATCCAGGGAATACCGGGTATATACATTAGTGTCTACATAAAAACAAGACCTAGACCCCTTTTACACTGTCCTTATATCCCAGGTTCTTGTCCCAGATTATCTACTTATCCCAGATTATATAGTAGTGGAGACTATGGGCCCTTCCAGACAGACCCTATATTCCAGGATGTGATCCCAGGTTTTCTGCATTAAACTGGATTATGTGAGTCCCCACTGCCAGTTAATCTGGGATAAACAGAACACATGGGATCACATCCTGGGCCTGTCTGGAAGGGTCCTCATATAATCCGGTTCAAAGCAGATAACCTGGGATCAGATTCTGGGATATAAGGACAGTGTAGAAGGGGCCATACTGAGTTCAGTGAGGGTCTTTCCATACATCCATATAACCCTGAATGTCAAGGCAAATAATCCATAATACCTGCTTTGATCTGAGTGCAAACTTGATCTGAGTGCAAACTGCCACATAATCTAGTTTGATGTGGATTTTATACAGCTGTCTGGAAAGGGCTAGAGGTTCATTCCCAGGCAAGGAGTTATAGGACTGCAGTATACAACATTTCACTATGTATTCATGCACCCACATACTTTTAAATCATCTCTTGATTTATGGAGACCCTATGAGTTTCATAAAGTTTTCTTAGTCAAGAAATACTCAGAAGTGGCTTTGCCAGTACCTTCCTCTGACATACATCTTATAGCAGCTGTTATTTGCTTGCAGCCTCCCTACCAAGTGCTAACCCAGGTTGACCCTGCTTAGCTTCCAAGCTCAGACAGGATCTGGTGCTTTTTGGGTAGTTCTCTAGATTATTTTATACAGACAGCTAAACCTGATGTTTGCATTGGAGATAACAGTGACAGAATATTCTTCCCCTTCCCTCTCCTCCCCATTTCTCCAAGCTTGCATTGGATAGACCCCATCAGTTTCTTAGATATGGTTATCTTGGTTTTCTATGGGTGAGGAGATGGTGACTGGCAAATGGCATACTGTATGTTCTGTAAGAGTCAAACGTTAGAGCTGACAGGGGAACATGGGTGCCATTTTTGGAATCAGCAGGTGAAATACTATATACTCAGAAACAGGGCTAACCAGGGGCGGTCTAAAGTAATTTTAAATGGTAAGTGAACATTATTTTGCCCCCCCCCCAAACATTATTTTTGTGGGGCCCCCCTCAGCGCATGCCCAGAAGTTAGGTGAAAGAACGGAGGCAAGCAGCCATGCATCTTGAGTACCTCATAGGAAGCCGCCCCGCCAAGTGCCACACCAAAGCGCCTCAACACAGGGACAGAGGAGGAGGAAGAGGGGGACTCACGGGGAAGGCGCTGCAAGGAGGATGCCGTAGAGCCGGGGAGAGAGGAAGCGCACCCCATGTCACCCCGCCACTTCCTTCTTCCGAGGCTGGAAGCGGCTCGCTCTCGCGCCAACGCCAGCCGGCTTCTGTATGTGTGTGTGTGTTTGCGTGCGCGTGTGTAGGCTATGTGAGGGGTAAGCCAAGAAGCAAGTTGCTGGCTGAGGCGAGGAGAGACACGAGCACGCTCGCAAGGCTGTACCGCCTCGAGCGCGAACCCGAGAAAAGGGACTGAGAGGGAGGAAAAGGGGGCTGGGGAGTGGCGCGAGGGCAGGGTGGGCGAGAGCGAGTGCGCGCATGCGAGGTGCCGTGCTTCCCTTTCTCCGTCTCTCTCTCTAAACCCCCCACCCCTCGCAGACACGCTGCGCGTGCCTTGGGGTCCGTTACTCGCCTGGTGTCTGGCGGGCGGGGGAATGCACCCTTTACCCAGATGGCGCCCCAAGCAGCGGCGTCCTTTGCCTACCGGTAGGACCGCCCCTGGGGCTAACATTCGAGGAACCAAAATGAGTGTTGGCCAGTGTTATCTTTTTTTTACTGTATATATAACATTAATTTGGTGGATAGGGCATTTGGTGAAAATGACAGAATCGTAATGGATAATGCTGACTGCCCGGTCCTATCCTATATTTCTGTACTGATGCTGCTCCAAGTACAAAGTTGCTTATATCGATGCTTGATGTTTTTTAAATATAATTTTAATGGTTATTTTCTACAATTATATGCTATTGATTTGGATATGTGTTTTTTTTTTTTTAATAATTTTTATTGAAAGTTTTAGTTACATAAGAATGCAGGATAAAGAAGGGGTTTTTGGGTTAGAGAAGAGTAAGGGTCGGGGGGGGGAAGGAGGGTTAGGGAAGGGGTGAAAATAGGAAGCATTGGGGGTGACGTATTGAACCGGGATCATACGAGGAAAACACCGGGCAAGGGCAGCGAGCTAGGATAGAGAGCAAAGGAAGAACAGAGAGGGGGGCTTGTTGGGTTCCATCTTCCTGGGTCACTGGTTTCAATCTGACGTATCTGGTACAGTTCATCCTATTCTGTAGGTTGTCGCTTCATTTTTTCTGTTCGCCTTCTTTAATTGTATGTCCATGACGGGTCTTCATGCGTCTCTTGAAACTCTCCTCTTTTTACTATTATTAGTCTTATCCCTTCTAGTCCTTTAATAAACCCTTCAAGTAGGTGTTTAGAGTGTCCATGTCCATTAGCTAGTGTTTGTCGGTTAGGTAGATAGATCTGTTCATTCCTTTTTCCCTGAGGACATAGCTAACCATTTTCTTTGGGGGATTCTTCCTCTCCTTCATCCGCCTCTGGAGGGTCATGTTTCCAGAGGCCATATCTTGTAATCATCACTGCAGCATCGGGGCATGCTCTCTTTAAGTTTTCTTTATTTCTTCGGCTCACTTTGTCCCCTTGGCTCTTCTTTTTGATGAAGTGCTTTCCAATTCCGTTGTTTGATTTCTTCGTTGGGAACTGAGAGGGGTTCCTTTGGAGGACCGGGTACATCTTAGTCTTGGTGGGCAAGCTGGCCTTATTCTGAGGTATCACCCCCGCACTTTTGATTCTCTGATGCGACTTCAACTGCTCCACTGCTCCTTGTTTTTGATCTGTAGTTTTCTCCTCTCTCGGCATTGTGGAGGACACCTCTTCCTCTGGTTCTGGTCCTGGTTGTAGGGGGGGCTCCCAGACCGCCCCATTTGTTGCTCTTGTCGGGACATCCTGGCATCCATCTTTCGCAGAAATCCATCTTGGGCTTCTCCTATCTTTCTCAGCTCAGCCAGGATGCCTCTCAGGATCCATCCCTCTTCTTCTGATCCCTCTCCCTGCCCCATTGCTATTCAGTTTTTTTTTTTAAAAAAAATGTGTACTTATTTGTAGTGCGTGGGTCGCCCTTACCTGTGAGCCCTTCTGCCCACCAAACCTCTTCCCCAAGCCTGATGCTGGTTTCAATTCTTGTTCTGGGTGGTGGGGGGGGGGGGGGAAAGAGCCTGGGCGGACCTGGATGTTTCTCCCTCTTGTTCCCTCTGTTTCCCTCTTGGGTCTCCTCTCCTGCCTGGGCTTTTACTCACCCTCTTGCCGCTTGTTCCCTCTTAGTTCCCCTCAGTCCCCCAGGCCGCTTCGTCCGCCTCCTCCTTTTTCGCCCTCGTTAGTTCAGGGCCCTTCTTTCCCACTTGCTGGGCTGCTGCACTACCCTCTCTTCCTGCTTCTTCCTCCTGTTCCGCCCCCCTTCCCTCCGACACGCTTCCGGTCCGGGTCCGGCTCTCTTCTTTCGGGCGGGTGCACGTCCGCCCGCTCCTCCGTCGCGCCCTTTTTCGCGCTAGCGGCGGGAAGAGGATGGCCAAGATGGCCGGCTGTCGTCCTCTTCCCCCTTATCCTCGTCGAGCCGCCATCTTGTGTCCCCGCTCTTCTTCCCCGCCGCTCAGGTACGCTCTCCCTTTCCTCCTTTCACTCCTTTTCTTCCCCTTTGTTCCAATTTTTTCCTCTTCTTCTTTTTTCTCTTTCCTTTTCCCCTCCCGGTTGTCCGTCCGCCCCGATCCTCCCCCCGCGTTGCTTTACCCTTCGGGTCCTTGGGGATCCCTCGTCCGGCACCCCTTCTCCCACTCGTCAGTCTCCCATCCTCCGCTGTGTGTCTTGTCTTCCCTGGGTCTCCGTCTTTTCCCCCGCGGTTCAGGTGCGTTTTCCCCTTGTCTCTTCGTCTTCTCTCCCTTGTCTGCGCGGGCTGGGCTGGCAGTAATTGCAGGCTTTTGGCCTGCTTCCGTTTCACGTTCCGCTCACCGTCGCTAGGCTTCTCCGGGCCCTCTCGGTCTCCCCCTCTTGAGGAGGGGGGGACTTTTGGGGCCAGCGGTGAAAGCCCCCGGCTTCGCTGCCTCTGGGCTGCTTGTTGCTGCCTGAGGTGGGGGCGCGATTCGCCCCCTGGTCTGTGAAAGCGGTTGATGTAGTGAGGAGCACTCCCTACACCCGACTTGCCGCCATCTTTGCCTGCGCTTCCTCCAATACTGATATGTGATATTTTTGTATATATGTGAGGCATTGAATTTGCCATTTATTATGTTGTAAACTATTTTGAGTCCCCCCGGGGTGAGAAAAGCAGTATAGAAATGCAGTTAATAAATAAATAAATAAATGCATGAATAAATCCTAAGGCAGACCTGGCTGTCTGATCCAAAACAATCTTAGGCCCTTTATATACTGCCATATAATCCAGATTATCAAACAGATAATCCACATTATCTACTTTGAACTGAGTCTACACTGCCATATAATCAAAGCAGATAATCTGGATTTTATATGGCAGAATAGAAAGGGACTAAGGGCCCTTCCACACAGCCCTTTATCTCAGAATATCATGGCAGAAAATCCCACATTATCTGAGTGTGGATTCAGATAACCCAGTTCAAAGCAGATATTGCGGGATTTTCTGCCTTGGTATTCTGGGATATAGGGCTGTGCGGAAGGATCCTTGGTGAGGCAGATCAATTCAACTTCCAACATGGATTAAATCCCAGATTGCAATTTACATTTTTTCTCTTTTAAGTTTGACTCAAATTCCACCAGCAACAATTGTATTAAATTGTTGTTATTGCATTTAAGATTTTTTCTAAATGATAAAAACCACTTAACCTTTAAAAATATTATTCTAACCCTTCGGGTTGAAATGATTCCCCAGAGCAGATGAGATTGGTCAAAATATTTCCAGCATGACCATAGATTCCCAGAGAGAGAGAGAGAGAGAGACACACACAGAGAGAAAGTGACGCTCTTAAATATAAAGGGAGTACATTCTGATCCCTTTGTCTGGAGCTGTGTACTTGCCAAAATGTCATGCGCATGACATGGGAGCATGTATAAATAAAATCACAAAGGAACATGGGAACAAGCCAACAGGATGCAATCACAGGTCATTCAGGTCAATCACTCAGATTGCTACTCTAGTTCAGATTTTGACATGTATAAATAACTAACTAATTACTAACTAATTTTATTATTTACGAGTCGCCCTCCACAAATGTGCTCCGGGCGACTTACACAGTTAGACATCTACAGTACTAAAATATTAAAATATTAAAATATTAAAATGTTAAAATATGGGAATAGACAGGTTCCAAGTCACTGATTGTCACTTATGCATATGCTCTTCTAAATAGCCATGTCTTAAGTGCCGCCAGAAATGAAGGCAGGTCGAAGATGGCTCTTTGGTCTGGCGGCAGAGAGTTCCACAGGACAGGGGCCACAACGGAAAAAGATCTCTGTCTCGTGGACTCCAAATGAGCCTCTCTCAGACCCGGGACACAAAGAAGGTTCTCGTAGGCTGGCCGTGGTGCTCTCGGATGGATAGATGGTATCAGACGGTCTTTTAGGTATGTAGGACCCTGGCCCCGCAAGGCCTTAAGTGTCAGGGTCAGGGCCTTATAAAGGACTCTGTACTCGACCGGCAGCCAGTGTAAATGCTGTAAGGATGGCGTTATGTGACACCTCATAGGTGTTTTCATGAGGAGCCTGGCGGCAGCGTTCTACACATTCTGGAGCTTACGAGTTACTGACCGAGGTAGACCCACGTATAAAGGGTTGCAATAGTCCAGCCTTGATGTAACCGTGGCATGAATCACCGTGGCCAGCGCCTCCATTGGTAGATAGGGCGCCAGTTGCCTCGCTTGACGTAGGTGGAAGAAGGCCCTTTTGCTCGTGGAGGCGATCTGGGCCTCCATCGTCATTTTAGAGTCCAGGATGACACCGAGGATCTTCACAGTGGAAGATGGAGTCAGTGGTTCCCCTTCGAAGGGTGGCAGTGGATTGACTAGTTCTGATGGGCGGCCAGGCCATAGAATTTCAGTCTTTGATGGATTTACCTTCAGTTTGTGGGCCCGCAGCCATCTCGTCACTGCTCCCAGGCACTGGGCAAAGTTGTCAGGCACTGAGGTTGCTCCAGGTTCCAACTTTAGGAGGAGCTGAGTGTCGTCGGCATACTGGTAACATTCCAGCCCAAAGCTCCGGACTAGTCCAGCGAGAGGCCGGACATAGATATTGAACAGCATAGGTGATAATATGGCGCCTTGGGGTACTCCACACTCAAGGAGAGATTTTTCAGATGTTTGGCCTAGCCATTCTACTCGTTGACTGCGTCCTCGCAAGAACGAGTTGAGCCAAGTTATGGCAGATCCTTGAATTCCCGTGGCAGCTAGTTGTTGAATCAGCAGATCGTGGTCCACCGTATTAAAGGCAGCGGTGAGATCGAGCAGCACCAGAACTACTGAACCTCCCTTGTCTAATTGACGGCGGATGTCATCCGAGATGGCCACTAGAATGGTCTCGGTCCCGTGTCCGGGATGGAAACCTGATTGAAAAGGGTCCAGGCCATCCGAATCCTCAAGAAATTTTTGGAGTTGAGTCGCTGCTGCACGTTCGATCAGCTTGCTGAGGAACGGGAGGTTTGAGACTGGGCGATAGTTGGCTGGTGTCGCAGGGTCCAAGCTAGGTTTTTTTAAAAGAGGGCGAACCATGGCTTCTTTTAGAGTGTACGGGAAGATTCCCTGCTCCAGGGAGCTCTATATAAGAAGTATAGAGCCCAGATCCAGGGAAGTCATGCTACCCCCCTCTATTCTGCCATGATAAGACCACACCTGGAAGCATACTGTGTCCAATTCTGGGCACCACAATTGAAGGGAGACGTTGACAAGCTGGAATGTGTCCAGAGGAGGGCAACTAAAATGATGAAGTCTCTGGAGAAGTAGCCCAATGAGGAGCGGCTTAAAGACTTGTGCAATTGTTTAGCCTACAGAAGAGGAGGTTGAGAGGAGATATGATGGCCATGTATAAATATGTGAGGGGGAGTCATAGGGAGGAGGGAGCAAGCTTGTTTTCTGCTGCCCTGGAAACTAGGGCCCCTTTCACACAGCTGAATAAAATCCCACATTATCTGCTTTGAAATTGAATATATGGCAGTATGGACTCAGATAACCCAGTTCAAAATAGATATTGTGGGATTTTCTGCCTTGATATTCTGGATTATATGGCTGTGTGGAAGGGCCCTATGACCTGGAACAATGGCTTCAACCTACAGGAAAGGAGATTCCACTTGAACATGAGGAAGAACTTCCAGACTGTGAGAGATGTTCAGCAATGGAACTCTCTGCCCTGGAGAGTGGTGGAGGCTCCTTCTTTGGAGGCTTTTAAACAGAGGCTGGATAGGATAGGTATCTGTCGGGGGTGCTTTGAATGTGATTTTCCTGCTTCTTAGCAAGGGGTTGGACTGGAGGACCCATGAGGTCTCTTCCAAGTATGATTCTACTCAATTGTGGACAAGCTCCTATCAGATTCCCAGTATCTACCAAAGGAAATGTCACTTACTTTCTGGAGGGTGCATCTACACTGCAGAATGAATGCAGTTTGTACCACTTTAACCACTATGGCTCAATGCTGAGAAATTCTGGGAGTTGCAGCTGTATGTTTTTAGCTTTCTTTGCCAAAGAAGCCAAGCGCCTCACCAAACTACAACCCCATGTTCCATGCCCATAAAAGTTGCAGTGGTGTCAAACTGCGTTATTTATTATTACATATACTTCTATCCCGCCCTTCTCCCCACAAGGGGACTCAGGGTGGCCTCACATAAGCATCCAATGATCCACATATACCAATAAAATATTTATTTACATTATTTCTACCCCACTCTTCTCAACCCCCGAGGGGGGACTCGGAGCGGCTTGAGAAAAGGCAGCAATTTGATGCAGATACAAAATATTCCATATACAATATAGAACCATAAACATTCAGCATTAAAATACAGTTAACATTAAACACATAATACACATTCCATTAGGTTAAAATAGTGTTCCATCCACAACATAAGCATTGGGCCATATCCATCAACTTGCCAGTCCAATTCCAGTCCAAAGTGCTTGCATTGTGCTAATGTGCAAAAGCCTGGTCCCATAACCACGATTTTACTTTTTTCCTGAATGCTAGGAGGGATGGGGTCGATCGTATATCGCTTGGCAGCGCATTCCACAGGCGGGGAGCCAACGCCGAGGAGGCCCTATCTCTCACCCCCACCAACCGCATTTGAGAAGTTGGCGAGAGCAGGGCCTCCCCGGATGATCTTAAATTACGAGGTGGGAAGTAGAAGCTTTAAAGGTCAAAACCAGCATTTTGAATTGAGCTCGGAAGTGGATCGGCAGCCAGTGGAGCTGACACAACAGGGGGGTGGTATGCTCCCTGTATGTAGCTCCAGTTAGTAATCTGGCTGCCGCCCGTTGGACTAGTTACAATTTCCGAACTGTCTTCAAAAGCAGCCCCACGTAGAGTGCGTTGCAGTAATCTATCTGGGATGTGACCAGAGCGTGGACGACCCTGTTTTAAATACAGTTAAAACAATGAAATCAATTGAAAGCATTATCAACAATAATACAACAATAGATTCATTAACATTGAATTAGCGTTGGTGTTATAATGCGTATGCACCCAATGATGAGGAACTGTATTTCAAAACCTGGATGTGCAGTGAATAAAAAAGAGTCTTTATTGAGATTGCAACTCGTAGTCTGTCATATTGTATTTTCTGTTTCCTGGTTCATTGTGCATCATCAAAGGCTGGGGGCCCTTCCAGACAGTCCCTACATACCAGGATCTGATCACAGATTTTCTGCTTTAACCTTGATTATATGAGTCCGCATTGCCAGATAAACAGAAAACCTGGGATCAGATCCTGGGATATAGGACCTGTCTGGAAGGCCCTGGGGAAGTTTTTTCTCTCTTTAACAACAAAGAGCCTGCTCTTAACAATCAAAGTGAGATGCCCCCCTAGAGTAACAAAATTCTGAGGTCCCTTCCACACAGCTGTATAAAATCCACATTGAACTAGATTATATGGCAGTGTGGACAATATAATAATAATAATACTAACAACAACAACAACAACAACAACTTTATTTGTATTCTGCCCTATCTCTCCGAGGGGACTCAGGGTGGATTCCACCAAAACAATGGCAAACATTTAATGCCTACATAAAACATGATACTGACATAAAATCCCAGAAACTCAGTTCAAAGCAGATATTGTGGATTATCTACCTTGACATTGTGGATTATATGGCCAAGTGGAAGGACCCCTAGAATATCAAGGCAGATAATCCACAATATCCGCTTTGATCTGAATTATTGGAGTCCACACTGCCATGTATTCCAGTTCAAAACAGACGTGGGATTTTATCAAACTGTGTGGAAGGACCTTCAGGCCTATCTACACTGCCATATAAAACCCAGATTATTATACTCCAGTTCAAATCAGATAATCAGGAATTGAATGTTTTTCCTTTTTGTATTGGAATTCGCCCCGAGTCCCTTTGGTGATATAGGACAGAATATAAATAAAGTTTATTATTTATTTATTTATTTATTTATTGGTTCGACTTAATATACCGCTCTCTCTGGAGCCCAGAGCGCTTTACAGAGTTAATAGATAAAACACATAAAATGCAATAAAATACAATAAGACCAATTTAAAACCCCCAGTTAAAATCAACTCCAGCAAACTGCGATGGCAGTAGAAATATGCTGGCAGCGGCACAACAGGATGCTGATAATACTCATTAGTTATGGGCCAAATGCCTGTCTAAATAGCCAGGTTTTTACAGCTCTGCGGAACGGCATTAATTCCAGGGTGGCTCGTAACTCTTCAGGGAGGGTGTTCCACAGAGTTGGCGCGGCTACGGCAAACGCCCTCTGCCGCGTGCTGGCAAGTCTATAGACCTTAATCCCAGGCACATCCAGTAGATTGAGCCCCTCTGAGCGCAGTGATCTCCTGGGCACATATGGGGTAAGGTGATCCCTCAGGTACACTGGCCCCAAACCATATAAGGCCTTGAAAGTTAAAACTAACACCTTGAAAGTGACCCGGAATTCAATTGGAAGCCAGTGCAGTTCGCGCAAGAGTGGAGTCATGTGGGCAGATCTTGATGCTCCTGAGAGCAGACGTGCTGCAGCGTTCTGCACCAGCTTGAGTTTCCGGATCACTGACAAGGGTAGGCCAATGTACAGCGCATTACAGTAGTCGAGCCTTTTATAATTATTATAATCCAGATTTTATCTGGCAGTGTAGAAGGGGCCTCAATTCAAAGCAGATCATCTGGGTTCAGAAACTGGACGATGTGGCAGTGTAGATCCACCAAAGTAATCTATACCCACAAATACAACAGTATGTATAGGTCAATAATCAATAAACAGATATGAGATATAAACTTATATTGGGTAAACAAGTACAAATTAACAAGTATAATGTTGATGCTCGATACATTGGAATGAGTAAAAAACTAAACATAAATTTGCTGCTTGTGAAGTCAGTCAGTTGAACTGAAGAGTCTGTAGAGCACAGAACCGGTTTCGACTTGTCTTCCTCGGGCAAAATTATACATTTCTGTGATAGTCACTTAATATTTCTCTCCCAAGTAGTGTTCTGTGTATTTTTTCTTTATTTCTTTTTGTAAATTATATCAGAGGAGGGTAAATTTCATCCATAATATTATGGATTAGCCTAAAAGTAATATTCCATACTCACAATAAGAACCAAAGAAGTGAGCAGAGTATCTAAGAAATTAATGGAAATTTAATGGAAACTTACCTGGATTACATGATGTAACAAAATTTGAAAACAGAAAAAAAGTCTGTTCCTGGTTTGAAACTGTCATTTCCAGGTTACATTGCACTGTACTGACTTTGAAGTTGTTGTTCTCCTCCAGAAACTTCGTTTTTGTGACTTCCACATAGTTGAATTGGTGGAGAGCCCTTCCACACAGTCATATAACCCAGAGGAGGGGTGCTCACACTTTTCCAGCATGCGAGCTACTTATAAAACAATCAAGTCCCAAAGATCTACCTACCCACTACTCAGAGAGCCATAAAAGCAAAATATTAGGAAATGTATTTCAGTGATAGCCATATAATACATTTTAAGACTGAATTCAACTAAATGTGAATATAATCAGCCCCTGAGCATTCCTCACAAATGGCATGGGAGCCATACACACTGTGCCTGCGATCTGCCTGGGATCTACCAGGACGCCCTTTGAGATCTACCAGGATGCCCTTCGAGATCTACCAGTAGATCACGATCTACCTAATGAGCACCCCTGACCCAGATTATCAAGGCAGAAAAATCCCACAATATCTGCTTTGAACTGGGTTATCAAAGGGCCCTTCCACACAGCCCTATATCCCGGAATATCATGGCAGGAATTCCCACATAATCTGAGTGTGGACTCAGATAACCCAATCTAAAGCAGATATTGTGGGATTTTCTGCCTTGATACTCTGGGATATACGAGGGTTGATTGAAAAGTAATGCCTCCACCTTCGTTGCTTGGGTTTGGATGGGAATATTTTAATAAATCAAATGGAGAAATAATCCTTAGAATGTGCTCTTTACCACCATTCACTTTTCCACAATCACCAGACAATTTGATACATTTCTGCCAACAATGAATGAGTTTTCTGAAGCCGTCACGGAAGAAGTCGACACTTTGTTTCCGCAACCAGCGTCTCACAGTTCTCTCAACTTCTTCATCAGAAGCATAATGATGTCCCCGCAGATCTTCTTTCATTATCAGGAACAGATGGAAGTCAGATGGTGCTAAATCTGGACTGAATGGAGGATGCCGTACGGTGGTGAGATCCAGTCTCTGAAGTTCTGCTGTGTACCCATTGTGCACAGATCTTCCGATAGCCAAGCAAAGCAATAATGTGACCCACACGTTCTTGTGAAATACTGATTATGCTTGAAATTTCTCTCTGAGTGATACAACTATCATCCTGAACAGGCCCGGATTAACAACTTTTTGCGCCCTAGGCCACATTTTGGAATTACGCTTCCAGCCAACCTCTACCCCCCCACACACACACACACCACTCAGACCCACACTTGGCTGGCTTTCGCCATGGTACCTCTGGAGCAGAAGAGAAAGGCAAGTAGGCACCATCCCGTCACCAAGGTCTCCATTCCTACTGGCTGGAAAGCTCCGCTGTGCTCTGAAGGTCTCCTCGGGAGTTGGGAGGCTTGGGGAGAGTGCAGCGGGTGCAAACCCACTCCAAAGGCGCGCACGAGAGAGCGCGCGCGAGAAAGAGAGAGAAAGCACGCAAGCGAGCGAGAGAGCGCGTGAGACTCGAGAGCGAGAGGGCGTGCGAGAGAGAGAGAGAGTGAGAGAGAGTGCGCAAGAGAGTGAGAGAGAGGGGGGCACGAGAGAGAGAGAGGGCGCGAGAGAGCACGCAAGAGGGAGAGAGGGCGTGAGCGAGAGCGCACGTGTGCAATAGAGCGAGAGAGCTGCTCCGAACGCAGGAGAGCCAGACCCTGGGGACGGAGCAGAGACTTTGCCGGGAGAAGGAGCGAGGAGGGGCATGAGAAAGGGGGAAAGAGGGGCGCGGACCAGGTGGGGGTTTTTTTTTGGTCCATGATCTGCACCCCCCCCCCCGACTCGCGCCCCTAGGCCACGGCCTCATTGGCCTTATGGGTAATCTGGACATGGTCCTGAATCAATCTGTCAACCTTTTGCTTGTGAAACTCGGTGGTTGCTGTCACAGGATGTACAACTCTTTGTCAGGCAAGTTAGATGTTCCCACCTCAACATCTTTAAACTTACTCGGCCAACGACGCAGAATACTCACATCAACACAATCACCATAAACAGCTTGCATTCTCTGATGAATCTCCTTTGGGGTGACACCATGCCTGGATTACCCATAAGGCCAACCAGGCCATGGCCTAGGGGCGCAAGCTGAGGGGGAGGGGTGCAGATCACGAACCCAAAAAAACTGGTCCGCGCCCCTCTTTCCCCCTTTCTCATGCCCTCCTTGCTCCTTCTCCCGGCAAAATCTCTGCTCCGTCCCCTCCGTCTCTCTCTCACACACACACACTCACGCTCTCTCTCTTTTGCTCTCTCTTTCTCTCTCTCTCTCGTGCGCGCCTTTGGAGCAAGTTTGCACCTGCTGCGCTCTCCCCAAGCCTCCCGAGGAGACCTTCAGAGCACAGTGGAGCTTTCCAGCCGGTGGGAGTGGGGACCATGGAGGTGGTGGGATGGTGCCTACTCGCCTTTCTGTTCTGCTCCGGAGGCACCATGGCGAAAGCCAGCCAAGTGTGGGTCTGAGTGGTGTGTGTGTGTGTGGGGGGGGTAGATGTTGGCTTAAAGGGGGCGCCATTCCAAAGTGTGGCCTAGGGTGCAAAAAGGTGTTAATTCGGGCCTGGGTGACACCTGCTGTTGAGGACTCAATGACTGAAGTTGCTTAAGTCGCCATCTGCGCAGGGTTCCATACTTTGCACTTTAACACCACCACCGTTCAATGCTAAGGCTTCCCGCCAAAATGGAACTGTAGAGAAGAGTCTACTGAACAAGCCAGTACCTTCCACATACCAGTACTGCCTTCTGTTGAGAAGTTACGAAGGTGGAGGCGTTGCTTTTCATTCAACCCTCGTAGGGCTGTGTGGAAGGGCCCCGAGTCCACACTCAGACAATGTGGTATTTCCTGCCTTGATATCCTGGGATAGAGGGCTGTGTGGAAGGGCCCTGAGTCCACACTCAGACAATGTGGGGTTTCCTGCCTTGATATTCTGGGATAGAGGGCTGTGTGGAAGGGTCCCGAGTCCACACTCAGACAATGTGGCATTTCCTGCCTTGATATCCTGGGATAGAGGGCTGTGTGGAAGGGCCCTGAGTCCACACTCAGACAATGTGGGGTTTCCTGCCTTGATATTCTGGGATAGAGGGCTGTGTGGAAGGGCCCTGAGTCCACACTCAGACAATGTGGTATTTCCTGCCTTGATATCCTGGGATAGAGGGCTGTGTGGAAGGGCCCTGAGTCCACACTCAGACAATGTGGGGTTTCCTGCCTTGATATCCTGGGATAGAGGGCTGTGTGGAAGGGCCCCGAGTCCACACTCAGACAATGTGGGATTTCCTGCCTTGATATCCTGGGATAGAGGGCTGTGTGGAAGGGCCCTGAGTCCACACTCAGACAATGTGGTATTTCCTGCCTTGATATTCTGGGATATAGGGCTGTGTGGAAGGGCCCTGGGTTATTTGAGTCCATATAGCAGTGTTTCCCAACCAGTGTGCCATGGCACACTAGTGTGCCGTGAGTGATCATCAGGTGTGCCGTGGGAAATTGGCACTCCCCCCCCCCCCTTACAGCCCCTCACAGGTTTCCAAGAAACAAATTGAGCCTCTCCGCTTGGATTTTTAAAAATTATTTTACTGGATTTTTTGAGAGTCCCCTCCCAAGGAACTGTTTATAACAGCTTCATGACATCCATAGTTAACTGGAAGCAAGTTTCACTCAGGGTGAAATTTCACAAAGGTCTGGAGAACAAGCTCTATGAGGAGAGGCTTGAAGAGCTGGGCATGTTTAGCCTGAAGAAGAGAAGACTGAGAGAAGATATTATAGCCATGTATAAATATGTGAGAGGAAGTCATATCTATGTTGTGTTCATCGAAACAGGCCCAGGTTTCACACCGAGTGTATAAATACATTTAAAAACATATCTATTATATAAATGGGTTCATGTCATGTGATGTATACCTCAAACAAAGAAACCTTACAACGCAGAAAAACAATACTTGCCAACAGAAATAGGCCTCAAGCAAGGTACATTTGTAGCAAAGAAACGTTCCCCCCCAAACCTAAAAGGCCCCCAAAACAACGAGTAAAAATAAAACTACATTTACCAGCATCCTCCAGGGCAGCCAACGACTCACCCAGCCTCTACATTCTGAACAACATGATTGGCTGCCTTTAAGGGCGGATTTGCATAACTGCTGCATAACACCCAAATCACTTCCAACCGAAAATTTACACCCCAAAAAATCACAGACCATTAACTTGATTTCCCTAACTACCCTCACTAACTAGCCCTCACTTACTGGGAAGCTGTTTACGCTCTGAATTGACAGTAAGACTTCATTAACTTGATTTCCCTAACTAGCCCTCACTTTCTGGGAAGCTGTTTACGCTCTGAATTGACAGTAAGACTTCATTAACTTGATTTCCCTAACTAGCCCTCGCTTTACTGGGAAGCTTTTTACGCTCTAAATTGACAGTAAGGCTTCATTAACTTGATTTCCCTAACTAGCCCTCACTTACTGGGAAGCTGTTTACGCTCTGAATTGACAGTAAGACTTCATTAACTTGATTTCCCTAACTAGCCCTCACTTTCTGGGAAGCTGTTTACGCTCTGAATTGACAGTAAGACTTCATTAACTTGATTTCCCTAACTAGCCCTCGCTTACTGGGAAGCTTTTTACGCTCTAAATTGACAGTAAGGCTTCATTAACTTGATTTCCCTAACTAGCCCTCACTTACTGGGAAGCTGTTTACGCTCTAAATTGACAGTAAGGCTTCATTAACTTGATTTCCCTAACTAGCCCTCGCTTACTGGGAAGCTTTTTACACTCTAAATTGACAGTAAGGCTTCATTAACTTGATTTCCCTAACAGGGGCGGTCTGAGATAATTTCGCATGGTAGGCGAAAATTATTTCGGCGCCCCAACATAATTTTGGGCCCCTTACCTTGCGTTCCTCCACGCGCCCGCCCTCTGCAACGCCCCGTGCGTGGGCCGGCAGCGGGCACCAGGAAGCGCTAGGAGAGCCTTGCTCCATGGCATGCGCTGTGCCTACGGAGCTCCGTTGGCACAGCGCATGCGGAGTGAGGCTGACGCCGTCCTGCTGCTGCTGCGTCGCCTGCCCGCATGCGCTGTCCCTATGGAGCTCTAGAGAGCTCCGTAGGCACAGCGCATCGCTTGCGGGAGGGGCACACGTACGCTATCCCTACGGAGCTCTCTTGTGCTCCGTAGGCACAGCGCACGCGCGTCGCCCTCCGCCCTCGCACATGCGCTGTGCCTACGAAATCAAGAGCTCCATAGGGACAGCGCATGCGCGCGGGAGGGCGGCACGCATGCGCTGTGCCTACGGAGGCTCCGTAGGCACAGCGCATGCGCAAGCGTCCGCCCTCCCGCGCGCATGCGCTGTCCCTATGGAGCTCTCTTGAATTCCGTAGGCACAGCGCATGCGCGCGGGCGGGCGCGCATGCGCTGTGCCTACGGAGCACAAGAGAGCTCCGTAGGGATAGCGTACGCGCGTGTCCCCATCCCACGCGCATGCGCTGTGCCTACGGACCTCTCTTGCGGTCCGTAGGCACAGCGCACGCGCGCGTCGCCCTCCGCGCGCATGCGCAGTGCCTACGGACCACAAGAGAGGTCCGTAGGCACTGCGCATGTGCGTGGAGATTTACGCACGCATGCGCAGTGCCTACGGACCTCTCTTGTGGTCCGTAGGCACAGCGCATGCGCGCGAAACCGCGCAGCGCAGCAGCAAGGCGGGCGACGCCTCGGCGCCGCGGGGCGGCGCCTCACGATGGCGCCCCACCCCGCAGCGTCCAAGATGGTGCTCTACGCGCGCGCGAGGCCGGCGTGAAAGGCAAAGACCGCCCCTGTTCCCTAATGGCCCTCAACTGACTGTTTACGCCCCTGTTCCCAGTGGAACTAGCCCTCACTTACTGGGAAGCTGTTTACGCTCTGAATTGACAGTAAGACTTCATTAACTTGATTTCCCTAACTAGCCCTCACTTACTGGGAAGCTGTTTACGCTCTGAATTGACAGTAAGACTTCATTAACTTGATTTCCCTAACTAGCCCTCACTTACTGGGAAGCTGTTTACGCTCTGAATTGACAGTAAGACTTCATTAACTTGATTTTGACCTTGAAACTAGCCCTCACTTACTGGGAAGCTTACTGGGAAGCTTCATTAACTTGATTTCCTACGCCCTCTTACTGGGAAATTGACAGTAAGACTTCATTAACTTGATTTCCCTAACTAGCCCTCACTTACTTGACAGAAGGCTTCATTACGCTTTCCCTAAATTGACAGTGACTTTTATTAAATTGATTTCCTTGATTTCCCTAACTAGCCCTCACTTACTGGGAAGCTGTTTACGCTCTAAATTGACAGTGACTTCATTAACTTGATTTCCCTAACTAGCCCTCACTTACTGGGAAGCTGTTTACGCTCTGAATTGACAGTAAGACTTCATTAACTTGATTTCCCTAACTAGCCCTCACTTACTGGGAAGCTGTTTACGCTCTGAATTGACAGTAAGACTTCATTAACTTGATTTCCCTAACTAGCCCTCACTTACTGGGAAGCTGTTTACGCTCTGAATTGACAGTAAGGCTTCATTAACTTGATTCTCCCGACTAGGCCTCAGCTCATTGGACATTGTGTATAGCCTTAATTGACAGTAAGGCTTCCTTAACTTGCTGTTCCTAACTAGGCCTCAGCTCATGGGACATTGTGTATGGCCTGAATTTACAGTAACCTACCTTGGCACACAGAGCCCCGACCATGCATGATGGGACTTGAAGTACCACCATGGAAAATGGGATTTGTAGTACTTCGAAACCCATCATTCCCCACAGACCACTGTGGCCCAGAACCAAGACCAATAAAGACCCAACTTGGCACACCATGCCCCCCATGACCCACACTCCATCCAACTGCAGTTTAGAGGAGGGCACACCGTGGATGATTGAACTTTCTCGCATCTCCTAAATAGGGCACAGCAACACCTGCCGGGTACAGCTAGTTAGCTATATGTATGACTGTGTTAGAGTGTCATTTTGTGTCATTTTTGGTTGGTGGTGTGCCCCCGGATTTTGTACATGTCAAAAGTGTGCCGCGGCTCAAAAAAAAGGTTGGGAAGCCCTGCAATGGGGCCTGTCTGGAAGGGGCAATAGGGGTTGAAACAGCGTTGGGCTGGAGGCCCAGGCTTTCCAACTGGTTTCGCTGGAAACAGAAAGCCCTGAAGGCCCAAAGAGAGACGAGGCTGCCGCCCCGCCTCAAAGCAAGGCTCCTCTCTGTGTGTGTGTGTCTGTTGTACAAGCCAAGTCAAGCGGGACCTGTTGGGGGACTCCTCCCTATTGGCCTCCACCGCTCCTCCTCCTCGGAGAGAGAGAGGAAGGGAAGAGGAGGCGGCGGCTTGCAGAGCGCAGTCGGGGCCCAGCGGAGAAGGAAGCCCACGCTTTGTGTGTGCGGGCTTGGCCGAGAGAGGAAGCAGCACGGTGAGTCAAAGGCTGAGCGTGGACTGGGCAGAGAAAGGCGGGAGGAAACCCAAGCAGAGCCTGGGCCTGTCTGGAAGGGCGCACAGGTTCCATTCTGAGCCTCTTTGGGGCTCTAGTTTGAGACAGGGAAGCGACGCAGGACGTGCGGACGGGCAAGAGTTCCCCAAGTTGAGGGAAAGTCTGGAGTTGGCGCGTTAACGCGCCAACTCCAGACTTTCCCTCAACTTGGGGAACTCTTGCCCGCCCACACGTCCTGCGTCGCTTCTCCAGCTACTCCTCATTTCCTCTCCTTTGGTGACTTTTCCCCTGTTTGCTTCTGACGCGGGCTCATCCTGAACCCAAGAGCTCACTTCCTTTGCCTCTCATTCCTTCACCCTAAACCTCAATGTGAAAGACAAAGCAACTTAGCAATATTGTCCAAGGCTTTCATGGCTGGAACCACTGGGTTGTTGTAGGTTTTCCGGGCTAATCTGGCCATGTTCTAGCACAGTGTTTCTCAACCTGGGGGTCGGGACCCCTGGAGGGGTCGCGAGGGGGTGTCAGAGGGGTCGCTAAAGACCATCAGAAAATACATTATTTTTTTTGTTGGTCACGGGGATTCTGTGTGGGAAGTTTGGCCCAATTCTATCGTTGGTGGGGTTCAGAATGCCCTTTGATTGTAGGTGAACTATAAATCCCAGAAACTACAACTCCCAAATGCCAAGGTCTATTTTCCCCAAACTTCACCAGTGTTCACATTCCGGCATATTGAGGATCCATGCCAAGTTTGGTCCAGATCTATCATTGCTTGAGTCCACAGTGCTCTCTGGATGTAGGTCAACTACAACTCCAAAACTCAAGGTCAATGCCCACCAAACCCAGTATTTTCAGTTGGCCATGGGCGTTCTGTGTGCCAAGTTTGGCTTAATTCCATTGTTGGTGGAGTTCAGAATGCGCTTTGTTTGAACAATAAATCCCAGCAACTACAACTCCCAAATGACAAAATCAATCCCCCCACCAACCCCAGCGGTATTTAAATTTGGGCATATGGGGTCTTTGTGCCAAATTTGGTCCAGTGAATGAAAATATATCCTGCGTATTGGATATTTACAATTCATAACGGGAGAAATATTACAGTTATTACAATAGCAACTAAAATACTTTTATCATTGGGGGTCACCACAACATGAGGAACTGTATTAAGGGGTCACGGCATTAGGAAGCTTGAGAACCACTGTTCTAGCAGCATTCTCTCCTGACATTTTGCCTGCCTCTATGGCAAGCATCCTCAGAGGTTGTGAGGTCTGGGGATGCTTGCCATAGATCAGTGGTTCTCAACCTGGTACACCCCGATTTGAATACTGGAGCGGTTGGCGGGGGGGGTCGATTTTGTAATTTTTGAGTTGTAGTTGCCGGGATTTATAGCTCACCTACAATCAAAGAGCATTCTGAACTCTTGCAACAATGGAATTGAACCAGACTTGGCACACAGAACTCCCACAACGAACGGAAAATACTGGAAGGGTTTGGTGGGCATTGACCTTGAGTTTTGGAGTTGCAGTTCACCTACATCCAGAGAGCACTGTGGACTCAAACAGTGATGGATCTGGACCCAACTTGGCACGAATACTCAGTCTGCCCAAATGTAAACACTGGTGGAGTTTGTGGGAAAATAGACCTTGACATTTGAGAGTTGTAGTTGCTGGGGTTTACAATCAAAGAACGTTCTGAATTCTTGCAACAATGGAATTGAACCAGACTTGGCACACAGAACTCCCACAACCAACGGAAAATACTGGAAGGGTTTGGTGGGCATTGACCTTGAGTTTTGGAGTTGTAGTTCACCTACATCCAGAGAGCACTGTGGACTCAAACAGTGATGGATATGGACCAAACTTGGCACGAATACTCAGTCTGCCCGAATGTAAACACTGGTGGAGTTTGTGGGAAAATAGACCTTGACATTTGAGAGTTGTAGTTGCTGTGGGTTTTACAATCAAAGAGCATTCTGAGCCCTACAAATGATAGAACTGGGCCAAACTTCCCACACAGACCCCCCCCAAATGACCAACAGAAAATACTGTGTTTTCTGATGGTCTTTGGTGACCCCTTTGACACCCCCTCGCGACCCTTCTAGGGGTCCTGACCCCCAGGTTGAGAAACGCTGCCATAGATGCAGGCCAAATGTCAGGAGCGAATACTTCTAGAACATGGCCATATAGCCCGGAAAACCTACAACAACCCAACATACATACATTACACACACACACACACACACTTAGTGAGAAACTTCTAATCTCTTTGATATGGTTATTATGGTTTTCTGTGATCATATGTTCTGCCTCTCTGGCTGGATCCACACTGCCTTATATTCTAGGATCTGATCTCAGTTTTTCTGCTTTCGAACTGGATTATATGAGTCCACACTGCCAGATAATCCGAGGTAAGATCCAGGGATATAAGACAGTGTAGATCCAGACTCGGATATAGGAAAACTGGTGTCCTTTTTGGATCCAACAGCTCAACTATACACAGCTAAAGTTTGAGCCACCAGAGTGTGTGTGTGTGTGTGTGTGTGTGTATTGACCAGTGTTGTCTCAATTTCTCTGACCTCTCAACTGAAATCTGGCATGTCCTTGGCTTTGTCTGCAATGTATGACAGGAGTATTCGTATTAGTTTTCTATCACATGACAGGGGTTTTCTGTCTTAAGAATTACTTAGGCCCCTTCCACACAGATTAATGAAATCCCACATTATTTGCTTTGAACTGGAATATATGGAAGTGTGGACTCACAAAACCCAGTTCAAAGCAGATATTGTGGGATTTTCTGCCTTGAAATTCTGAGATATAGGGCTGTGTGGAAGGGCTCCCAGATCAAAGCAGATATCTGCCTTGATATTTTGGAGGCCCTTCTAGACAGGCCCTACATCCCAGGATCTGATCCCAGATTCTCTGCTTTAAACTGGATTATATTAATCAACACTGCCAGATAATCTGGGATAAACAGAAAACCTGGGATCAGATCCTGGAATATAGGGGCTGTCTGGAAGGGCCCTGGGTTATATGGCTATGTCTCGTCCATACAGGCGGTCCCCAAGTTACAAATATCTGAATGACAAAAGACTCATGGAAAGTGTAATTTAGGGCAATTCACACCTGAAATAATTTTAAGATTTTGGAAAAGGTGTTTCCCCTGAAGCTTTAGCACCAGTCCTTGTTTCCACAATAAACTATTTTTTTCCTAAGGCCCTTCCACACAGCCATATAACCCAGAATATCGAGGCAGAAAATCCCACAGTGTCTACATTGAACTGGGTTATTTGAGTCCACGCTGCCATATAATCCAGTTCAAAGCAGAAAATGTGGGATTTTATTCAGCTGTGTAGAAGGAGCCTAATTCTCACAGGGACAGAAAGTGAGTTGACCCCACAGGGGTATTAACCCTTCCCTGTGCTATCAAAAGCATGCATGCACATGTGTATGTGTGTGTGTGTGTGTGTGTGTGTATGTGTGTGTGTGTGTGTGTGTATATATATATATATATATATATATATATACACACACACACACATTCTCTCTCTCTCTCTCTCTCTCTCTCTGTATAATATATCTATGGTTTGCTGTCTGTGCCCATGTTCAGACGATTTCACCTCAATTTTTGTCCCTGTGGTAATTGAATTTTGAAAAAAGAGGCTTGTTGTGAATATATTGGATATACAGCTGGAGTTAGGGCCCTCTGGTGGCGCACCAGGTTAAACCATTGAGCTGATGAACTTGCTGACAGAAAGGTTGGCAGTTCGAAGCTGGGGAACAGGGTGATCTCCCACTGTTCGGCCCAATTTCTGCCAACCTAGCAGTTCGAAAACATGCAAATGTGAGTAGACCAATAGGTACAGCCTTGGCAGGAAGGTAACAGCGCTCCATGCAGTCATGCCAGCACATGACCTTGGAGGCATCTATGGACAACGCTGGCTCTTCGGCTTAGAAATGTAATTGAGTACCATTCCCCAGAGTCAGACTCGACTAGTCTTAATGCCAGGGAAATCTTTACCTTTTTACAGCTGGAGTTACACTTTTTAAAAGTATCTGTTCTAACTTACATACAAATTCAACTTAAGAACAAATGTACAGTTCTCGGTGGTGGCCCCCCGCCTGTGGAATGCGCTCCCTATGGAGGTACGGTCCACCTCATCCCTCCTGGCATTCAGGAAAAAGGTAAAATCCTGGCTCTGGGACCAGGCGTTCCCACATCAGCACTAAGCAGCATGTTAGATGGGGATTTTAATGGAAGGGAGGAAGAGGGTCAATGCTTTTATAGATCGAATATTGTTTTAATTGGAATGACTGTAGATGTTGCTGAGGAATTGTATTTTAATGTTTTTAATGTATCTTAATGTGTTGTGGGGTTTGGGGTTTTATGCTGTTTCATGTGGCATCGAATTGTGCCGTGCTGTAAGCCGCTCTGAGTCCCCCCTCGGGGGTTGAGAAGAGCGGGGTAAAATCCTGAAATAAATAAATAAATAAATAAACCTATCTTGTTCGTAACTTGTGGATCGCCTGTACGTTGTAATTATAGTCATCATACAACCCAATGCTAGATCACATGTGATTGCAGTCTCTCCGCATACAAACTGTTATGAGACGTAGTTGACTAAATATTTTTCAACACCAAATAGGTAAGAAGTCATAAAACTCAAGAGTCATAAAGCTATTTGATGCTGCTTTCTGAGCAGGGGTCCATGGTTTTCACTTGACAGGCAAAGGGGTTCATAGCACACAAAAGAAGTTAAGACTCTCAGCTCTAAAATGTTATGTACCTTCTTCAAGTGGTTCCCAACTTATGTAGAACTTTTTTTCATTCTCATTCCAGCATTTTCTTCGCAGTAATTCCAGGGAGATCCGAAGAAGTGTTAGAGGTTACTCGGAATTTCTTCACCAACTGAAAGTGCTGCAAAGTTGGATCTTACCATTTTGGGAACAATACTGCCTTTAACAAGGACTTCTGAGAAAAGTTTGTTTTTACTTCTCCGTTTGGAATATCACACCATTTTTTCCATAAAATATTAATTTTATGGATTTTTTTTCATAAAGGGGACTTCAAATATGGCATTTGTTGTTGAATGGAAGTCTTGAGTTTAGCCAAGCCGATTGGCTACAGTACTTAAAATTGTGTTTCCTTATTTCTTTTTTTTTTTTTTTTTTTTCTGTGTTTGGAAACAAGTGGTTTTAAAAAATGGATAAGTACGATGATTTAGGCCTGGAGGCAAGTAAATTTATAGAAGATCTCAATATGTATGAAGCTTCTAAAGATGGGCTCTTCCGAGTAGACAAAGCAGTTGGGAACAACCCAGAATTTGAAGAAACCCGTAGGGTGTTTGCTACAAAAATGGCCAAAATCCACCTCCAGAAACAGCGAGAGCAAGAGGAGCTGCTCAAGGCAGCTTCAGGGGGTCCAAGCAATGGGGCTCAGCATCAGCTTCCAGGCCATTCGGTTACCAGAGGCCCTGGAGGAACAAATAAACTGCACTCAGGTGAAAATATTGCAAAGCCTCCACTGGCTATGTCATCAACAGTGTGCTCAGGCCATCACCTCGCCTTCCCAAACCAGCCCCAAGGTTATGCTGAAGGAGAGCGACCAAAATTGTACCCAGAAGGCAACAGAGGCAGTGGTGACTATGGATACAGTGAAGGACTTAGTGTTCCAGAAGTGTCCAGAGGACATGGTTATCAAAAGTCAGGGCAGGTGAATCTGTGTAGTTCTAAGACATCTTTTCCCTCGCTTTCTCACGAAGAACCTAATAATGGTGAAAATCAGACAGGTAGTCAAAGTTGGGGAAGAGACACTGGTAAGTTTTCTAACATGAAGTCTGGTGTCGGCTCCCATTTATGGTCAAGCACCAACCATGAGGAATCATTGCAGAAGCATCCTGCACAACCTCAAGCAGATCTTCATCCATACCAACAGTCACGCAATGCTTTCAGATCTCCAGAGAGTGGGTATGGAAGCCAGGAAAGCGGAGGTGAAGGTCCTGGGCTTGGTCAAAGTTACGACCACAACCCAAGTAACCAGAGATCATCTTCCTTCTCCCACACTGTTGGTCCCTTGTCCTCCCCAGTTGGGGTTGGTGATGGAGTGCCTGCGGGATATTTACAGCAGAGGTCGTCCTCATTCTCTGCTCCGTCAGGACACCCTGTCTTGAACCGGTCTGATAATTTTCATGCAAACTCTGGTACTGACATGTGGACATCCGGTGTTTCGAATAAAAGTCCTGGTGACAATCAGTCAAGAAGTAAGGATAACATTCAAGCTTCGATTTCTGGTTCACTTCCTACTCCACTACCTCCATGTGTAGACTATCAGCAAACTAACACTCACTCAAAGCCTAGTGGTCATTTTGTAGTTCATGGTCAAAATCACAGGCTTAATTCCACCATGTCTGGCATGAATCCGGAGCAGAATTCTATTAGTGTAACATCTCACGGACCAATGATTTCCGATGTTCCAAAATCTCCTTTTAAAGAGGGCATGGGCACTCTTCAGCATGACTCTGGTCACCAGGAAAGCTCCACTTCTGCAAAAATAAAACTACCCTGTCAGACACTCCTTCCACAGCAAGAACAAGGACCATCCACTGCAGAATTAAAATTAGAAGCTCTTACCCAGCGTCTGGAGCAGGAGATGGATGCTTGTCCAAAGGCTGACTACTTTGGTAGGTGTATATCTGTCACATTTTGCAATGCATTACTTTAAAAAAAAATAATAGGTTTGGTGGTAAATTGCACAGTATTTGCACCTAGAGGCGTATTTTCTTGGTTGCTATTCCCCATTGTCACTAGTCACGGGAACAGCTCATACTTTTAAAATTAAATTTTTGCAGAAGCTACAATTTTAATATAATAACTTCAGTAGAAAATGATAAGCTAGAGAAAAATGAATCAAAGGCATGTTTTTAAAAGCAAGTTGATATGTCAATTTTAATGCCTCACAGGCTACAAGCTACCACATACTTTTTATGCTATGTGCCAATTTTGGAAGTAAGTGCAATTTTCCAATAGTCTGATGGGAGTATTTGGGTTGTTTTTTTCATTTATCAAAAAAACGTAAGGAAGGCTAACTGTATCCAAAATGTTGCAAGTGTATCTGTCTTGTAAACTAATATTAACCACAGTGTTATCAAGTTACAATAAGATACATGATAGTGAATGGGAGAAATGTATCCTGCCTTTAAGGTTATAATGTGCTTAGACAAACACGTTGGCTAAAGCACAGTATTAAATTTATGTCCGCCCTAGAGAAATAATTGGAAAAGTGGCTTTCAGTAATGGATTAACAACTGATTTGTGATGCTGGGTGAATGATGGAAGGGCTAAGCTCTCTAATGGTAAGGATATCCCCTTCTCACATCTTTCTTGTCACAACTAACAATGCAGTTTGGCACACAAAGGGACCATCTGTCTCAGAAATTTGTATTTCCTCTTGGAGAAATATGAAGCATATTTGGGGAAAGGAGAGGAGGGGAAGGCAATCAGTTGGGGATTTTTTTTCATGTCAGGCACGACTTGAGAAACTGCAAGTTGCTTCTGGTGTGAGACAATTGGCCGTCTGCAAGGACCTTGCCCAGGGGATTCCAGAATATTTTAGTGTTTTACCATCCTTGTGGGAGGCTCCTCTCATGTCCCCACATAGGGAGCTGGAGCTGACAGAGGGAGCTCATCTGCGCTGTCTCCAGATTCGAACCTGCAACCTGTCGGGTCTTCATTCCTGCCGGCACAAGGGTTTAATCTCATGCCTTTCTTGTCCATTGTGCCACTTCTTTATTAGTTGTGGCCTTAGATGGAGTGCTCAGATTACCACTTGTTGAACCCATGCTATTTCACATTGTGCAGATGCATATGGGTTAGCCATGACTTCTTTTAGATAGAAATCAAGGCACTTCAAGAGTTCAGTCTGGTAATTTGGATATGTTCTTGTAGATGTTTCAGGAGGCCCCATGTAGATTGATCTCAATATCATTTAGATTTGTATCTTCTTCTTCACAAGATAAGACAGCGATTTTTATAGCACCTAAGCAGAAACAATTATATAGCTTAATTAGAATAGGTTACAGATTGTCAGGAACAGTAGATCTTCTCTTATTGCTGTTGAAAACAAAGAGGATTTGGCTTTCAGCAGAAGTAGACAGTTACAGTTGTGCCAGCTCCACTGGCTGCCAGTTTGCTACTGGGCACAATTCAAAGCGCTGGCTTTAGCCTTTAAAGCCCTAAACGGTTCGGGTCCAACTTACCTGTCCGAACGCATCTCTCCCTATGAACCATCGAGATGTTTAAGATCATCTGGAGAGGCCCTGTCTCTCATCCCCGCCAGTCACGCCTGTCTCTCGGTCCAGCCTTCTTCGCAGGTGTGACTGGCGGGGACGAGAGACAGGGCCTTTTCAGTGGTGGCTCCTCGGCTTTGGAACGCCCTCCCTAGAGACATCAGATCGGCCCCCTCCCTCCTGACATTTCTCAAGAAAGTCAAGACCTGGCTGTTTGAGCAGGCATTTGCTGATGAAATATAAAGGTTTAATTAGATATATGGAATGATGACGATGTGACGGAAACTGATTTCAACATGACGCTGAGACTGCAATTGTATGTTTTTAATTGTTAATTTGTTGTTATATGGGGTTTTTTTTGGTTTGTTTGCTTGTGATGTATTGAGGGCAGAGACTGCCTTGTGTAAACCGTCCCGAATCGCCTTCGGGCTTTGAGGGGTGGTATAGAAACGTGACAAATAAATAAATAATACATACATACAGTGAGACTGGGGGCCCATATTCATATACCATTTAGGTACATTCAGTTAGGAAAAATGGGTTGGAAGAGCATTGGGGTGAACATGAGTCTTATGCAAGTAAGTGCCAAAAACAATATTTATTTATTTATTCAATTTTATATTCTGCTCCTCCCTGCAGGCTCGGGGCGGATCACAGCATACCATAAAAACATACAATAAAAACACAGAGCATAACAGTAGTAAAACAACGGAGATTACAATTCTTAAACTCAGGCGTAAGCATGCCATTTACATTCAGATTTAGTTAAACGCCAGCCTAAAAAGAGCGGTCTTACATGCCCTTCGAAAGGGGGTGGGCTCTGAGATCGCCCGAGTGTGGTCTGGAAGCGAGTTCCAAAGCACAGGAGCAGCGGCAGAAAAGGCTTGCTGTCTCGTAGTGGACAAATGGCAGGAGCGGATCGATGGAATGACCAACAGGTTCTGCTCTTCCGAGCGTAGCGATCTCGGGGGAACATACGGGGTAAGGCGGTCCCTCAGGTACACAAGCCCTAGACAGTGTATGGCCTCAAAGGTTAGAACCAGCACCTTGAAGGCAATCCGGTACTCGATAGGGAGCCAGTGCAGTTGCCGCAAGATAGAGCCGTGCTTACCCTATTTCTGGGACCAATACTACCAAGATATTTATTTATTGTGTCAGAAGTGAACTGAGGGTACAGTTAAAAACTTGGCATTATGCTAAATATCCTTTGACCAGTAGCTGGCCATTTGGAGTGCCTCTGGTATTGCTAGGAGAAGGTCCTCCATTGTGCATGTGGTAATTGGTGGCATGGAGCTTTCTTTTGCTCCAGCTCTAGACTACCAAATTTGGGCTAAAGCTTGGGTGTTTGGGGATTGTCTTTAGGGATTAAGCAGGAGGCCCTGGAAGCAAGCTGCACTTGAAATTATTACGATTATTTTCAAGGAGAGGCTATATGCATTGTATGCTGTGCAATGGAAACTTGATGCGTACCAGAAGAAATGCTAAGTCTCAACTTGCAAAGTCAGTTTTAACATTTGCCTTTCTTTAAATAGTTAGCATGGGGAAGAAGTGCACTTTGATCTTCTTGAGAGCATGTAATAAAGCACAATAGTAATTTTGGTAACAGAAGGTCTAGACAGTGGGTGTGTGGGATTATTTTAATTAATGTCCTTGTGAGAAAGGGGAAAGATGAGGTTACTTAAATCCCAGTGGAATCCAGCGCTATCCCTCTCCTTCATCAACAAGGATGATGCAAGGCCAGTGGAGCTGATTTGACAAGCCAGGAAAGAAGTGCCTTGAAATGTAAGAGAAAGAATACAGTCGACTCCTGGACATAATGTTTTGGTGTACAGGACTACTTTCAGATTTCCAAAAAGGAATCAGTATGAGAAAAATCCCTTTGGAATTGAAATACCCTTGGTATATATAGTATGTACTTTCCCACAAAAAACTAAGAGCTGGAAGGAATTTATTATCTTGTTCATGGTTCTTTTCTGTAAAAATAGTAATAGCACTGCGGATTTTCTTTCTAGAAGAATGCTTTCTATGTGTATTTTTTAAATTCTGGAATACTAAAAGCACTGCTTGGGAGGAAAATGCTTGCTGTAGAATTCAGATGACATCAAATACCTTGGGAAAGCTGGTGGTGTAGGAAATGGCTAAAGAAATCCCTTCTGTGCCCCTTTCTCTTTCTTTAGTCTCTCCATTGTTACCTGGATGTAAGTGATGGAGCTGACTTGGAAAAGAATGAGGACATGTAGTTATTCAGTGCTGTGGCTTGTACTACAGACAGTGCTGATTCTGAAGCATTTCAAGAAGCAAACATGTTGGAAGTGCATGTTTGTTCTTGGGCCTTCAAGTTTCCTATTGACTGAAAAAATCCCATTGATTTCATAGGATTTTGTTAGGCAAAGAATACTCAGAGGGGGTCTTGCCAGTTTCTTCATCCGAAATGTAGCCTACAGCAGTGTTTCCCAACCAGTGTGTCGTGGCACACTAGGGTGCCGTGAGCGATCATCAGGTGTGCCGTGGGAAATTGGCACTCTCCCCCCTCTTAGCAGCCCCCTCACAGGTTTCCAAGAAACAAATTGAGCCTCTCCGCTTGGAAATGTTTTTTTTTACTATTTTACTGGATTTTTTGAGACCCCCCCCTTCCAGGAACTGTTTATAACAGCTTCATGACATCCATAGTTAACTGGAAGCAAGTTTCACTCAGGGTGAAATTTCACAAAGGTCTGGAGAACAAGCTCTATGAGGAGTGGCTTGAAGAGCTGGGCATGTTTAGCCTGAAGAAGAGAAGGCTGAGAGAAGACATGGTAGCCATGTATAAATATGTGAGAGGAAGTCCTATATATGTTGTGTTCATCGAAATAGGCCCAGGTTTCACACCGAGTGTATAAATACATTTAAAAACATATTAACTATATGTATTATTGTGTTAGAGTGTAATTTTGTGTCATTTTGGTTGGTGGTGTGCCCCAGGATTTTGTAAATGTAAAAAACGTGCTGCGGCTCAAAAAAAACACTGGCCTACAGGATCTGATGTTCATTGGTGGTCTCCCATATAAGTACTAACTAGAATTGACCCCTTTTAGCTTCCAAGACCAGACAGGATCTCATGCCTTAAGGATATTTAGGCCCTACTTTTGCTAAAATCCTGCATCCATTTATGAGAATAAATCTTATTGAACTCAGTGGTCATTTCTTCTCAGTAGACAGCCCTAAGACTCCACTGTAAGTCTTTGGGATTTTTTTCCCTTTACAGACTTTTAAAAGGATATAGTGAGGCAGCTATCATACAGCAGCTTGGCTTTAAACATCCGCCTCTCTTTCTGTGGCTGTAAGCAAAACAGCTGCCTGTTAGTTGTGATCACCAGGAAATGGAAACTTGAGTGGTTTGAGAGCTATCATGATTTTTAGCTGGTATAAAGGTGTTTTCAAAGATCACAGATTTAAGTTAGTAATTGTATATCTTTCCAGTGCTTCTTTCTAGTTCTTGTGTTGTTTATTCAGAACCAGATGTATAAAAGAGGAAGGAGAGTTTCTTTGTTTTTTTAAAAAACCACCCTGATGTCTTGTAAAAAATGTTTCAAATGTGTCATGTATGCGATGTAAAGAATTTCTTCTGACATAACACTTATATACTAACACAGGCATAACATACACACTTGAGACTTATCTTTCCCTATATGGTAGGGCAGAAGGCTTGAAGTGCCAAACAACTCAAGATTTTTGTTCGATTAAAAAAACAGAGTTTTCTGTGTTGTGATCTGGGCTTCTTTGTTTTATGGAGGGCCAATTTCATAGTGTTGCAAGGAAGATGACAAAGAGGATTTTTGAAATTGTGTTTCCACATTTGGGGGAGCACACTTGCATTTGTGATAATACTTTATTTCCAATAAAATGTGAGATATATATAGATATACATACACACACATATATACATGGTTCATATATATATATATAAACACTTTTATTGGAAATAAAGTATTATCACATATATGGAGCTCCCGGTGGTGCAGCGGGTTAAACCACTAAGCTGCTGAACTCCATGCAGACATGTTAGTAACATGACCTAGGAGATGTCTATGGACAAGCCAGCTCTTTGGCTTAGAAATGGAGATGAGCACGACTAGACAATGTCAAGGGGAAACCTTTACCATTATATATGCTTCATTGATATAGAGATTAATGGTTTCCAGCACAGCCACAGTGGCAGAACACCCCTCCAAATCTAGCAGAAGATGAGCATAGATAGAGCATGTTCAAGATTGTTAATCTAAAATGATAATAAGCAAAGTTGGGAATTGTGTCTAGATGTTATTGACCTCCCAGTAGTCCTTCCTGTAGACTGTGTTGGCTGAGGCTGCTAGAAATTGCAGTCCAACTTTATTGGAAGGGCACACAATTCTCACCCAAGGTATAATATATGTATATTGACTGTGCCCCCTCTTCTTTATCTTAAAAGAAAGCTCAGAAGCAATACCCTTTTGGATGACAACTCCCAGAATACCAGAACTGATTGCTGTGTTGATTGGGAGATTTTGAGATCCGTTCAAAAAAACAAGTTTTCCAAACTCTGCCCGAAAGAACTGTTTTTTAAGGCAGATCAAGGAAATTAAGAACATGATGTAGCTTTATACTGTGATTTGGGGTTTTCTAAACACTAGAAAGCAAGAGAAAATAGACACCGGCAATTGTCAACTGCCAGTTTGTAGTGCTGGTGCATGTTTTTGAGTTGTTTCATGGAGGAAACTAGTCAGTAAAGCTTTAATGAACAGGTTACCATAAATGTCATTGAAATATATAAAACTTGTCATATATTTAGGATGAATTTTTTTTCATTTTATTCATTCATTAACAAAAGTTGGTCTTTGTACTTTTGCAAGTCTGAACACTTCTGACACCCAGGAAGCCGAGATAAAAGAGGTTTTGGCATTTTGTGAACTTGTGGGAGGAACTAACATTTAGATTTATTTCAGAAGATTAGGTTTCATTACTGATAGGTCCAAAGCTTCTGATTCATGGGACCATGAGGGATGGCTTTTTCCGGTGACAACATGTTCTTGTGATTTATGGTGAGGAAACCCATGTTCGATTAGAGCCAAGGCATGGCTTACAAGTCCCACTGTGCTCCAAAACTTCCCTTATTAAGCAACCAAGATGCAGTTCGGGCAGTTGCTTTCCACATGACGTGGACAGGAACAGAGACATCTTTGTGCAGGAACACATAACCTTAGAACGAGAAAGCAGAATTAATGTTCTTTTCTTGCCCTTGCTTCTTACTTGAAATATTATTGCCATTCTATCAAGGCTGTGAAATGTTCAGATTTATTAGGATTAATCCATCACACAAACTGGACATTTATATTGCTGAGATTCCATATCAGTAGCGTCCAGTTTATTTTTAGTTTAGAAAGGCTAGGAAGGGTACATTTCTCATGAGAACAAGGTATAGCCTGTGGATGATGAGGATTACATGCCAGGAATAGCTAAAAAGAGCCCATTGTGAATTCTGTGCCAGTGGCAGTAATGGAGGGGAAGGGAGAGTGTATCTAGCATAAATAGATATGCTAGATATTCTTGCACACAGCCAATTCTCTCACACCAGAAACGACTTGCAGTTTCTCCAGTCATTCATGACACAAACACAAAAAAATCTAGTATAAATGCTTTGGAAATATAAAGATACCCGGTGTCTTGTGAAAATTGTAGGACTGCATTACATTTTAAAATTTCCCAACATTGGCCAGTGACTATAATATAATTTACTTAGTCATTTCAAAGACGATGTGTTCTGATTTCGTTCTTTGAATTTTCTCCATGGATTTTTGCCTTATATGATGCTTGTTGAGTTTTCGTTTTTTAGCGATGCCCTTATTTTTTATGGCTCGGTGACTTCCAAAATGAAATCAAGGAAAAAGAAGACTCATAGTAGTAGTCTTCAGGATGATACAATTTACGCTGTTATGTTACATGCCGATATGCCATGGCAACATTCTTTTGGCACTCAGTCATTTTTCACAGAGATACTCTGATTTTGTGAGTCAGTGAGGAAGCTATGTTCTGTCTCATGCTTGAAAGATGAAGTAGCATTACAGTTGTTGAGGTCTCATCTGTGCTAAAGATGCCTCTGTTTGAATGGATTAGAGCTGGAAAAGCAGCCAGGGAGACAGTTAGGTAGTAGATCAGAATGGATAGCTTGTCAAACATTTTGAGCCATGTTGGAAAAATATACCTCGACCAAGAATATAAACATGCTCCTTGTCATTGCCTAAATATAATATGATTTGTGTTGCTACTTCATTGGACACAGTGAATGTCAAGGTATAATTTGGAAGCAGAACTCATATATCTGAAGTTCACTGAAAATCTGAGTTGAGTACACATCAGCCTGTAAACATCTTAATATGACTTTCAGATATGGAAAAAATATTTTCAACCATGGCATTTTTAGGATTCTGATTGATTGCACAGCTTCTGGAAAGCACATTTGATTTGGACAGTTTTCTTTCATTATATGTCATAAATTTACCTGTCCACGTGTAAGTAAAGATATAGTGGGTCCTTGCCATCCACTGGGGATTGGTTCCATCATAGACGTTAAAATCTGTGGATGCTCAAGTCATTTTATATTTAAATAACTGTTTACTGGGGAGTTGTCCTTCTCCTCTTAGGGCGCTTGTGCCCGCTTTGTGCTGGTCTGTGATTGTAATAAAGTTTTGATTGAAGTCATTTTATATACAATGGCATAGTAAAATGGTAGCCCTTATGCAAAATGGTGAAATCAAGGTTTACCGTTTGTATTAAAAAAAGTATTTTCAAGACATAGATGGTTGAATTTGTGGATCCAGAATCCTTGATTATGGAGGGCCAAATGTAGATGTAGTATAGGCCAGAAATTTAACACTCTGCTAACAATGACCTTATTGAAAATTGGCTGTCATCAATGCTGGATACAATGGTTAGTTGTAATATGACTTGGATTAGGGAGACATTAACTGACTAGAGCAGTATCCCCCAATTTGGTAATCACAAAATATTTTGAACTACAGTTTCCATTGTCCTGGGTCATTAATGCTGCTGGTGGCAAGTGACAGGAATTGTGAGAGGATCTGGTTAGAAAGCCTGGATGGAATCTATATGAGAGAAAAGCATGCTTCTTCCCCATACAGACAATCCCCGAGTTAAAACATCTGATTTACAAATGACTCATAGTTAAGAACAGGGGATGAGACAACAAGAAGTGAGAGAAATCTACCCCTCAGAAGGGAAATTCACTCCTGAAAGTGTTTTAATGGGGAAAAGGTGTTTCCACTGAAGCTTTATTGCCAATCCTTGTTTCCACAAGAGGCCGAATTTTTCAAAATTATCATACTGACAATGAAGTGAAATCTTTTAAACAGGGTCACAGACAGCAAACCAAGTTACACTTTGCAATGTGCCTGTTCCGACTTACATACAAATGTAACTGAAGAACAGACCTACAGAACCTATCTTGTTCATAACTTGAGGACTGTCTGTATATTCCTGGACTACAAAGGGAATACCTTTCAGTGGCAAAGCTCATTAGTACCCAGTCTTTCCCCATAGTTCAGTGAGTGGGCAGCCACAAAACCTACCCACTTCTCCTTATACAAATAGACCATCTTTAAGGCACTTGAACAGTTTATCTCAGAACCTGTGTGTGTTTGCAGGTAAAGAAAAGATGTAAGATTTCTGGAAATGTTGTTTGAAGGAGAAAACCATTTTCCTTATTTTTGCCTTTAAACAAACAATTTCTTAAACAATGTTGTACTTATTTTCACATGAAACCCACATTTATTTTACTGCTTTAGCAACATAAAATGTTCCATGATTAACTTAGTGAACTGGCATGCAAAACTGGACTGTTAGAAATGTTTATAGATTTTAAAATATATAGAAACCTTAATTTTGTAGAAACAAAGTTATAAATAGATCCTGTATTTAAAGGGGAGCTACAACTTGTCACATCCTGCGCTGCCTAAGCACTTGTATTTAACTTCACACTATCAAGCCAAAATATTGTAATAAACAAACCAAGAGTGTATTGTTTCTCACCTTAAGGCATAGGCTATCAAGATATTAGGATGGAAAGTTTTACTCAACATTTAAAACACTACACACAAAGATTGCTCTTATGAAGTTGTCAGTACCCACTAGGTGCAGAAATGAGTCACAGATATGAGTGTCAGCTTTCTTTCAGCCTGCGTTTCTGTTAATAAAAGCGAGTAAATAATTAGTAAAAATAATTTCACTAATTATATTAAATGATTTTATGTTTCCCCACCTTCCCAATATTTGGACTGAAAAAAGTTCTCAAGGAAGGGATTTTTGAGGCCTTCATATCTCAAACTGGGATCACATCTCTCCTTGCTGCTGGATGAAAGGGAGTGGAGCTCTTTCTTTGCCTTCTGCCTGTTTATGAGAATATTCCAGCCACAACTCCTACTCAAGAGCTTGGAAAAGTTGTAGGAGGTATAGTGTAAGAACACAACTTTTCCCTAATGTGGTCCTGCTTGACTGACTTGCTTCCCAGTTCTTGCCACAAGAGCAAGATTCCTTGCTTGAATTATGTTAAAAGACACAGGAGTATGATGTGCTCTGTTTAAATGGTCACAAACAGTTCTGGTCATCTTCTGCAACTTAAATTTGTCTAAATCAGACCTGGGCAATTACCGGCCCTCCAGGTGTTTTGGACTTCAAATCCCAGAAATCCTGACAGCTGGTAAACTGGCTAGGATTTCTGGGAGTTGAAGTCCAGAACACCTGGAGGGCCAGCAATTGCCCAGGTCTGATCTAAATGGTCTTCCTCCTTCCATTGCCCATCTGGGCAATTGTAGCAACCCAGTTCCCTTTCGTGCCTGGAGGGCAGGGGGCAGCACCGGGGGTCCCACTTGCATTAGGGCCAGCTGCAGCTGATGAGGACATGGAGGAAGGGGATGGCGAGGTAGCTGGGCCTTCCTCTCCCACAGAGAGCTTGGCCTGGGATGATGAATGGCCTGACCGCTATGATAGCTGGGAAAGTCAAGCTGACCCTGAGAGTGCTGACTCAGATCAGTATGAGAAACCAGGTGGTTTCGGGTCGCAGGAAAGGATTAGGGAAACAGTGGAGGATGAGCCCATGGAAGCCGAAAGGGAGTTCGGCTCTCACGAAGATTGCGACCCAGGTGCTGGGAGGCAAGGACGGAGCTTTGATAGGAGACGGAGCATTGAGTCCAGCAGGAGAGATTGGCACCGCAGCCTAGAGCGCCAGAGAAGCGCTAGATCCCGTAGCACAGATTGGCGGTGCAGCCTAGAGCGTCGGGGGCCACGCCAAGGGAATTAAGTATAGGATCCGTGGGAAAGGATCCTCAGTAGCTCGGCCACTTCTGTTCTGAAGGGAGTGAAGCGAGCGAAGATCCACGGAGCCAGGATTTGGCTCGTGCCATGCCAAGAAGTTTCTTGGGTTTACTTTCATGAACCTTGCCTTGTTTGCCTTGCCACGGACCAAGTCTGTTTTTGATCCGCTTTGTTTTGCGGAGCCTTGCCAAGCCTTTGCCTTTGGATTTACTTAAGACTCTTTACCTTCATTGCTACTTTGATACTTTTTATGGACAATTACCCTTTTCACCTGTTTTTTATTATTCAATAAATAGTTAGCTGATTACCGTCTCTGTGTGTGTGATTAAGGGGCCGGGCCGAGACCGTAACAGTGGGCTACAATCATAAGTTGTTATTTATAATGTGAGAAATTTTAAAATAAAATGAATCCTATATGCAGGCTGACTAATCAAAGATGTAACACATCAAGAAGAAAAGGTTTGAAAGGTAAAAGGAGGGGGTGACTCAGCTAGAGTGAAAACATGGGCACAATTTGGTTTTGAATGAAAGGAGAATCAAATGTTAGTTTGATTAAATAAGGCACGTTCTTATTCTCTTACTCAATTTACATGAATCTATTCCTAGTGTAATGCACACACAGGAAGAAACAGGTGCAATAGTTGAGTAAATGTCACTTAGCATATAAGTGAAATTCCATATGATTATTTAGCATGGATGGGGAAAGGGGGGATGTTTCTTGTGGTTGTGATCTAACACAACAGTAACTCGCAATGAAAGAACTGTGGGACATTCTGTGAAATAGGGCATATGAGTGATGGTCTTGTGTCATTCCACAACTTGTCCTCAGCATCATGTGCATGCTCATTTTCTTTATTACCTCTATGAGAGAACATATGTTCTTCCATATGGAAACTATTACAAAAAGCAATCTGGCATGGGATATTGACTCACATCAAAATTTCATTTTCAGAAATTGTCAGGAAAAGGGAAGGACTGTGGACTTGGTACTCTTCCCAGTGCCTGATTCCTTGTGAAATATCCAAATGATGGAAATAAATAAATAATGACTTTAATTAACTGGCTCTAGAGGAAGTTTATGATGTTCTCCAGATCAACGTTTTACATTTTAAGTTGTTTTCAAAAGTGACTTGTTAGGAAGCTATACATAAGTAGAGGTGTTCTTTCCCTGTGCTTGATATGTATACCTACAGTATATCTGTCCCTTCAGCAGTCACAGGTGGATAAGTTACTTTGCCCTGGATTAAGACACAGTGTTATACAGTGGTTACAGCACTGCAATGAGACACCAGGAGATTAGGGTTCAAAACCACACTCAATCACTGAAACCTCCTGGGAGGTTTTCTTGGACAAATCACATATTTTCAGCCTTAGAGAAAGACAATGACAAATCTTCTCTGAATTAATCTTGCCAAGAAAATTTTGTAAGAGGATCACCTCTTACAACATTTATCAAAGTTGCTTAAAAATAAATCAAAGTTGCTTAAAAATACAAGACAACAACATTATGTATTGTCGAAAGCTTTCATGGCTGGAATCACTGTGTTGTAAGTTTTTTGGGCTGTATGGCCATGTTCTAGAAGCATTCTCTCCTGATCTTTTGCCTGCATCTATGACAGGCATCCTCAGAGGTTTTGAGGTCTGTTGAAAACTAGGAAAACGAGGTTTATATTTCTGTGGAATAATGTCCAGGGTTGGAGGAAAAACTCTTGTCTGTGGTTGTTTCAATTGGCCACTTTGATTATCATTTAAGGGCCTTACAGTTTCAAGGTATGGCTTCTTACTGCCTTATGATTTGGGAGAGTGCTTTTCTTTTTATTGATCAAAATAGATAATCCTGAGTAGCGGATGATATTTTGTTTCATATTGTTTAAAAATAGGAGTAAATGAATGTTTTGCAGATCTTCAATTTAAATAATCAAGTATTTAACTAGCGTACTCTTTTCTGTACCCATCTTATTTTTGTACGTATAAGAAAAAGAGATAGAAAGTAGAATAGGAGGCTTGAAAAGAGAGAGAAATGCCAAGATAGACATTAGGAATTGTTTGAGTAAGACATTTCACTTAATAATAAAAGTGCACAGAATTGTGTGAGAAACCGTTGCATCTCACCCTAAATAACATTATACAAGGTTATATAGTAACCAGTTCAGAATACAATGACAAACAAGAATAAGTTACTGATGAGGATCACTCAGTAGAAAAGCTCCCAACACTGCACTAAAAGGCCTGATGTTCTTAAAGAGTCTTAACTGTTTGAGAGCCTCAGGCTCCTGCTAAGCAAGCACTCACTTCTGCCCTCATTCCAACCCAAGACTCCTTGAGCCAGTTTCCAACTGGATTATTAGCACTTTGTCTACTACACAACAGATTCTTTTTTATATCAAGCAGAGCTCTTAACTTGATCATCTCAATTAATTATTACACTTTGAGAAAACACTCCTAAATCTCCCGTGGAATAACTACTGTTCAAATATTAGAGTACTTCCACACAGCCATTTACTTCGATTCAGGATAGGGATGAAAGTGATCCGGTTTGCTCTGAAGTGCCTACAGCTTGCGAGGGAAGCTTTGTTTATCTTACCTCCAAGCTATTTATCAAGGTTCAGTCTGTGACTCTTGCAGCTTTAAACCTGTCCCGACAAGCACTCCAAATGCTACTTCTGCTTTGCAACACTGCACTATTTATACAGTGCTCAACTCCAGTGCATTTTATGTTGTGTTCTGGAATTTTCAGTTAATTTTTTAACATGTGGTTTCTGGCTGGATGCAAGTTGGAAGTAGCATTTGGGGAGACTGTCTTGTAGAGACCCCAGCCTTGAGCCAGTTTCGAACTGGATTATTGTATCAGTGTAGATGGGAGCCTGAGAGGTTGGTAGACTTAAATACATTAAATACTCTAAAGATGCAAGATTCTATCTGATCTTGGAAGCCAAGCAAAGTCAACCCGAGTTAGTCCTTGGATGGGAGACCACCAATGAATATCAGGTGCTGTATGCTATATTTTAGAGGAAGAAACTGGCAAAACCACCTTTGAATATTCCTTGTCTAAGAAAACCCTATGAAATTCATGGAATCGCTATAAAAAAGTGATTTGAAGGCACACACAATCTTGAAAGGAAAGTACAAAGCACAATCCCATGGAAAGAGCTGTATCTTTTTGCAGATTAAAACAAATCAAAACAAATATAACCCACACACATCTCCTTCTAGTAGCTCTAGCATATTTAATGTGAATTTACAGAGCCAATTTTGCTACAGGTATATATGTGTGTCAGAATTAGTATTGTATCCAATATATAAGAAGGTCACGGGAACTTCAGAAAATAGAAAAGTGTGGCAACCTCAAATTAATACAGCTTTCTATGGTATATTCATATAAGCAATCTGACATAAAGCCCTGTTGAATTCAATATGACTTTCTTTTGAGCAGATGTGTAGGATTATGCTACTTGGTGGTTCTTTAATTGCGCAACATGACAAATCCCCATGTGTTCAGCAGAAGTGGAGTTGAAAGCTGTTGCCACAACTGTTTCATCTTTTTAAATTAAGAAGATCCTTATAAAACATTTTAATGGTTTAGCATTTTATTTTGCATGGCAGTGCACACACACATCTCCTTATTAACTGGCAATTCCAATAAAACTTGTTTCTGAATGCTTTTAACTTTCTTTTGAGTTTACTACAATTTTCTGTCCTTGAGTGTGTTTGCTTGTGTCTTTATGACTTCTGTGATGTTAGATTACCCAGTGAGGTGGATTTGGCAGATAAAAATCCTACCTGTTCTGATGTCATAGATTAGCTTTTGGCTGGAGCTACTTGGCATGCATTTTCTGAGACTTTGGAAGTGTCCCATAGCCATTATAGGTACTGGGATTTATAATTCACCTGCAATCAAAGAGCATTCTGGACTCCACCAATGATGGCCCTAGACCGAATTTGGGATACAGAACCACCATGACCAACTGAAAATACTGGAGGTGTTTGGGAGGAACTGACCTTTATTTCTGGAAGTTGAAGTTTACTTAGATCTAAAGACACTGTGATCACTACTGATGACGGATCTGGACCAAACTTGGCACACAGAACCCTCATGACCAACTGAACCTACTGGACGGATTTGAGGGGACTGACCCACCATGTTAGGAAAGGTAGTTTATCCTGCAGCCAGAGATCGCACAGAATCCTACTAATGATGCATCTAGAGCAGGCCTGGGCAAACTTCGGCCCTCCAGGTTTTTTGGACTACAACTCCCACAATTCCTAACAGCCAGTAGGCTGTTAGGAATTGTGGGAGTTGTAGTCCAAAAACCCGGAGGGCCGAAGTTTGCCCAGGCCTGATCTAGAGCAAATTTGCCCAACATGACAAACTTTTAACTACTGATGAAATTTCAGGGGGCTAACCTGGCATGATGTGAGTTGTAGTTCACCCACAACTTTATGCATTTTGTAAAAAAATTAATAAATTTAAATGACTTTTTCAGATAACCCAGGCAATACTGGGTACCCAAGCTAGTATAAAATAAAGCCAGTTGGTCAATAAAATCCATGGTGCATGGGTTCTCACCATCCCTTTTGCTTCAGGCCTTAAAGTTAAAACAGGTAATTTATATCTATATATATATGACTGAATATGAGAGATTAAGGGCACTTCCAGATATTCCCTGTATCCCAGAATCTGATCCCAGGTTTTCTGTTTATCCCAGAATATCTGGCAGTACGGACTCATAGAATCCAGTTTAATGCAGAAAACCCTGGGATCAGATCCTGGGATATAGGGCCACCCGGGAAGGGCCATAATACTAAAAGTAATAATCCTCATTTTATGGTCACATTAGTAGGTATTTCTCATAGAATATCAATGCAATTTAGTGGGCAAAAAATCCTCAATTTTCTCATAGGTCTTTTCGCAATGGACAAAATATGAACTCACTGCAATGGTCTACTCGCTCATATCAGCTCTGTTACATAAAAGAGTCTTGTCTGTAATCACTCTTGCAGTACTGGGATGATAGATATGCACAGAATGTACTTCATATAAGTATAATAATTTTACCTGCTAAAATAGGTCTTCTTATTTCCAACTATTTCTAATTTTTATCTTAATAAATAGTAAGTATGCTCTGTTTTAACTCTGTTTTTAATGTTGTGAGTCGCCCCGAGCCAGACAGGAGTGGTGACGGATAAGTCCAAATAAATAAATAAATAAATAATACACTGAAATCATGTTTTTCATGGGCAAACTATTTTCATGGGCAAACTATTTATATTACGTCGGTTTCCAGACTAGCCTTTCATTCCAATATTGTAGTGTTTCTTCCCTGCTTGGATTTGTGGGATCTATTTTTGACCAGTCATTTTCCAAAATATTCTTTTAGGAACCTGTGTGAAGTGCAACAAAGGAGTCTATGGTGCAAACCAAGCTTGCCAGGCAATGGGGAATCTCTATCATGATGGATGCTTTACCTGCGGAGCTTGCAGTAAGTAAAAGTCTTTGAGACAGAGACTCAAATTTAAAGAAAATGTGTGGTCTTGTTAAATGCTCATGCAAAATAAACGTCATGGACACACTGTCAAAATCCAGCAAAGCCAGGTATTTGCTCAGGTATAGACACTGACAGAAGCCCCCTATGAATCAGAGTGACCTAAATTGCTGCTTTACCCCTTATAGGCATTTTTCTTGTACATCCAGTTCCGCAGTTGCATGAAGGTGGAATAGGAGAACCTTAGCAGTTTACGGGTTTGCAGTCAGTCTTGTATATGATCCAAGAATCTCTCTGGCTGTACATTGTGTTCTGCAAGGGGCCAGAATCCCAGGCTGTCACCTGGGCAAACAGACTTAACTGCAAAATTTGACAAAGTTTAGGGAAGTGAATGGTAGGTATAAAAAGCAGGAAAGAGGGTTACCTTTTGGAGGATTAATTGACAACTTGGAGTCAGCCCAGGAAATAATGTGGAATTTTCCAAAGCAGTGGCATGACTTGGGCTCTCATGCTTGCACTGTCTATATTATTTTAATTGGAAAGCACTTTGAATCACATGGTGAATTCCTGGATTATTTATAAATGCCTGCTGCTACTTTCTCCTTCTGTTTTCTTATGGATTGTATTTCTGAAGCAATACAACTGTGCTTGGAATTCAAAAGCATAGACTAAGAAGAGGCAACTTCTTCAACCTCAGTTATCCAGTTCTTCCCAGTTAAATATTTTACAGCCAGAGTCTCCTGGGAATACATCATTGCCCAGTTGGGCTTCAGAAGAGTGAAGAGATAGGGAGAGAACAGTATGGGAATGTAAGGTCACCTTCCCATTTTTCTGGCCCTCACTGTCACCTCTCCACTGCTAATGACGCAAAGCAGTGTAGTTTAAAACACTTCCATTTGAAAACAAAATTTATGGACAGGATACCTTTTTGCAAAGCAAATTCACAGTCTAATCCAGGGGTGCTCATTAGGTGGCTCGCGATCGATTGGTCGATCCCGGGACCTTAGGAGGTCGATCCCAGCTGGATGGGGTGCTTCTGAGGGGGCGGAGCCAGGCTGCACCAGGCCCCGCCCCCTCCCCAGCTACAGCGCTACCACCGCTTCTTCAGCCTTGAGGAGGTTATGCCAAGCCAGTAGTGGCTAGCTACTGTAGCAGTGGGTAGCGCTGTAGCCAGAGCGGGGAGGGGGCGGAGCCAGGCCACACCAGGCCCCGCCCCCTCCTCCAGCTACAGCGCTACCACAGCTTCTTCAGCCTTGAGGAGGGTATACCAAGCCAGTAGTGGCTAGCTACTGTAGCAATGGGTAGCGCTGTAGCCAGAGCGGGGAGGGGGCGGAGTCAGGCCCCACCAGGCCCCACCCCCTCCCCCTGCTCCACCCTGCTTCTCTCATGGTAGATCTTTCTGACTTGGTTTTATCATAGGTAGCTCGCATGCTGAAAAGGTGTGGGCACCCCTGGTTTTAAAACTAGATACATACTTCTATGTACCTTACTTAAAAGAAGAAGTATTTAATACCATGGACCCCTTTACAACACCACTGAATTTTGCCTGCAGCAAAGGACTGCAGGTTCTGTGGAAAAGTGATTGTTTCCTATTTGTATGGATGTTGTCCACTTTCACTATAGAATTAGCAAACCAAGTGAACTCTTTCTTCCAATGCTGGTCGATGCCATCCTTGTCAAGAATTTAGAAATCATTCCGGGACTTTTGTGTGCTTAGGGAAGAAGTTATCTTGTCTCCTCCCACTTTAGCTTGTCCCTCTACAGATTGAAGGTAAAGGACTGATTCAAAGTAAGGAGCTGAGTTCTTAATTCACCCTTAATATTAAAAAGATGACAATATGATAATGAAGCTTAAGTGCCCCACCCACACAGCTCCAGTTCTGTTCCGTTAGATAGCTGTTTAAGTTGTACTTAATGTGTGTTTCAAGTGATAGGATATATATTGAGCAGTCATAAAGACCACTGGGTTATTAATGTGCATGACAGGTTCTGCTCACTCCAGCTCCCTGCAAACTTAGATCCCATTTCTTCTTGTATTTAGAGTTTCTTATTTGCTTCTTTTCTGCAGGGGATGGGTTTTATATAAGTCTCTAAATTTAATCATACTTACATAAGCATTTCTACAATATTAGTTGAAACCCAAACTCTTTTCATCTTACATCTGTTTCCAAGGCACATAAAAGTTTGTTTTGATTTTCACTGTTGATACCAGAATTTAAATATCTCTAGCTAATTATATATAATGGGAACGACTGTCACATGTCAGTTGATACTGTAACGCAAATAGAAACTAAATGATGTTTAGCTTCTTTTTTTCTGAGTCAGGAGTGACTTGAGAGAATTGGCCATCTGCAAGGATGTTGCCCTGGGGACACCCGGATATTTGATGTTTTACCATCCTTGTGGGAGGCTTCTCTCATGTCCCCGCATGAAGAGCTGGAGCTGACAGAGGGAGCTCAGCCTGCTCTCCTCGGATTCGAACCACTGACTTGTCAGTCAGCAGTCCTGTCAGCACAAGGGTTTAACCCATTGCGCCACTGGGGGCTCCTGGATAAGATACCCGGCGGTGTGGATCTATCACTTATTTTCAATTTGAAAAAGACAAAGCCAAGTATTATCTCCACAAAACAACAATCCCACCCCTCCCATGCATATTTATACTTCGAATTTTCCCCTTGCAAACATCATATTCTGGATTTTCCTAAAGTACTTGTGCCATAGTTCATACAGAGGAGTCTCAGTTAACTGGCACACATAGGGATTGGTAGTTGCCAGTAATGTAGTTTCTGATTGCTTTAGGGTTACTGTTAAAAATAGACCTAAGACTCTTCTCCATACTGTACCATACCATACTGTACCATGCCATAAACTGACTTGATATTAATAGTGACAGAAATTATAAGCAAAAACAATAAAGACAAACGTAATTTACTGTAACACTATTTTACTGAATTATAAAAACAGATTTCTGAATGCACTAAAACATTTTAAAAACACATTTTTAAATACTCGCTAAAAAAACCCCTAAAACAATCTAAAAACAATCCTAGAATTAGGTTGATGGGTACACATAATGGGGCTGTCTTTGCAGTGGCACCTCAACACCAGTTTCAGACATTGGATGCCATGCAGAACAGCACTCTTTGGCTGGCAGCTGGAAGCTATAAAAGGATGGGACCATCCAAACTTCCTTGGATAGTGTCGTCCACAGTTGAGGTACTGCTGCAAAGAAGGCCCTGTTATGTATATCCACCAGCCTAATTTTATGGGTTTGGGGTCTTGCAACTCTATCCATGTTGCTGGCATTTGGAGAGGAACATCAATACTCTGTTGTCCAAAAAAGTTGCCTTTCTTGACTGCCATTGCTAATCGTTTAATTAGGAAGATGATTTAAACCATGTCAGTTATCTTATCCATCCAGTCACATTGGTTCCAAAGGCAGAGAGAGAGAGAGAGGCCTTTCCTAGTATGACTGCTTTCCCATAACAGAGGATAGTTGGGATGAACCTTTTGTCTGCAAAGCATGATAACCGAGCTATGGTCCTCCCAGAAAAAAGGCATTTTTGGACAACAGCTACCAGAAATCCTGGAGCTGGAGTATTTAGGGACTTGTAGTCTCAACAAGGAGATTAAACATAAACTCTGGGTCCCTCATTAAATTATGGCAATTATTTTATTGGAACAGTTTGAAAACTACTGTTTTAATTCAGCCAACATTTTAAAGTGCTCAGACATAAATCAGTAATTGAGATATAAAAAGCATAGAGAGAACGATGCCGTTTGTTTTTTTTAAAAAGAAGCAATTTTTCCATTCCTTGTTTTTTCTTAATGAGTTTTTGTACCAGTTTTAACATGAACGATATGCAATAACCCCCTCTCAGGTTGCTGTTCAATATGTGAATAAGTGGGATTAACTGTCCTCAGCTACAAATAAATTCTAAGTTCTGCAGTATAAATAGGGTATATGTTTAAAAGTAAATCCTATTTATTTTAGTGGTACTTGCTTATAAGGAAGAATGCTTCGGTTTCATATTTATTTGAGGATTTGTCTTTGGATTCAAGCATAAATGCTTTGCATACCTATGCACTACTGTTTCACAGCACATGAGAAGGTTAAGCCTCCGTATGAAAATGGCTCTGGGCTGAAAACAAAATTCTATGAAGTCCACTGTTGTAAGTGTTTATAAAGCCAACAACTCTGCCGACATATTTGGGAGTTTTGAGAGAAAGGAGGCAGTCTTGGTTGTGACGGTGGTGGAGCTGTGCCCAAGCGTCAGACTGGAAGGCTGGCAAGTGTTGTCTCACCAGCATATCAAGAAGGGAAGGGTGAGAGGAGACATGATAGCCATGTATAAATATATGAAAGGTTGTCATAAGGAAGAGGGAGCAGGCTTGTTTTCTTCTGCCCTCGAAGACTGGGACTTAGAACAATGGTTTCAAATTACAGGAAAAGAAATTCCACCTGAACATTAGGAAGAACCTCCTGAGCATAAGAGCTTCTTTTCAATAAAAGTTGACTAGGCCGAGCACAGGCCCCCGGGGGGGGGTCCTTACACGCAGCCAACACAAGACAGGACAATGGGATGCTGCCATGGTATATCATATATCTTTTTGCTGCCACCAATTTATTATTATTCAGGTTTCTTTTGCCTCCACCATGTATAGATTCATAGGCTACCTCCTTCACTAAAATGTTCAAGAATACACACAAATTGTTCAGGTAAAATAAAACAGGAATATGCTGTTTATTTTTTTTCTTGAACAATAAAGATGCGTAGTGGTTTCAACCAATCGTCAGGCTTTACTTTTACAATCAGACTGGAAATCCAGCTATGAAGCTGCCTGTTCTCTCCTGCCCCTTGCTCTCGGCTTTCCAGCCCAGGCCTGTTACTGCCTGTACACCAACCTTGTAAAGTAGGCTAATCCGTTACACTGTTCAACAGTGGAACTCTCTGCCTTGGAGTGCAGTTAAAACTCCTTCCTTGGAGATTTTTAAACAGAGACTGCATGGCCATCTGTTAGGGGTGCTTTGATTGTGCCTTTCTGCATGGCAGGGGGTTGGACTAGATGGCCCATGTGGTGTCTTCCAATTCTAAGATATTAGATACCTTCTTACAAAAACTTTGGAAAAACCTATATTTACACAACCAGTGGTGTTCAAGCATAGTTTCATTCTAGCCTTGGCTTTCCACATAAATTGCTGGTGACAGGTGCACACCCTTTTAAAATGCACATGCACCGAAGGTTTGCAGCAAAATAACCCAACCATCTATGGGTTTGAAGAAGAGCAACTTTTAATCACACATCGCATGTTTTGTGCAGAACATACCTGCAGCAAGTACTTTTTCCCAGTCATTCTATGGTGCAATTGTGCAAATGATTTTTTTTTTACATTTCCTTTTCAACTTAAAGATTGGTTTTATCTACATGAATTGTTTAACATGTTTAACGATTCCAGCTCAAGTGGATTTGGGATATTGTGTCTGAGAGTAGCTGTGCCCCATTTGCCTGTATCACCATTTTTGTGACAGAAACCTTTTTCATAGGAAATAAATAAATAAAACTACACCCTTTTTGCATATACTGTAGCTGCGCAATCAGTGTGTGTCTAATTCAGTGAACTGGGCATCCTGCTTGTTGAAGAATTTAGTTTTCCTACATGTGAATCTCTTATACTTTTGCACATAGTCTTCTCAATACTGGCTGTAATTCATAAATCACTCAAGATCCTCTATATCACCATGGCAAGTATTTTAAAGGGATATTTTACATCTTACATGCTTGGATTTCACTTGCCAGAAAACCTGCAACCTTCTGATACTTCCAGTCTAGTTTCATACATTAGTTTTGAACTTCTTAGAATACATTTTCAGTGGTGTTCCCACCCATAAAGCTGCTTAGACGTGGCATTTTTGTATCATGTGTTTCTCATATTTTGAGCAATGGGAATCATGAGATCATAAGCGGAATGAGAGGAGCCAAATGCAAAAAGTGCAGAGGAAGTGCTTGAAATGACTAAAAGATGTTAAGATGTTAAAAAGGATTTAAACCTTTCTTTTTTTAAAAAAATTGAGATGCTGAGGCTAAGGATGTTCCCGATGGTAGACAAATAATAAAACCCAAAATCTGAGCCAAAAATTGTTGTCTTAGAGGGGGGGAAATGAGTTATGTTAGGAAATAATACAATATTTTATTTGGCACTCATTTCTGAATAATCAAGGTGAAAATGATGCTTGAGGAAAAAATGTGTTGCTAAATGTGGGGAGTACCTTTGCTAGGTTAAAATGATAAATGCTTTTGCTGTACGTGTCCTGGAATGCTGAATTGGAGATGTAATGTTTTGAAATAAGGATCTTGATCACTTCTTCCACTTTCCACTAAGCCACCACTTTCAAAGATAAAAAGAAATTTATTTGCTTCAGACATAAGCCATAGCCATTTGTATTCAATCATAAAAATAAATATTCAACAATTAAGATTAAAAGGGGTCAGCTTTAAAGGTGCTTGGGTGATCATATTCCCTTCCGAATGCCAGTTTTTTCCGTTCATATTGGTCATTGTATGGTGAACGTAATGTCTTAATATTTTTCATTTTATTTTAATGGTGCAATGTCAAAAGCAAAGATGAAGCAACCAAGGAGTTGAAAAGCTTATGTTTCCCTAAAGCAGCCTTCATCAACCCTGTATCTTCCCGATTTGTTGGATTGCAGTTCCCACAAACACAAGTCTTAATTAATATAAGTTATGCTCACATTATATATCACGGTGGTGCAGTGGGTTAAAACACTAAGCTGCAGAATTTGCTAAATTAGAAGGTCAGTGGTTTTGAATCTGCAGGATGGGGCGAGCTCCCGTTGCTAGCCCCAGCTTCTGCCAACCTAGAAGTTAGAAAGCATGCAAATGTGAGTAGATCAATATGTACAGCTCTGGCAGGAAGGTAACGGCACTCCATGCAGTCATGCTGGCCACATGACCTTGGAGGTGTCTACTGACAACACTGGCTCTTCGGCTTAGAAATGGAGATGAGCACCACCCCCCAGAGTTGGACTTGACCAGACTTAATGTCAAGGGGAAACCTTTAACTTTACCTTTATGCTCACATTGTATTCTATAAACATGCACAATCACATTTATGTTCACCATATACAAGTAGATCCTCCAGATCCACAGTTTTTATTGACATCCGATTCACACATCTCACAATAAAATGGTAGCAAAGTGAGTATGGATGTGCTGAAGCACCCACATCACTTTCATCTAATAATATGGGATGCAGTAATTCACTTTTTTTGTTTCCATGGGGATTCATAGAATTTTAGAGTTGGAAAAGACCTTACAGGCCATCCAGTCCAACTGCCTGCCACGCAAGAAAACAGAGTCAAAGCACCCCCAACAGATAGCATACAGCTTCCACTTAAAAACATCCAGAGGAGACTTCACAAAGGCACCACAGTTCGTTGCCGAACAGTTCTGTCAGGAAGTTTTTCCTAGTGTTTAGGTGGAATCCTTAACTTGCCATTTGAATCCATTGCTCCGTGTCCTAGTCTCCACAGCTGTAGAGAACAAACTTGCCCCCTGCTCTGTGTGACATCCTTTAAAATATTTAACCATGGCTATCATGTCCCTGCTCAGTCTTCTTTTCTCCAAGTTTTTTAAAAATCTGGAGCAACTTGGAAAAACTGCAAGTCACTGCTGTCTGCAAGGATGTTGCCCTGAAGACACCCAGATGTTTGATGCTTTACCATCCTTGTGGGAGGCTTCTCTCATGTCCCCGCATGAGGAGCTGGAGCTGACAGAGGAAGCTCAACACGCTCTCTCTGGATTCCAACCTCTGACTTATCAGTCAGCAGTCCTGCTGGCACAAGGGTTTAAACTTTTGAACCAAGTTGAACATACTTCCTCAGATTCCTCTCACATGTTCTGTTTTGAAGCCATGCATTGTTGTTACTGTATGTAAAACATAAATATCAGTTATATATTAACTGGGTGTACTTTCTGTGATTGTAATGCCTGTTGAGATGGTTAGAATGTTTTCCCAATTTTTAAACTACAACTACTATCATTCTTGATTCTCGGGCAATCTGGCTATCCTCTAGCACTGGAATCTCCTTATCTGGATGTCTTAGAAAATATGCTGAGGATGATCAAGCTAGAGCTCCTACATTGAAAAAAAGGGTCAGACTTGGTGGCCCATAGGGTTTCTTCCAAATTGATGGTTCCGTGAAGTCCAGCATGATAAACCCGGAGAATTCCAGTGCCATTCAATATATGTTATTCAGTACATGAATATTCGGAACACATATGGTGCATTGCTAGCAGAATTCACATTCAAACTAGTACTTCGTCAGCTTCAAGAACTTAAAGGTTTTCTTAAACCATTCTTGCATGCATTAATATGCATTTGGCACCTGCCTCATTATGCTAATGCCTTCAGCATGCCCGGATTACCCATAAGGCCAATGAGGCCATGGCCTAGGGGCGCAAGCCGAGGGAGGGGGCGCAGATCACAGACCAACCCCCCCCTGGTCTGCGCCCCTCTTTCCCCCTTTCCCATGCCCCTCCTCGCTCCTTCTCCCGGCAAAGTCTCTGCTCCGTCCCCTCTGTCTCTTGCGCACTCTCTCTCTCTCTCTCTCGTGCGCGCTCTCTCTCTCCCGCTCTCTCTCTCTCTCTAGCTTTCGCTCTCTCTCTCGTGCACACCTTTGGAGCGAGTTTGCACCCGCTGTGCTCTCCCCAAGCCTCCCGACTCCCAAGGAGACCTTCAGAGCACAGTGGAGCTTTCCAGCCGGTGGGAATGGGGACTTGGAGGTGGCGGGAGGTTGACTTAAAGGGGGCGTAATTACAAAGTGTGGCCTAGGGTGCAAAAAAGTGTTAATCCAAGCCTGGCCTTCAGAGACAATTCAAATGCTGAGAAGCAGTATTTTGTCATCTGTGGGGTTTTTTTTAAAATAACAAAATAGATTTGGGAAAGGCAATACATAAATAGGAATAATCCAGTAGTGCAAGGGATCGAAGTAGATGAGACATGGAAACTTCCAACCCATTTGCCATTTGTCTGATATACGCAGAAGATCATGTTGAGACCAAATTATATACAATTCCAATTACATATAAAGGAATATTCGGTGTACTTTGCTTCTTTCTAGTTAGTTTCAAGATGAGAGGCTCTTTGTTCGATATTATGGAGGTCAAAAGTTTAAGTTCATTTTGATTATATGGGTTCTGCCATCCGCAGGGTAAAGGGAGGCGTCTGTAACATGAAAATATGCTACTGCGAGTCTTTTAAGTACCAAGGAAGGAAAGGCAGGAGCATTCTAAAAGCTTCTTGTTGCCTAAATGAAATGGTAGTACATAAAGGACAAGCATCAAAGATTTAATTACTAGCTGAAAAAGAAAACATGTCCTGTCATTATGGCCAGTAAGAAGGACAGTAAAAATACCAACATTACTTATATTTTCATGAAGTTTGTCTAGTAATGAAATAGCTGAGAGACAAGTATTTTAGAGCCCAGAGGTCAGCATCAGTTGAACTGTAGTCATAATTAGCTCTCTGTTGACGCTGATCCGTAAATCTTGCTGTCTGACACATATATTAAAGGATAGCACAGTATACTTATTCTAAGGCAGTGTTTGCTTATTAAAAACACTGTATGGCTAGATGCAGTGGGAATATAATATAGTCCCTGCTTTTTATCATTACCGTATGTCCTTATTTTAAGAGAGTGATATACTTCCCTGGCCACAATGCACTGCTTTGGCCATTTTGCACATTATGTTCTGTGGGGGCCTTTGGTGGATTTGCCTGCAATACCAGCAGAGGTCAGGTCTGTCTCATCTTGATTTCTGTTGGATGTCTGTCCAAAAGGACTTAGACTTGCTGTCTTTGTCATACTTAGAATAATTGCACCGAAAGCAGTGGGGCTTAAGCAATTTTCTAAGTATGGATATGCTTTCATCCACCCCATATTCCATTTATGCTCTGGTTTTCCCAGTAACAATATCAGCACAGACCTTAACCTGGCATTTGTTGTATTTTGCTTTTGTTTCGAACTTTGTGGGTAGATGAGGGCAGGGTCAAGGAAAATGAAGCAGAAAGGAGCAACATTGGAAGAAAATACACATTATAAAATTGTCCAGAGCTCAGGTTTCTAATTACTAAATCTTATAAACTGTCACGAGTGTTTGCTGCAGTAAAGACTTTATAAGGACATACTGTGTAGATATTCCCTGTGTAAGTCAAGTTCGCAAGCTATACGTGACAAGACATATGCAGCAAAGATATGCAAAGCATGCGTGCAAAAGAATGAATCAGTGCGAAAATGCATTGGTGTATGAACTGAAATTATTTAATGATCAGATTGTCTTTATTATTCAGGGAAATTATCAAGAGATATTAATAAGGAATATATAATTATTTGCTTAACTTGGCCTTTTTTCTTTCTTTCTTTTTTCTGATTTAAATCATTTTTTCAACCATTGTTGTAAAGTAGCCCATGCTATATTTCACAACCACAAAAGTGGAACTGAAATCCTATATCCTAAATCCATAAAAGTTGGACTAAAATCCAGGTTTCGGCGGTGGCCAGGGGAGCATTCACACACTTAAAACTTGTGGACCAGCTGTGCCTGTACCTTTAGAAGCCAGACCTGGCCACGATGGTCCATGCTCTTGTTACATTCTAAATAAACTACTGCAACATGCTCTATGTGGGGCTGCCTCTGAATACTGTCCGGAAGCTCCAAGTAGTTCAATGGGTGGCAGCCAGATTTCTCACTAGAGCGGCATACAGGGAGCGTGCAACCCCCTGTTACTTCAGCTCCACTGGCTGCCAGTTTGCTACCGGGCTCAATTCAAAGTGCTGGCTTTGGCCTATAAAGCCCTAAACGGTTCTTGTCCAACTTGCCTGTCCGAACGTATCTCCCTTTATGAGCCAACTAGAGCTTTAAGATCTGCTAAGGGGGTCCTGCTCTCGGTCTCACCCCCTTTGCAAGTGTGACTGGTCTCCAGGAAAAAGTTAAGACCTGGCTTTGTACACAGGTGTTCAGGGAGGTAGGGTAATACGGAATTTGACCTCAATCTAGCAGTTTGAATAATGACTATAGGAAAACCAAAAAGTATAGAAACCATGACCTGGCACTTTGTATACTACGACTCTGCACTTTATGTGTTTTAATCTGTTTATATGTTTGAACTGATTATAATTTTGAAATGGTATGTTTATTGTTGTGTGTATGGTGCGACATTGAATTTTTGCCGTAGTTTGTAAGCCGCTCTGAGTCCCTTTCGGATGGAGAAAGGCAAGGTTTAAATATAGTAAGTAAATAAATAAATAAATACATTTCTAGTTAACTGAAAGTAAGAACCATCTAACTCAATAAGATGTCTTAGGCATGTATAGATTTCCACACTCAGTTTTTTAAAATTGTGTTAACTCTAGTCTCCATTTATATTTTGCATTCAGATATAAAAGTGTTTCGCGTTTATAATATCAATAACACTGTAGATCCTTAAAGATATCCTGTTCCATGGAAGACATTTTTATAGCAAACATAACAGTATAAATTGTATCATCTTGCCATTACCCTGCAGTGTGACCAAGTTTTAAAAATAGACACAATGCAGAATTCCTGTTAAATGACTTCTGTCTGTCACATAATAATAGTGGCAGCTATCCAAGATGCATCCTTTATACTAGCTGGAGTTTTCATCCAACAAAAACTATTCGAAATATAGCACTTACTGAGACATTTCAGGTGGCTGTATTTTTGTAATCTCCCTTTATTGCATGTCTTGTCAAAATTATTGCTGCGAAAGGAAAACCATTTTGACATCTGCCTGTTTTGAGTAACAGCGTTGGACTTCTTAAATGTTAAATGGAGAATAATCAATTTGTATTTTGGGTCAGTTTCTTTGGTGACTTGTATTAGTTGTATAACTTATATTTTTCCATAAAAAGCATGCCTTCCCCCAAGCTATAAGTGAACATTTTCTTACTCTTTGTTCTTGGAGGACTAATGTTGTTCATTTCTTTAAAATGTATTTCCCCCTGTTTTTTGTATCATGGAAACAAAACCTTGGATGTTAGTGAACCCTCTTGAAATGAATTGTTTCCACCACAGAAGTTACCACAGAGTCGCCCTGGTGGACCGAGATAATTCTTAGAGAAATATTCTCTCTAGGAATTTGCTAGGTCCTCCAAGGCAACTGTATGGTAGATTCCAGCAGTAGTATCGGATAGTTCAAGGGCCTAGAAAATTCCTAGGGAGGTCATATTTTGTGAGATGCAAATTGATGAAACTGCAGGTGCCAGTCACAGGTTCAGGGTTATACTATACAAGGCACTTACATCAATATTTAGTAGTCTCTCTTTCTGCTTTGTTCAAAAGAAAACAAGCTAGCCTTCCATATAGTACAATATATATGTATTTTCAGGGATTTCTTTAAACTAGAGTTCTATGACAGTTCTCTCGCTCATACACTGAATCCATTGTACATTTTAGAAATGTATCCTGTAATAATAGGACACATATGGTCATATTATTATGGACACCCAACTGTCGATGGAAGCGCAGATTGCCTGCGCTTGCAAGACAGCGTTCTACCATCTGCGGCAGGCGAAACGGCTGGCTCCTTACCTCTCCCGCAGCGACCTGGCCACGGTGATCCAAGCCACGGTCATCTCGAGGCTCGATTACTGTAATGCGCTGTACATTGGCCTACCCTTGTCGATGATCCGGAAACTTAAGCTGGTGCAGAACGCAGCAGCGCGCCTGCTGTCGGGAGCTCCAAGATCTGCGCATGTGACTCCACTCCTGCGTGCACTACACTGGCTTCCCATTGAATTCCGGATCTCCTTCAAGGTGTTAGTTCTAACTTTCAAGGCCTTATATGGCTTGGGGCCAGTGTACCTGAGGGAGCGTCTTACCCCATATAAACCCAGAAGATCACTGCGTTCAGAGGGGCTCAATCTACTAGAAGTCCCTAGTATTAAGATCTGTAGGCTGTCGAGCACCCGGCAGAGAGCATTTACAGTGGCCGCTCCGATCCTCTGGAATTCTCTACCGGAGGAGATACGAGCAATACGGGGCTTGCTGGCCTTCCGCAAGTCTGTGAAGACTTGGTTATATAGGCAGGCATTTGGTTCCAACTGATGCCTCCTATAGCTCGCCAGCGGCCATCATACCGTTTTGCCATGTATTGCCTGTACATTATTGCTGCCGGGTTGTTGTGGGGAGTGGGGCTTTTGGGTATTCGTTTTTATCTGTACTGATGTTTTACTGATTTTACTGATTTTACTGATTATGTTGTAAACCGCTCTGGGCTCCGGAGAGAGCGGTCTACCAAATCGAATTTATAAATAAATAAATAAATAAATAAATAAATAAATAAATAAATAAATAAATATCCTGTGTATTGATCATGGAGTAATTTATTTATTTCAAAAAATTACACAAAATATTTCAATGACAAACCAGAATCCCCAGGATTACCAAAAAGTGTAAACACTTCCAAAAAACAAAAAGCTTAATTCCATTACATAAAAACACAATAATTTGCGAATTTAAACCATCAAGCACTGCTTTATAGTTTGATGGCTTAAAAAACTAGGAAGCATATAATCCTGAGAAAAAAACATTTTCCCTGGTTCACCTAGTGTTTACTTTAAGACTTAAATTATATCCAAGCAGGTAGTAAATGAATTGCCCTCGGTAAATATTTCTTTAAGAAGGATTCTACTATCAAATACGCTTTTTTCCAGTTTTCTGTCTGCCTTAAATTATAACCATATTATAATATGTTATAGCTTAGCTGGATATATTTTGCTGATTTTATGCCCTGAAGCTTGGTTAGTAAATGTTAAAGTGGTAAACTTGAAAATAATTACACATTGGTTCTAGAAATGTGTGTCTAATATTTATAGGATTCTTTTGGATGGCAACTTTATAGAAGTTAAGAGCTACGTTCTGTTTTGGGCAGTAGTTTCCAACCTTTTTTAATACAAGGACCACTTTGACCAGGGACCACTCTCCAACATTAGTACCAAAAGGGTTACAAATTTGTTTTTGGTCAACTTTAGATTTAGTTTGGTTATTTGGGATGCTGATTCAGAAAATTGCATTGGGTAGACCACATCCGCTCTAGTTTCTGATACAGATAACATCCAGTAGCCACCATCTGCTCATCCACAGAAAACCATATTTAATAAGCCTCGGCACTAAAAGAGAGTTTCACAAGACCAGTAGCTCTTATTGCAGTGGTGTAGTAACGGTGAGGCAATGGACCATATTTTAGTTCTTTTGGACCACTGGCGGTCCACAGACCACAGATTGGGAAGTACTGGTTTAGAGGGAAAAAATCCACTTCCATAAGTATCAACAAAAATAAGTATTTGTTGGGGGGGAAATGATACTATAATCAAATATAATTCCTCATCAAGCGGCATAGTCTTACTTCATGGCCATTTGCCGCCCCAAATTCCTGTCCTACTGAATTCAGCTGATCTGAGGCATAGTAAAGCCCTTGGCAGAGGCCCAAGTGGAGAACAGTAGCCTTTCATTCTGTGTATTCTTCAAGTGAACTAATTCAGTTGCGTAAGATAAATAATACACTGTAGCATGATAAATTCCATTCGATTTATTGGTTGATGATGAAGTAGGCTATACTTTATAATGTCAAATAGAGGAAGCTTCTTCTCTCTGGATAAATGATGGGGCTGTATAAAATGTGCTTTCTTTAATCTTATAGGAGAAATAAATCCCATATTGCATTATCATGCTACAGTGTATTGAAATATCTGCATGTTGTTTCTGTAGACACAATACAAATAACATGACTGGTTATAGAAACAAGGGTTAGAAGAATGTTTATATGATGAGAATGTGTTTAGACAACTCCTTTCCAAGGAGAGTGTATAAATATATAACTTGTTTTCTTTAATACTGTAAATAGAAATATGATTCAATCACCAGTTTATATCTTCAGTGTTCCAAGCATCCAAAATATCAGGAATCTAATAAGGGAGTGTTGATGTGAACATAACTGGTTTACCACCTTGGAAGACATGGTGCCAAATCAATAAATAAGAATAGCTTCCAACTAGATAAAGTTTAGCTGAGAAGGAGCAAAGAATCTTTAAGCCATAAAGTAAAGAGATATGAATGGAAAATCACATTTGTGTCATATGTCGAGGTCCTAAATTCCTAAGAGTCAATTCCAGACGGGGTTAATAACCTCTTGGGCTGATCTTCCCCTTGGAAACTTCAGTTGTCTCAATGTGATTCCGCATAAAGGCAGTTTATGCAAAGGGAACAGTCAGTCAAACTTGGTTTGTTTCTCGAATTTTAACAACTCACTCTTGGCTTTGAATAAATGTTGGTGGCGCATAGGAATGATGCAGTTGACATTTGCTTCATTTCTGAGATACATGTTTTTGCGACGAGCTCTTTTTTATTCTAACTCCACCACCTGCAAAATATAAATATCTTTTTTTAATGAGACATGATGTAGAAATGATATATCTCTTTTTTATGATACATTATGTAGAAAGGCTATTTGTATGTGGGCCTGGGTTGGAAATAAATAAATTATACTGAAATAAATCCAGAAACTTAAATATGTATACAGTCATTTACTGCTATGGCATATTTTTTTTCAATCAATTAAATTAATCAATTGCCTTTATTTCAGTTAACAAACCTTAGGCAGATACTGAAAAATATAATACAGATAAAAGTCACATATAAAACACAATAAAGGTTATCAAATGTACACATATTAAAATCGCTGGCCTTAAAATTTATATCTTTTAGAAGCTAATAATACGTATCTAGGGCTGTGTAGTTTTCTACTATTTAGTGTACTACAGTTATGCATATTTTTTTCCTTGTCTGTAAGCGCCCTCTGCTGTTACTGCAGACACTTTGTTAAATAAGGGAATTTTAGCAGTATGCTATCTATTGCATTGACTTTTCCAAGAGCCAGCATGGTGTAGTTCTTTGAATGTTGGACTGTAATTCTAGAGACCAGGGTTTGAATTCAGCCACAGAAACCCACTAGGTGACATTGGGCAAATCATACTCTCTCCGCCTCAGAGGAAAACAAAAGCAAACCCCCTCTGAATAAAATATTTTTGATGCATAACAATAACAACAGAGTATTGTTGCTACTCTGCTTATTCAAATAGTTTATTATAAACACAAAATCATATTATGGGGGTGTTTTGTTTTTTTACAACAGTTGATCACATCAAAAGTATATCCAGCATCTATAAATGACTTTCAGACTACTAATTCTTTTAGTAATCCTTCTTGTTTCCCCTTCTAGGTCGAAAGCTAAGAGGAAAGGCTTTTTATTTTGTTAATGGAAAAGTATTTTGTGAAGAAGATTTCCTGGTGAGTTATTCATAGATTAAATTTTTAAGTGGGGTTTAGCACTAGATAGTATTTCAGAGAAAGGTGAGAATGACAGACACACTGACAGTATCAGGCTGTGTTTTCCACCATGTTGCTGGATTGCTTTTTTAAGCAAGCGAGATGCAATTAGCAGCCCTTCTCATCTGATGCCTTTGATTAAGCATTTTTGCAAGAGATATGATAATCCTAAATGAAACAAACGCTACTGAGGGCTTATTTTTTAGAACTGCAGCGTTGTGGTTTTTAATCTATGCTTATTTTGCAGATACAGCTGTGGAAGTAGATCCTAGGGGTTTATTTGCTTATGTAATCCAAATATATTAATAGGAAAATTAATATTTACCTCAATCTTGGCATTTATTTATGTGTTGTTTTATTAATATGTATTGGGATAATGCACATTTTTACTGAGTGTTCATATAGAATGTTGTAGATATAGAATGTTGCACCCGGAATGTGGCGCAGCTGGCTGGGTGTCAGCTGCATAAGATCTCTACTGACTAGAAGGTCATGAGTTCGAGGCCTGCCCGAACTCATGTGTAGCCTGTTGTTGACCTTTGCAACCTGAAAGACAGTTGCATCTGTCAAGTAGGAAATTAAGGTGCCACTTAGTGGGGAGGCTAAATTTAACTGATTTACGAGGCCATAAAAAAGATCTCCAGGAAACACGCTGAGGAATGAAGGAGTGCGAAAGCTCCCCCTGGTGGCCAGATGTCAAATTGCCTCTGTCTGTCTTGTGTGTTTGTGTGTCTAAATGTAATGTGTACATTGTAATCCGCCCTGAGTCCCTGCGGGGTGAGAAGGGCGGAATAGAAATAAAGTAAATAAATAAATAAATTGTAATTAACCTCATGCTAGCCATATACTTCTATTCTCATAATTGCAGGTGGGAGGTGAGGTAGAGAGAAGGTGGCTTGTATAGGGTCACGTAGTGCCTTTATGTTATGATGGGATTGTAACTGGGAACTTCACATCCCCTAACTTTCTAACCCCTACATTGTAATTGTACTGGCACTTATAAAATATCAAAGATGTGGAGAATTTATGGATTCCTATTCCTATTATCCCTTTCCATAGGCTATACTAGTATGAGCTCATAGCAACTGGAATCCCAAAAAATATCTTTAGAGCCAAAGTCTCCAAGTCCTATTTTAAAGGAAGGGGTAAACAAACAAACAAAACCACCATTTTCTCATCAGCATTGCAATCCCTTTTAGTGGACCTTAACATAATAACCACAATGTTTAGGATTTTACTTAGTATAATGTATAAGTTTGAAATAGTTTTTTCTTTGCCTTTTTTCAATACAGTATTCAGGTTTCCAGCAGTCAGCTGATAGATGTTTCATATGTGGACATTTAATCATGGATATGGTGAGTGACTTTAGTGTGTGCCACTACATACAGAGAAAGAGAGAAACCCCAACGATCAAGTATAACTTAAAGTTTTAGAAAAAACCCAATCTGTCTTCTCCATGGCACTGTCCAGTTGCCCTTGTGCAGCACAGGGAAAAGGAGCAGCCATCACTTTCTGGGCCTCCAGTGTAGATGGCGCTGGAGAAGCTTTAGTCTCTGATTGTGTCAAACAAGATACTGGACAATGTGAAATTGGGATATATATATTTTTAATATAACACTTTTACCCTATATTTTGGTAAAAGATAGCTCTCTAATAATGGTTCTACAGCAGTGTTTCCCAACCTTTGGCCCTCCAATTGTTTTATTTATTTATTTATTTATTTATTGTTTCGATTTGCTAAACTGCCCTTCCCAGGGCTCAGGGCGGTTTCCAACATGTGAAACACATAAAATTTAACATCGTAAAACACAACACATCATAAAAACATAAAACAATTCAATTACCATCACCTAAAATCACACGAATCAGGACAGCTGGTTCGTGACAAGAACAGTGGTAGCATGGCCAAGCGAGGATTGACTCGGGCATCGGTCAATCCCCAAATGCCTGCCTGAACAGCCAGGTCTTACAGGACCTACGGAAGGCCATCAGGTCCCGCAAGGCCCTCGTCTCGGCCGGCAACGAGTTCCACAGAACCGGGGCCGCCACCGAAAACGGCTGCTGGACTTCAATTCTCAGAAATCCCAGCCAGCTTACCAACTGTTAGGAGTTGTGGGAGCCAAAATCTAAAACACCTGGAGAACCAAAGATTGGGAACCACTGAACTAGAGTTCTAGACCTCTTGGCGGTGGTATAAAGGGCACTCTCTTCAATGATGATGATTCATGGCATCTGAATTTCTAATGATTTTTTAAAAATACATTATTTTAATTGCGTTAGTCTACGTGAAGTTTCTTAAAATGTCAATCTTATGTTTCCTTTAATTTAACTTCATTGGCCCTATCTACACTGTCGTATGATGCAGTATGAAACTGTCTACCCCTCATTTTCACATGTACTTGAAAGTGACCAAGCTTTGAATGCGATTTTCCTGCTTCTTGGCAGGGGGTTGGACTGGATGACCCACAATGTCTCTTCCAACTCTATGATTCTATGTTTCTATAAATGTATTACATACCCCATCAAAATTACAGTTTTTAAAGAGTGTTTCTGTTTCTTGCCATTTCCCATCTGTCATTATCAGCTTGATGATAGTACTCCGGGTGATTCTGCCTGTTTTGTTTTGGGTTTGTTTGTTTTGAAGCAGGCTACCATTTATAGAATATTTCACACACTTCCTACATTATAATTCTGGTATATTTCGTGCAACCCAGTCCATTTTACTTCTGTAATTTTTTTTTAAAAAGGAAATGCTCATTCATTAGTAATTTCTATCTCTTAATACAGATTTTGCAGGCTTTGGGGAAGTCATACCATCCTGGCTGCTTTCGTTGCGTCATCTGCAATGACTGCCTAGATGGAGTGCCATTCACTGTAGACAACGACAACAAAATCTACTGTGTCCGAGATTACCACAAGTAAGACGAAAATAGACTTAAAGAGAAATGTCGATGTTTCAACCTACAGAGATGCAACTATTAGTAGAATCTAAAATTAGTGGGAATGACATCAAATGCTCTAAGGGATTGGGAACCCCCCAGCGACTCGGTCGATGGACTAGTGGAGTACTGGAACACCAGTCTCTCCACGGCCCTAGACGAGATCGCCCCCAGGCGTTCTCTCCTTCCCCGTAGAAATCGCTCGCCATGGTATACAGAGGAGCTGCGGGCGATGAAACGGAGAAAGAGACAACTAGAGGACATGTGGCGGAGTCTCCGTGACGAAGCGTCGAAATCGGCTTATAAACCATTCAAGGAGGTTTATGAGCAAGCTATCAAGGAAGCGAAAAAGGCCCACTATTCTTCCTTGATAGAGTCAGCTAGTTCACGCCCAGCCCAACTATTTAAGGTAATTCGGTCTCTGACAACAATCCCAACTGTCCCAAAAGATAGGGGTTTGGCTCCAACGGCTGAGGTTTTCCAGAACTTTTTCGCTGACAAGATTTCGACCCTCCGCCGGGACATTCCTGCCACTCTTGATACAGTTAGTGAACTCGAGACTCCGCCGCCACTCGGTGGGCCCACCTTCACCAGTTTCCAACTGCTGGACGCAGCAGCTGTCGATAGGTTACTGGCTGCAGCTAGACCAACTACTTGCTCCCTCGACCCGTGGCCCTCCTGGCTTGTTAGATCTTGCCGGGAGGGACTACGCGGCCCCCTGGGCACGATCTTAAATAGCTCCCTTGAGCAAGGAGTCTTCCCAGGGGGATTAAAAGAGGCTATGGTAAAACCGCTGCTGAAAAAGCTGAACCTAGACCCTTCGGCTCCTCCAATTACAGGCCTGTTTCCAACTTGCCTTCCTAGGCAAAGTAATGAGAGGGCAGCAGCGGATCAGCTGCAGCGGTTCCTAGACGACACAGCTGGACTTGATCCCTTCCAGTCCGGCTTCCGTATTGGGCATGGGATGGAGACCGTGCTTGTCGCCATTACAGACCAACTTCGCCGCCAGCTGGACCAGGGTGGATCAGCACTGCTTGTCTTGTTAGATCTGACAGCAGCGTTTGATACTGTAGATCATGCATTATTGAACCACCGTTTAGCCGCTTCTGGGGTTGGGGGGACTGCCCTTAAATGGGTGGCCTCCTTCCTCTGGGACCGGGGACAACGTGTGGAGGGGGGCGGGAGGTCTCCGGGAGACTCCCACTTGACTGTAGGGTCCCCCAGGGGCCATCCTCTCCCCTTATTATTCAATGTTTACATGCCCCCTGGCCCAGCTGGCCCGTGACTTTGGTCTGGAGTGTCATCAGTACGCTGATGACACCCAGCTTCTGCTGAGAATGGACGGCAGGTCGGACTCCGTACCCGATTGTTTCCATCTATGCCTCGAAGCCGTGACTGGTTGGCTGCGTGCCAGCCGGCTGAAGGTGAACCCATCGAAGACGGAGATCCTGTGGCCTGGTCGGCCTGGGCTGGGTGGGTGCCGGTTGCCTACCCTGGACGGCGAGCGGCTTAACCCATCGCCGTCAGTTAAGAGCTTGGGGGTTGTGTTGGACTCCTTGCTGACCATGGAGGCCCAGGTCTCTGCGGTCAGCAGGACGTCATTTTATCACCTCCGACAGGCTAGGCGACTGGCACCCTACCTGTCCAGGGATGACCTGGCCACGGTAATCCAAGCGACGGTCATCTCGAGACTAGACTACTGTAATGGCCTCTACGTTGGCCTTCCCTTGTCGACAATCCGGAAACTCAAGCTAGTGCAGAACGCCGCGGCTCGCTTGCTAGCAGGAGTGCCGGCGAGAGAGCATATTACACCTATTCTCCGGCAACTGCACTGGCTTTCTATTGAGTACCGAATTGCCTTCAAGGTGTTGGTTTTGACCTTTAAGGCCTTGCACGGCCTAGGGCCTGCGTACCTGAAGGACCGCCTTACCCCGTACTCTCCCCCGAGATCACTGTGCTCAGATGAGCAAAATCTGTTATTAATTCCATCAGTCCGCTCCTGCCACCTGTTGACGACCAGACAAAGGTCTTTTTCTGTGGCGGCACCAGTGCTCTGGAATGCCCTCCCGGACAGCACCCGAGCCATCTCGGAACTGGGCCCGTTCCGGAGGACGTGCAAGACGGCCCTCTTCGGGCTGGCCTTTAATTAGGCACACTGGTTTAATGAACTATGATATATGTCCTCTTAACCCGTGTCTTGATGATGTAACCTGTTTTTAAATGTGGTTTTATGTTTTTATGTTTTTATCAATTGTAGGGCCACATGTTGATATGTCACAACATGCCGCCCATGTATTTTTGCTGTGATCCGCCCCGAGCCTGCTGGGAGGAGCGGAATATAGAAGTGAATAATAATAATAATAAAGAAAATGGGCATATGGTCAGTTGACTAATGCTGGTTATATGGAGGACTGTTAATATATTAAGAACTTCCTTTCTCTCTTTATGAGTTTGTCTTCACTCCTGGAAGAGTTATCATGGGGGAAAGGTGTATTAAGGTGTATTAAACGAAGCTTTATCACCACTCCTTGTTTCCAGAACAATCCAATTTTTTCAAAATTCAATGATCACAGAGACAGAAAATGAGGTGAAATCTTCTGAGTAGGGGCACAGACAGTAAAAAAAACCACAGCAGCATTAACCCTTCCTTATGCTACCCAAAGCTTAAAAAGATATATATTTGGCTGGAGATACAGTTAAAAATGTACCTGTTCCGACTTACATACAAATTCAACTTGAGAACAGATGTACTGAATTTATCTTGTTCGTTACCTGGGGATTGACTGTAGTCTAAAATCTGATAAATTAAAACTAGATGTAGTTTGAGATAATTGCTATTTTTTCACACCTGCAAAGGCAATGATGTTAGACACCATCTCCTAGCAGATCCAGCCAGTAGATGTGGGTGATGGAAATCAAAGCATACTGAGGGTGAGAACTTGCCACTCCTGCAAGGGCACATAATATGCCAGGCAAAAAATGGTGTGTATTGTAAGCCTAATCTCAGACAGTTTGCATAATCTATATATATAAAAAGAGATGGTCCGGTTTTGACGCTCATGCACGGGAAAACTATAGGCCCCCAACCACAAAACCCACCCAACACATTCCCCCAGACCAGGGGGTACAATCGTGGCACAAAAAAACCCACCTCCCTACCTTTCAACCCCCCCAAAAAACGGCCCCCAGAAACCACCCATGGCATGCCGTTCTGCAGTGGCCGCGAGCGCAGGAGAGAGGGAGAGCAATCGCGCAGGCGCACTCAGCCCCCCCCCCCAACCTACGAACCCATCCCGTCACCCTCTCTCCTCACTCACCGGGACCTTCGCAGCCACACCGGTGGCGCCCTAACCGCCTCCTCCGCTACCTTCTCGGCCTCCTCCGTCGCCTTCCAGGGGCTTACGGACCCGCGCGCCGCTCCTCTGCCCGGGTGCTCCGGCCGGTGTTGTCGCCCCCTCCTCCTCGGCCTCCTCGCCCGTCTCCCTGCCGTTCCCGGCCCCAGCCCGCTCGGGCGCCACCGGGACCACCTGGGAAGTGAGCGAGAAGGCCGCGGAAGAGCCGGCCACAACACCGCCCACCCCACCCGGGTCCAGCCGCGGCCCCCAGGTCCGGCAGCCCCTCGAGGACGCTGGAGGACGCCTAAGTGCCAGCGCAGGAGGCAGGAACGCGGGCGCCCGCCGTCCCTGTCCCGGAGCAGCTCTGGGCGCCAGACACTTCCCAGAAACCTCCGCGGCGGGAGTAGCCGTGCGGGGCCTTCTGGGAAGCGTAGTACCGTGGAGGACTTCTCCCCAGGAGAGACGGGACTTCGAGAGAGAGGGTGAGTGATAGAGAGAGAGTGAGAAAGAGAGAGGGGGGGAGTGAGAGAGTGAGTGAGAGGGGGGAGTGATAGAGAGAGAGAGAAAGAGGGGGGGAGTGAGAGGGGGAGTGAGAGAGTGAGAGAGGAGGGAGTGAGAGGGGGAGGGAGAGAGAGGGGGAAGGAGGGAGACAGAGGGGGAATGAGAGAGTGAGAGAGGGGGGAGTGAGGGAGAGAGGGCGGGAGTGAGAGAGAGGGGGAGTGAGAGAGAGAGGGAGGGAGGAAGGGAGTGATAGATAGGGATAGAGAGAGAGTGAGTGGTAGATAGAGAGAGATTGGGTGATACACACAAAGTGAGTACAGAGAGATAGAGAGACACAGAGAGAGCGAGTGATAGAGAGAGAGTGATGGAGAATAATATACAGAGAGAGAGACAGTGATAGATAAGGATAGGGATAGAGAGAGAGAGAGAGACAGACAGACAGACACAGGAAGTTATAGAGAGATAGATAGATAGATAGGGATAGAGAGAGAGAGAGAGAGACAGACAGAGAGAGAGAGACATGGCAGAGCAACGCGTGCCGTGTTCAGCTAGTGCCACTTTTAAATATGCTCTTCGGGTACTGTTATGTCTATTGCCACTCTTAAGTGAAGGGAGAAACAAGAAAAGCAAGGAGATAATTTATAGTCTGACTTGGTGCTTGCTGTGCTAATCCACATATAGCTATTATTAAATATGTGATCTTGCATCTTTAGTCTGAAGTCAAAAAAATCCTCATTTAATCTCAAATGCTACCTCAATCCTTTATCATTATTCTGCTCTTTTAGACCAGACTTCTCAATGCCTTTTTGAGGGGGGAGGGGTACATTGAGCAGGAGTTGTTTAAACTTATTTTCTTCATTTTGCTAACTCTGTAACTTCTTATTTTAATAAAGAGTTCTAGCTCCAAAATGTGCAGCTTGTGGTCTTCCCATTCTTCCAAGCGAGGTGCGTAATTATATTTCTATCCGTTCCATTTTGAAAAATGCTAGAACCTCTACTTATTTCCTGTATTATTGTATTTACATGTTACAATTACTATGTCCTGCAATGTCCTAATCCAACTAAAAGTAACCAAGAGAAGTTTGTAATTAAAGTCATGAATTTGAAATAATGAAAATATGACAGTTTGATTGAGGCAGTCGGTTCAATGGACGCTTCTGATGCATCTAACTAAATGTGTTTCAAGATATGACAATATCCTTTTCTTCTTCTTATACTCTCTGGCTCATACCTATTAGCCATTCTGTGTCTATGCAAAGGTTTTAGAAACTTCTAGAGCTCCACTTTGGTGGTAGCCTCCCAGAACTGCTGTATTCCTGCTGAAAACTAGTTCCTTTTCATCTGCCATCATGGAAAACTCATTACAGACTCATAGCATTTTGGCATTTTGGTCAGTTTGTCTTCTGTCTCTTGGGATATATAGTCCAAAAGAGTTTCTTCACAGGTAGAGCATTCCAAAAGTTTCAATTTTTAGACATGCATCATTTTGCAACACAGTACTAGCAAGCTGAAAGTTAAACCAACCCCTTATTAGAGATATGGACACATACATTAATTGTAATAACTAAAACTATGGGGACACAACATGTCTCATGAAAACCTTCCATTTTTATTTTTAAATATATGTTATCTTTTTTGACATGTTATATATTAATTATTATTAAAATAATAATAAATAATATATTATCTATTGTTTCTTTCACATAGACTCAGGCTTCTTGTTACGTTCATGTAACAGGCCTACACACTTCAGTCAACACACTAATGTGTTACAACATACTGCTTTGGAAAGCTTTGTTCTAGACTATGAAGCTAAAAAATGGCATTCTGACTATCACTCATTGTTTTCTCTGCCTGTGCGAGAGCCATGAAGTTGACTCAATGCTTGTATTGCCAGACTTTTACATGGCAGGCAAGATGTAACATAGCTTTCTGTCTATATAAAGGTCTTTAGTGGGAAGGGGCCCTCTCGACTGTGGTCCCTACAGTTCAAAAGAAGCCATTTCAGTCAGCTTCCATAGCTATTTGCTTTTGCCCATCTGAAGACAGTGAGTCATGGAGTGTGAAGGATAGCTTGTCTATCTGTAACTGGTTCTGAGAGTGGTCGTCTATGAACTTGAACTGGGTTTCAGTAGAAATGCGTGGTTTATTTGTATGTGGGTGAAGATTTTCGCACAGACCCATAATGACCAATAGGTGTGAGTTCATAGTTGATCATGCAAAGAACAAATTATAGCTAGGCAAATGGATTCTTGTTTTTGTAAGGATCTAAAGACCTGGATGTTCCGCTGTGCGTTTGACTAAACAATCCCCTTGACAATTGGCCCTAGCTAAGACTCAAAAATTTTGGCCACGCACTTTACTATTGTTATATTGAAAGTTAGAATGTTCTTTCCTATATTGCCTTTATCCTAATTGTTGCTATACTATCTATGCACTTTACTTATTAGCACTATCCTCTGAATTGTATGCACCAGCTCACCCATCTATATCGAGACTTGAATTACGCTATTGTTGGTTTTGATGCTTGTGTTATTTTGTTATAACAATTTGTTATAATTGTTGTTTTATGTTATCAATCAAATTTTATTGCATTAGCCGCAAAGCCATATCAAACAGAATAAACCATGTAAAAGAGATATTTAGTTTTATGTTATTTTAATTGATGTTATGCATTTTAATATGTTATGTTTTTTAACTCTGTTGATTGGACTTGGCCCTGTGTAAGACACCCCGAGTCCCTTCAGGGAGATGGAGGCAGGGTATAAAAATAAAATAGTTATCATTGTTATTGGCTTTGTGGCAGTGAGAGGTTCATTAAGTTCATTAAATTTTGATTAACTAATTCCAGTGCTTTTTGCATATGAAGTTGTTATTAATAATGTGATTTTTCCTGAAGAAAACATTGGAATGCGTAGGGGTTTTCCTCCCTCATTTTCCCTCCCACTTCCTGATTTCAGTCAGTGACAGTCAGGAATGTTTAAAGGCAAACATAACATTTGTTTCTGTGCTTGTAGCCTCTAGCCATTTACTTTCAGATTTGAGGAGGGAGGCTGCAGGAGCTTTACATGAATGTGGTTGGCTCGCGTTTTTTTTTTTTGCAATGACAAAATACTTATTCATTCACTCATTCATTCATTCACATACTGTATGTACTTTTTTCCTCAATAATTAAACATGTTTTGCCTTGCATACAAGTGGATGGCAGTGACGGATCCACCTTGACCTTCCAAGAGGAGCAGGCAGCGAGGGACCTCTTTTCCTTGTTCCAACCAAACAAGCGCAGGAGATGGTGGGACAGAGAAAAGGGCCTCTATGGCAGTGTTTCCCAACCAGTGTGCCGGGGCACACTAGTGTGCCATGAGCGATCATCAGGTGTGCCGTGGGAAATTGGAACCTCCAGGAAAGGGGAGAGAGTCTAGTGTGTTGAAATACAAAAACCCTAAGAAACCTACCTTGATAAAGGCACAAAATTACAAACACATTGGGAAGGCCCACCTCCTTTCCCCAAGTAGATGGTGGGACAGAGAAAAGGGCCTCTAGTAGAGACCTCCTCTTGCCTCCTGGGGGTTCTGTGTGGGAAGTTTGGCCCAGTTCTATCATTGGTGGGGTTCAGAATGCTCTGTGATTGTAGGGGAACTATAAATCCCAGCAACTACAACTCCCAAATGTCAAGGTCTATTTCCCCTGAACTCCATCTGCGTTCATATTTGGGCATATTGAGTATTCATGGCAAGTTTGGTCCTGATCCAACATTGTTTGAGTCCACAGTGCTCTCTGGATATAGGTGAACTACAACTCCAAACTCTTATCGCATTTTCTCTTAGTTATGGGAGTTCTGTGTGGGAAGTTTGTGTCTTTCTGCCATTCCTGCCAGGATATCTATGTTGAGTTCATCGAAACAGGCCCAGGTTTCACACTGAGTGTATAAATACATTTTAAAAACATATTAACTATATGTATTACTGTGTTAGAGTGTCATTTTGTTTGGTGGTGTGCCCCAGGATTTTGCAAATGTAAAAAGTGTGCCGCGGCTCAAAAAAGGTTGGGAAACACTGGTCTATGGGACCCAAAAAGAGATATATTGTTTCATATATACTGGACTCAAGCCATATAAGGCTTTATTCTTCATTGACAAATTAACACCCCCCCCCCCTAAAAAAAACCCCTTATTTCCTTTTTCAGAAGTTCATCACTTTTCTGTCTTTCCTCCATGACCACCTGCTCAGGACTGAGTGCTAGTTCAGCATCAGTTTGCTAGAGGAAAGATTCAGGCAGTCCAGAACAGTTCTGAATTGGATCCCCCAGTGGCGCAATGGGTTAAACCCTTGTGCCGGCAGGATTTAAGACCAACAGGTCGGAAGTTTGAATCTGGGGAGAGTGTGGATGAGCTCCCCCTGTCCACTCCAGCTCCCCATGCAGGGACATGAGAAAAGCCTCCCACAGGATGGTAAAACATCAAAAACATCTGGGCATGCCCTGGTCAACGTCCTTGCAGATGGCCAATTCTCTCACATCAGAAGCAACTTGCAGTTTCGCGAATTGCTCCTGACACGAAAAAAAGTTGTGAATTAGCCCTGTTCTGTCCATCCCTCTGTCCTTTTAAAACCTTTCGTTTGTTTTTTCTTTCTTTCCTTAACAGGGTTCTGATGAGACTATCCGTGTTGTTTCAATGGACAAGGATTACCACGTGGAGTGTTATCGCTGTGAGGTAAATCAGCCTGTTTAGCAAGTTTTTCAAATGCTGCTTTGTTTCCAGTACATGTTTGTTTTTAATAGCTGTTTTATATACCTGCATACCTGGGGTTGCATAAAAATTTCTCAAGCAGAAAGGGGTCGCAAGTGGAAAAAGTGGGGGAAAAAACACTGGCCTAGAATTTTTGAAATTCCCCCAAAGAGTTGTTTCTGGACACAGTGCACCTATAGAAAAATACATACCATATTTAACCAAATCTAAGGCACTATCCATTTTGCAACTTCAGTTTGGGGATGGGAAAAAATAGAATTTCCTCTGCATTCACAATACCTTGTTTTTGTCCCAAATTGGCTTTGTAGTGCAATCTTTCCTATGGGGCGATGATTGAGTATAAAGAAATCCAAAACTCATTGCCTGTGTAAGTCTATTTTTTCTAGCTCTTTGGGTTGATTGGGGAGGCAGAAGCAGCAAATAGTGTATAGCTCAGCCATATTGGTAAACAGCCTTCTGGCAAAAACCAAGGACAAAATGGTGGGAGCCTGGCAGAGCTGTTTGGGGTTGGGGTCCTTCCTCCTCCACTTCCTCTGTCAGAGGTAATGCAATTTTTAAACTCATCCTCCAAACCCAGCATATGTGCCATTGAATCTAAAGCTCGTACCAATTTTGAAGTCCTTTAAATGGAAAAGTACACCTTAGTTTCTATATTTATTGTGTCAGAAGCGAGTTAAGGGTACAGTTAAATGTATTTAAGAACATAAACAAAGTTTAAAAACTTGGCATTATGCTAACTGTCCTTTGACCAGAAGCTGGCCACTTGGGAGTGCCTCTGGTGACGCTGTGAGATCCTCCATTGTGCATGTGGCAGGGCTCAGATTGTATTGTAGGAGGTAGTCTGTGGTTTGCTCTTCTCCGCACTTGCATGTCGTGGATTCCACTTTCTAGCCCCATTTCTTTAGGTTAGCTCTGCATCTCGTGGTTCCAGAGCGCAGCCTGTTCAGTGCCTTCCAGGTCACCCAATCTGTGTGCCCAGGAGGAGTTTCTCATTTGGTTTCGGACACTGATTGTGGTGTTGGGTTTTAGCCTTCCACTTCTGGATTCCAGTTTGGTGAGGTGTTCCTGGGAGCATCTCTGTCGGTCTTGGGAAGCTGTTTCTTGATTTAAGGCATTGTCATGCTGGCTGATATCTGAACAGAGGATGGGCCAGAGATGTCACTGACTTGGTCCTTTCATTATTGACTGGTACTTCCCAACTTAGATATGGTATTATTATTCTAGAACTCTATATCACACAAGGACAGATTTCTGATATTAAGAATAATCAATTTCTGCTCATCGAATGTATATACCCCCAAAGGCAGTTTGCACAAAGCTAATTTTTGTTGGCAAATGTCTCACCACTGACTGAATACTCAGCAAGATGTATAAGATAGGGACAGTGGCTGGTTGTGATGGTAACACTAGCTGTTTTTGTTACATTGATGAGCCAGCTATGGGGAAAAATGATTTTCACAGAAAAAAACCCAATTTTCATGTGAACAATGTTATCAACAAATGTTTGGCTTCCTCTCCACTACCGCAGTTAGGAACACGAAGAATCAGTCTTTTTAGAAATAATTGTACCACTTAAATAAGGATTGTGTTAGCTGTGTCTGGAAAGGCTCTTGTATGGAAATGTTTTGTGTGATGCTTATGACGACTATTTGTGCCAGTAAAAGTTTTCAGTAATACATAAAAAGTTTTCAGTAATACATAAAAAAACTTCAGAAATATATAAAAGTTTTATGTATTTCTCCACCTGGTTTGAAGAAGAGGATAAAATAAAGAGGTGATCTGTCTTCTCCTGAATCCTTTCAAAATGACACTTCAATAGGAAATTGAAGCAAAGTACTTACTAAATGGCTTCTTATTACAGAATGTGTGTACTGATAACATAGTTATATGTCTAATATAGTAGCCTATACCAACTGATCACTTTTCTGTATATTTTATGTAATAACCATTTCTATGTACAGTAGGGTGACATCTCAGATGTACTACATATCTCTGCTCAGTTTTTCCTAAATCTACTTCTCTCTTACATAGGACTGTGGCATGGAGCTCAATGATGAAGATGGGCATCGCTGTTTCCCCCTGGATGAACATTTGCTGTGCCATTGTTGCCACCTGAAGCACATAGAGAAAAGCTCGGCTCCTGTAGCTTCATACCGGCATCATTATTAGTCCTCATTGCCCAGATTCCTAGGAGGCTGCCAAAGGGACACAGCTATTCCTCTTAGGTGCCTTTTTGCCTCAGTTGGAAATTTGCAATAAGAGGACAGTAGAAAAAAGCCTCAACTTGCCCCATGCATTGTATGCAGCGGAATTCTACACAAAGATGTTTTGCAGTTTTATCCAGAGCTATTTGTGGTTTATGTATTTCTCCACCTGGTTTGAAGAAGAGGATAAAATAAAGAGGTGATCTATCTTCTCCTGAATACTTTCAAAAGGACACTTCAATAGGAAATTGAAGCAAAGTACTTACTAAATGGCTTCTTGTTACAGAATGTGTGTACTGATAACATAGTTATATGTCTAATATAGTAGCCTATACCTCACCAGCTGCTCTATTCAGTGAATTCTATTCTGTTTTGTGCTACATAAATCTACTGTTCCAACCCTGTTGCGGGAATATGGGTGTTCTTTTTAGTGAGCGTGATTACTGAAATATAACACTATGCAACACCATTTTTGTTCCTAGGTTATAAATGTTATTTCCTAATTGGTTCTATCATAAAAACATGGACATGGTTTATTAAACTGCAGAAACTTTGGTTTTGTGGGACATCCTACAGCACATTTTGCTATAGTTTTTCAATTATCTCATAAGTCTCTCAACCAATTCAACATAATTTGTGGCAGCCACAAAAATGAAGTTTATGGAGTATAACAACAACTTTCCAAGTATATACCATGCAATTAAACAGGAAATAACACTTTCAAACCAGGACATTTTTCAAATTTTGTTACATAGTGTAATTGTACCCCCTTTTTTACATTGTAGGAAAGTTTTCCTTTGATGCGCTACCTTTGTTCTGAAAATGGCACTGAAAACCTATGTCTAGATAAGATGCTGATAGAAATCAAGTTTTCCTTCTCTATTTGGAAGGCAATCATACTCAATCATGACTAATCGCCTATGATGAATGTATAGGTATCAGTGATGATGCGAAACAGCAGCCTGAATAATTTAGGAGTGTACATTAAGATGATTTCTACAGCTTGATACTCTTTCCTAATTCTGCTTGTTTTGAGAGGTTGGAACAACTTAAGTTCACTGTGAGGATTTGTTTTATATATAGCTTTGGGGTCTGTTCCACAAGTACAGTGTGTATAGACTGAAAAACAATTCATTTCCAGGACATGATCTTTAAGGAAAAAAATAAAATACCTATTATTGAGAAAGATAACAATTGTGCCTTATAAACTCTGCAGTTAAGCGTGTATTTAATAAATATGGTGTGGCCTTTAGAATATTTGTGTACTTTTGGATACTAATACTTGGGATGAACTGAAACAGATCAATGTTAATTTAAAAATTATTTGTCCCAGAGGTTTATCAACTGATTGTTTTAAATGCAGCCAAAGCTGCTTTGGATGTCAATAAAGTCATTCTGTGTCTGTTCTGAGGTGTGTGCTGGATTTTTGAGAGGCTCTTATGAACTATCTTTAAATGGCTCCACAACAAAAACTTAGGATGGTCCATGTTGCATCTGGTCCAACATTTGCTTCACACAGTGAGTGAACAGCGTGAGTTGCCCATTGAGCAGAAAATGAATCCTGCCAAACCATTTTAATGACATTTCTCAGCAATTAGTATAGAGACATATTGCCATGAATATTGTTAATAACATAGTAGCATCTTGAGAAATATCCAATGACTACGCCATTCTCATTTTATTTAATCCCCTTTTAAACCCACCCAAATTGGGAACTGTAATTCCAATGAAATAACCTTTTGCCCTTAGCTTAGCTGATAGCCATTAGCTTAGAATTTATTATTTATTTAAAACTTTTATATCCTGATCTTCTCACCTCCGTAGAGGGAGTCAGACTGGCTTACAGCAAGGATTCAATGCTACTAATACAAATTAAAACATCCTACAATACAAGATTAAAATACATATAGGTAAAATACATATAAGCCAGTCGGCAAACTAAAATCATGCTCAACTCAGTCCGCATATGTAGTCACTCACTTTGGTCTGTAACCAGTCCCAGCCATTATTCTGGGAATGCTTTGTCCCATAGCCAGGATTTCACTAGCCTCCTGAAGGTCAAGGGGGAGGGGGCAGATCTGATCTCGCTTGGGAGAGCGTTCCATAGCCGAAGGGCCACCACAGAGAAAGCCCTGTCTCTCGTTCCCACCAGACGTGCTTGCAAAGGTGGCAGGGCCAAGGGCAGGGCCTCTCCGGATGATCTTCGCACCCTTGATGGTTCATAGGGGAGAATACATTCTGACAGGTAAACTGGGCCGGAATCGTATAGGGATTTATAGGTTAAAACCAGCACTTTGAATTGTGTTCGGAAGCTAATTGGCAGCCAGTGGAGCTGGTGCAGCAAAGGAGTTGTGCACTCCCTGTACCCAGCTCCCGTCAGTAGTCTGGCTGCCGATCACTAGACTAACTGCAGCTTCCAGGCAGTCTTCAGAGGCATCCCCACGTAGAGAGCGTTGCAGTAGTCTATTCGGGATGTAACCAGAGCGTGGACCACCATGGCCAAGTCAGACTTCCCAAGGTACGGGCGCAGCTGGCGCACAAGCTTCAACTGCAAAAGCTCCCCTGGCCACCACTGAGACACCGCAAAGATAAATGTTTTGTGCACAGATTTTCACTTGCTTATTTATGCTGAATGGTTGCTTTACAAATGTAAGGAAAAAAATTGTGTGTGGATGTGGTGCACAAGGAGGAATACAGTAATTCGTTCACACAAGTTGAGCAGCAAGAGAAAGCATGGCTTCAAGATTCTTCTGCTATTCAATTGGCACAAAAACGTTGGGTAGTATTCAATTCAATAGCCTGCTCAACATTGAATTTTGAGCTGCTAGTTGAAAGTGACACTCTTGACTCCATCAACAGTTTGCCAATTTTTGAGTGTTACTTTCAAATACGGCATCTGATCTTTCAGAAAGAAACAGAGTGCTTTCAAGTGTCTTATCAACAGCACTGTCTCAATGCTAATGGCTGCTGTAAGGAAAACACGGACATATATTAATCCAGGCACCATGAGCAAGGGAGTTGTGCACTCCCTGTATTTTCTGTCTGTAAACATTTTTTTTAATTCCATATTTCTATTGGTATAGGGACTCAAGGCAGTTACAACCAATACAAGTCAATGTTAATCCCAATCACGGCACCTTTAAAAGCACAACCGTCATCCGTTTATATATGCCTGATGGCAGAAAAAATATTACCTATCAATGAAAGAGGAAGTCTATTTGATCACCTGGAGAGGGCCTAACAGGCTTATGTTAGATATGGTCCTTCAAATAACCTGGACCAAAGCCATATAGAGCTTTAGGGGCCAAAACCAGCTTTTTGAATTGTGCCTGGAAACAAACTGGAGCTAACCAATGGAGCTGTTGCCAAAAGGGAGTTGTGTGCTCCCTGTAGCCAGCCCCAGTTAGCATTGTGGCTGCCTTTCTTGGACCAACAGAAGTTTCTGGCAATTTTCAAGACAGCCCAACGTATAGCACATTACAGCAAACATGTCTGATTTTCTTACAGAACTTTATACACAGTGGACTAAAAAGCAGTGCATGAAACACCATAAGTAATCCTCGTCTCTTCCACCTTATATCCCTGCCTAGAAAGCTGCTTAATCCTTTGCAAAACATTAGAAAGAAAATGTTGGAAGTAACAGTCTCCAATGTCCTTGTGTGTATTCCGGATGCAGTCACCACTTGTGGATTGGTTCTTTTTTATTGCGTTCCATAAATGAAAGGAAACAGACAAGCAGAACCAAGAGATATTGGTGCAGACAGGCAAAAATCCCAGAAACTTCACCGAGCCATGCTCTCCATATGTTCCATGTGATTTGCTCTCATGCAAACAATCCTTGCTTTTAGGACAGTGGTTCTCAACCTGTGAGTCCCCAACTGTTTTGGCCTACAACTCTCAGAAATCCCAGCCAGTTTACCAAGATTTGTGGGAGTCGAAGGCCAAAACATCTGGGGATCTACAGGTTGAGAACCACTGTTTTAGGAGAACCCAAAATGTTACACTTGTATTTTAAACTAGTTTATTTAATCCATTGGAAGCTAACATGGGATGAGATATTCCATATTTTACTTTAAAATATTATAAACTGCATCCTGATTTCTTTTTGGCATATTCTGTATCCTGAAGACATTTAAGCTTTACTTTATCTCAGCCCCACATCTTAAGCCAGGGGTACAAAATCCATGCCCCCAAAGCCCTTTAACAGAGCTGGATATGAGCTCTCAACCCTCACAATAGATTTCATATGTGAACTGATCTACATGGGAGTTACATGCAGCCCTGGGCACTGAAAACACCCTCATCTATGCATATAGTATTGTTTATGCACTTATGCGCGAAATCAAATGCATTTGGCTATTAAGCCATTATGAGGTAAAATGATGCTTGCAGTATTGACTATTTTAATGCCGTCTGATGTCTAGGCTGCTCTCTCCTGTTATTTTCAGAGCATCTGGAGGGCAAGGAGGGCATCGCTATTCAAAGCAGTGGTCTGAGCTGTTCCTGGCTCGTTCATGGAGTTTCCGGGAAAGCAACAATTGCAGCCAGTGGACACAAAAGTGGCCCTAGGAAAAACAACCTGCCAGTCTGATACATCAGATAGAACTTCTCAAGCCAATACGGGTCATCAAAATAATAGGGATGCCAAGAGTACTTTATTTTTTGGTCCAATGATTTAAATGAGACTTGTGCATTGTGAATAATGCAATCCAATGTCATTAAATCTATTACCAGCCCTAAATGAACAATATTTTACAGCTGTTATTTTACATCCAGTTCTTAATCATACTCTGCTTTAGAAAATAAAACAACACAAATCTCACACTGGTCTTTGTTTTTTAGCATTGAAACACAAAACATAGAAAAGTTTTAGAAAAGACTGAAGGTTTATTATTGTTTAGGTACATTGCATGTGGACTTAGAAATCCAGCCCCTTTGTAAAGCACTGGAGTACAGACAACCTTCAACCCCTCCTCAAGCCGACACATTTTATTTCTATCGTAGCTATGCCACCTGGCCCAGTTTTCTTCTTTGCTGCACACAGTTCTTAATCGGAAGTGCACCAAGAAGGAACAAGGAGTAGTCATTTTTAGAAGCCGTCAAACAATGAAATCATACATTTAATGCAAAGCCTTCATACATAATCCACACACCTGAGTGGTGGAGGATGTGGATTTTATTTTATTTTAATATTGGGTTTGAATGCCACACAGTTCTTTCCACTACGTCATCTAAAAAGCAAACAGGAGCTGTGCAGATTACAAACGAGTGAGAAGATAATATTTAAACAAACCCAAAGAGGCCTTCAATTGTTGTTTGCAAACGAGCGGTTGTTTGCAAAGACTGTACAGTATTATTCAGTTGTCATACAATGAGAATACTGCAGCAACTAGTTGTGTTTTTAGCTTGGAGTGATAAAACTGTATTAACTCTAGCTGTCCACGTGTTCTCTTTAGATTTAAATTCATAATTGCAATCTTGAATAATACAGATATAATTACAGGAAATATAATAATGCACTGCACCTGAAGCGGATTCATGTTTCTCAACACAAGTAATTAGAAAATGGATGGCATAAGTTATTTTAAAATTGGTCCTTGATTCAGATCTAGTTTTAATAGAAAGCTTGGAAGCACTAAATTTTGAAACACACATAACCAGCACAAGGCTAATCTTAATAGTTTAAATGTTTTCAGAGAAAGTTACCATTGTAGAGAAATATAATTACGGCATGCACAAAAAGCAAGCTGATGCTGATCCCGAGTGCAAACATGGAATTGAGCTCAAATCTGCATTCATTCTTCCAAAGATTATACTATTAAACCCGGCAGCTGGTTTGCCAGGTTAAGAAATACTTTCTACGCTTTTTTTTCTTCAGAAAGAAACAAATACTTTGGACCTTTAGCGTAAGAGGGTCGAAATAAGCAGTTTTACATTCTTTGATTCCATTTATATCTTACAAAAAAAAGAGACAATACAGTTTGAATGACACGGAAGTTTGTCATCTATATCTACAGATTGTAGTCGTTAAAGCAGATCTCAAGACATGTTCCAAACAAGCCAATTAGACAGCTCATCCCCACAATGATTTCACAGAATACTGCATCAATATTGTCCCCAAACTGGCAGATGAGGTTTTTGTTTTGAAGGGAGAGTGCAGGGGGGAAAACAACCATTCGCTTCCTCCACTTAGGAAAATGGAAATATACATAGGAGGAAAAACCAAACAAGCACACAACCCTGAACGTAAAACATTAATTGCTCCCCTGGTAACAAGGGTGCCTGACTAGAAGTTTCTCAAAGCAGCAATATTTGTTATTGTTTAACCAGCAAGGCTTTTACTAGTATCAAGTAATGTAATTTAGACCTACCTTAGACACAATCTTGCAGAGAATAGAGTTCTTGATCTATCAAGACAGCATCTCTTCTTGAAGACTGAACCATCTCAGCTTTTTTACAGTATTACACTGCTAGGTTGAGAAGCTCAGCAGATCCTTTTAAGACCCCAGTGAACACACTGTCCATCTTCAGTGCTATTTCACTTTCATGTCTAAATCTCCCAAGTATTTAAGTACATACACTCTCCAGTAAATGCAATACTCCTAAGATCATTGTGACTACAGAACCAAACAAATCAGTCCCCTCCACCAAATAACCGGTTGGATTCACATTTTCACCCTGCAAAGAGGAAAGCTTTCTTTAAAAATAATGATAGAGAGAGAGAGAGCAACCACAAGCTGGTGTGGAAAACAGGTCAGTAGAGACTCCAGGTGTGGCTTGAGGAGCCATCCCTACCAAGCTGTTTTCCACACACACAAATTCAGTCCATCTTCTCTTTCTGGACTAGTCTGGGCGCATCTACGAAATCTTTGCCATTGTAAAGGATGATAGCAAGAGTGCCGAAGCTGGCGCTCCCCCAGAACATCACGTAGGCCAGTGTCTCTGTCCATGTGTCACCTGTGAAACGTAACAAATACAAAGGAGAAATATTTAGTCATCGTTTCAACCAAAGAAAGAAACAGAAGCCTGCTGAGAGGAACAGATCTCAAATACTGGCCAAGATCCAGCATTGGGAGATACAGCTATGGTTCCACCTCTTTTTGATGCTATTGACAGGACCTGAATCATTACCACCATGGTCAGAAGATACTGTCATTAGGAAAAGGCAACCCCTTGTCTGTGAATTAAGGAGGAGGAAGAGAAAGAGAATGCATGGGAGATACAGGAAGCATTCACATGAACTACACATATACCCAGAATCATATAGAACAGACCAGTCCAAAAAGTATGCCATGCAAACAGTAGGACACAGTGAAAGACTGGAATGAAAATGTTTCTCATGACATGAAGCAAAGAGCAAGAGACTATTCTTTGTGTACAAGGCTTAATTGTACGTGTATGGAATGTGTATTTAATTATTACACGCTGTTCCACTGAATGCATAGATGGAAAAATGGAATGCCTGAAAATCTCCTGACTCCCATTATCAATGGTTTGGAATGGTGAACACCGAAGTCCATTATATGGAGATCCAGAGGGTGCAAAATCTTATCTTGGCATGAATAAAGAGAGCACTGCCCTTTAAGGTCAGTGCCTCCATTTAAAAAGACTGACTGCATGTGAACTGCTATTAAAAGGGGATCTGAGCTCCAAAAGAAATGGATTGCTTATGAATCTGTGGACATCAATAACACCTAGAAGTAAACAGTAACATCCATTGCTAAACAGTTCTATCACATTAGCAATATGCATTCTATTGCATAATAGTTGTCACCACATAATAGTCGCACTCCTCATTTTGGAGGTTCCAAAATGGTTCCCCCTCCTTTCCTCACATAATCGTTGCAGTGATATAAAACTGAGAAACTCCCTTCCCTTTCAAAAACAATTTAAACAAACACGGAGCTCTTCTCTGCTACCTTTCCTCTCAAAGACATTTTGAACATTGAGGTCTCTCTCCTTTTCATCTCAGGGACATTAAAATTAAAGTTAAAAATCCTTTAGAATCCAGCAAACAGAAGGATCAATTTTTTTCATCACATAAATTGCATTCATCCCCCCCTTTTTCCAAAAAAAAGGGGAACAAAAGGTGTGACTATTACATGATGAAATGCAGTAATTAAAAAGGACAATTTGGGACACAGTTCTGATGAAACATTTGAACACTTATTATACACTATAATTAATTCAATGGTTTTGTTAATAAACTCTCCTTACTGATGGCAACAGCAGCTCTTCTGTCATTCATGAATCTGGAAATGCTTGACTACCAAAGCTGAGCCTTTGTTACGTATCATCCTTGTATTGCTTCTATTCTTGCTTTGAAATCCCTATACCAGGGGTGGGCAATTACCAGTTCTCCAGGTGTTTTGGACTTCAACTCCCAGAAATCCTAACAGCTGGTAAACTGGCTAGAATTTCTGGGAGTTGAAGTCCAAAACACCTGGAGGGCCGGTAATTGCCCACCCCTGCTCTATACAGTCCCGTGTAGGCAGTCTTGTTTGTGGAAGATACTGCCTTGGAACCAGAGGACTGGATTAGGTTGCCTCCAACTCTGCTTCAATCAGACTGTGATATGCTTGAATGAGGGATCTTCCTGGAGTCTGTGGACTTCCACTATACAGAGCTTCTCCTTGGACTTCACATTAGGCCATTTGTTATGTTTCTCTTCTTATCATCTAATTACTTTGCCCCCCTTATCAATGAGTTACTCAGATATGGTTGTAGAAGTCTAACGCACCAAGGGGGGAAACCATAAGAAATTTTCCATGTGTGATTATAACCGGTTATGTATCATATGCTGTGGGCCAGGCTAGCACAGCGGCTTAAACCGCCTGCTATAGAAGATCCTGCTGACTGGACAATTGGCAGTTCAAGCCCGGGTCGGGGTGAGCTCGTGGCTGTCAGCCCAGCTTCTGCTCACCTAGCAGTTTGAAAATAGCAGTGTAAGTAGATAAATAGGTACTGCTTTGGCAGGAGGGGAAAGCGCCCTGAAAAATCATGCCGGCAAAAATCTGACCAGGTATCCATGAATGACAGACTCCTCAGTATGAAAAATGAAACAACAGCTTCTCCCTATGGCTGAGTCAGACACAGCCGGATGCTGGAGTTGGAAAGAGGCAAACCTTGCCTCTGTTTATTGTCTCTGTCAATTGTATAACGGCATTGAATGTTTGCCATATATGTACCTGTAATCCACTCTGAGTCCCCTCAGGGAGATAGAGCGGAATATAAAGTATATTATTTTATTATTAGCAATCTCACACACAGAGACTAAAAAAATCACTTACCAGCCATAAGCAAACAGATAATGCACATTGAGAAAGCAACCACCATGATAATAGGCAACTGAGAAAGAAAGAAACAGACATAATTAAGAGATGGAATATAATACCCGTCAGTTGTTCCTGAAGCAAAAATATGATGCAATGCAGACACACAGAACATGGATAACTTTAATGTTCCCATGTAATAAGTAAAGGGCAAAGTAGTGATGCCCTAACACAGCTACTTTCAGAAATATGTAATATCCAAGGAATCTTGTAGAACAAAAATGATTAAATATGTTTAGTGTGTCTGTGGTCCATCAAACATCATCCAACTTCAACCCACAAAAATACATTTGTTAGCCTTTAAAACTAGACTCCTGATCTTACTAAGAGCGAGCCAGAAGGCGTTACTGCTTCTACATTATAGTGAGAAGTGCGCTAAATTTTCCTGGATATGAATTCCTTCTATTAAAAACCTAGAATTTATTTCCTGCATTTGTAGTCCACATTTGTAGAATGCACTAATAATATGCAGAACAGTAGTTTGGAATATCAAATATACAATTTTCTTTTCATTATAGAAAAGGGGGTAAACATACGTAGACAGTAGGGCAAAATATGTATTTTGTTGATGGAAGCCAGTTAGTTTTAAGAGAATCAGATTTCATCTCAACTGGTTTTTTAAAAACGTATAACAAGAGGACCTTTGCCCACTACTAGAAGTGGTTAGCAGGGTCCATGCCAGAAGAGGTAGTTAACCCAGTATAGGTTTTAGGTTAAAGGAATTATCCAAAGGGTTGAAACCTATCCTCAATAGAAGTTCAGCATCTTTTTTAAAAAACCCTAATGTCACCTATTTGATTCCACAGGTCCTCCAGATACATTGGATTAAATGATATGCTGGCTATGGGTTATAGGTGTTGTAGCCAAGCACCTCTGGGGGGCAACGACTGAAGAAAGCACTCCAAATTCATGAGCAGTGTTTATCTGAGCATGACATGAGGAAGTCTCCCACACGGATGGTAAAACATCAAAAACATCCGGGCGTCCCCTGGGCAACATCTTTGCAGACTGCCAATTCTCTCACACCAGAAATGACTTGCAGTTTCTCAAGTCGCTCCTGACACACCAAAAAAAAGAAAGAAGCAGCATGCTGGAACCCAAGAAATGTTATGCCTGTTTCTGGGTATATCTGACCTGATGATTTCAAAAATGGCACCCATTTTTCCTCATCTGCTCTAGTTTTTGGCCTATATAACATATGCAATCTACCAATCACTATCTGCTCACCCACATAAAAACATGAAAACCCTATCTAAGAAATTAGAGCTGTTGCAGACTATCCAATGCAATTTTCTGAATCACTGGTCCAAATAGCCCCCAAAATAGGCTTAAAAAACAAGACAACAAGAAAAAAATGGTTGGGCTGCATAATGTCGCAAGTGACTGAATTCCTGTATCATCCACATACTTTCCACATTGTCAATGTTGATAACTGCTATCATGAAATCCAGGAAAAAACTTCTACTATCACTTGTATACTTTCTGATAATAAAAATCTGTACTTGAAACAGAAGTGGATGCTTGTATGCAATTCTGAGTGCACCTAAGTTTTGGCAATCATTAATAGTGCAAATAATACTTCTATTTTTATGCTCCTTATTGGCCACAGAAGCACAAACTAATGGTTTAGGCCAAGCTCCCTGGTGCAGAGAGAAAGACTGCAGTGTCTAAAATAGCCTTGTTTGAGAAACAGAGAGGCAAGCCAAGGCACCAAGGCCTTCATCAAAATATGCTGCAGAAATGGTCAAGGGTAGGCCTGGGCAAACCTCGGCCCTCCAGGTGTTTTGGATTTCAACTCCCACAATTCCTAACAGCCTACCGGCTGTTAGGAATTGTGGGAGTTGAAGTCCAAAACACCTGGAGGGCCGAGGTTTGCCCAGGCCTGGTCAAGGGCCATCTACAGATGCCAAGGAAGAGGCCAGCAGTAGCCTCACCTTCCTTTCCGCTTGCTCTCCTACTGAGATTCCTTGCAGAACATTGTCAAGATTTCTTTGGGATTCGTATGCAGCAGTATAGATGGTTCCTGCTGCTGGTATGTCACAGCAAGTAAGAGAAGCATCATTATGTGCCAAGGCCTTGAATATCATCCTATTCTTGTGGCATCCAAACCAACACTATACACCTGTATAGAGCTCTCCACTATCCTTGCTTTATTCAAGCAAACAAGTCAAGAAATTGCTAAAACTTCTTGATAAATGTAAATAGGGACCTATGCTTAATGGTTTTCGACTTAAACCTCTGAATCCTGACATCTTTAGGAGCCATGACCCACAATTGGAATCTCAATATAATAAGAAGCTGTAGTTTACAGCTACTTCCTGACTTGTCCATTCAAAAAACAACAACAAACAAACAACCAATGCAGGTGTAGCTTGTGAATATTCTGGTTATTAAGCCAGGGCATGCAAATCATGATCAATCGAAGATTTGAAGTAAGACCATCCTTAACTACAGGGCTGCCCAGGAAGTAAATCGCGATCGACCAGTCGATCCCAGGACTGAAGGAGTTCGATCCCAGCCGGATGGGGCGCTTCTCAGAGGGGGCAGAGCCAGGCCGTGCCAAGCCCTGCCCCCTCCCCGGCTTCGGCACTCCCAGCAGCTGCTCCAGGTTTGTGGAGGGCAGGGCCAAGCCAGCCTTGTGCTAGCTATGCCACCACTGGCTTGGCATTGCCATCCTCAAGCCTGGAGAAGCTGCTGGGAGCTCCAAAGCCAGAGGGGAGGGGTGGGGCTTGGCGCAGCCTGGCTCCGCCCCTGTGGCTCCGCTCTACCAGCAGCTTCTCAGGCTTGAGGATGGCAGTGCCAAGCCAGCCTTGTGCTAGCTATGTCACCACTGGCTTGGCATTGCTATCCTCAAGCCTGAAAAAGCTGCTGGGAGCTCCAAAACCAGAGGGGAGGGGGAGGGGCTTGGCGTGGCCTGGCTCCGCCTCCTCCAGCCAAGCCCCACCCTGACCTCCCCTCTCCAGCCTTGCGGAGGTAGGTAGATCTTTCTGACTTTGTTTTAATATAAGTAGCTCGCATGCTGAAAACGTGTGGGCACCCCTGCTTAACTACTTCCAAGAAGGGTGGGCTACAAACCTGACAGACCTTGGCCACCCTCTTTCTTAAACACACAACCGTTACACCCAGAAGTCCTACTTTTTGACAGAACTCATTTTGAGCTTTAGCTATATGAATGTGAAAGACATTTGAGCTCAACATTGTCTTTTAGCTTAGATCAATTAGGTTTTTTCAAAAATTATTTTTAAAGGTCATAAAATCCTTACAGCCAAGAATTTCCAGTCCTTCTGTACATGAAGAGAACTGAGAGAATTTACTTCATCCACTGCATAGTTTCCAAGAAACAGATCTATAGCATCCTGTAAAACAAGCCAGAGGTAAATAGTTTAAAATTAATCTCATGTTATCCTACAAAAAACAAGTCCCTTGATTCCTCCCAAAGCTCTCCTCTGGTGTTTGCCTATACTCTATAGATGCCTAGTATAGCAAGTTGTAACATGTTCTGGTAGCTTTTCTGTGCTCTGTGTTTGCTCTCCACTAAGTGCAAGATGACTACAATAAGAGGATTTTCTCTTTATGAAAAATTGTCGGTCAGCTACCTGAAGCCAGAAAGGTGCAACACTTAGATGGCTTACTTCAGATGTGCAAAATTCAGGCCCAGCTCTTCATTGACTCACTTTCACCACAAGTTAGCTGGCCTACTTCTGCAGTCTTGAAAAACAAAACTAAGTGGTCTCTTCACTGAATCCCTGTAGATTAAGTTACAGATACAAATGAGTCACTGCCTCAACAAATCTTCTTCCCGTTCCCTTCTGACTTCTTTCCTAATTTTCCATTCTAGTATTCTACAGATATTGCTTTACTCTCCTTTCACTATGCTTCTCCCAATGCTTTCAGTGTTTAAATTCTTCATATGGATTTCCTCCCTATGGACTGCTGCCTGTCATCTGCCTCTCAGGAAGATTTGTTTTTGCCTCCCTCCCTGGCTGAGAGACTGTGAGTTGCCTACAGTCGTTCAGTGGGTTTACATTATGAAGTGGAGATTCAAACCCTTGTCCCCAGAGTCCTGGTCCTAAGTTCAAATCGCTGCACCATGCTTGGTCTTATATGGTACGTGCAGGAGGGAAGCGATTCCAGGAGCAGCCTGATGGGATTTGGGGGCACAGTTCTATAGTGGTTCCAGTCCTTCTTGGATGGGCAAATTCCAAACCTATGGCCATTGGCCTATGGGTTCTCTCAGGGTTCAGTTTTGTCCCCCATGCTATTTAGCATCTACACAAAACTATTGGGAGAAGTTGTCCAGAGTTTTGGAGTTGGGTGTCACCAGTGTGTTGATGACACTCTTCGTTCCACCCAATTCAAGGAAGCTGTTCCTGGATGAAACAATACTTTGCTATCAGTACTCTACTAGACGAGTGCAAACAAACTGGAATGCAATCCAGATAAGACAGAGGTGCACATGATCAGGCAAAAGGCAGATCAGGGATTAGGTATTCAGCCTGCATTGGATGGGGTTACAATCTCTCTGAAATCAGAGGTTAGCAGCCTGGGCATGCTTCTTGACTCAGATCTGACTCTGGATGCCCAAGTTTCAGCTGTGTAGAGAATTGCATGTGAGCAGCTAAGATTGATGTGCTACCTGCACTTGCTCCTTGGTGCATCAGAACAGGCTACAAGGATTATAATGGGCTGCCTTTGGAAACTGTTCAGAAACAGATCCAAAACGTTGCAGCAAGGTGTGCTGACTGGGGTGGATTATGGGGGCATTTAATCCACTTGCTGAATCAATTCTTCTGGCTGCCAATTGGTTTAGGCAGAATTCAGCTTGGATCATATTTCCCTATATGAACCTGTTTAAGCCCTAAGATCTGCAGGGCCTTTTCAGTGGCTGCTCCAAAGTTGTGGGGCTCCCTTCCCAGGGAGTTCTGGTTGACGCTCACTCTGCTCCCTTTTTATTTAGGGAGCAATTTGGTCTTCAATATGTCACAATAGATAGAAACTTTGATGGGGAGGAGGTGTATAGTGTTTTCATTTCTGTATTTTTAAACATCTTTTTAATACTGTTTTTAACTTTGTTTAATATCTAAGTCTAATATACTTTTATATTGAATGGTGTTCTAAACTGTTGTAGTGTTACGTGTTAACGCTAACTGTATTTTAATGCTGAATGTTTATGGTTTTATATTGTATTTATACTGTGTATTGGCATCGAATTGCTGCCTTTTGTCAAGCCGCTCTGAGTCCCCTCTCGGGGGTTGAGAAGAGCGAGGTAGAAATGATGTAAATAAATAAATAAATAAAATGCTGCCTTTAATCCCATGCTGAAATATAAATTAAGCAAGTAATTAAATAAAATAACTATTTTAAATAGCTCAAAACCGTATGCTGCCTTAAGATTTTATCATATAAGACAAGATATAACTAACTGAATAGACAAGATTACTGTGATCTTGTCTATTCCTATACACTGGTTTGTCATGTTGCACATTCCTCCCCTTGAAAGCTTCCTTAATCTGGAAGGGGTTTTTTTAACTACACTAGTTTAGTTCTCTCTGCACTTCCATGGTCACTTTTGTTCTTCACAGAAAGCCCTTGGCCTGACTGATTTTGCCCACTACACTACAAAACCATTGGATAAAATGACCCCACTCCTTTTCACAAATCAGATGGTTGTAGTCACATGAAAACAACAGTAAAACGCAAAGGGCAGGAATTTCTCACCTGTCTAAATCCATCAGAAAAATTGTTTTTGTAGTAACGAATTAATGAGTTCCAGCCATCCATAAGTAGACCCCATTGAGTTCTCTTTCCAGTTCTGGTTTGGGAAAAACAAGAACAGACTTTCAGTATTATAGAAACAGTGAATTCCAAGAAGGACATTAGAGATAGTTAGTACTTGAGGTTTGCCAGCAAGTGATCTGTAACAGATCTCCTTCTATGTCATCCATTCTATCATGTTGTAGAATAAGGATGTATGCAATGGGCCTAAAGCAGGCATCCTCAAATGAGCTTGTTCAATTGTCAGCAATTCCCGGAGTTGAAGGCCCAAACAGCCTGAAGGCCGCAGTTTGAGAATGCCTGGCCTGAAGGAATGACTAATGACACAGCCGGACTAGATCCCTTCCAGTCCGGTTTCCGTATGAGGCACGGGACGGAGAAGGTCCTGGTTTCCATCACAGACCAGCTTCGCTGCCAGCTTGATCAAGGCGGATCAGCACTGCTTGTGTTATTGGACCTCACAGCAGCGTTTGATACAGTCGATTACGATCTTTTGACGCACTACCTTGCCGTGGCTGGAGTGAGGGGGACAGCCTTGAATTGGCTATCCTTGTTCCTCCACAATCGGAACCAGTTAGTGCTAAGGGGTGAGCTGGCCTCTGGGGATTCCCTCTAGTTTGCAGGGTCCCTCAGGGAGTCATACTCCTCCCCTTTGTTATTTAACATCTACATGCGACCACTTGCTCAGCTGATGCGTAGCTTTGGGCTTGAGTGCCATCAGTACGCTGATGACACTCAGCTCATTCTGAGGATGGAGGGCCGGCCCGACTCCGTACCCAATAATTTCCATCTGTGCCTTGAAGCCGTTACTGGATGGCTGCGAGCCAGCAGGTTGAAGGTGAACCCAGCGAAGACGGAAATCCTATGGCTGGGCCACCCGGACGATAGGGATGTCCAGCTGCTGACCCTGGATGGTGAGGCACTATGCCCGTCATCATTAGTAAAAAGCCTGGAAGTCCTCTTGGACCCTCTGCTGTCAATGGAGGCTCAAATCTCCGCTGTCAGCAGAACCTCATTTTTCCATCTGTGACAGGCAAGGCGTCTGGCCCCTTATCTGTTCCGGAACGACCTAGCCACAGTGATCCAGGCTACGGTCATCTCAAGACTTGACTACTGTAACACTCTTTACATTGGCCTGCCTCTGACAGTGATCTGGAAACTTAAGCTAGTGCACAACGCTGCGGCCCGGCTTCTCGCAGGGGAGCCTGCGAGTTGTCGTATCACCCCGATACTTCAGGGTCTGCACTGGCTATCAATTGAATACCGGATCACTTTCAAGGTATTAGTTCTTACTTTCAAGGCCTAGTATGGTCTGGGGCCAGTGTACTTAAGAGATCGCTTGATTCCATATAATCCCCCGAGATCACTACGGTCAGAGGACCAGAACCTCTTAGACACTCCCAGCTTGAAATCGTACTGCCTGACGGCAACTCGACAAACACCCTTTTCCATCATTGCCCCGACATTATGGAATGCTTTGCCACCCAAGACCCAGGCTCTGCGAAATCTGGACGCCTTCTGCAGAGTCTGTAAGACCCATCTGTTCAGGCAAGCCTTTGAGTGATATTGAAATTTTAATCTGCACTGCTTCATTGTGTATTGTGTGTTGTTTTATGCCTAATTTCTTTGTAAACTGCCCCGAGCCTCCGGGAGTGAAGGTGCAAAAAACGAGGAAAAAAATAAATAAATAAAAGGAAGCCTTGACTCCTGTAGCCTATTATAGCTAAAGCTCCTTTTTGTGCCTCCCTGTGCCCCCCAAATTTCCTCTCTCATTTGCCAGATGACACTTCCTGCACTGCATATTTGGGCTGACTCTATTCTTTGTATAGTTTTACTTTTACTTTTAATAATTGCCATAAATTGATATGAAAAACCAACACGACATATATATATTCTTTAAAAAAGTATTCTTAATCATTTCAGTCACTGTATCTGCATTTTCACCTATATGTATCTGAAAAAATATGTCAACTGTAAGAATTTTCTAGGTTCTATAGTTAATTTTATAGTATACCTCTGCAGGAGTTACCATACAATCTTGTTGGAGGACCTAGCAAATTCCTTGATAGGATATTTCTCTAGGAATTTGTCTCTAAGGAGGTATCCCCTGCAGATATGATGGTAATACTGTATCAATAACAATTATTTTATGAAAGAGTGCTTCAAAACCTACCGTGTGTAGTCTGTCTTTAAGGCACCCGTTCCAGCATATTGTTTGGCACAAGCATTTGCATTGTCAGCCCATGCTATGAAAAAAAGAACATTTTTTTAAAGGCATAAAATGTGAAGGAACACACAGGCAAAAATGTATGGATCGAAACAAAAACATACCATTTTTGTAATGTTTCTCAAACTCTGCTTGTTCTTCAAGTCTCTGGCCAACATGTAAAACTCCTAATCTCTGCAACAACAAGGATGTCATTATTTACAACGTCTTCGGAATTCTGCTGAATTTCTGCTACTATTCTAATCTATATATATAAAGGAAGAGTCATCATGGAAAGACCGTCCCAAACAGAGAAACCTTACAACGCAGAGACACCAAACTTGCCAACAGAAATAGGCCTCAGACAAGGTACGTTTGTAGCAAAGAAACTTCCCCCCCTCCTCCGGGGCTGCCAACGACTCTCCCAGCCTCTACATTCTGACAACGATTGGCTGCCAATAAGGTCGGATTTGCATAACTCCTGTACTGGCCAGCCAACATGAACATTCCGACCCATAATAAACTGTCAGAGGAGGATAAGGCAAAGGGCTGAGGCACAAACACAAACACCCAATTCACTTCCCACAGAAAATTTACACCCCTACAAATCACAGACCACGCCCAAAATTGACAGTAAGGCTTAATTAACTTAATTTCCCTGACTAGGCCTCACTTAATGGAATGCTGTTTACGCTCTGAATTGACAGTAAGGCTTCATTAACTTGCTGTTCCTGACTAGGCCTCAGCTCATGGGACATTGTGTATGGCCTGAATTTACAGTAACCTACCTTGGCACACAGAGCCCCTATGACCCATGCTACATTCTACTACAGTTTGGAGGAAAGTGGACCATGGATTATGGGACTTGAAGTACCTCCATGGATAATGGGATTTGTAGTACTTCAAAACCCATCATTCCCCACAGACCACTGTGTCCAAGAACCAAGACCGATAAAGACCAAACTTGGCAAACAATGCACCCCATGACCCACACTCCATCCGACTGCAGATTAGAGGACACACCATGGATAATGGGATTTCAAGTACCTCCACTCACTTCCAAAGTACCCCACCCACACATGCATCAACCTCTACATCAACACAGCAGACGGAAAGACAAAAAACATTGTATATCCACAAGCTATGCAGAACGCCAGCAACACCACACAACAACAACTCCACAGGACTCCAACATCCCACCCACCAAAACAACCCACAACAACACAGCCATGACCCCAACAACACCATAACTAACAACAACTCCAACCCTTACATACTCAAATAGGGCACAGCAACGCGTGCCGGGTACAGCTAGTAACATATAGATTAGAGCACTTTCCATATTCCAAGTATATTCCGTCCAAGAATGATACACCTACTATATTAAGAAGTCAGTAGTGCCATTGGATTTTTAAGTTTCTGCAAGAGGAGCAACATAACTTGACACAAAGGTGTCTCAAGGAAGACAGAAATCTCCACCTGTAGCTGTGCTTGGAGAGAGCGGCGTGCTAAAAGGCTCTGAATCACATTTGTGCGGTCCAGGCAATCCATACAATTACTACGGAATGTTCCTTCTTGCTGTGTCACCACGTTCCCATCTGAATCAACTAGAAAGTAGCTGAAATATATAATGGAATTTGTATAAGAATTCACGAAAGCATTCTGATTAATTTTGTTGGGAGACTACCATAATTGATGCATCAGAACAAGGAAATGTTTTTGTTACAGGAACAATTTACCCACCCTGAAACAATTTCCCTTGGTTTTAGAATACCCTATTGGCCTCACTGAAGCCGTTATTGAAAGTTAAGTAGGTTGGGTTTTTTTGGGGGGGGGGTGTTGTGTGTCAGTAGCGACTTGAGAAACTGCAAGTCATTTCTAGTATGAGACTTATCTCATGTCCCCACATGGGGAGCTGGGGCTGACAGAGGGAGTTCAACCTGCTCTCTCCAGATTCGAACTCCTGCTGGCACAAGGGTTTAACCCACTGTGCCACCAGGGGCTCCAGTAAGGTAGGTTGGAAACAGGTTTTGGTAATGGAGGCTGAAATAGCCTAACTGTTAAAATCCTATTCTTCTTTCTTAAAATAGCTGTCAAGCCACTTTCAATATACCCGTATTTCATTGCATAATAGTTAAACCCCCATTTTGGGGTGACAAAATTGGTATTTTGGTGTTCCTTGAATAATAGCCTCAGAGCCATTTGAGGCTCGCTCCTTCCTTCCTTCCTTCCTTCCTTCCTTCCTTCCTTCCTTCCTTCCTTCCTTCTTTCTTCAAAGGCAAGGCACTTTAAAAACTATGAAATTGAGTTCTCTGAAGCTCTGTTCTTCCTTCCTTTGAGGCAAAGCAGTTTAAAAAAACCTGAAATGGGGGACTCTGGAACTTGGATATTCCCTCATCCCCCATCCCCCCCCCTCCCAGAGCTCCATTTCAGATTTGTAAGCTGACTTGCCTTTGGAGAAAGGAGGAAGGAAAGGGGAATCTTTCCTCCTTTGTCCTCCAAGCCAAGGCAGTTTCAAACAAACAAACAAACAGAAACAGAGCTATTTGGTTGAGGCTGGATCATCCTTCCTCCTCCTCCTAGTTCAGAGGTAAAGCAGCTTATTAAAAAAAAAACCTTCAAACAAACCGAAAATGGAGGGGAAAAAGGCAGATTTATTTTCATTACATAATAGTCGCATCCCTTTTCGATTAAAAATGGTATTAAAAAGTGCAATGATTATGCAATGAAATACTATATTTAATGCTAATTGCAAAGGTCGACAGAAAAATAACCCCCACGGTACATACAAGCCAAGTTGAAAATCAAAGGTTCAAGAACTGCTTGATAGAGGACACACAGAATTGTGGATTAAAGTACAAAATTGTGATGCATTGTCCAACTTAAGTAACCCTGGGTTAACTAATGATCAGAGATTGTAATGGGAGAAATACAAATTAAAGTGAGGTGAGGGTAGTCCAAACTGGCTTTATACCACCAGCCTGGAGTGCATTTAGAAAGGATTTTCAGTCTTAACTCATTTTCAAAAACAGAATTTTAAAAAAAGTTTTCTGTTTATAATAGGCACATTGTTATAAACAGGTACACTGCCTGAGAACTGCTCCCTATTTAAAAGATATAAAAGTTTGTTTATTTTATTTATTTATTTATTAAGCGCGCTTCTATGCCGCCACTCCCGGGAGGGCTCGGGGCGGCTCACAGGAGCCAAACAAGGCACAATAAAAACAATACAATGATTAAAACAACAACGCATTAGCTAAACATTGCACTCAAAACATTAAAACTGTGGTGCAACACGCTACCACGAATAACACTAAAAACAGCAGCTGTACAGGTAAAACCTACAGATCAAATGCCTGACGAAAAAGGTGGGTCTTGCAGGCCCGTCTAAATCCAAGCAAGTCCTGGATCGCACGTGTCTCTGCGGGGAGGGCGTTCCACAGTGTGGGCGCGATGACAGAGAACGCCCTCCTGCGGGTTGAGGTCAGGCGTACGAGTCGCACCGAGGGGACATCTAAGAGGAAGGCTCCCTCTGACCGCAGTTATCTCATTGGGCAATAAGGGGAGAGACGGTCCCTCAGGTACATTGGCCCCAAGCCGTGTAAGGCCTTAAAGGTAAGAACCAACACTTTGAAGGTGATCCGGTGCTCAATTGGCAGCCAGTGCAGATCCTGCAAAACAGGTGTTATGTGACTACCTGCTGGTGTGCCAGACAGGAGTCGGGCGGCAGCGTTCTGCACTAGCCTGAGCTTCCGGGTCACCGACAGAGGAAGGCCAACGGAGAGTGTGTTGCAGTAGTCCAGTTTCGAGATGACCGTGGCTTGGATCACCGTGGCCAGGTCGTTCCGGGATAGATAGGGGGCCAGCCGCCTCGCCTGTCTAAGATGGAAAAAAGCAGCTTTGCTGGCCATGGAGACCTGGGTCTCCATGGTCAGCTGGGAGTCCAAATGGACACCCAGGCTCTTTACTACAGACGATGGGCATAACGCCACACCGTCCAGGGTCGGAAGCTGGACATCCCTATCACCCGGACGACCCAGCCACAAGATCTCCGTCTTCGCTGGATTCGCCCTCAACCTACTGGCTCGCAGCCATTCAGTAACGGCTTCAAGGCACCGTTGGAAGTTATCGGGGACGGATTCAGGCCTGCCCTCCATCCTCAGAATGAGCTGAGTGTCGTCAGCGTACTGGTGACACTCAAGCCCAAAACTCCGCACCAGCTGTGCAAGCGGCTGCATATAGATGTTAAATAACAGAGGGGAGAGGATGGCCCCCTGCGGAACTCCACAAGTTAATGGGGAGCCCTCAGAGACCACCTCGCCCCTCCTCACGCGCTGAGACCGCTGGTGGAGAAAGGAGGTCAGCCATTTCAGGACTGTCCCCCTCGCTCCAGCCATGGCCAGGCGGTGGGTCAAGAGATTGTGGTCGACTGTGTCAAACGCTGCCGTGAGGTCCAATAACACGAGCAGCGCAGACCCGCCTTGGTCGAGCTGGCAGCGGAGTTGATCTGTGATGGCGACCAGGACCGTCTCCGTCCCGTGCCCAGAACAGAAGCCGGACTGGAAGGGGTCTAGCCATGTTGCATCATCTAAGAAGGACTGCAACTGCTCCATTGCTGCCCTCTCAACTACCTTCCCCAGGTACGAAAGATTCGACACTGGTCGGTAGTTGGAGGGAACCGCCGGATCTAATGACGGTTTTTTCAGCAATGGAGCTACCACCGCCTCTTTCAAGCACTCTGGAAAGACTCCTTGCTCAAGGGAGCTGTTTACGATGTTCAACGGAGGCCCACATAACCCCTCCAGGTAAGATCTAACAAGCCAGGAGGGGCACGGGTCGAGGGAGCAGGTGGTAGACCTAGTTGCAGCCACTATCTTATCAACAGCATCTGCGTCCAGTGGCCGAAACCGGTCGAGGGTGGGCCCGGCGGAGGGCCACGGAGTCTCGAGCTCACGTACTGTGTCAACTGTGGCAGGAAGGTCCTGGCGGAGGCTCGATATCTTGTCTGCGAAGAAACTCTGAAAAGCAAGGTAACTGAATTTTCTGTTGACTAATTTTTGAGCATTCAACGATTCCCAAGATATTAAAATGATACAAATGTGTATCACCACTGAGTTGTGAATGTAAACACTGTAAACTACGGTATAGTTATGGAGTCAAACAAAAGCATAAACAACGTGCCATTATGCCACCATATCAAGATTGGCATCATGGCACGTTGTGAAACCGAAAGAGATCCTTGGACTCCTGGTCAAACTCAATCAGAAATGAAGTTCACTGATTTGAACAGAAGTTCACTTCAAATAAAAGGATTTGGATTGCAGCCCAGATTACTAACAGTTTGCACCACTGTATTCCAAAGTTACTAAAGGAATGAGCTTTTCCTTTAGCAACATTTTATTGTTATGTTATTATGGAACTTTTACTAACCACAACTAAATGCCTGCACACTGCAGTTGAATATATATTACCCAAATTCATCTTGTTGTTGAGCTAGGTGATCCAATAAAATCTGCAGCCGATCCCACCTCATATGACTGCATTCTTTATGGAAATCAAAGGCTGTATATCTGGACAAAGAAAGTACACAAGAGTTAAGAAACTATTTAATGTCTATCTGACAGCCAGGGACTATATTACTGAGGAGACAGGAAGCACTCCTGCTTTGAATGTTTTGTAACAACCAAGTAAATGTCCCAGGCAATTTATTAAACAGCATGAATGTTTTCATCCAATAAAAACACTCAAGAAAACTTGCTAAGAATATTGTATCAATCAATGCAAAAGTTCTTTTTGTCTTTCAGATAGAACAGTCTACTCTAGCAGGAGAGATATAAGGACAAGAAAGATCAACAAAGTTTTGACAGGAGGAAACATTACAGAACTTTAAAGATATATGTCCTGGTACACACTATCTAACAACAACAACAAAAGTCAATGTTGCCAGCTTCAAAATGTATCACATTCTGTATGCTGGCTTCTTGACCAGCAAGATGCCTAAAATCTCTAATAGCGCAGCCCAACAACAAATTTTCTTGATGACTTGGGTTTTAGACCTGTTCCTGGGATTCTTTGGGGAATTGATTCAGAAAACTGCATTGGATACATGACAACAGTTCTAGTTTCTTAGACATGGTTATCATGGTTTTCAATGGATGAGCAGATGTTGACTAGTACACAGCGTATGTTCTGTATCTCAAAAACCAGAGCTGGCAAGAACAAACTGAAATCAGCAGGTCAAATTTACCCAGAAACAAGTCTAACATTTGAGGCACCAAAATCTGTGCTGGCCAGTATAATATTTTCTTTTTTAAAAGCAACCACACCATAGCACTCTCTAATTTTTTTTAAAGTCACATGATAGTACCCCAGCAACATGTGTCTTCAAGTCAATCCAACACCCTCCCGATAGGTTAGACTCCAGCCTTCATAATCCCCAGCCATTCCTAACATCAATGACCAATATCCAAACACATCTCCTAGCTTACCTGTTCGAACACATCTCCCTCTATGAAACAGGATGGACATTAAGATCTTCTGGGGAGGCCCTGCTCTCAGTCCCACGTCCTTCGCAGCTGCGGCTGGTGGGGATGAGAGACAGGGCCTACTCAGTGGTGGCCCCTTGACTTTGGAACTCCCTTCCTATTGATGTGAGACCAACCTCCTCCCTCCTAACATTTAGAAAACAAGTAAAATTGAGACTTTGGAACTAGGCGTTCGGAGACTAGCTACAATGCAATAGACAGCTGGAAATCAATGTGAATGTAACTGGAATGGCTCATGGACTCTGATTACTTATAATTTGTTATGTTTATGTTTTAATGTGGCATCAAATTGTGCCAAGTTGTAAGCCGCTCTGAATCCCCCTCGGGGGTGAGATAGGATGGAATAGAAATATGGTTAATAAATGATGGCAGAATATAGTGCTACAGTTCAGCTTTAACAGACTGTATGCAAGCCTACTTGGTCCTGGGATTGGCAATGTAGGGAGAGGCATTTAGAATTATCGATCACCATTCCACCAAGGCCCATGATTCCATGGGATGTCACCGTGCCAGTTAAAGTGAAATACTGTTATGGTTGTGTGTGTGTGTGTGTGTGAAAGGAATTTGTATCTGGTATAGTCCCAGGTCTAGGAGAGCTGCTTTAGTGGTGTTTCCTGCACCATAAAGTGGAGAGTCTGCTTCACTTTCCTGCATTTTCTCACCATCGCTATGTCAGGGGTCCTCAAACTTTTTAAAAAGAGAGACAAGTCACAGTCCCTCAGACTGTTGGAGGGCTGGATTATAATTTGGAAAAAAAATGAATTCCTATGCACACTGCACATATCTTATTTGTAGTGCAAAAACACTTTGAAACAATACAATAATTAAAATGAAGAACAATTTTAACAAATATAAACTTATTAGTACTTAAATTGGAAGTGTGGACCTGCTTTTGGCTGATGAGATAGGATTATTATTGTTGTTGTGTGCTTCCAAGTCGTTTTAGGTTGATCCTGAGTGAGGGCAGGGTAAATGACCTTGGAGGGCCATATACGGCCCTTGGGCCTTAGTTTGAGTACTCCTGCTCTATGTCCTACCTTAGAACATAAAACATGTACAAGCTGATTTCAATTAAATAACATTAAATTTGCCCTGGAGGAAAAAGAATTGTTGGGCAAAAATTCTCATTTTGTGAAATCTTCAAAGAAACATGTTTTATTTAACATCCTACACAAAATCTGTGAAACCAGGAAGTGTATTAGCATCAACATATCCACACAGAACCTATCTATTCAGTTTATATGCAAATATTCTACTAAAACAACCAGTTCTTCTAACAATAAGGCAAAGATTTCAGATGGGATATACCTGACCATTGCATTTCCCAAGCTGTTTACCATTTGTGAAAATGTTTGTTCAAGTGGCTTTTCTGAGCCCTTCTGGTTAACCTGCAAAGGAGAACCAATACAAAAAAAATTACGTAACAGTAGCTACAATTTTTAGTCACATGAAATGACATTGAAATTGAATGTAGAATTAAATAAATACCTTACCAGGTTAACTATCATTTGTTTTCCATAGCTAATAATCTGAGAATCAAAGTGTCTTTGGAAGCCATCCATCTGAAAGAGAACATGGTGCAGATATTAATTTGAAATAGTAATCAAAATCACACATTATGCAAGAATCCTTGCAAAGACAAATATGGAGCCTCAGCACTGAGCAAATGTGACAGAGGACTATTAGAGTGAATTCATTGTGCATTTCTAGGTGTTAGTTAAATCAAATTCCAAAATATGATTTATGACTACAGCAGATGCCTGGACAACACAATGGACAAAACATTCACTCCAGTTCGATTCTGAAACTAGCCCAAAGTTTCATCAAGCATGCCAACGTTTTATATTCTCTTTCCCCTAATACTGTCTGTTTGTCCTGATTCTTTTGATTCCATTGAGTCTGTTTTGCCTTGTGGCAGAAAGAAGAGAACTGAGCCAAAGATGTGGGATGGGAAGAGAGAATAAGAGAAACCGTTAGTTTGCTAGTTCCAACAATGAACACATTACTATCCAGTGTGTTCACTGTCGGAACCAAGAGGGTCATGTTATTACAAAACAGTCCAGTTATGTTGGAGCCTTTCAATGGAAACAAAGGATATCTGCTGCTCATGATAATCAATCTTACAAATGGGGAAAAAAAGCTTGGCCAGCCATTGCCTTGTGGAGCTGCTGAGCTAATGCTCATAAAGTGGCTCACTTTCTAAATACTTTTCCTGAACTGGTACACACCAAGGCTAGATAAATTCATATCTTTCCAAGAAAATTGCTTCCCACCCCACATATTTACCAAACTTGAATCAAATAGAACATACTTCTGTTTGAAGTAAAGTAATGGTAAACGTTTCCCCTTGACATTAAGTCTAGTAGAGGGGTGGTGCTCATTTCCATTTCCAAGCTGAAGAGCCAGCGTTGTCCGTGGACGCCTCCAAGGTCATGTGGCCAGCATGACTGCATGGAGTGCTGTTACCTTTCCGCTGAAGCGGTACCTATTGATCTACTCACATTTGCATGTTTTCAAACTGCTAGGTTGGCAGAAGCTAATAGAGGGAGCTCACCCCGCTCCTCAGATTTGAACCGCCAACCTTTCAGTCAGCAAGTTCAGCAGCCCGGTGGTTAAACCTGCTGAACCACTGGGTGCTCCAAACTTAAACCAAATAGGAAACACTTCAGTTTGGAGTAGCTCGGTGAAAATTATGATCCTTCCTCACAGAGGAACAAAGCAAGATCTTCATCTTAGTACTTTTGAAAAGATTAGGGAAATTGGTGGTGTTCATTAAATTACATTGCAGCTACTGAGTAAGTCTATATAAGAGTGAGACTGGGAATAAGGCTGCAAATTGCAGGGTTTAAATATCATCTCAGTCACTTATTTCAATGTAAAGGTAATGAGCCTCTCTTGTATTGTTAAATGGAATTGCTACTACAATGGCATTAAGCCTTGTTTTCAAACAACTTTTGTGTTAAGTGTTGCACTCCAGGACAGGAATAATCCTCTGACTTTAAACACCACACGTTGAACAGGGGAAAAACCAATCCTTTTATTAAAGATAATTAAAAAGCATCTAAGTAAAAAGCACTTTAAAGGAATAGGTAAATCCAATTAGGTAAGAAGATAAGCAGGAACAAATTTATCCAAGGTAGGGTTCAGCAAAGTTCATAGACAAAGTCCACACATCTCTAATATAATCCGGAAAATCAGGCATACATTTGTCCAAGGCCTGGGTGAGCAATCAGTATATTGAGGAATCAAAAACCATGACACAAGAAATATCTTAACATGAATCTTCAAAGCAAGGCTTCAATGAAACAAGGACAAGAACTTAGAGTGAGTGATTCTAAACGATGCTTCATCTGGCTACACATTGCAAACTTGAGACTTTTATCCCCTCATTAGTTAGGTCACTAGCAGTCAGAAACTGGTTTTCTTTAATTGAGCCTTTGCTGTTGTTTTCTGTCGAAGCCTGGCAGAGCGGCAAAGCCATTGCTCAGCCCTCCTCTTTTGACTGATCTTGTATCTCTTTGCTTGTTATCTACTTGCTCATTAATTTCTGCAGGTGCCAAGCTATCATCCTGTTCTCTCTCATGGGAACCCTCTGGTAACAATTCAGAAAGCACACTATCATCCCCACACCCCTCAGGGACATTCTCATGGGAAACTACAGGGATCTCCTGGTCATCCGCTGCATCAATATCACTGACCAAATCATTTCCATCTTGAAACTCATCTTGAACCTCATTGACACCCTGATCCTGAAACACAATCACAGGCTGAGCTCCAATATTAAGTTCAAGGAGGCCAAGCTACAGACTCATCTTAAGGGCTAATGCAGCTATATTTTGACTTTACAGTAAAATCCTCCTACAGAGCAGCATGAAAAAGGTAATACTAAAAACATACATGATTTACTGTTTTGCTGATCTGTGGCTTTGGTTTGTATTTGAGGTTTGGTCTCTGTGACCAGAAAAAGGGAATTGATCCACGCGTCTGGAAAACAAACACACACAAAAATGAAACATACAACATTATGTTATTATTGTAACCTCTTAATGCTACTTTTTAAAAAAGGAGATCAGAATTAAGAGAGATGGGGCAAGAACTAATTCCATAAACAAGACAAGCTGTTTAGCAGAATATAGCAAAAAAAAAAACATACTTGAACAAAAGACGCTTTGCTCCCATTGTAATGTACAATTTGTTCAGTTTCTACAAAATTAGCTGCATGTCCTTCAGAATCAATACCTGTGAGAGAGTAAGAAATTCACTTGTAATTAAATACAGCACAAACCCTGCTTATCACTTCAAAGCCTATTCTATTTAGAGATAAAAATAAGTATGCCATTTTGGCTATGATAACTGGGGAAATATACATCACATCATGGCCTAAAAATGGAACACTGAGTCCTGAAGAGACAAGAAGATGACCTATATTGTGTTTGCCAGTTCCTAGAACAATGCACAGTCATCCTACTTCTGCCATAAGATGCAGTAAGCATTATGGAGGTGTTGGGATGGAAGGTCTTTCTCCGGTTATCTGTGTATTTCAGGGGAAACTGCAGAGGCCTCTGGATTGTGACTATTTTCGAGTAGATATGAAGAGACTACATATGGCACACCACATTTGATAATCATGATATTTTCTTGATCTTTTTTAAAAGAAAAAACTCTGGAATCTGTTGTTTGAGCAAAACAAAAGGTACTAAATGTGTCTGGATTACATCTAGCAGTAGGAAGTCAGACTAGAACAGCAGCTTTATACATCAAGGGTCATTTTTTAAAAAAATACATTGGTATTCTGCTTTCTTTCATTTCTCCAGACAGCTCTGTAAATTGGGAAAGATGAGGTATGACATCATTTAGCATGAATGAATAAGTTACTTGAGATTGTGGTCTCCCATATCTAAATGAAAGCCACTGTTTCCCAGTGGTTAATAAGACTTAATAAAAATGGAAATAAAATAGTCTTAATCACAGTACATTATCTTAAAAGCACAGATCCCATGTGATATTATAAACTAAAAGGAAACAGCCCTTGGATGGGAATAATTGAATGGAAAATTGCCAGTGAATGCTAGGTGCCGTATGCTACATTTCAGAGGAAAGAACTTGCAAAACTACTTCAGGTTATTCCTTGCCTTAAAAAAACCTATGAAATTCATAAGGTTGCCATATGTGACTAAGCAACTTGAAGGCGCACGTGGGCGTGCGCGCGCTCACACACACACACACACACACATACACAAAGCATCTGGCATTTGGTTTAAAGCAATTGACACATGGAGACACTACAAGTAACAGAGAATTCTCCCAAGTGCAATTTTTATTAGTATGATGCAAAACAGAACAGCAGCTCAGCTGTCATTAAGAACACACAACCAACATTTATCAAGTAGCTGTACATCTGTCTTACCTCTCACATAGTAGCGCACACCAGCTCTGAAACAACTTCTTCGAGAAATAAGAATCCAATCAAAATATTTCCCATTAATGGAACATGAGTGCGTAGTGATAACTAATGCACAGCAATGTGTTAAGGAATATACACGCAAATTTAAAGTAACAATAACTTAAAGAAGTAGTGAAACATCAAGGATCAATACACTGTATCATGAGCACAGGGAGCATACCTTCTATATTTTATGCTGCTTAATTTTAGTCATTCTTATAATGAGTTCATCCAAGCCTAGAAAAAAGGTGCTTTGGAAATAAAATACAATGCATTTTTCATCAAGCAACAAGAGAACTGTGCTCACAAATATTGACCCTATAATGTGGCTACTGTCTTTCAGATAAAATAAGACTTTCCTTTTTTCAGATTAGTAACTAGGTTACTGAAACAGAATTCAAAACAAGGACCATATTATGTTCATGCATAAACCCTTTTATGAAGAATATCAACTCAGAGATGCCACTGAACATAGTGAGGTAAGTGTGCACGGCACAGCAGACTTAAGATCTGAAATGGGTGAGAATGGTCAAAAAAAGGACCTCTTTGCATGGACAAAAGAGCTGGAATTCCCATGGAAACATTAGAGTTTTTTTCCAAAATAAGAACAGGAAATGATATTTTCCACACAGTCCTTTAGGAAGGGCTAATGCAGAGCTGCTCTAAGCTGGAAACCAGGAGGCAGCCAATGGACCAAGGCCACGGGTGTCATACCAAATGAAGATTTACATTCTTGAGACAAAGTATTTGAAGTTCAACTGTTTTACATGGACAAAGAAGCAGGTTCTACTAATAATGAAACATTTCTAATAGATACATATAACAGTCATGAATGTGAAGAAACTGAGCTCAAATACAACATTTTTCAGATCTATTACTTTAAATTAGAATAAAATTAGAACAATGCACAGTTCTACTCTCTCTCACACACACACACACACAGAGACAGATAGATGGGCTTTTGACAAAGTTATGAGCACTGTTTCTGGATCACATTACTAACATGATGGCCTTTTGGAAACTGAAAACTGAAGGGTAAGAAAATATTCCACAGAGAACCTAAACTCAATGTTACAATTTATCCCGCTACTTACAAGCTGCCCAGGTACTTACCTACACTATGTGCCATTTCACAAAACCTCTAAAGTCTAGACAGACATTAAGCAAATTGTGTTCCTCTGTCAGAAACAGGAAAAGGATACATCCATGCATAACTGGAATAGCAAACCTATGGAGCTGCAAGAGACAATTTAGCATGTCTTAGTATTTAAGGACCCTGCCCAGTGTCCAAACAAAAAAGATAGGAATGAAAAGAGTTATACAAAATGTGGCATTTGCAAGAAAGGCTGTAGAGGCATTCCCCAAGTTACAAACATCTGACTTACAAATGACTCACAGTTAAGAATGGGGGTGAGAAACAGGAAGTGAGATAAATCTACCCCTCGGAAGGGAAATGCACTCCTGAAAAAGTTATCATGGGGAAAAGGTGTGTCCACTGAAGCTTTATCACCAAGCCTTGTTTCCACAGCAAGCCAGATTTTTAAAATCCAATTATCACAGTGAAAGAAAGTGAGGTGAAATCTTCTGAACAGGGGCACAGACAGCACAGCAAACACAACAGGGGTGTTAACTGTTGTGCCACTCAAAGCGCCCCCGCCCCGCTCTCTCTCTCTACATATATGACTGAAGTTACACTTTTAAAATGTACCTGTTGCGACTTACATGTGAATTCAATTTAAGAATAAACCTACTGAACCTATCTTGTTCATAACGTAACACTTTCCACATTTATGCACTTAATGATGCCTCCTTATGCCATACAAACTGCTAATGACACACCAGGCTGCAGAGTTCAGGGAGTCATACATGCATTAATTCCAATAAACATTGCAACAACCATGTAATGTATCTACTGCGTTTCCCATACTGCAGAAGTCAGAGAAAAAAATGGAATGAGTGCCGCTTTCCCAGGTTCCTACCAGATATGTGATACCACACACAACTTTAGACTTAAAGGCATTGTTGATACTATGGTTGATTGCTATGGGGATCCTATTAGCTAACTGAATATTATCTCATCTAAATTTTAATATTGTTGTTTATATTCAATGTGTTTTATTATATTTTAATTATATTGGATTTTAATAGGCAAGACCCATATGCCAAAAAGTTATATGCAGTACTTTCACATTGTTTCTTATTGTTGCACTTTTATTATCATGTTTATTTGTTTGTATGCAAATGGCCTATAGTCAAGTAATTAATAAACAATTCACAAAGCTAAGCAGATGGTACCACAACAAGGAGTGGAGAAACAGAAGTCGCAAAATCAAACACTACAGAATAAATAAATCCATTCTACACAAGGAGAACTATCTATACGAGACATTCTTTTCCAAGTTTTTAAAAGTCAGAATTTAAATAAGTCTCATTTCAGCAAGCTGCCTAAGGTGGATTTGCAAACGAAGCACAAAAGAAGATAAATTCCTAACATTGTGAATTAACGTATATCCAAAAATATACTAAGAATGATCAGACTACTTTTAATACACTAAAATGACAAAATTCAAATACTAAAATACGAATATTAAAAACAGTACCACAGCAAAAAGTGCATAGCTGTACTGAAAAACATAGGGCAAATACATAAAAAAATCAAAGTGGCAATCCTAAAGTATGAAAGTACAAAAACTAAAATACATGTAAATACCAAATGCATATCAACATAGTGCTACATTATTTTATAATACGTTTATCTGGACTCTGCAAAAACATACATCACTGAAAAAGGCAAAATACATTTCATTTGGAAGCTTTCCCCCTTTGCATTATATTTTAATATTCTTTCTTATTGTGTTTTTGTAATATCCCTTAACTGAAATGATTGGAACCAAAAGTATTTTGGATTTTTAAAAAAGATTTTAAATTCTTTCATATACATAACGAGATATTTTGGAGATGGAACCCAAGTTTAAAGACCAAATTCATTTATATTTGATATACACCTTATACATATAGCCTGAAGAAAATTTTATACATAAATTTTGTGCATAAAACAAAGTTTGTGCACACTGATCCCTTAGAAAGCAATTGTGTCACTATCTCTGCTATCTATGTGGATGTTTTCAGAATATTTTGGATTTACGGATAAGATATAATCAACCTGTATTAAAATCAATCTATTAATGATATCAATTGATATCACCATTTACTAGATGTATCCCAATTCTATTTCCTAATAATTAATTTGGGATTTATAAGGAACACTATATATATATGTGTGTGTGTGTGTGTGTTCTTTTTTCAACTAATGATTGTGCTGCTTGCATTTTTTTAACTGAGGTGAAATTTATATTAAAAGATTTCCACTTTCCCAATCTATATTTTATGTTGTGTTACACTAGTTCTTGATTTAAAGAAAAGGCTCCATCTTATCCATTTTATTATTTTTAATGGGTAGGATGAGCCAGGGCATTTCCATCTCACGCCACACTACAGAAAATTTTCCCATACCTCATGAGATCAAAATATGAGTGATAAATATTGGATTCTGCAATAAGTATTTGTAAGAAATGTACATCTGAATCATATCAAGGAAACTACAGATTTTAACCTATAATAAACATATAGGCAGGAGCTAGTTGCTGCCTTCATCAACAGTTTAAAAAACATTATGAGTTTATGGGAATTGATATGGGGAACTCTCAATGTGGTTAGCTAACTTGAGAAGACTAAGACTCAGCCAGGAAACGCTGTGCCTTACATGCATAATTAAAAGACTCTCCTTTACAAGCTCAAGATGCCAGATTAATAGATTTGTTTCACACAAAAAAGATGGCCAATACAAACGTAAATTTTGAGCTGGTGATTTTCAAAGCAACAAATTAGGATTGGAAAGGTGCTTACAGAGCACTGAGACCACCTGAAAAGGGGTCTTTCCTGGGCTTGAACAAGTCTGTTCATGGGGCAAAAACAGTGTGTAATCGCCCTGACAGTCCCTACTAGATCAAGGCATTTTACAGAAATACCGATACAATAAATTTTGAAAAAACTGGGGAGAAAGGCTCAAGTGGAGGATGCAGTCTTCTAAAGACCAGTAAGGACCCAACAAAAGATTTTGGCAGGCTTTCAATCTAAACTGACCCAATGTAACTAGGTGTACTAGGGGTGATTGTTTTATTGTTGGTTTTAGCATTGTTTTTACTGGTTTTTTAGTGTATTTTATTGTTAATGTTGCCTTGTGTAAACCGCCCCGAGCCTGTTGGGATGGAGCGGTATATAAAATCGAAGTAATAAATAAATAAATAAATAGTTGCCTATCCCCACTACACCCTTTCAATCCATTATTCCTGTAAGACGAATGCAATTTTATCTGCTGCAATATGCTAAATCCAACATCTAGATCAGTTATTCTCCTCCTTGAAGTCGTATCTAAAAATGGAAAAGATTGCAGTATTGTGTGCTATTAAGTCGCATGCATTCCATTTTCACTGCTACATTATCAGAACTTGCATTCTCCCTTTTATAGAACTCTCACGGCCCCAGAACTCACACATTTCTCTACAAGGTTCAGCAATGCTTAAGCATTAAGCCGTTATTTTGGGTTTAAAAAAGCCCAAAGACTAATTAGAATCTACTCTGAGGAACTTCTGTTTCATTTTTCCTGTAGCTTGACAGTTCCTGTTTCAGAACTCTTCTAATGCTTCTCCAGTTTCTTCTGCCAATTTCACTGCGGGCTCCTCAGCTTTTGTCATTCAATATTTCCACCAGTCTGCTCTAACAATAGCTTTAACTACGTGTAACCCACTTTTACAAGCATTTACAAAAGCTAGACAGTTGCTACAGTTCTTGGTTCAAGTTAAATGAAGTCATTGTTGCTATACAAGAAGTAAAGAAACAATTACAATAAGGAAAGTTATCATAGCAATGATATTTTTGAGATGGGAAGAACATTACCTCGGGCTGAGAAGCAAATTCTCTAAGAAGATGACCATTCCATACAAAGCGTGGATCTGCCTGTAATAAATTGAAATGACAGAATACATTTTAAATACGTTGGGGTTTGCCTTCAATTGTTAGCTCCACATTTAATTGTATTTGGATTTTTTTTATGCCAGGAGCAACTTGAGAAACTGCAAGTCACTTCTGGTGTGAGAGAATTGGCCGTCTGCCAGGACGTTACCCGGGGACACCCGGATGTTTTACCATCCCGTAGGAGGCTTCTCTCATGCCCCTGCATGGGAAATGAGCCGACAGATGGAAGCTCACCCTGTTCCCTGGATTCGAACCGCTGACCTTTCGAAAAGAGATGGACCCAATGAAATAATGGGATTTAGTCAAAACTAACTAAATTCTCCTAACTGCAGTGAGGTTATTCCATATTTTTTATTATTAGTCTGGACCCAACGTAAGGCTTTTCTAAGGAAGAATGGTAGATAGACATTTCTCTTCCACTTCCATCTCAAGAGTTCTATGAAACCCACTGATCACAAACAGGGAACGTCAGTGATTCACAAAGCTAACTCCAGAAAAGTCAGTCAGTGATTCACAAAGCTAACTCCAGAAAAATCAGAATCATAGCTACTCTACCATGATACATTATTTTATTAAGATAGCATGCAATTACAACCATCTATACATCTATATTCCTTGTCTTTTATAAAACTATAAAGAAACTTGGGGTAGGCATTCTTACCCTCTCAAGCAAGCTCATTTCTTGAAACTCTGGACTTGTATTGGCCAACCGTTGTAGGGTGTGCGTTAAATCATATGTTGTAGAAAAATAAAATCCGTCCACGCTCAGTACATGGCTAATCATTGATAAAAAGATTTTATTATCCTGCAACTGTTAGAAGAAAAATGTTATTTGCCATTCTTCTTGTCACATTCTCTAGTCAAGTGGAAAATGCTATACAAAAACTTATAAAGATTAAATGCAGTCTGGTTTTAAGGATTTTCTTTATTTGGAAGGGACATCTCAACAAGGTTACAATATAGGCCATACCTTCAATACATAAGCATAATTATTTAGCAGAGGACAAGGATAGGTATCATAATAATCTATCCCCTCTTTGTCATAATTACACTTCAGTTTCAAACTGCTATTATTTAATCCCCCAAGTTCGAACTTGAATAAAGTATAAAGTAGACCTGTTTGAAACCTATCAGTAATACCTACAGAAAAGCAAAAAATGTGGGATCATTTCAAAATTATGGTCAGGCTATATGGGACCAATGGAAGGCAGCTAGTAATTTTCATCTGCATAAAAAAGGGTGTGGGATCTCCCCGTCTTCTTTTACACCTCTGCCCTTTTGAACTGCACTGAATTCTGTTCTGGAAAGTTTCCTAATTTTCAATTAGAGTGGTGTCTCCAGCCAGAAAACTAGTTCACTAGGCTATATGCTAATTGCTGAATTTGTAAGAATTGAACAGTATTTCAATTATTGTGTTTTTGAACAAGGTTAAATAACATGAATAAAGATACCCAATGCTATTTTATTTCAAATGTACTCCAAGAGATTACTGAAATGGTCAAAACAGTTTCATTACATCGAACATAGCCCTACCTGAATATCAGTTAAATGCAATATTGTCTTTTTGTAAGATAGGATGTCAAAGTCGGTTGCTTTCCAGACTACATGATTGAAGAATTCACCTACTTTTCTCTTTTTTGTTATTACGATAAGATATGTGCCTGTAAAACAGGAAGAGAATAAGTCAGCTACACAGTTTTCTTCTACCTCTCAATTTCTCTTCTAATTTACAATACAAAAAAGCCGAAATGGGAAGGGGCATTATATTTTTAAATCTCTTTTTTGATAATTAATATACTGTTGCTGGCTATCCTGAGGGCTGGATCACAAAGGATAGCTAATGCCCAACTTCATGAGCTTATTCACAAAGTATGTTTCTACCATTCCAGAAGGCTACAGATGGGGAAATGCAAGCATGATTGCTCAGGCCTTCACATCACAAGAATTTTCAGTGCCAAGAGAAAGGTTGTTGCATAGTCCTTCAACATCATGTGATATTTATATGCCAGACAGTTTCGAAGACAACAGGGGAGGGCACTAAAATAGTCAATACACAGCCTGCTCCCAGAAATGATGTCACCCCATAGATCATACTGTTTCTTATCACAGGACTTCCAAAGGTCTAGATCCAAGTTATATTTTTACTACTGGAATAGAAACCTTCATGTAGATATACAGGTCCTTCTCAAAAAATTAGCATATAGTGCTAAAGTTCATTGTTTTCCATAATGTAATGATAAAAATTAAACTTTCATATATTGCACACCAACTGAAATATTTCAGGTCTTTTTTGTTTTAATACTGATGATTTTGGCATACAGCTCCTGAAAACCCAAAAATACTGTCTCAAAAAATTAGCATATTTGGTCAGATGGAATATGCTAATTTTTTGAGATATGTATGCCAAAATCATCAGTATTAAAACAAAAAAAAACCCTGAAATATTTCAGTTGGTGTGCAATGAATTGAAAATATATGAAAGTTTAATTTTTATCATTACATTATGGAAAATAATGAACTTTAGCACTATATGCTAATTTTTTGAGAAGGACCTGTACAATTTAAACTCGATTTTCCCTCCCACCTTTCACTATTCTATTAGTTCAAGTGTGCCCAAAATGTAGTTTCAAACAGTTCACACATGGTTCTTTTCTTCTATTTCATACTTGCGCATGTCTTCAATCAACATTATCAGTGTATATAACAGCAATTTTATTTCATTTCTCCAGAATGCCTCATACCTGCCACAAGACGGATTGTTCCCAGAATACCATATATTTGCCTGGTAACTGCTGAAGGTGGAATATCTTTCTTAACTGCAAAAGAAAAACAGCACAAACTTTAACATTCATCAGTGATTGTCAACGAGACTGGGCGAGGGGAGCTTCCACCCCTTCACTCTATCTCAGTGGCTCTCAAACTGTGGGTCCCCAGGTGTTTTGGCCTACAACTCCCAGAAATCCCAGTCAGTTTGCCAGCTGTTAGGATTTCTGGGAGTTGAAGGCCAAAACATCTGGTGACCCACAGGCTGAGAAGCACTGCACTATCTAATATTTGGGGGCTGAACCAATGTAAATATAAAAGTAACCAAAATTTCTAGCTGTATCTGGTTTTGTTTTTCTTTATTTGGGGCTGTATCTTCACCCATCCACCCCCGATGGATGGAGATGGAGGGCAATAAAACCCAACCACTGTGTTTTGCTCTAATTTTACAGAAATATGAATGATATTTTACAACAAATAAACACTGGAGCAGTCCAAGAATTTGGAGGTGAAAGACCCATTATTTAGAATGAATTGGAATACACACATTTGAAAAGATATATACATATTTACATCAAACCTCTCCAATTTGGGTTTTCAAAACCTGCAGGTAAATTTTAAAAAACTTAATAATTGTTAACAGAAGAAGAGTTTTCAATTGTTGCATCTAAGTTGATTCTTCGGATTTCCTCCAAACTAATAATTTATTGTGGCATACCCTTTTGAAGTCTGTGGAAATGTACATAGTAATACATTTATTAGTCTTTAAGATGCCATAATAAGTCTCCTTGTTTAATTTTTTTAATTATGTCAGAAGCAAATTGAAAATATACTGCAAGTCACTTATGGTGTGAGATAATTGGCTGTCTGCAAGGACATTGCCCAGGGGACACCTGGATGTGTTACCATCCTGTGGGAGGCTTCTCTCATGTGCCCACATGGAAAACTGGATCTGACAGATGGGGACTCACCCCGTCTCACGGATTCGAACTGCCGACCTTCAGGTCAGTAGTTCAGCAGGTACAAGGGTTTAACCCATTGCACCAACGCTTATTAACCACTTATTAACTAACAAAATACACTACGGTAAGTGAGAACAATTGATAGACTGCAATGGAAATGCTATAAAAATGAGTCCGATTGCGATGACAAATTTGTTTTTTGTTTTTTATCTTGGAGCAGATATTAAACAGATATCACAGTGACAATGAAGAGATACCTGTGAGAGTAACCTCCGTGGATACTCTATCAATGGCAAGTACATCTTTCGCTCCAACATCGCAAGCTTCCGCATAAAACTTCTCCGGTGTTATGTGCCTGTGGTATAAAAAATGTGATAGAACATCACTAGATGAGCAGACCGACTATGATTCTCATAATACTGCTACCATTAGTAGACTTTGGAAATAATGTTATACTGCCATATCATAAGACTGTGAATAAGAACAGGAATCAAAGCATATTGCATGTAAAAGAAAAGACATTCTTGTTTAGTATCAACAGATTATTTTATCAGATTTGATTATTTTGATAAATCTTGAAAGCAAGATCAGAAGTTAAACAAAAAGCACTTTTTAAAAGAAATCTGTCTTACAAAGTCAAGAATAACTGAGAGAAAGAAGTTGGTAGCATACGCTTTCATAGGCTTCAGTCTACTTCATTACATACATTCCTAGTAAATACAAATCTGTTGGGAAGACGGATGGACAAATGTCAGCATTCTGGAAGAAGCAAAAACCACCAGCATTGAAGCGATGATCCTCTGTCATTAACTTCGCTGGACTGGCCATGTTGTCCAAATGCCCAATCCCTGTCTCCCAAAGCAGTTACTTTATTCTCAGCTTAAGAGTGGAAAATGGAATGTTGGTGGACAGAAAAGGAGATTTAAATATGGGTTTAAATCTAACCTAATAAAATGTGGAATAAAGAGAACTGGGAATCCCTGGCCTTCAAGTGTTCTAACTGCAGATCAGCTGTTACTAACAGTGTTGTGGATTTTGAAGAGGCATAAATAGAAGGCAAAAGGTTAAAACGTGCCTTGGAAGACGATAAAATTCAGCAACAAGTGGATACGGACCTAGGACCTTTATAGCTAAGAGTAAGCCAGCTGCATGTGGGAATAGCAATAGAAAAACAAAAACAATTGTTTCCTACACATCCAATAACACTAGTTAACACACCAGCCTCATTAGGGCTCTCTTGCTTGGTTTACCAAATATCCTTTCTGGCTTCCAGCCAGCGGAGCCCACTGTGTCGCAGCGGGTTAAACCGTTGAGCTGCTGGTCTTGACGACCAAAAGGTCAGTGGTTCAAATACGGGGAGCAGGGTGAGCTCCCACTGTTAGCCCCAGCTTCTGCCAACCTAGCAGTTGGAAAACATGCAATTGTGAGATCAATACGTACCTTTCCAGCGGAAAGGTAACAGTGCTCCATGCAGTCATGCTGGCCACATGACCTTGGAGGCATCTTCGGGCAACATCGGCTCCTTGGCTTAGAAATTGAGATGAGCACACACATGCCAGAATCAGACATGACTAGACTTAATGTCAAGGGGAAACCTTTACCTATTTACCAGCCAGCATCACACTACCTTTCTACAATTCTCTCCACCATTCATATGGTTATTCACTCACCTTCACTTTAGGCAAAATCTTTCTTCTTGTCTTTGTCTTCCAATGACTATTGCTAAAGCTAAATTTGTCACCTAATTAATATACTGACCAGTTTTGCATTCTATTGCTATTCACACAAAACTTGCTTATGAATAGCTATACAGATCTCTTCCTAGATACTTTATGTATATGATAAAGTTGACTTAAGCCTAAGATATGAACTTCTTTCTCTAAGTTAGTCCCAAATATACTGTATTTTGTATTCAGCCACTGAGTTCATTTGGTGTCCTTAGGAAAACCATTATGAGGTAGAAGTATATATTTAAACATTTTCAAATATAAGAGACCTTTTCAGTGCTTACTTTGAAACAAATAGTCACTCTGCTCAGAATAAGATGCACTAATGTTACTAAACTGCATTACTGAAGACAGACGTTGCAAGCAAATGTTGTAAGATCAAGTAACAGCACATCATTTCTCGGCATTACTTCGCGAAGGAAGATTCAGGAAGGACTCATCCCACGCTTTTTACAAGCGCGTTGATGACTAAAAAGGCCAGTCTAAGATAGGCAAGTTCGGTTGCAGAAAGATCAGCAGAAAGTCTCCTTGGATGATGTTGTTTCCAAGTTGCGGTTCTTAAGTAACAGCACATCATTTCTTTTTTTTTTTAATAATGATTTTTATTCAGACAATGTCACAACATCACACAACATAACCAACATATTGACAGTACAATACAATACAGTAACTTCCACAGCACATCATTTCTACAGTCATAGCAAATGGCAATTATCCAGAGAAGAAAAGAAGCCACCCACTTCCATTTCCAACCATGAAAAAATATAGGTGTCCATTTTTTAAAGTTAGTACCAATTTCAAGTATACTAAATGCAAGTCAAGCTGATTTGTGAGAAATGAAGTATCTTAGTTTATTAAACAATAAGATTTTAAAAATCCCCATGTGATATATGTGGAGAGTAAAATCTTAAAGGTTTGAATGTGAAGGACACTTCTGGGACACTTCTGGGATCTTCAGGCAATTTCTTCCATTGTGTGGACAGAAGTCTCATTATAAAAGTAAAGAGGTCCACAAAACAATTACAGACGGGGTGATTAAGGCAGGCTAGGGTTATATCGTTTGTCAGCTGACAAACAGGTAGGATATTAAACTGAGATTTTAACAGGATGCAGAAGAATAGAAAAATATTTAAAATGCAGGAAAATGAACAGAAAATATTTTTCAAAATTGACTTTTCAGCTATCTATCAAGCAAGTTCTACATGGTTCTCTTGAAAAGATGTAGACCAATTCATGATTGATCCTCCATGCACATGTCAGTAATAATTAAATATGTCTGTCTCTATTGGGGGGAGTCTGGTACTTGAGGCATTTTCAGGCAAATACGTAATCTGTCTGGCATTTTGCCTCAGTGTCTGATTGACAGATGTGCAGCATGCAGTACTGAAATCATCAAATAAATAAACATGCAGTTTAGTCTATGTCAGATGGATATGAATTTAGGGATGGGAAAGTGTAGTTCAAAGGCCACACACAGACTCCCAGGGCCTCTCAAGCTAGTTTTTAAAAACTCAAACAACTCCTTGCATTTGTAGCTCTTGCGGAGTTGGTCTGCCACATCTTCACTAATTTTTTAAGGCCCAAGGAATAAATTTCAAAACCTACACTAATTTTTGTTTTATTTTCTGGTTTGCAAAAGACCATTCCTGAGGTTGAAATAGCATGGATATGATAAAGGTGACAGTGAAAGTGACAAATTTCCTCTCATCGCCCACAGAATAAAAATCATTAAAAATTGATGCAGGGCACAGTAGGAGAGGCAATCCTCAGAATAGTGCGTGGATAATTGCCTGACCCTGATTTAGACTTTTAAAGATATTTCGACAAGGAAAATGCTTTACAATCCAGCTCTTACCCTTACTAGAGCAGCAAAGGGTCTCATTGCTCTGTCAAGACTAATCAATTTATTGTGTGGGTTATGTCTGATGCCTGAACTGTTCACTTGTTCAGACAGGCATATATCACCTGAGAGCAAAGAGGATTTTAAGTTCGAGCTAGCCTGTCCTTGTACCCTCCTTGACCTTTTCCTCTAGAGTTGTTGTCCAACTTGCTTGGCGTAGGAGAAAATTATGTTTCCCTAGGTAGCACTGGGACACTTAATGCCCTACAATGTCTACGTTTTTAGAGTTGTAAAGCAAAATGCCTGGTAATCTGAAAACCATGTTTTGCATGGGCTTGCAGATCCTCAAAACAGGAATCCTTCTGTCAATCACTGAAATATATCATACACTAGAAGCATCCTCTTTCCAATTAATATAGATCTTCACAGCACATTCCTGGACCAAATGGTGGAGAAATGTCTTCCTGGGTATATTGGACTGGATGAACTTGGGATGGTTAACAGAAGAATGTGACAAGTTTTATCAGTCTAACCATTGAAAAAAAATCCACACAGGTCTGGAAAAAGGTGAGGATAACCAAAATGCCCACAAATGTGGTAAAATGGCCAATAGCATCCACTCTTGAAGATAGCTACAGGCCATTTGGGGAAAATATTCTCAACTACATTTGGTGACAGGGTAGGGGAAATCCTATGCACCTCCCCACTTCCTAACAATTCCCCCTCCCCCTTTTTACATTGTCCCTACCCTGAAAAGTGTTTTGCCTCCTAGAGTTAGTACACATGCTTTTAATTTGCCATTGACTTTCTCCATTTTGTCTCTTGTTATATTTTAAATGAACTTATTATTTACATTTGAATTTGAGGCTTCAGTAATTCTCCAGCGAGACGTTTGTTTTTCCATCTGCCAGCCTTCAATTATTTGCCTACCTGCCTGGGCTTCAAGAGTAATATAAGAAAAGCAAGCAGCTTGGGAGACTGGTAAGAGATCTGGCTAGTTCCATCCCCTCCCAAGCAACTAATCACCTAGGAACTCTAGAATTTCCTCCCTGCCTAGAATTCATAACATTGAGAGGTAATGTCTGAAATCTACTGGGCTCATGTCTGACCCTTCAGCACTCCCAGTAAGAAAAAAACACAGCCTGAAAATTTCCCTGACTAGCTCATCCTATTAAACGGGCTGCACTCAAACAAGTTTTATGACATGTGCCTTACAAATGTTCACAACATTGTTCTTTCTTCAGAATAAAAATATTGTTGCTCGAAATAGTGGTGAGCATTTTCTTGATTGATCACAACACTGAAAATTTCTAGTAATAGGTAAAACTAACTGCTTCATCACACTAGAGAATGAAACCACTTTAAATCCGGTTTCTGCCTCCTGAAGAATTCTGGGGTTTGTAATTTAGGGAGGAGTCTTTAACATCCTCACTAAATTACAAACCCCAAAATTCTGTAGGAGGCACAAACTGGATTTAAAGTGGTTTCATTCTTTAGTGTGATGAGGTCCTAAATCACACTTGCAATGATTTCACATAAGGAGCTTTCTTTTATCAAATAGGAAGATGGCAAGGCAGCATACCACTTGCAACCATTAATGCTCACTTGGGATTTAAATATGTCTGACTCTCCCCCAGAAGTATCTTACTCTTCCCCCCTGATTATGGAGAAAGATATTATGGGCTGACTCTTTGATGCTCTAATGGAACCTAAAGATAGCATCTGCATTCAGTCTCATTTAGAAATCTGTTTAGCCCGCACTGTGACAACCTTGGTTTCAGTAATATGCACATTTCCCTCAAGAACCCTCAATCCTCTTTATTGCCAATTGCCACATACTGTTGGGAAAAGAACCCCAGGAAGGCACATCCTGTGCTGGACAAATCCATCTTCAAGCTGCCCTTAAAAGTGTCCAAAAGGAGAGAAAAAAACCCACAACGGCCAGATTAAAGCATGACTGAGAAAGCATTCTGGAATGTGGACATTTCTGTGAGCCATATAACCTGATAGGTTTCTATTACATTCCTGTGTTCAGCAGATTACCTCACATAACAGTGTAATATATGTGAACACATATCCCTATTAATGTAGCTAATTTAAAACAAAAAAAGGAAAAGCAGCCACAGTTCACAATGAAAGAAGAAAAATGTTCCCGCACTCAATACCTTCAATTACATTAAGGTCTAAACATTAATTTAATGTTCCATTACTAAAATAAATATCCATATGTGGAGCGGAACCTACATCATCAGATAAAAAGCACAAGTAGAAGTTTCCTAGCCCTGCAGGAACCTTCCGCATTTAAATTGTACTTGCATCCAAATGGTAAAAAGCTCTTTGCTGAACTGTTGTTCCTGTGTGCCTTCAAGTAGTTTCTGATTTATGGAAACCTTAAATGGCTACCATGGGTTTTCATGCAAGAGGAAATTTGTCTTTGCATTCCGCTGAGGCTGAGAGAGAATGATTTGCCCAAGGACACCCAGTGGGTTTCATTGTCCAAGAGGGGGTTTCGAACCCTGGTCTCCAGAATCATAGTCCAATGCACAAAGTGCTACAGCACACTGGCTCTGTAAATAGGCTCACAGGAATACAATTTAAATAGTAGGTGGCCTGAGAAAGGCAAGCATATCTCCCTGCCTTATTTTTTTATATCAAACAGAAAGAAGGTAAAGAAGGTAAGCAAGCCTGCCCACACAACCAGCTTTTACTGGTTTTACAAGGGGTCTGAATTATTCTAAATAGTCCAAATTAGAGTAAACCAACAAATCACCTGTTGAACAGTACATTATCACATGTGTAAATCTCAATGATTAAGCAGTTCTACTCCAGTTTGTACTAAAATAGGATTTTACTCAAAGATAACTTGGATTATAGGAACCTTGAAACTGCACATCAACACTGCAGTGGTCTCTTCTGAATCTGAAGTCTCAAGGCATTATACGATATGCAGCGTTGTGTACAAACTTGAAAAGATGAGAGATTAGGAAACACACACCTGGGGCCTGACATGATCGTTTCCAAATCCCACCAAAAAGGGTGAAATTGACTGACAAATTATATGAAAATGACTTCACTTTATTTCTTGTTAAAAGGCTCATGCAAGAATAAGCCCAACAGTTTCCCCCTACTACATTACATTCAGTGACAACTTGTTGCTGCTTCACAGGTTGTACTTCCTCAAATGGTTAGCATGAATATGAGAAAGAGAGAAGAAGAACCATCCCCTTGCTCCTCAAAGGTATTGATATTGGTGATTTCCAGAAAAAAATGCACTTACACATATCGTATTTCACCACATAATAGTCACCACCACGTAATAGTGACACTACTCTTTTGGGGTCCCAAAACTCGTTTCTTGCCTTTCCTTGCTTAACCATTGTACAGGAGCCAATCAGGTCTGGGGTTTTCTCTTCTCCCTACTCAGGCATTACATAATTTTTAAAAAGGAAGAAAAATCAGAACTCTCTCTCCTCGATGGTAAGAACATAAGAGCCCCAGACCCAGCCAACTCTGGTTTGTTTGTTTTCTTCACATAATGGTCGCATTCCCCCTTTTTTGCAAAATAAAAAAGCATAAAATGAGACCATTATGTGGTGGCATGCAGTACTTGCTCCTGCAGACAATGGCACAATCTTGCAGAATTGCTACCAATGTAATGTATATGTCAGTATAGAAATAACAAACCTCTGAATGTATGAGCTAAATCCAGCTTTAGTTCTATGTGGAGTAGACACAGCTGAAATGAATTGTACTTGGTTGCTACAATTAAATTTCCCATTGATACAGGGCTTCTAGAACAGAATTGACACTGGGTTTATTATTATTATTAAACTTTATACCCCGCCACCATCTCCCCAAGGGGACTCGGGGCGAAATATATGAGGCCACACCCATCAATACAAAAATCATAATTTAACATAAGACAACAGCAAATCAAAATAATATGACTTAAATACAAAACCAATATAAATAAACAACACAACAATATGAAATAAAAAGATTAAGACACTGAAGACGATGACCATGGGCAGGGCAAGATTCAAAGATTAAAAATTTAAAAATATTTAAAACACTGGGAGATAGGGTAATATGAAGTATCAGGGAGGGGATCCGGGGGATGAGGTAGGATTTAATTGCACAACCAAAGAATAAAGTGCTTCTGAGGGCATATTATGCAAAGTTTGGTCAGGATTTAGCCATAATGCAGAACATCATGGTTGTTTCATACTGCTCTTGCTTCATGAAAACTACACCAATTCACCTGCTTTACTTTGGCATTTTGCAGTTAAAAGTTATACCCAACAATTTACTGTTCAATTATTATATTTCTATCAATTCATATTGGTGCATGGCAAAATGATGCCTGAGGCAAAACATAAGACACAACATATCAACAATTGTATTTTGTTGAATTGTAACTACAATTTCTACATGGCATCATTGTGCTAGAAACTGCACAGACACTCATCTGCAAAAGTCAACTACAGTTATGTTCTGGCTTCAATAACTGCAAAGAAAAAAGCCACCACTTTTAGACTGGAACATGCTTAGAGAATTATGAAGTGGAGCAAATACTCCATACTATACTTTGAGAGTAAATCATTGTACCTGATACAATGTTTGAGACAGCATTTTCACTGAATTCAGGCAAGGCTTCATACACAGAAAGCTAACTGTTAAACAGTTAAAATTCTGGATCAGTTATGTGTATATTACTTAGACCAGATTAATACACTGCTCAGATTACACTGAACTATTTAATTTACATTCTTAGTAACTTGGAAGGTGGAACATTCCATTCCAAGATTATTTCACAGCGTTATTTGAGCTTGGTATAGTTGGTAACAGTACTGTAACAGTGAAAGCATCCTTCTATGCTTTAATCATGAAACCCTAAATTCAACTTTTGGCTTCTTCTCAGAAGAAACAAAAAGTAGATCTACCTGTTACAAGATATCTAAATATACATTTGCATGCTTTGATCAAGCAGCATTGTTTACAATATTGAGAATTAATTTCACAGTGTTAATGTCTAGCAACAATGGACATTGCATTTTTGAAACCACATAAGTATCTATTTCTTTCTTCCTGCAATACAGGAGGATAGAGAACCCAAGAGGAAAGATACATTTTGAGCACTCATAAAACTCATTTGGTCATCTATCATTAAATAAACTGAAGACTGTGTGATAAACAGTATCACTATTTCTGATCATTTAAATGCTAACTAGGCACATTTGAGAACAAATTACACCTGACATGTTTATATTTTCTATATAAATATGTAGATTGCTAATTTTCTCTCCGAGCACCGTAAAGGATAGAGACTTACAAAATTGTTCATTATGTGTTCTAAGTCATCTTCCTTCTAAAAGATCCAACACACCACTGCACTAACATTTAGTTTAGGTAATCTTTAATTGTTGAAGATGCATAAGTCACCCTTCATCTTTCCCAACATCAAGTACTATTAAAACAATAAATGCTAATAAAAAAGTAAGTACGTCAAAGACTGACTCTCAAAACAAAGACATGCAGGAGGCTTTTTCCTATAGATTACAATAATGAAGAGAAGACAATCTTTCCTGTTGTTTCGTTAGATTAGAAATTCTGGAATTACTACAGAAGATATTGGAACAGAAGCTACAGCAAAAAAAATCTTTAATGGGTCATATTTATTATAGACTTCCCCATGTTGGTCCCTTCTAGATGGTTGAGACAGAAAACACCATCCTTGGTAAAGTTTGGTTGCTGAGAATGATGGGATGTGCAACCTAACATATCTGGAAGGCATCATGTCAGGAAAAACACAGAAGTTTAATTTAAAAAACCGATTGCCAAAATAAGCATGGGAGGACCATAAGATGAACTAAGGAGTTGTTTCCATGAAACAATACACAGGAAACTTTTATACAGATAATAAGAATTATTTTAGTGCCTTCAAGTCATTTTCAACGTATGAAGACCTTTGCCATGATTAGTTTAGAAGAGAGTTGCCTTTTCCTTCCTCTGAGGCTGAGAGAGTATGACTTGCTCAAGGTCACCCATCAGGTTTCCATGGCTGATGTGGGATTCGGATACTGGTCACCAGAGTCAAAGTACAACAATTAAATCAGTAAAAAGAAAGAGTCAACATCTGCCAGGAACTGAGATGGAGCCAGTTAAAAAAAAATCCATGTGGTGATAAAATACTATAAAATACTGCCAAATCCTAGGCTTCTGTTAAAATCTATCATTCATTTACAACTTTGTAACAACATCTTCAAGAAATATTGCCATATAAGAGACCTTACTAAACGTTTCCCCTTGACATTAAGTCCAGTTGTGTCCAACTTGGGGGGGGGGGGGGGTGGCTCACCTCCATTTCTAAGCTCAAGAGTCGGCATTGTCCATAGACGCCTCCAAGGTCATGTAGCTGGCATGACTGCATGGAGCGCCATTATCTTCCCACCAGAACAGTACCTATTGATCTACTCACATTTGCATGTTTTCGAACTGCTAGGTTGGCAGAAGCTGGGACTAACAGCAGGAGTTCACTTCGCTCCCCGGATTCAAACCACCGAACTTTCAGTCAGCAAGTTCAGCAGCTCAGCAGTTTAACCCACTGAACCACCTGGGACTCCATATTATTAGTATTAAAATGAATATATAAGTATTATTACATCACAATAGTATGATTATATATCACTATACTGTATTATTAGCATATTGTATTACTGTACAATATAATATTATATGTGTGTGTATGTGTGTCTGTGTGCGTGTATGTGTATCTATTATATAAATGGGTTCACGTCATGTGATGTATACCTCAAACAAAGAAACCATACAACGCAGAAAAACAATACTTGCCAACAGAAATAGGCCTCAAGCAAGGTACGTTTGTAGCAAAGAAACTTTCCCCAAAAACCTAAAAGGCCCCAAAACAACGAGTAAAAATAAAACTACATTTCCCAGTATCCTCCAGGGCAGCCAACGACTCACCCAGCCTCTACATTCTGAACAACATGATTGGCTGCCAATAAGGGCGGATTTGCATAACTGCTGTAACCATAGCAACGCTGGCAAGAGCCATCAAGGCTAGGATAGAATGCTGAGAGATTTCAGTTGGTGTTTGAGGTTAAACTGCCAAAACCAAACTCTGAGGGAGCAATTCTCCAGCAAATTCCTACCCACACAACACAACACAACTTCCAATCACAACCCATCCCACCAACCTTACGGGACCCCGTACACACAACACCTACAAACACCACAAACTAAAACCATTCCTTCCTTCTACACAGACATAAACTGACCCAAAAGACAAGCCATGCCTTATAAAAATAACAGCATCGGACGACACACTCACAACGCTACATAGATCAAACAAAAAAGGGCAGAACAAACGCCAGAACAGAAACACACTGCGCAGCAGACACAGACAACAGGTCACTGCACGACGCACAGCTGAGAACCAAATGCAAAGAACTGCACGACAAGAAGCGCGCAGCCAGGAACAACAAAGACGCAGAAATGCAACACAACAGCAGCGCGCAAGGAGCGCAGAAACACGTCGCAACACAGAAAACAAACTTCAAAAACACCACAACCAATTCCACCGCCTAGCCTTCAGATACAACGCTGCAGAAGACTACAGCATGGTGCCAGAGGCCGACATTGGCACCCTAACGCACATCTGCACACACTGCAAAGCCCTGAAATACCCAGCAGAAACAACACGAATGTGCTGCCTAGCCGGTAAAGTCTCTCTACCACCACTTGCCACTCCTCCACAACCACTACAGACTTTGCTGAGTGGACACACTCCAGAATCAAAACACTTCCTCCGCTATACAAGACAATACAACTCATGCTTCCAGATGACATCATTTGGAGCACACATAGAAAGTGCGCAATTCATGCCTACATGACCCCACCAAGACCGTAAGTAACATCATTTCCAACCCTTACATCTCGCATCTCCTAAATAGGGCACAGCAACGCGTGCCGGGTACAGCTAGTATATATATATGTATTGCCCAATATTAGAATTATATATTATATTGTACTATTCCATTATACTGGAGCCCTCGGTAGCACAATGGGTTAAACCAGTGGTTCATAACCTGTGGGTTCCCAAGTGTTTTGGCCTACAACTCCCAGAAATCCCAGCCAGTCTACCAGCTGTTAGAAATTCTGGGAGTTACAGGCCAAAACATCTGGGCACTCACAGGTTGAGAACCCCTGCTTTAAACCTTTGTGCTGGCAGGACTGCTGACCAATAGATCAGAGGTTCAAATCCAGGGAGAGCAAGTTGAGCTCCCTCTGTCAGCTCCAGCTCCACATGCAGGGACACAAGAAAAGCCTCCCACAAAGATGTTAAAACATCAAACATCCAGGCAACGTCCTTGCAGACAGCCAATTCTCTCACAACAGAAGTGACTTGCAGTTTCTCAAGTCGCTCCTGACATGAAAAAACCCCACTATACTGCAAAATTATTAGTAATATTACATGTAATATATAATATGCAATTATTATATTATATTGTGCTATACTATTGTACAATATATAATACACTGCCTGTATCATACTATTAATATTATATAATATACTGTACTATATCATAAGTTGTATATAGAATACATATTCTATATCAATAAAAATGTAATGTTAGTTTGTGGGATTAACATAACTCAAAAACCAATGGGCGAATTGATACCAAATTTGGACACAATACACCTATCAGGCCAATGAGTGACCATCACTCATAAAAACACTGAAAAACACAGCGGAAGTGACTTAAAAAGCCAAAAAAATACATTACAATGCATGTGCAAAACCACATACACATATATGCACACACAAAACACATATACATATATATACAAAACACATTTTTCCATCTGTGTCAGGCTAGACGACTGGCTCCTTATCTATCTAGGAACGACCTGGCTACGGTGATCCAGGTGACGGTCATCTCAAGATTGGACTACTGTAACACCCTCTACATTGGTCTTCCTTTGTCAGTGATCCGGAACCTAAAGCTGGTGCAAAATGTCTCATTACTCCAATCTTGAAGCAATTGCTTTGGCTACCGATTGAGCACCAGATTACTTTCAAGGTGTTGGTTTTGACCTTTAAGGCCTTATATGGTCTGGGGCCGGCGGACCTGAGGGCCCGCCTCACCCCCTATCAACCCCAGAGATCACTTCGGTCGGAAGACCAAAACCTGCTTGAAGTCCCCAACATCCGGACTTTTCATTTGTTGGCAACCAGGCGCAGAGCCTTCACGATTGTGGCTCCAAATTTGTGGAATGCTTTACCGGCAGAAACACGAGCCATCCGAAGCTTACCGTCCATCCGGAAGGCGTGTAAAACATTCCTTTTCCGGCAAGCATTCGGTTTCTGCTGATTGGGGTTCTTAAATTGTTTTAAATTGTGTTTATGTATATTGTTTCTGGTGGTTTTGTAAACCGCTCCGAGCCTTCGGGGAGTGGCGGTATACAAGTCGAGGTAATAAATAAATAATAAATAAATATACACAGACTAGGCCACAGCAATGCGTGGCAGGGAATGGCTAGTATATTATATTACAACATATATATATATATATATATATATATATATATATATATGGCATTACTTTGTGAATGAAGATACTTAGAAAGGACTCATCCCATGCTTTCTACAAGTGCGTTGATGACTAAGGAAGTTGGATGTGTCCTTCGAGCCTGTGCAATGGATTTTTCTGGTGGAGTGCAGCATGCACAGAACTGGCCTCATCCTTTAAACTGAAGGTTCGTTTGCTGGGGCCAAGCAAACTTGGACGGTGGCAGCGAGGTCCTCAGGTCGTAGGTTTGATTTGAGTTTCCTTCTCTAGATGGTTGACCTTACAGGGTTAGACGAGCATCATCTGCCTGGGTTTGAAATCAGGGTTTTCCTTCTCTTAGAATGGTTGCCAAAAGGCTAGAGAGCCCATCCTGCCCATTGACGCTCTTCATCAGACCCTTCGGTTGTGACCTGTCTGGCATGGGAGGCCCTACTGGTGGCTATGCCACCACCAGCATAGCTCACAACTTCATTAGGGTACGCAAGCCTCTCCCCCGCGACAAGGGTGCGCCAATGGAGGAGCTTGGAAAACTACAAATCCAAGGACTCCCCAGCATGCCATGGCAGATAAAGTGGTGTGTCAGACCGCATCCATTGTAGGTCAGGCATGGGCAAACTTCAGCCCTCCAGGTGGTTTGGTGTTCAACTCCCATGATCTCCAACAGCCTGAAGTTTGCCCACGCCTGATCTAGATGCACCCTCAGGCAGAGATCCCTCAAACTCTAGTCCCACAGGTGTTTTGGACTCCAACTCCCAGAAGCCTCAGCCGCCTTGGCCTTCAGTGATTGTGGGTTCTGGGAGGTGAAGTCCCAAACACCCGAAAGAGCAGAATTTGGGAGACAGATCCCAAAGAAAAGAAAAGGGGTGGCTTCAAACTACAAAAAAGGAGATTCCACCTGAACAGATATATATACAGTATGTATATATATATCTGTGTATATATATACATATACATATACATATATATATATATAAGTATTATTACATTACAACATTATTATTTCTATATATTGTTATCTATGTATATAATAAAAGTCAGTGTTTGCGGCGGCGCGGAGGTGTGGTGGTGCGGAGGGAGGAATATGTGGCAGCGTTTCGATTGATTGCCACTGTGGGATTATTTGCATAAAGGACACTGATTGGCCAGCGTCAGAACTCCAACAATCTAAGGCACCAGACAGAGGGCATTGGTTGCCAGTGAGGAACTATTTGCATAAAGGACTCGGATTGGCCAGCAAAACAGAATGCAACTGAATGCTTGAGTTAGCCAAATGACAGATTTTTTCCATTGGAAATGGAATGTTCATTTTCTGGGAGGTGTGGAGGTGCCAAGGAATATGTGACAGCATTTCGATAGGTTGCCACTATGGGATTATTTGCATAAAGGACTCTGATTGGCCAGCCTCAGAACTCCAACATTCTATGGCCCCAGACAGAGGGGATTGGTTGCCACTGAAATTCCAACATTCTAAGGTGACTCAGAGCAAAATGGAAAGGCCTCAGGCAGTCAGACACTGCGGCCCACAGCAGTGACGGATCAGGACCAAACTTGGCTCACAGGGGCCCAATGGCCCACTTCACAACGCGACCCTCACCCAATGACCCATACAGACCAAAATTAGCACACAGAGCCCCCTTGACCCACTCTACACCCTGTTGCTGTTTCAAGGGGGATGGACCACAGATGATGGGACTTGAAATACCTTCACTCACCTTCCGAGACCGCTGCAACCCTCATCCAGAGAATGATCAAGACCTAATGTGACACACAGAGCACCCAAGACCCACTCTACATCCTGGTGCGGTTTGGATAAGGTTGCCAACTGTCCCTTATTCTAAGGGACATCCCTTATTTCGGCCCCAAATTCGCTGTCCCATATTTTCAGCTCCTGTCCCTTATTTTCAGCTCCTGTATTGATGGGACAGGTAGCACCATGAGGCGAGGCTGGACCAGTACATATACACACATACTTCCATCTTCCTCCTCCTCCACCCTGCTCCCCCTTTTGGTTCCTCCCGTTTCCTCTCCCCATGCACAGCCGGGAATTGTAGTCCAAGGCTGCCTCCTCTTGATTGAGAGGCGCGTGCGGCCCTTTGGGCGGGATTCCATTTCCCAAGAGCCTTTGCTCCTTCAGGGAGGAGAAGGAGGAGGAGGAAAAGGAAGAGGGAGAAGGGGGCCTGCCAGTCTTCATGGCGCCGCTGGTGAGCGGTCTGAGGGAGCTGCAGGTGCAGTGTGGGGAGATGCAGGTCCGCATGGAGCTGCTGATCATGGAGACCCAAAGCCAGGTCTGCCAGGTCTCCCTTGCCCACCTCGACTGCGGGGCCGCCTTCACCATTGGGAGAGGGAGGAAGGTGACCCCCTGCCAGGCACACAAATCACAGCCACACCAGGGCTGAGAGGCGGGTGGGAGTCTCTGGAGGGCTTTTGAGCTAGACGGGCATCTGTCAGGAGGGCTTGGGTTGTGCCTTCTTGCAGAATGACCCGAGTAGATGATATTGCCCTGAATGCATGCGAAAGGAGGCTTCTGTTAGACCCCAGTCTAAAGATCAGTCAACAGTGTGATGCCGCAGCTGAAAAAGCCAAGGCTGCATCAAAAGTAGTATAGTTAGGGTTGCCTAACGTTTGATTTTCAAGTTTTTATGAAGTGTCCCTTATTTTTGTGAAAAATCCCATAATTTTAGGTAAATGTCCCTTATTTCTTATATCAAAAAGTGGCAACCCTATGTTTGGAGGGGGATGGTCCATGGCCAATGGGGCTCGCAGTACCTTCACTAAGTTCCTGAGACCACTGCCAGCCACATAAACATCAATAGGAACCAACCTTGGCACACAATGCCTTCCTCAAATCCCCAAGCTAACATAAGAACATAAGAAGAGCCATGCTGAATCGGGCCTCACCCATCTAGTCCAGCATTCTGTGTCACACAGTGGCCCACTAGTTGTACACAGGGATCTCTAGCAGAAAGGAGGGCAAAACCCTCACCTGCTCCCGACCCCCCACAACCAGTACCCGGGGAAAATCCTGCCTGCCTCCATCAACACAGAGGTGGCACTTGGATGTCCATTTCAGTAACTACTGATTCCCTTGGTATCCATGAATCTGTCTAATCCTGCCTTGAAGCTGTCTAGGCTGACAGCTGTCACAACCTCCTCTGGAAGTGAGTTCCATAACCCAATGACCCTCTGGGTGAAGAAATATTTCCCTTTATTAGTCCTAACTTTCCTACCTTGGAGCTTTAGGAGTGCCCTAGTCCTAGTGTTGTGTGACAGAGAAAATATTTTTTCTTTATTCACCTTTTCTATCCCATGCATGATTTTATACACTTCGATCAAGTCACCTCTTAAACGCCGTCTTTCAATGCTGAAAAGACCAAGGCGTTGCAACCTGATTTCATAAGGGAGCTGCTCCATCCCTTGGATCATTTTTGTTGCCCTTCTTTGTACCTTTTCCAGTTCCGTTATATCCTTCTTGAGGTGCGGTGACCAGAATTGTACACAGTACTCCAGATGTGGCCTCACCATAGATTTGTAGAGAGGCAATACAACATTTGCCGACCTATTTTCGATTCCCTTCCTGATCATGCCAAGCATAGAATTTGCTTTTTTCACTGCTGCAGCGCACTGGGTTGACATCTTCATTGAGCTGTCCACCAAAACCCCAAGATCCCTTTCCTGGTTTGTCTCAGAAAGCTTTGATCCCATCAGTTGATAAGTGTATTTGGGGTTCTTTGCCCCGATGTGCATGACTTTACACTTGTTTAGGTTAAAATGCATTTGCCACTTTGTTACCCATTCACTCAATTTCGAGAGATCTTTCTGGAGCTCTTTACAGTCAGTTTCATTTTTAACTACCCTGAACAGTTTAGTGTCGTCTGCAAACTTTGCTACCTCACAATTTACTTCTACATCCAGATCATTTATGAATAAAATTAAAAGTAACGGTCCTAAAACTGAACCTTGGGGTACGCCACTTCTCACCTCTTTCCATCCCGAGAAGTGTCCATTTATTACCACCCTTTGTTTCCTACAGTTTAGCCAGGTTCCAATCCAGGACAAGACCTGCCCCCTGATTCCATGGCTGAAGAGCTTATTTAGGAGCCTTTGGTGAGGTATCTATTATATAAATGGGTTCACGTCATGTGATGTATACCTCAAACAAAGAAACCATACAACGCAGAAACACAACACTTGCCAACAGAAATAGGCCTCAAGCAAGGTACGTTTGTAGCAAAGAAACTTTTCCCCAAAAAACCTAAAAGGCCCCCAAAACAACAAGTAAAAATAAAACTACATTTACCAGCATCCTCCGGGGCAGCCAAAGACTCACCCTGCCTCTACATTCTGAACAACATGATTGGCTGCCAATAAGGGTGGATTTGCATAACTGCTGCACTAGCCAGCCAACATGAAAATTCCGATCCTTAATAAACTGCCAAAACTAAATAAGGAAAAGGCATGAGCCAATTCCCAACAAAAAAAACACCCAAATCACTTCCAACCGAAAATTTACACACACACCCCCAAAACCACGCCCAAAATTGACAGTAAGACTTCATTAACTTGATTCTCCCAACTAGGCCTCAGCTCATTGCACATTGTGTATGGCCTGAATTGACAGTAAGGCTTCATTAACTTGATTCTCCCGACTAGGCCTCAGCTCATTGCACATTGTGTATGGCCTGAATTGACAGTGAGGCTTCATTAACTTGATTCTCCCGACTAGGCCTCAGCTCATTGCACATTGTGTATGGCCTGAATTGACAGTAAGGCTTCATTAACTTGCTGTTCCTAACTAGGCCTCAGCTCATTGGACATTGTGTATGGCCTGAATTGACAGTGAGGCTTCATTAACGTGATTCTCCCGACTAGGCCTCAGCTCATTGCACATTGTGTATGGCCTGAATTGACAGTAAGGCTTCATTAACTTGCTGTTCCTAACTAGGCCTCAGCTCATGGGACATTGTGTATGGCCTGAATTTACAGTAACCTACCTTGGCACACAGAGCCCCGACCATGCATGATGGGACTTGAAGTACCACCATGGAAAACAGGATTTGTAGTACTTCAAAACCCATCATTCCCCACAGACCACTGTGGCCCAGAACCAAGACCAATAAAGACCCAACTTGGCACACCATGCCCCCCATGACCCACACTCCATCCAACTGCAGTTTAGAGGAGGGCACACCGTGGATGATGGGACTTTCTCGCATCTCCTAAAAAGGGCACAGCAACGCCTGCCGGGTACAGCTAGTATTGTATATATTGAGCTAGTATTGTATATATTGAGCTAGTATTGTATATATTGAGGAGCTCCAAAGTGATGTTGCAGAGGACAGGATTTAAAAAAATTCAAAACATTAAAAAAAATTGATATCTCAACAGACTATATTTCCAAAGCACAACTTTCCCATAGATAGAGATCTATACATATGCTTTCAAGTGTCCTGGTGAAGACACACTTGACAGGAAAGGTGACGTGGGCGCGCCCTGAGGCCTGGAGGAGGGAGGAGAGGAGGCCCAAGGCGAAAGGCAGGTGTCCTTTTGAGGGGACCCAGGGAGAGAAGAAGGGCGCCCGTGCCCTCCCTCCCTCCCTCCTGAAGGGAAGAAGGGCGGGATTCTTGGCCGCTTTCTCGGCTACTCACAGCTTGAGGTTCTCATAGGCTCGCCCCGCTGCCGTTGCCGCCGCCATCTCCTCCTCCTCCGCTGCAAACCCGCTTCTCCCTCCTCCAACCAACCAACCGACCGGCTCGAGCTCCGCCTCCTTTCTGGCGCCTCACCTGACGGCCTCCGCTTGGGCCTTCAGGACGGCGCCCCACACAGGACAAAACTCAGCGGAAAGCATTTCGACGCCCGCGCTGACTAAGGCGTTTGGGATTGGCTGAGACGGAGGCTCGCAACCACCGCCGTCCTATCCTTGCGCGTGGGCGGGGCCTCGCTATTGTGACGTCACGTTCCCGCAACACCCCCCACCCCTCAGGCTTGAGTGTAACTCCGCCTCCTCCAAAAAAAAAAGGAAAGCTGTTCTTTCCAGCCACAAGGAACGGAGTGAAAGAGCAAGGAGGGTTTTGATTGGCCAACAAAAATGCCTCACCCAGAGCTCCACCCCTGGTTTTGTTTCTAGCCACTAGGAACGTAGCGGGCGGAATGTAGAATGCAGTTGAGGAGAAGGGGTCGGCAGGCAGGGCCAGTGGCGCAATGGATAACGCGTCTGACTACGGATCAGAAGATTCTAGGTTCGACTCCTGGCTGGCTCGGGCTAGTTATTTTTTTCTTCTTAAATATATATATATATTCACTTAATGAAATTGTGTTTCATTACTGTAGATCAGTGTTTCCCAACCTTTTTTTTGAGCCATGGCACATTTTTTACATTTACAAAATCCTGGGGCACACCACCAACCAAAATGACACAAAATGACACTCTAACACAGTAATACATATAGTTAATATGTTTTAAAATGTATTTATACACTCAGTGTGAAACCTGGGCCTGTTTCGATGAACACAACATAGATATCCTGGCAGGAATGGCAGAAAGACACACACGAATGTCTTGCTCAAAAGTTGGGAGTTATAGTTCACCCGCAATCAAAGAGCATTCTGATCTCCACCAATGATGGAATGGAATCAAACTTCCCACACAGAACTCCCATAACCAAGAGACAATAAGAGTTTGGTGGGCATTGACCTTGAGTTTTGGAGTTGTAGTTCACTTATATCCAGAGAGTACTGTGGAGGGGAGGGAGGAAGACGTGGGGCGAGTCTGCGCAGTAGCGCCCGCACGGGTCACGTCTTCCTCCCTCCCCCCTCCTGCAGAAGCGGCAGCTTGAGCAAAGCGAGCAGAGCGAGGCTGGGAAGAAGGGAGCCCGAGTGGAGAAGAAAAAGTGTTCGGCAGGAGGGGGAAGAAAGGCTATCAGAGGTTCCAATTTCCCACGGCACACCTGATGATCGCTCACGGCACACTGGTTGAGAAACACTGCTGTAGATTCTCTGGGAGTTCAGAAAAAATGGAAGGTCATAACAATTTTTCTCCCAAAACAAAAAATGTTTTGCAGTTTGCTGGTTGATATAGGAATTTGACCTGGGATCAGATCCTGGGATACAGGGCCTGGGCAAACTCTGGCCCGCCAGGTGTTTTGGACTTCAACTCCCACAATTCCTAACAGCCAGTAGGCTGTTAGGAATTGTGGGAGTTGAAGTCCAAAACACCTGGCGGGCCAGAGTTTGCCCAGGCCTGAGTGTGGACTCAGGCAACCCAGTTGTGGGATTTCCTGCCTTGATATTCTGGGATACAGGGCTGTGTGGAAGGTCCCCCAAGGCAGTGTTTTTCAACCTTTTTTGAGCCGCGGCACATTTTTTACATTTACGAAATCCTGGGGCACACCACCAACCAAAATGACACAAAATGACACTCTAACACAGTAATACATATAGTTAATATGTTTTTAAATGTATTTATACACTCAGTGTGAAACCTGGGCCTGTTTCGATGAACACAACAGATATATGACTTCCTCTCACATACTTATACATGGCTATCATGTCTTCTCTCCGCCTTCTCTTCTTCAGGCTAAACATGCCCAGCTCTTCAAGCCGCTCCTCATAGAGCTTGTTCTCCAGACCTTTGTGAAATTTCACCCTGAGTGAAACTTGCTTCCAGTTAACTATGGATGTCATGAAGCTGTTATAAACAGTTCCTTTGGGGGGGGTGTGTTACTCTAGAAAAATCCAGTAAAATAGTAAAAACACAAACATTTCCAAGCGGAGAGGCTCAATTTGTTTCTTGGAAACCTGTGAGGGGGCTGCTAAGAGGGGGGAGAGTGCCAATTTCCCACGGCACACCTGGTGATCGCTCACGGCACACTAGTGTGCCACGGCACACTGGTTGGGAAACACTGACCCAAGGAACAACTCTGAGGCTCATTGCTATGAAGGACTTGGGTGACTCATGATATGAAGAGAAAGGTAGCCATTAGGCTTCTTTGATCAAGGGGGGAAAATGGTTCAAAACTCATTTCGGATGTAGGGAGCGCTGGCCAATTCAATTCCGAACTGATTTCTGAAATCCCCCTCCAAAAAAATTTCCAATTCGATTCCGAAGTGATTTCCGAAATTTCTGAATCGCTTCGTTAATGGCGGATGTGATTGCACAATGCGCAAAAAAAACTGCAAACGGGTCAGGCAAAACTTGGGGGGTTCCCTTTCCCTCATTTTAAGACCACTACTGATAAAACTTGCCACAGTGGTAGAAATTATTAGCAAATTATAGGAGATTTCTTGTTTCCAAAAGTACAACGTGTAACCCAAAGCAGAGAAAGGGGGCTCCAAAGTGGTATGGTGTGGTTCCCCAAGGAAATGATTAGATTAGGGGATTTCTAGTTTCCAACAGTACAACGTGTAACCCAAAGCAGAGAAAGGGGGCTCCAAAGTTGTATGGTGTGGTTCCCCAAGGAAATTATTAGATTAGAAGATTTCTAGTTTCCAAAAGTACATGTAACCCCAAGCAGAGAAAGGGGGCTCCAAAGTGGTATGGTGTGGTTCCCCAAGGAAATGATTAGATTAGAAGATTTCTAGTTTCCAAAAGTACAACATGTAACCCCAAGCAGAGAAAGGGGGCTCCAAAGTGGTATGGTGTGGTTCCCCAAGGAAATGATTAGATTAGGAGATTTCTAGTTTCCAAAAGTACAACATGTAACCCCAAGCAGACAAAGGGGGCTTCAAAGTTCAAAACTGATAATCTGAAATCAGATCCTGGGATATAGGGCAGTGTAGATCCAGCCTGAGGCCTCTACACCACAATATAATGCAGTTTTGTGGTCGATGAATTCACCAACCCCTGCTTTCAGGCTGCTTTGAACTGCAGCAAAGAGTTCTGCAGTTCCTGAACATCTGGTTGGGCCAGCGCCAAAGGGACTGTGGCCACAGCAGCAGCTTCAACCAAGAACTTATTCCCTTTCTGTTTCTCCTTTTTCTCTCCCCGTACCCTAACATTGTAACAATCCCCAATAAAAAGTATCCTTTGCTTGCAACCTTCCTCTCAATAGTGATACATTGTGTCCTTTACTGCCTCTAGCAACTTTCTAACATGAACCTCTCTTTTCCCGAGCCGCAGATCGCTGCCAGCTCGCCCAGGATACTCTTGCAGCAGCCCAGGGAGGCTGAAACTGGGGTCCTCTGAACCGTGGATACGGAGACCCATGGGGCCCCCATATCTGCAGGTCAATAGATTGCCTCCAAACCAGTGCCATTCTTTTCCTTGACTAATTTTAAGACTAATGACTATCTTACTTTCTGCATTTTGAACTTGTGTGCTCTGGGAGAAACCATTTTGTTTCAGAAAACCTCAATGTGGGGACTTGCTGACTCCCACCCATGGCTCCCTGCTGCAACAATGTTAGTGCCTCCACTTCAATGCATGTCCAGGAGCTTGCCAACTCCGGAGTACCTGCTGCGGTCACCCCTTGGGATCCCTGGACCTTTAACAAGCATTTGCTGACCTCTACAAACTGGTATCTGTAGTTTTCCTCCTTCAATGAAAGGTCCCCAGCATCCCCACATTCCTACTGACTCCAGTGTGCCCCCGTGGACCCTTTCCACCCCCCACCCCCCGATGGATTCTTTATGAACTTTCCCCAACTTTTTGGATTTTTTTCTGAAACTTTGAACAATTTTTGAAGGATTTTGGGGTTCTTGAAAACCCATGTGAATGATTTCCCCATGTCCTTAATGTTGGGATTTGTAAAAATCCAAGTAAAGAAAACGAAATGAGTGTTTGGTTACTTGGAAACTGAACAATAAAAGATAAAGTTGCCTGCTGTTTTTGGCAAGAAAGACTTTCTGCTTATGTTGCCTATGTTGTCGACTGTATGGGGGAAAACAGCTGTGTTTTTCCAGTCAGCCGGAGCATACTAAGTCCATCCAGGCACAACTTCCGCTGTGCAGATCAGAGGATTACAGCTCACATCATTCCCTGCTCTGACACTTATGAACTTTCAATGGACTTTGGAGGGAGGGCATAAATGGTTCGTTTTGACTTTGTATGATTTTACCCTTATGAACCCCTTGTATATTCCCCTTCCTTATACCATTATTTGTAAGTTTGTCTATATTTTGAAAAATGAAGGAAAAGCCACCTTTTTCATGAATCCAGCACCACATGGCTTCAGGGAGCATTTTCCAATTTTCTGAGCCAGTAAATCCCTAAACAAAGGACTCACCAGAAACTCATTGCATGAACAATAAGCGAATGGTTCTTATCAGCCTCAGACCTCGGAGGGCAAAAGGCTAGTCCATCTGGGAAGATAGGACCTATGTACAGTTAAATCACCTCACACAAAAGATGTCATCCAGTCTGCCAGGAATTAGGGGTTCACCACAGCTTCTTTTCATTATGTCAATCCAAATGGCTGAAACCAACTTCTAACTTCATCAATGGACCCCATATCCAGGACGGAAAGACAACAAAGGATCTAGCCTCTGAGCTAGACGAAAATGTTATTCTCAAAAGGACTCAGACCATAATGCTGGCCAGCTTGAGGGCTTAAGCTATTGCTGATCAATTGGACAAACATTAATAATTTTAATCCTATCACTATCCATCCTCCATTCATTGTTTCCCCTCCTGTCACACCTCCTGCCTCCTCATTGGCTGAAGCACCGAAAGCACCCTGATTGGGCAGATCGCAGCTCAGCCAGCCACGCCTCCCCAACAGCTGATGACTCCAACCAATCAGCGTGAAGCCAGCAAAGGGGTGGGAAATTTGAATTTGACACTGTATTTCTTATAAAAACTGTATTAATTTCCCCATCGGATCATGTCGGCACCTGGGCAAATGATTGTGGTCGTCGTCCATTACAGCTGGAATGAAATAAACAACTCGGTGGCATTTTCTTCAACTTGGTGAAATTTATTGGAAAATTAGGAAATTTTCTTTCAGGTGCTTTCTATCTTGACAGGGTTAACGGATCTTCTTTGGAAGACAGGGCCTTCCCAATTTGTGTTCGACTTTGGTTTGACTGCATTGAACATGTCCCACAGATGATAATGATGACACTTATGTAACATTTAAAAAACATTGTTCCTGGTTTGAAATTATGTTATTTCCTGTTTAATTGTGCGGTACTTACTTTGGAGTACACAGCTGCGCTGGGCAGGGCACGTATCTAGGATGGAGGACCACTGCCTCCCAAAGATACTACTCTACGGTGAACTCGCCACGGGTCAGTGCAAGAGAGGCGCCCCCAAAAAGAGACATAAGGACTCCCTGAAACAACATCTCGGGCTCGGCCAGATTGATCACCAACAAAGGTCCACCCTGGCCTCACATCGGGAGGCAAGGAGAGGCACTATCCACAATGCTGCGGCCTCTTTCGAGAAGGCACGCCGAACGTGTCTCAAAGAGAAACGACAATGCAGAAAGAACCGCAACTTGGAAACAACATCACCCAAGGAGACTTTCTGCTGTGCTTTCTGCAACCGGACTTGCCTATCTCAGATTGTCCTTTTTAGTCATCAACGCGCTTGAGTCCTTCCTGAATTCATGAAGAAAAGCCAAGAAGACTTACTTTGAAAGTAGCTGTTACAATCCAGAAACTGCCATTAAACCTTTCAACATGCCATTTTTAACCTTTCGCGCAGACTGTAAAAACTAAAAATAGAGTTTAAGAAATGTTTTCCATGTTTTTTTTAAATAATAGAACCAATTACAAAATGATATTGATAACCCAGGAAGAAAAATCATGTTATTATATTATTATTATTATCATCATCATCACAATCCATTTTTTTAAGAGACCCAAAGCTGCTAACAATACAAAAAAAACAAGACACAATTGAAAACCTAAAACATATCCACAGAATCAATCATAGGACTATTTGAATAAATAATTAAATCCTTAAATGTTCAAGTTCTCTAGTGCAGTGATTCCCAACCAGTGTGCCGGGGCACACTAGTGTGCCGTGAGCAATCACCAGGTGTGCCTTGGGAAATTGGAACCTCCAGGAGGGGAGGGGGGAGGGTCTAGTGTGTTGAAGTATAAAAACCCTAAGAAACCTACCTCGATAAAGGCACAACATTTATCCTCCCTCCCCACCCGTTGTCTACTTGGTCTCTCCCTCTCCATGCATTGGGAAGGCCCGCCTCCCCTTCCCCAAGTAGAGACCTCCTCTTGCCTCCCCGGCCCTAATGCCGGATGGTTCAGTCCAGCACCGTCCCCGTCCCTCCCTTCTCACCGTCCCCGTCCCCGGTGCGCGTGAAACCCCGCTCAGCCTCCCTCCGGCTCCCTGCCCGCCGCCACCGCCTTCCTTCCTGCCTGCTTCACCAGCCTCGAGATGCCCACCTGGGCCGCCCCGCTGACCCCCGAGGAGCTGCGCAGGTGGTGAGTGAGGCTCCTACTCCCCACGACCCCAATTCAAGCCAGGCGGGGAAGGAGGGGGCAACCTAAGTTAGAGGGGGACTGCTGGTCTTTCCAGGCCCCCCCTCCAGAAACTGTAACTTCCAAACATGTCAAGGTCTATTTTCCGCCAACTCCATCTGTGTTCACATTTGGGCATATTGAGTATTCATGCCAAGTTTGGTCCCGATCCAACATTGTTTGAGTCCACAGTGCTCTCTGGATATAGGTGAACTACAACTCCAAAACTCAAGGTCAATGCCCACCAAACTCTTATAGCATTTTATCTTGGTTATAGGAGTTCTGTGTGGGAAGTTTGTGTCTTTCTGCCATTCCTGCCAGGATATCTATGTTGTGTCCATCGAAACAGGCCCAGGTTTCACACTGAGTGTATAAATACATTTACAAACATATTAACTATATGTATTACTGTGTTAAGAGTGTCACTTTGTGTCATTTTGGTTGGTGGTGTGCCCCAGGATTTTGTAAGTGTAAAAAGTGTGCCGCGGCTTTAAAAGGTTGGGAAACACTGCTCTAGTTAAACTGAGTTATAGGGCAGCGTAGATTAGCCCAGGTTCTGGGCAAACTTGGGCAAACATCCTCAAAGGCCTCAGGCCCCTTCCAAAGGAAGGGGCCTGAGGCTGTGAGGAATTGTGGGAGTTGAAGTCCAAAACACCTGAAAGGCCCAAGTTTGCCCAGGCCTGGATTAGCCTGTTTCCCCTCTGAGTGTGTAATTCCTTTTCTGCGCATGCGCTCTAGCCATTCCTCGCACTGTATTAAGCCTCTGCAGCCGACAGGGGGCGCGCGCATTGTCTCTTTCTCGTTCTCCTTCACACTGGCCGGAAAGGGAAAAGAGAAAAGAGGAGGCGGAGCTTCCGCTCATTCATCGCGCGCGCCCTGTGTGTTGGGAGTGCGTTTCCTTCTCAGCGAGTAACGGACGCGGCCTAGTCTCCGTGCTCAATTTTTTGGTGCTTCCTTCCTCGCTCGCTTCAGCTTTTTCGGCCTACAGTTTTGCCGCCATGAAGCTCGTGAGGTAAGGGAAGCGGGGACCGGGCTTTCTGTCCGGAGCCACGCGGGCCAGGCCTGGGTTCCTCGCTCTTGGCCTGCAGGCCTTTCCTGGGGGCTCCCTTGCATTGAGCCTCGCTGAGTAGGCGGCCATGGATGAGAATAGTGATTTCTTGTTATTTCCAAAATTGTGTCATTCTTCATGTCTCAGAGTCATATTCCAAACTCATATAATCTCATTTATGTAATATTAATAATAATTAATAATGTTGTTTTATCTATTATATAAATGGGTTCACGTCATGTGATGTATACCTCAAACAAAGAAACCTTACAACGCAGAAACACAATACTTGCCAACAGAAATAGGCCTCAAGCAAGGTACGTTTGTAGCAAAGAAACTTTCCCCCAAAACCTAAAAGGCCCCCAAAACCACAAGTAAAAATAAAACTACATTTACCAGCATCCTCCGGGGCAGCCAAAGACTCACCCAGCCTCTACATTCTGAACAACATGATTGGCTGCCAATAAGGGCGGATTTGCATAACTGCTGCACTGGCCAGCCAACATGAAAATTCCGATCCATAATACACTGCCAAAACAGAATAAGGAAAAGGCCTGAGCCAATCCCCAACACAAACACCCAAATCACTTCCAACCGAAAATTTTGCACCCCAAAAATCACAGACCACGTCCAAAATTGACAGTAAGGCTTCATTAACTTGATTTCCCTAACTAGCCCTCACTTACTGGGAAGCTGTTTACGCTCTGAATTGACAGTAAGGCTTCATTAACTTGATTCTCCCGCCTAGGCCTCAGCTCATTGGACATTGTGTATGGCCTGAATTGACAGTAAGGCTTCATTAACTTGATTTCCCTAACAAGCCCTCACTTACTGGGAAGCTGTTTACGCTCTAAATTGACAGTAAGGCTTCATTAACTTGATTTCCCTAACTAGCCCTCACTTACTGGGAAACTGTTTACGCTCTGAATTGACAGTAAGACTTCATTAACTTGATTCTCCCGACTAGGCCTCAGCTCATTGCACATTGTGTATGGCCTGAATTGACAGTAAGGCTTCTTTAACTTGATTTCCCTAACTAGCCCTCACTTACTGGGAAGCTGTTTACGCTCTGAATTGACAGTACGACTTCATTAACTTGATTTCCCTAACTAGCCCTCACTTACTGGGAAGCTGTTTACGCTCTGAATTGACAGTAAGGCTTCATTAACTTGATTTCCCTAACTAGCCCTCACTTACTGGGAAGCTGTTTACGCTCTAAATTGACAGTAAGGCTTCATTAACTTGATTTCCCTAACTAGCCCTCACTTACTGGGAAGCTGTTTACGCTCTGAATTGACAGTAAGGCTTCATTAACTTGATTCTCCCGCCTAGGCCTCAGCTCATTGCACATTGTGCATGGCCTGAATTGACAGTAAGGCTTCATTAACTTGATTTCCCTAACTAGCCCTCACTTACTGGGAAGCTGTTTACGCTCTGAATTGACAGTAAGGCTTCATTAACTTGATTCTCCCGCCTAGGCCTCAGCTCATTGCACATTGTGCATGGCCTGAATTGACAGTAAGGCTTCATTAACTTGCTGTTCCTAACTAGTCCTCAGCTCATGGGACATTGTGTATGGCCTGAATTGACAGTAACCTACCTTGGCACACAGAGCCCCGACCATGCATGATGGGACTTGAAGTACCACCATGGATTATGGGATTTGTAGTACTTTCAAACCCTTCATTCCCCACAGACCACTGCGGCCCAGAACCAAGACCGATAAAGACCCAACTTGGCACACCATGCCCCCCATGACCCACACTCCATCCAAATGCAGTTTAGAGGAGGGCACACCGTGGTTGATTGGACTTTCTCGCATCTCCTAAAAAGGGCACAGCAACGCGTGCCGGGTACAGCTAGTATATTATATAATACTGTACTAATAGTATAATATACTGGTAGTGCATTATATATATTGTGGTATAATAACATACTACAATGTAATACTACAGTAATTACATACTATATATTGCATGCAATATTACTAATGGTATAGTGGTATAGTACAATATAATAGTATACAGGTCCGTCTCAAAAATTAGCATATCGTGCTAAAGTTCATTATTTTCCATAATGTAATGATAAAAATTAAACGTTCATATATTTTCGATTCATTGCAAACCAACTGAAATATTTCAGGTTTTTTTTTGTTTTAATACTGATGATTTTGGCATACATATCTCAAAAAATTGGCATATTCCATCTGACCAAATATGCTAATTTTTTGAGACGGTATTTTTGGGTTTTCAGGAGCTGTAGGCCAAAATCATCAGTACAAAACAAAAAAAGACATGAAATATTTCAGTTGGTGTGCAATATATGAAAGTTTAATTTTTATCATTACATTATGGAAAACTATTAACTTTAGCACTATATGCTAATTTTTTGAGAAGGACCTGTATAATAATAAGTATTAAACTTTATTTATAATAATAATACACTTTATATATATTCCGCTCTTCTCACCCCGAAGGGGACTCAGAGCGGATTACAGGTACACATACTTAGCAGACAATCCCTGCTGTTATCACAATACACAACATATAGACGAACAGAGGCAAACTCTGGCCACCAGGGAGAGCTGACTCACTCCTCATCTCTCAGCGTTCTCACCGTCCCTTGTTGTTCCTTCCGCATTCCTCAGCGTTCCTGGAGTTCTTTAATGGCCTCATAATTCAGTCAAAATTTGCCTCCCCACTTAATGTGGTACCTTTCTCTCCTACTTGACAGCTGCAACTGTCTTTTGGGCTGCAAGGGTCGACAGCAGGCTACACTTAAAGGTCGAGCACCCACCTCGACCCGGGCAGGCCTCGAACTCATGACCTACTGGTCAGAGAGATCTTATGCAGCTGACACTTAGCCAGCTGCGCCACATTCCCGCCACATATTTATATACCGCTCTATCTCCTCGGGGGGACTCAGGGTGGTTTCCAAATTGTAAAAACACAAAACCATACAAGGTAAGCAACAAAACAAAACAAAAACAGAACAATACATAAGCATAAAATATTCAAACAACACATGTACAATAAAACCAATCAACCTTATTCTTCGTGCCAGGATTAACTGTTAGGGCTGGACTTTCAGAAAGAACCTAGGGCCTAGGCCAGGGGTGGGCAATTATTTTTTGCAAGGGGCCACACGAGGGCCAAAAATATTATGGAGGGCCGCACCTAAGGGCTGAACTACAGTCTAATCTACATAATTTATTTATATATTTACTATATTTACTATGTATTACACATCATTAATATTAACATATTAATATATCAAGAAATATTCATATATTATTAGTATTAATGTCATAATTATATTATAGTATATATATAGACATTATAATATATTGAAATTATAATATAATATAACATATATATTATATTATTATAGATACAATTATTATAAAATTATTATAAAATAATAAAAACCACTAAAATTAAATTAAATTCAAGAAGACAAGGTGCGAACCAAGATGAAGGCTGACATCCTCAAGAGAGGAAGGATCCCAAGATGGAATGGCCCCAGCCCAGAGGATGGCAAAGCGGACCCATCCGCCACCGCAGCAGAGGAGAGCAGAGCAGCAGGCGATTGGAGGCTGCAAGCCTCTGTCCGCTCTCACCCCCAGCCGTTCCCCAGCTGATCACCCTGCCATGGAGTGCCTGCCATCCCTGGAGGCGATCTGGGCCTGCAGGGGGAGCAGTCGGCGATCTGAGACTTGATCACCCTGGCGACTTGGAAGACAATCAAGTCTTCCTGGCCGCCAGGGCAATTGGCCCCCGCAGGTTGCTGAGTGCTCCCACTGCAGGCCCAGATCGCCTCCAAGGATTGCAGACATTCCAAAGCCGCCGCTCCTCCGGCCCATCTGCCGACACAGAGCCTGCAATGGGATAGCGGCAGCGGCACCCCTTCCTCTTGGCCCCGCCCTCGACGCCCTTCTCCCCGGGCCGGATAGAATCGGCTACAGTAATACACGATGCTAACCCAGGCAATTTAAAGGGGTAGACCTGTAGGCGTTGCTAATGAAGAGACTCACTGGTACAAAAATATCAAAAAGTGTATTGTAAACAATCTCAGTGCTGTAGCACAATATTACATACAGTGTAATGCTATGTGCATATATCACAATATCTCCTACAACATACATCATATATAAATCAATATGACAATGTAACACAAGCCCTAACAAACATCTGAGGGCTGAAGCGACGCGCAAACAAGATCCAAGTAACCCTATGGGGAGTCCGGAGCCTGATAACTCGCGGACTAGGAGACTGAGTCTGTGGGGGAGCCTTGGTGGACGGAAGAGCAGGCTAACTGCCCACCCAAAATTTGGCACAAATACCTGATACACCCAAGTTTGAATACTGGTGGAGTGGGGAAGATTGATTTTGTCATTTGGGAGTTATAGTTGCTGGGATTTATAGTTAACCTAAAACCAAAGAGCATTCTGGATTCCATCAATGATGGAATTGAACCAAACTTGGCACACAGAACTTCCATGACCAACTGAAAATCCTGGAAGGGTTTGGTGGGCATTGACCTTGAGTTTTGGAGTTGTAGTTCACCTACAACCAGAGAGCACCATGGACTCAAACAATGATAGATCTGGACCAAACTTGGCACGAATACTCAATATGCCCAAATGTGAACACTGGTGGAGTTTGGGGAAAATAGACCTTAACAATTGGGAGTTGTGGTTGCTGGGATTCATAGTTCACCTACAATCAAAGAGCATTCTGAACCCCACCAACAATCGAATTGGGTCAAACTTCCCATACAGAACCCCCATGTCTTGAAGGGACTTTGTCTTGAAGGGACTCGCTGGCGTGAGACTCCCTCCAGCCTCGTATGCTTTCCCTCGCCTGCACATGAACACCATGCTGCAATATGCAGAGCACGCATGCTCTCCCCTCCCCGCTTAGAGTCTCTTTGGCTGAGAGGCTAGCTAATCACAGCGGGAGGAGGGATTTTGTTGGGAGGATTCGCTGTCTGTTTCCAAAAAGGAAGAGACAGACAGGCAGAGTGATCTTCAGCCTTCTCTGTCAAAGGGGTTCCTAAGACCATCAGAAATACATGTTTTCTGATGGTCTTTGGTGACCCCCTCCCCAGGTTGAGAAACACTGATTTACAGTAAAGGATTATATTCAAGATGAAAAATTAAACTACCTCTTTTAATCCTATTTTGCAGATTTCTTATGAAACTAAGTCATGAAACTGTAACTATTGAACTGAAGAATGGGACCCAGGTTCATGGAACCATCACAGGTATGGGATTCAGGATTTCTAAAATACAGTTACATTCTCTTTTTTTTAGTAGGAGTTCCGTCTTCTCAGAATGCAATACTTGCATCTGGTTAAAGCTTGGGGTAACCTGTTTTAGAATAGCTAAATAAAGAGGTAGGAATATTGTAAGCTGCTAGGAGCCCCTCGAACGGCGCATATAATGCCACTCCTGCGCGAACTGCACTGGTTGCCCATCGAATTCCGGGTCTCCTTCAAGGTGCTAGTTCTGACTTTTAAGGCCTTATATGGTTTGGGGCCAGTGTACCTGAAGGAGCGGCTCACCCCATATGCACCCAGAAGATCACTGCGTTCAGAGGGGCTTAATTTGCTTGAAGTTCCGGGCATGAAGTCTTGCAGGCTCTCTTCCACGAGAGGGAGAGCATTTTCAGTAGTGGCACCTGTTTTGTGGAATTCGCTGCCGCCTGAGACACGAGCCTTGCAGGACCTCGTGGCATTTCGCAGGTCCTGCAAGACTTTGCTCTTCAGACAGGCGTTCGGAGTCTGATAGTGCTCGATCGTTGCCTACGATCTTGCCACTCCACCACTATCCTCTATGAACCAGCTCTGGCTATGAATTTTATGACTGTTTAATGGAATTTTATGTGTTTTTAACCATGTTTTATATGCTGTTTTTATGTGTCTACATGCTGTTTTACATGTGAACCGCCCTGAGCCTCGGGAAGGGTGGGTTATTAAATCGAAATGATAAATAAATAAATAAAATAAGCAACATACTTTTACCAACCTTTACTTAAGCAAACAAGTGCTGTATGCATCTGAGTGCCCCATTTTTATTGGACTACAACTTTGTGAATTCAATTGGGCTTAGATAGCCGTTTACCCAAGGCCATCCTACAGAATTAAACTCAGATTTCAACCTCATCATCCCTTCTTGCACACAAATGATACTAAGCACTGTATCATGCCGGCCTTTCTCTGGGTCACTGTTTGCCTATTAGATGTTTCATAGAAGTAAGTGTCACCAGGTCTGTCATTATTGGAGAGAGGAGATGATGGTTAATTATGGCTCACAGCACTACCAAAAACTTATGCAATTTATCTGGAAGATATATATCTCCTGATTTGCTTGGTATTGTAAACAGGCCAATATTGCATTAGGCTGGGATTTCTGGGAGCTAAAGTCCAAACCATATGGAGGACCAAAAGTTCATAACCATAAATTTAGATAATTAAAGGAAGCTCCTAAAATATTGTTCAAGCAATACAAAAAAGAAAAATAACTTTTAAGTGTGTATCTTGTATATTCTCCCTTTTGATTAGCAATACTGTGTGCAACTATATTGGATAACAATATATAGGATGCCCACTCCATAGTTCTCCATGCAAGTAATAGTACAATTCACTCTTTGGCCTCTCAAATTAGAAATGTTAATAGATGGCAATACAAGACTTTTAAATATCTGTATGCATAAAAAGCTCTCTCGCTTATGTTTTTCAGGAGTGGATGTTAGTATGAATACTCATCTGAAAGCTGTGAAAATGACTCTGAAAAACAGAGAACCTGTCCAATTGGAAACTTTGAGTATTAGAGGCAATAATATTAGGTATTTCATTCTGCCAGACAGCTTGCCGCTGGACACCCTATTGGTGGATGTTGAACCAAAAGTCAAATCCAAGAAAAGGGAAGCAGGTTAGTGACTTTGTATTAGTCTATCATGGGTAGATATTTTAGTTGTGTATGTGTGTGTGTGATTATTTGAACTTGTATTCCATAAATACGCTTACTTCCTGCATTTATTCTTATGCATATTGCAGCACTCTTTTTCATTCTTAGTATACACAATCTGGTGATCAGTTGTGTACATTTTTATGCATACCGGAAGTAATAATAGTTGGAAAGCCATTGTTTTGCTCATTTTGATATTTAATGTGATTTTTCTTAAGGCATTTTACACAATAATTGCCTTCATCTGCTCCTTTTAAGTTGCAGCACTATCATATTTTTGTTTAGAAATGTTTCTGTTCTGTCAGCCACCAGGCAGCATAGTACTGGGTTCAGTGGCCATTGCCTGCCTATCCTTCCAGTTCCAAACTAAAGTCTCAACAATATTATGCTGTTCATTCCTTAAATTTTTGAAAAAGTCTTAATATCTGTATCATTTTAATAATTTACATATCTGTGTGATATTTTTGACGTTTACATATAATGAAGTGCTTATGCTTCACATTTCTATTCACTTGCTATTGCCATCTCAAATTTCTTTCTTGGAAAACTTCGCGTCTTTGTATCTTTATGATATCGAACCATCTCATTTAGTTCACATTTCAAAAGAACAGTCATGCAAATAATATATAATATTCAGTGATGTAAAAGTGGCAGAGATCTAGTTGTTTGGTTATTTTCATGGCAGCTTTTTAAATGTTTGGAACATTTGTTCTGACTTTCTTCACGAGCTGCTAAGACAAAACTAATTCCTTACATGTAGAAAAGAGTCTTAAAAGATCAGTATGCCTGTTTTTGCTTTTGAAGAAAGCCCTTGTACTGGGGATACACTGGGAATTAAGCTGTTGTGGAATCTGTCCTAGTAGGTTTTGTACCTACTTAGCAAATTTCTCTGAATTTCAACAGGGGCTGACTGTGGCAACAGTAACCTGTTTACTTGTGATGAAACTCAGAGCACAAGCAACCCCTTACCCCATTCCTTAATATACTGCATTTCTTTCTGGTGTTAAAAATGATTAAATACCATTTTGCAACTAACCTGTTACTGTTTTGCTGACTGTGTAGTGATAACTTTGATTTTACCAAGTGAAGTTTAAAATTGAAAATAAAGGTAGAACCGTTACATGCTACTATTTCATGTTTATTCAACAGAATTTCTTTTTCTCCTTTCTTTCAGTTGCTGGGAGAGGCCGCGGGAGAGGCCGCGGGAGAGGCAGAGGACGTGGCCGTGGGAGAGGAGGTCCAAGACGATAATGTCTTTATAGCAACTAAAATAAAAAAACCAGGCAACTTTGACTATTATTTTGTACAGGTTTTGTTTAATGTCAATTTTTAATAAACCAGTGTGAAAATGTCTTGTCAGTTGCACATGCCTCCCATGGAAACACTCTAATTAAGGCTGTTTTTGTTGCCTTTAGTATTGTCCAGCAAACTTGGAAATACACCAACATTTCTTCGAAATTCCCCAGAGGTTTGGAGAATGCTTCTTCTAGCATAATCTTTCTTCTTTTCACATATCCTGTTCTTTGTCTTCAACGTTGCTTGACATTATTATACACATAAAGTTCGAACCAATATCTTGACTTTCTATAAAAAGGTCTTGTGAGTATTTTACAATAGTGTTTTGACTGCCTAAGAAGTCTTACATGAGGAAAACGAATGCAAAATGTATTTGTCTGGAAGTATTCCAAGATAAAGCTAGCATTCGCTTTAGTATAAATTCCTGTTGAAAAGATTTTGGTAGGGGTGTATTAAATGTATGGCAGACCCAGAAAAAATGCTTGTGGTGCCAAAAACCTGGTTCTACTACATGTTTGAATTTGAAATATTTTTCCAGCATTGCAGATAGGGTGTGGATAAATATTGTGTCGCTCCTTATCTTAGGGAAGTATATAATGGTGATGTAAGTATCTGCTTCTCTTAAATTTTTATAGTTTTTTTATTTTAGGAAGTTTGTGAGCAGGTGATTAAACTCCAGTGAAGGAAGGCAAGTAAGAATAAGCCTTTATACATCACATTTATCACATATTTTCCAATTAATGATGTTGCTTTAATGAATATTAAGAGCATCGTATAAGTCCAGTGTCTTTTGTTGAGATCATTTATATGCACATTATCTTGATATTATCTTAATATAGCTAAACATCTGCCTCATAACAATTCCATAGGAGTGTGAAATGTGCCCTTCTGGGTGTTCTTGGACTGCAACTCCCAGCATTCCTGGCCATTGGCTGTATTTGCAAGGGTTGCTGGGAAATTTAACTCAAAACATCTGGGTTGCTCTTGCCTTGGTGCTTAATATTTCCCCAGCCCTGTTACCATTTAAATGTATCTGAAGCACCTAAAGAATAATTTAGTAGATTGTTAGCTGTTTGAGTTTGCTGTTTCCCAATATTAGTAACTCAGTTATAGATAATGCTTTGCATGGTAAGTTAGGTAAATGAGCTAATATAGCTCCTAAAGGCTAGTAGCTATTGAGAAATACATTCCATGAAGCATGCAGATAACTTGCATAGTCAGATCTATGCATTATCCATGGGAAAATCTGCAATACTGCAGCTTTCCAGCAATGCAAAACTGCTGTGTTGCACTTTAGAGACTAAAATAACGTTCTTCCACTCAAAAGATTACTTTTAAGGAAGCAGATGGACAGGGCTGAAATATACTTAATTGTTAAAGCCTTGGTAGGGTTTTGCTAGCCCTCAATTGCCATCTTTGTGTCTCTCAAACGCAATTGTAAACCTTCATCAGTTACTACAGAACAGCTTCTTCAACTACAGGAATGTCCAAGAGAATATTAGGATGAGGATAGCCAAGTTCTGTGTGTCTTGCTTATTGTTGGAAATTATAGCTGCTATGGTCTTCAAGGTGGCACAGGGAAGTTGCAGCTGTTGCAATTCGAAGTCCAGTACTAACTAATTCGCTTTTTTATAAAAACTACTATTGCCCCGAGTGGTATACACAGAGTAGAAGCTGCCACAAGCAGTCCGATGACTGCCAGAGCACCACTTGGGTAGTCTTTTGTGATTAGTTGCCCCTGAAAGAAAAAGATCGGAATTTTAAACTGTAAAATCTATTCATGTTGAGAAATAATATATGCTAATTTTGTATGAAGGTTAGGCCTGGTAATTGAATACCCATACTATGAAAGATCCCCCCCTTAAAGCCTCTTGCTTTATTTCATAGTGAAGATCTTACCTTTCAGATATCATAGCTAAAATACTGTTCTCTTAAGTATGATTCAGCTGATGGATGTTTACCTCTATACTTCCTATTAAGCCAAAAATCAAACAAGGTTTGAAGAATATACTAAATTACATACATATGTACTGTATTTTCCGGCATATAAGACAACTGGGCATATAAAACGACCCCAACTTTTCCAGTTAAAATATAGTTTGGGATATACTCGCTATATAAAACTACCCTTCTTCCAACGCACACCAAAGAAAAATTTAAAAAGCATCAGATTTGATTTCAATATGGCAATTTTCCTATTACTGTACCTCCTTTTCTGCCTCTCAGATCTCGCACCTGCACCGCTTCACTGGAGTCTTCAGGAGCGAGATCTGAGAGGCAGAGGAGGAGGTATGGTAATAGGATACAAGGGTGGGCCAGAAAGGTAAAACGGGTATGTTTTTCTGGACCCAGAGCCACTCCATCTCTTTTCCATACCCTGGGCACCCCAGATGCCTGCAGCTTTCTCCGCCCTTCAATTACACCTTCCCGGTGAGGCACCCTTTCACCTCACCATCAGGACCGCATTAAGTCCACGAATCCTGATGAATGGATTTTCTTCTACCGTACTTGTAAAGCATCACCCTTAATGCTTTCATACAGTCGCTGCATATGGCAGGGACATGGCTACTGCCATTTTTGAGCTTCCCCCACCATATGCGGCAACTACAGATTCTCTAATCTGATTGGAAGTTTTAGCACCTGCTCTATAAGATGACTCCCTGACTTTTGAGAAGGTTTTCTTGGGTTAAAAAGTTATACGCCAGAAAATATGGGAATTATATTTTTTTAAAAAGTTTGAAGTTTACTGGGCCAGGTTTTCTTATTCACCTCAATGGCAATGGTGCAAACCATTTCATATACCAGCCTTTCTATTTTGTGACAGGATCATGAAAACAGCTATATAGCTGAATGCTCTCTTTGGAACATTATATAAAATACATACCTGGCACATACTCTAGCTTTAAGAAAACAGGTTTAATTTCACATAAGGGCTCATACTTTTGAGAAATTTTACTACTTACTAAATTTTCAACTTGATTGAAGAATAGTTAGACCATTTTCTGATCTTTTGAAACTCCTAAAAAATTGCCCCTTTTGAAATGTGTACTCTACCTAATAGAACTACCTGGAATAGTTAATTTTGTTAAATTATGTGTTTAAACTGCCTCACAGAGTTATTTTCACATAGTTACTTTCATATAGTTTGTAATATAATAGCAGTGAATAAAATACCTCCGTTGCATCCCAGGCTTGATATCGGAGCGTCCCTGTCCTGATATAGTCCGTGATGTAAAATATAAATAGGCTTACAATTAGCACAGGACTGACAAAAGCCCACATAATTTTCCAGTACCAACTTGGTTCGTGCCCAATCATTGCACCAAGAGCTTTTTGAAATCTGTTGGGGAAAGAAACAATTTTACATGAAATAAAGGATAGCTGCGTTGTGAAAAGATGCAGGGATACTGATAACTAACACAAAGGAATCCCTTTCCACCAATCCATTCAGCTAATGGATTAAAACAGCAATGAGAGAAGGGGAGAAGGATATGTCATTTTTACCTCCTTAGCCCATATACGTAACAGACAGCAATAGTTTCCACCAATACAATAAGCAGTAGGGATAAGGTAGCTGCATAGTCATTGAAGATATCAAACCAGTAGTTGCCAGCTTGCATGGTAAATAATAGGCCAATGAAACAGTTGATAATACAAACTCCACCTATAAGAGTAGAGGAAGTAATTTTAGTTGCATTTGAAAGAAGCAGGCACAAAAATATTTTGTAATGCAATAGGTTGTTTATGTTCTGTTGCACAATGTGCTGTTAAATGCTCTGTAACCCCATGTGACAATACAGTAGACAATACAGCTAGAGCAATCAGTCCTGTCCTGACACTTGCATCTTGCAAAAAAAACAAACGTCATGGAACATTTGCCAATATGATTGAGCAATATCAAGAAACATGATCAAGCCCTATTTACTAGTGTCAACAGACTAACAGGGTCCACATCATTCAGATTATCTCAGTTGGCAGAAAGGGCTGATGGTATGTTTGTGTCTCCCACTCCAGATACGTAAATGGAGGTAATGTATCATAGTGGAAATGTGGTTGGTTCTGGCACCTGTGTCCAAAACAACGCATACAACTGGAATGGCCCTCTCCCCCCTTTATATATATACATACACACACTACAGGTAAAACCCTGTCAATGAGGCTAATGGATACTTGGTTGTCCTTGGATGCATTAGATCAGTGGTACTAAACCTGTGGTCTACAACTCCCAGAAATCCCAGGCAGTTTACCAGCTGTTAGGATTTCTAGGAGTTGAATATTAAAACATCTGGGGGCCCACATGTTGAGAACCACCGCATTAGATCTATTAGGAAACAATCAGATTTACCTGAGATCATCTCTCTGGGCACATGGGAGGAAATGAACTTGCTGTCAGTCAAAGGAGTGAGGATGGCTGCAGTGTTTCCCAGCATGCTGCCTATTCCCAACATCAGCAGCATAATGAAATACAACACTGAATACAGTTGTGACACCTCCATGTTCTTGATGGCTTCAGAATACACTATGAAGGCCAATCCAGTCCCTTGGACAGCCTATCCATGGAGAAAAATCCACATTATGGAGACCGCATTGGCAAGTGCAAAGTGTTAGAAGGGGAATCGGTACTGCAGTCTAGCCAACACTGAAATACAGTAGCTGAACTCCAAGATATGTTCAAGAGAAGTGAGAAAAGCAGCTCACCGTGTCTAGTTCAGCTTCCAGGCTGCAGTTCTTAATCTGTGGCAATAAATCTGCATATTCTCTGGGATGAGCAGATGCTAAGAAATTTTTCATATCCTCCATGTTTTCCATTGTTATCAATCCATCTTCCAAGTCAAAAAAATTGGTCAGTAGCAAGATCACCCTGCATGATAAATTAAACAACCTTTCTGGTTTAAAAAATCAAAATATTTGTGTATGTGCGTGTATGTATATTTATATGTGTGTATATATATATACACGTGCATACTGTACACAGGTCTATGTAGGTCAATTCATTGGTTGATTTGTACCACAAAGGCTCCCCCGTGGCTTGATGGATCTGGACCAAATTTGGCACACATACGCTACATTATCAGACATAAAATAATTTAGGGGTTTCAGCTTTTAAAAATGCCTCTTTCAGGCCCAAAGCAGAGGGAAATAAAAGGAAGAAAATGAATTGGCTGTTGCTGGGTGAAGTGGCCCTCTGTCTTGTCATTGGAAAAGACAGAGTGAAGCGCATTAGCTGTTGCTAGGTGACATGTTTGAGGGGAAGGGCGAAAGAAGAGAAACACTGGAAAATGGGAAGGAAGGAACAGGAGAAAAGGGATAAATATGGGAAGGAAAGAAGAGAGAAAAGGGATGTGGAAGAGAAAAGAAAAGGGGAAGGTGTATGAAGGAAATGGAAAGGAAAGATTACATAGAAAATGCATACTGGGCAAGGTTGTTTAATCCAGCTTCACCTCAATTTTTTTAAAAAAAAATACTGGGAAAGTTATGAGTCTTGCAGGAAGATTCACACCTTTCCCAGTTTGGGGGCTGTGGGTACTGCCATTTTGGATCCCCATGTAGGATCTGAAATCGCATTCCTATAGCCATCCTGCACTCCCTGAGCTCAAGCAGCTTAAGAAAGTGCATCCTGTTTCCCACCCCCAATATAGGAAAAACCTTACTATCACAGGAAGCTGCCCCTTTCTTGGATCACACCAAGACGTGGTGGGGCTTTGCAAGAAAGAAGAGGGGTTTCCCGCCCCAAAGCTCTGTTACATCCGCAATCTCTCAGACCCAAGAAGAGGACACGACATATGGCAACCAGGTATGGCCACAATGTGACCACATTATTTACTTCAGCCCACAAGCAGGAGAAAAATGGAGGTCACTATCATACCTTGTTCCCTCCCATCTTTCCCAGTCTTCTGGGATTACCAGCCATCTCACACCCTTATCGTCTTGATGCCCATCTTTTCCCACTTTTTTCTGTTCAGGGCTCCATCTCCATGTGCTTCGGCAACAGAGCTTCACGGAGTCCCACCTTACGTCATGTGATAGCCTCTGTGGGACTCCCGTGGGGTTCTGTTTCAGAAACGTACAGAAATTGAGCCCTAAATCCATGGGACAAAGTGCTATGTTGCTGTGTGCCTAAGAAGAAGGTATTAATCAAATCCACAAATAGTGAAATCTGAAAATGTGAAGGGCCAACTGGGAATCATGGGAGATTGGGGTATGTTTTGTGATGGAACTGAAGTGGTCACAAAGCAATTTTATTCAAACCATCACCAATTTTATGCATAAAATACCAGAATGTACATTTATTGGGCTAGAGAAACACTTCCCTTCTACATAATTGTCTCCAATACCACCAAACAGAGGAAGCCCTTCCAGGAACATCAAAACTTAAGGTTACAGTTTCATCACCCCTTTTTATCCCCCACCACTACTTTCTAAGCAGGCAAAAGAAACCCATCCCTCCAAGACAGTAAGATTCCAGATTCTCTTTTGGAAGGAATTCCTTCCACCAGTGCAATTCTACAGTTACTTTCTCCATTTTTGCATTGTAGATGGTTATTTACTTCTGAAGAAACAGTGCACATTTGAAATTGAGACAATGTAAACTGAGACTTGCCTGTTACGTACTTTCACATGCAGAAGAAAAGAAGGGAACATTAGACATCATGAATATGGATATACTTAAAAAATGTCACAAAGCAACATTAAAACACACACAACAAACGTAAAAATTCCTAGAGTTCTTAAAAAATGAAAACACAGAAATACACATTTACAAACCATAAAAGAAACTAAAAGGAAGTGTTATGAAACCAACGACAAAAAGGAAACAAGGATTTTTGAACTGAGAAGAGTGTGCGACCCTGAGTGACTTGGAAATACAATACCTTCTTCCGCTTTTCTTTTTTGTTTTTGTTTTGTTGTTTTTCCCTCCCGTTTGTTTGATCGTTTATGTATTTCTTTCATTTTCCTTTTCTTCTCCCCCACCCCTTCTTCCGCTTCTTCCCCCTGTTCCTACTATCCTTAATACAATGTTCCCACACTTTTTTGTAATTAAGATATTTATTATCTTAATATTCACCAATGCTTTTTTCTATTTAGCTCCTGTATCTTTGGAGCAACTTTTATTCTTAATAAAACATTTTTTTAAGAAAGAAAAGAAAAGAAGGGAATAGGATTAAAAGTCAAGCTTACTTCTTTAAGCAGTTTTCATAGTTGAATGTTGCTTTAAAGCCATAAATGGAGAAAGTGACAATGCTGGCAAATACTGAAGTGGTGCTGTTTATTAATGAAACAATAATGGCATGTCGCTCGCAGTTGTTGCTTTGTTCATTGTAGCTAGCAAAAGCTATCAAGCTGCCAAAGCCAAGACCAAGAGAGAAGAAGATCTGAGTGGCTGCATTAATCCAAGTCTTGGGGTTTGCTAATTCTTCTAGCTGCAAGGCATAAATCGCAAGGATGGATCGACTGAACAAGCTTAGAACATTTGTTCATATTTTTAATTTGTTGATAACATGGTTTATTACAAATTTCTGTGGCATTCATGCATTTTGGACAAAGAATGGTAAATATTTGCCTAAATGCAACAGCTAGTCTCAGTTATATTAAACTCATGGAATTAAATTGAACTTGGTAAGTCAACACTTACATAAATTCCATTGATTCAAGGGGTGTAATATAATTTGGACTAACAATTCGACTTGGATCCTAAATCCAGTTAAATCTGCTTTAACAAAGTCGTTCATGTCTAATCCTGTGCATTCTTACTTTGGATAAATCCCACAGAATTCAACGGTGCTTCCTTGTAAGTGTGACAAGGACCGTGGCCTTAGTGCCACTTAATTTAAGATAGTCCCAGATGTCAGAGCTTGGTGAGCATTAGCCTTGACCTGTAATCCTCCATTTCAACTCCCTTAACTTTGAACATTCTTGTGCTATCAATCTTTATACATCTTATTGTACTGATCTATTAATCCATGGAGAGTTTTTGTACCAACAAAGATGTCCCTAACAGCAAGGACATACGTTATGCAACTGCCGTATAACATCCTCCTTGTCCATTTGTTTATTAAAGCATATGGATAAACATACTAATCACGAGTTAAACATCTTTATATTTGGGCATTAAAGACACAGTTTTTACAACAGCTGGCTTCCTACATTTCAGTTACAGATTCGTAAAACTAGAGTTACAAACCTGTACCTGTTCCGTTTTCAACAAGCTCCGTATTCACAATTTTGGCACTATTGCCATTATCATAAATGATCCCCCACCTATCTTAATAGCAGCAGCTATATCAAGCAACAAGGATCTGTCTTGTTGGAAACGGGCTTTATAGGATTATGTTTTTCACCAACTCCCACCAGCAATCTGCAATGTAACAAGAGTTGTTATCAGATCGCTGGCAGAAGCGGGCTGGAAATGTAATCCTGCTTCATGCCACTCCCTAGTGCAGGGGTGCTCATTAGGTAGATCGTGATCTACTGGTAGATCACGTAGGGCGTCCTGGTAGATCCCATGCAGGGCGGGAGGAAGGCTCAGTCCCGCCCCGCAGGTTTCCGACGCCGCCCAAGTGCTGCCGGCCCTGGGTTATCTGAGGTCCTTTCCACACAGTTGAATAAAATCCCATGTTATCTGCTTTGAATCAGATTATATGGCAGTGTGGACTCAGAAAACCCAGTTCAAAGCAGATACTGTGTTACATGTTTCACATTTTTGTAGTGGGTAGGTAGATCATTTTGACTTGGTTATTTTATAAGTAGTTCGCATGATGAAAAAGTGTGAGTACCCCTGCTCTAGTGGAACAGATCTCTATCGCTCAATGCTGGCTATTAAGGTAGATTTGGGGATGGGGGTGGTAGACAAGATGTAGTTACAGATTAATAACTATGTGAAGTATTTTCTCAGCAAATATTCAAGATTTTTTTTTGCCAGAGATCAATAATAAAACAAACCAATTTATCTTTGATGTATATATGCTTCCCCATTCACTGCTTCCTTGGAAGGGAGATTCCTATAAGTGTATTGGCAAAACCTTTCCTGAAGGTGCAGATTGATAGATGCAATACTTTTGAATGATACACTCTGTCAATATGTTTTTGTCCAACTGAGATCACATTCCTAAGAATTGTACTGTATTATACTATATTCTTCATTGGCAGGGAAGTTCAGTTATGAAAGTACACATTTCTATTTCTATTAGCAATTATTGAGGATTTTTCTGTGCTTGTACCTTGGGTGTGAACATGTACGTCAGCCCATTTGTAGCTCCATGGAGTGTTAGGCCTCTGATTAAATAGATTGTGAGGACCACATATGGCATTGTAGCTGTTACATAAACAACCTTGAAGAAACACATACATTTATTAGTGGAGAAACACATATAAATCTGAAATTTAGTGCTTGTATGCTATATTCAAGAAGCATTTTCAAATGTTGAGGTGGGTTTCAGTTTTGGACGAATCTACGACTCATTACCTAGAATTCGGCATAATGAAGCAGCTGCCTCAGGAAGCACATATGGGAGGTGGGGCAGCAATCCAGGACTGTTCTTCCCAAATTCATTTGCCATTCTTTGCTCTTAGAGTCCAGAGGTGTGTATGCTACACATGCTTTCCTCATCCCTTAAACTGCTCTGTTGCTTTCAGATGTGGGAGAGAACACTCTCCCATCAATAGTGTGGACTAAAGGGTCAACCTCAAAACAATTTTCAGGTATCAAAAGAGTAGTCCTTAACCTTCTGCTACTGAATGCTGAACTTTGCTCAGAACTATTTCAAGCTCTGTCTCCTCATAGTAAAAAACAAAACAAACACCCGCGTATTATTGATTTGTGAGCTTTTCTAATATTCCAATTGTTGCTTCCATAGCATTTGGGAGTAAAGTTATACATATTCATTTATAAGCCAACCTCATGTGTAAGTCGAGGGCGAGTTTTGTGGCCAAAATTGTGGATTTTGATTAGATCCATGTATACTAATATGACCAATGGTCATGCCACAGAAAAGGCAAAATACCATCTCATGAGGACAGCTGTCCTTGGCCATTACTATTTCCCCAGTCAGGCCTTCAAACAGGACAGAAGGAGCATCACAGTGGATATTTCCAATATTTCTATCCCACCCTTCTCAACCCCCGAGGGATTAATGATCCTTTTAGATTAACTCAGAATGGATTAAGCCTTCCTTTCTCCATTCTACTCAGAGGAAAGGGTGACACCTATTTTTTTACAAGAGTTAAAGTACAGAACTTACACTGACCCATGGATAAGTCGACCCAGGTTTTAGGTTAGTTATTTGACTAAAAATTATGGATTTATACACAAGTATACAAGGTAAATCAAACTTCCAACATATATGAGTGCTTACTTCAGAAGCTACATATTGATGATGAAAATGTATGAGATGTGAAGCTCATGATCTGTTTCCAATCAGTTCTGCTCACTGCCATCTAAAAATACCAACAGATCAGTTAAATATGGGAGATGACATTTTCATTTCAAGGGATGGGATTCCTTGAGCACAAGTTTCGCTTTGCATATGTCCACCAGAGTGCTCCACTGAGATAACAGAGAAATTACGCAGTAGCAGTCTCTCTCCAAAGAAAAATCAACATGGACATAGACTGGGGCAATGTTTCTATGTTTTTCCTAAGACTGCAACTAGACACTGGTTTAAAGGGTGGATTTTTTCCAGGTTTTTCTCCCTCTCTTTTTCATTGTATATTTATTAAAGGTGATTTTTGCCCAATGTAGTTAGTACTGAACTGCCTTTTAATATGTATGACTGTTATACAGTACTATGTTTATACTTTTTATAATGATTTTTTGTATGTTCTTATGTCAGTAATTGCAATGCTTTGCCATGCTGGGAACCGCCCTGAGTGGGGAGATAGAACGGTATACAAATACATGTTTATTATTATTATTATTTCTCCAAATGAAACCCCAGGAAGCTTCTTACCTTCCCCGTATGTTCTGTTCCTTTTAAAATACAGAGATAGACCATCAGCCAAGCCAGGATGAGGCAGGCTGCTTGTTCCCATTGTAAGCCTCCGCTCTCTTCGATGGATGGAGAAATATTGAGCGTTTTCCTGTACCAGAAGTACTGAGTTGGTGTAGCTTTCTCACACTCTTCTACATAGTCTGTATAATTGCTGTTCAGCGGACAGTTTGCCCATGGCAAAGGATCCTTTGGATGTGAAAGAGAGATTAAGCACAATGATCTTAAGTAGTATCAGGTCAGATTTAAAATTAGGGGTAAAAGTGGGGCAGTTTGCGATGATTTGTGACAGTGTGTTAATGCTAAACAATCATGGAATGCATACTTCCCAACATTTCGCAGATGACAGTTGGGACGTATATGGCCAAGCAAGATCAAAGTACATAAGAACATAAGAAGAGCCATGCTGAATCGGGCCTCAGCCCATCTAGTCCAGCATTCTGTGTCACACAGTGGCCCACTAGTTGTACACAGGGATCTCTAGCAGAAAGGAGGGCAAACCCCTCACCTGCTCCTGACCCCCACAACCAGTACCCGGGGAAATCCTGCCTGCCTCCATCAACACAGAGGTGGCACTTGGATGTCCATTTCAGTAACTACTGATTCCCTTGGTATCCATGAATCTGTCTAATCCTGCCTTGAAGCTGACCAGGCTGACAGCTGTCACAACCTCCTCTGGAAGTGAGTTCCATAACCCAATGACCCTCTGGGTGAAGAAATATTTCCTTTATTAGTCCTAACTTTCCTACCTTGGAGCTTTAGGAGTGCCCCCTAGTCCTAGTGTTGTGTGACAGAGAAAATATTTTTTCTTTATTCACCTTTTCTATCCCATGCATGATGTTATACACTTTGATCAAGTCACCTCTTAAACGCCGTCTTCAAGGCTGAAAAGACCAAGGCGTTGCAACCTGATTTCATAAGGGAGCTGCTCCATCCCCTGGATCATTTTTGTTGCCCTTTTTTGTACCTTTTCCAGTTCCGTTATATCCTTCTTGAGGTGCGGTGACCAGAATTGTACACAGTACTCCAGATGTGGCCTCACCATAGATTTGTAGAGAGGCAATACAACATTTGCCGACCTATTTTCGATTCCCTTCCTGATCATGCCAAGCATAGAATTTGCTTTTTTCACTGCTGCTGCAGCGCACTGGGTTGACATCTTCATTGAGCTGTCCACCAAAACCCCAAGATCCCTTCCTGGTTTGTCTCGAAAGCTTTGACCCCATCAGTGGATAAGCGTAATTGGGGTTCATTGCCCCGCTGTACATGACTTTACACTTGTTTAGGTTAAAATGCATTTGCCACTTTGTTGCCCATTCACTCAATTTTGAGAGATCTTTCTGGAGCTCTTTACAGTCAGTTTCATTTTTAACTACCCTGAACAGTTTAGTGTCATCTGCAAACTTTGCTACCTCACAATTTACTTCTACATCCAGATCATTTATGAATAAATTAAAAAGTAACGGACCCAAAACTGAACCTTGGGGTACGCCACTTCTGGACAAGACCTGTCCCCTGATTCCATGGCTGAAGAGCTTATTTAGGAGCCTTTGGTGAGGGACTTTGTCAAAAGCCTTTTGAAAGTCAAGGTAAACAATATCGACTGGGTCCCCTTTATCTATGTGTTTATTTACACCCTCAAAGAATTCTATCAAGTTAGTAAGACATGATTTGCCTTTGCAGAAACCATGTTGATTTTCCTTCAGCAATGCCTGTTCTTCTATGTGCTTAGTAATTTTTCTTTAATAATGGTTTCCATCACTTTGCCTGAACTGAGGTTAGACTAACTGGCCTATAATTTCCTGGATCACCCCTGATCCTTTCTTGAAGATCGGAGTTACATTTGCCTCCTCCAGTCCTCGGGCACAGTGCCTGATCTTAGAGAAAGGTTATATATTTTGGCTAGAATTTCAGCAATTTCACACTTGAGTTCCTTAAGAACTCTGGGGTGGATGCCATCTGGCCCTGGTGATTTGTTGACATTTAGTTTAGTAAGGCATGTGAGAACATCTTCCTTGTTTATCTCTATCTGGTTTAATTCATTTAATTCCTCCCTGAAAAAACTGACTCAGCTGCAGGCATATGTTGTCTGTCCTCCTGTGTGAAAAACGGAGGCAAAGAAGTCATTTAGCCGCTCAGCAATCTCCTTGTCTTCACTTATTGTCCCTTTCTTACCATTTTCATCAAGTGGCCCAACTGCTTTTCTAGTTGGGTTTCTGCTTCTGATGTACTTAAAGAAGTTTTTGTTATTTTTTTAATGTTCTTAGCTGTATATGTGCCCCAAAATCTCTCCTGGCTTTCCTGACGGTTGCTTTGCATTTAGTTTGCCAGAGCTTGTGTTCCTTTCTGTTCTCCTCAGTAGGAAGAGCCTTCCATTTCTTAAATGAGTTTTTCTTCTTTCCAATCACATCTTTTACTTCATTTGTAAGCCATACCGATGTCCTCTTGGACTTTCCCCGGCCTCTTTCTTATTTTAGGAATGCATTTTAGTTCGGCTTGTTTTAAAGTATTTTTAAACAGTTTCCAAGCATTTTGGAGGGATGTGATTTTTTTTTACTGTTCCTTTTAGTTTGTTCTTTACTATTTTTCTCATTCTGGTGAAATTCCCTTTGTGAAAATTTAAGGTCTCTGTGTTAGTTTTCACTGACAGTTTGCTATCCAAACTTAAGTTGAAGGCTAAAATGACAAAATTATTAATAAGGAAGAACAGACAAGGCAGAATGGTCCACAGCAGTTTGCTTTCTCAAGAACCAGTTGGGAAGGGCAAGATTCTGCCCTCTCTTTTGAGTGAGTTGAACTTGGTTTGAACTCGGTTTGAACTCAGTTTGCAGCGGTTGACATAAGTTGAGGACAAAGGGATAGAGTGGGAGAGTGAAACGGGGACATTTTAAAAACAACAGGGAAAGTGATGTGAAAAAGGATTAATCATTCAGTACTATTCCTGACAAGCTGGAGAAAATTGGAACTCAGAAGAAAAAGTAAGAATAATAGATAACTTAGAGAAGACAATGATGATGGGGAAAATGGAAGGAAAAAAGATTAGCTGACCAAGGGCAAGATTGATGGATGGTATCCTTGAAGTGACTGGCTTGACTCTGAAGGAGCTGGGGGAGGTGACGGCCGACAGGGAGCTCTGGCGTGGGATGGTCCAGGAGTTCACAAAGAGTCGGAAGCGATGGAACGAATAAACAACAATAGATAACTCCTTCATATCACTGGAGACTACTTATATGAAACAGGGTGAATCACATATCTAGTGTCACAAGGAAGTTGTTTACTGGCTTGTTAGTCAGATACATTGCCGTTGCTACTACTGAACATTATTTCCCAATGAACATCCAGAATTCAAATTTGGTTATGTAATGTCACTCTTATCAGCAAAACTCAATATGTCATTCTGGGAGGTATTATATAGCCAGGGAGCTGATTTGAAAATACTTTCTTTTCATGGTCACCCTTGCTAAGGACATCTAGAACAGTCATTGTCAACCGGTGTGACGCGGCACACCAGTGTGCCGTGCGAGAGCACGTGGTGTGCCGCGAAAACGTCCCCTCCCCCCCTTTCTTCCCCTTGCTGCTGCTGCTTGGAGGAGGAGGCCAAGCGGGCGGAGGCGGATCCGGGCCTACCGGGTAGGCGGGCTCTGAGGTCTTGTGTGTGTGTGAGAGAGAGGAGGGTTGGAGGAGAGGGAGGGCACCGGGCTGGGGAGGCTTTTCTGCCTGGCCCCGTGCCCTTCCGAAGTCGGAAAGGACGCGAGAGCCGGGCGCAAAGCTTCCCCGCGAGCCATCGAGGCCTGCGGGAGGCTTCTCTGCCCCCGCGCCCTTCCCAAATTGGGGATGGGCGAGGGGGCCAGGAGAGCCCTTCCCCAGGCAGCAAGGTCCTCGCTGCCTCAGGGAGGTGTCCGCTGTCCCCCGCGCCCTTCCCAAATTGGGGACGGGCGAGGGGCCAGGAGGAGCGCTTCCAGACAGCGACTTTGAAGTTGCAAGGCCATTAAATGCTAATCAACATGGTCATTTGCAACATTCGCACTTGCCTAAAGCAGGCAAGAGTTCTTTCTTCCACCCTGACATTCCACAGATATATACACCTCACTTGCCTAGTTTCTAACAGCTCACCACCTCTGAGGATGCCAGTCATAGATGTGACTGAAACGTCAGGAGAGAATGCTTCTGGAACATGGCCATAGAGCCTGAAAACCTCACAGCAACCTGGTGAAAGCCTTTAGCAAAAGCTCTTTGATTTCTGCCAGGATATCTATGTTGTGTTCATTGAAACAGGCCCAGGTTTCACACCGAGTGTATACTTTTAAAAACATATTAACTATATGTATCACTGTGTTAGAGTGTCATTTTGTTTCATTTTGCTGGTGGTGTGCCCCGGGATTTTTTAAATGTCAAAAGTGTGCCTCGGCTCAAAAAAGGTTGAGAAACACTGAGCTAGAAGATATATATATTCATATACTACTTTGAACAATATAACAGCTTTTTGAAAAATAACACACTTCATCCAGACTTGCAGCTAGACAAGGCTACAGCAACAGAGGAATTTTAAAAGGTCATTGATAAGCAGTTGTGACAGGTATGGTATATAATATATCAAGATTCAGAAGCAGCATGTCTCCCATTTGGGGGGAAGAAGACTGCAAGGCACTCTTCTCTCCAGCTTCTAGTCTTCCCAGTATCTGGTTGGTTAATTGCAGTAAGAAATAGGACACTGGTGCCCCTTCTACACTGACAGATAAAATCCAGATTATCTGCTTTGAACTGGATTATATGGCAGTATAGAAGGGGCTTGGGATAAACTTATCTTTGCTGTGATCCAGCATAGCTTAGGTTCTTAAATGTATCAGGTAGGCTTGTTTGATCCAAAAAAAATGGTTCAAAACACATTTCAGATGTAGGAGGCACTGGTGGTTTGATTCTAAAGTCATTTCCGATTTTCACAGAAAAAAATGTTCAAAACTTTTCAAAACTTCCGAGATTTCCAAATTCTTTCGTTAATTGTTGGAAAGTGTTATTTCCTGTTTCATTGGGTGGTCTTTACTTTGGAAGTATTTTATTTATTTTATTATTTATTACTTCGATTTTATATACTGCTCCATCCCAACAGGCTCGGGGCGGTTTACATAAGGCAACATTAACAATAAAATACACTAAACCAATAAAAACAATACTAAAACCAACAATAAAACAGTCACCCCTAGTACATTGGGTCAGTTTAAATTGAAAGCCTGCCGAAATAAAGTTGTTTTGCAGGCTCTTTGGAACGCAGGCAACTCTCTAAGGGCCCGGACCTCATCTGGCAGGGCATTCCAAAGAGTCGATGCTGCCACCGAAAAGGCTCTCTGTCTGGTAGAGGACAGGTGAATAAGTGCGAACAGAAGGGACTTCCAATAAGTTATGTTCTTTAGACCGTAGAGATCTCTGGGGAACATACAGGGAGAGATGGTCCCTCAAGTACACAGGCCCTAGACCATATAAGGCCTTAAAGGTTAAAGTAGTTGTTTTGCTCCAGGAACAGGGAAAAGCAAGCTGAGGAAATTCCTTCTTTCTCCAGTTTAAAACTGGCTTCTCTGGCTTGAGCCAGAAAGGGAGGGGGGGGAAGCAAATGGAGGAAATTCATCCTTCTCTGGCTTGGCTTGAGCTGAGGCTGGGGACCAGATACGGGGAAAAGCTGAATAATTTCCGACTCACTTCCTGAGTCGGAAGAAAAATGGCGAGACTAGCTTCGGAAGGGCAAAGGGACTTCCAGTTTCCTAAAAAAGTTCAAAATCGCTTCAAAAAGGTATTTTTTCCAAATTTATTCCAAATTATGAATATTCTGACGGTATCTAACCATGTATCAGGAACAATTCTATACATAGTTTGGTTGACTTAAGTGGGAGATAGGCTAAATCAACTGGTAGTGCATCTACACTAACAAATTAATGCTGTTTGATAGCATTTTAGCTGTCATGACTCAACAATATGGAATCGTAGGAGTTAAGTTTAGTGAGGTACCAATACACTTTGGCAGATCTTGCAAAATTACAACTCCCAGGATTCCATAATATTTAGTGCTAGCAGTTAGAGTAGTGTCAAACTATCGATTCTACAGTGTACATGCATCCTTTGTCTGGATTTTATTCATACTGCAGATTGCTTGTTAAATTTCTATGTTTTACCTAGTTTTAACCAACGCACCAAATAAGTCATTGTTGTCCTCTTGATGTGTTGCGTTATAAATTCCATCATCTCCAGCCAGCTGTGCTGATCTGGACTTTGGAGGAGTGTAGTAGTTGAAGCCTGGTCTATAGCTCAGAGGTGAGAATACCAAGACAAAGGGAAGATAAGGAAGTTTCTGCACTCTTCTAGGGTGACACATGCATTAAAAATTATATATGTACCTTCATAAAATGGCTAAATCAGTGTAACAGTGATATGGTTCTTTTTCTTTCCTCTGCAGCTAACTTTCCTCAAAAATTGCAGAGGGTGGCAGCTATATTTGCCACATGCACTCAAGCCAAAGGTCAGTCTGAGAGATCATGATGTGCAGAACTCTGCACTTCAAAGCATTTTTGACTCACCTGGAAGGAATGGAAAAGATACCAGAACGCCCAGGCATTGATAACATTGTAGTACATAGAAAGGAAGAAGGAAACAACAACACTGGCAACACCTGAAAAGTAGAAAAAGAATGGTAGGAAAAAACCATCACTTTGAGATTGCATCACCACTTTGCCCATAAATGCCCTGAATTTCCTCAGATCAATATTTCCACACAGCTTTTTGAAAGATTGAACTTCTGAAAGCCTCTAGTGTCCCTTGACTATGGACCTTACTGTACGCAAACCACTTTTACTTACTTACTTACTTAGGTGATCCCTTGTAGCTCAAGGATGATTCTCTTCCAGATGTGGTGTCTTGGCGGTGAATCCGTAGGTGGCTGTAGAGCACTATTCTTGATCCGCATGTTCTTCCGCAGCTAGGACATCAGTTTCCAGATGAAAGGAGGACCCGATCAGGGTTGGCTTGACGTGCTTTCCTCTTGGCACATTTCTCCCTTTTGCCCTCCATTCATGCCTCTTCGAATTCTACAGCACCGCTGGTCACAGCTGACCTCCAGTTAGAGCACTCAAGGGCCACGGCTTCCCAGTTCTCAGTGTCTATGCCATGGTTTTTGAGCTTGACTTTAAGCCCATCTTTAAATTTATTTTCCTATCCACCAACATTCCATTTTTCATTCTTGAGTTTGGAGTAGAGCAGGGGTGCTCATTAGGTAGCTCGGGAGCTACTAGTAGATCTTTGGCCCTCTTCCAGGTGATCTTCGGGCCTCACCAGCCAGATGGGGCGCTCCTGCCATGCGCGCACACACCCTGCGCGCACACGCGCTCCTGCTGCTGGCTTCTGCTCTCGAGGTGCTTCTTTCGCCGGCGGGGCATTACAGGAAGAAGGAAGCACGAGGCGGGGCCTCTGGAGGAAGCGCCCTGCCTCTCTCTCGTCCAGAAGCAGCTGTGCAGCCTCCGTGTCCGGCGAGACAGGCAGAGCAGAGCGCTCCCCCTAGATGCCCAACCTCGTGCTTTCTCCTTCCTGCAATGCCCCACAGGCAGAAGAAGCGCTGCGCAGGCAGAAAACAGCAGCAGGAGCACGCGCGGTGGCAAGAGCGCACGGAGGCGGGAGCGCATGGCGGCGGGGGCAGGTAGATCTTTTGGACTTGGTTGGTTTAAGAGTAGCTCGCATGCTGAAAAAGTGTGAGCACGCCTGGAGTAGAGTAACTGTTTTGGGAGACAGTGATCGGGCATTCAGACAACATGGCTAGTCCACCGGAGTTGATGGCGGAGGAGCATCGCTTCAATGCTGGTAGTCTTTGCTTCTCCCAGCACGCTGACATTTATCCACCTGTCTTCCCAAGAGATTTGCAGGTTGTCCTCAAACACTCTCTAGTTCATTTGGAAGAATGCTGCACTTGCCCATTTTTCCTTTCTCTTTTTCCCCTTGGGAGAACAGCAAATGCTACTGCAGAATCTGGGAAACAATGCTGTATGATAAGGATCATCACTGCTACCATGCTGGAAACCACTTCGTGCCAGCCTCCGTCCAGCCTCTTTGGTGGTGTTCAGAATGGTCTTTGATTGTAGGTGAACTATAAATCCCAGCAACTACAACTCCCAAATGTCAAGGTCTAGTTTCCCCAAACTCCACCAGTATTCACATTTGGGCATATTTAGCATTCGTGCCAAGTTTAGTCCAGATCTATCATCGTTTGAGTCCACAGTGCTCTCTGGATGTAAGTGAACTACAACTCCAAAACTCAAGGTCAATGGCCACCAAACCCTTCCAGTATTTTCTGTTGATCATGGGAGTTCTGTGTGCCAGGTTTGGTTCAATTCCATCAATGGTGGAGTTCAGAATGCTCTTTGATTGTAGGTTAACTGTAAATCCCAGCAACTACAACTCCCAAATGAAAAAAAATCAACCCCACCAATATTCAAATTTGGGTATATGTGGTATTGGTGCCAAATTTGGTCCAGTGAATGAAAATACATCCCGCATATCAGATATTTACATTATGATTCATAACAGTAGCAAAATTAGAGTTATGAAGTGGCAACAAAAATAATTTTATGGTTGGGGGTCACCACAACATTAAGGGGTCATGGTGTTAGGAAGGTCGAGAAATACATTTTCAATGTCAAAACAACATATTAGTTAACAGCCTGGTCAGATTCCATACAGAGAATAGCAAGTAATACAGTTGTACCAAATATATCGGGCTGTTTTCAATTTAGAAACCAAAGGTGGCATGAGGGGGAAGTCATCAACTTCAAATAATCTAGAATTACTTCACAGAGAGATAGAAAAAAATACTGCTATATATCAACATGAACGCACCAACCCCACAGAGGTAAGGACTTATTGCTTTCCATGCTCCAATGCTCCCTTGTCGCATGTGCTGTCCTACTGCAAGCTCCAAGTACAACAGTGGCATTCCTTCCAATATTAGCATGATCAGATAGGGGATTAGAAATCCACCTGAAAGAGAAAGAAATGCTTGTGTTTACATTTTTTAAAAATAGTTAAAGTACTGAAGACATTATTGCATGCTTGCCGCCATTCCACATTTTCTGAATGTCATGGGAAGTGGCTACCTACTGTTATGGTGACAGGAGGCTTTAAACAGTTGGTGTTGTGCAATTGTGATGCTACAGCTGTGCAAAGCCACTATTTTTTGGGGAGGAGGCATTGTGGGATAAGGCCTTGGCTAATAAATTATGCAGTAAAAAATAATAATTGAGGAACATGTGCAATGACAATTCAGAATGGCTATACTATCCTAGTATAAATATTAAAATCCCATGATCCAGACTATTTCTGGATCATGGGATTTTAATATTTATACTAGGATGATTTTATGCTTTGTCTGAATGTTTACATTTTATGTACTGTATGTCTTATGTTTAATGGGTTTTTATGATTTTAAGTTGATAGTTATATGTAGTAATTAGTTACTGTGATTTCTTTGTGTACTGTATGTTGGCATTGCATTTTTGCTATTAGCATGTTGTAAGCCACCTTGAGTCCCCCCAGGCATGAGAAAGGTGGTGTATAAATACAGCAAATAAATAAATAAATAAACTCTTCCCTCCCGCAGCACAGCTTCCCCACTTTCTCACTTTGCCTGGTGAAAACAATATGCCAGAATTGCCTGGATTCATTGCACAAGAGTCCCAAGAGTTGGAAACAATCAGAGTTTATTGATGGGCAGCTCCTGACAGCTCCATCACATGGAGGTGGTGGACCGGCAAACGGATATCACACAACATTGTGCAGTAAGGACTGTCACCAAAATTGACAGACCTGCTACTGTGCCGGTTTGCAACTTCTGTGCAATAAAATCCTATTGCATGCTGAATAGTTCATAGCTTATGCATAACATAATACTGAGTTTGGGGAAAGTAAGCCATAAATGTAACAGCAACAACAATAACAGCAACACCTGCTCAATGCTAGAAATGGCTAGGGATTGCATTTCAGTTCGATTTTATTTATTTATTTCCACCATTTCTATCTTGCTTCTTCTCAACCCCCGAGGGGGGACTCAGAGCGGCCTAACAACGGCAACAATTCGATGCCAAAAACACAGTATACATATAATAGAAAACCAAAAACAGTCAAAATTAAAATACATTAAAATACAGTTAGCAATTAAAATACATTAAAATACAATTAGCATTAAAATACATCATATACATTCACATAAGTTAAAAACAGTATTCCGTCCATAATAGAAGCATTGGGCCATGTCCACCAGTTTGCCATTTCAATCCAATCTAAAGTGCTGTATCGTGCTAATGTGCAAACGCCTGGTCCCATAACCAGGATTTCACTTTTTCCTGAATGCCAGGAGGGATGAGGTTGATTGTATATCAATTGGGAGTGCGTTCCACAGACGGGGAGCCACCACCGAGAAGGCCCTATCTCTCGTCCCCAACAACCGCATTTGAGAAGTAGGCGGGAGCGAGAGCAGGGCCTCCCCGGATGATCTTAAATTACGAGGTGGGACATAGCGGCTGATGCATTCGGACAAGTAAGCTGGGCCAGAACCGTATAGAGCTTTAAAGGTCAAAACCAGCACTTTGAATTGAGCTCGGAATTGGACAGGCAGCCAGTGGAGCTGACACAACAGGGGGGGTTTATGCTCCCTGTATGTAGCTCCCGTTAGTAGTCTGGCTGCCGCCCGTTGGACTAATTGCAGTTTCCGAACTGTCTTCAAAGGCAGCCCCACATAGAGTGCGTTGCAGTAATCTATTCGGGATGTGACCAGAGTGTTAAAAAAAAATAATTTGCCCAAAGTCACAAATGTACTCATATGTGGGGTAGAAAGGCTTCTGTGTTTTAACCATTTGAATGAGAATTTTCAAAACTACTAGATTAATATAGCCCAACAATTAAAGTCAGCTGAGGAGGACAGAAAGTGAGAGAAGGGGGGGGGGGGGAACTGGACATTTTAAAAGCAGATTAAATAGTTGGGTGACAGATGATGCCAAGAAAATCCAAGGAGTTTGAATTGACTTGAAAGCCCATAACATCAACAACACAGCAGGTCTAAATCACCGTTAGAACAGATGCGCTGAAATTAATGGGCAATAGTTGCTTCTAACTCATTGATTTCAGGGGTTACGATTTACCCTGGATCCAATCCAGTTGTCTATTACATTGTAAGTACACAGACACATCTGGCTTAGAGTAGCAATGCCAGAATAGCTTTTGGTAAATAATTTTAAATTCTCAATGTGATTAAGAAGAGTCTTTCACACAGTGCAGGCTGTGTAAGTGTTAAAGGATAACCAATAGTTGAAAAAAAATTAAAATGTAATCATGGGAAGAGAGGAAAGCTCAAGTGTGGTGTGGCACATTTAAGCCAAGCAAAACGCCAGGAAGTAAATTGGATGAAAATCAGTTGAACCTTTTGGTGGTTTATAACGGAGATGTAACTGGTTATCATGTAAGAAAGAATGTACTTAAAGTAATATTTTTTCCCCCGTCACTCCTCAAATATGGAATAGAAGAAATTTCCAATTCAAGCCTGGCATAAGGCATTTTGTTGTCTGTGGCAAAGCATAACACCTCCTTTCAAACCCATGAAAGCAAATCAAATGGGTAAATGAATCTTATTTAACACTGGGATGGTACAGTAGTCTTTGTTACAGTTGAGCATGATAATCTAATCCAGTGTTTCTCAATTTCTGCTCCTCCAGACGTTTTGGACTTCAGCAGGTAAGCCGTCTGGGATTTCTGGGAGCTAAAGTCCAAAACACCTGAAGGAGCAGAGTTTGAGAAATACTGAATGGGCACACACTCCTCCATCTATTCCCTGTCTATCCAGTAGACTTGTACACAGATCTGTTTTCCTTTATTACATCCATTCCTTCATTATTTTCAGTACCTTTGGGAGCTTGTAACAGGAAGCCCCCTCCCGGTACGAAAATCGGCTCAACATGAAAGCAAGCAGGAGCTGATCCCGGCTCCTCGCCTGCTTTTCATGAGCACTCTCCTTGTCTTGGAAAGTGTGTGTGTGTGTGGCGTGCAGGCCCAGAAAGCGTGCACAGCTGCCTCCAGCCGAACTCCTCTCCTCTAGAGAAATAGGTAAGAGGCCTCTAGCCTGTTGTCAACCTTTGCAACTCAAAAGACAGTGGCCAGTTGCAACATTCACACTTGTCTCAAACAGAGAAGAGTTCTTTCTCCCACCCTGGACATTATTCCACAGATATATAAACCCCCCTTGTCTAGTTTCCAACAGACTCCACAACCGCTGAGCATAAGATTCTATACGATCTGTTACGGGACACTGTATATGGTTAGACCAGTGTTTCCCAACCAGTGTGCCGTGAGCGACCCGGTGTGCCGTGCGAAATTGCCACTCTCCCCCCTCCTAGCAGCCCCCTCACAGGTTTCCAAGAAACAAATTGAGCCTGTCTGCTTGGAAATGTTTATTATGTTTTTTTTACTATTTTACTGGATTTTTCAAGCGTTGTTTCTCCCCCCCCCCCCAAAGGAACTGTTTATAACAGCTTTATGACATCCATAGTTAACTGGAAGTAAGTTTCACTCAGGGTGAAATTTCACAAAGGTCTGGAGAACAAGCTCTATGAGGAGCGGCTTGAAGAGCTGGGCATGTTTAGCCTGAAGAAGAGAAGGCTGAGAGAAGACATGATAGCCATGTATAAATATGTGAGAGGAAGTCATATCTATGTTGTGTTTATCGAAACAGGCCCAGGTTTCACACTGAGTGTATAAATACATTTAAAAACATATTAACTATATGTATTACTGTGTTAGAGTGTCATTTTGTGTCATTTTGGTTGGTGGTGTGCCCCAGGATTTTGTAAATGTAAAAAATGTGCCGCAGCTCAAAAAAGGTTGAAAAACACTGCCTTAAAGTGTGCCACTCAAAGTGATACTTGTGAACCAGTCTGAAGATTATTTATTTGTTTGTTTGTTTGTTTGTTTATTTATTTGGATTTATCCATTACCACTCCCATCCGGCTCAGGGCGACTCACAGCAATAAAACACAGTTAAAACAGCATATATAAAACGCATTAAAAGATCATAAAAGCACTACAATAACCCAAGTACACATAGTAGCAGGTATCAGAGGGCCTGCAGATTTTCAGTGACAGAGGGCCTGCAGTTTAAAGGCCGAACGCCTGTTGGAATAGCAAAGTCTTGAAGGCCTTCCGGAAAGCCAGCAAACTAGGAAGAGCGCGAACTTCTGGAGGGAGCGCGTTCCAAAGTGTTGGAGTGATAATGCAGAACGCTCTCCGTGTTGAAGTCAAATGAAAGTTCTTACAGCTTGGGATTACCAGGAGGTTATGTGACTCTGAACGCAGTGGTCTGGTGGGACAATATAGGGCGAGGCGGTCCCTTAGGTACACATTGTTGCCACATTGTTGCTTGAATAATTTTGCTTCCTCTTCTTCCATTTTTCATCAACTTTATTTATTTAATTGGTTTTATATGCCGCCACTTCCCGTGGGCTCGGAGCGACTTACAACAAAACAATATAACACATAGTCATAAAACTCCCAAATACAGTTAACCAATCAGCAATTTTAAAGTTAAAAACCACATTCAAATGCCAGGAGGAATAAATGGGTTTTGCAGGCCCTGCGGAAGGGCAGGAGATCCCACAGAAGAGGAGGAGAAAAGAGTTCTATATGTCTGTCTGTCTATCTATCTATATAGGGATATTTGTTATCCATCTATCGTCCATCATTTTAAAACTGGTTTCCTTCTGCACCTTTAGAATTTGGGTGACTTTCAAAAGCACTCCTCAGTGTCATTCCAGTGAAAAGTTGGCCAAAGTAACAAAATTATCCCAGAGTCTGGAATTCTAAATCAAAATCATAGGAAAAGAAATGGTGGCTAATGTATTCTGAAAATCAATCCTGTCATTTGGTTCAATTTAATACTACCATTGAATCTATCAAAATTGATTCCCAATTATTTCCGAACCATTCCCAAATCTTTGGGCTTTGGAAAATGGACTTGCACATCCCCACCAATCTTCACCATCTCCAGAAGCCATCTTTACCCCTTGAAACATGCCTTCCTTTCATCTCCTTTATTGTATACTGTAACAAACACCTTGGGTTCAATGCTCAGGAGGCCTTGGGAGATGTCATTCTCTCAAAGGATACTGCTTCAGGCCTCATCTAGATTGCCATATAATTCCATTTCATGATGCACTTTAAGTTCATTGAACTCCATTATATGGCCATGTATTCATATATTGCAGTTCAGTTGCAACTCAGTTGGACTTGACCAGCACGGTCAAGTCAGACATGGCGATGCTCTCTCGGAGCCTTTTCTAATAACTAATGGAGTGAAACAAGGTTGTGTTCTTGTACCAACCCTATTTACAATCTTCTTCAGCATGATGCTCCAAAGGGCTACGGCAGACCTACAAGAAGAAGACGGCATATACATACGCTATCATACTGATGGCAGCTTGTTCAACTTAAGCCATCTGAGGGCTCGCACTAAGACTCTAAACTATCTAGTCCGTGAGCTGCTTTTTGCTGACGATGCTGCCCTTGTCGCCCATTCAGAAGCAGCCCTGCAGCGCCTCACATCCTGCTTTGCAACAGCTGCAGAGCTGTTTGGGCTGGAAGTCAGCCTGAAGAAAACAGAAGTCCTCTACCAGCCCGCACCACAGGAAGAACACCATCATCCTCACATCAGCATAGGCACATCTGTGCTTAAGTCCGTTCAGCAGTTCACCTACCTGGGAAGCATCATCTCTTCAGACACCAAGATTGACAAAGAGATAGATCACAGATTAGCAAAGGCATGTAGTGCATTTGGAAGGCTTCACAAAGGAGTCTGGAGCAACAAGCACCTGAGGCAAAGCACCAAAATCAGTGTGTACAGAGCTATCATACTGTCTATTCTCCTCTATGGGTCTGAAACATGGGTCAAACAAACAAACAAACAGTTGCCCACATCTTTATGAACTTTATACTGTTTGTATTTGCTCACTTATACTGTAAGTATAGGGCCAGGAAGTTGCATGTGTTGTATAGGCTATGCATGTGCGCGTGAGCTGGTTTGCACTACTTATTGTTCCCATTTTCATCTTGATCTTTTGAAATGCATGTCTATTGATTATATGATAAATACTATTTTGATATATTGCCATTTATTGTGAGCCTACAGAGTGTCTTCCTCTTGCGGTTTCACTTTTTGTTTGTTTGAGCTTTCATTAGCCTACCCCTCCTCCTTGTGTATCTGAAACATGGGTCACCTATCGCCAACACCTACGACTCCTCGAACGCTTTCATCAGCGCTGTCTTCGCACAATCCTAAATATACACTGGACCGACTCTGTGACGAATGTTGCTGTCCTTGAGCAAGCAGGGACACCAGCATTGAGGCCATGCTATTGAGAACACAGCTGCACTGGGCAGGGCACGTCTCTAGGATGGAGGACCACCGCCTCCCAAAGATACTACTGTACGGTGAACTCGCCATGGGTCAGCGCAAGAGAGGTGCCCCCAAAAAGAGATATAAGGACTCCCTGAAACAACATCTCAGGCTCAGCCAGATTGATCACCAACAATGGTCCACCCTGGCCTCACATCGGGAGGCTTGGAGAGGCACTATCCACAATGCTGCGGCCTCTTTTGAGAAGACACGCCAAATGGGTCTCAAAGAGAAACGACAACGCAGAAAGAACCGCAACTTGGAAACAACATCACCCAAGGAGACTTTCTGCTGTGCTTTCTGCAACCGAACTTGCCTATCTCAGATTGGCCTTTTTAGTCATCAACGCGCTTGTAAAAAGCGTGGGATGAGTCCTTCCTGAATCTTCGTTCGCGAAGTAATGCCGAGAGATATAGAAGTGTAGATGAAGCCTCAGATACGTTGTGAAGTCTGGTAAGAACAGCAGAGGAACGCACTGAGGGAATTTACTCTATTTTGGATTTTCATCTGACCTGGAGAATGTACACACAGTGGGCCTTTGCTGTCTGTTAGGCTGTGATTCCAGGACCTCCCAAAGATGCCAAAAATATGCGGATACTCGTTTCATTATATTCAATGGCATAGTAAAATGGCATCTCTTATTTAAAATGGTAAACAACTCAAATGAGCGCCAGGGCTCAACAGAAATTTGTCAGTCTTTCTTCTAAAAGCACCTCTATTTCCATCCTTGGATCGCTGGAGCCTGTTGCAACATCTTTCAAAACATCTTTGTTTTGGTCATATCACAAGCGTGTGAGGAAGAAATATCGAAATGGACACACAGGTTGGAGACCAACCGATTCCCTGGGTGGCAGCCAGTAGGGTGAGTGGAAAGAATGTGACCTGTAAACCCAGCCTTTGGTGATACTGACATCTTATAGGAGGTGCATTCGCCAGCGTGGTAGGGAAACTCGCCCCCAATATGTCATTTTCAGTGGCACCCCCTGTGAGGACAATCTTCAAATAAACATTATTCTGGCTCAGGCCCCTTTCTTCGACTTTGAAATCACCTCAAAGCAACTGACTGACTCAATAGAAAACATGTTTTTGTCTCTAACCTTCCTCAGTCGGCTTTGTACAGCTGGCCCAAATATTTATGTAAATAACTGTTATTTGTTAATCTCCAGCATTAACATTCTTTAAAGTGGGGACTGTTTCACATTAGAAATGAGTGCAATTGGCACAGTGGCTGATGCAGGCAAGCTGAAATGACTGTTCGGCCATAATCCGTTTTATTTGGGGAATTATTATGGTGACCTCCTGCCTCTGCCTTTATTAACAGCTCCTTTGTTTGGAAGTTAGGTAACTTCTTTGTTCTCATAAAGGGAGTTCTGAAACACCGAGCAGTTCTTGATACTGCATGGATGCCCTTGCGTAGCAGCAGGCCAAACGAAAATGAAGAGACTGCCCTACATTTGGAGTGAGTCAGATTTCCAGTGGGTTGTACACACTTATGGTGTTTGTGACCTTCATTTATCAGGTGAAATGGTCCCCCAAATAGACAAAATGCTGGACAATTCTGGAAGACATCATCTCAAAAAGTTACTTTTCAAAGCTCTGTATGGCTAGCAATAGCTGCAGTGTAACTCCTCATCTGTTTGACCACTTTAAAACTTTACACAAGAGAGCCGATGAAAGATTTCTAGCATCTTGTAAACACACATTTTGTGAGAGTCTCAGCATGGGAAAGCTCAAGATATTTTGCTGCCTAAGGTGAAGGACAAGATGGTACTCCATTGACCTCTTTGACATGTAGCCCTATTATTTTCCAAATGTTGTGTATCAATAATTAGAGGTATAGCAGGATTGGGGGGGGAAAGATAGGGGGAAGCCTGTCCCAAAAATCTTGAGTGAAGCAAACAAGGGAATGTGCACACATCCCTGCAAAAAAAAAACCCTGCATTGCAACCTGTGGTCTGTGGACCACCAGTGGTCCCAAGAACTAAAATATGGTCAGCGGCCTCACTGTTAATACTACGGCTAATAACACAGGCCCACCAAAAAAAATTTCTTCTTGGTGTCTTTGTTTTTAGGCCTGTTTCTGGGGTGATTTTGGAGAAAATTACATTGGATAGATTTTCTATGGTTGAGCAGATGGCAACTACTGGATGGCATATGTTCTGTATCAGAAACTAGAGCTGATATGGTCTATCCAATGTAATTTTCTGAATCAGCACCCCAAATAACCAAAACCGAATCTAAAGTTGACCAAAAACTTTAGATTTGTAACCCTTTTGGTACTAAAGTTGGAGAGTGGTCCCTGGTCAAAGTGGTCCCTGGTCAAAAAAAGGTTGGGAACCACTGATCTACACTGTAGGATTAATGCAGTTTGCAGTATTTAACTGCCATGGCCCAAGGCTATGGAATTGTAGGAGCTATAGTTTTACAAGATCTTTAACCTTCCCTGCCAAAGTTTGCTGGTGCCTCAACTAATGATAGCTCCCATCAGGGCCGTAGCCAGGATTTTGATTCGGGGAGGGCTGAGTTTGATTCGGGAGGGGCTGAGTTTGAGTAAGAGAGGGACTACCCTACCAAACCTTTTGTATTGTTATCCCAATAACCCCATGAATGTGGGATATAACGAGGATGGTGATCAGATCATGATATGAATAAACATAACAGCTTAAATAATGTACCAGTAAGGCCTTATCACAGACCACCCTGAGAGAATTTCAAATAAGCCCCCTAAGCGCCCCGGCTACATGCCTGGCTCCCATGATTCAATAACACTGAGCCATGGCAGTTAAAGTAGTGTCAAACTACATTTATTCTACAGTGTCAATGCAATCGATGTTTCCACAAAAAAAAACTTTGAACACTAGGAGGATAAGCTAACATTAGCCATCCTACCTGAGGAAGCAAAAAAAATCTTAGACTGGCCCTGATTACAAGCAATATATTTCATTAATTGCTTAAGTTCTTCCATTTTTCATACCAAAGTGCACCCCTCCCACCAGTAATAAGAAAAATTGGAAATGTAATGGAAAGCCATAGGAGCGTGACAACTGAGAGGGGATGCATTTGGGAACTCCTGTAAAATTACACATAACACAATAAGAGCTTTGCCTACAAGTCCCATTGGTTGTAGTGGAATTCTGCTGCCATTTGTCTCAACATACTATGCATTTGTTAAAATCCTAATGAACTTTCTATGCATGATGAGTAAAAAACATTGTCATAGCAACTTACAGCATTTTACTATTGTTGTAAAAAATAATAGTAACAATGTAACATGATTAAAATTATGGAGATGACAGTTTAACTAACCACCTTGCGCATCATGTGCATTGTAAATTTTCCACTAGTGATCCATTAAAATCAACTAAAGAGATTGAAAGTTAAGCTTGAAGAAGGGATGCCAGGCATCGTTACTAACTTTTCTAAACTATTATAGCGGTTTGGCTGGATATAACATCATCAAGTCAAATTATCCTTATCTAAATATGACTGGAGCCAAATCTCAGTCAAAGGAACCCTATCCATCATCTCATACTATTTTTAAATGACATATTTGGATGAAAAATAAAGGTATTTGTTCCCCGATGATGATGGTAATGATGACGACAGCAATCTAAAATCACACTCACCTCCTCCGTGCATCTGACATAAATAAGGAAAGCGCCATACATTCCCCAGTCCCACTGCATAAGAAATGCAGGCAAGCACAAACTGGAAGGGATTTTCCCAGTGTGGCCTGGATTTCTCTGCTTCCATCCTCGGGTACCGGTCTCACGCAATGTGGGTTTTTGCCTCGATTCCTTCAGGTGTTCTCCAAGCCCTGCTGGAGTCCTGGTGCCAACTTAATTCTAAGAGGAAACTGCTTGGCAATCGCTATGCAAGCTTTTTAATTGCTAATCTTATTAACAGGCACTTTGCAAAGTGGGATTGCCGGAGAGACAAATAGAAAAGAAAGCAAGTTGTAAAATAAAAATTTCCAGAGAAAACATTGTTTAGATTTCGGAGCGTATTGCTGGGGAAGAACTGAAGTTTGGCAGTCTAGCATGGTCCCATGCTGGCTTGATGTCGAAAACATTTCGGGTTGTGTAAGAGTCTGCTGTGACAGACCCATGGGGCTTTGGGAACTATTTGCACCTGTCAGCATCTTGCTTAATTATTTGTATGGGGGGAAATTGACCACACAGTATGGGTTTGGGTTCATACACTCTCCACCTTAGAAACATTGTTTTTAATTGGTGAGGTATCCTACTGAACACTGGGGAGGAGCTTTTCCTGAGATATCAACAACATTTTGCCTGGGCATTTGATCAAAAAGGAATTATGAAGGAGAACAACAAAGTAAGCAATGGGGTAGCATTGAAATATGCTTTATTTTTCAAGAATTGCAGGTCAAAAAGGGACAAGCTTTGCCAAGATTAGCTTGGATCTCAAATGGGACTTGGGGTAGAAGCCGTTTTGATTTGGTAAATCTGGAATGGTATCATATGTGGATTTAATGTTTACAAAATGTTAAGGAAGAAGGCACATTGATTGGTTAACCAACATAATTTATATACATCGTTTCAAATGACTATCGAATTTCTAGCTCAATCTATGGGATATACAGCAACCTTTTTGTTGCTCTTATGTTGTATATATGAAGGTTTCAACCATGCACTCTCTGGCTGTGTTTTTAAAAAACTAACCTAACTTCTGGAAAGGCATAACCTTTTGGGGAAAGGATGACCTTTGAGATCATAACCTTTTGGAAAACCAGAATCTCCAAAGTCTTTTGTCAAGTATGGTCTTCTCTTTGATTATCTCTTTGAACTGTGAGGAACAAAGATTATACCAGTGCACAAAATCTACAGCAGATCTTCAGAAGTGTTGTTTCAGTGCCCCAAAACATCTTCTTCTTGTTGTTTATTCATTCAGTCATTTCTGACTCTTAATAAAATAAACAATAAAAAAACTTTATTTCTAACCCGCATCCATTTCCCCAAAGGGGACTCGGAGCGGCTTACATGGGGCCGTGCCCGAACAACAAATAAATAAATAAAAATATCACAAGCATCAGAAAGCAATAAACACAGTAAAAGCAATAAACACAATAAAAATACATCTATACAACCACAACAACATACGTGAATATAAACAGAAACGAGAGGGCGAGCCACATGTACATATAAAATGTTTAAAAACTCGGAGGAGATAACAGGAGTAGTGTCAACACATAAAGGGTCACATAGAGGGGAAGACTTCATGGACCATCCCACGCCAGAGCTTCCTGTCGGCCATCACCTCCTCCAGCTCCTTCAGGGTGAAGCCAGTCACTTCAAGGATGCCATCCATCCATCTTGCCCTTGGTTGGCCCCTCTTCCTTTTTCCTTCCTTTCCCCTCAGCATCATTGTCTCCTCTAAGCTTTCCTGTCTTCTCATGATGTGACCAAAGTACCTCACCTTTGCCTCTAATATCCTTCCCTCCAGTGAGCAGTCGGGCATTATTTTCTGGAGTATGGACTGGTCCGATCTTCTTGCGGTCCAAGGCACTCTCAGAATTTTCCTCCAACACCACAGTTCATAAAAGTTTATCTTCCTTTACTCAGCCTTCCTTATGGTCCATCTCTCGTCTCCATAGGTTATTACGGGGAATACAAAAACTACCTACTTTCCCATAAAACATATTTGGTTTTAAATCATGCTCTCAAGAGACAAAAATAAGTAGTCTTAATTTAAAAAAATAACATAGTTCGTCTATCCATAACCTTCATGTATTCAGCATACAGATACATAACTTGTCAATTCAGTTATAGATAGGTTTGAAGTGGTATTTCTGTGCGGATAACACAGGGCATCATTCTTAGAATCAAACAGCAACTTCTTTACATTCTGAGAGTCTAATAGAGTCTGTCCTCTAAAATGGAGTCTCAGGTCTGAATAGACCCAGATCGGATCACATGGTCTGCAGTCCCTCCCACAACCTCATACAAACTGCATACAAATACACAGATATACAATATAGTAAGCAATCTGAATTATATACATAGCAAATAACTAATATAGGAGGTTTGTAGAAGGTTTCTATTTTCAGCAATAACATTGATTGGTTTTAACAGCAGGTCTGTTTTAAGAATGACTAAGCTTGGATGTGATCCACAGTTTGATTTTATTTTCATTCTTGTACCCGTTATTAATTATGTGAAATTCCATGTTAATTAATTCCACATCTTTCGGCATTACTTCGTGAATGAAGATTCTTAGGAAGGACTCATCTCACGCTTTTTACAAGCACGTTGATGACTTGAAAGGCCAATCTGAGATAGGCACGTTCGGTTGCAGAAAACACAGCAGAAAGTCTCCTTGGGTGATGTTGTTTCCAAGTTGCGGTTCTTTCTGCGTTGTCGTTTCTCTTCAAGACCCATTTGGCGTGTCTTCTCGAAAGAGGCCACAGCATTGTGGATAGTGCATCTCCATGCCTCCCGATGTGAGGCCAGGGTGGACCATTGTTGGTGATCAATCTGGCTGAGCCTGAGATGTTGTTTCAGAGAGTCCTTATATCTCTTTTTGGGGGCGCCTCTCTTGCGCTGACCCGTGGCGGGTTCACCGTAAAGTAGTATCTTTGGGAGGAGGTGGTCCTCCATCCTAGAGACATGCCCTGCCCAGTGCAGCTGTGTTCTCAATAGCATGGCCTCAATGCTGGTGATCCCTGCTTGCTCAAGGATAGCAACATTAGTCACATAGTCAATCCAGTGTATATTTAGGATTGTGCGGAGATAGTGCTAATGAAAGCGTTCTAGGAGTCGTAGGTGTTGGCGATAGGTGACCCATGTTTCAGACCCATAGAGGAAAATAGACAGTACGATAGCTCTGTACACACTGATTTTGGTGCTTTGCCTCAGGTGCTTGTTGCTCCTGACTCTTTTGTGAAGCCTTCCGAATGCACTACATGCCTTTGCTAATCTGTGATCTATCTCTTTGCCAATCTTGGTGTCTGAAGAGATGATGCTTCCCAGGTAGGTGAACTGCTGAACGGACTTAAGCACAGATTTGCCTATGCTGACGTGGGGATGATGGTGTTCTTCCTTTGGTGCGGGCTGGTAGAGGACTTCCGTTTTCTTCAGGCTGACTTCCAGCCCAAACACCTCTGCAGCTGTTGCAAAGCAGGATGTCAGACGCTGCAGAGCTGCTTCTGAATGGGCGACAAGGGCAGCATCACCAGCAAAAAGCAGCTCACAGACTAGAAAGTTTAGAGTCTTCGTGCAAGCCCTCAGACGGCCTCTCCCCCACTGCAAGGGGGCGCCAATGGAGAGGAATTCCACATAAGGTAGCTGAATTAACGATAAGTATCACATTCTTCAACAAATGCCAAGATCTGTTTTTCTTGTTCTTTTTTAAAAGCCTCTTTGTTAAATTGTTTAAAAGGTACACATGTTTCGCATGATTGCATAAACATTTGGGCAAGAAAAATACAGTATTAAAATAAAGGATCCACAAGTTTTCTGTTGCAATTGGTGGAAAGTATAGTGATTTCCTTGAGCGGACACTATAGGAAATTTCCCTTAAGTCTAACAGAGAAATACATTACTTAATGAAGCGGTGTGATGCTCTGCTGATGACTCCGTTTGGGATATAAAAGGTTAGTCATTGACACCTCAGTTAAAAATGCATAATGGTAATTCTATAAAGCGTGAGTTTATAATGGCAAGTTAATAAATGATAAGACAATCTGTAAGATAAGAACACTACTGGAACACTGATGGACAAATATATGACCGAAAGGATCATCAGAAAAAACACTGGGGCATAATTTAAGTTAAATATTTCCTCGGCTTTTTGTGTCTCCATGAAATGTAAGGCTGGAATCCTGTACTCATTTACCCAGGACAAAGTTCCATTCAACTCAACTGGATTTATTTTTGAGTGAATTCTGATTTCCTGCTTCCTGAATAGATAGATGCAAGCATGCAACAATACCTTTGGTTGCTGTGGGTCACCCTTGGGTACTAATTTATTCAGGTGTCCACAACTTGGAGACCTCCAGATATTTTAAATGAACACCCCCATCAACCATGGCGTGGCTGATGGTCAGGGATTATAAGTGCTATAATAAAAACTGCAGAGAAAAGGCTGTCTCATGTCATACAAGTTGTTATTGCGATATGAAGATGGTAGGTCTTCCTGAAATCCATTCATTGCTATCATTGCTATTTCAGGGGAAACCAGCTGATTTCTAATCCATTTAAAATACAAATGTGTGCTTTTCATCTTAAGAACAGACAAGTATCTCAAGCTCTGAGGATTACCTGGAAAGGGATGCTACTGGAGCATGGCAGCACACCCAAAAACCTGGGAGTTACTGTGGACTGTGGTCTGACCTACAAGAAGCTCTGCCTGTTTGGATATCAGCCAGCACGCAAATGCCTTAAATCAAGAAGAAGAAAAAACCTAAGATCTACAGAGATACTCGCAGGAACACCTCAGCAAGCAAGAGTCCAAACATAGCAGGCTAAAACACGGAACCTCAATCCATGGCTGATACCAAATGAGACACTCCCTCCTGGGCACACAGAAGGCCGGGCGACTTGGAAGGCGCTGAACAGACTGCTTTCTGGCACCATGAGATGCAGAGCCAACCTTAAGAAATGGGGCCACAAAGTGGAGTCCACGGCATGCGAATGTGGAACAGAGCAAACCACAGAAACCTATTGCAATGCAGCCTGAGCCCTGCCACCTGCACAATGGAAGACCTTCTTATAGCAAGACCAAAGACACTCCAAGTGGCCAGCTACTGATCAAAGGACATTTACCGTAATGTAATGCCAAGTTTTTTTTAAACGTTGTGCTTTTTAAAAATACATTACAACTGTACTCTCAGTTTGCTTCTGATATAATAAAATAAATAAATTGCATATATTTCTTTTCATGTTTTTAGGCGGACCAGTTTAAGCAGATACTTAATCTGTTCTGATCTCTGTGTTCCCTGCAAAGAATTATTGTACCGCGTTGCAGTCCTCAACTGTTATGATTATAGTGAGTATACTTCAAGGACTTGTTTCACTTAATTTCCCTCTCATTATTATTGCAACTGCAATTAAAAAAACCTAAGCTGTAAAGCCTTAAAGAAATGCTCACTTTACATTGTGAAATCTAGTTTAGTCAAATATTTTCATAAGTTGTTTTTTAAAAACAACATGTTAATACAAGATTTAAGATTACAGCTCTCAGTAAAAGGTAGAGAATCTGATAAAATATGCCCGTACAAGAATGTGTTTACAGGCAATCCCCATGTTACAAATGAGATAGGTTCTGTAGGTTTGTTCTTAAGTTGAATTTGTATATAAGTCAGAACAGGTACATACATTTATATACTACTCCAGCCATGTATGTATGTATGTATGTATGTATGTATGTATGTATGTATCTATCTATCTATCTATCTATCTATCTATCTATGGATAGCATAGGAAAGGGTTAGCACCTTTGTGGTGTTTGTTTTGCTGTCTGTGTTGCTGTTCAGAAGATTTCATTTCACTTTCTGTCCCTGTAAGAATTGGATTTTGAAAAATTTGGCTTGTTGTGAAAACAAAGATTGGTGAGAAAGCTTCGGTTGTTTGTAAGCCCGATGTTTGTAACTTAGGGGCTGTCTCTACTTGTTGTCAGGCAGCACCATATATTAACCTGTAATTTATGATTAGTGCCGAACTCAAAAATATTGGATGTATGCATTTATTTGAAATATGAAGCATACCTTGGACAGGATCTATATTAAAAATCATCCTAACTTTATATCCTGCAATAATGATGTCACTTGTTATAGCATGTGGAAAATTCAGAGGTGCTTTTAATGTCTTGCATGCAATCTTTATAGAGCCATAACAGTCTATAGTTGGACTATGATGGCTCTATAAAGCCATGGTTATGGTCCATAGTTGGATGTCATCAGGAATTGCTCATGTCTGAGTATGATTGCCTTCCAAGTGTAGGGTCTTGGCAGTGGGTCCATAGGTAACTGTAGAGACCTGTTCTTGACCTGTATGTTCTTCTGCAGTGAGGACATCAATTTCCAGGTGTAAGGCAGTCATGACAAGGGTTTGCTTGATGCACCTTCTTCTTGACACGTTTCTCCCTTTCACCCTCCATTTCTTCCACTTCGAATTCCTAGCACTGTTGGTAACAGCTGACTTCCAATTAGAATACTCGTGGGCCAGGGGTTCCTAGTTCTCAGTGTCTATGCCACAGTTTTAAGGTTAGCTTTAAGCCCATCTTTAAATCTCTTTTCTTGTTGAGAGTATATTGACTGCTTTGGGAGATGATGATTGGGCATTTGGACAATACGGCCAGTCCAGCAAAGTTGATGACGAGGGGTCACCGCTTCAATGCTGGTGGTCTTTGCTTTTTTCAGCACGCTGGCATTTGTCTACCTGCTTCCCAAGAGATTTGCAGGGTTTTTTTTTTAAGGCAATGCTGATGGAATCATTCCAGAAGTTGAGTGTGACATCTGTACAGATGATGATCCTTGAGACTTCCGTTCCAACAATGGTAAACTACTAGGCAGCCTTGGGCAAGTCACATTCTCTCAGCCTTGAAGGAAGGCAAATGCAAACCTGCTCTGAATAAACCTTGCTAAAATAATCCTGTGATGGGGTCGAATTAGGGTGCCTATAAGTTGAAAACAACTTGAAGGAAAAAAGTTTGTTCTTTCATCTAAAGATAAAAAGAAGTGAGGATCAAGCAGCCCTAGTTAATACAGGCAATGGAGAGAGATACAGGGATTTGTAATCCAACAAGATCTGGAGGACTGTTTGGTCTTGTATGGTGTGTAGGACTGCAGCATTATTTGACTGCATGCCTCTGAGCCCAATACACCCTACTACCCATGTTAGTCAGGGATGTCAAATGTTGAACAGCCTTTGAAAAACAGAAAGGAACAGCATAGCCTGTCATAGTCTGAGAACAGTCCAGGGCAGTGCAAGGAACTTAACAGCAGGGTTGGTCAGATCTCACCCTGCTGTCACTGCTGTTGCCAAATTTATTCCTTCAGAGCAGCAAAATACTTGCATTTCCCTCTGAAAAAAGGCATGTGAGAAGCCTTGTCTCATTTTAAAGCAGAATCATATTTTTAGGAAGAAATGTTTGCTTCTAAACAAGCTGCATGCCCTCTATAAATGATGGCTAGTTTCCTGTTGTTAAATTATGGTTGTTGCACCTTCTACTCATAGCCTGAAGGTAGTTTTATACACAATATTTCTAATAAGGTTGTGCAACAAAGTTTGTATACATTGAACCACAAGAAAACATTGGTATCACAATCTCGGCTATTCATGTGGACATTCTTGGATTTAGAAATATTTTGGAATTCTGAGAAAGGGATGCTTTATTAGACATGCAACAGGTATCTGCAGGGAGTAGTGTGTGTGGAAGATATGTAATTTCTTTATGCAATAGAACAATGACAAAGAATGTATTAATATTTACTTTATTTATTTATAGTACTTATATTCTGCCCTTCTCACCCCAAAGGGAACTCAGGGTGGATCACGGAACACATGTATAGCAAACATTCAATGCCAATTGTACAATGACAAGACAGACAACAGATAGAGGTATATTTAGGCTTTTTCTCATCATTCGGCATTTTTAGAGGCTATGCTTGCTTTCGGCCACAGGGGGCTGCTGTCGCTCCATCTCCTTGCCGAAGAGCGTTCTTTGTTCCTAAACATTCCTCAAAATGCCAAACCTATTATATTCTACAAGGGGATGCATGTCCTTCTGGATATTATGAGTAGATGATGAGTGGTGATCACCGATTGCTGCTGGAAATGTGAAGTGCCCATCCTTAGAATGGATGTGCACATGAGTCATGGAAGTACACATGAGTCACCTAATTATTTATTTATTTATTTATTTATTCGTTCTTATATACCGCTCCTTCCGGCGGGCTCGGCACGGTTCACATAAAACACATAGCATAAACAGCAGTAAAATCTAAAATCTAAAAACATACAACATCTAACCAGGCATCTACATAACAATATCAACATTCCAGGGAATGCTAACTCAAGGGCCAGCCAGGTTGAAGGCTTGCCTAAATAGAGCTGTCTTGCAAGCTCTCCGAAATGGGCCCAACTCTCTAATAGCTCGGACCTCATCCGGCATGGAGTTCCATGAGGATGGTGCTGCCACAGAGAAGGCTCTCGATCGTGTCGTCGACAGCCAACAGGACTGGATCGAGGGGACTACTAGGAGGTTCTGTTCTTCTGAACGCAGTGATCTCGGGGGAACATATGGGGTAAGGCCTCAGGTACACCGGCCCTAGACCATACAAGGCCTTAAAGGTCAACACCAGCACCTTGAAGACGATCCGGTACTCAATTGGTAGCCAGTGCAGTTGCTGTAATATAGGTGTTATGTGCTCTCGTACCGATGCTCCCACCAGTTGTCGAGCCGCAGCATTCTGCACCAGCTTGATCCGGAGATCGCTCTCAAAGGAAGGCCAATGTAGAGGGCGTTACAGTAATCCAGCCTCGAGATGACCGTCACCTGGATCACCGTAGCCAGGTCGCCTCTGGATAAGTAGGGGGCCAGCCGCCTAGCCTGTCACAGATGGAAGAATGCAGTCTTGCATATCGTGGAGATTTGCAGCTCCATCGATAGCAACGGGTCCAAATGGACCCCCAGGCTCTTTACAGAGGACAACGGGCTTAAAGGCTCGCCATCCAGGGTAGGTACTGTAGCTGGCATCCACTCAATCCAGGGCGGCCCAGCCATAGGATCTCCGTCTTCGACGGGTTCACCTTCAGCCGGCTAGCCCGCAGCCCTCCAGTCACGGCTTCAAGGCATTGATGGAAACAATCAGGTACGGTCTCCGGCCTGCCTTCCATTCTCAGCACCAGCTGGGTGTCATCAGCGTACTGATGGCACTCCAGACCAATGTCATCTGTAAGTGCCATCAGCGTACTGATGGCACTTACAGATGACATTGTTGTGGAAATCTTTTTAAAACTGGCATTTCTAATGCATTAGCTGGATCAGAATATGATGCATGGCGGTAGAGTGATGGGGTGGGGAAAGCATCTAACATGAACAGTGCTGTGTCCAGAACATCACGTTATGAAAGCAATGACAGTGGCACAGTGTCTTCCAAGGATTCAGGGAGCTACAGATAAAAAAGGTGGTAGTATATTTGTTTTGCCCTTCTATATTTTCTCAAGTTGTTTTCAATACCAGCCTGATAAAAAGGTATTGTTTCAATAAAAAGGGGCACTTTTCCCCCTCACATAATAATTGCATCCCTTTTTTTTGCTGGAAAAGGGGGGAGGGAGTGCAACTATTATGTGATGAAATATGGTGTATTTTCTTTAAAAATAATTAGCTCCAAAGCAAGCCGTCTTTTGTGGGGCATCTAATGTGGTTTTACACCACTTCAACTGCCAGGCTCATTGTTATGGAATCCTGAAAGTTGTAGTTATGGGAGAGATAAGTACTTCTTTGGCAGACCTTGTTAAACTGCAACTCCCAGGCTTCCATAGCCTTGAGCCACGGCAGTTACAACAATGTCAAACTGCAATAATTTTTGGAATGTATTTTACTATTATTATTTCCAAAGTGTACTCATTATAACATGAGTATTGATATACAAAACAACCAATCAACAGTAGTAATTTTATACTATCCAATAACAGTACAACCCACATGTCCCATTTGGAAAAAAAACTTCCCAACCCTACATCGAGATAGCATCGTATAATAATTTGTCCTAACAAGCAATATATATTGTATATATGTAAATTTTACAGAAAGTGTTCAAAAGTGACCTGATTGTACAACATTTATCATCATTTTGATCTTCTTTCTGACCATGTATTTTAAATCACTCAACATTATTACAGACTAGTCTTTAACTCTTCTGTCTATATATTGTGTGAAAGGCTTCCAATATTTTTTTTAAAAAAAACATTGTATTGTTTTATTTCTAAGAAGATGAGATGATTTATCAAATTCTGCAGAGTTTAGCAGTTTGCTCAACCATTCATTTCAAGATGGAATAAGACTTTCTTTCCAGTGTCTAGCATAAACTATATGTTTATCTTGTCATTTTCCTCCAGCATGTCATGTTGAGATCAAAGGACCTCCTTATAAAAATTTCATCCCCCCCCCCAAATTTTCCCCATTAGACACAATCCACATTCCCTCCCATTTATTAGTTTCTCTAATCCAACCCATCTTTTGGGTTCGCCAATGCCCAGTTCAAGTAACCTGGCCAATTGGCAAGCTTCAAAGTAGTTTTGGAGGCAAGGTGCTCCCCAGCCTCCATTTTCTTGTGGAGAGAAGAATATTGAATGAGCGATCCTGTTCTTACTGGAGCCAACTATCCATGTTTTGACTGAGTTATCACATTTCTTGATTATTTTAGGTGGAATACTAAATGGAAGGGTTTGGAATAGATATAAAAAATTAGGTAGTATCATTTTATATGCCTTCAGCCTAGTTCTAAAAACTGCACTGTATTTGTCTATGTGTAATTGTATGTCTTTCCAACAGGGACTGTCTGTCATATGTGTATTGTAATCCGCACTGAGTCCCCTTCGGGGTGAGAAGAGCAGAATAGAAATAAACAGTATTATTATTATTGTTATTATTATTATTAGTTGTAATGTCCCAATTCCATTTTTTCCTATTCACTGAATTGTTTACTTACTTTCCCCCATAATTGGTTATAGTTTATTTGAATTATATTATTTAAGTTTTTAAGGGTGTAAATGTCTAGGTCTTTTAACTTCTCCCCCAGTTTTACCCCTAGGATAGATTGAGCTTCTTTTAATTCCTTCCAGTTCAGGTTTTTTTGTAAATTTTCAGGTTTTTCAATATTAATGGCAAGGCCTGAAACCTTTTAGAATTTTTAAATTACTTTTGTTACGGTCTTTACAAAATTCTCCATTCTGCCTATAAGGACTACTGCATAAGCTATGTATAAATTAATGTTTATTACTTCTCTCTATCTAACTTATACCCTTTTATATTTTGTCTGACTTAATTAATTAATGCCTGGCTGTGGGACCAGGCGTTTGCACACCAGCACAAGGCAGCATTTTAGATGGGATTTTAATGGAAAGTGGATGAATAGGGCCAATGCTTTTATGGACAGAACATTGTTTTAATCTGGAATGAATGTATGATGCTAATGTAATTGTATTTTAATGTATTTTAATGTATTTTAATTGTTGAAGGGTTCTGGGGTCTTATATTGTTACTGTGTGGGCATCGAATTGTGCCTTACTGTAAGCCGCTCTGAGTCCCCCCTCGGGGGTTGAGAAGAGCGGGGTAAAATCCTGAAATAAATAAATACGTTGGCTAAGGGTCCTATCACTAGGGCAAAGAGTAATGGGGAGAGAGGACAGCCTTGATTTTAATGGTTCTGGAATTAGATCCATTTATTATTACTTCCGCTTGGATTTCTTTGTATAATTCTGTAATTACTCCACACATCGCTATCCCCAAATTACACTCCTTACATAATTTAACTAAGTAGTTATGATTTATCATATCAAATTGTTTGTAGACGTCTAATTTTATTAGGAGTAACTTTGCTTTCTCTCTTGTTGTGTGGTCAGTTACATTAAAAATATTTCGGATTGGATCAGCAATCATTATTTGTAAAATAAATCCATACTGGTCTTCCTCAATTAAAGCAAGCATTATCTCTTTCAATCTATTTGCTATAAATTTTGTAAATATTTTTAAATAATTGCATAAAGCAATTGGTCTATAGGAGTTAGGATTGTGTTCCTCCTTATTTGGTTTTAATTTTTTTAATTTCTGATTTTCCCCCCATGTCTCTGGGATTGTTTTATTTTCCATAATTTTGTTATATACGATTAGTAAATTAGAGATTACTTTCTCTTGGAAATTTTTATATAAATTTGTAATGAGCCCATCGGGTCCTGGTGATTTTTAAGTTTTTTTAAAAAATTATCATATCTATTTCCTTGCTAGTTATATTTGTGTCCAATTCTGCTTGGTAGACAGGGTCTAATTTTTTATTGAGTAATCCTTCTGATCTCTCTATATCCTTGTGCATATAGAGCTTTTTGTAATAATTTATCGTTATTTCCTTTAGTCTTCCTCCCTTGGTTTTAATTGGCCTTTCCCATCTTTCAAATTAATTGTCTTTGTTTTCCCTTGTTTCTCTTTTGGAAAACTTACTAACTTCTTTGTGTTATTTGTAGAGTTTATAGAGTTTATCCAAAAGTCATTTTTGACCCAGATGTATTTCTTTGTGGCTTCCATCTCCTCAAAGTTATCTAGTTGCTTTTCTTCTCTCTCCATTTCTCTTTATTTCCTACCACTTGGTCTTTTTGTGGAATAAGCTGAGTCAGTGGCCTCAGCTACCTGTTATATATGTGGTATAGCAAATACAACTCCATTGCTGAGTGCTTTCAGCATTGACCTGTTGACCCTCTTTCTGGATCCATTAATTCACTTAACATCTCCGCCTCCCAGTCACTTTTGTCGCAGGATGATTGTGGACCAAATCACAACTGTATGAGGCCATGCCTCCTTAATTTTTTGTATCTCAGCCAGTGCATGCAGGAACAGTGCTCTGTCCTTCAAAAGTCCAAGATCGTTGTCACCCAGATGGATTATCAACAGGTTGGGGGGTAGGGGAACCCACTCCCCGAAATGAACAGCAGGGAAACTAGTCCTTCCCAATGAAGGCCTCTCCTTCCTTTCAACTTGATCGTCACTGTTGTGGTTAGTCCCAGGACTGGTCAAAGGAACTCTTGCGGGCATGCGGTTCTGTCCAATTGATGAAACTATGTCCGCATATGAGTATGCCCCATCTGAACATTTGCTCAACAACATCTGTAATGAAATGTAAGACATCAAACGTAAGAGCAGTAATCCCCTTACCTCCATCTTACAACTGCTTTAATCTCAGTGGCATCATAGTACAGTACTGCCGCTGTTGACGCAGTCCCAATGTGGCAGGAATGGGTCCCAAATTTTTGGCCATGTATTTCCAAGGCCTTTAATGCCTTAGAGGTGACCATTCAAAACTGATATTTGATAAGGGGAGAACAGTCTTGGTGAAAAAATATTGGAGCAGCTGATGAGCCCCTAACCCCAACATAGCATGCCATTTTTCAAACTGGGCATAACTCAATGTCACTACATGGTGTTAGCATTATAATATTTCCTTTGGCATTTTGGTCTGCTTTGGACTTTCTAATGATAAGCTGCAATTGACTAGGAGCTAACTGGAGATCTGCCAACATCCGTGCCCTTTGGTAATTATCAGCTTTGAAAATGACTATCAATTCACTAACCCTAAGTGCATCAAATAAAGCCGTCAGAGCTGCCACATGAAAGAGGAGCTCTCCGTATGTGGATGAACGGACTGAAGGCCAAGCCTGCTTAAGACCTTTTAAAATCTCTAGCGAAATCGGCTTCCTGTTGTGCTGTGGCCTACTGTTTTTGTGTGACCATTCCTCTAATTTGTGAATACGAAAATCTGCTATTGAATCAGAAAGACCCTGAGGTCAGCACTGACACCTTAGCCCAGATAGATTGTGGGGCTAAAGCATTTCTTTTAAGAAATATACAGAATTGAATGACATGTTCAGTGGGAACCAGCACAATTTCAGTTATCCCGTCGTTCTTTCAGAATTGTGTGAATTCCCAGACAGCTTTGACATAGGACTTCTTGGAACGTGGTGCCAGGGCTAACCCCATACCTCTTACTAATTCCTTGATCTAACCTGCCAAAGATGAACCGGCATGGTCTCCTGCCTGATGTTGGCGTTGTGTGCCAGGTATCCGAAGCGCTCCATCTGCATGTGGGACAGAGCATTAGACAAATCGTTATTAGTTCCAGCAATAAGGAAAGCATGTTATGCTTAAAGCAGTGGAGTGTAAAATAACGAACTGCCCTCACAATCTTAACTTGTTTGGAAGTCAAGGAATTAATGACTTGAACAGTGGCCGTGTTCTCAGACCAAAAATTGACAGTGGAGTTCGCAAACTCTCATGTCCATATTGACATCGCTACCAGGACTGGAAAGAATTAAATAAAAGTGTGGTCACTGATAAGACCTTCATTGTGCCAATAAGCAGGCCAGCGTTCTGCACATCAATGCCTGTTAAAGTAGACTCCAAAGCCAATTGCTCCCAAGGAATCGGATGCAACTTGCAGGGCATTTTTTAACAGTAATTCCTCTCTCTGAAATGAAACCCCATTAAAGCCAGTCAAAGGCAGCTAGATCCACTTTAATTGCTCCAGTAACTTGTATGTGGTGATGGGATAGCGAAACTCTAGAGATGGCATTGCATAACCTATGCAAAAATGCCCTCCCCAGAGCTACCACTTTACAAGGAAAATTGAGGTGGCCAATTTGTTCTGAGAATTCTCTGAGTGTTGCTTTGTTCTGGTGTAGGAAAGTTTGAGTTCTGGATACTAGATCCTTGACCTTGGTTTGAGGCAACCTAGAAAATCGATGTATGGTGTCTACCTCTACTCCCAGAAATATCAGCTGAGTGGATGGACTCTCAGTCTTTTCGACAGCTCGTGGGACACCTAGTTCGACAGTAAGTTGTTGGAATGCTGACAGCAATGTAGCATATTCGCTAAACATCTCAAAGGCCACGCATGATACTGAGCAGCCCATCGGGAAGGCCCTGACCATGTAATAAGCGCCATTAAAGGCGAATCCCAACAGCTCAAAGTAATGAGGATGAACCAGGAGAAGGTGAAAGGCTGACTTGATGTCACATTTAGCCATGTCGGCAGATAATCCATGATTCCTGATAATGCAAACAGCAGTATCGAAAGAAGTATAATGCACAGTTCAACCATTATCCAGAATTGCACCATTCACTGACTCACCCTTGGGGTAGGAAAGGTGGTGAATGGGGTGATACTCTCTAGGGGCTTTTTTGGGGGGAGGGGGCAATTCTCAAAGGGAAAACTCAAAGATTAGCAGTAGGTGGTGAGATAAATGGCCCTAAAACCCTATAGTCTCCATACCTGTGGATTTCAAATGTGGTTCTTGGCCCTTGTGCCGGTATATGAAAGCCTTCCTTAAAGCCATTACATAACTTTTACGGGATAGACCTCCAACCAGACTTCCAATCGAGGCAGATGAATTGGACTGTGGCCCTTTGGAAAAAGAAGGAGCCCCCTGTCCCTTTTTGGGATACTGATTATCCTTTTGGGTGGTTTGGAAGGGCTTTCTTCTATTGCAAAATTTGGATGAACGTGTTCCATTGCAGATTGAACAAAAATGCTGGAATCGGCAAACTTTCTGAAGCATGCTCCTTGAGAGGAGTATTCCTAGCACATTGTCCTCTGTTGTTGCTTTTGGCGAGGCACTTGATGAAAGAGCTGTCCCACATTGAAATTTTGAACGGTTTGGCCACTGTTGGACTTCTCCTCTGAGTCTTTTATGCAGCCATTACCTGCATTCGCTGTTGGTTTCTAATGAGATCCCATCTCAATGTGGGAGACCGAGCTGCTTCTGTTCTAAAATACTTATCAAAAAGCAACTGATCATTGCCCATATAATCAACATAAGCGGTGTAGTTAATGTTCAAATACTGAAGTAGCGAATACACTCTGGCCTGATATGCTTTTATTATAACGCCGGCTTATATAATAAAAACTAGTAAACTAGTAATTAGCCCAATTTTGATCTACTCATCTCTTTTTGATTTTTTCCTTTCGTTTATCATCTAATTTGTCTTTTTGCTTTTTGTCCATATCTTTAATCACCAGTGAAAATATATCTATTCTGCCCTCGGTATTTTGTCAATTGTTTTTTGTGCTCATCTGACAGGGAGCCTTTAGAGCAGTGGTTCCCAAAGTGGGCGGTACCACCCCCTGGTGGGCGGTGGGACGATCCAAGGGGGCGCTGGGAGACTCAGGAGAATTTGGGGGCAGTGAGCCCCTGTAAAGGGGGCGGTGACGTGAGCCAGGCGACAGGCTCCCCGCAGGGCCCGCCCCCTGCCTCTGAGGGAAGCACGAGCATCTCCACCCCTCCTTGCTTCTCTGGCAAACTTGGGCCCTCCAGGTGATTTGGACTTCAACTCCCACCATTCCTAACCACCTCAGGCCCCTTCCAAAGCCCTCCAGTATTTTCTGTTGGGAGTTTGTGTGCCAAGTTTGGCTCAATTCCATTGTTGGTGGAGTTCAAAATGCTCTTTGATTGTAGGTGAACTATAAATCCCAGCAGCTACATTCCCAAATGACAAAATAAATCCCCCCCAACCCCACCAGTATTCAAATTTGGGTATATTGTGTATTTGTGCCAAATTTGGTCCAGATCCAGGGTTGTTTGGGTTCAGAGTGCTCTCCAAATGTAGGTGAACTACATATCTCATAAATCACTGTCAATTCCTCCCAACCTTCTCCCATATCTTCTGTTGGTCATGGGGGTTCTGTGTGCCAAGTTTGGTCCAGATCTGTCATTCATGGGGTCTCAGCTGTGGAAGTCTGATCTGAATTGGTCAAAAGTACTGCAAATCCCATCATCCATTGTCCCTACTCCCCAAAACATATTGTTTTGTGATTAATCATTATGCTTTAATTATGTTCAATTTGTAACAATGAAAATACATCCTGCATATTAGATATTTGCATTAGAATTCATAAGAGTAGTAAAATTATTTATGAAGTAGCAATTAAAATATGGTTGGGGGTCACCACAACATGAGGAACCTTATGGCAAAAATAAGAGCGGTGAAAATGATGATATTGCCTAAATTTCTGTATTTAGCCCAGGCTTTGCCAGGAGTTCTTTCAGGAGTCAAGATAAAAGAATGGGACAGAAAAGTGAACCAGTGGGTGGAAGGAGATAAGAAACCACGGATAAGGAAAAAATGGTTGATAGCGAGTGAGAAGGAAGGAGGATGGGGAATCCCAAGCCTAGAGCTATATAGAGATGCGTTTCAGATAGAAAGACTGATAGAGCTACAGGTGGAAGACAAAAAATGGGCGAAAGTGGAGAGAGAAGTGAATGCAATTGGATCGGAGGAACTGATTTTTAGGAGATGGGGAAAAGGTGAGGTGGAGAAATTGACAGGGCCTATGAGAGCCACTTTGGAGGTGTGGAGAAGGTGGCAAGGGAGGTTGGCACCGGGAGTTTCAAGGTAGCCTCGTTACAGGTAATGAACCCTAAAAGGAGGAAAATTTAAGCAGAATAATAAGGAATTGAAAGGAAAGGGGTTACAAGATTGGAGCAATTAGTGGATGAAGGGGGCAGAATTAGGAGAGATAAATTAGAGAATTGGTTGGGACAAAGGCGGTGGCTGCAAATCTGGGCAGTATGTGAATTTCTTATGCAGAGGGAGGTTAGAGAGGCAATGCAAAGAGAGGACACTGCTTTTGAGAGGCTGGTAAGGGAATGGAAGGAAGGGAAAAGGACTCAGGTGGGAAAGATATACAAGTTGTTAGTAGTGTCAGGGAAAGCCCTGTACAAGAATTAACCAAATTGTGGGAGAGGGAAGTACAAGTATCAGAATTAGAGATGGAAAGGATAATGGGAAATATCGCAAAAATTAAAAACACAAGAGTGAGGGAAATGAGAAGGAAACTCCTGCATAAGTGGTATCGGACTCCGGCCCAATTGGCATACTTCTCTCAAAATGTGAGTAGTCAGTGTTGGCATGGGTGCCAAGTGAAAGGGGTATACATGCACCTGATATGGGAATGTGCAGTAGTGCAGAAATTCTGGAAAGAGGTACAAGGGAAATTAATAAGGCACTGAACATAAATTGGGTAATTACAAAGGAAATGGCGATATTGGTGAGAAAGAGTGACTTGGGGAATATGGAGGAATTAAGGAAGCTATGATTGAAAGCGCACAATCTGTTATAGTTCTGGGTTGGAAGGATTCCTCCAAATGGACAATTAAGAACTGGCTGCGGTACCTGGTAGAGCACATTCAATTTGAAATTATGGAGATTAGGGTTAATGAGATGGAGGAGAATAAACTGCAGGAACTGTTGGGGCGATGGGACCGGGTAAGACAATATATTATCTGGAAAACTCGAGATCAAGATACGAGGAATAAGTTGGATCTACTGTTTAATTTGTAACGTAAACTGTCCAAAGGCTTGGAAGTTTGAAAGGAAGAAGAATGGCGATGAAACCCTCAGAAGGGTGGAGGGGTGTGGATGTTAGTGAGGGTGGAAGGGGCACTTTCACAGTGCACTGTTCTGTTTTGTTATGTTTTGTTGTTTGGATGTGGTTTTTATTCTGTATGTAAATAAATCAATAAAAATATTCATTTAAAAAAAAAGAGGAACCTTATTCAGGGGTCACGGCATTAGAAAGGTTGAGAACCACTGCATTAATACATATATCTTTCTGTTTAATTGCTATTAATTTTTTTAAAAAAATTATAGGGGGGCGCTGAGGTTTTTTTTTCTGGAAAGGTGGCGGTAGGCCGAAAAAGTTTAGAGGCCAGTCAGGAGCACCTCAATATTGATGACTGAGACCGGGTTTGTTTGGCAATGTCTTGACACTGGTTATTGTCCCTAAATCCTGCTGCCTGGCCAGCTGAGACCAGCTTTCCTGAGGCTGCAGCACTGGTGCTGTTGACTCTTGGGCAGCACTAGCTTGTGAGTTAGAAGGATCCCAGGGCCAAATACGTGTGTCGGTGTTACCTGCAAGTCTGGTGGCTCCTTCCGCATTTGATGATGGCTCCACTATGCACGCCTGGGGAACTGGCTCCAGCGTCTCAGTAGGACCCTCTAACTTGACCGTGGACTGGCCCAAACTCATGCCCCTCTCTCGACAATGCTCCACCTCTAGAGCAGAGATACAGGAAGAGAGAGATCTTATTAGCAAATAATTACTTGTTAAGTGTGCCAATCTGGAACTGGGGGAGGGAGTCAATTTCCCCTTCCCCTTTTCCAGTTCAGCCACATGAGCCATGAGGATATTGAGCACTTCTGCTGTGGTGTCATCTTCATCCAAAGAGGCCAGGTTTGAAGGGGTGGGCACTCGACTGAAGCCTTTTTGCCTGGGCCCTTGCCCTTAGCACTCCTAGCATTCTTCTTAGGAGCCATTCTGTTGAAAGAAAGCATAGTATGAGTAATGCAGGATATCACAACACCCCCCCACCCACACACACACACACTTTTAAGTAAGGGGAGTCTCTTTATATTTAATGCCGCAATTTGGTACTTTTAACCATTCGACATCAATCCAATAACATCCTAAAATTGATGTTATTATTGCCAGAAATGATATTTATTTATTTATTTATTGGTTTGACTTAATATACTGCTCTCTCTGGAGCCCAGAGCGGTTTACAGAGTTAATAGATAAAACACATAAAATGCAATAAAATACAATAAGACCAATTTAAAACCCCCAGTTAAAATCAATTCCAGCAAACTGCGATGGCAGTAGAAATATGCTGGCAGCGGCACAACAGGATGCTGATAATACTCATTAGTTATGGGCCAAATGCCTGTCTAAATAGCCAGGTTTTTACGGCTCTGCGGAATGGCATGAATTCCCGGATGGCTCGTAACTCTTCAGGGAGGGTGTTCCACAGAGTTGGCGCGGCTACGGCAAACGCCCTCTATCATACGCAATTGATTTAGGGTAGGAAATGGGGAGGAAGAAGGGTGTGATGGAGGATAGAGGAGGGAAAGAGGGAGAGGGTGAAGGAAGGGAAAGGACAGGAAGGGAATGAGGGGGAAGGGAAAGAGAGATGTAGGAGCTTGGAGGGAAAAGAGGAAGGCGAGGGGGAAAAGGAGGATAGGGGAGGGTACGGGGAGGGGGAAAGGATGGGAAGGGGGCGAGGGAAATGGAGCAGGAACGGGTAAAGGAAAAGGAGGGGAGGATAGGGTGGGCAAAGGGGAGGAGAGGGAAGAAAAGGGAACAGAGAAGAAAAGGGGAGAGAAAGAAGGGAAAAGAAGGGAAAGGGAGAGGGATGAAAGGGAAAAGATGGAAAAGGGGAGAGAGGTAGGGAAGGGAAAGGAGGGGGAGAGGGTGAAACTGAGGGAGAGGAGGAGCAAAGAGGAGGGCAAAGGGAGAAAAGTGGTGAGAAGGGAAAGAGAAGTGGGGGAGGTGAGTGCAAGAGGCAAGGACATAGGGATGAAGGAAGGGAGGAGGGGATTGGAGGGAAAGGAGGGAGGAGACTGTAAGGGGATGATGGAAGGGTAAAGGGGGAAAGGAGGAGGAGGGAATGGGAAGGAGAGATGATGTAATGAAAGATGTGGGAAAGGGGAGAAGGGGAGGAAGGGAAAGGGCAGGAGGAGGGGAGGGAGATAGGAGTGAGGGGAACAGAACTGGGGGAGGATAGTGAGGGAAGGGAGGAGGATAGGTAAGAAGGAAGGAGTGGAGGACAGGGAGGGGAATGGGAGGAGAGGGCAAGGAATAGGGGAGAGGGAGGAGGGAGGAGGATAAGGGAGGGAAAGGGTACGAGAGGGAACAGAGAAAGGGGGAAGGGAGGAAAAGAGGTAGGAGTGGGTAGGGAAAAGAGGGAAGAGAGGGGGAAGGAACTAGGGAAGGAACTAGGGAAGGATAGGGAGGGAAGGGGGAGGATAGATAAGATAGAAGGATGTAGGGAAGTGAGGGGAAAAGGAGAGGGATGGTAGGAGAAGGGAAGGTGGAGTGGAAACACTGGGAAACTTTAAACCAGTGTTTCCCTACCTTTTTTGAGCCACGGCACACTTTTTACATTTACAAAATCCTGGGGCACACCACCAACCAAAATGACACAAAATGACACTCTAACACAGTAATACATATAGTTAATATGTTTTTAAATGTATTTATACACTCAGTATGAAACCTGGGCCTGTTTTGATGAACACAACATATGCATGACTATCTCTCACATATTTATACATGGCTATCATATCTTCTCTCAGCGTTTTCTTCTTCAGGCTAAACATGCCCAGCTCGTCAAGCTGCTCCTCATAGAGCTTGTTCATCAGACCTTTGAGAAATTTCACCCTGAGTGAAACTTGCTTCTAGTTAACTATGGATGTCATGAAGCTGTTATAAACAGTTCCTTGGGGGACGGGACTCTCGAAAAATCCAGTAAAATAGTTAAAAATATATATTTCCAAGCAGACAGGCTCAATTTGTTTCTTGGAAACCTGTGAGGGGGCTGCTAGGAGGGGGGAGTGCCAATTTCCCACGGCACACCTGATGATCACTCACGGCACACTGGTTGAGAAACACTGCCTTACATAATAGCAAAAACACAGCAAAGAGGAAACATAAAATAATACATGTAGCCACCAATGTGGTGAAGTATAACGTGTGCTGGGCGTGGCTAAATATTATCCTGGTGATATATTATCAGAGGACAGAGTGAGCTTTCAAACCTCTAGTATGAATAGAAAGTCCCTGCTATGGATGACCCAAATAAATTAAAACAAACCTTCTATATGATGGTGATAATCAAACGTATCTAGTCCAATCAACCTCCTTTGATCTAGATGCTGAGCATTCCCTCAGTGGATGTAATAGGAGCGCACTGGTGTGTGCAGCTCTAGGTCCTCTGGGCGTGGAGGCGCCGTAAGATAAATCCAACGAAGAGGCGATCGATGGCTGGCTCGTGGGCTTGGAGAAGGGAAGGAACAGGGAGGAGAGGGGAAGGAGAGAACATGGGAGGTAAAGGGGAGGAGAGGGGGAAAGAAAGGGAAGGAGAGGGGAAGAGATAGAGGTAGGAGTGGGGAGGGAAAAGAGGGAGGAGGGGAGGAAGGAATATAGAGAAAAGGGAGAGGATAGGTGGAGGGAAAGTACGGGTAAAGAGATGGAGGGGAGGGAGGGGTAAGGGAGGGGAGGAGGGAATGTGGAGAAGAGGAAGGAAGGAACTGGGGAGAAAATGGTCGGGAAAGGGGAGGAGAGGAGAGGAGGAGAGGAAAGGGGAGGAGGGGAAGGGGAAAGCAGAGAGGTAGGAGTGTGGAGGGAAAAGAGGGAGGAGAAGGGTAGGATCTAGCAGAAGATTGGGAGGGAAGGGGGAGGACAGGTGGTAAGGAAGGGGTGGAAGGAACGGGGAGGAGAAGGAAGAAAAAGGGAAGGACAAAGGGAAAGAAAAGGGGAGGAGGAGAAGAGAGGGAGGGAGATAGGTAGGGGAGGGAAGGGGAAGATAGGTGGGAGTGAACGAAGGAAGGGAAGGGAAGGTACGGGAAGTGGAACAGGGAATGCGGAGGAGAGCGATTAGAAAGGGAGAGGATAGGAGAGGGAACGAAACAGGAATTAGAGGGGGGAAGGAGCTGGGCAGGGTCGGGAAGGTAGGGGAGGGAATGGGGAGCAGAGGGGAAAGGGATGAACTGTGAGAGGATAGGGAAGGGAAAGATAGGTGGTAAGGAAGAGGCAAGGGAAGGGCAGGGAATAGGAATTAGAAGGGGAAGGGATGAACTGGGGAGGATCAGGGAGGGAAGGTGGAAGGATATGTGGGAAGGGAGAGGTGGAGGGAAGGTATGGGTAAGGGAGGGGATGGTGAGGAAAGGAGAGGGGAGGGTATGGGGGAGGGGAGAACGGGATGAAATGTAGGAGTATGTGTAAAGGAAGGGGGAGGATAGGTGGTAAGGAAGGGGTGGAAGGATTATAGGGGTAAGGGAGTGGAAGGGGAGGAGAGGGCAGTGAATATGGAGGAGAGAGGGAAGAGATGGGAGGATAGGGGAGGGAAAGTGAAGGAGGGGTGAAGGATAGATGGGAAGAGAAAGGGAAGGAGGGGAGGACGGGGAAAGGAAAGAGAGGGGCAAGATTGGAAAGGGAAAAGGAGAGGGGGAAGGAATATGGGTTGCTTACCTGTAACCGTAGTTTCTTGAGTGGTCAGCGTGAATAGCACCTATGGTATGCTCGAGGGGATGTGGGCGGGGCTACAATTTAAAGTCATATTAACTTTTGAAAAGATTCTGAACTGTCTGCGCAGGGCGCAGGAAATACCATAGGTGCTATTCACAGCTGACCACGAAAGGAAAACCAGGAGAATATTTCAAGGGAAGGGGTGAGGATAGGTGAGAAGGAAAGGATTGAAGGTAACGAGAGAGGATGAGAGGGAACAAGGAAGAGAGCGGGAAGGGAGGAACTGTGAGACATATAAGAGGGAAAGGGAGTATATGTGGTAAGGAAGGGATGAGGAAGGGAAGGGGAAGGATAGGTGGGAATAATAATAATACACCTTATAAATATTCCGCTCTTCTCACTCTGAAGGGGACTCAGAGCGGATTACATTACACATACGGCAGACAATCCCTGCCGGTTGACATACAATTACAATACAACAAATACAATTTAGAAGGACTTTTCTTCTTCTGGCTGAGTCACAGGGTGCGGTTGCTCCATCACGTCATTACGTCAGAAGGGGGTGCTGTTGCTTCATCCTCATGACGGAGAGCCTCTGTTTCCGCATTCCACCTTCCGACAGCCGATCTTTCTTTTTATTCAGGTGTTGTAAAGTCCTTTTTGTAAAAATCCTTCCCCGCTCAGCGGTCCTTAGTTCATCTATTCACAGCTGGGCCGTTTTCTAACTGTTAGGTGAACAGTGGACAGGGCTCACAGCTGGGTGTCCAGCCCAGCCCAGGAATCGAACATGAAACCTTCTGATTGCAAACACAGCTGTTGTTACCGTTGTGCTATCTCTCCGGGAAGGAAGGGATGGATGGAAGGTAGGGTAAGGGAATGGGGAGGGAATGGGGAGGAGAGGGGAAAGGGAGGGAATGTGGGAGGATAGGGAAGGCGAGGATAGGTGGTAAGGAAGAGGAAAAGGAAGGGCAGGGAATAGGAATTAGGAGGGGAAGAGAGGAACTGGGGAGGATCAGGGAGGGAAGGTGGAAGGATATGTGGGAAGGGAGAGGTGGAGGGAAGGTATGGGTAAGGGAGGGGATGGCGAGGAAAGGACAGGGGAGGGTATGGGGAGGAGAGGGGGATGGGATGAAATGTAGGAGTATAGGTGAAGGAAGGGGGAGGATAGGTGGTAAGGAAGGGGTGGAAGGGATGTTGGGGTAAGGGAGTGGAAGGAGAGGAGAGGGCAGTGAACATGGAGGGGAGAGGGAAGAGATGGGAGGATAGGGGAGGGAAAGTGAAGGAGGGGTGAAGGATAGGTGGGGAGAGAAAGGGAAGGAGGGGAAGACGAGGAAAGGAAAGAGAGGGGAAAGATTGGAAAGGGAAATGGAGAGGGGGAAGGAAGCAGGAGAATATTTGAAGGGAAGGGGGGAGGATAGGTGAGAAGAAAGGATTGAAGGTAATGAGAGGTGATGAGAGGGAACAGGGAAGAGAGCGGGAAGGGAGGAACTGTTGGACATATAAGAGGGAAAGGGAGTATACTGTAGGTGGTGAGGAAAGGGCGGGGGCAAGGGGAGGAAAGGAGAGGGGATGAAACAGGAATTAGAGGGGGGGTAGGAGCTGGGCAGGGTCGGGAAGGGAAGGAGAAGGATAGATGGGAATAATAATAATACACTTTATAAATATTCCGCTCTTCTCACCCCGAAGGGGCCTCAGAGTGGATTACATTACAGATACGGCAGACAATCCCTGCCGGTTGCAATACAATTACAATACAACAAATACAATTTAGAAGGATTTTTCTTCTTCTGGCTGAGTCACAGGGTGCGGTTGCTGAATAACATCAATACGTCAGAAGGGGATGCTGTTGCTTCATCCTCATGACGGAGAGCCTCTGTTTCCGCATTCCACCTTCCCACAGCCGATCTTTCCTTTTATTCAGGCATTCTAAAGTCCTTTTTGTAAAAATCCTTCGCCGCTTAGCGGTCCTGAGTTCATCTATTCACAGCTGGGCTGTTTTTGAACTGTTAGGTGAACAGTGGACAGGGCTCACAGCTGGGTGGCCAGACCAGCCCGGGAATCGAACATGAAACCTTCTGATTGCAAACACAGCTGTTGTTACCGTTGTGCTATCTCTCCGGGAAGGAAGGGATGGAGGGAAGGTAGGGTAAGGGAGGGGAGGGAATGGGGAGGAGAGGGGAAAGGGATGAAGTGTGGGAGGATAGGGAAGGGGAGGATAGGTGGTAAGGAAGAGGCAAAGGAGGGGCAGGGAATACGAATTAGAAGGGGGAGGGAGGAACTGGGGAGGATCAGGGAGAGAAGGTGGAAGGATATGTGGGAAGGAAGAGGTGGAGGGAAGGTATGGGTAAGGGAGGGGATGGCGAGGAAAGGACAGGGGAGGGTATGGGGAGGAGAGGGGGACGGGATGAAATGTAGGAGTATAGGTGAAGGAAGGGGAAGGACAGGTGGGAATAATAATTATACACTTTATAAATATTCTGCTCTTCTCACCCCGAAGGGGACTCAGAGTGGATTACATTATACATACGGCAGACAATCCCTGCCGGTTGACATATAATTACAATACAACAAATACAATTTAGAAGGATTTTTCTTCTTCTGCCTGAGTCACAGGTTGCGGTTGCTCCATCACGTCATTACGTCATTACGTCAGAAGGGGGTGCTCTTGCTTCATCCTCATGACGAAGAGCCTCTGTTTCCGCATTCCAGCTTCCGACAGCCAATCTTTCCTTTTGTTCAGGAATTGTAAAGTCCTTTTTGTAAAAATCCTTCCCCGCTTAGCGGTCCTTAGTTCATCTATTAACAGCTGGTCTGCTTTCGACCTGTTAGGTGCAGAGTGGACAGGGCTCACAGCTGGGTGTCCAGACCAGCCCGGGAATCGAACATGAAACCTTCTGATTGCAAACACAGCTGTTGTTACCGTTGTGCTATCTCTCCGGGAAGGAAGGGATGGATGGAAGGTAGGATAAGGGAGGGGAGGGAATGGGGAGGAGAGGGGAAAGGGAGGAACTGTGGGAGGTTAGGGAAGGGAAGGGAAGGAGAGGTGGTAAGGAAGAGGCAAAGGAGGGGCGGGGAATAGGAATTAGAAGGGGAAGGGAGGAACTGGGGAGGAGCAGGGAGGGAAGATGGAAGGATATGTGGGAAGGGAAAGGTGGAGGGAAGGTATGGGTAAGGGAGGGGATGGCGAGGAAAGGACAGGGGAGGGTATGGGGAGGAGAGGGGGACGGGATGAAATGTAGGTGTATAGGTGAAGGAAGGGGGAGGTGTCACAATGCAGGGTCTCGGCCCAGCCCCTCTCTTTGATGGATTCTTGCGTCGCATTGTTGTACGCAAAAAATCTGCCAAAGACAACAATGACGCTTGATTGTTTTGCTGATAGTTGATATAACATCTCAGATACTGTTCCAACGTGGCATTAACCCTTTCGGTTTGCCCGTCGGTCTGGGGGTGATGGGCCGTGGACATCCGCGCCTCAATTCCCAGCGCCTTCTGGACTGCCCGCCAGAACTGGGAAGTGAATTGGCTGCCCCGGTCTGTCACCAAACTTTCTGGAAGACCATGCAAACGGAACACATGTTGCACAAAAATATCAGCAGTCTCCTTGGCAGTAGGCACCCCTACACATGGTATGAAATGACTCATCTTGGTCAGGCAGTCCACAACGACCAGGATCGTGGTGAACCCCTTGGATTTTGGCAGGTCCGTGATGAAATCGGCCGAGATCATCTTCCACGGCGCAGATGGAGTGGGTAGCGGTTGGAGCAAGCCCACCGGCTTGCCCCCTTGCTTCTTGGCCCTCTGGCAGACCGGGCAGGTGCTTACATAAGCTTCAATGTCCCTTCGCACCTTTGGCCACCAAAAATCTCGTAGCACCAACTGCAGTGTTTTGAATAACCCAAAGTGCCCCGCGGCCCGGCTGTCATGGCATAGTTTGAGAATGTCCTCCCTCTCAGGCCCGGGGGAAACATAAGTACAATCATGACGGCACAACAAGCCTTTTTTTTCCTTGGAAAGGGAACTGTACCCCCTTGGCTATCTGCTCTTGCACCCAAGGGTCTCCCTTCTGTCGAACTTGAATCCGTTTGTTCAGAGTCCTCTTTTCCCCCGGGTCCGGATTGACCGCCGGGGGCTGCGCCTGGGCTCTGCCTGCAGCGGCAAAGTTCTCGGCTTTGAGCAATCGCGACTCTGTGGGTCCCGTCTCTCCCCTGACGAACTCGGACTTTCGGGACAAGGCGTCAGCTTGTTTGGTCTGAGCGGGGGTGACATAGTGAATACGGAAGTTGAATCTCTCAAAGAACAGGGACCATCTCTGTTGTCTCTGGTTCAACTTCCGCTGGTTCTTCAAGTGCTCCAAGTTCCGGTGATCCGTGTGGACTTCCACCGGAAACTTGGCCCCCTCCAGCAGATGTCGCCAAACTTCAAAAGCCACTTTGATGGCTAGTAGCTCCTTCTCCCAGATCGTATAGTTCCTCTCCGGCGCCGTCAGTTGCCGGGAATAGTAAGCACAGGGCAATAAGTCCGACCCCTTGGGCTGTAGCAGGATCGCTCCCACTGCCACATCCGATGCATCAGTTTGCACAATGAAAGGGGTCCGGGGGTCCGGATGCTGCAAGAGCGGCTGTGTGGTGAACAACTGCTTTAGCTTCCGGAATCCACCGGAACGAGGCCTTTCCTCGCAAACACTGCGTGATAGGGTCTGCCCATTTGGCAAAATCAGGGATGAACTTTCGGTAATAGTTGGCAAACCCCAGGAATCGCTGAATGTCCTTTTGCTGGCAGGCGCTTTCAGTCTGCCACTGCCTGTACTTTGGTATCATCCATGGCAATACCCGTTTGGGAAACGCAGTAGCCCAGGAAATCCACCTTTGGCAAGTCAAAAGTGCACTTCTCCAACTTGGCATAGAGACCGTGATCTCTCAGCAGCTGCAACAATTCCTTCACTTGGCGGTCATGGGTCGCCTGGTCGGGCGAGAAAATCATCAGATCATCCAGATACACTGCTAGATATCGATCCAGCAGGTCCCGAAAGATATCGTTCATGAAGTGTTGGAAGCAGGCGGGGGCATTACATAAACCGAATCCCATTACAGGTGTTCAAAACTCCCCATTTGGTCTGGAAAGCCGTCTTCCATTCGTCTCCTTGACGAATCCGCGCCAGATTGTAAGCACCCCTCAGGTCCAATTTGGTGAAGACTTTAGCTCCCGCATCCGTTCCAGCAACTCAGGGATCAATGGCAGGGGTAGCGGTTCTGGATCGTGATCTTATTGGGCTCGATAGTCATTACACAACCGCAACTCCCTGACTTTTCTTGACGAATAGGATTGGCGCACCGGCCAGGGACTGGGAAGGCCGAATGAATCCCTCCTCAGGTTCTCGTCCAAAAACTCCCGAAGGGCCTTCTGCTCAGGCTCCGAGAGAGGGTAAAGTCTTCCGCAGGGAATAGGCGCTCCAGGCTCCAGTTCAATGGCGCAATCGTAAGGCCAGTGAGGAGGCAAGCGTTCCGCCTCCTTCTCGCTGAAAACATCCCAAAAAGCGGCATACTTTTTGGGCAAGGTAGTCGCCTGTTCCACCTCTTGGGTTGGTATGCTCTAGCCGACATGCAATGTCATGGCAATGATTGGAAGTGAACTGCAACTGCTCTCCGAGCCCAGGAAATCTGTGGTCCGTGTAGCGTCAACCACACAATTCCCAGGATTACCGGGAAATCTGACAATTTAGTCACTAGAAAAGAAATGTCCTCTTTATGTGAACTCGTCCACATCTTGGTGGGAGCAGTAAAGTGTCTCTCTGCCCCGGCTTTCAACGGTCGCCCATCAATGTTTTGTACGCCCTTGGGCTCCTGGAGATCATGGAACTGTAATCCAGCAGACTTGGCATAGTCTGCGTCAATGAA